>OY992781.1:18025571-19275571 GCA_963921375.1 Tiliacea citrago
GTGGCCCAGTAACGACCGCGACTTACGAGTTGTAGGTCGCAGGTTCAAACCCTGACAGGTGCTTTAATTTGTGTAAATTATTTAATCACCTCTGCTTTCAAAACGGTGAAGGAAAACGTCGTGAAGAAACCGACATGTCCCAGAACCAAAAATTCGAATACTTGTGACATCTCCCAACCCACATTGGGCCCGTGTGGTGGATTACGGCCCACTCCCTCTCACAGAGAGGAGGCCAAAGAGGTGTTCCAGCAGTGGGAACACTATAGGCTGATTATATTTACACAAAGTTCAAATCAAAATTTGTGTTAAAAAAATATACCTTTCGAAAGTTTTTAGGCGGAGATCATAATAAGCCTAAAATAAAACCAGACAAAAACGATTAAAACAGACCCAAAAATTTAACATCGGTATCATTACTAATGGTTTATTTTCCCAACTAATTACAGAATTTCAAATCTAAACAAAATAGCTTGAACATGCGTAGACAAATAAAATATAATTACCTACAAATAAAACCAATTTTTCCAACATGGAGAGCTCTTTACGCCCCCGAGGTCGGTAAACCCGGAACGTGTATGAAATAAAAATTAAACAATAAACGCGAAATAATCCCCAAAGGCAGTTATGTATTACGAAATATATTAACATTCGGAATAGGTACGAAAAAATATTCAAACAGTATTTTGTCGGCTGAAAATTGTAACTGTCAAGGGGTTAGAGCTATTATTTACAAAGGAATAATGTTGATACAGAATAAACAGACTTTGTCCGAAAGTCATATTTATTTTTCCATAACAAAAGTCAAGAAATAAGTATTCTTGAGGGGCTCAATTCAATCTAATGGTTCGAAATTGGTCCTTCAATCCGCGCGGCATCTACTGAATTATAAATTAAAGATCATACTGAAAATTAAGTTATTATACTCACCCACGTTACTCCCTAGTCAATTTCCTTTTACGTAGTAATAAGGATGGAAAAATACTTCCAGACCACATCTTGAGCAATCAAGGGGCTCCTAAAATACCTTACTTGGAACTATTTGAATAAAAGATTGTCCAGAACGCCTAATTTTCAATTATGTATGTAGATACAACTTTATTCGGCAGCTTTTTTTGTCACCGTGATAACATTAAAGGACAAAAGGTCGTATTTATCCTAAATGTTTGGCTCATAATGTAGTTTAAAAATAAAAGGTCGGAAAATATTGAAACAACAATTTTATTATTTGCGGGCATTTCGCAGACTTTTAACAGCTCTATTCGAGAAATCGGACGAGCATAAATGAAGCGAGAACATGCAATTTAGGTAGGTATATCTCGAAACACACGTATAAATATACTTATGAAACTTAACTGCTCAGCATAAAACGCCATGCTGTTAATGTGATTTGATTTTTATTGTGTCAACAAAACAAATCGTTTTATGTCCACATTTAAATTTCAGTGTTCCGCTGAGGGCTGAATATCCCAACTGTAATAAGGCGATGTTTTTATTACAGTGAGCCCTTCTAATAAGCGGACACTGGCTGTTTGTTCACAAACAATCATTCCATTTTGTAATTTTACACCTATATATCCGCTAGCAAACGAAACAAAATTACACAAACTAAATAAGTTGAAAAACAAGACTCATTGTACGGTTTCTGGTAGAGTTGGAAACACTTTATTGCGTTCTTTCTGCAAACAGTATGTAGTGGTTACGCTTAAACAACAAAAAAATAAAGAAACAAAGCAAAAAAGAAACATCGATTTACTTTCTAAAAGGCACAAGCAGTTCTTCATCTGTATATTATTACTAACAATCTTTTGTGTAATTCCTAAGAATTTCTTCAAGAATTCTAATTGTTATAATTAACCCGAGCAAACAACACGATTGCAATCTGTTTACTTAACGCAAAACTTTTCATAATAAAACGGTTCTTGCGTTCTCGAATAATTCAAAGCAAGGATTCGAGGAATTAGGGAACGGTAATTAAATACGACATAAACACCGAACCGGGCATGCATTATAACTGCATTATCGTATTCATATTCATGAGCGACAAACTTCCAGTAGGACTGGTGACGAATTCACCGACTTATCTGCCGCATCAAGTTTGCCCCATGAATATGTAGCCACATGGAGGCAGAGACTAAAATAACGATTCATATTATATCGAGCAATTACCCCAGATTTCTGTATAGTTATACACTCCCCGGGAAAACTTCTTCAAAGACGCTAGAAAGACGTACGGTGGACAAATATATTAGACCGTCCGTACACATCGTTTTTCTTTGTACTCTAGTTGGGACGCTAAGAAACTACACTTCGTAAGGACTGACATAGTGAGTTAGTTATTTGAGCTGGATTGACTGCACCTTGTGTGAACAAAGGAGATCGATGGTTTTGCATTACTCCGTCCAATAACTAGGAGTATTAGCTTAGTGTTACATAGCAACAGTAACGTATGGCATCTCTTGATATTAGACAATATTAAGTTTTGATAGTTTCCGATATAATACGAATTATGGGTAACTAAGCTACATACATACACGTAGGTAGTTATAGTATCATCTACATAACGGCAAGTCTATTCTTGATAAAGATTAAATCGCGCGTAAGACGAAGTATCGCTTAAATAAAAATCAATATCGCAATCGGTTGCGAGTTTCGTCTCAGTCCATTTGCTCTAAGAACGTAGTGCTTACTCAAAGGGATCTCTCGGCCCTTATTTCGAGATCCTTTAGGACCACACTTGAAGAACGGCACGCCGCCTTTAGGGCCCCGCTTCCGCCCTCCAAGAAATGCCCGAGATAAGAGAGACGTTTTGGCGCCATTCATGTTTATGGCAGGGCAAATGGCCCTAGAATACTGCGTACTTATTATAAACAAGTACCTATACACAATATATTTACAAGCGCTTCGAGAGATATTGAAAAATTGTATTTGTTCAAAGCGAGTACGCTTCTACCGAGGAGTTTTCACCGATACATTTTATTTGAATAAGATTTTAAAGGGGTTCGAATGTAGCTTCTTTTAATAAACCATTTTGTATATTATTCAGATCTTTTCCAATACTATTTTTTAAACTATCTTTTATACATGATGCTCGAGCTCGAAGTTCGTTGAAAAAGAAAGGACTTTTTCATCGCATAATTCGTAAATGTTAATAGAATTTGTGGTCGCAAAAACTAGCGATGTCTAGTCTACGCAGAATCCGTCGTTATTTCAAGTGTGAAGGGACGGGACGTGGCGGTATTACTTTATTTTAACAAAATGTAGTCTTCGTAAAATTTTATGGGGACCGTTTTTGGAGGGGGAGCTCGGAGCTGCGATCATTAACATTGTACCTATACGGGGTCCTGTGATACGCTGCCGCCGCCGGTACAGTTTTGCGCCCAAGCCGTTGATTCCAATTACTCGCGTAACTGTTAATATTGTTCTATTAGAAGCTATTATCTTCTAATTCTGGTGCGTTCTGTAACGATATTAAAATCCTTGCCGACAAGCCTCGTTTTAATTGTGACATATTGGCTAATATTATGTAACACAAAATAATCTTTTGAAACAATAACGAAAAGTTTAACGAACCCATAGCATTCGGCATGAAATTTTTGAATATAACAACTATAGAAAACACCGCCTAAACAAAACAATAGGAAACGAATACGCATTCATTAAAATTTGAGGGGGAACAGTGCCGAAACGTTGTTAACCGTCGACGCATCGTACGCGAGCAGTAACTGAAATAAACAAGCCACATTGAACGTGTCCAAAGCGTACAAAAAGTAGAAATTGGAATAGAGGTACTCGTAGAGGTCCGTACTCCGTAGGCCGACACAGGCAGAGTTTAGGCGCGTCCTCTGGGGCACTTGCCAAACAAAGTTTTTGTTTTATCAAACTGGTAATTCTCATTTTTTGTTTTATTGCCCCAAAGCTCTGGAGATTTATAGCTAACCACTTTGCATTAATTTCGCATTCATTACAGATCTCTTGAATATTGGGCGTTATATTTTTGCAACGAGATTGAGTGTAAATTACAGGAAAATTATGTACAATGTTTATTCAGAGTGCGTTCAGGGTAATGTTATAAATTAATCCGTGCATAACGCATAACGGCTCTTGCATTAGAAGCTTTGTATTTTTCACAATAAAATTATACAAATTACTCAAACGCGGGAGGAAGGAAGAATTCTAAATATCGTTTATGCCATGTTCTGTATAAAAATCAAATACTTACCCAAAAAGTTTCAAGCATTTTAAGATCTCGAAGTAGGCGAGCAATTTCATTAAAAAGTACACTTTAACGTCGGCAGCCCGCAGAGAACGTGCTCACATATTTTTGTTAAAACGCAAATAAATATTAACGGCTTGTTAAGAGTATACTTAGTTCTAATTTGTTGGGACATTAAAATAGTTTAAAGTTAAGTAAAACAAAGGAGTTAAGGTCACATACATGCCGTATTCTCTTGAGTTCGGCAGAAACCGCACATAGCTTAAGTGAACCATTAATGAAGATTAATTGTTGACGACGACGCTCACTACATAGCATACACACTACGTAAATGTTGAAATAGATACGTATAACAAAGCTGAGAAAATTACATGAAATAGAAAATTATTTTCATCCATTAATCATCATCAGACTGTTATACACATAAAAGCATGGCGTACCATTACCTCCCTTTTATAAAGGTGACCGCTAGACCATGGACAACATACGTGATAGGTATATATAAAAAAAAACCGGCCAAGTGCGAGTCGGACTCGCGCACGAAGGGTTCCGTACCATTATCTATAAAAACGGCAAAAAAATCACGTTTGTTGTATGGGAGCCCCCTTAAATATTTATTTTATTTTGATTTTTAGTATTTTTTGTTATAGCGGCAATAGAAATACATCATCTGTGAAAATTTCAACTGTCTAACTATCACGGTTCATGAGATACAGCCTGGTGACAGATGGACAGACAGACAGTCTGACGGCGGAGCCTTAGTAATGGGTTCCCGTTTTACCCTTTTGGTATGGAACCCTAAAAATGATTCATTATTAAAATTTTGTTTATGGTCGAAAGCAGAGCATTGTCCGTATATGCGGGGTGAAAAGACCAAATCGTGTCAACATATTCTCCACGCCCGGTGCATTAATGGTCTTTTCAGGTTCACAGAAATCTAATCGCGAATTGAAATTAGTTTTTGAACCAAATCGGATGTTGATGAGGTTTATTTGTCAATGTTGGAAATATAAGACAAGAATTAATACTGACATAATGTAGGTACATGTACATTAGATAATTATTATTGACAATTTAAATTGGACAACAAATTACGATAACTTCCTTTACAGGTTCTCATGTCTTTGAGCAATTTTCCCAGCGATTGGTAAATTGTGATCGTATACCAATAATTTAATACATAATAAATCTACGCGACACAATTGTATTCGTAGAACAATTGCCAGATTTCTAAACACCGATTGACTTTACCAAACTATTTCCTTAAGGCGCTACCCTGACCGAATAACCTTGACGATTCCTTTTGGAAGGGGCAACTAGAATCAATTCTATTTTTTTTTGTAAATTTTGACGTTCAAAAGTGCCTCTTATGTGCCTATTTGAAATAAATGGTTTGACTTTGACTTTGACTTCGTTCCCTCTTTGCTGCACCTCACCTCTTCATACAGTGTATGCACTACGCAGCGTAATTCAAACAGAACATTTAAAATTTATGTCCAGGAAAAAGCTATTGTCCCAATTAAACTATTCAAATTTTTGCATGTCGACCAATCAATATGCCTAGCCTTTTCCCAACTATGTTGGGGTCGGCTTTCAGTCTAACCAGATGCAGTTGAATACCATTATTTTACATGGAGCGACTGCCTATCTGACCTCCACAATCCAGTAACTGGGTAACACGATACTCTTTGGTAAGACTGTTTGTCAGACTTTCGAGCTTCTGATGACTCATAACGACTGTCAAAGATCCACGAATGACAGCCGAGACCAACTGCTTAACGTGGTTTCTGAGGCACGAAGGAGTCTCGGTCACCCATACACGGACCAACCCCGGCAAGTGTAGCTTAACCTGATGGATCGACCCGAACGGCTGACATTACTTAGGCACGAGCTCCTCATGCTTCGCATGTCGACCAAACTGGAAGAAAAAAAAAACGAACAAGCCTTGTGACATCTGACATCTCACTTTATACAGCGTGGTGCTTTATTTAGCACACGTATACAGTTTCGCCTTTCCCTTTTATTTATTTTCAATTTTCTAAAATAGCATCTTCAAGCAACCTATACTTAAAGAACTGTAGCGCAGAGGTAATTAGCAGGAGTCATGGATCTTAACATCGAATCAATTAAATTAAAAGAAATAATGTGCAAGGAGTAGATGAATTAAAGGAAAGAGACAGCTTTATTATTTACTTTGTTTGATTTTAATTTTCAATTCATAATTATTTATTTTAATAAATATAAAAAACATTAACTGAAATATTTAAAAATATTATTTTTGTATCGTGTGTTGAATTAATGTCGCCACTGTCGCGGCACGCTGTATAGTAGTACTTACTAATTCCATGAGTACACAAATTCCATGCTATTATAAAGTACATACAAATTTCATGCTATTAAAAAGTATTTACTTATTATTACTCCCACAGGAAACGAGAGGAAAGATGTAAAAAAAAAAAAACAAAAACCTAAGAGTTTTGTACAAAATAGATATAGTTTAAAATATGAACAGTCGTAGAAAGAATTTGAAATAAACTGTTACTGTCTCTAGTCTTGAAATGTGAGACGTCGAACAAGATGGCGTAATACAATAGATTTCAAATATTTCGGACCGGTGAAATCGGAAATCTTGAAGGAATTTAGTACAGAGATATTGTTTTATTGCACAGTGTAAATGGTTAGATTGTCAATATATTGAGTCAACAACCGTGATTAGAAAGTATTCTTGTGTATCTTAGGTCGTTATTCGGTACAACTTTGCTACCGGAATTAAGCTTTATAACAGTAATTAATCGGTATCAGTAGTTTTGGCATGTATAGAACCTCTAATAATTTTATTTTGCACACCTAAAAATATTATTGAACAACTAATATAATGATTGCGCCTCTTTTAGTAAACCTCAAATAATTCCTAAATACCTATTAAACTGCGACCAACTTCGATGTAAAGCTCGCCGGCCGCTGCCGCGGCACCGCTCGTTTCGCTCACTCGGGTCGTGCGTGTTTCGTCACAGTTCTAACCTTACCTAACACTAAGTAGGTATCTAAGGTAAAACACGGGGCGCCCTAGCTTAATTACTGCGACCAACTATGAGAAAAGAACAGAATGTTCTCAATTAGTTGAAAAAGTGTGCATGCTTATATGGTCAATACGTTTTTAGAGGATTAGTTAAATATTTCCCATAGGTTTTTACTGTTTTAGCAATATTTTGAAGAAAAAAATTACATAAGGTCTATAATGCAAAAGTTTTCAAAACGCCAAAGTGGAATAGGCACCTAGGTCCTTTTCTCTCTAACTTTACGTCCTTAAGTACCAACATTGCCAAAAAAGCGGGCAAAAAGTCTTTATTTTAAAGCCAGGCGTTGCTAAGACAAATCTATGTGCAGACGCCTCATTTGTCAGCATCGGTCTAAAAAGTCTACACCGAGGAATTCAAGTTCTAAGGCATTTTCGGCTAGCTAAATTCAAGTATTATTTGATTCGCAAACGTCCTTTGTTTGAAAATTATATCCTCCATGGGCTCCATGTATAAATTAATGTCCCCAATGTAAGCTAACATTATTACATATTGTTGATTTGGTCGACTACATCCGTTTAAGGGTTGATTCTACTTATGATACTGAACAACACATGAATATACATGTCTTGGGGAAACGTAACCCTTTCCTGTTGATGTCACTGTATTTCTTGACTGCCCCGTTGGTCTTGTAGTTGCAAGTGCGAATTCTGAGCGTGGGGTCATGGATTCGATTCCCAGATCGGGCAAAGCGTTATTAGGATTTTTTTAGTAACAGCCCGGAGTTCGGAAGTCGGCGGTGTAATATCCCCGTGCCTCGGAAAGTACGTCAGGTCCAGTTGAAAACCAGCGTCAGGCACTAGTGGTCTGGCATTTTTTCTGAACTTGGCCTTTTTGATACATTGATGGACATTGAAAATTTTAATTTTTCAAACAAACTAAATAAAGCTCTCTCTTTCCATCAATTCGCCTACTTTTTGCACGTTATTCGTTTTAATTTAATTGATGCGATGTTATGACCCCGACAAATTACCTCTGCGATACAGTTCTTTAAGTACAGGCTGGTCACTACCAGCATTACCTGACCCCTCTTACAAAGAAAAAGAATAACGGAATAGGGGTTAAACTGCTATTTTAGAAAATTGTTAATAAATAATAACTTAAAGGGTGCTATCACAAAAAAAAAAAAAACGTTTTTGTCAATTTCTTATCTAATTGTGAGAAAGCTTGAAATAATTGATACAGTCTGTGAAACCATAAAAGTACAGTTTTCATGGTGATAAGCCATTCGTGTCCTTCTCAACACCTGTTAATAGTTTCATCACTTTTGCGCTCTCGAAAATATAGCTTATTTCGCCGTTCATTTACTTAATGAAGATATTGTATAATCATAAAGTAAAATTTTGATTTTGTCACAGGGATAGCTGAAGCCCAGTGTGTGATTTTTAAATTTCTTGATATGGTTTGTTAAATAACAGGAAAAAAAAAACATTACCGACAGTGTTTTTTAAAAAAATATTGGTTTTTTCAACATTATTTTCTGAGAGTATTTGTAACATTTTGATATTTCTTTTTACTAACTTTTTGAGTTGAACATGTCTGTTTACATAATTATTTTTTATTAACTAAATTTTTGTTAATTATGTTGAAGAAAAATGTTCCTAAACTCAACACGATATCGTCAATTTTGTGTGTTATTTTTTATTTTTTACAATATTATAAACAAAAAATTTTATTTATTATATTGCTACTAATGGAGATGAAGGAGGAATCTATCTGTGAAAATTATTAGTTACATTTGGTTTAGTTAATATATGTCTTATCGTTTATTTTGCCGCAAAATGTACCGAAAAACAAATAAAAAAGAAATGCAAATTTTTGTCAGATTTTGTGATAGCACCCTTAATAAAATTAAAATATATTCTTAAGAATAGAACGCGAAACCATATAGGTGCCATAAATTAGTTTCGCCATTAAAGCGGTACGCGCATAAGGGTGGATAATTCGCCAGTTTATTGCTATCTTATAAAAAACCTAGTCGTTCTTGTTATTTATTACAAAGTTTTTCTCTATTTTGGTTTATTGCCAATTTATTTCAAACCTTAACCGAAACATGGTAAAAGGTAATGTAGGTTAATCCTCCGGCAAACCTTATTTCCCTTCCAAACTGTCTAATGTACAACAAACTGCTAAACGGTTCAATACAAAAGAGTTATCCGTGTCTCCATACACCGTTATTCTGCAAAGTCTCGCTCCCTTATCGCAAGGAAGTGTCGAGTAGTTCCCATTGTATCCTATAATAGTCGTAATCGACTGCTGAGCCCGCGGCTAACGACTCTTTGATTAGAACTAAGCATTAACACATTTCGCTCTTGGCGAGAATTGCCAGAGAAACGTTCTGATCATATAGCTATGTACACAGAAACTCTAATCAACTTGTAAGGAGGAACACGTTGATTTATAACTACGTAATCTTGTTAGGTTTGGTGATATAAACGTTATCACACTAGCAGGCTAGGATGACGTTTGCTATTTCTACTCTACTGTAGAATATAAATCGCTTTTTTACCTAAAATATTCTACACGGAAACGTAATTTTTGTCAACCGTTGACAAAACGCTTTTCTACGGTATTCGTGATAAGCCTGCTGGTTGAATTAAATGTATATTTTGGGACATAGCCGAAATATAATTTTAAGACCGAAGTCAGACAATTAAAACTATGGATATTCATTGGAATAAGTAAATTAAAGTAATAAATTGTAATATGGGATTCATAGGAAAAGTTTTCCATGAAATGGCGGGTGAATCCTACGACATACCCGGGATACAAGTGACTTAACCAACACCCTGTTACATATTAGCCATGGTTCCTTAAATATAAGTAAATATAATATGTAATACCTACTTAGGTATAACCAAAATCCGTTCCAGGAATCCTGTGTTGCATTGAACTTGCATGCGAAAATTCAGAAGAAAAGCGGTCAAATGCGAGTCGGACTCGCATACAAAGGGTTCCGTACCATCTTATCAATATTTAACACTACAATTTTTATTAAACGCCGAAAGAACACGTTTTTTGTATGGGTCCCCTTTATTTTTTTTTATTTTTATTATTTACGTTATTTATGTACGTTTGCGTGGTGACCTACCCCTACTCTACTCCTACCCTTATTACGCGGGCATGCAGATTAATTCACCAAAGTTTCATCAAAATCGGTCCAGCCCTTTTGGAGTCAATAGAGGACAAACAAACAAGCATTGATTTTTATTTACATACATTGTTATAGCAGCTATAGTAGTACACACTCCGTGAAAATTTAAAGTAGGTACCTACCTATTAGAGATTAAAAGATACAGCCCTGTGACAGACGGACGGATGGCCAGACGGATAGCGGAGACTTAGTAATAGGGTGCCGTTGACACCCTTTGAGTACGGAACCCTAAAAAATATTTCAACAAGGAGTTAATCCATTATCATTTTATCCCGTTCTCAATATGTTATAATTACAATGTAAAAAGCTTGTAACATTTATCTAGCGATTACCAAATAAAATTAATGATGGGTTCACGTGAAAAGGGCGTGTCGTGACAGATTTCCCTAGTAGATTACCGTAACTCCATTGAAATTATAAAAGCAATTTATTTAACCTAACACAATGAAATCTGCTTGCCTATGGTTTTGTTTACATTAAGTTTATTAGCTATCTTTTGGAGTTAACGCCCTAATTCTGTATGAATATGTAGTGTGTGTGTTGTTACGAGTACATTTTTGCACTGCATTGTATGAATCGAAAACTGGGCTAAGTTTTATTTAAGAATTGATGAGTAGAATTTGTTTTGATTGATTGAAGGGCTTTTAAACAACACCTCATGAGATTTGAGATGAGCTTTTAAATTATGACGTAAGATCAGTATTAAATCATATCGTTATTATTAGGGTTCCGTACCAAAATGGTAAAAAGGAACCCTTATGGTGAGACTAAGTCTGTCTGTCTGTCTGTCACAGCTAGATGACTCAAGAACTACTAATGCTATCAACTTGATATTTGGAATAGTTTTAGATGCCCTTTACCTAACTATTTTGCAAACAATTTTTTTTTTTTTTTTTGTTATATCTTCTTTGCAACAGGGCCTGAAAGTGGGTCTTAAAAATTCGAATGGAGTCTACTAGGGCATGTGGGGTATCATATGAATGTTTTCACATTCTCAAACATTTTTTTTTAGGCATCATGTTTTTCGACTTTTGATGAAAAATTTAAAAAAAAATCTGTTCACCCCTTATATCCGAATTTTGCATAGAGAAAGTTCTGAAAATATGATAGAAGTTTATGTAAAGATTGCAGGAAAAATAAAACGATGTCCCTAAATAGCACAGTTTTTCAGAAATCATCAACATCATATATACGTACGGAACCATCGGTGCGCGAGTCCGACTCCCTCTTGACCGGTTTTTTTTTGTAGTATGCTAAAATTACTATTGTAGATCTTTACAAAATTAAATGTGGTATCATTGGTTTGACTAGTAATTTAGTCGCTACTATGTACTTACTATTGTGGTTAATAAACACACTAAAGAGATTATAGAGCAATGGTGGCGTAGTGGTAACGACCGTGACTTACGATTTCTAGGTCGTAGATTCGAACCCAGACAGACGCTTTACTTTGTGTAAATTGTTTGATCACCACTGCACTGCTCTCAAAACGGTAAAGAAAAACATCGTAAAGAAACCGACATGTCCGTGAACTAAAAATTCGAAGACATATTGTGACATCTACCAACCCGCACTGGGCCCGCGTGGTGGATTACGGCCCACTCCGTCTCACCGAGAGGAGGTCTGTGTCCCAGCAGTGGGAACACTATAGGCTGATTATGTAAACACATTATATAATTACCATGAAACGTATTTTTAAATACTCAGCATATTTTATGCTAAGGAAATTATCAGATGCAGGGTTTAAAATAGAGCCATTCATCAGTACGATGTGGGTGTACATTTTAGTATACCCCTAGCTACTTTGGGGAATACAATCATGGCGTGTTCGTGTGTAGGTGTAAGTGTGTTTGTGCGTGGTTGTAAGTGTGTGTATGGTCATATTAGTATATTATAAATATAGTTTATTATATTTTTATTGTATATTATTATTTGTATTATTAGTTGTTATCTATTATTTTATTGTGCTATTGTGTGTTGTGCTATGTCTTTTGTGTGCACTGAATAAATGTTTTAAATATCTATCTATCATATTTATCTTCTAATGCTATCGTAAACTTGTTACTCCAATCTGAGACTGTTAAAGCTCAACACACACAGGCAGCGGGCGCGGGTCGGGACGGCATGCTGTACGGCGGGCTGAATTCTTTGTATTTATATGAATGACACCACACGAAATGCGTGCGCGGGTCGGGCGCGCAGCGCGTCGGCGACGGGAGCCGCGCACGCGTTTCATGTGGTGTCATTCATATAAATACAGAGAATTCAGCCCGCCGTACTGCCGTCCCGACCCACGCCCGACCCGCACCTGCTGCCTGTGTGTGTTGAGCTTAATATTCCAATCAGTACCTATAACTATTTGCTCTCTGCATTTACTAAACTCTATTTGTTGTAGCCTTGTAGCTGGCAGTCGTTCGATGCAATATCAACAATACTACGGTTACTAGCAAGTAATCATAGTTGCTCCTACGAAGTTTGTTTGCGTTTGAAAGTTACATAACTTTATATATATAACATACTTACGTAACAAAATAACTTGAATATCTCACTTACCTACCACTTGTAGGATGTGTTCCTCTGTTACGACTGCTCTGCTGAACAAATTTTGTTGTTGAACTCTAAATTCCGTGAATAAATAAAGTAGTATAATTTAAATTCGCCAAGCACATCAATGAAACTATAACTACGGACACATCTGTCGCAACGAGCAATAATATTTAATCCACTTAAACGTCCCTGACAGACGAATCCCATTCCACTACGTCCCTTTCTACGCTGCATCGAACAGACCACACCTATAAAGTATTACATTGTTGCAAATCCTAGCACCAAATCACTTCAGAGTCTAGTGGAGCTTGTGGAAATCATTTATCTAAAAGCGTCTCCCTTACGCCATCAAAACTAAATCAAGTAGGGCGAGGAACATAAACTCGACCGCCCTTGCAGTTAGATAAAATGTAAAGGGAAGTTTGATTCACTTGGCTCGTGTGACATCCCACGTAGGAGGCCCGTCCACCTCCCGAGGCCTCGTAACGACCTCTTTATACCCAGCTATCTCTATTTGACTACGATTCATATCTCCGGGTGGAGGACACTTAGTCGAACATTATTGGAAAACTCAAACCCAGTCCGGATTGGATACCTAATATCAAATCGCAGGAATCGAATTTTATTCAGTTCGTATGAGACACATAGAGGTGTTCCTCGAAGTTCAAATTCCTGGCAACTTCTTAGGAATACGCTTTCACGAATTTTAAACACTTAGGCACTTTTATCGGCACGTTCGGTGTGCAAAAAAGTTTGACGTTACCATATTGCATTAATTACTATATTTTGTATTCCGCAAATGAGTGCTACATAATTGCCACTTACACTTCTGCTGAGAGGTATAATCATTTGTGACTATTCTTAATTCCTTAATTCCCGATTAACTTCTTAATTACCGTCGGCGTCGGCATGCGAATGGTGCTCTGAAAAAAGTCGTTTGAGCACGTTTTAGCCGGCAAATATTGTCGGTGGCCTCGTCTTAGGAGGTTCATCTCGAGATAAGCGTGTCGGTGAGACGAGGAGGCCAGCATCTGTGCCGGTAATTAAGCGCATCTGCCTACGTTCAATTTTGGAACGCTGGATGAGTTGCCCCGAGCTCCTTCGGGTCCATTTGGGAGGGTAAGAGCAAATTGCTAAACTTTCAATTAAAGAGTTGTTATTCAAACCGCTTCCAGTTCCTCGATGGAATTATATTTTATTTCACAACGAAAACTCTTATTGGTACTTGTGGTAGTTGTTTTCCGCTCTACTTAGCGGCAGTTGAACATTTCTCCATGAAACTGGGAATTTATTAAACATTTTGTATTTAAAATAAGTTTCCATTCTGGTTTCATAAAGCGGTTTTAGGATTATATTAGATATCTCTTAATTTTGGTATTGAATTAAAATTGTCGATAATTTCTACAACTTGTAAAAATCAAAAGAAAAACCCAAGACTGTACTTTTAGTATTTTTAACCGACTTCCAAAAAGGAGGAGGTTATATGTTCAGCTGTACGTTTGTTTTTTTTTTTTTTATGTATGTTCACCGATTACTCCGTCAATTGTGGACGGATTTTGAAAATTCTTTTTGTGTTTGGAAGGGTATGCTCCCGAGGTGGCCACCAAATAAGAATCTGATGAGGGGATCCCATGGAAATCGAGGGAAATCCTCAAATTTTATAGGCATACCTATAGCGATTTGAGTATTTTTTATAGTAACTCGTGCATTTGCACTTGCAAAGCACCATTTGGTAAGTGAAACTGATGATGAAGACCACAGATGGCCACCGGAACTACTTAATAATAAGTATTTCACCGTTGCGATTCGATTAGGCACTTTAATATGGTTGCTAAGCAATGTATGCTCGTCAAAATGCATATGGTGAAGTCACCATCAGTTCTCCTGGTTCTTACCAGGAGAACTCCTCAACAATTAACGCCCCTGCATCGGGAAAAGCAATATTTTGTAAAAGGTGATGATCATTTGACATTAGGCTATTGTAAATTGGATAAATTACAAACTGACCCACTAAAAAGTGAAAAATAAAAAACTTTTTACAAAAAAAAAAAACAACCGACTTCCAAAAAAAACACTACAAAGTGAAAAATAACTTTAATTTCGGTGGCAAAAAACTAAAATATAGATCAAAAGCGACCGACTTCCGAAATTAAAGTTATTTTTCACTTTGTAGTGTTTTTTTTGGAAAAAGTTTTTTATTAGTCTTGAATAATCCTCACGGACATAATAGGAATCGTGTCAAAATTTGAATTGAGTTAGATATAACATTTTGTTACGCCGTCAGAAACAATGTTAGCTCGCCGTGAAATCTTCTGCCTTTGACGTTACCTAGGTATCTAGAAAAATGTTACGTAAGGTCCTACATTTTAACGTCATGTTTTCTTTATCTCCAACACCAACTCCAGGATGATGTAGATATAACATGAAACTAAATTTTGACACAGACTGGTATTATTTTTTAATCTATACAAGCATTTAATGATTGTTAGGTATTCTGAAGTTAGATACAGTCAGCCTCAAAATATCACACATCGACAAGAATTCTTTATCCAATATGCACGTAATTCAAAACTTATTCATTATTTAAATAGGTATACATTGTGTAGGAGTCGAGAAACAAATTCTTATTTTTATATATTTTTTTGTGGATTATTTATTTTACAATTCATTATTTTATGTTGTGTTTTTTTGGTGGACCGTAAAGCACAATCAAAACGCGTCGTCTTTGACAATGCCGGAAGTGACGAAAAAAGCGATGTGAATAAAAATCTATTCTTTGCAAAGTCCTTTAAACTCACTAAGGTAAATAAGTGCGATTTCTGCTTGAATAAAGCACAAAAAATAATTTAATTTATATAATTGGGGGCTAAAAAACAGATGCAAACAAAGCAGTTTCGTGGTAAATGATGTCACATCATGATCCACGACGGAAACAGACGTTTCAACTGTAGTAGAAATTGTTGTAGTTTCATAATTTTTTTGAGCAACAAGCTGTAGCTGAATTTAACTTTTAACACTTTTGTTGAGTTAATATTACTGTCTTTTATAGATTTTGTGAAAAAAAAATACAAGCATATTCCCTATTGTCACCTATGTTCCATAATATTGTATCAATGTTTAGCCACAACACATATTACACATTGGGTACTTAATTTTAGCTACGCAATTGATACAGTGTTAAGAAACGCAAACTGTAGACGATCAAATGAATTCTTGTCGACTGTACCTATTATTTGTGATTTATACCCTTGAATCTTCGATTTACCTTACTAAAGAGACCACGGCTCAATACTGAAGAGGTAAGATACTATTTGGTCAAATGGTCACACAGTAAACCCGACCCAATTATTGGTCCTTAGAATTTTCCACCTCATCAAATAATATGACCACCAAGGCTGTTGTGTAGATAGTTATATCAGCCATAATTTCTTATTACCTTTATAATATCGCACACCCAGGTCAACAAAGATGTAGGTTTTTTTTAATGCTTGTTTAAATTGTATAAGTAAAGATACATTAAGCTCAATTTTTTCCGTAATAATTTGACGTAAAATTAAGGTTTTATACCAAAAAAATATATGTTCACTTAGGTTTAATATTTTTTCATTTAAACAAGTCGATAAATAAACTTATGCAAGTAAAATTTCATAAAAATACACCTTAATGTACTTATATCGTTTTTGTTTCACTAATTATAGCAAAAAATTATAAACGTATTTCCTATTTTAATATGCCTTTTAAACAGTACTTAGCCTATGTGTTGTATCATAGTATAGAACTTTGTAAAAGACGTAACCATGAGTATTTACAGTATAATAGTTATTTGGGAAACGTTAATTGGAGTCAAAATCATTACATTTGAGAATTGGTCATAATTAAACAAGAAAAACGTCTGTAAAACTTTAAACATTCAATATCATTATCAAGATAATTAATTGAGGTGTTTTTAATATATACAAAAAAAAGCTTGATTTTTTTACTACTTAATGATACATAACAAAAGATCATAGGATTAAAAACAAAATAGATTTATCTAGTTAAACAGTTTTTTTGCTCCCTTGTAAAGCTAGTATATTCCTCTTATGCCTTTATTGACCTGGGTGTGCGATATTTAATTCACATGTTTACAAAAAAAAAGATAATTTTAAAATGGCTATCGACAAAACTATGCGCCTTTGTGACATTCGATAGGTGTGTCTATATTCGAACTTCCAAGAACTACACATAATACTGGTCCATCCAAAAATCGGGTATATTTTGCCCGACTGACAGACTTTCGGTAACAGCATCGATTTTGGAAATGAGTTGAAACATTTTAAATTTATTTCAGCTATAATTCTCACAGTACATTAACTCACGATGTTAACTCAATGTAAAACATCCTCCAGGAGTTGCGAGTGCGTTTACTACTAAGCCTTGACTGGCTCTTTACACCACAACACGAGCTACTCTCCTCATAAGATGAAGAAAACGAGAAAAAAACATATTTATGACCACTTCTCTCAAAGCGATGAAGGAAAACAACTGCAGCGTGATGAAACCTGAATGTCCAAGAACTAAAAATTCGAAATCTGTGACATCTACCAACCCTCACTGAGCCCGCATGGTGTATAAAGGGTCACACTCATTTGGAAGGGCCGGCAGCGCAACGGTATTGCAAAAATCCTCCTTCATCACTTGTTCATTTTCTATGTACCAACGCCCAACCTACAAGTGGGCCGCGCCGCACTTTTTTGTATGAAAATGCGCTGCTCTGCACCCCGTTGCTGCTGTAATGTGCGCTTGGTTTAACGGTCCGCTCCCTCTCACAGAGGAGGCCTGTGCCCCAACATCAGTGGGCACATTGGCTGATTATGCTTATGATCTTGTTATGTTTGTTTCAGTAGAAGCAAGTCGCGGTGCGCTTTCGGCTCAATGTGCGTCCGCCGCGCGAGGAGGGAGCATGCTGGTGCACCTCGTAATACTTAGCACCGCCTTCGCGGCAGCCAACACCGGGAAACACGGTATGTATAGTAATACTTCTTTTTTCTTTTGAGTGTGGGAAATTATCAAATAACTTCTCCCGCTCTGGGCAGAGTGGCAGCGTGTCAGCCTTTTACTGACTAAAACCCACAAGTGGTTGATACCACGATATCCCTTTCGGAAAAAACTCGCAACCCTGGCAGGATGTTTCATATTACTAACAACCTCTTCTATATTGCTCGAAAAAGGTATATTCTAATGTTATTTGGTGACAAAAAACTAAGTTATAACAGCCGCACGGGTCGATCGACCAGGTTAAGCTACGCTTGCCGTGTTTGTCCGTGGATTGGTGACCATCTTTACATACCAAGACCCCTCTGTGTCTCGGAAAACACGTTAAGCCGTTGGTGCCGACTGTCAAAGATCCACGAATGACAGCCGGCACCAACGTTACTGGTCGTCATAAGCCCGCAAGCCTGACAACCACTCTTACCAAGGGTATCGTATTACCCGGTAACTGGGTTGTGGAGATCAGATAGGCAGTCGCTCCATATAAAAGCTGCATCCAGTTAGACTGGAAGCCAACCCCAACATAGTTGGGCAAGGGGCTATGCAGAATATGATGGATAGCAAAAAAAGATGGCCCACCTGACGTTATGCGGTCACCGCCTTCCATTAATATCTTAAAATACTAGACGCATCGCATGTGTGTATGTTTTGCAGAGACAAAGCTTGAGGAAAAAAAGGCACCTGCAACCGACAGACAACAAAACTTAAAAAACAAAATCGGTTACACGTACCTTTACGCAGGTTACTATTAGGTTCAGAAAATAGGCAAAACATTAAAAACCTCAACGACTATCTATTATCAGACAGGCTTTGGAAACGCTGGCGGATTGATTTCAATTTCTAAAGTAATCAATCGCTGCGTTACGGAATCGGAGATAGTTTGCATAGTAACACAACGAGAGGTGTGAAAAAGTATGAGAACTTTATCCAGCAGAGGGAAATTAAACGGTGTAAAACTTTAATATAGTTGGTTCCAAAAGTATCTGATGAGGGTGAAAACAAACCCTGTGCAGGTTAGATTTCTAGCCAATCCCTCACAAAAGGAAATTAGTAACAATTTCATCTGTACGAGTATTTAGAAGGTTTCAACGGTTTCAACTTTATATGTGGCTACTATTTTCAACCATTGTTCTTTGAGTCATCATTTCAGCAGAAAGACATCCACTGCTGGACGTAGGCCTCCCCCAAAAGGAGAGGGGTGGGGGGTTGCCATAATCGCCACGCTTAGCAGACGGGTTGGTGATCGCTGTATGATGTTAAAAAGCATAGAGAACGCTGCTGCCTATTCTCTAGTAAGTCCCTTAGTCGCCTTTTACGACATCCACGGGAAGAAATAGGATTATTTGAACATTATTAAATAATAATTGAAAAATCATCGACGAAAAAACATCTTTATGGCGAAAAATTAGAAAAACGAGCTTTAGCATTCAAATCAATCACTACAAATAGGTATCCACAATCCAAATGTACGTTTTCTGCTCCATTTTTTCACATTTTCATTAAATTATTTAGAAAAAAGCATACTGTCTATATGTTAGATAAATTGATATAGATTAACTGCGTAAATCTGTTTCTATAAAATGGCTAATATACAGATACGTGAAAATATTGCCCTCCAGAAAAAATCTTAACGGAAACATCCGCTTCCTTGCAGGAGATTTCCTCGAAAAAATAAACAAGACTGTATTGACGCGACCCTCGGCAGAGATTCATCTTCTACATGTACATTATGTAGTAGACCCCCTCGACTTAATCTGCGTGAATGTTATAATATTATACACCCTACATCAATTTGAGGGGTGGGAAACGGCGGAAAATATAAATTTAAAACTTTTTCACACTTGCAGCCCCATGCAGACTTATGCCGTGGCTGCATGGATGTAAATAATAACAAAAATTCATCTAAAGTATACATTTTGTCTGGAATAATAATACCATAAAATAAACATATTATCAGCCTGTACAAGCAATCTTCAGATGTACCTTTAAAAACCGGCCAAGTGCGAGTCGGACTCGCGCACGAAGGGTTCCGTACCATTATCTATAAAAATGGCAAAAAAAATCACGTTTGTTATCGAATATTTATTTTATTTTAATTCTTTATTTTTAAAGTGAATATATAACTAAATATTCTGTGAATATTTCAAGCGTCCACCACCTGTTGCCGTTATCAATACCGAGCTAAAACGAGCAAAAAAAACGCGTTTGTTGTATGGGAGCCCCCTTAAATATTTATTTTATTCTAATTTTTAGTATTTGTTGTTATAGCGGCAACAGAAATACATCATCTGTGAAAATTTCAACTGTCTAACTATCACGGTTCATGAGTTACAGCCTGGTGACAGATGGACAGACAGACAGACGGCGGAGCCTTAGTAATAGGGTTCCCGTTTTACCCTTTGGATACGGAACCCTATAAACCGAATTCTATAACACGTAACTATTTCCATTTCTATAATATTTTAACATTGAAAATAAACTTTATGCACAAGTAAAAAAAATACTGTACAAAGACGGGCTTAATGTCTAAGGCATTTTCTACCAGTTAACCTTTTTTTTTGGGTGGGAAACTATCAAATAACTTCTCCAGCTCTGGGCGGAGCGGGAGGGCCTGTCAGACTTTTACTGACTAAAACCCACCCGTGTTCCTTCAGATGCCTGTGTGCCAGGGCCCCGATATCCCTTTCGGACAAACTCACGACCCTGACAGGCATTGGCCCTTCGGACCCCGTCAATTGATGCTGACATCTCTTTGAGGCGCGCGTGGAACACAACGCGCCGTCGACCCGGGCCTGGTCCTTATCGGACGGCGGCGAGCTACCCATCGCTCACCGTCCGCAAGCCCGCGCCTACGGTAGCCGGGAATCGGCCTGCGAGTCCCGACGCCCGGGGCATCTCCTGCGACGACTAAGGGTGTGAGGGCCATTTGCCTCTCCCTTTCGCGTTCCGCCTTCTCCTTCGCGAGCATTACTGTTTCGCAGAAGGAGGTGACGGCCTCCCATGCACTCTCGCTCCGAACCATGGTCTGAACCAGGACCGGACGCGAGAGATCGCCGTCGCCGATCGCCTCCTCCGTGAGGACACGGCGGTGCTCCGCCCAAGCTGGGCAGACCTCCACCGTATGCTCCTCCGGGCGATCCACACAGTGGTGACACCCGGGCGTTTCCTCCCGCTTTATCCTGAACAGGAACCTCCCGAAATACCTGTGTCCGGTGAGGACCTGCGTCAGGCGGAAGGTGAGAACGCCGTGGCGCCTCTCCAGCCACTCCTCAAAGAGGGGGACTTATCGCCACAATTGTGGCGTGCCCATACTAGTCAACCTTAGGGTGATGCAAAGACACAACACGGTAGGTCCAACAAAGGGATAGATAACTCGAAAAACAAAAATATAAACTAATACATACATACTTAAAGAAACAAAATAAAAAGTGTCAGTAGAAATAACGATTTGTGGAGGACAAAACGAATCAGCGCAGGGATGATTCTGCCAACTTATTACGAATATATTCCCGTGCCCATACTTTAAATGTTAACCGACTGGTTACCTGTGTATGTTGGATAGGTACCTGTGTATCCTCGAAAACTATACTAAGGGACTACAATTTTAAAAACCAGAAGGGCAATTCCCCTATTTGCAAAACCATTCGCATTGTTATCCTGTCAAAATTCCTGGTCCCACAGTATCTACATGTTTGACAAGTTTTTGACAATAATTGTCGTTACGATGTGATTGCGACTACATTTTGAAAGTTTTCATTACGAGAATATTGGCCGTCTGAAAACGTACACAAAATGGCCCTGATGTCTATTTTCCACACAAAAATGTTCTTTGAAATTGAATCTGTGACTACCTACAGAAGTCTCACATTCCTTGCCTCACAATTTAGCGTCCTGACTGCCATAGTCAACGGCTATTGTTGAACGCAGGCCTCCATAAAGTGCTTGACGAACAGTCCCTACTCTCATTAAGGCACGGGGAAAATTTGACATAATTAAAACGGGGTCAATGACTGCATTACAAATCCCTTACCCCTTTTCTTGTATAATGTTTGAATATACAGGGTGCAAAAAATGTGAGTGCGAAATTTTAATTGAGCAATACGCAGGCCGGTATAGGAAGACCTACACCAGCTTGTTTATTGCTAAAAACAAAACATGTTTCCAAAAATATCCTAGATTTTTTTAAGAAAATGTTTTTTTTTTTTTTGAGAATATAGTTAAATGAGTAATATTATTATAATAAGTAGGTAGATAAATGAAAAATAATGAAGAAAAATTTTGCGATGGTTAAACATTACATTTCCACTGATTTTCATTATGTGAGCTAAAATGTGAAAAAAAATATATCTTGTACGTTATAGAAGACAATAATCTACCAAGCGTGGTGATTATGTATGCGTCCTGCAAAGCGGCCTATTAACCTATTACCCTACCCTACTCTATCTATCTACGAAAGCAGTATGATAAGGTAAAATACCCATTATTTTGTAAACAGGAACAACACAGCAATATTCATTGAAAACGTGTTCCTTTATCACGATCGGAATTCGGGTCACCGCGCGAAGGCTGCATAGAAGTTTTACAGTTTTGTTGTATCAGTTATGAAAGCGAAACGTTTCCGGTGCGCCTTAACTTTTACTAACTATTAAGTAACTTTAGCCGAGTTTTGTGAGCAAAATGGCTACCTTTTTATAGTTAGAGTATATAGGTGGTTTTCAGATAATTATTTTCGAATGATTAAAAAAAGTATCGTTGGGGCATAAAAAATGTTTGTGGAAACTAATAAGTAACAAAGCTGCCAAACCGTAAATTTTACCAGAAAAGAAAATAAAGAGAAAAAAATAAAAATACGCGCAGAGATTGCGGGTGGTGTCAAATTGTTCAAAAAAATATAGACCTAAAACAAACCCACATAAGGACGAATACAAACATAAAAGTGAATATCTGGGGACATAAAAGTCCCCTATTGACATGCAGCCACTCACGATTAAGATGCATTATCGCAACGGAACTCGAATATCCAATATCACGAAATTCAACTGAGTCTCGATATCTAAGCAAAGTGCCTAACAACAAGCAAGGGCCCGACTTATGTTCCCAGGCCGTCGTTATCAAAGTGTCAAACTACATTATAAGCTTGTTTACGCCAGTGTCATCTCCATAAATACACGCAAACTTCTTACTACCATCTTGATACAATTACGTTATCATGGGCCAAGTTTAGTACTCGGATTATACTATTCAAAAACATCTTTAAGGCCAAACAGAATAACATTAAGACTCAGCCGCTGTTGTTTGCAAATAATAAGAAAACAGACTTGGTAAGTTAAAAAATTTCGCGTAAAATTTGCATAAACCTCGTGGAGCCCTGTTCACTTTTCTCTACTTTCGTTTTTTATCATCTCTTATACCGTTCGTCCCTAACTCATTGTATAACAATATCTTATTAAGTGTTTCATAAAATACTTTGGAAGACAAAGTTTAATAATAATTGTTAATAGTGTTAGTGAATGTCAAAATCAAAGTCAAATTATTTATTTCAAATAGGCACATAAGAGGCACTTTTGAACTTCAAAAATTACAATAAAAAAAATCATAGAATTGGTTCTACTTGCTCCTTCCAAAAGGTAGTTTCGTATGGAGAAGAATGTTATGGGCAAGAAACTCCACCGTTACTCTTTTTAAAATGTTTCACAATATTTTGTTTAAGTAGGTCCCTACATTCATTATGTGATTATATGTGAAGACAATGCACCTACAATAAAATTACAATACCATAATAGGTAAAAAAAAAATGAAGCAATGAAAAATAAGTTAATTATGAGATAGATACTTAGTGCTCACATATTAACAAACATCATAAAAGAATATGTTTTCCTAAAAAGTTTTGAGTTTTGGTAATCACAGAATGTAAAATCAATGTCATAAAAATAACAAATTATACAATTAAAATAGCAACCAGTTTGATATTGTCTAGACTAGATTGTCCTATGGAGCTGGACCAGCATGTTCCCAAGCATTTCTATCTTAATATAATCCTCTAAATTGTAATATGCTTATTTACAAAGTGTACTTATAGTATGTGTTTTAAATTTTCTTTCATTTAATTGCAATATATCACAATGTATTTTGTTGTAACATTTAACACAGTAAATGTGTTATAGTGTGAGTGGAATATTTTTGTGGCAGTGGAAAATTCCTGTTCATACCGATCTGTCAGTTTACCGATTTCCCTCCATTCCTACCTCACCCTCATACATTTATCTACGTAGAAAAAATCCTAGTGAAAATGTTCCATCCAGAGCCACCCTCACATATATTAAGTAGGTTATGTTATATATGTTGATGGAACACGTGTTATTTCACCGTGAGCCCACGAGATCAAACATAATCGTGATGTATAAAATCAGCTCTAGTTTCAGTTTACTTGTAACAGAAATACGCGTAAATAGGGAACAATTTTCTAAAGACCATAAATAGAATTAAGCGTATTGTCTTGAACAAAGTTTGTAGCGCCTACACACAAGTAATAATTCCCTTCAAGTTCACTGTTTATACTGCCAAGACTGAATAAGGGACTATTATAATCAAAACGATACGAATAATTCTAATGAAAAAAAACATACAACTTCGAATTTAGAAATATAAAGTAATAAAAATGTTGACTAAACTCTACGACGACTTACTTAAAAAGTGTGAAAACAGATTTCTTTGGCGATAAAAGACTTCATTAAAACTCAACAAGATTTCAAAAGCTAAACTTTGCCGTCATAGACTACTTGCCTTATAAGCAAAAAAATATTTAGATTAAAACATAAATAAAAATACGTAAAACAAGCTAAGCCGATAAGAAAGATATCGAAACCCGCAATAATAAAACAATTGCCGATACAAAGATACATAACTTTCTAAAAGGAAAAAGTATATATAGAGATATGTATGAGAGCTAACGGAGCATTGCCTTTGTGAACTTAGAACTGAATCCCCAGAGGTTTATGTCTTTTCGGATCAGGAGGCTTACGGGAGGACGCGCGAAGAAAACTCCTTTCCTTCATAAATATTTACTTTATGAAATGAAATAAGGCGCCCCAAGCACAGCTTAGTATTACATACTGTCTGGGACCAGGTGATAACTGGCAAATGACAAAAAACACTCATACATTTCTATTAGAAAATAATAATATATGGAAATATATTATTACGCTAGTAGGTACTCCTTTGTTGTATCTACATTGTCGAACTCGCCATATTGTAATTACTTTAGTAATATTGGTAATCGAAAATATAATTATTTTTATTCGACTACGGAGCAGTAAAGCAAAGGAAGGACTATGAATTTAACAGTCTTGCAACAATGGCACAATATTGCTGGTATTTTGTTAACACTGCTTTTATACAGCAGTGATAGTCGACTATCTAAAAAAATATATATTAAAAAAAAAAAAAAATAGTTTATTGAAATGACAAAAGACTGACAGCTTTCGTATGTCACTTGTAAAAATGGAGAGACAACAACAAGCTCGGGATTTCGATGATTAATTATTTATTAAGAAAAACAATTTGACTTTTTGTATTAAAGAGGACGCTATCACAGAATCTGACAAAATTTTTCAGTTTTCCGGTACATTTTGCGGCAAAATTTAACTAAACTCAATGTAACTAATAATTGCCACAGATAAATTACTTCTTCATCTCTATTAGCAGCAATTTTTTATTCGAAAATTCGAAAAAATTTATGTTATTGTAAAAAATAATTTCCGTTGCCTCTTCACACAAAATTGACGATATCGTGTTGGGTTTAGGAACATTTTTCTTCAATATAATAACATAAATTTAGTTATTAATATATTTTATGTAAGCAGACATGTTTAACTCAAAAATATAGAAAAAAAACTATTAAAATGTTACAAATAGTCTCAGAAAATAATGTTGAAAAAACCTATATTTTTTAAAAAACACTGTCGCTAATGTTTTCTTCCTATTATTTAACAAACCATATCAAGATATTAAAAACTCACACACTGGGCTTCAGCTATTCGTGTGATAAAATCAAAAATTTATTTTATGATTATACAATATCTTCATTAAGTAAATGAACGGCGAAATAAGCTATATTTTCGAGAGCGCAAAAGTGATGAAACTATTAACAGGTGCTGAGACTGCAACGAATGGTTTATCACCGGGAAAACTGTACTTGTATAGTTACACAGACTTAATGTTTCAATTATTTCAAGCTTTCTCACAATTAGATAAGAAATTGACGTAAAACGATTTTTTTTGTAATAGCACCCTTAAAGGATGCCAATCAATGTAATAAACTAAAAAATAAATAAAGGAAAAGTGAAATGTGATGTCGTTTACATTGAACTATTTGTTTTTGAAATTATTATTTCTACTTAAAGTGTAGATAATCAAATAATATGAACACTATAGTCCAAAGATATAAATAGGTCTAGATAGACAGTCAAAGCTGTGAACTCGTCGAAAAACTGCGTCCAACTG
The DNA here is from genome assembly GCA_963921375.1 of Tiliacea citrago. Classification (NCBI taxonomy): domain Eukaryota; kingdom Metazoa; phylum Arthropoda; class Insecta; order Lepidoptera; family Noctuidae; genus Tiliacea; species Tiliacea citrago. The sequence goes on from OY992781.1 coordinate 18,052,096, forward strand.
TTGGCCGCAAATGCACCCGCACTAGAATAATACAATGACGTGGCGCGAGAGTAAGACGTAGCTGTCACGCATACCAGATAAGAAAGCCTCTGTTTGTCTTAGGTCTTTTGCAGCGCGACACTATCTAGACGTATAAAAATAATCACAGCTATAAGCCATTATTATAAGATATATTTACTAACAGAACAGCAACATGTTGAGTACCTGCTATCGAGAATATAGGTACTTCCCCTTTTCCGAACCTCAGAAAAGGACAATATTATAATTTGTTTCCATAAAGCCTCATGAGGAAATAAATCAATTTGCTAACAAGTGAATAGAAGTAATCGGTTCTTGCGGTGTGCAAGTCATTCACCGCGCAATTTGGGTAAGTAGCATTCTCGATACGGTTCCGTGTATTATTTATGTTTGGCTTTTATTACTAAGTATCGCAATATTATTTAAAATTTATGTCCTGCTGTCAATATCTCTTGTGCACTTTTATATTATACATAAATTATTATTACGAGGAGCTTGTGGCTCAGTAATAACTTACGTTAAGCTATGCTTGCCGCGGTTGTTAAGTGGATGGGTGCCCATCCATTACATATTGAGACACCTTACATATCGTGTCTCGGAAAACACTTTAAGCCGTTGGTCCCGGCTGTCATTCGTATATCTTTGACAGTCGTTAGGGGTCGACAGAAGCCCGAAAGTCTGAAAAGCAGTCTTACTAAGGGGTACCTCTAACTCATGAGTTTTGCTTATGCCCAAATTAAAATGATTCTAATAATTGTAATTTTGAAAAGCTTAATTACGACATTCAAATAAAATATTTGTCAGGCAGCGGCAATATGATTTTTAATTTAGCTTTTTGAACAGTATTGACGTTCATTTATGGAACTGTAAGAAATTTATGTTGATAGAATACTTTAATACCATGAAGTTTCTTGTCCTTCTTCTCCATGAAAACCAAGTTTTGTGAACGGACAACTAGCTTTTTGATTAAATACTGACAAATATAATAAAATACGTAACTAGCCTCGTCATTATGTGTTTTCCTTTCCCTACAAACCATATTCATACGAACTTTCATACACAGTTATTATTATTATTATTTATTATTTAGTTAATAACCTGTGACCAATCTGACATTCAAAGCTTGCCATTTGGGTAATATATTATGTATATACTTATAGTTTTTACTGCCTCTCCTTACACCTAGCACCTAGCAAAGTGCTAGGTGGAGGAGTGGTGCTATCTCGACGGTACAGCAGCAGGGTGTGGATTTGAAGCTGTGGCGTAAACTATGTCCAACCTATCCTGCCCTCTGTTTCCCAAAAATACCGACCTCCGCGAACGACGAAGCCGTCGAAGTGGCGAAGTTTTGGGCCATAACAAAATGTATACACTGTCGTGCCATCGACACGACGAAGGAGGAGAAGAACAGCATTTTATTCACATTTTAGTTAAGAAAATAATAATAAAAATGACAATATTATTTAGCTAAATACGTCACTTCCATACACTATCCAAATTTTATTGACAATCGATTAACTAACTATACGTGTCACGCCTTAACCTAACAAATCTGATAAACACCTAAACTTTAAATTAATAAACAAAATTAGTAAAGAAATAAAAGTAATTTAAAGTTTTTCGCTTAGGCCATTTCAAGTTTTGTTAGAATTCTCAACTTTTTTGGGTCGAATACTTTCTTACACACGCCAATATTTTCCACACCTACTGATTTTCTGTTACGCATGAAAAAAGTCTAAGCATCCATCATTATTTTGTCACCTATGTCAGTCAGTTTTTAATCAATCCAAATAAGTACAACTTACAATATACAAACTCACGCCTTCTTCCCTTGGGGGTAGGCAGAAACTACAGAACGTCACCTGTTTTGAGATCCTCACATACTCCTTTTGCTTTGTTTAGGTATATTCATACTCTATTCATACACGCACGCCGGTTGCGAGTACTACGTACCTGACCTTTCTGAAGAACAGTACCAATAAGGTCACTATATGTCCTTCTAGGGCGTCCCTTCCCGGCGTTAACCACTCACATCTGCCTTGTAAATTTTGTAACCTTTTGTTAGTCGCCTTTCATTCATCCTCTCAACATGACCAAACCATATGAGCATACTCTTTCAAATTGTTGTCTACACAACACTTTTAAACCACCCCTATCACATCATTCACAACTACCTAAGTTTTGAAAGAAAAAGAAAAGAAAGAAAGAAAAATATTTTATTTGGGACACGCACAAGAAATGCAAAAATAGCATTTAAACTAACAATATCCAAAAATAAAAACAATCAAGACTTGTGCGACGCCAAATAGGCTCCTATCTCAGCATAATGCTAGTTATGGATTACATTCGACCTATTGTCAAACTTATGGTCATAATAGCAGCACGTGCTTTCCACGGCAGCGAGGGTCCTGATGTACCTACTTAAGAAAAAACCGGCCAGGTGCGTGTCGGACCACGCACAATGAAGGGTTCCGTAGTTGGGATAAATATATTCCAAGAACAAACTTAAATTGTAGTTGATAAATATGTTCCCCCTTACATTCCAACAGCAAATGTTACTTTGTACGCATAATGTAGAGATTTACCATGTTTTTTTAAGACCATAGACTTCTTGTAGGTTTTCCTGTAATCTATAGGTAAAGAAATATTTTCCATATTTTTTTTTTCAGAATTTTGGGCTTAGTAGTTTCGGAAATAAGGGGGAATGGTAAATTTTCATCTGTTTTCTTAAATAACTTTAAAGGGATCGATTTTAAAATTATAAAAAATATATTTGAAATCTTCGCAACAAGCGTTTTCATTTGATATGTAACATGGTACAAACTTTTTAGGGTTCCGTACCCAAGGGGTAAAACGGGAACCCTATTACTAAGGCTCCGCCGTCTGTCTGTCTGTCCGTCTGTCACCAGGCTGTATCTCATGAACCGTGATAGTTAGACAGATGATGTATTTCTGTTGCCACTATAACAAAAAATACTAAAAAACAGAATAAAATATATATTTAAGCGGGCTCCCATACAACAAAGGTGATTTTTTTGCTCGTTTTTGCTCGATATTGATAACGGCAACAGGTAGATGCTTGAAATATTCACAGAATATTTAGTTATATATTCACTTTAAAAATAAATAATTCAATTAAAATAAAACAAATATTTAAGGGGGCTTCCATACAACAAACGTGATTTTTTTGCCTTTTTTATAGATAATGGTACGGAACCCTTCGTGCGCGAGTCCGACTCGCACTTGGCCGATTTTTTTTTCTATTTTGTAATTTGCCCCCTAAAAATGGCACCCATATTCAAACATTACATTTGTTTACGTTACACGTCCAAGTTTGGATCCTATAAATTCATATGTGTACCTACCAAAGAACATGGATAAAGTGTGGCCTAGCACAGACAAAGAGATAAATATAACGGCGCAGGATAGCCTTTACCAGAAGTGAGCGTCGTATTAGTGGTTTAACAGCTTCAATATCATCAGGATTGCACCGGAATATAGCAGTTACTCGTGGACGTAGTACGAGACCCTGCGGCTCGCCTGACATTTCTGTCATCAGAAGACAGCCGCTACACAACCATCGATGCGACGCTCTGCTAGAGTGACTATCAGCAGACTTCATAACAAAAATAGACGGCGCCACTTGTTGCGCGGTCAAAAAAATAAAAAAAATACTGATAATATTTGAAAGCTTTCGTTACTTGGCAAAACTTTGCAGGAAATATTTATATTTAAAAGATTATTATTTTGATTCATCAGCCAAAAGACGTCCACTGCTGGACATAGGCCTCGCCCTAAGGGGGGGGGGGGGTCATAATCGCCACGCTTGGCAGGCGGGTTGGCGATCGCAGTATGGTGTAAAATGCATAGAGAACGCTGCTGCCCATTCTCTAGTAAGTCCCTCAGTCGCCTTTTCCGACACCCACGGGAAGAAATGGGGAATTTTGATTAAAATATTCAAAAGAAATATCATGGTAATTGGGACATGCTTATTGTAAGAATTGATATAATTCCGCCAGTATTTTTGGAATATAAAATATTAAAACTGTATTTAGTACTACCCTGTAATGAACATGATATTTAAAAATTGATTAATGTATCAATTTCATTGTTTTAAACAATAGATCAGCCCAGTCTTAAAATTATGTAATGGCAGCACATTCTTTATTTTTCATAACCATTGTCACTGCCCGTCATTGTCATGAATTTGTCATAATATGTCGTATATGCTTTGCACAGACCTATATCTAGCATAGAGGGAGGCATTTAAAGATAAACAATGCATCGCAATATGTTTTTTTTTCTATACGAAACATCCTGTGTGTTAGAAAGAGTACGCTTTATTACTTAAATAATTATGCCTATAAGCTTGAATTAATTTTTTGAAGTCATCAAATTTGAGAAGGTATTTTCACAAAGTTTTACGACTAACTAAAATATACAGGGCTATGAATCACTATTATAGATTCATAATACATTTTGCTTTATTTGTGTTCATTTCTGGGGCAAGCTTGTATGGGACCGTAATACATCTCCTTTCAACTTAATCGGTCCATGGACACACGAGTGATCCTATAAGGGTTTCGTTTTTTTCCTTTTGCGGTACGGAATCCTAAAAAGGTCACCCATCCTTTACCCGACCGCCTCAAGTGTAGCTTAACCTCTGATATCAATAGTTACATGCGGTCAAACTAAACTACTGCCGGTATTCTCTTTGCTATGCCAATGGAAATGGATAAATGCAGAGTCACAGCTAGCAAATATTTATATTTGAATACCGAGGTCGAAATGTTTAGGATTTGTATCACAGTTATTGAATTCTCCATTTTTGTGATACAATATTGGAAAAGCATCATAGTTTTGTTGGTTTTGGAAAAATCAGCAATCAACTTTTGTGTAAGCAAAAATTTGAATATTTGTATTTTGCGGAAAGCAAAAGTACAATTTAAAAGTTCTACTTCATTAAGATCAAATTCGACATTCACAACGCCCGATTATTGCAGCTTGTAAATAATAAAAGAAACCGCCACATTACTTCCACTCAATTCCGATCCACCAAAAAATTAATTGTGCAATCATCAGCTATGAGTTAATACAATATTCAGCGAGCGCGGCATGAGCGATGGAGAGCCAACGACGTGTGAATCATTCATTCAACTGAACGCAGCCGACGTTCACATGGCGTACATCTGTGGCCAATGCAATACGCCACTGAAAAGTTACATCCAATTAGCAGAAACCGATGACGCGCGTACTCTATCCACCCGCTGAATTTGACAACTGCTGTCATAGTTTAAATTTCGAAATACCTTACGACCCGTTTATTAAAATAAACGGGTCGTAAGGTATTTCGAAACTTAGCTAGGAATCGCAGCCAATGGAAGTGTGCATTTTTTTTCGTTTGTTTTGTTTGATGCCAGCTTGTTAGCGATGACTAAATTAGGAAAACAATTTGCGAGTTAAAATAGACTTTTTTTAAAAACAAGCAAAAAAATCACGTTTGTTGTATGGGAGCCCCCTTAAATATTTATTTTATTCTGTTTTTTTAGTATTTGTTGTTATAGCGGCAACAGAAATACATCATCTGTGAAAATTTCAACTGTCTAACTATCACGGTTCATGAGATACAGCCTGGTGACAGACGGACAGACAGACAGACGGCGGAGCCTTAGTAATAGGGTTCCCGTTTTACCCTTTAGGTACGGAACCCTAAAAATAATTAATGTTCCTACCTACCTAAATAGGCAAATACGTAGTACTTAAGTAACTGTTCAAGTATTAAAAATATGTGCTTCAAAAATATGGGAAAGCTTATTTATGCTTATTTTCTGTACCTATCAGCACAGCAAATTGAAAGCTTTTGAAATTCCTTATAATATCTAACAAAATAAATAGATACTTACACAAATAAAAACAGGCGGCGCTATCTCCAATAGCAATGAACGTTCAAGAGGTCGATTCATGAGAAAAATGTATTTAGTTATCTGTGAAAGTGTCCCTTACGATCTAAGTGACTTGTTATTTTGGTCATTAAGTGAAGATGACCGATAAAACTTTACATTACTTATACTGTTTAAAGGTTATGCTATTATTAACATAAACATGCAATCACGACTGTATTCCTCGGAGGAGTAGGCAGAGGTGTAGTACTGAAATCGCCATCGATACGCCATAATTCTGGCATAATAGATTAATGTTGAAGATACTCGAAGGAAAAATGTTGTAAAGTAAAAGAAATTAACTTCAAGAAAAAACTGAACAAGATTCAAAATCTTTTTCCGATTTTGAAAAAGATTTTCCTTACAACTTGCATGTGCTTCACCTTAGACCAAGTTAACCCACATCAGCATCAACCAAGATGGTGGTAAAGAAAATCCAATTCCGAAAGTAGAACTTGATAAAGGATCAACTCGGAACCCTACCAAAGGCAAACAAAGGAAGAAGAAGCTAATAAATAATAATAAGTCACTCCTACAAACTCTAGCTTTACGTGGGCAGACAAAAACTTCGCACACTTTTTATCTCACGACATGTAATAAGTTTTTTCATCCGCAGATAACAAAAGGAATAGTAAAAGCAAATGAATTAAACTTGAAATAAAGGCAACAGAGAAAAACAGAGAATACATACTTACAGAATGTACGAAGAGAACGTCAATAATTATAGTGGACATTAGCAATAACGGACCACACAACCGCAAAGCAGCTATTTTCTCTGTCTCAGCGAAACTAGTTTTAAAAGCGGTAATAGAGGAACTGTGGTGAGCACGGGATTTTATTCTTAAACCTCTAAATATTTAAGTTTCAAGCGAGAAGGCTTTTTTTAGGAATTAAGACTTGTATTGTGAGCCTAAACTGGGTATGATATTGTTAACTGCGGCGGAAAGACCACCATAATGATTTTTAAAACGTACACAGACATTAAACACACTTACACCACTACCTACATGACTTCCTGTTCTAAATAAATTAATAAGGCGATCGAATTAATACAAAATGTATTTATATTATTATCGAATAATAAAAATGTGTTTTTAATATTATTTGAATGGGTAATACTAAATTATTGAAATTATTAATGTAAAATCGTGTCAATAACATAGTTATTTTTCAATACAGTTGTTAAACATGGCGTACTTTCAGAGGCTATAATTATGATTCGAAAATTAAATCTTTTGCATAGGCATCTTTCTGTTACGCTGTCGTGACTTTTGTTTACGAGCTCTATCATTAGTTTTGCAGTTGCGTTTTAGAATAAGTCAATTTAAAAAGTTTAGTAGGTTTTTATACGAGGAAAAATGAATGAGACCGTACGTCTTAGCATTGAATTCTCAAGTCTTTTTTTTTTCTTCTCTTTTTAAAGTTCTTTAATATATATAATTACCAGTTTTAATTTAATTATTTTCACATTTGTCAAAAATCGAATACGCTGTTTTCGTTGTAAAAAAAAAAAAAGTCCAGTTGCAAAAATGCGCCATTTTCTGAAAATTTTAACTAATTCTTCGATTTGTTTTTTACTATTTCCCACAAGTGTATTGAAAAACGTCGTGAGATACACGGGTTTGTAGGTTATTGTACAATTTCTACTTTCCACCCTTGTATCACAATGTACTATTAATTTTTAATATTAAAGAACCCTCATATTTGCGATGCCTGGCAAAGGCCGCTAAATTGTAAGTACCTACATTATAAAATAACACCAGAATGTACACTTAGTTTGCAAATAAATCTTTGACTTAAAGTACGAGGTAACAGCTAATACTGTGTGAAATAATACGTTTTTTAACTAGTTACAACAAAAAAACACTCCTTATCAGCATTAAGTTGTAATTATATTTTTAAACGCGTGTCCGACTGATTTACATCATTCTTTGTTACCAAAAGGCCGCCGTCCAAAAATAAATGACCAAAATATTTCACAGTGTTACTAGCAGAAGCCTATTCGTACAAAAATATTATGAATATAAATTTTCACTTCCAGTAAAACATTTCCAAGAATTCCCTCATACGAGCCCCTTAAGCCTTTACGGGTAGTACACAAACCAACGTTACGGGCAAACGTTATTACATTGTATAATACACAAAAAAGATATTGTACCTTCACCACAGCCTTCACTTACTTACTTATACAGAGAAAGGGTTTACAAATCTATTTTTCACCGACTTCAAAAAAGGAGAAGGTTCTATCTTTGTCTGTATGTATTTTGTTATGTATGTTCATTGATATTTTCATTGTGGACCGATTTTGTGAATTCTTTTTTCATTTGGTAGAGCAAGCTCGCGCGGTGGTCCCGTGTGAATTTTATTAAGTTTGCTTTGGTAGCTTTTGTGTTAGCTTCAATAATACGTATTTAATCCACTTTGTAATTTTAATGATATCATCAAACTTACTATCACTGTTTTTTACATAGCAAGTAGTGGTATACGAATTTGGACACCGAATTCCGAAATTAAAGTTATTTTTCACTTTGTAGTGTTTTTTTGGGAGTTCGGGTTTTTTTTTTTTTGTAAAAACAACGTTTTGATTAACACATCGTTAAAAATAAAGCACCTTTATTTCTTTTAGCAGGGTTAGGAATAAAATAACTACTATTCTTGGAATTTTAATTCGAAGCAAAATAGTGTTAGTTTACTAAAATTACAGTGTTGGTGTAGTGAACGAATTTGCAAAAAATGGTTTGTTCTGCTAGAATATTTGCTTGTGTAATTATTTTTGGAATCCTGTAAACCTTAAAATATGACAAAATAAGGCTTTAATTTTTAACGTCACATTGTCAAGCGTAAAATTATTTTCAGTTTATTGACTTATTAAAAACGTGAATTCAATCATTACCTACTTATCTGAACTGAACTTCTTTTAAAGTTCTGTTATTAAAGTTAATTGATACTATGTACCTACTCAATACTTAGGTAGTAACTAGGTACTTAAATTACAAAGTTCATTCCATTTCGCTCATATTTTTTTTACACTGGTATCCCTCCGTCAATTACTGAATAGGTACTATTAAAATTCCAAGTATGACCTTAATAGGAATATGGCTGCCTGCAGGGCTAACATGACATGCGCGAGAACATTCTCGTTCTCGATTTGTCGAAATTTGTCGACGATTATGACGTCATTCTAAACACTAACATGACCGATAAGCTCGAGTAAACTCGATAAAGGCACTTTGGCAGTTCTTTATCTCGCGATGAGAGACCGATGTAGCAAATTATTAAAAATAAATCATTTTTATGACAGCAACATCTGCTAATTCATTCGATCTTACGCATGGAATTAGTTTGTACTATATTGATTTTTATCCACCTCTTTTAATTTATGTTTAGTTTTTTTGTGTAACAGGCTTTTTTGTTTAAAAATAAATGTTTTTCTTTGGCATGCTGAAATTAAAATACAAAACAAAATCACGCAAATGAAATTGATTGAGACATTTTTGGTAGGGGCAAAATCTGTGGTGTCGTGACACCGACGTGCTAACCGAGTCATCAGCATGATAAACGCGTCACTGACATGTCAACAGCGTCACCGACATGCTGTCAGTTTCCCCGACATGTAAACCAATTCACGACTTTCCAAACGCGTCTTCGACTTGCCAACCGCGTCTTCGACATGCTAAAAGCGTCCCGACATGCTAACTGCATCACCTTCTTGCTCACAGAATCCCGACATGCTATTAGCGACCCCGTCAATCCACCTGCGTCACCGAAATGCTAAAAGCATCCCGACATGTTTAAGACATGCCAACATGCTAACTGCGTCTCCAACGTGCTCACTGAGTCCCGACATGCTATCAGCGTCCCCATCATAGTACCTGTGTCACAGCAATTCCAACCGCGTCCCGACATACTAACTGCGTCACCAACTCGCTAACCTAGTCACCCAGATGCTAACAGCGTCCCCGACATGCTACTTGCGTCACCTACATGCTTACCGATTCGTCAACATGTTAGCCACGTTACCGAAATGCTAATGTAACGTGTTGCAGCAGACTGGCGTCCCACAGCAGCCTGTGTACATGTATACGTATTTATTATGTTATTCCAAAGTTTTAATTTTTCACGTCTGTCGCCAGTGAATCCCTTTTTTTTTGTATCATAATTTTGTCTACTCATCTCGTCGTCAAAATCGACGACGAGTAAATGACAGAAAAATCAGAGATATCTCGTGTTGGAATGTCAAAACTAGAGATAAAATATGCCATGTTAGGGTTTGTCGAGAAAACAACAAGTTTGACAGAACGAGTCGAGTATTTTGTATGGGGGCGCTGTCAGAAAACGAGATAGTTACAGAAATAGACAAGAATTACTCGCGCGAGAGTGAGTAATTGTCGCGTGTGTCATGTTAGCCCTGCTGGAACGTTTTTAGCATAAATTTTTATTTCGATAGGTGCATGGCACACTGTCGATGTCAATGTTCGTAATACTCCGTAATCTGAACTGCAAAGTTGCTTTGAGAATGGAGACCTAATCGATATTCTCTAATTGTGAGCTTCCCGCAATTATTGTTCCTATAAATGATAGGGTACGGACATCGGACACGTTTCCTTGCACTCAGTTACTGTAACTCGAAAAGTCTATTTTATACACCTATAGAAGACTATGTGGGTTATTGTTTTTTTTTTTTTCTCTGTTAGTTTTCAGCTTTAGTTTTGGTATGGCAGTTTGAGTAATTTATGCAGTCTACCCAATGTCCTTTCTTTGAATTGTTGAGCTCCTTGAGTTCTGAGTTGAGCTGCACGACTACTGACAAATGCGTGCGCTGACTGGACAGGTCCCCTCAATCTGTGTGGTTCTTTCATAAAAAGATCATTTCAGCCACCAATCTACATGGTCTTCACATGCTCTGACCAAGATTTGAATAAACTGTGCCCTCTGAGTTTGTTTCAGCCTTTCTTCTCAGAGTAGTCAGATACGAAACGCTGACCTCATCTAGTTTTTAAAACAGGATTGACGTGTAAAAGTGTCTGTACAAACCTACTTATAAAAATAAATCATTCATTATTTATACACTAGTGACCCGCCCCTGCTTCGCATGGTTTTGGTGTGACAAAATATCGAGATTTCTTTATTATATTTATGATCTCCAACAAAAGATGTACATGACACATGAATAAATGGCAACATAAGGTACTACGTAGGTGTACTCCTTCAGTTATAGGAGGCCATAGCATGCACAATTAAGTAAACAACTAAGCTGACACAGTTAAAATATTAATTATAGGTAAAATTTGGAACAGTTAATACATTTTTAAAGGCACATTTTTACACATATAGCACAGACTCACGCGATATCGCGGGCGCGACAGGCAGTGACATAGAAATTGTGCTACTAGTTTCGCGTCGTGGCCGCGATATCGCTCCAGTCTGTAAGTGCCTTAAACCTTCCGGAATAAATTATCTAAATGATGGTGAAAACCGCATCAAAATACGTCACGTAGTTTAGAAGAACAACGCGGTCACACAGACACATGAAAAGCGATTTTAATTATTTATAATAATTATGTTTATACGAGTATGCATCGATTTTCAAAAATATACGCCTCTACGGTAAAATGAATAAATAAATGTACAACCCTTCAAACCTCCGCTGAATAATAAATATAAGGAAAAAATAAATAAATATAAGGAAAAACATTAAATAAAGAATTCAATAAATAATTCCGTCAGTACTAAAACAACAGCAATTTAATTAAATGGTAAATAAATTAAAACTGATCATACTCGCTAACAATTCATTAACACAATTTTATTATGAATTTGTAACCAACACCGGAAGCTACTGTTTCAGTAAATTATAATTGTGCGTTTTCTATACCAAGATTCTGTAATAACCTGATAATGGAATAGTATTTGCAAATTGTAACAAAAGGAAACAATAATATAGCCTCCCCATTAAGTTAGGTATTGTTACAATTTGTAAATTTGTTGCAACTTATTTTAAAAAACCCTACCCTTCATCATTCAGCCGAAAGACGTCCACTGCTGGACATAGGCATCCGCCAAGCATCGCCACTTCAACCGGTTCTGTGCTTCTCGCATCCTGCGACCTTCATAACGTCATCGGTGTACCTTGTGGACGGCCTTCCAATGCTACGTTTTCAGCCCCATCGTCCAACACAATGGGCTTAATTAGAAGGCTGAAAGTCACCCAAAGGGTAATGGAGAGGGCTATGCTTGGATTTTCACTACGTTATCGAATCAGAAATGAAGAGAACCGTAGAAGAACCAAACTAACCGAAATAGCCCGCAATTTTCCGAACTTAAGTGGTAGTAGGCAGACATTGCTCGCAAGTCGCAGAACGGGTACCCTTATTGGGGAAGAATTGAGCTTAAATGTTAAACATACACACACACCCTCACACACACACACACTCACAAACTTTCGCCTTTATAATATTTGTGTGATTATAAAGATTGCAAGTAGCATGGGAACCGCACGACCATAAGTAATAAGTAACGCTACGTCCTACGTAGGCGGTTCAAAGCGAACGCGATTATGAAGCGATTCTGCCATGACACGCGAATTCAATGCGATGCGGTGTGACGCGGCGGCTATGTTCTACATGCACGCAAACCGTCCAGCACTGACGCCGCCGACAAACAAAAACGTCGGCACCGCATCCAGTTCGCGCGAAAATATGAAGCCAACTGATCGTGTTCGCTTCATTTCGCGCCGCACCGCACCGCACCCCACTTGCGTATGGTCACGTAGGCCACTTCAATAGGTTTCGACTGTTTGTTTTTTTCGCGCCGCGCCGCGCCGCTCCGCGCCGCTTCGCGCTCGCGTCTAGATCGCTCACGCAGGACGTCACGCTATAAATTGTAGATAATAATAATTATCATTGTCATCATTTCAGCCGAAAGATGTCCACTGCCTCCCCCAAAGGGTTGCCAATAATAATAATAATAATACCAGCCTACTATTGTTCCACTACAGGGCAAAGGCCTCTTCTCATACAGAGAAGACACGACTATTGGTAACCAGCTTGGTCAAGACGAGTTGACGAAAGTAGCAGTGCGCAAATTTTGACAAATTAAACTTAAGCTAGTTTTATTAAACACATGTATTTTTTATTTTGATGTGTCTTAGTACAAAAAAAAAAAACAAAGTTATCGTTAACGAAAGATGTTTACTTTGGAACTGGTTTTATGGTGACTTGCCGGCCGACGTGTGTGCGCGGTGTAGCGGATCGCGCGAATTTACTTAAACAACTGGCGCTCGCTAGATTTGCGATTTGTAGGTTTATTAGTATTTCAAGTCAAGATTTTTTTTTTCTACCTAATTATGGAAATTATGTGTTCCACAGATACGAGTACTGAGCTACCAAAAAAAATTTGCGCACTTGTTAAAAAAAATCCTGTATAAGTCCAGGTTGCCTCACAATGTTTTCCTTCACCGAAATTGTAGGCGTATTTCTTTAATTAAAGTATTAACACATTAAACCCTGGCTAGTCTTAAAACTAGGAAGAAACCGAATCATAGAACTCAAATTAACATGCAGACAAAGTTGGTCTCCCAAGAATTAATATAAAATATCAGTGTCGCAATGATCTTCGACACAAATTAAAACTTTCAGCTGTGATGGGAGCAAAGACGTGGCCCCGACGAATTGTGCCGCTTCTGTGTCGCATTAATTGCGCCTTCTAGGGCTCGTTTACATTTATTACTACCATTGAAAAACTCTCTTGTCGATGAATACTCCGTGCGGAGGAAAATATAAAATATTTTTTTTAACTAACCTTGTTTTGACTCATTAAGATAAGAGACTTTTTGTTCGTGTTATTTTCGATGTGCAGTAAATTAGTTTGTTAATTTATTGTATATTGAGATAGGTTATAATCAAATTAGGTGACGTTTTATTTACTTTTAATATAAGATTGTTAGAACTATCTCAGCTTTTAGGCAACTAACTTCGAGCATCGACAGTATCACTGTAAGGATATAAATTGTACCCCAAAAGTTAGAGTTACATTTAATACGTAACTTAAAGTTACGCTTAATGTCCTTTATACGTCTTCATAATCTGTGGTCATAATGATGATATAAATGTTGGCAACTAAACCACTCAATTTGTCGGGCTTTGTCATTTGAATAGGCAGATTTCGGTTCTTAAGATCAATTATTACCTAAAATATTGGCTTAGAATATTAGTTCATATTTCAGCCACATTTTTCCACGGTCGGTAAAACATTTTAAAGTGCATTGGTATCGTTTAACTTGTACGCCAACACTATTAAGGACCACGATTCCCGCCATCGAAGTTTGCAAATGGCGCGTGACGGTAAACACTTAATGTTTGCAATGTTTTTCTAGAAGTATGTCGCAAATTAGTATAATGGAACGGTTAGCTAATAAATGTATGTAGTCTAAAAGCTTCCTTGGAAAATACAAATAATTAATTATGGTTACAAAACTCACCATTACCCTTTGTTTTAATATTTAAAGAAGCAAGTATAATTGTAACAAATACTATTACGAATGTTCCGGACTAGGTTTGCAAAGGAAGCAATTCGACAAAAGAAAAACGGGCCGCGTTAAGGCTGGTGCAGACTGGCACCAGTTTGTACGAGCCTTTAGGCCCGTTGTATACATGCGTTATTTTTTGCCGTGAACAACTACGGTTGATTTGCCGAGTGTACTACGGTCGTCAGTGTTGTATGAATCACTATGGAAGCTTGTTGACAGACACCGCGGTACTACGGCATGGTGCCCTTGCCGTAGACCGTATAACCATTGTTGCAACGTCCGGTGGTTTTCCGTGTCATATACAAGCGCACACGATTTAGATCCGTTGTACAGACACGTTTTTTCGCCGTGAAAAACTACGGTTTTTTACCGTGTGTAGCCACGATCGTCAGTGTTGTTTGGACGGCCCCGTTGTCGTAGACCGTACAACCGCTGGTTTTCCGTGTCATATACAAGCTCACACGATTATTCTACGGTGCGACTAGCGCGCGCGCTGTACTGTAGAAAAAACGTGTCTGTCAACAAGTGTCCATAGTGATCCATACAACACTGACGATCGTGCCTACACACGGCGAATCAACCGTAGTTTTTCACGGCGAAAAAACGTGTGTGTACAAAGGGCCTTATCCTGCAAACAATAAGGAGGCCAGAAGGTTTAATCTCTATGAGGTACAAATCGCTCGTTATGCAAATTGAAGCTCTTGCAAATTTGAATAGCTTTCATAAGCCAATTCCCTCTGAATAAAAACAATAGAATACTCTTTCAACGTTTTAGATATTTCTCGAGGAGGAATTTATCTCGGATCATTAATTATTCAGCGTCGTATCTAGTTAAGAAAGATAACATCGTCTTTTTCGCTGAGGAATCTTCCCATTTTGGGGCCTTAACTCATTTCAGTACTGAGACCCTTGATACATGTTGCTGTTTTCGTATTTAAATTTATTTGTCTCTTAGGTTTTTCCCATGTTTGAGTCATTCACAATTTACTTGGTTTGAGATCACTAGAATTCATGACATCAAGGCTTTTTCGCTGGTGTTCACAAAGTGAAACTAAATGAAAATGACTGGAAATTTTATACTAAGGCCCGCTTGCAAAACAAATCAAAATAAATGCGTTACTGGCTGGCTAGAAACCATCTCGCCCTAATGCGTCAAAGCTGTTCACTTGCTCTCATTAGCCTTTTCCCCTCCCAGCGATGATAATGATAGAGCAGTTTTTCAATTTTCAAAAGATATAATTACCACCGCTCATTTTCATTAAAGAGACCAAATATAACACCAATATACTGTTTCAACTGGAAGCTGTTGTCGCATTATGTCATTAAAGTAACAAAGTTAAATTCACGGATCCCCTGAAAATCCTTTAATCACCTCATATACTTCCGAAAATCGCTTCAAAGAGAGTACTTTACCTCTACATATTAAGGCGTTCTTAATAAGGCTTAAAAATTGCTATATGACATAAATAATGCATTAATGAGATCCCTTGCTTCGCTTGAGCTTCGTTCAACAATCAGAATCACTTAGTTAATTCATTAAAATATACATGCAATAATGGTTTTTCTTTTTTACTATACAATATTATTTAATTACGGTTTAAGACATTTATTCCTCAAAAAGAATACAATTCAATTGACATGAGAAATACAAGTTAATCTTAGTACTAAATACACGAACTTATGAAGGAAACGGCAGGTACTCGTAAATAATCTATACTAGTAAGTAGTAGCTGCTCTGCACAAATATGTTTTTTTTTTTTACAATGTTGTGGGTAACGAGAAAAAGTGAGTGTACAATTACATATCGCTTCTTGATGGCAAGTCAATGGCAATAACACATAGTCAATAGTAGCAAGCTTGGGAGAATTGGATTATGAAACCTTATTTTTGAGGGTCACGACATTCTTTTGTTTTTTATTTCTGACTAGTTGCGCCCCGCGGTTTTACCCACATAAGTCTCAATCCAGTGGGAATATCGGGATAAAAAGTATCTTATGTCCTAACTTAGGTTATGATCTACCAAGGTGACTCATCCAAATCCGTGGAGCCCTTTTAGCGTAAAAGCGTAACAAACAAACTCAATTTCGCATTTACAATATTAGTTAGGATTCATTTGTCTTACTGCAATGTAGAGATAAACTACGATTACATGGCTCGCTCCTCCAAAGGAGAGGTCAAAAGTGGTACAATATTCCGAAGATTTTTAAACGCTAATGTGATGACCTTATTGGAAAGCTTATTTATTATGCTACTCGATTATAGTTAAATCTGATTTTTTCAGGCGCCCGTTTTTGTGAAAAAGTGAAAAGTGTTTCAATACAAACAAAACTCACATAGTATTTATTTATTCATTTCTATGCAATATAATTATTTTAAATGTGGCGGAGTTTCCGTTTCTAATAAATACTATGCGATTTTATTATAATTTTAGCTGCAGCTAAAAAAATAAATGCAGCTAAATTAAGACAAAAAATATTGATTACCATGACAATGCAATAACAAAACGTGTCGAATAAAAGTCAAAGCTGTAAAAGTCAAGCCGAGTCCTGCGGGGCAAGCACGGCTTACTGTGACATGACTTGAGTCACGCATTTTATCACAATTTGAGCGATAAAACTGTTTTGTCATAAAATGCTAGTACAAATTGACATGACATAATTTATCATGTCTTGTCTCTAACGTCTTGGCACGACATAGTCATTGTCACGTGATTTGCCACAGGGCTGCCATCCCTAAAATATAAATAATGTTTGTAGTTAGTAATGCAAACATTTTATTTTTCAACATAATAGTTTAAAAAAAAAACGGGCGTCTGTAAAAAAAAATTAAATGCCCAAAGACATCAAAATAATTACCCTCTTTCAGCCTTTAAAGGTCTGAAGCCTGTTTAAATTTTCAATTATTTTTGTACCAAGCCCCATACATTTCGTGAACGTCTCCTTACTGTTTCAATGCGTGTAGTCACATCCTCATGAAATAGTTTTGTATGTAGTTGTAAGTATTCGTCTTCGTATTCGTCGAATTTATTCATAGTTTTTGTGCAATCAGTACTCGTAATATTTATTTATTTATTTATTACATTGGGGAAAACAAACAGTAGTATATTAAGCATAAACAGTGTTGTCTTAAAATATCTCACTTATTACCAGATTTGTTAGTCAAATAATAATAACTAGCCGATCGCGTAAGACAACGCACGTGGCGTTGTCATAGAGTACGTCAGTGCAGCGCCATACTAACAATAATGAGCGATTAATGACGCCACTAGTCGAGCAACAAATCTGTGTATTTGTTTTTGTTTGACGGCCGTCTCATTACGCACACATGAGTTGTGAGTCTTGGTGGCGCTTTGTAAATACTTTCAAACGTTATGAATTTTGGAGGGGCCCGCCATATTATCGTATCTCTATTATTGTGTCAATATTTATTGTGTATTTTCAGTTTGTAATAGGATTCCATGATTAAATAAGGTGATCAATTAGTTATGTAGACAGGATAGTTTTTACTATAAAAAAACACGCGTTTTTTCAAATATGCTGTAAAAGGTGCCTGCATCTTTAAATTTATAACATAGCACATACAATTACGCCTCTAATCCCCGAAGGGTAAGGCAGAGGTGTACCTATAGTACCTACACCCACATTTCGCCAGTTATGTTTAAGTTCCATGTAATAGAGGGCGAGCCTATTTCTATCAACCGGGCACAAAGCCAAACTCCAGGCTACTACTGAGAAATTAATACTATGCCCAGACCTTTACTTTAGCTTTATAAGAATTTAAAAAAAAAATGAAGTAAATAAATCGCAAAAAAAAGACGGGTTTCACAAGTGGTGGTGTTTAGGGGGTAGCACATCACTATCGTATATAAACTAGTACTTTAGTGAATAATTTACAACAGCAAGACTACCTGTCCCTGATTTCATGTACATTCAGTAGTGAACCGACACTAAATTGGTTCCATTCACAGATGAATGAGAAGATCAAATGCAGTCAGGACGAGGTATTTTCTCCCGTTTCAGTGCAATTACTCAACACAGTACAGCGTTGAAACTATAATTTTTGCTTTGTAAAGCTTAACTTCCCAGTGTTGTTGAGAACCATGTTCTGACCCTACTGTGGATGCTACTCTCATTAGTTTGCGAAATTTGGGCTAATTGTTAAATATGTTTGTAATGGGTTTGTGAGTAACAAGTTCGTTCAGCACTCACCGCAATGACTTTAGAATTATACAGGGTGAGATTAGAATGACTGGTCAAAACATTATTTAGACTAACTCCGGTCATCTGTAAAATAATCTATTTTTACATATCGGAATAAACGGCTTTGTTAACAAAACGCAATTTTATTCCACGCTGTACACCTAAAACAAAGCATTTTCAATCTTCCTTGTAAAAAACTCCGACTACATTTTTTCTTAATAGACGTCTTCTTGTTCCACAATTAAAAAAAGGTCCAAACAGCTGAAATTACGACACTTCATTATAAAGAGTAACAAAAAGTGGACAGTTACGATTCTGTTGTCTCAAGATCTGGAGATTCAAGCTAGAGCAATAAAAATGAACAAAACATGGTAGTTCTGCTGCACAATGACGGGGCCTAGACACGGTGTCAAGTGCAGAAAATTATGTCCATTCATCCGGCGCTCGCTAGGATTACAAAATGAGGTCGCATCTTCAGCATCTGACTCCAACTGACGCGCGTTTTCAACATGACGTAAGCTCACTAATTAATGTTTGTTGCTAAATATGATATAAGTACTATACTTTATTTGGTTAGGTTCGAGTGGGTTTGGTATTTGACTGGTTGTGGGCCGACTCGTGGGAGATATGCGTTGGATACATATTAGTTTATTTGGAAAATATTTAATACTTTTAGTTTGTTAATACACCTACCTGACTAACCAATTACTGGGTTTCATGCCGCAATATCAGCCAGGACACTGGATTTCTGCCTGATTTTCACATTATATGATATATCATATAAAACAATGTTCTGTTATATAATATTGTAATATCGGAGCCCCGAACAAAAAGGTACTGTAACAAAATCTACCCTTAACATCAGATCAACTTATACGTACATCGATAAGGTAATTCGCCCTTTCACCTAAACTTGATAACCAACCGGCATCCCCGGCTTATTGGTGCCTTTTCCTTAAATAAATGTTGAACAATAGATAAGTATAAACTTATTTAAATGAAAAACGAAACGTTGTTAAGCACGACAGCCGAAATTACGTGACGGAAAATCCGCATGCTTATGTTTTCTATGCAAATTATACAACGTAATTTCAGCCTGATGATTTCGCTGGTAATTATAAAAATTGGCCGATGAGTTTCTATACTTAGACTTAGATAAAAGATTCAACGATAGGTACTGTCGAAGTTTAAGAAAAAGTTAATTCGCATTAAAAGTAAAAATCGGATAATTTGGAAAGGAGGTTCGAGTGCGGATGCCAGAGTAAGAAGAGTCTGGATAATGTCCTCTGGCACTAATTAAAACTTTGGGAACAGCGGGAAAAAGGGTTGAGAAATATGGCATTTGGCGGATAGTAATGGCGCTGTGGTCTTATTTAATTTTCACAGTTTTTCTTCTAGCGGTGGCAAATTAGAATATTACAATTCAAGCTTAGCAAATGTCTCATTTATAGTTCGCATTACAATACAAATTCTAGCATAATGCTGTGGCAATAGGCAAGCTCTAAAGTAGACAAAAATCTGCAGTACAAACTTAAAGTATTTTAGAAAAGAACAAAGCGATTGCATTGTCGTACTCACGAATAATATTGCTCATAAACCTACAACGCAGCTGCTTTGAAACGTTTACGTTTTCAAAACGTGATTGTTGCAAGTTTCCCTGTTCTAGTAAGCTGGACATGACTTTAACTTGTAGTTGATAATGAAATGAAATTAAGTTGTTTATTCTGTAAATTGGATATTGGAATCACTTTTACAAGTCATATAAAAAAAAACTAGATGGAGTCGACATTTACGATCGGACTACGCCTGCACGAAAAAATCAAGCTTTAGCAAAGTACCGATTTGGCTTGGCTAAAAACTATACGGCTACAAATAACCAAGACTTATTTAAAACGTCCAATACAGCTTTGTTAATCAAACAAGCAAGTATTGCTAAATGTTCTCAGATGTTATTAGCAAACTACTTGTCTTACATGTCTTAGTAATTTCAACAGTAATCTAATTTGGTTAATCATAGATAAGTTTACACGGTTATTAACTGACTTGTATTCATTGAATTTTAGACTTTATTATTTGATTCAAATTAGATATGTCACTATGATGTTTATAACCGTGTAACATATTAAAAAACAAATAACCAAAAAATTTATAAACACAGCTCAGCAGTGAATAACCGCGTATGGCAACTATTTTTGAACGAGTAGCTTATTTAGAATTAAACATGAAATTGGGCGCACAAGCAAGCTCTGCAGCTCGCCCTTTTTTTTTCAATTCTCAGAAGGGACGGACGCTTCATAACACCGAGCAAAGCTAAGTACAAGTGAATAATTGTTAAAATTATTTTGTTGTGTTGATCTGTGATATAGGTTTTTTTTTTAATAGTACTAAAATTTTATAGTTATTGTCATAACTGATTAAATTTTTATTAAACTAAGATGGTTCTTCCAGCATAACACGACGTCCTAAAATATAGCTCACCCTTTTCGTTTTCTGTACATTCTTTCGAGAATAAATATACATTTTTATATTTTAGTACATAGACTTTCATTTAATATTGTTAATTTTTGGCATGTTGGAAAATCATCTTCAACAACCATCAACTTTCGCCAGTGAAATATCTGTACCTGGTAGATGAACGATCATTTATTTCAGATTCCCATATGCCATCTTTTCACCCTCTCGGCAGGTAACCACAGTCGTGTACATACAATTGGTGTTCTTAGTTATGTTACTTGGTATTCTTAAGTGGGTGAATTGGGTTGTACAGCTAAATACTTTTTGCAAGTACCAATTCTATGTCAAGCTATACATTTTCTGTACAAGCATATTATGAGAGTCACTTTCTACTAAAGATGTAAAGCTTGACATGCATTGTCTAGAATCGGTTCTTGCAAAGAGCTGTAGTTACCCAATCAACCTACTTAAGAATACCAAGTAACATGGCTAAGAATACCAATTTAATTGATTGCAGTTTCCGAGTTACTTTGCTAAATCTAACAAAGCACATTGGCTGTAGTGACAGTTGTGTTGCTAACATAATAACCAAGTTAATTTGTTACAGTTACCGATTAAATTGATTTATAATAGCAGACTAGATTAGTTGTAGCTACTGAGTTGCTTTGTTAAATCCAACAAATTTGCTTGGTTATAGTTAACGATGTCACTTAATAGGTTAATAATACAATTAGGTTTGTTAAGTTTACAGATTGAATAGCTCAAAAGTAACCAACCTAGTTTCTCTATTTTTTAATAAATTAACTGAGGTAACGTTACCAATTTACGTTAACCAAGTTCACTTGTTCAATTCTAGCAATAAAGTTTGCAGGCTCCCTCCGAACCAAGTCGTTTGGTTGTAAATAGCAACAACTTGTTTATTTCTAGCCATTACGTTTTTCCGTGTGAGAAGAAATGGGGAAACAAACTCAGGGGTCAAAGTTTCTATTAAAGTCCAGACATAATCTTGGTCAGATCATGTGAGGACCATGTAGATTAGTGTCTGTAATGGTCTTTTGAGGAAAGAACCACACAGATTTCAGTAGACCAGTTCAGTCGTTGCAATTTGTCAGTAATCGTGTACTATTTAACAGCATTAAGCAAAAAAGACTAGCTTCTTGTGTCTAATATGTGAAGATCAAGTCATGCTATCTTAGCTTTTTGCCCAAGGCATGAATTACATTTTCATCTTTATAAATCAAAGAAACCTAAACATAATTGGAATCTTTTCATAAAACTGTACGAACACCCAATTAATTTTAATTTATATCAAAGTGAAATCTGTTCAATCAAAACGAAACTAGCGTATTTATACCGTGAGCTGCTGATTTTGTTTTTTTCTGAGCTCCAAAAGGAAGTGGCGTATTAATTAATTCCCTCATCAATCATTTGCCGCCTTCTCTTGAACCCAACGTCACTCGCATTGTTAGAAGTGAACAGGACCACGCAAAAATAAAATGGCTACCTACGAGTGCTGCCTACGTTTTTAGGGTTCCGTACCCGAAGAGTGCCAAACGGAACCCTATTACTAAGCCTTCGCTATCCGTCCGTCCGTCTGTCTGTCAGCGGGCTATATCTCATGAACCGCAATAGGCAGACAGTTGAAATTTTCACAGATTGTGTGTTTCTATTGCCCCTATCACGACAAATAAATTAATAAAATCGCCATACTAGAAACGGCGTTTTTTGCTAAATATTGTACGGCGGTACGGAATCCTTAGTGTGAGAGTCTGACTCGCACTTAGCCGGTTTTTTTATTTTCGATATAATTACTATGACTAAGGATTTACTTATCAAAAGTGAGCTCTGTTATTTCTTTTCATTTCGAAGTAATTACAGTTTAGGATTTGCCTTTGCCCGCCGCTCGGCGAAAAAGGTTGTTTATTTTTTTACTCTGGTAATGGCGAGACTAAGGGTAGGCATAAATTATGTTAGATCTTGCGTATCATTAAATAAGAGGTTGTGTAGTCTCGACTGTACATTATATTTTCCAAGTAAATTGATTCTCTTTTTTGAAGTGAAATTCTTTTAGCCGTGTTGTTCGATGTTTGGTAGGGGCAAAACATAGGGGTTAGAATTTTTGAGAGAATTAAATTAATAACAATAATAGTATTTGAATAATTCCAAAGTTTAAAGTATTCACTTCTGTCAGCCGTCCTTATGACTGCCTTTTTTATCATTCTTAATTTAAACGTTATAGCTTCGTTTCATGAAAAACTCAAGTTACTTCTTTAATACCTGCCCTCACATATGTTAAGAGCAAACCAAGTTACATGCCAATTAGCTGCAACCTCTACCGCCTCCTTTGAGACAAGCATTATTACATACACAATACGCTTACAATAATATGAGGTCCTTATAACAGATGGGAATTCCTGAATATTGTTAGGTATATCTACATACATCGGCATTATATTATTATAGAAATAGCAATTAGGCTCATGTTATTACCAAAAAATCAACTGTTTATTATAATGGAACATCTTTGACATAATCTGTACATAAAGCAACATATTATTGCTATGATGATAATTTTAATTGACTTTTAGTAATTGTTACATAATTATGACCATATATTTAATTGAATTCTTATCAAAATTCACATTTACTATTTATTATTTTGTCGTTATGTCATTTAATACTTATCTAATAACTTTTATTAGGTACTGAAATTTAAATATTTGTACGCCACTAAGGCCAAACATGACTAGTCTTAAACTACAATGTATTTAATAACTTGCATGCTCTGTATGTGTATTCATGTTTCCACAAATAAATAACCTTTAATCTTGAACTCAGACTTCGTTTAATCAGGAGCCATACTAGATCCCCCATGGTTGAAGGTACTAATCGTTCGATCGACGCATCCTGTGTAGCAAGCGACGCTACCAACCTACGGATTCGCAATGTTTGCAACCACAGCACGAGCCAATATTCTCGTTATAGCTCATGGCTGATTCGAGAAAGCACTTTGCACTCTGCCAATTAAGACGTATTATGCGTTTGATTACACTCCCAAATAAGTACTCAACGCCAAGATATTGAAACAAATCAAGACCCTACGAAGCGCTACAAATTACAAAGTCGTTATCGCCAAAAGGCAAATTAATTTCCATCAAGCGCTGCATAAACATAGATATATAACAATGTTCTTCTGACTCAACCGTCCCGTCTAGTTACTGGACAGAGAGAACGAAAACGTTTGCTATTTGAACGCAATCTTTCGACTTCCTGTCGAGTCGCCATCGACGCAATTAAGCACAGGAAGACTCCTAATGACATCACACTCCCAATCTTTTCGTGTATACTTGTACCTTACTGTGCAGCCGCGAACAATACTTTTGTGATCGGAGATAATACGCCATATTCTTTCTATTATGTCTTTACTAATTGGGTACGTATTTATGTTTTATTAACAACAATATTTCCTTTGGTCGATTTTCTTTTGTCTTTGGCTCGTATTCTAGAGCGAGCTCAGATTTGAATCGAGATTATTCTATAATTCGATCATTTGAAATATGGAATGGAGCATTTTTTTTATAATATCTGCTCTCAAAACGGTAAAGGAAAACATTTTAAGGAAAGCGGCATGTCCTAGAATAGAATATTCAAAGACATGTGACATCCACTAACCCGCAGTAGGCACGTGAGAAGGCCTGTAACAGCCACTGCTGGGACACAGGCGTCCTCTCAGGCTGATTATGCTATTGTTCTATAATATGAGTGCAAACTGACTCGCCAATAGTTTAATTACTAGAACCCGGAATAAAATTCGGCCAGGAGTAGTCTGTTATGAATTCACCAAAGTTTTGTTTAAGGGAAGATTTTTTCATTATAAACTGTTGTTTTAAGTATTATAATGAATGTAAACTCCGCAACTTTATTGTTTCAATAAACACGGGTCGGGATACACGAAACCTCGTTCAACAAATTACTCGAAACAGACAAAGTTGCTTGAAAACATTTAATTCTTCTCACCTTCTTCTTGATTGTAGCCATTTTTGGCCTATTGTTTGAAGTTGTTTCATTTTTAGTATTTTAAGTTCTATTCATCGTGTAGGTACCAGTAAGGTGTGGTCAAAGTTAAGGGTGTGGTACAGGTCATCAAACTGAGAAAGTTTTTCCATAGGACTAACAACTTAATCGCAAAAAAAAATCCACTGTCCCATACTAAACTTCAATACCCGAGCCAAATGCTGTTGTGTTGTCCGTCTGTCAGTCTGTCAAGACCATTTTTCTCAGAAACGCGTAGAGATATAAAGTTGAAATTAATATCAAATACGTAAATCTATGGTCCCTTGATGCTCTAAAAAAATCATGCTTCCAAGTCAACGCAATAAAAAAGTACGGCGATATAAGCGACATTATTGCGACATATTTCGATACTCGCAAATAAATCAAAACCTATAGGGTACTTCCCGTTGACCTAGAATCATGAAATTTGGCAAGAAGCAAGGTCTTACAGCACAAGTAAAGGAAAAAGTCCGAACATTGTAAATTTGTAGTTTTATCACATAAAAAAAATCATTTTTTGCAATTAATTGACCGTGGCTTATATCGATGTATGGGAGAACATGTTTTTCAACTACAATGTTAAGTTTGTTTTAGGGATAAATTCATCCTAACTACGGAACCCTTCATTGTGCGTGGTCCGACACGCACTTGGCCGGTTTTTTTCTCGTTTATGATGTTTGTCCCATGGACAAGTTGCTCAGTTTGATGGTCTGTACAACACCGTTAAATTTGACCACACCTTACTGATACACGATGTATAAAGCAATTTGTTCATAATTGTGCTAAACGAAGAACAAAAAACCTTTTAAAATTTCTGAAGGTAACTCAATTAAGATTCTGTCAGAACACGTTGTTATGACCTGGCTGTAATTAAAGTCGTCTGCTAAGTTTAAAAACAACTTCATTAACTCTTACAAAATCTAAAATAGACGAAAATGACAGTCATTTTCTTAAAAAGAATTTAGTTAAAAGTAAAAAGTTAAAGTTAAGTTAAAGTTTGGTAAAAGTTATATTTTCTTTAGAAAGTTAGTTATAATATAATATTTAGAATAAGATGAATGATAGAATAGTATATTATGCTATATCTTCAGCTAATAAGGTCTTTAATTATCTTTCCTATTTTCGGTTGATAGAAGATAAGATCTTATTCAATGGCAGTTCACTGCTGGACATAGGCCTCTCCCAGGCTACACTACAGCCCGTCCTTCGCCTTTCGTATCCAGTCCAATCTGGTCTGAAGATCTTATTACGTACAATAAATATTCCGCCTGATTCGTGGTAAGTAGACCGTTTTTACCAATAATCGCTTGCGAACAACTAAAGTGAAATCCTTCCTTTTCCACAAGAAGTGTTAGGTCACAACACTTTCTATAAATATCGCTCATCAGTATAAGATTTGCTTCATAAAAAATGAATTACGACACATTTTATAGATGTTAACACGCTATTAAGGATAAATACTATTTTTAAAGGACATTTTCGTAAATATCAGAAGCACATTTTGAAGGGACAGGAAATTCGGGTGCCTTTTAGGGGCCATATAACCTCGAACAAAATATACACCCTCACGAAATAGTAGGGACGACAGTTAGGAAAGAAGGCGCAATACAGCTGGCCATGTATTTTTAAATGTCTTAAGCACCCCGAAAAATGTCTCGGGAAAAAATAATAAATCTACGATGTACCGCCTTTTTTAAGAAGAGTGTTATGCTATGCATTACCTCAGCTGGCAATAAACCCGTAGCAGACGATCCTACTCCATTATTTTATTTCAATAACCCTCAGCTTGTTTGAAACTTTAAGTATTATTACATTCTTTGGAAAATAAAAAGGGAATGACGACGAGGATTTACTGTTCATCGTTACTGAGTAATCTTTATAGGTGTAGATGGTTGATGTGGGCAGAATAGAAATGGAATAGGTGTTAAATTATATGTTTCTTGTTTCTATTTAATGGTTGCTGTTTTGATTTATGGATTTAAGCCCGCGAGGGCATTTTTAGTAGGGTCTTGATTAACATTTTTTTGTGTAAAGGCTCTTACACACTCACGCGATGTCGCGGGCGTGACAGGCTCCGACAAAGACAATTCGTTTGTCGGTGTTTGTAAGAGCCTTAACACTTTTCTACGGTAGACAAGATCTGACAGCAAGACTTATTTGCATCTCGTACCTATTTCTGTAAGCCTTAATGCAATGTTTTATTGTTCTGTTCGAAAATATTTAATATATTAAATAACAGCATCAGCAGAGATACTTGAACAGCATAGAGTATATACACCAATGTTAGTTTTAGTACACATCGTTCACATCGTTTCTCTTCTTTTTTTGCCTATTGTTTTTTTATATAAATTCTTTTAAGTTGATATCTATTATTTTATTGTGCTATTGTGTGTTGTCCTATGTCTTTTGTGTGCACTGAATAAATGTTTTATCTATCTATCTATCTACTTAATATAAAAGCTCTTACAAAGACTAACGATTATACTCGAGTAATCTCATTACAAGCCTGATTGATTCTCCTGTAGGTACTCAAGCAAAATCCACACATGAAAAAGGGTAGTGCGTTTGATACAACCATCAAAACAAATTATAATAAGGCGCGAATGTGCGATTCTTCGTCACGCGATCTCTAATGGCGTAATAAAGTTAGGAGAAAGAAAACTTGGCAACGCCGCGGCAGACGCACGCTCTTTTGCGTATTTATTAACTCTGCCACTATAACAAGAGCCGCAGCCCCTCATTCCTATTACAATTCTTTTGAAGATATCTTCAAAGCCGGCAATCGTTACGGCTCTATGTTAGTGGTTGTGTTGTGAAATCTGTTTGCGCTAAAGTCGTCACGCGCAGCCGCTGATGAGCCGTAGACGTGATATCACTCACTCGAACGTGACTTTCGTTTTATTTGAGATCTTGCGCCTAAAGCTTAGTTTCACTAAATATATACAAAGGATTTTACAGCGATTTTTCACTGATTTGTATTCAGACCGGCACAAGTCATAAAAAGGAATGTAAAGATTATTTTGATGGCTACTAGGTAAGTACTAAATTTGCTTTCAAGCTAAACCTAAAATATGAACTCGAGTAAGCTGTCGTTCAAAGTTTGTTTTACACTCTTCATAAAGTTTTTTATTTGTAGCGTCGCGTTGCCGGAAATTTATTACGAAATAATTCTAACCATCTCAGTTTAGGCAGCATGCTACCCACTTTCAGGTTTTCTTCAATTAGGAGATTTAAGAGTAATTACGAAAATGAGAAATGGGAAAAGTTCATTCTTGTGGCCATCGAGTTTTGGCCATTTTTTTTATGAAGTACGATATGGCTGCCTTATTTTTGTCATGGAAAATTAATTTCCCCTCCTAAATCTAAATACAAAAAGGTCTTTGAAGTTAAAATTTTTACTTATTTACAATAAACTTGTTGTTTTTTTTTTTAATTTTCAGAAATTTTACATTTTCAAATTAGCCGCCATGAATAATAAAGAATGCTTATCTTGATTAAAAGTGTAATAAATATTTTATATGACTGGTGGTTTTCATATTAATTAGATTTAAACCTCAGGTATTTGGGACGCCAGAGAATAATGTATTACCTACGTTTTAGTTAATTAAGTCGGCTCCAACTTAAGTTTTAAGCGTTCATTTCTATAATACCGAAGGGAATGTGGGCCGACCCTATTAGCTATGTTTACAAACTAAACGATTTGATATTGAGACCCAAATAGCCCGAAAGCAAACATGTTACTGATTCTGTTTACAAATAGGTAGCTATTCGAACATTTGGTTAGCTCTACTTATTAGTAGAGCTAGCCAAACTATAACTCATCACACAGGTAGGAATGGTGTGGGTGGGTGGGATTAGTTTATTGGATTGTGAAGAAAGTAGAATGTAAAGACAGGGAAATTAATCGTTAAGTAAATTGAATACCCACTTAAATTTAAAATTATTAATATTTATATTATTTCGCCCCGAAATGTCAGAAGCTAAGAGCACGGTTCCAATTGGTAGCTTGTTTTTTTTAAAAAAAAAAACGTTGCCCCACACTAGGAATTTCTCCTGTATCGTGGGTGCGTTTACAAACATTTAAACTCATATACACAAACAGCCAGACCCGGAACAACTACCTATAGGTCATATAAATATTTGTTCCGTGCAGGAATCGAACCCGTGACACGCAGCGCAGCACTCAATCGCTTAACCACTGCGCCAACCGTGCCGTCGTGCTTCCTATGGAGAAGTACCAGTGAGAAACTCCGCGGAGAAACTCTTTTTCAATCAATCTGCCTAGCGTTTTCCCAACTATGTTGGGGTCGGCTTCCACTCTAACCGGATTTAGCTGAATACCAGTATTTTTTAACTTAATAATTGTCCATATCAAAATATTTATTTATTTAAAAATATATTCAAATCACTGTCTGTTCTGACTGTCATTCTACACAATTGATATTATTGTATTTATATATTATTTAATTTATTATAAGTATTATTTTATTGTATTCTTGAAAGTTCTATGAAATGGCTATAACACGGCAAATTGACTTAGTGTTTTAATTTGCTTAACAATTGGTTTCACTGACGGTACATAGATAATCATCTTATTTCATTATTGTCAGAGTTAAAACAGAATTTGACGAAGGTGCTTTAAATCCAACCTAATAGGTACCTCTAAAAATGATTAGAATAACCTCGAAACCCAAGTGTTTCAATAGATTGTACCCCCTTAAGATAACGTAGACATTACTTGAAGTATTGAGTTATTTCAGTTTTGAATCGCTGCACGAAATAATGTATGTTCTAAGTCCTGCGCCACACTGATATTCATATCCCGAACGTTATATTTGCAAATGGTTTCAACACTTTAGTGCCGTTTGAGTATCGATTTGTCTCGTATTTATGTGAAGACGATATGTTGGTAGGTACATAAAATATCTCTTAGGTAGGGGTCAACAATATTATAAGTACTCATTTTTTAACTAAGCCAGTGGTGGTGGTATAAGAAAGATAAGATAAAAGAAATATAATAAAGATAAAAAAATATTTTATTTGGGACACGCACAGGAAATACAACAACAAAATTGAGAAAACAAAAAAAATAAACAAAAATGTCATTATTATTATTTATTTATTATTTTTGTTTTCTCAATTTTGTTAGTTTTAATGTTCTTTTTAGGGTTCCGTACCTCAAAAGGAAAAAACGGAACCCTTATAGGATCACTTCATTGTCCGTCTGTCTGTCAGTCTGTCAATACCCTTTTTCTCAGGAACGCGTGGAGGTATCAAGTTGAAAATAATATCAAATACGTAAGTTAAAGCTCCGTCAGAGCTCTAAAAAAATCAAGTTTCTAAAACAACGCAATAAAAAAATACGGTGATTTATGCGGCATATTTTGATGCTCGCAAATAAATCAAACCCTCTAGGGTACTTCCCGTTGACCTAGAATCATGAAATTTGGCAACAAGCTGGTCACACAGTAAAAGTAAAGGAAAAAGTCCGAACATTGATAATTTGCAGTTATATCACATAAAAAAATACTTTTTTTGCGATTACAAACTTACATTTTCAGTTGGTTAATTTACCGTGGCGTATATCGATATAGGGTAGAACATGTTTTTCAACTACAATGTTAAGCTCGTTTTTGGGATAAATTAATCTCAACTACGGAACCCTTCCTTGGGCGTGGTACCCGATACGCACTTGGCCGGATTTATTTGATTTGTGTCAGACAAGATGGCTGCACTTATACCGTGCTTCTTTCTTTCGTGGAAAATAAGGGGTTTTCTCCATCCAAGGCTAGAGGGAGGAGCCTTTTCTTAAACATGATCCACACGGTAGGTAGGTACTAAGTTTATAACCTGTAACCATTTTACCGTAATAATCAAATTGAGTTTTTAATAAAAAATAACCAAAAGGCTTCCAATTACAGCTCTTTTAAAATTAAAAAGGTCGTAATTAACTAAATGTAGTACCGTGAGGCACTCATTATAAATATAAAAACAACCTCTCTAAGGGTCTTCCTACGCTTTAATATTAAAATTAAATTCATAAAATCATAACGGTCATGGCTGTATTCCCAGTAGAGACGGCAAAGCGTGTTTTTGTCCAGAGTTGCCAGGTGGTACCTATTGGACAGAGACCAGAAGGCTTAGACAAAGTGTCATTTTATCAGTGATCACGAATTTGTAAAAGTCAAAAATGCATTGGATTCACATAGACTACCTAAAAATTTAGGTGTGTATAGAACGTGACTGGACACGGTTGTTTCAGGAGGTTCCTGTTCAGGATAAAGCGGGAGGAAACGCCCGGGAGTCACCACTGTGTGGATTGCCCGGATCACACGGTGGGGCATACGGTGGAGGTTTGCCCGGGTTGGGCCGAGCACCGCCACCCGTGTCCTCGCGGAGGCAATCGGCGGCGGCGATCTCTCGCGTCCGGCCCTGGTTCGGAGCGAGAGTGCATGGGAGGCCGTCACCTCCTTCTGCGAAGCAATAATGCTCGCGAAGAAGGAGGCGGAACGCGTGAGGGATAGGCAAAATGACGCCCTCACGCCCCTAGTCGCCGCGGTAGATGCGCCGGGCATCGGGAGTCGCAGGCCGACTCCCGGCCACCGTAGGCGCGGGCTTGCGGATGGTGAGCGATGGGGCCCTGGTTCAGGCCATGGTTCGGAGCGAGAGTGCATGGGAGGCCGTCACCTCCTTCTGCGAAGCAATAATGCTCACGAAGAAGGAGGCGGAACGCGTGAGGGATAGGCAAAATGACGCCCTCACGCCCCTAGTCGCCGCGGTAGATGCCCCGGGCATCGGGAGTCGCAGGCCGACTCCCGGCCACCGTAGGCGCGGGCTTGCGGATGGTGAGCGATGGGTAGCTCGCCGTCCGATAAGGACCAGGCCCGGGTCGACGGCGCGTTGTGTTCCACGCGCGCCTCAAAGAGATGTCAGCACCAACTGACGGGGTCCGGTAGGGCCAATGCCTGCCAGGGTTGCGAGTTTGCCCGAAAGGGATATCGTGGCCCTGGCACACAGGAACCGATGGAACACGGGTGGGTTTTAGTCAGTAAAAGTCTGACACCTCCCGCTTCGCCCAGAGCGGGAGAAGTTATATGTTTGAATAGAAATATGAAACGCTTTGAAAGCAATTGCCACTCAAATGGTTAAAATATCATCTGCGAACGGAACCCAGTAGACAAAATGAACCATTTCCCTCAGTGTATGGGATATGTCCCAATATCCACGACTGTGGATGTGGTAACAGTCCAATAGTAGTCTTATAGCAATGGCTTTACAGCTCGATTCAAACATGATGACGGCTCTGAAGTGCGCTACTTGCTGTGCAGTTCCGCACCCCTCACCCCCGCTGACACGTGAATTTGTTACTCCGCAGCGACTCGCCTCATTTCAGAGCCACCATAAAGTTTGAATAGGGCTGTACCAATTTTGATGAAAAAAGACTATCACCTATGTTACCAATGAAACTCAAAAATTCACGTATTATAGTGTCTAACAGAATCTGCATATCTACTCCTGCAGGCTTAGCACAAGAACCGTAGATAAGCGTTTTGTCGACTCTTCCGTCGACAAAACGCTTATCTACGGTTCTTGTGCTAAGCCTTTAGACAAAAATGACGTTTCCGTGTACGTTTCTACCGAGAAATGTAGACAAGCGATTTCTATTCTACAGTAGAGTAGAAATAGAAAACGTCATGCTAATCCTGCTCGTCAAGATTAAGGTGATGGACAGACAAAGGTTAGACAGCAAAGCAAGATTAATAGAGCCACTAGAAGACCTAGAAGTGCTAACAAATTATGCATAGAAAAGGTAACCCTTTATCATCTCTTGAAACTTAGGTTACGTGTGAATATTATAATCGTAAGGATACAGAGCTTACCTTGCAAAAACATCACGAGAAATTTATTAATATTTTATGAGATACTAGATGCTACCCGCAGCTTTGCCGGCGTTGCTTTTTCTAAAATAAAAGTAAGCTTAAGTTACTCCTTACAACATCAGTTATATGCCAGTGAAAGTCGGTCCAGCCGTTTTGGAGATAAGCCGGAACAAACAGGCAGACAGGTAAGAATTAAAAAAAATGTTTAATTGTTATATGTGCCGTATATACTTTCATAATAATTAATTTAATAAAAAGCTGTTATTGTGAATTACGTACAAACAAACACTTCAATTTTATTCAATTGTATAGATGTATAGCATAATAGCATAATCAGCGTATAATGTTCCCACTGCTGGGATACAAGCCTCCTCTCTGTGAGAGGGAGCGGGCCGTAATCTGCCACGCGGGCCCAGAGCGGGTTGGTAGATGTCACATGTCTTCGAATTTTTGGTTCTACGACATACATGCCGGTTTTCTCACGATGTTTTCCTTCACCGTTTTGAGAGCAGTGGTGATTGAATTATTTACACAAAGTAAAGCGCCTGTCTGGGTTCGAACCCACGACCTACAACTCGTAAGCCGTGACCACTGGGTCATCACTGCTAGATGAGTAGATGTTGAAATTTTACATAGGGGTAGTTTTTGCACATTGGGCGGTCTTATTGCTAAAACCGATCTATTAATTCCTTTGGATGGAGAGATAATACTGCAGGTAGTCTGTGGTGTACCATTTACATATACCTACAATACATACATACATACTTACATAAAACTTATCTATAATTATATATACAAATATATTTTTATACAAAATAATCATGAACCAAAAGCAAAGAACTTATAAATAATAATATAATTATAATGTAGCAACGAGAAATAAGCTTCAACTTTGTACGTATTTTTTAACCGACTTCCAAAAAGGTGGAGGTTATATATTCGGCTGTACGTTTGTATATTTTTTTTTATGTATGTTCACCGATTACTCCGTCAATTGTGGACCGATTTTGAAAATTCTTTTTTTGTTTGGAAGTGTATGCTCCCGAGGTGGTCCTATTGCCACCAAATCAGAATCTGATGACGGGATCCCATAGAAATAGAGCGAAAAGCACCATTTGGTGAAGTGGAACTGATGATGAAGACCACAGATGGCCACCGGAACTACTTAATAATAAGTATTTCATCGTTGAGATTCGATTAGGCACTTTAATATGGTTGCTAAGCAATTTATGCTCGTCAAAATGTATATGGTGAAGTCACCATCAGTTCTACTGGTTCTTACCAGGAGAACTCCTCAACAATTAACGCCCCTGTATCACGAAAAGCAATATTTTGTAAAAGGTGATGAGAATTTGACATTAGGCTATTGTAAATTACAAACTAACCCACTAAAAAGTGAAACATAAAAAACTTTTTCCAAAAAAAAAACAACCGACTTCCAAAAAAAACACTACAAAGTGAAAAATAACTTTAATTTCGGAAGTCGGTGGCAAAAAACTAAAATACAGATCCAAAGACACCGACTTCCAAAATTAAAGTTATTTTTCACTTTGTAGTGTTTTTTTGGAAGTCGGTTGTTTTTTTTTTTGTAAAAAGTTTTTTTTGTTCCGTATTTTGTTGTCTGGTTATTTATGTGTATATGTTATAGGCAAACTCCGAAGCTCCGGCGCTCCTAGGTTGGACTGGTCAATCCTCAGGTCAGACTGAATGACTTAGTCAAAGCCCAAACAAATGTAAATTTTCGGCCTTTGACTAAACAATTTTCGTCAAACCTGGGAGAGACTAATTTGGTCAGGCAAACGTCAAAACACAATTTTATTAAATCGGGGTTTGACGAGTCAAACTCCGATATAGGTATGAAGTGTCTTATCTTCGTATATTTGGAACAATTTTATCATTTAAGCAGCTTTCAAGTCTTAAGAACCGCTTAACTCTGCCAGTTCTGACACCTGATTGGTCAGCTTACGTGATTTTCACTTTTATATTTGAGATGCTTTGAGAGAATGCCGTGTGGCATTAGGCCCGCCTTTTGTACGATGTGCAATAAAGTATAAAATAAATAAATAAATGCTTTGGAATTAGAAATTTTCTCTTTAAACTTTACTTTTAAAGCTTCTTTATCCACGTTTTTAGTAACAACAACACCGTTTGATTCACTCATCTTCAATTTTACACAATTACACGCCCGCACGCTCAATGAACGAACATGAAATGACAAAACAATCGGTCGGAACACCGCGAGAGACATTATGAACCTGTTTAAACATGTTCAGATCAACGTTTGACCGAGTTTTGCAGTCGCTTCTAGGATTGACTAGGCCAAAACCGAAACAGAATAATTTACTTTCGACGTTTGACTGAAAAGTTAGGAGCTCCTGGGTTTGACTAAAAATACTTCAGGCAAAGGGCGAAATTGAAATGTATTTCGGGGATTGCCTGATGGCTTTGGCCAAACCTAGGATAAACCAGTCCTTCCGCGAAGAGACTGTGTATCGGACTTTGACTATAACATATACACATAAATGGTTAAAAAATTAAATAAATAAATGTTTAAGGAGAGAGGTAGTGGACAAAGATTGAGCACGCCTTACCGACACGGGTAAGGCACTCCATAACCGTACTGCTTGAATAGTAAAAGATTTGTCATAAAAGCCGGTGGACTGCATCTCTAGTCTCAAGTTTTCCGATGACCTCCGATGTCTGTTATGTGTGTCATGAAGCGACTTAATACGTTATCTGCAATAAGTTTAGCCACTATATTTAGGTACACTGTATTTTCTTGAAAACATAATAGGTATTCTATCTAGATAAAATATTAATTATGGAGACTGAATACTACTACAGGTGTATTTAAGTTCCTTAATACCAATGATATATTTCCAACACAAAATGGCAGCAGAATCATAAAAGGTAACTTGCTCGTAACACGATAATTCTGTATACCAGTAAATCATTTCGTGAAACCCCACAAAAGACTAAACGTATATTAATTAGAATCGTATTCCAACGAAAGATTTAAATGCCATTTGATAGATATTTCTGCAAAATACGTATCCACCTATAGACGCAAAAAGCAATTTATAATAGTGACCAAAAGTGCTCAGTAACAGGCAGCATTGCTGAAAATTGCATCCTAGACATTCAGCTTCATGATAAATGGTTCCGTCTGTCTTTAAGAATGTAGCCAGACGGTTAAACTATGGAAGGGACAAGTCATCCATCGTAATAATGTGACTTATCTACCTATTCATTCCGCTTTAAAGCGCTTTTGATGGAAAAATGCAGTTTTATTTTGTACTGGCTGGTGCGGTTATTGCATTTGAAAATGGAATTCAAAAATATTGTAACCGTAATGAAGCAAATAAGTTCATAACAGAGTTAATTAAGGTAACACGTATTCTTTATTGTAATTATAATCACAGTACAGCCATAATAGAGATCACAAACAACACGTTCAGTTGCCAATTACGCGGACGATGCCATCGAAGCGTAGATACATCATCTGCTTTCTTCAGCGCTACAAAAAATAAGAAGCAACTCCTATAATAGCGAAGCGAACTTTTTCCTTCATAACGATTTCAAACAAACTTCGTTGGAAAAAATATCACGAATATTTTATTATAATATTCTCGCTGCATATTTCATGAGACCTTATTGCGACGCAATTACGTCAGGCTATCAATTAAGTACATTAGTCTGCCGAAAACACATGTAACGTTCCTGTTGTTTAAAAAACGGGTCACAAAACACAAGCTGCGCTGCAACCACATTAATAATTTATCAGCCGCATGACGGCTGTTTGCTAATAAAGCGTGGATTCGCGCTGGAAATATTAATAAAAGCAGCTTGCAGCCGGAACTCGGACGGTCGGAACCGGCGCGCGCCGCGCTCGTCCAATGACAAATGACCAGCTGAAACTTTCATTTAGTTTACCATTTGAATTAAGCGACCAAAAATCATTATTTAGGATATCCGATTTTTGACATTTACAGTTAACATCACCATTTATGAATTATGAGAATTTATTTGGATAAAATACAAATGAAAAACAGATTTTTGTTGAATAAAGTTGCAAGCAGATGATTCAACTGTTGTGGATCACTTATTTCTGCGACACGTAAATTATTTTCCCTTTAACAGGAGTCGCACGCTCGTAGCGAATTAATCTGGCTGATTATTTTATTACTAATACTAGCGTAATATAATTTCTTAATTTTTCATCATTTTATTGAAGCTTTGATAAATATTGTATGAATTGTCGGCACGGTCGGCGCAGTGGTTAAGCGATTGACTGCTGCGCTGCGCGTCGCGGGTCCGATTCCCGCACGGAACAACACAACTGTTTGTGTATCTGAGTTTAAATGTTTGTAAATGCAGCCACGATACAGAAGAAATTCCTAGTGTGGGGAATAAAAAAAAATAGCTGAGTACTAAGTCATAAAAGATTTTATAAATTAAATCTTCGTAACGTGTCAGCAAAAACAGTTTTTCCACAAAAAAATAAACTGAACGGTCTGCAATCTTACATTAGTTGAAGATTTGTTTGATACACCTACATAAAACAGTATGCCCCACCTTCCATCTTGCGCCGCGTGCTTCCTGTGCACTTGATAATCTTATGACTGCGTCAGTAAGTGCAATTCATGTACAGTCGGTGGCCACAATTACCTAGAAGCCCCCCCCCCCCCTTAAAAAGAAGAATAATAATAAAGAAACCCCTTACAAAGAAGAATAATAGAAGAGGGGTCAGGTAATACTGGTCACCGACTGTACCTAGCTGAATTTTGGGTCAGACATAAATAATTACATAAACTTTTTGCCATCGATACGTTAAGAAGAAACATAAATAACAACGGAGAATCCATAGAATAGGCTTATTTATTCTATGGGTTATCCGTTATTACTCATTCTTCTTCTACACGTTAAAACGGCTGGTTTGAACCGACATTCACGTAGCGTGTTCCTCATAATGACTTAGAAATACGGAGAACGTTCCCCGAATTCAAGCTTTACTACAAACCCCCGCTGTGTCCCAAAACTACGTGGTACACGTTGAATGTAGCATAAACGGTGCCGAATTTCGGCTAGCACTGCCTTTTAAACGTAATACCGATCGCATTTAATAGCCGATGTTCAGCAAACGTACATATTAATGAATAAATGAAATCAAACGCATCTCACAGTCTCTTTGTACCAACCATCAAATAACATGAACACGCCATTAAATTTGAATGTTCAATATCAGCTCTGAAAACCATTTGAAGCCACGATAAGTATCCCATTTGGTACTAATGATTCTTACTACTGCTAAGTACTAATAATGTCGATATTATCGACAGTCCCGTCTCCACTCTAGGTATTAGCCTGGGATAGTCGGAAACTATTCAAAGCAGCTTAGATGTCGGAATGTTGGTTGTTATACTATGTAAATTGTTTTAAAAATATAGAGTTGTTAAAACCACCTGGTCAATTTTTGTTGGCCATTGTTAATGGAAGGTAGGACGAATTCTCTCGTAAATTTTTAACTCATTTCCCTATTCAAGCTCTTTTTCTGGCTTCGAAGCTCTGAAGCAAACGGCATTTTTACCCGCCTGCGGCGAAGCCAGAAAAAGGAGGGTTATGTGTTTGACCTATATGTATGTATGTCCGTCCCTATGTTCTCTCGTACGATTTTGATGAATGATATGTTGTTAGATTCTTCTTTATTACGCGAGTGTCACTGGGTGTATTCAATATGACTGTCCCGTTGGTCTCGTGGTCGCAAGCGCGACTGCTGAGCGTCCTGGGTCCGATTCCCGGGTCGGGCAAAGTATTATGGGGTTTTTCCACTAGGAGTTTCTTAGTAACAGCCCGGAGTTTGGAAGTTGGCGGTGTGATACCGCCGTGCCTCGAAAAGCACGTTAAGCTGTTGGCCCTGCGCCTGATCTCTCTCCGGTCGTGTCGGATTGCCGTCCCATCGGACTATGAGACTGAGGGAAGAGATAATGAACCTGTGTCTGCGCACACACTTATGTATTATAATATCTCCCGCGCCAAAGGTTGGTCTCCGCTGAGATTTGTCGCCATGGCCGTATTTCGGTCTGGAGGACTATTATTATTAGGTATATTGAAATTATAAAAATCTAAATGGTGAATCTTTGGCACCATAATGTTTGCTTAAAAAAAAACTCACATACCTTTTGAGTGGGGCATCAAATTTAAGGGTTTTAAAAGGTTATTACAAAAATACACCGTGGCATTTTAATCGTCTTACAACGGCAGTCCACTTCATGTATCCAATGAGCATGATGATGATCATTCATGAAATTAAAAAAAAAACATTTATTAACATTTGTTTTTTTTATATTATTCATTATGACGCATGATTTTGTTTAAACACCCTGTTATGAGCGCGGTGCGAGCCTTGCGCTCCATTCTGCGCCGCCCTTGGAACTCAAGGCTCGCATCGCGCTCGTAACAGGGAGTTTCAAACTACGTCATGCGTCATAATGATTTTTGTTTTTTATTAAAATCAAAAAAATCAAAATCAAATTTTTTTATTTCACATAAACCTACATGGGCACTTATGAAACGTCAGAAGCTAGGTGCACGGTTCTAATTGGTCGTTTCCTATGGAGAAGAGCCGGCAAGAAACTCCACGGTTACTCTTTTAAAAAAAGTGGGCTTTAACAATATTATAAGTTACAGTGTTAATAGGTATGGGAGGACAGTGTAGGCCCGTCAACAAGTACCAAGTACTTAACAAAATAAAAGATAGTTTACAAAGCTACAGTCTATTAAGCCTACAACGTTCTCACATTCACAAATTAAAAATAATTCAAATGTTATTAAATATATTTTTTAAGACGTAAGACGATTAAAGTAAGTAAAAGATTTATGTAAGACAATTAATATGCCACAGTGTATATACAAATTATATGTTTAAAGGTAATTTGGAATGAGAAATGATAAAAAACTATCCATACAGCCCTGATATTTCAAATCAAATGTCATTTATTCAAACTAGGCTGAGAATCAGAATAGAATAGAATAGAATAGAATACTCTTTATTATGTACACCATAAAAGTTACAGATATAAATGTTGAAATTTTACATAGGGTGACACAATGCAGCGGTTTTCTAACGTCAAAAATGATTTAAGACAGTCTCCCAAAAACGCCCGTCCTTCACCACTTCCTAGTGCTTTAGCTGGGAAGATTATGGGCTCTAAAACCTACGTACCTGCCAAGTTAATCTATATAATTATATACATTTTATAAATAAAAATAGCTTTTCGTGTCTGTCTGTGTGACGACGTTGTTCTTCTAAACTACGCAACGGATTCTGATGCGATTTTCACCATCATTATTTCGGAAGGTTTATGTGTATAATACATTTTTAATTAACCGACATCCAAAAAGGAGTAGGTTATAATATATTAGTCTGTATGTATGTTTATTTTTATTTTTTATGTATGTTTACTGATTTCTCCGTCAATTGTGGACCTATTTAGAAAACTCTTTTTTGTTTGAAAGGGTCTCGGGGATCTCGAGGTGGTCCCATTGTCACCAAATCAGAATCTGATGAGGGAACCCCATGGAATTTTATAGGCACACCTATACCAATTTGGGTATTTTATATGGTAACTCGTGCATTTGCTCTCGGAAAGCACCATTTGGTGAGGTGGAACTGATGATGAAGACCACAGATGGCCACCGCAACTACTTAATAATAAGTATTTCACGGGTTGCGATTCGGTTAGGTACTTTAATATGGTTGCTAAGCAATTTATGCTCGTCACAATACGTATGGTAAAGAACTCCTCAACAATTAACGTCCCTGCATCGGGAAAAGCAATATTTTGTAAAAGGTGATGAGCAGTTGTCATTAGGCTATTTTTTTTTGGCTTCTCACGGTTTTTGCATTTACCCAGTGTCATGTAAAATTAGGTAACAAGTACAAAGTTGTTTAAATAATTATGAAATGAACCATTCAATGCATGATAAAGATGATAGATGATATCCCGCCCCGCTCCCCTTGAGTTTCAGTAAAGACCTGGCACTTTACTGAAACCTCGCGCGAACTTCTTGAGAGAACTTATAGTGATGTTGCACTGTTTTGTTTAATTTGCCTACACTAATGCAGGTTCACGAACACTTAATGGTTAATAATCCACCACTATTACACATTAATATTCGGCTAAATACAAATATTAGAAAATAAAACAAAACTGCTAACATGACGCTTCACTTGTCTCCTTTGGCTATTGTAACTTAGATAAATTACAAACAGACCCACGAAAAAGTGAAAACAAAATCGGTTGTTTTTTTGTAAAAAGTTTTAACTTAATAAAGAGGTCTCGATTTTGTCATGTCATAAAACCGTGCAAAACAGGGGCGTGTCCCTATTTCTTTATTAAAGCTTGATTTCGTCACTTAATTTGCAACAATACGGAGCATTTGGTATCCTATAGTCTATGCTGCCGTGTAGGTACCTACGTCGATAGACTAAAATTTTAATTAAGGCGGCCACGCAGTATCCGTCGGATACACTGAAATAAGCTGCGGCTGCCGTATAATATAATAGATTGGATGCGTAATTATACGAGTAAGTTACACCTACTTATCCTAATTATTATAACTTGCCTTTACATTGATATAATATATAATGTAGGTACGATTATTTGTTTCCAAAATAAAATAAAATACCTACTTTTGAAACGGAATACAACTACCCTCAATGTTTATGGAAATTAATTCTAGTTTTCTGACCCCGTCTCCAATCCCTTGTGGACGTCTGGAATGTAGATTTCAACTCAGGAAATATCCATACTCGCAAATAAGCCACGGCGGTAATGTATTTTCTTTTTCTTCTGTAATCATAAATGTTTTCACCACTAACTGTTCTACTACCTACAAATCTCCGCTTAAAACTACCCACTTTCTTCAATAAAAAAAATATTCTACGATGCTTATTTTAAAATGTCACGCCTACGCCTGGTAGGTAGTACCTATATATACCTAATCTTCTTAATATTTCGTGTTCCTGAACATTTTAATATTTCACATCGCGATCTTTTCCCTTGAGACGGTTATAACCTAAAATTCTAGCGACTTCTTTGACATTGCTAAGTGCCTTCGGCGAAAATACACAAAGCTCCTTTGAGCTTATCCCCAAGATTATTGATGCCTAAAAGAAATCACTTAAATCTGTCGCCAAAACTTGGAAAACCAATGATATTACTGACCCCTTGTCACACCGCAGTACAGTCAACACATCAGTGGTAGATATCAATTTGACATTGACAGCACCTTTATGTCGTAGCAGTAAGTGTGATTTTGATAGTGCTAGTGTTACCACTGATGTGAGGTTGTACCCTACTTATTACGAATAAAGACCATTCCATTACCATTCAACAGAATGGCGTGCGATTGGAGAGGCAGTTCAGCAGTGGACTGCTACAAGCAGTGATGAGGAAGAGGGTGTATTCTGAAAGTTTGGCAACGTCGCAAATTGCTGTCAAATATTTTGCTGAATTAATAATTTGTCAATATTCTTCATATTATAAAATGGTGCCCTGTAGTGCACTAATATATTGATTACTAGCTGGCCCGACAGACGTTGTCGTGCCAAAATTTCAATATGGTCCAGAGTTCTTACGAAAATCCCATATAAAAATCTCAAATAAAAATCCCATATAATAACCCTCCTTCTGAGGCAGTCGGGTAAAAAGGGGAATATAATAAAACCTTCAGTTTTTCCTAAACTATTCCCCTTTCCATTAAAACCTAATTCGGACTATTAGGAATATTTTAAAATAAATAATAGCCAATTCAGTCCAGCAGTTCTCAAGCGATGCGCTTACCAACGTCAACAAGGAACCAGCAAGTATAGTTGCAGACACGTACTTATCCGGTTTTTATTTAAATACTTAGTAATAAAAGTACTTACCTTCACTAAGTTATTTAGATGAACAAAACTCCACGGCTCTATTGGTTTGTGATGCGTATTGATATAATTAATTAAATCGTTTCTTACACGTAACAAATCAAAAGTATCCTGATATGTACTATTAAGCTAAAATGTTTACTTCTCACAACGCTATAAAAGCCTGACTTTAAACATTTTTTCGCGATATTCCAGTAGATTTTGCGAGCCATACTGATTTATCATTCGCGTGATGGTCCACATGGCAAGGAGCTGTCTCTGCCGTAAAATATATGGCGTCTTTGAAGCGCAGAAAGATGGGTAATTTCATTGAATTTATGAACGTATCACCGTTGATATTGCGACGTTGAAAATTTTTATAAACGTAAAATTGTGATAAACATCGTATTTAATGTTGAAAACAGTTAGTTATGTGCATGGGTTGGGTGAAGGTGAAATATGAAATGTTACTGGGAAATATTTTTAAAACAAAATATGACGAATTTAATAGAATTAAAAACAATAACGAATATAATAGAATATAATACTCTTTATTATGTACCCCATACCAATTACAGATAATTATAAAAAAAATTTTTTTACATAAATGGTGACTTAATGGACGGTATTTACGTTTTATGGGATCTTTTAAAGACAACCTTTGGATGGATTTAAGCTCAACACACACAGGCAGCAGGTGCGGGTCCGGCTATCATTCCTGAATCTTTGACAGTCGTCACAGGTCATCAGAAGACCGAAAATCTGATAACCAGCCTTACCAAGAGGTATCGTGCGACGCAGTAACTGGGTTGTGGAGTTCACACAGGCAGTCACTCCGTGTAAAATACTGATACTCGAGATCAGCTGCATCTGCGGGCTAATATCATTAGGAATCGGTTTCAATTTGACAGTTCAACAACATTCATTGCGTTATTTACGTTGTTGAGCAGACAATTTTTTCTAACATATGAAGCAATGGATTAGCAATATACGTCAAAATCATTCCGATTCCGATTCAAACTGTGTTACGCAATTAGGGTACTGGTTAGACTGGAAGCCAACTCCAAAAATAGTTGGGACAAGGCTGGGCTGATGATGAGGTACTCCTTCAGTATCATTGTCAATAATTATGTGTAGCAATGATCACACTTTTCATAGTTAAGAAGCTGTTCATTGCTAGTAAAACTACCTCCAGAATAATGACTATCGAGTACCTACCTGTAAGTATGTTTCTTCAGACTACAGAAATTAGTAACAATCCATCTTTCTTCGACATAATATCAGTTTTTTTTCATATATTTCTTCTTACCAACCCGGATAACATACTTTTTAATTAAATATCATACGAACGTTTCATTATCCTTAATAAATGTGTTAGCTTCGATTAGCTGCGAGACACAAGTGCTTGATGTCTGATATTAATACATAAGACCATCGCTTCACTACACAATATTATTAATATCAAACAAAATGTAATAACTTATAATGGTAATAATACATGGTTCAACAAAATTGATGCATTTTGAATGGTGCAAAAATATAGGTTGCGTAAAACTATGAGAACCGTTAGTTTATAATCTATTGGTATTATTTACGATAGATTATAAACTATCGACAAATACTGAACTGGATGAAATGTGTTAGGTTAGGTTAGAACTGTGACAAACCGCGCGCGAGCCGAGCGAGCGCTACTTCCAAGTTGCTCGCAGCTAAGCAGGCTATTTAGTATTAGCGCAAGGTACGTTACGTGACAAGCAAGTTTGATACCAGTTCACAATTTGTCGTTTCCCATGAATAGAAACCCATTTATAAACTATCAAAAACAATACATTAAATTTTAAATGGTTTTCCAGTTCACAATTTTTCGACAGTTTATAATTTAACTGAAATAATACCGATAAATTATAAACTAACGAAATTCATTTCAATTCATTCATTATACGGTTACATAATATACAA
Organism: Tiliacea citrago; assembly: GCA_963921375.1. Taxonomy (NCBI): domain Eukaryota; kingdom Metazoa; phylum Arthropoda; class Insecta; order Lepidoptera; family Noctuidae; genus Tiliacea; species Tiliacea citrago. The sequence goes on from OY992781.1 coordinate 18,097,032, forward strand.
AATTATTATAAATTAAAGTCACTTTGCGTGTCTTTCTACAGAGACATACACGAAAAGTTACTTTAATTTTTAATATACCGCGTTGTACTTCTGAATTTCTAAACTACGCAACGGATTTTGATGAGGTTTTCACCATCATTTAGAGAATTCAAAGGTTTATGTGTATAATACATTAATATTAAACTGTCATTAATATCAAAGAAATCTTGAAGTTTTTTTAAGTCTAAAATCCGTGCGAAACAGGGGTCGCTACTTGAATGATACATTTTTATTTTACATATTCCAATTTAGTTGATTCCTCCAATTTGTAAGACATAAGTGAACCGTGTAATAGAAGCTTAAGATCAGTCTCACTGTAATAAAATTAGAGAAAATATAAATTCGATTAGCCTCTCTTAAGTGTCAAAAAAGATTTAAGTTTGGAGAAAACTTGGGCACTAATCATTATTAATAAGTTTGTGAAGTTATATTAGAATTCTGTTGTATTATTAGGAATGTATAACCTTTTCAAAGTTTGGTATTATCATTGTTTTTGCTTAACAGAAATGTAGGTACAGTGCTTCTATTTTCTTAATGTCTCTCGGCAAACTTCGTGGTTCTTTCGTTCACACGGAAATCAAAACAAAACAACAATAAAGTACTTAGTTCTGAATTCAAATTAAACACGATAAATCGAACTAATACTTTGTTTGTATTCGGAAATGTGATAATTGCTGAGAGACATTAAGAAATTAGAAGCACTGTTATTTATTTTTGATTAACTAGCATTTACCCCACGGCTCTACCGAAGTATGAAATTAAAAACTTTCTAGCATAAAAATTAAGAAACTAAAATAATCATTTTCATTATTATATAGTCTATGGCAGTTTTTTTTAGTTAATGTATCACGTGAAAAGGAAACAATTACCCTAATTACCTAAATTGCATCCACTACTAATGTCCGTAACCTACCTATAACTAGATTTTAGATAATATCCAGTTAATATGATGTATATCCATTAGATATTATATAAAATCTAGTCAATAAATGTGTGTTTCACGTATCTAATGTTACGCGAATCATGAATAGAGATTTCCAACAGACGAGTGTACCAGTGTTCCCGAAAATAGAGCGATTACCGCAGCTGCAGGAAAATGGCCGACTGAGTTTACGCTAAAACGGTAATACAAAAGCAATATCCAACACTTCTAGTGGCACCCACAACAAAAGCAGGATATTTTGTAAACATTTTACTGCGTCCCAGTCTGTGACGATATTGTGGATGCTGTCGTTGCAAAATGGCAGTTTTTACTGCCTTCCACGAGACCGTTCGGTAACGTTACATCTCGACATAGTTGTCCTATACAGAGAAATGTTCTTTAAAAGTAAGACTTTTTTTACGCGTCACACACATTTTTCCTTCCTTCTTTATAAAAATTGATGAAAAGATAGGAAAACTTTTGAAGTTTTAAAGCAAACGATATATTTGGACGTTGTGAGAACGTTGTAGGCTTAATAGACTAGACTTGTAGACGATTTTCTATTTTGTCAGGTACCTGGTACTTTTGTCGGGCCTACACTGGCCTCTCATACCTATTAACACAGTAATTTGAAAACATTGTAAAAGACAATTATTTTTAAAAGAGTATCCGTGTAGTTTCTTGCCGGCTTTTCTCCATAGGAAACGACCAATTGGAACCGTGCACCTAGCTACTGACGTTTAATAAGTGCCCCTGTAGGCCCAAAGGTAACCAAGTTAATCAAATTATTTTATATGAAATAAAATAATTTGATTTGATTTTCTGAAGCGGAAATAATGTTTCTTTAAAATATTTTACGCAATCTGATTTTCATACAAGTCTTATTCTTACGTAATTTTGTGTTGGATTATTATCCAAGATAAGAATGCTTGGAAACATGCTGGTTCAGCTCCATGGGACAATCTAGAGTCTAGACAAAATCAAACTAGTTGCTATTTTTTAGTTTTATTTTTTTTAGTTTTTCAAAATAGAATCATATAAGCATACTCTATAGCTGGGTACTGCCCCCTAAGATACAGGCCTAGCCTAGTTTAGGGGACAGGGTCGAACCAATTGTACTTATCTACCTAATGCTAAATTAAGATCTTTAATCTGTATACAGTGCAATGTACTTGAAATTTGTGGTAATAAACAATTTATTTATTTATTTTAATTGCGTAATTTATTATTATGACTTTGATTTTACATTAACTCTTTTTTTTAGGAAAACGTATAATTTTACAATGTTTGTAAAACGTGAGCACCATGTAGTTACATGGTGCTCACGTTTTACAAACATTGTAAAATTATACGTACTTATACGTATATACGTATCACATAATTAATTTATCTTTCATAGCGTCATTTTTAATTATTTTTACCTATTGTGGGTACCTATAAGTAGGTACCTAATTATATTCTAGGTGCATCGTCTTCACATATAATTATATAATTAATGTATCTATACAAAATATTGTAAATCATATAAAAAAGAGTAACGGTCGAGTTACTTGCTCACTCTTCTCCATACGAAACTACCTTTTGGAAGGGGCGACTAGAATCAATCTTTTTTTTTTGTCAATTTTGACGTTCAATAGTGCCTTATAAAGTGCCTATTTGAACTAAATAATTTGACTTTGATTTACGACCAATCTTTAAAAGCATAAGCAGTTTTTCACTAGAAGTCTTTAGCTATTTAGTTTTGCTAAATAAGTATAACATATGGAATGGAAAATCAAAATGATGTTTTGAATGTTGGTAGGCGAGCTTTCACAGTTTGCCGCCTCTAGGCGCTCGTTAAGGCGACAAAACATCCTTTTTAGTTCCCTCTAATGCACAGTATCTCTGGCCCAACTGCAATTTTCTCACTTAGGAACCATGGCTATTTGCAAAACGTGTGAAATTTTGCAACTAAACTTGCACTACAGTTGAATTTTGTTTATGTTTATAGTATGCTAAATTTAATAAGAGTAGATGCACCTATGCTTAGATGGTTTGGTCATGTTGAGAGGATGAATGAATCGCGACTAACAAAGGGTATTTACAAGGCAGAGGTGAGTGGAAAGGCCGGGAAGGGACGCCCTAGGAGGACATACAGTGACCTAATTGGTGATGTTCTTCAGAAATGTCAGGTGCGTAGTACTCGCAACCAGCGTGCCTGTATGACCAGATTCTGAACGTAAACGAAACAAAGGGAGTATGTACAGAGCGTAGCAAGTGGCGTTCTATAGATTCTGCCTGTCCCCATGGGAAAAAGGCGTGAGTTTATGTATGTATGTTAAATTATGCTGGCCTTAAAACTTTGTGACATTTGACAACATTAATAATTTGGGTTATATTATGTTTTAGAATACATTGTGCACACGAATTTTCTTGATGAAAGAATGTAGGGGTATTAGAGTTTGGGTTTCGAGATGGGATCTTTCGACCGTGACAAAATAGGTTGTGATGATCCGATGCTCCCTATTTCGATCCCGAATATTTTGCTTTTCTCGTGGCAAAATTATCAGGGTGTGTAACAAAATAATCTTCGAACTAGCGTGCTTTTAGTTTGGTTCCAAGATTGATAATACGTTAGTGCGATATGTTTTGCTATAATGCGATAATACCTATTGGGAACAGTATGAAGACAAACTGTGTGTTTGATGAAATTACCTTAATATCATTTTTAGGGTTCCGTACCCAAAGGGTAAAAAGGGGACCCTATTACTAAGGCTCCGCCATCTGTCTGTCTGTCTGTCCGTCTGTCACCAAATTTTCACAGATGATGTATTTCTGTTGCTGCTATAACAACAAGTACTAAAAAACAGAATAAAATAAATATTTAAGGGGGCTCCCATACAACAAACGTGATTTTTTTGCTCGTTTATGCTCGATATTGAAAACGGCAACAAGTAGACGCTTGAAATATTCACAGAATATTTAATTATACTCGTATATTCACTTTAAAAATAAATAAATAAAACAAATATTTAAGGGGGGCTCCCATACAACAAACGTATCTTTTTTGCCGTTTTTATAGATAATGGTACGGAACCCTTCGTGCGCGAGTCCGACTCGCACTTGGCCGGTTTTTTTATTTACATATAAGTGTCAGAGCTCGTGGCTGTCATAACAGCCGCACGGGTCGACCCATCAGATTAAGCTACGCATGCGGTTGGCCCGTGGATGGGTTTTTCCACCTTTACATAGACTCCTCCGTACCTCGGAATGCACATTAAGCCGTTGGTCCCGGCTGTCATTCGTGGATCTTTGACAATCGTTAGGGGTCGTCAGTACCCCGAAAGTCTGACAACCAGTCTTACCAAGGGGTATCGTAATACCCAGTTACTGGGTTGTGGAGGTCAGATAGGCAGTCGCTCCATGTAAAATACTGGTATACAGCTGCAGCCAGTTAGATGGGAAGCCGACTCTAACGTAGTTGGGAAAAAAGGCTAGGCAGATTGATTTTTGTCGGACCATCCCTTTTTTCAAAAATTTTTTTTTTTCATTCTTCAAAAAATATTCTGACCACAGGAGGGAAGAACGTACAATTTAGATATAGATAGATTTTTTTATTATTTAGCCTTATACTGCCCCACTGCTCAAAGGCAAATGTCTCCCCCAACTCTTTTTCCACGCTAGCTCAAACCAGCTCTCGCGGTACGCGTCCAGTTGGTTAGTGCAAATAAAAACCAATCTAAAATACATTCTTAGCCATACAAAATAAGGAATTGAATACCGAACACTTTTAATAAAACTGGCCAAGTGCGTGTCGGACCACGCAAAATGAAGGGTTCCGTAGTTGGGATGAATTTATCCCAAAAACAAACTTAACATAGTAGTTGACAAAAGTGCTCTCCCATACATCGATATACGTTACGGTCAATTCTCCTACTGCAAATTTAAGTTGGTCGACTATTACTAGCCTACTTAGCTGTGATAGTTTTCCTTTTAATTTCGTTCGTTCGTACATTACCTACCAATATTAAAAGAAGTCTTATGTTTGTTAATAAATAACCTCGGATTTAGTTGGTAATGATTTTGACATTAAGTTAATATCAATATCATGACTAATTAAACCTAGAAATGCTGCTAAATTTCAATTCTGATTATTTTTAAATAACTTGTAATTTTGGAACATTGTTTTGTTAATAGTAAACTTTTAAAATGTAACGTTTAAACTTCACCTGTTTATTCGGCGGTAACATACTTTGTGTTTGACGTTTGTCTCTGGTGGGGCAAATGAGTTAATAAAAGGTGCGGCTTGAGTGCGGCTCACTTTTGCTGCAGATTTTGAAGAAGAAACATTGTGAGTAGAATCTATATCTGTTTGATTAAAAACATATTGCATGAAGTAGTTTGCTTGTTTCTATTTTACTGAAATCCATAAGATTTCCTGATAGATTAATTGTAAAATCCACTGTAGTTATAGCAGAACCGAAAGCCAGAATAAGGTCAGCGATTCGCGTATTTTTAGAAATAACTGCCCTTTTTTTTCACATATCCAAAACCAACCATTTAGCTGGCAGGGGCGGGACACTTGACTCTAATAAAAAATAGCACTTTAAAGCTTAATATTACGCAAACGGATCCCTGAATTGAAAAATGGTTTTCACCAGCCCACAATATATTTAAACGGCCTATCTAACGATACCCCACACCATAGAATAGACTAGAAAAAAATGTATACCCATGCCAAATTACAGCTTTCTAGCACTAAGCGCCTCTGAGCTAAACCACAGACGGACGGACGGACAGACAGATAGACGGACATGGCGAAACTATAAGGGTTCCTTGTTGACTACGGAACCCTAAAAATGATGACCTACAACGTCAGCATATTACAAACAAACATTAAATTTACACAAATAAAATTCATACATGAATTCATGTTAACGCAGTCCCAAACAAGATCGCGAGCGCAAGCGGTCTACATAGTTACTATCACTTGGCAAAGTTATTCGTGTCACTTCACATTTCAGAAGTTGAACCGCGAATAACGGTACAAGTTGAAGTGGTTAGTTGACACTTTGTTGCACAAGGTCCTAGCTAGGTGCAACTGCTGGCGACAGTATCGCGGCCAACTTTGTGTGACGTCCGATAAGCCGCCAACATACCGGCGCTAACTAATGCCGACGTCACACTCATCAGTTAGGCACGATGCCGCGATGCTTTTGTTTTTGCAGGTACGAGTAGGTAACTAGGGTACGGATTGGTCTGTGATTTGTGGTCTTGTTCAAGTGCGATAGTTTGGCATATAAACGGATAAGTTTTAAAGAGTCTTTTAAAGTTTTTCTAGTTGCTGCTTAAACCTGAAATCGCAAAAAAAACATGCGGGGCAGTCTTTGCGGACTGCCGATAGAAGTGAAAACTAAGTAACTTGTGAATTGTATCGTTGAGCTAGCGTTCGGTGACGATGACGCGAGTTCCATGATTGTTGTTTACCTAAAAAGTGCTCAACGCGCCTAAAGAAGTTTTCACCTCAAAAATCAGCTGTTCCCTACATTTATGTTCGATTATCTCGTCAAAATGTAGGGAACAGGATATTTATTTTTCGCTATTTCAGTTTTGGTCCCATAGTAAAAGTTGTTCATAATGATGAGTACAATGACCCCTTAACAGGTTGTACGTTAATTCCGAGACATGTTTTGCGTGTAGCAGAAATGTGTAGTCATATTTAAGGGTACATCTACATACCATCAAACTGCAGAACTTTCTCCGTGGGTCCAATATCTAAATCGCGAAAAAATAATCATTCGTCCCATACATTTGGGTCGAATATGTTTTGAAGTTTAAAGATGCTCTCACCTACGCTCTAAAGTTAAAATGGAGATGGGCAGGACACGTAGCGAGAATGAGTGACGAGCGTTGGACAATTCGCATGACGTCATGGTCAGGTCCTACAGGTACTCAGAAAAGAGGAAGACCTGTAACTCCTAGCACCTAGCTTCTGACGTTTCATAAGTGCCCATGTAGGTTTATGTGAAATAAAAAATTTTGATTTTGATTTTTTTGACTCGATGGGCAGACGACATGACACGAGTCGCAGGCAAAAACTGGCTGACAGAAGCCAAAGACCGAAATCACTGGTGTTCTCTGGAGGAGGCCTTCACCCTCAGTACCTGAGGGGTTCATAACTGCTATTTTTTATTTTATTTATAAATTTATTATAATCAACAATTTTATAAAATATTACAATAACTCAAATTTAATTTACACCTTCATTACAATTACCTTATTATTATTATATTTTAAGTTTCTAACTACTACCTATAGGAAACTAAATACAAATGAAAATATGTTACGGAAAATTATTAAATAATTATTATGAAATGATAAAAAATTAATGTACTCAACAATTCTTTTCAAATCAATTATCTAACTAAGACAATACCATGTTCAAAAACAAAAAAATAAACAAAAGAAAAAAAAAATATGCATGAAATAAAAGGCTTTTTTATTGTATGTATTGAAGTTTGTATGGGACAGTTGATATTTTTTCGCCACCAGTTGCACCTGGGTAGGACAGCTAGGTGCAACTGCTGACGACAGTATCGTGGGGAACTTTGTGTGCCGTCCAATAAGCCGCATCGACACCGGCGCTAACTAATGCTGACGTCACACTCAACAGTTAGCCGTGGTACCACGATGCTTTTATTTTTGCAGGTCACTAGGGAACTGGGAACTTGGTAGGTTGCATTGTTCTACTGAGATATTTCAGCATAGAAACGGGTAAAGTTTTAGAGTCGATGTCTTTTGAAGTTTTCTCCGGGTGATGTTACTAAAACAAGACTTGACGACTTTATGGGGTTAGCCCTATACACTCTTATTTATTTTAGTAACACCAGCCAGCAAAACTTTTTGTGTATGTGTTAATTAAATATCAGACATCATACATTGAATGTTTTGAATATGAACGTAAGAGTAGAGGAAGACCAAAGAAACGATGGATGGACTGTGCGAAAGATTATATGGCTAGAAAGGGGGCGACTACCGAGATGACGGCTAATATAGAGATAGGTATGAAAGAAAAACACGAAATGAAATCGTTTATTCTGTAAATAGGATATCAGAATCACTTTTACACGTCATATTAATAAATTAAATTTAAAAAACCGGCCAAGTGCGAGTCGGACTCACGCACGAAGGATTCCGTATCATTATCTATAAAAATGGCAAAAAAATCACGTTTGTTGTATGCGACCTCCCCTTAAATATTTGTTTTATTTTAATTTAATTATTTATTTTTGAAGTGAATATATAACTAAATGTTTTGTGAATATTTCAGCGCTGTCGTTTGTTGCCGTTATCAATATCGAGCAAAAACGAGCAAAAAATCACGTTTGTTGTATGGGAGCCCCTTAAATATGTATTTTATTCTGTTTTTTTGTATTTGTTGTTATAGCGGAAACACATCATCTGAGAAAATTTCAACTGTCAACTATCAGGGTTCATGAGATACAGTCTGGTGACAGACGGACAGACAGACAAACTGCAGGCGGCGGATCTTTAGTAATAGGGTTTGCCCCTAGGGCTTGGTTTGGGTACGGACCCCTAAAAATAAGCTAGATGTAGTCGACATTTCCTATCTGACTAGCCCTGAGAAGAAAAGGTGGTCAGTTGCGCCGACCCCAAATAAAATGGGCAGGAGAATGAGGATGGAATCATAGTTATAGTATATACAATTTTCTTCAATTTCAGATAAATAAATACATTGTATGAACTTAGCTCATTACGTTTGAAAACCAATGAACCGATTCGTTGCAAGAAAATCTTATTTTTAGTTTTACTGTTCGAGTCTTTCTCAAGTCAAATTATATTTTTCTGTTTGTTGTCAGGCGGTATTGAGGTACCAGAGTTTGGGGAGCTCATCACAAACTTGACGGTGCCTATCGGGAGGGACGCAACCTTCGAATGCATAGTTGTGAACCTGGGCAACTTTCGCGTAAGTATTTTTTTAAGCTGAGATAAACACACAACACCCACTAGTTAAGCCATATTCAAAATATGCCCGGCCCGACTTCAAAAATAACAGGCAACATGATACAGGCATTATGATATTTTGGAAGTCTGTATAGCACTTATGTTACGAGCCTGTAGTCATGGGCCGGGCATACTTCGAATAGGGCTTAACTAGTGGCTGTTGTGTGTCTCTCAGCTTAATTCTGTTACGCTAAGCTTCGTTATGTTACGTATGTAATCTAACATTCAGAGCGAGTAGATTGTACCACAACAGAACAATCAATATTATACGAAATCTCTTTATTCCAAAATGCTTTCATTCTACTTAATATCAGCTTATACAACTGCTGGCTTCCGAGAGTAAACCATACTATTTTAACCTAAAATCATAATATCAGCTCAATAATTATAACCCAGATTCAATTTTCGTAAGTAGTGAAATTAATTCTGTATGTGTAAAATCCGTTTGCCAGCCTATCCCAAACACACAACACAGACCCATCACATGCAAAGTACGAGCAGCGATCAAACCAAGAGAGGTTCCGTTTATACCCCGTTTTAATTTCTATAAGGCGAACTGCGAAAAGTTATCTGTAGATGTGGACGCAAAACTACGTGACATAGAACCCACACCTTCCAACTACTAACAATTTGTAAATACTATCTGGACTGTTTTGCCTCAATGTATACTTTGAGGTTGCCGCACATCCCATATAACAGGTCTTAGCCCTGAGTCCTCAAAACTCCTTGGGATTCTTGGAGGAACCACTTCTTGCTGCGGTTACTAACACTAATGACACACAACAGCAAGAAATCCTGGTCTACAATTCGAGTCGACTAACTGAAGATTCACCAGTCAACCATCAACTGTTAATCAATGGCAAACCCCCACACAGATTACCAAGAGCACAGATACCTGCGAACAACCAAAATCAGCAAGCCGTTCACAGTCACGGATATTATCCGTATGGCCATACAGTCACTAAAAAGTGGTAAAGCGGTTGGTGTCGATGACCTAACAGTGGAACAGATCAAACATCTGGAGCCTGTAGCTGTATCGTGGCTCCTGGAATTCATGAACACATGTATGGCTACCATAAAAATCCCCAAACTTTGGAGGAAGAACAAAGTAGTAGCGCTGCCGAAACCAGGTAAACCCTCGGATGACCCCAAAAGCTACCGACCTATATAGGTTTAAAGAATCTTTTATTTCTCATAAGAACATGATACAGTTCCCTTATATGAGATTTAACTTTTAACATAAATATTCGTCGTCTAATGACGAAGCATGCAGATGTAAAATAACTAAAACCATAACAAAAACTTACGAGATCAACAGCACACAAAACAAAAGTGTAGATCGATACATAAAAAATAAGTTAATACAGCTGGCCAATTTGACAATTTGACCTCATAAGTACTGATTATTCACTTTGTGAGAAACACAAACATCAAATACTGTGTGTTTGTGTGTGCTATTATAGTGCGCGCACGAGTTTTTTTTTGATTGTGTGCGACAAGTATAGTCTCGGAGACCGCTGATTATTTATAATTTTGATCATTACGTGTGTAGTCTGGTTTTATGTGTTCTTATTTTGTATTATTGAAGTGTAGTTTTATGTAAATATTTTTTAAATTGTGTTGTCAGGGTATTTATGTAGAATTTACTTTTCTCATAATATAATCCTTTAGTTTTCTTTTGTAAATATTAATACTTTTGGACTCTTTGATTTCATTTGGCAATTTATTATATAATTGGACCCCTTCATATAAAAAGTTATTTTTTCCATATTTTACTGTTCTAGGAAATCGGAGAACTACTTCGTTTCTATTTCTTAGGTTATGTGTGTATGTTTTTTTTGTAAGTTTAATGTTGGTTTGTGTAGTAAAAACTTTTTTACTAATATGCAAGTATTATAATTGTATAGTTGACGGAGATTGAAAAGTTTAGCTTTTTCATATAGCTGTTTAGTAGGTGTTAGGAAATCATAACAATATAACCGTTTTATAATTTTGTTTTGGGTCCTCTGTATGTAATTGAGGTGAGTTTTGGATGCAGATCCCCAAATCTCAATCAGGTATTCTAGATTAGGTTTTACTAATGAATTGTAGATAGTACGTTTTATCTTAGGTGGTATGCAGTTTCCCATTCTGCGAAGCGCTCCGGAAAGTGACACAAGTTTGGATCTTACGTGCTCGATATGGGGTTTCCAGGACAGTTTGTCATCTAATAGTAGACCAAGATACTTTTCTGTACTGGACTGCTTGATAGTTAGGTTATTAATAATCAAAGGGGCGTGGGGTGGAGTCTTTTTGTTTTTGGCTATATTTGCAGCCAAAAACAAAAAGACCCCACCCCACGCCCCTTTGATTATTAATAACCTAACTATCAAGCAGACCAGTACAGAAAAGTATCTTGTATTGTATCTTCTCATGTAAGATGTTTTCGAAGTATTAATGGTAAGTAAGTTATGTAGAAACCACTCATTTATTACGTTTAAATCGTTTTGCGCCTCACTAATGATATCGTGTATGGATTGACCGAAGTAGAATAGACTAGTATCATCTGCGTAAAGTGTTAGATATCCTGTCAACCCTATCTGATTGATGTTGTTTACATAAATTAGGAATAATGGTGGTCCCAGAATAGATCCTTGTGGAACTCCACATGTAATTTTTTGAGGAATACTTTTGTAGTTATCAATTTTAACAATTTGGTATCTTTGTGATAAGTAGGATTCGAATAAGTTGTAAGCTGTTCCAGTGATACCCAAGTTTTTGTAATAGTTTTGTGTGAGAAACAGTATCAAACGCCTTTTTCAAATCAATAAAAATGCCTAAGCCTATATTTGTATTATCTATATTTGTTTTTATATTTGTTACTAGGTCAATGGTTGCTGACAAGGTGTTTGATTTTGATCTAAAACCACATTGTTGGTCTATTAAGAAGCCTTTTTCATTTAAGTATTCAATTAAGCGGTTGTAAACAATTTTCTCAAAGATTTTAGATATCACCGGAAGCACAGAAATTGGCATATAATTGCTCGGGTCCGTTTTCGTACCCGACTTGAAGATAGGAGAAACTTTTGCCAACTTCAGGCTATCAGGGAACGTACCATGGTCAAGACATTTATTAACGCAACTAACTAAAGGTGAAATTATAACATTCCTAATACATTTTAATGCTTTTGTGCTAATTCCGTCTACACGTTATGTCACACGTATAAGTTGTTTGTAATACTGATACTAAACCGTCTTTCAGCAGCAATTGACCCAGCACAAATACCTGAACAGGCTGGCTTTAGGCCTGGCAAGTCTTGCTCAAATCGGGTCCTTCGATTAACACAATACCTTGGGAGGATGGCTACGAGGCTAGCCGTGTCACTGGTTTCGTATTAGTTGACCTTGCAGCAGCCACCAACATACACATCAAAAGGCTATTTGATAAAGTGAAAAGCCTTACTAATGATCAGGGTTTCGTGCATATACTGAGTGAACTTCTGCACAACCGCGCCTCTTCCAAGTATAATGCTTTCAGTCGGCTAAGAGCAGATGGTGACTAAAAAATAATGACCAAAGCAGTGTGTTGGCAACAATACTTTTTAACATCTACACAAACGCATATCTACACACTGACCGCTTCCCGTACGCGGATAACCTGGCTTTGGCGGTTCAGTCGACAAGTTTTGACGATGTTGAACATAAACTGTCACTGGCACAAGATTTGCTGGGAAAATACTATGACAGTAATGTCCTTCGACCAAACCCTTCCAAAACATTACCACCAACGAAGCTGCAGCATCCGATGTTCTTTGCATCACTACCATGTCTTTATGCTGATCCGCTGTTGAATTCGCATGCCTAGTGTGGCACCGATCCGCTCACACAAAGCAAGTTGACATTGCCCTGAACAAGTCGTGTCGAATTATATCGGGATGCCCTAAACCAACTCCGCTCAACAAGTTCTATCCGTTGGCATCGCTCCACGTGTCGTACGAAAGGAAGTCGCATGCGCGCTTGAAAAATATAAACAAGAAGCCGAATCCCGTCATCCCCTCTATGAACACACAACAGCCCCGGGTTAAGAGCAGGAAGAGCTTCCTCCGCTGTACACAGGCTATCCAACAACAACCGCTTAAGGTGAGAAGATACCTGTGGTAAAAACAGCACCCGCTACCACCCGAGTTTGTTCAGCCCCAGGAGCACCTGTCATCTGGACGTGACCTGTAGTGGCCTAAATGGAAAGCAATCGAATCGACAGCGGACCCAAGTAGGACGCTTTAAGTGATGAGCTGTACAATTTAGTAAAATGGGGGATTATTGACCCAACCGACACCCAGTTCGAATGTGGTACTCCTGACCAAACCATGCCATATGTTGGCATGTCCAAAGTGTCCATATACCTGCATTTCTGAGGACCTAAAAACGCCACTGATGCCGCATTTGGCGTGGCCTCCTACTAGACCCGACTTATTTAATTATTAACCCCATCTCGAAAAGAAGAAGATAATATCAGCTTCACTGAATTTCTGCTTCAGCCTACAGGTATTTTACTGTAGCGAACTGAATAAGTAATTCACGTTTAAATCCAGCCTTTATTGCTTCGAATCTCTATTGATAGTCTGTAGACAAAAAGCTGCTTGGTGCGCCGTCCTGGCGTCCCTCCGACAACTATATAATAAAGTTGAGAGGCTGAATATTAATTATGTTAGTTAACTTGAATAAGCTAGTTGGATTTTGGCCGAATAAACTACTGGCAACAGTAAAATTATGAAGTTGAAAAGTTTAGCTGGCCCGAAGTAAACCGCGTTAGAGAGCTGGATCGTCTAAACCGCATCATAAATAGCTGTGTGGGATATGTTTAAATTCAGTCTTCCCCAAAATGTATGTATCCGACTTTTATTATATTGTATCGGTATCTGTCTCGTATCGGCACGAATTACCAATATACTACCCCCCCCCCCCCTCCTACTATATACTGCATGCTGTTGTAAAAATATTAAACACTAGCTTTTGCCCGCGGTTTTGCCCGAGTGTGCAGTGCATCGGAAATTATCCCAGGGTTAAGTACTGCCGGGATATAAAGTATCCTATGTCCTACACAAGGTCATGGCCTACCTGTGTTTAAAAGTTCATCAAAATCCGTTCAGCTATTAAGGCGTGAAAAGGTGACAGGCAGAAAGAGTTACTGTTACTTTAGCATTTATAATACTAGCATGAACTATTATGTTTATGTATGTATGTAGTAGTGTGGACAGTAGCAGAGCTTGTTTGCCCGGGGTTTGTCGGAAATACACTAAGCATAATAGCCCAAACTGCATTGGTAGATACTAAGAATAGTCTAGAAGAATACCTGAAATCCCTAATTATCTAATAGAGGTAATAAGAAACACAAATACTTATTCATACTGTTGGTATTTAGTCGATTTGAATGTGCAAAATGAACAGATTCTTACTTTCTGATAATGGCAACACTGTCACTCAATGTTTAATATAAAACCGACAACTTCTTTTTATATTTGCTGCGATAAGGGACAGACATAAACCGTCAAATATAATAATTAACGTTATTTAAATTCAAAGTACTGCTTTTTAATTTGCGCCCGTAACCTAATTTCCTACACATACTAACATTAAAATAAAAATATAATATCCTAACCTAACCTAAAACTATTAACAAACTAAAATATGGCGTCAAAAACTTCCTCCGCGTCGCTGTCGACTGGTAATGTACCCAAGAGACTGGCGGCATTGCCACATTGTACTGGCCAAGGTAAAAGCCAGCCCTTGGTCACGGGAAGTGTCAGTCAGCAATTTGGAGATTTCTTTCCACGATTATATACTTAGTCGTCTAGCCACAGATTACATTCTGCGGCTAGGTGTTTTTTTATTTATTTAATACTTTAAGTACACAAATTTACAGAATTTTCTACTAGTAATCCTTTGGGTGATGCAGAGACAAACAATTGTGGAATAAAAAAATATTTAAATATAAGGATATACTTACGTATTAGAAACATTAAATATAATATATATACCTAATTATATATAAATATAACACCAAATAAATACACGAATATACTAAAACAGATAGGACAAACAATGGGAAAACATTACTGTTGTGACGATACTGCCAGCTTCTTACGAATGTGCTCGCGAACTAGTTATAGTTCGCGAGCACAAAGGATAATCGGTTGGTTGCCATCCTGATTTTCTGCGGGAGCGCATTCCATAGAGAGATGGACTGAACGAAGAAGGAAGAGTGAATGAAGTCAGTTCGGTGAGTGGGACATTGAAGAAGACGATTGTGTGATGAACGGCTAGGTGTCGTTTTACGTGTAGATCTTACTTATTATGCGAACAAAGTTTTTCTTTTCAAGTTTTGCGATCTTTAGAAACGCTGGTTTCTAAAGATCGCAAAACTTTTAAAAGTTACAGCAGTTCACAGCAGAAGGCGCAATCTTAAAAAAAAAGTAATGTAGGTTAGCTACCTAAGGCCGCATGCGTAATTAATACGTTTTGTTTATGTATAATTTAAGCGAACCCTTTCCTTATTTTAATGTTTGACTTGACCTAAAAATTAAGTAGAAATAAAATGTACACTAAAAAGACCTGTTAATGTTTCAAGGATTTGGCCAAATTTGAATGACGGCCGTTTTTCCGTTGTTTTGTTAGATTCCTCTCTCTGCTAAAACGGCAGAACAACCTACTTAATGTACTTATTTAATTAATTTACTTTACTGATTTACATTATTCAACGCAATGACTTTTGAAGTGTTGTTAAGAGCCTCGCTTTTAGAAGTTGGTAAGGGCACGTTTAGGGCGACTGCTGTACCGCTTTAGCAAGACGCTCAAGAAACGTGTGATTTCCTTTCCTATAGATTTTTTTGTCTTGTGATCAATAATTTCCATAAAACAGTCAATTTAGCACATTTTTATTGAATCTACAAAATATTTTTAATTTTTTAGTTTGTAGACCAGTTACTGAAGAGTTAGGCAGAGGTGCACCTACCTATAATAGTACACACACATACACATGCGTTAATAGTACACACTATTATAAATATTCATACATATTTTTAATATTTCATTCAATTGCAAATATTATTTATCTATTAACATGCCAATATTAATGTAACAAAGAAGAATTGCCAAACTTAAGTGGCAGTCGGCAGGACACATTGCTCGCAGAACAGATGGCCGATGGGGCCGAAAGGCTATGGAGTGGCGATCGCGTACCAGAAGACGTAACGTTGGAAGGCCTCCTACAAGGTGGACCGATGACCTTGTGAAAGCCGCAGGAATCCAATAGATGCGGGAAGCACAGAACCGATTGAAGTGGCAGTGCTTGGGGAGGCCTATGTCCAGCAGTGGACGTCTTTGGGCTGAAATGATTATGATTAATTTTGCAGTCATTCTTCAGTGGCTCTTGTGATACAGGAACTCCTAGTATCTACCCACAAAAGACAGGGCTACACAGATATTTGTGTCTTGAAGTGAAAATAAAGAAAATATGATTATTATTGTTATTCTATTTCTAGAACCTTCTTAACTCCTCAATTTTCCAGGTGGGCTGGGTGAAGGCAGACACGAAAGCGATTCAGGCCATCCACGAGCACGTGATCACCCATAACCCTCGGGTCTCCGTGTCGCACAGCGACCACTCCACCTGGTACCTTCACATCAAGAACGTGCAGGAAGAAGACAGAGGACAATACATGTGTCAAATTAATACTGATCCTATGAAAAGTCAGGTGAGTCAGTAAAAACAAATAAAAAAACATGCATATTTCCTATTGAAAATCTTCTGTTGACAGTCAGTTGTCAGGGAACCAAATCTATCTAATTTCAACATTTATATCTGTAACTCTTATGGTGTACATAATAAAGAGTATTCTATTCTATTCTACTCGTATGAGTGATAGATTTATGACATTGTTATACACATATTATTTGAATCATATTTTATGTGAGCTTCGGTATAACATATATTTGTTTTTCTTACATTTCATATATTTCATTAGATATATTATGATCCTACGTAGATATATATTTGTTTTCTGTTCACAAATGTACAGTAGTAGTGCTTTATACTAGCTTAAGGATAAGTTTACATTTGTGAGAGACTGGAGCTTGAAAATAGGCATTGCAAAAAAATCCTGTGGTCCAAGTCACCAGGGCCCCATGACGCGGCGACGCTTCATAATGTAGAAGCTTGCATTGGGTGCTTTTATGAGACTGAAGAGAATTTACAATATTAGAAAGAATAAAATACAAATAAGATAAAAACAACGTAACGTAATTAAAATAACATAACTATAACGGAAACTTTCGAGAGTGGATTTGACTGTGTTGTGTGCGTGTGAGTTGATTTAAGTAGATGTAGCATTTGTAGTTTTATGTGAGATAATGTGTTTAAGTAAGAAGCGTCAAGTCCATAGTAGTACTCGTAGTGCTTCATAATTCATAGTTTTCAGCCATTTACTCACAGAAGCCTTACAACCACTTTTGGGCTTCTGGTAGATGAAAAGACCGGTGTTTGCCTTAATGTAGATGAATGAACCAAGGAAGCAGTAGAATATGTGAGAAAAGTAGTAGTTTTAAATGAGGGGTTATGGTATACTCGTACTGTACCCTTCCTGCGTTTATGTATACACTTTGCCTTCAATACCTTCGAAACAAGAAAGTTCTCAGGTACCAAAAAAAATATCATAATGATGGGGAGTACAAGTGACTCTCGGCTTTATATAGCGTCTTTTTACACCCGTTATAGTGAACGAGGTATGACGAGATAAAAGCTTCTCGAAAATAGAACTTACGAGAGCATTTTGATTGTTTCAATCAGGTACAGGAATTTTAAGCCAATCCTACCCAAAACTACAATCCTCCATGCGTAAAATTCAGCATCTTTTTTTAACACACCGCAACCCGGGTCCTTGTTACAAAGTAATGGACTGCGGTGTACTGAAAATTCAGGAACGATTTAACGAGAACGCGTCACGCGGCGAGGTGCACTTTAACGAATATACTGACATAAATTGCAACTTATGCGGTAGTGCTAGTAGTATGGAACTCATGCATTTTTAACCATTTTTAGGGTTCCGTACCTCATAAAGAAAAAACGGAACTTAATAACCTTAACCTTATAGGATCACTTCGTTGTCCCTCTGTCTGTCTGTCTGTCTGGTCAGTCTGTAAGTCTGTCAAGTTGAAATATAATATCAAATACAACTACGGTCCCTTGGATCTCTAAAAAATTAAGCTTCTAATTCAATGCAATAAAAAAATATGGCGATTTATGGGATATATTTTGATACGAGCAAATAAATCAAAACGGTACGGTACTTCCCGTTCATTATCATCATGAAATTTGGCAAGAAGCAGGTCTCACAGCACAAGTAAAGGAAAAAGTCCGAAAATCGTTAATTTGTAGTTTTATCACATAACAATTATTTTTTTGCGATTACAAGCTTACATTTGCTGTTGTAACATTGACCGTGGTGAATACCGATATATGGGAGAACATGTTTTTCAACTACAATATAAAGTTTGTTTTTGGGATAAATTCATCCCAACTACCCATCGGAACCCTTCGTGCGTAGTCCGAGACGCACTTGACCGGTTTTTAAAGTTGGCAGTAACTACATTAATGAGCAAAGACATGTGAGAACATTTTCTGGTTCATCAATAATTATTTAAACTTAAAATGATTGTGAGTGTTCATACATTGTTTATTTTGAATGACTCAACTGCTACATACGCGTACTGTAATGTTGTTAGAATGAATTTTCAGGTGAAAGCATCTGGGTTACTCGCGAAATTCAAATTTTCTCACGTTTTTTTGCAATTTGCAGGGCAGTATCAGGTTGTATGTTGATCTAAGTATGATTCGCGGCCGTATCAAATATTTATTTATTGAATTATAATCATAAAAATCATCAATACATCTCTCTGTTCATATTACCCTATTGAATGACGATTTCATGAAATCATGACTTTTGAGGCCAATTATAACTTAAGGAGTTGTATGGCTGACTAGTTACGGTCGTGAATCATATTTGTATCTACATACAACCTGACACTGACCTGCAAATTGCAAAAATCATAAGAAAATTTGAATTTAGCAGGCTACCTTAGCGCATCCCCCATAAGAGCGTATACGCGGTACGGCATTTCATACAAACTTTCAAGCCCTTGTTTTTCGAAATGACTCAACCGATTTTAATGAAACTTCATACGCATAAGCAGGATACAAAGGTCTAAAAAGTTAGGTAAGAACATTTTCGAAATGTGTTATATAAAAACAGATAACTGGAAATCTCTGTTTCTATTGAATTATTGAATGAAAATTTAAAATCGGTCTAATTTGGCTTTAACACAATTTTTCGAAAATGTTCTTAAATAACTGTTTAGACCTTTGTATCCTGCGTATGCGTATGAAGTTTCATTAAAATCGGTTCAGTCATTTCGAAAAACAAGGGCTTGAAAGTTTGTATGAAATGCCGTACCGCGTATACGCTCTTAATAAAATATCGATAAAATTGAATATCTGATATCTAGTAAAGTCTGAAATGTAGTCCCGAAATCTGGACAGAAACTTAGACTTCGCCACAGAGTACAGAATCGCAGTGTCTAGAGATGGCAGTACTAATAAAATTCGTGGTGCTGAAAGTGCGTTGAGCGCAACTCCTGTCACGGACCGCCTTCAAAGCCGTCATTAGTGTCTTAGGACTAGTATGAGTGATGCTTGGTTTATATTGAAAGTGTTGACGACGCCTTCAGCAGCGGCCACCGAGGCATCTCTGTGCTCTGTAGGTTTTGAAAGAAAGAAAAATTATATATTCTGCACAAACAAGACTCACTTTACAAAAATAAAAAATAAAATAAAAATTGACAAAAACACACACTCTAATTGCTAAAAGCCTAGTATTCAAAACCTTAAAAGTTAAAGCTTTGCGGTTGAGGCCACTTAGGGGTCGAGTAATCGCCGTTAACCTTGGCCATTCAAATGCGCGTCGAGCTCAAGCACACCGCCCGCCGCGCCACCCGTTTGGTTTTAGGAAATATTTATTTTTAGTAACGAAAATATGAATATATGAAAAAAAACACAGATAGAATTATAATTATAATTTTATTAGTATGTTCATACAAAAAAAAAACATGACAATATCTTAAGTACACACACATATACACGTACTAACTCACGCCTTCTTTCCATTGGGGTAGGCAGAAACTATAGAACGCCACCTGCTACGCTCCTTATCTTAAGTAGTATGAAAATAATAAGGTTTTTTATGCTTTGGGTAGACATTACTTCCTGAATTTATTTCATAAAGTATTTTACTACAATACTTAAATATTCACCTATAGAATTGATTGGTATGCGTTCTATTTTAACAAACATATTTTTGCATAAGTTACTTGCATTATAGAAGGCGTAAAAACAGATTTAAAAGTCACAAAAATCTGCACCTTAAAGGCGCAATATACCACTATTGCTGACAAAAAACCTACCCAGTATAACACTCATTCATTTCAACACATTTTAAGCTAAAAACATCCTAATAATACCATTTCCAAATAGAAAAAGAAAACACAGAAAGGAAACTCCCTTGTTACTAATAAAATTCTTAACGTGTTGCCTGACCTGCCGTTGGGCATGAGTGGCTCGTGACGTAGACACATCGATAGCATTCAATACGCTGATTGATTTACCACGGATCTCTACTTACCGTGAAAGGGTACGTGATAATGCTCATTTTTCTTGTAATAATTTGAAAAGCTAATAATTGTTTGTTGTGAAAGGGTGACATCATCTATACCAACATTATAAAGATGTAAAATTTGTGAGTTTGTTTATAGGCGGTAATCTACGGAACTACTGATCCGATTCCGAAAATTCTGTCACCAATGGGAAACTACAGTATTGCCGAGTGTCATAGGACATATTTAATGTTAAAACAAGTAATTTTACGCAAACGAAATCGTGGGCAGAAGCTAGTAAAATATTTAATACCTGGCCTTGTTGTGTTAATTTTTGTACCTACCCATTATTAAAGGTAGAAAATGTATTAATAATAACATTTTTGTTAAGATGTTAATGAATGAACAGGAAAGAATAATACAGAAATGTACAATAATATGATTACGCGAATCGCTTCCACAGCATTCAAACAAATTAATTAATTAAAGCATTTTATTCCTCCCGACAGCGCGATGTTTCGAACACTTTGCACCATCCGACAAACTTATTAAATGAAGGAAACGCTAAAACTTATTTCCATTCAAATAATTCTTCATTCTTATTAATCTGCAGGAGTCGGAACAAATCTATTATTCAGAATTATAATAGGTATTTCCGATGAATGCTCTTCAATACTAAGGATTTAGCATGAAAAAGTGTTGTAACACCGTTATGATTCAATAGGTTCAAAAATAATTGGCACTTCTGTTTATTTTCCGTAGCTCGGTTCAGTACGTCAAACGCAAATCTGAAAAGACTTCAATTTAGTACCAATTTTGCACCAAAATGTGATTAGAGCATCTCGCTAAGCAATTTCGAGTAAATATTTTCTCTTCAGCGATCGGCAAACCGCACAATTCAGATTTAATTTCATCAGCAATGTGAACTATGTTAGGTTTCTCGATAATTAAATGATTCTATTTACACTTTCAATGGGCTGTTGATTTTAGGGTGTTATTCGTTCTAGATTTTGGTAATATATCCAATTTGTATATTGATTTGATGTTTTTCGTTATAGGAATTGTTAAAATAGAGAATGTTTTTAGTTAATTACAGAGTAACCTGAATAAGTTGGATCTTATGGGACCTGAGATTATTTATAACTTAAAGAAGTTTTTAATTAATCCAGTTTCCCAAATAGTCAGGTTTATTAAAATGACAGTTGTCTTATTTATAGAGGCCCCCGTTAAGACAGGTCGAAATGTACCGATTTTAGGGTTCGAGGAACTCTTTATAGTTTCACCATGTCCGTCTGTCTGTCTATCCGCGGTTTACCTCAGAGACTTTTAATACTATACGGTTTGGCATGGGTTTACATATTAATCACGCCGACAAAGTGAAATTATGGTACCGCTCCTACACCTAAGGTGGGGATGATTTTTTCTTAGCTGTCCTATTTTGTGGGGTATTGTTGGAAATATCGTTCAAAAATACTGCGAGTGTGTGAAAACCACTTTTCGATTCAGAGATCCGTTTGCGAAATATTAAGCTTTAAAGACCAAATTTTTGTTAGAGTAGAGTGTCCACCCCCCCCCCCCCCCTCAACCAGCTAATTGGTTGTTTGTTGGATATGTAAAAATCACGGCAATATAACGAAGTTCAAAGGAAAACTATCACAATTAACTAGCTCTTACAAGTTAACGAGTACCTAATAGTCGACCAACTTACATTTGTAGTTGGAATGTGTGGGAGGACATGTTTTTAACTACAATGTTAAGTTTTTTTCTTGGGATAAAGTCACGACATTCACTTAGCCGGTTTCAATTTATAGAGGTTAAAATCGTATCACGACCTGTCCTGAATATTGGTATATTCAAAATTACAAATTATTATCAATTATCTTACGTGCAGGCTAATGAACTACAAAGTCGCAATTATAGAGGTACAAATCTAACAAATGCATTATCAGATATCAATCAAATCAAATCAAAATCAAAAGTCATTTATTCAAACTAGGCTGAGAATCAGCACTTTTCGAACGTCAAAAATTACATAAGACAGTCCCCCAAAAACGCCCACCCTTCACCACTTCCTAGTGCTTTAGCTGGGAAGAAGAAGTGGCGCAACAAACTCCCCAGCAGCACAGCTGTCTGTTCTAACTAATTAAATAAATAATTATTAAAAATATAAATTATTAATTATAATTATTAATTATAAATATTAAAAAAGATAATTATAAAGGTTTAATTATTTCCAGTAACAGAACTATTTTAATACAAAAGTTTCGAGGACCTCATTGTAATTATTATCAGTAGTAGAGATTGGAGGTTGGTTGGGTGGTAGAGGAGCTTGTGGCTAAATAATAACTGCCGCACAAGTCGATCGATCAGGTTAAGCTACGCTTGCCGCGGTTGGTCCGTGGATGGGTGACCATCTTTTCATACCAAGATTCCTCCGTGCCTCGGAAAGCACGTTAAGCCGTTGGTCCCAGCTGTCATTGGCTTGTTACGGGTCGTCAGAAGCCCATAAGTCTGACAACCAGTCTCACCAAGGGATATCGTGTTACCCAGTAACTGGGTTGTGGAGGTCAGATAGGCAGTCGCTCCATGTAAAATACTGGTATTCAGCTGCATCCGGTTAGACTAGAAGCCGACCCCAACATAGTTGGGAAAAGGCTAGGCAGATGAGTAGAGGTTTCTCACATATCCAGGGACTACTTAAACAGCACTTTAATTGCTATCAAACCCAGTATGAATGATTTTGAAGTATGTTGCTAATCCATTGCTTCATATGTTCAAAAAATTGTCTGCTCAACACCGTAAATAACCCAATGAATATCGTTGAACTGTCTATATGCTTTGGATAACGGTGTGAGTTTCACATTTATATAATATCTTTGTTTATATTATTTGCGTAGATATAATGTGTTACTGTTTGTTTGTCCCAAATAAATAAATGAAAACTGATAGTGTGTTACGCTATCATCCCGCTGGATAACACTGTATTTGTTTGACTCTATATTTAATTAACAAATAAATTGAAATAATATTGGGAGGTACCTAAGCTTGAAATTTCAAAACCTCAATAGTTTTTTTCTGTATTATCTGCAGAAGTAAGATTCAGCAATAGGAGGTTTAGAATAGAATAAGAATAATAGAATAAACTTTATTTTCGAATTTACAATATATACAAAGGCGATAGGTTAGTACTATGACAAAATTGTTTTTTTAAACTGCATAAATCACTGGCACCCAAGCTACGATTAAACTTGTGTTATGGATGCCAGGGCTCTCTCTATTAATAAAATGTCCAAATATAATTAAAATGTATACAAACTAGTACGGAGTTGCGTTGGGTTATTAGCTATCGATTGAGTACAAAAATAAAATAAAGTTATTAGATTAAATTAAATTAAAAAAATTGTATGCCTCTCTACAGTGTTAATTTGGGTGTGCAAGTGTATGTGTCGTATGCGTGTGTGTGTGAGTGTGTGTGCATGAGTGTGATGTATGTTTTAAGTTGATTATTTATTTGTTTATTTGAAAAGTACATTAATTTTGTAATCAGTTCTGATCAATCATAATTGTCAATATATTTTCTGTTTTTTTCTCAGATGGGCTTCC
Organism: Tiliacea citrago; assembly: GCA_963921375.1. Lineage (NCBI taxonomy): Eukaryota > Metazoa > Arthropoda > Insecta > Lepidoptera > Noctuidae > Tiliacea > Tiliacea citrago. Next base: position 18,121,282 of record OY992781.1, read on the forward strand.
TAGACGTAGTGATACCACCGGACTTCATCGCTGAAGAGACTTCGGGTGACACGATGGTTCCCGAAGGCGGCACAGCCAGGGTCTCGTGCAAGGCCCGCGGCGTGCCACCTCCGAGGGTCATGTGGAAACGAGAGGATGGCATGGAGATCGTCGTAAGGGACCAAACTGGAGCGAAAAGCAAAGGTAACGCACTGTTATTTGAATGGCATTTGAGGGTCAATTCCCCTTTTCAAGAACGTTTGATCTAATTTCAGTCTCAATCTGACATACCTAGCTCTAATTTTCATACTTTTTAACCGACTTCCAAAAAGGAGGAGTGAAGTCACCATTAAATCTCCTGGTTCTTACCAGGAGAACTCCTCAACAATTAACGCCCCTGCATCGGGAAAAGCAATATTTTGTAAAAGGTGATGAGCATTTGACATTAGGCTATTGTAAATTGGATAAATTACAAACTGACCCACTAAAAAGTGAAAAATAAAAAAGTTTTTAAAAAGTTTTTTTTTGACAAGTTTTTGACATTAATTGTCACATAAATGAGATTGCTACTATATTTTGATTGTTTTTAATTACGGGAATTAACCTTGTGTCTGTGTTCTGTTTTATCTAATGAGGTAAATTAATACACGTTGGTTCATAGCCTGCAGAGTTGCATTTCACATTCAAATCCCAAATTGGCAAAGCATAACAAAGGCCTTTGAAATTACATTTTAAACTGTTAATTTTACTGATATAATTTTATCATTTTATTAGTTTATCTGATGTTGATAACTTCTATTTAAAAAATTAAGTGTAAAATAATTAATTGGCTTGTCCACTTGATGACACACCCTTTGATGACATAACACTACACTTGACATACCTATCTATCTGCCTAGCCTTTTCCCAACTATGTTGGGGTCGGCTTCCAGTCTAACTGGATGCAGCTGAATACCAGTATTTTACATGGAGCGACTGCCTATCTGACCTCCACAACCCAGTAACTGGCTAATACGATACCCCTTGGTAAGACTGGTTGTCAGACTTTCGGGCTTCTCACGACCCGTAACGACTGTCAAAGATCTACGAATGACAGCCGGGACCAACGGCTTAACGTGCTTTCCGAGGCACGGAGGAGTCTAGGTATGTAAAGATGGTCACCCATCCACGGACCAACCCCGGCAAGCGTAGCTTAACCTGATGGATCGACCCGTGCGGCTGTTATTACTTAGCCACGAGCTCTTGACATACCTACAAAGATAAAGATTATTAGAAAATCACACATCTTACCCATATTATACATACAGTCTGTGTGGTGCCGGACGTAAAGAATACCACCTCCCTATTCCTTCCCGTGGGTATCGTAAAAGGCAACTAAGGGACTTACTAGAGAATGGGCAGCAGCGTTCTCTATGCATTTTAACACCATACTCGATCGCCAACCCACCTGCCAAGCGTGGCGATTATGGCAACCCTCTGCTTTTGGGGGAGGCCTATGTCCAGCAGTGGACGTATTTCGGCTGAATTAATGTCTTCCCCGAAGGGCTAGGCAGAGGTGAGACCCACATTTCGCCGGTTCAATAAGTCGCAATTTCTTATTCTCCGTACAAAAACAAACCCATTCGGGTAAAACTTGGCGCCGCAGTAATAACCCGTAAATTGCAATAAATACAGGCTACATTGGTCATCAGTCACGCAAGCCGCCTTTACTCGGAACGTACTGACATTAGCGGATAATAATAACAGGTTCATAATACTTGTGGAGCCTCTGAATACATAAAGAATGTGTGTTGGGAATATGTCGAAATGTTTTGATATTCGAATATGGGTCGTTTTAGAGTTCGACCGAATTTCGTTTTCGATTTTTGGCAATTTTCGGCAGAAATATCCATTTTTGGCAATTTTGGTAATCGGCAAAAAAAAATAGGCCGTGGCCGAAAAGTATTAAGTAAATTAATACTTTCAATTCATTCATTTATTTATTGAACAAACTAGAACCACAGTAACTGTGAAAATGCATAAAAAAATGTAATTTCTCGCATGTAACATCAGATTGTTTAATGTGATTTAAGTTGAAACACTTTAAATGAAATGATAAAATATTGAGGCTGCATTTGTTTTAGTTTTACCAAAGAAAAAGGTATTGACAAACACTTTTATCGTTTTCGTTTTCGGCCGAAAAAATAAACTATTTTCGGTCGGACTCTAGCTAGTCGTTTTGCTCCTGGCAAATAATGATTATGCTGTGGATATGACATAGTGGGTTCTAAATCCAATCTGAAAATGCGTCTGTTTGTTTGTTTCTCCTTGACACCTTAACGACCGAATCGATTTCAACTATATTAAGCACAGGGCTCATAGAAAGACTCATATGAGGTAAGAGTTTCTTTGAGATTCGAGTAAAGCCAGGAAGCAAGTTAATATAGGACTTGTAAAAGCATCGAAATCCGTTGCGCAGTTAAGAAGAATAACGCGGTCACACAGACAGACATGAAACTTTAATTTATAATACATATGTATAAATATAGATGACACATGCCAAACGTCTGCATGTAGATTAATTCTAATCAGTTAATAAAGCTTGTTTAACAGTCTAAAAACTCATAATTATACGATACACTTAATTAAATCAAGTCATCGAAGTAACAATAGTTTAATTAACTCAATTTTAGCGCTATATCCAAATAATTCTTCTCAATCTTGGTTGTGAACAATTAAACAAAATTATTAACCGAAGATCAAATTTGAGACTTGATTAAATTGCTAACGGCGACTCCCAAAAGTCACATAGTAGACGATATTATAACAATGCTTAGGGTAAATTCAAAGGAGGTATTGTTTTACAAATTACCGGTGTAGAAGGCAATACGAAAACCCTCGAACAACGTAATAATGTAACGATAAAATCAACATTGAGCACGCTAGCCGCAAATAGTGATTGAATGCCTGTTTCCATTGGAATGTTTTCTGTAGTAGAGATCATTGAACTGATTTAGGTACTTCATTATTCTTCATGAGCTATCCTAAAAGAAAAACAGTTGAAAGTTTAAAAAAAACTACCCTTGTCATCTACGTAGAGTAGGTGTCCATTAACGTATACGCTGTGGTAAAAAAAACGTCAACACGACGCCGATAAACGTTGACGTTTGATACAAACGTCTACGCAACGCTAGCGCCGCGCTTAAGCAACGTTATCGTGACTTAAGTTTTTCATATCAATGAAAGAAAGTATGAGATATAATGACGGGGAAAAACACGTGACTGATATAATATATAATTTAATCAGTAACTTACAATAATTTGTAAGGCAGCAATCACCAAATAATCTTAGACAATTCAGTGTGCGGTTGTTCAGTACTTTCAGTCTCTTAAGAGGGCCCTTCACGATCTGTCTATCGTCAATGCGAGCATGGTCGAAAAGTTTGTTGTTTCATCCAGCGCAAGTGAAAACTATTAACAAACGAGTGAAAACGCAATAACATTGAAAGAAAAATAATGTGCGGAATTTTCATAAAATCTGTTCCAGGAAATACATGTTTTTGAGTAAGCCTTACCAGTTTGCGAATTAAATGTTGGTCATTTAAAATCTCCATTACATTTTCATGGTTTTTATAGTAATGTTTTCTTAACATTTACAATTTATGAGTACATTATGAATGGCCAAAATTCAGGTAAAATTTGTGCAAAAAACCAATTTTTTTCAGGCAAATACTGAATTTGTTTTCAAAATTTCAATTTTTTGCTTGCATAGAAACCTATATATAGTGCACAAGATACCTATTGGTTTAAAATTTTCAAAGAAAGTTGTGATACAACCCCATAATCACGTACGCGTTTGTGAGTATGAAAAGTATGTCGGGTTGGCCGCTCTTAAGAAGTCATTTTTATTCAAACTTCTATGAAAACTTAAACAATATCTTTGACCAACTTCAATCAATCATAGTGCTGCTCCTATTAATAAATCAACCGGGTTTTATCGTTTTTCTCTTGCTGTCATATGTAGCATTATCCTGTTAACAAAATTGTTTGTAAAGTGAATGACACAATATCGTAGTGGTTACAGTTATCGGATAGAAAAATACCGCAGTTTGTGGCTGCAATCTGATTGTGGGTTACTGATACATAATATAAACAGTTTAAATTATTTATGAAGTCTGGTCGATTATATCACGTATTTAGTCTATTATGTTAACATTTCTGGATAGGCTCAATAGGCTGTGTTGAACCCTGCACGAAATCTTAACAACGATTTTTTTCATGAATCGTGTTTTTGAACTTAGCTCTTAAAATAATAATAAAAAACTAAACATTTTTCAGGATGAAAAAAGATTAAAAAAAACGCAAGCGCGTTTTTGTGAATCAAAATCGAGGTAAAATACTAGATGAAAATACAACTTGAACTAGATGTTTTAACATACTTTGAATCATTTCCAAAGGCTTCAAGTAGAGATGCTGCCGATGAATTAGGAACAACCCACACTCGCGTACTTAAACTGCTGAAAAAGTATAAGTATAAATGCTATCGTGAAGGTCGGTTGGTGCAAAAATTGCATATTGGGGATCGTGACAGACGATTACAATTTTGTGAAAACATGCTTGGAGAAATTGACCGAAACCCTAATTTTTTGAGTAACATTGTATGGTCTGACGAAACCAACTTCAGCAATAATGGCATGTACAATCGCCGCAATAACCATTATTGGTCTCGAGTGAATCCTGTTCGTGTTCATGAAACTAACAATCAAGTAAGATTTTCTTTCAACGTTTGGTGCGGAATTATGAGAAATAATGTAGTGTTAGTCCACGTGTACGAAGGTCATTTGAACACTGTGAAGTATATTGAAATACTGGATCTCTTAAGAAACGAGTTAAATGGTTTCCCCGAGGAAGAGCGAAACCAAATAATTCTACAGCAAGATGGTGCTCCAGCACATAACAGCAGAATCACTACTGCCTACATTAATAACCATTTTAATACCTGGATTGGTACAAACGGTACAATCAGATGGCCTGCGAGATCGCCAGATCTCACCCCATTAGATTTTTTTTGTGGAGATATGTAAAAAATCAAATTTACATGAAATCTTATGCGAATGACAACGAGTTGAGAGTTGAAGTTCAGAATACGATTTATAATATTCACCACAACACTTTATTAAAGGTTACTAGAAATGAATTCGTTAAAAGAATAAATTTGTGTATCCAAGAGAATGGAGTCCATTTCGAGCAACTAATTAGTTAGTTTAACCATTTTTTGTAAATAATTAAATTAATTTAAGATTTCCTGGTTTTCCTTTCATTTTTGTGAATCAAAATCGAGGTAAAATAGTTAATAGGAAAGTTTTGGTTACAATATGTAAAAAAATGGTTAACCCAAAATATTTTTTCAGAATTAAACACTTTCGTCCACGGAAATTTCGATAAAAAATAATATTATGAGCGTTTTTTTACATTAAATTGCCTACACAACATTAAATATATTGTGCTAGCGCCAGATATTAATCAAAGTTTTTTGCAATAGCGGTTCAGGCAAAAATGTAACAACGTTAAATTTAGTTTAACTTTTATTAATTTATAGGCTCCATCAGACTCAATTACAAGAACACATTAAACACATGAAAACAAATAAGTATAACTAATAAAAAAACTGTTTGATTTAATGTGTTTAATTCTCTTGGGAGAAATTCATCCCAACTACGGAACCCTTCATTGTGCGTGGTCACACTTGACCGATTGTCTTTATTTATTCACCTAAGTTTTTATTGAAGGAAATTAATACTTATAATGTACTGAGTGCAGATACTGTCAATTTCATCTAATACCATTTAACCGTGTCAGCGACGGGATTGAGTTACAAACATCCACTTTTTCAGAATATTAATGAGTTTGAAATAAACTGAAAATATCTTACTTTACTAAAAGAAGACAGAACCTTTTGTACAATATTATACATTAAAAAAAATATGGTGATAAAGAAAAAGGCTAGGCTAGCTAAAATAAAACCGGCCAAGTGCGAGTCGGACTCGCGCACGAAAGGTTCCGTACCATTATCTATAAAAACCGGCCAAGTGCGAGTCGGACTCGCGCACGAAGGGTTCCGTAACATTATCTATAAAAACGGCAAAAAAATCACGTTTTTTGTATGGGAGCCCCCTTAAATATTTGTTTTATTTTAATTTAATTATTTATTTTTAAAGTGAATATATAACTAAATATTCTGTGAATATTTCAAGCGTCTACCTGTTGCTGTTATCAATATAGAGCAAAAAGGAGCAAAAAAATCACGTTTGTTGTATGGGAGCCCCCTTAAATATTTATTTTAAACACTTCAATTTTAAAACTTTAAAAATTTTAAAACTTCCGTAATGCTCTCGTCACGCATTCACCAGCTTACTCCCCAAGTCAAGCGTGCGTAAAGAAGTTTTACTTCAAAAATATTGAGCTAGTTTACAGCCGGATATTATTTTATTTCAGTGATTTTTCAGTTTTATTAGACCGTATTTTACCAATAACTAGTAAAGAAAGAAAATAAATTTATTTGACCCAGGTTAAGGCACACAATATTCACACAAAAACAGAAAATGCTTAAAATAGTAATTATACAGGGTGGAATTTTGTAATGCCACCTGGAGGGAAAGTACTCTTAATACTGCAGATAGAAAGTTTTACTCAAAGGAAACATTCCTTTATTTTTGAATAGAAAGCAAACTGCATTCAAAGATTTTCGAAAATTCTCTTCTCCCACACCCGGGAATCGAACCGGCTAAAATCTGAAAAAATTATACCCTGTACTTTTATTGCATCGATCGTTAGGGTCAATTATAAGGATGAAATCTCTCTAACAAACATGATAAATTAAATGAAAGGAAAACCAGGAAATCTTAAATTAATTTAATTGTTTACAAAAAATGGTAAACTAACTAATTAGTTGCTCGAAATGGGCTCCATTCTCTTGGATACACAAATTTATTCTTTTAACGAATTTATTTCTAGTAACCTTTAATAAAGTGTTGTGGTGAATATTATAAATCGTATTCTGAACTTCAACTCTCAACTCGTTGTCATTCGCATAAGATTTCATGTAAATTTGATTTTTTACATATCCCCACAAAAAAAATCTAATGGGGTGAGATCTGGCGATCTCGCAGGCCATCTGATTGTGCCGTTTGTACCAATCCAGGTATTAAAATGGTTATTAATGTAGGCAGTAGTGATTCTGCTGTTATGTGCTGGAGCACCATCTTGCTGTAGAATTATTTGGTTTCGCTCTTCCTCGGGGAAACCATTTAACTCGTTTCTTAAGAGATCCAGTATTTCAATATACTTCACAGTGTTTAAATGACCTTCGTACACGTGGACTAACACTACATTATTTCTCATAATTCCGCACCAAACGTTAAAAGAAAATCTTACTTGATTGTTAGTTTCATGAACACGAACAGGATTCACTCGAGACCAATAATGGTTATTGCGGCGATTGTACATGCCATTATTGCTGAAGTTGGTTTCGTCAGACCATACAATGTTACTCAAAAAATTAGGGTTTCGGTCAATTTCTCCAAGCATGTTTTCACAAAATTGTAATCGTCTGTCACGATCCCCAATATGCAATTTTTGCACCAACCGACCTTCACGATAGCATTTATACTTATACTTTTTCAGCAGTTTAAGTACGCGAGTGTGGGTTGTTCCTAATTCATCGGCAGCATATCTACTTGAAGCCTTTGGAAATGATTCAAAGTATGTTAAAACATCTAGTTCAAAATCGAAATAGTTATGCTGAATAGTTTGCCGTCTCTTCTTGAAACCACCCGTATTCTTTAAATTTTCTACCATTCTTTTCAATATGAACCGAGTTGGTGCCTGTCGGTCTTGATATCTCTCTCCATACCACCGCAGAGCTAGATTCACGTTTTTGTTATTTAAAAAATAAGCTTCCATTAAATCAAACTGTTCTTGATAAGCCATTTTCACCGTGAGACAAAATGTGAAATGAGTTGTAAAAACAATCAAATGTGAATAACAACTATGACAATCTAATTTTCAAATTTTAATCTAACATTCCATATTTAAATTTCCTCATACACGCAGCTATGAGTATGTCGCAAAGGAGTCTGCATTACAAAAGATGGATGTTAGTTAAAGAGCTTTAACTTGACTCATTGAATTTGTAACTTCAGATTTCCTGGTTTTCCTTTCATTTAATTTATCATGTTTGTTAGAGAGATTTCATCCTTATAAGTTACCCTAACGATTGATGCAATAAAAGTACAGGGGTTATTTTTGTTCAGATTTTAGCCGGTTCGATTCCCGGGTGTGGGAGAAGAGAATTTTCGAAAATCTTTGAATGCAGTTCGCTTTCTATTCAAAAATAAAGGAATGTTTCCTTTGAGTAAAACTTTCTATCTGCAGTATTAAGAGTACTTTCCCTCCAGGTGGCATTACAAAATTCCACCCTGTATAATATAATAATAATATTATATAATAGCAAATATATTGTAATTTATTATCATCTTGCATGCTCTTGCATGTATATGTTACGGCTAATACCCGAAGTGCGGCTACACCTAGTTTTAGCCGGTTAGAACTAGGTGTAGCCACTTACTCTTGGTTAAACCTAGTACGAGCCGATTGTTTTCGGGTAAAATCATTTGGGTTAGGTTAGGTTAGAACAGTAATCATTAACAAGCGAAGGCGAGCGAGCGAAGCGAGCGTGCCGCGGTAGCGGCCGCCGAGCGCCAGATCCCCTCTATTGTTGGTAAATTAGTTTTATCCAACAGGGATTGTCTGGACCTATAGTTCTAACCGGCTAAAACTAGGTGTAGCCGCACTTCGGGTATTAGCCGTAACATATATAACATGTTTATACAAATAAATTAATCTTATCTTATCTTATCTAGTACTGTGTGCCTCACTGCTGCGCCAAATATCTATAACTAATAATTTTATCAATATTGAACATATTGATAAACATAGATTTCATAACAGCCGCACGGGTCGATATAAGGTTAAGCTACACTTGACGACGTCGGTCTATGGATGGGTGACTATCCATTACATATCGATACCCCCTCCGTGCCTCGGAAAGTACGTTGAGCCGTTGGTCCCGGCTGTCATTTGTAGATCTTTGACAGTCGTTATGGTTAGTCAAAAGCCCGAAAGTCTGACAACGAGTCTTACCAAAGGGATATCATATCGCCCAGTAACTGGACTGTGGAGGTCAGATTGGCAATCGCTCCATGTAAAATATTGGTATTCAGATGCATCCGGTTAGACTGGAAGCCGACCGCAATATAGTTGGGAAAAGGAAAAAACAGATGGTGAAACATTTTACCATGCCTGGCATCTCTTCATTAGCGAAGATCGACAGTTATGTTTCTATTTTTAAGATTCCGTACCCAAAGGGTAAAACGGGAACCCTATTACTAAGACTCCGCCGTCTGTCTGTCTGTCTGTATATCTGTCTGTCTGTATGTCTGTCCGTCTGTCACCAGGCTGTATCTCATGATTCGTGATAGTTAGACAGTTGAAAATGTCACAGATGATGTATTTATGTTGCCGCTATAACAACAAATACTAAAAAACAGAATAAAATAAATATTTAAGGGGGCTCCCATACAACAAACTGGATTTTTGTGCTCATTTTTGCTCGATATTAATAACGGCAACAGGTAGACGCTTGAAATATTCACAGAATATTTAGTTATATATTCACTTTCAAAATAAATAATTAAATTAAAATAAAACAAATATTTAAGGGGGGCTCCCATACAACAAATGTGATGCCGTTTTTATTGATAATGGTACGGAATCCTTCGTGCGCGAGTCCGACTCGCACTTGGCCGGTTTTTAGTTCCATTCCACAATGCTTTTATGCTGCATTTGTGAATATCACTGTTTTTTTGGCGTTTTCCTCCTGCATAAAGGCTTCTACATACTGGCGCGACTTATCGCGCGACGTGACACCGGTAGAACAATTTCCTTGAATTTTTCATAGAAATTGTTCTACCAGTGTCGCGTCGCAGACTTAAGTCTACTTCCCTATAATATTATTTCTTGCTGAAATTAATAAAAGTCGTTTCTCAATAGGAGACCTAACAAATGTAACTTCATACATTAGCAACAGTGGCACTTTATTGTTTCTTCTCTTCTTTCTCAAGCAGTAATAACCGAGATTAACCCTACCCTATAAACAAAATCATTAATCCCAGAATAGTTTCATAAATAGCTGGAAAAATATTTCATTTGTCTTGGTTTATTTGAATGGCGCAAGGACGCCATTGTTTTTCTGAATATGTATAATACGAAAGTCTGTGTGACCGCATTTGTGGGTCCACAATGAGCCGCGCGGCGACTGTTCTCGGGATGAGTTTCGCGTCCAGTATTGTTTAAAGTTTGTCGTAATTAGTAGAGTTCTGCCGTTGAATACACTTCTAGGTCTCATTATACGAATGGTGAATAACGTTTGAATAATTTATTGGGACCTGTGTAGTCTGTGGGTCGCGTTACTTGTTTGAGGTTATGTAATGTTAACAGCTGAAACGTAACCAAGTTAATAAGAGAAATAGAAAAATATCGTGAAATAAAACTGTCAAGTTCAAGTGTTTTTTCGACGATATTAGAAAATGGTTAACGGCCTTAAAAGTCCTCCGCAAATACATGTGTACCTACTGAGTTACCAAAGAAATAAGTAATTACTTTTTATGAAATATATTGTTGAAATAAAATCAATAACCATATGATAGATAGATAGATTTTAAATCAATGAATGTGGCGGTAGGGCAAATAAAAATCGGCTTTCACAACTTCAAATAGTACCTATATTATTCCAAAATATAAATCAGTAAGTCAAAATACATCACAATTTTGGCATCATCGACCTGAAATAAAATCAAGTCTAAATTTTTCTCAAAACCAAAAAAGAACCTAAAGTTTCCTATCCACTCATGTTGTGAGTTGGATAATTTATAATTAATAAAATATGAAGTAAGTTGGAAACTTCATATTTTATTGATTATAAATTATCCAACTCATCAACATATTATTGAAATTGATGTTTGGTTACAAATAAATTATAAAAACTCACATCTGCAATCAGATACTACTATTAATCCCGTATTCCCGATACGAATACAAAGTCTAGACTCAAAATTAAGCCACAATATTTATTAACACACAAATCAAGCTTATTAAAAAGCGTGTTAGCAAAAACAAAAAAACTGAGCAAATAAACTAGCATTTTATCTTGTAAAGTCGTACTTGAATAGTGCAATATATTTCTCCCAATGGTTACCGCTTTAGCACAAAGCTGGACGATTAATGTAATTAAATTTTACTGCACATTTTAAGAATTTCAAAGGAAAAAGACATAAATTTTGGGTAGATACAAAACTAGCAGTTGTTCTGAACTATAAAAAGTTTATAGTTTTACAAGCCGAGTGCGCGATGGGACGACCATCTGGAAAAATTACGAACTTCCATACAAAATTTCGTTCCCTATTTAACCCCTTTAAGGGATGTAAATCCTTCCTTAGTGCTCACTATCGTTTTTTTAGGAACTCTTGCGCAAAATGTCATCCTTCTAGCGTCAGCGGTTAAGGCAATGCGTCGCTTGTCAGTGAGTGAGTGACTGAATGAATGAATTTAAGAAACGCTGTTAAACTCGCGATGGTTTGTGTGGTACGTATATTTAAGGGTTCAACAAATGCTTGTAAACAGTTTTTTGATTATAAAACAATAAAAAAATACCTAAAAAAATTAAGTACAGAAGATAGTCCGACTAAACTGCATGATGTGATATTTGTAATGATTATCATGGTATTAGTCCATAGCAGCTTTAAATAAAGAGTAGTGGAAAGAGAGTACGGAAGCGTTTTCCCAGCAGTGGGACACCACAGGACCAGTTTAAAAAAAAAGTAGTATTAAAACAGACCTTATCACTTTACCTATGCGTATGGATTCAGGATTGCAATACCAATGAGACTAACACACTACCTTTTGGAAAAGGGCATTTGGTTAAAAAACAGACGACTTCCAAAAAAACACTACAAAGTGCAAAATTTTGACGATTGTGAATCCCGTGTGTGTTTCCCGATTGTGACGAGCATAAATTGCTTAGCAACCATAATTAAAGTACCTAATCAAATCGCAACCCGTCACATCACATCTGTGGTCTTCGACATCAGTTCCACTTCACCAAATAGTGCTTTCCGAGAGCAAATGCACGAGTTACTTTAAAAATACCCAAATCGCTATAGGTGTGACAATTAAATTTGAGGATTTCCCTCGATTTCCATGGGATTCCCTCATCAGATTCTAACGTGGTGACAATGGTACCACCTCGGGAGCATACCCTTTCAAATAAAGAATTTTCTAAATCGGTCCACAATTGACGGAGAAATCGGTGAACATATATGTAGCGATTAGCACCGTTAGTTTTTTTTTTTTTTTTTTTTTTTTTCTTTTTGGCTTCGCACGGTTTGTGCATTTAGCCAGTGTCATGTAAAATTAGGTAACAAGTACAAAGTTATTTAAATAATTATGAAATGAACTCCACTCAATGCATGATAAAGATGATTGATGATATCCCCGCCCCACTCCCCTTGGATTTAAGTAAAGACGCGGCACTTTACTGAAACCTCGCGCGGACTTCTTGAGAGAACTTAAAGTGATGTTGCACTGTTTTGTTTCATTTGCCTACATTAATGCAGGTTCACGAACACTTAATGGTTAATAATCCACCACTATTACACATTAATATTCGGCTAAACACAAATTTTAGAAAATAAAACAAAACTGCTAACATGACGCTTCACTTTCCCGCCAAGAAGTCCCACCGTTAGTTTTGTAATACATTCCTTATTAAAAACTAACTGTAAACACTACACACAACACGTTACATAACCTAATTACTAAACACATTTCCTCATTTGACAGGTCATCTGTCACATTAACGTTTCGTTCATCATAGACAACAGGCGAGGAATAATATTATCATTATCTATTGCTAAACATGACTAACAAAAATACGATTCCCAACAATAATTATTTATTTACTAGTTTATAAAACACACAATATCTATATAATTAACTAGGTATTCTAACAATTATTTACACTTCACATCTTTATATAATGTACATATGTGTAAAGGCCGAGGGCGCATTCCAGCATTTATCGAAACACACATTCCGTCACGATCGGAAATCTTCGGAACCTTTCGTGACCAGATGATTTTGCAAAATGTCACTACGGGAATTCAACCACAGAGTACATTTGTTTATAGAGTTACGGAATGCGGACTCAGCCTTAGCAGCCGATCATCTGGAATCTTCTGATCGACCAGTCGCATATATTTTAGCTCAAGTGTATTCGCGAAATATCTGTTCTTATCCGTTCTTATTTGTACAAATTGTCTGTAATCGTTAGTGTTGTTTTGTACCTATATAATGTGTCGTTTAGAAACAAAATTGGTCAAATCCATTCGGGAGTATTTATGGGAATCAACGACTTTTCGTTCTGATCTCCCTGCACAAGCTGTGTATAGAGTTTGAATACATATGGCTTCACTTAGGTTAGTATTTCTGATTAAAAAAGAAGCATTCATGACCACAAACCAAAAAAAAATCAAAATAATTAGGATATTATTTTGGATTTGACCTATTTCGAAACCAAGCTATGGATTTGACTAGTTTTGTTATTGATGTAGTTGGATTTTACCATCTTTGATTCTTATCACCATATATGTTAAAGGACTGCCGAGGTAGGCAGTAATACAAGACCAATATTCGTAATCCGTGTATTATTGAATTTAACCCGTATCACTTCACATTAAAAAAACATATAGTCGAACATATAAATAATAAATAAATAAAAACTTTATTTCGGGTGGCATAGACCCATATAAACATTAATCTAGTAAATGAATGAATAAACATTTTTATTTGCCATGAATCGCCACGCTTAAACAAGACATAACCCACTGCTTCTGAAAGGGACAGTCAAAACGTACAGCAATTGCGTTCAGAATGCCGTATAACATAAATACATATAATATCCTCTTTTTTGGAAGTCGGTTAAAAAATGACCAACCTAGCAGCGCAAATTCCTCTTCTTATACACAAAAGGCATAATCATTTATGCACCATTAATCCAAAATTATTTGCTATTTCTATGATCAGTTTTCATCATACTGTTTGCATTTAACGCAGTGAAAGCCGAATTGAGTTGTATATTATTGTAAATGCCGTGTTAATTTCAACATAGACTAAATTTTGGCCTAATGACTGAATTCCAGTTTGTAATAGAACCTAATACTTACCATTTATTAACAGTATCCGCAACCGTTTTATTAATAGATACCGCTGTTTAAAATAATAGTTAGAATAAACCTGTATAATACAAATACAGGTTGGTCAAATATAAAAAGCTGGCAATATATTACCTGCGTTTTTGATAAATGTTGCAGTTTGACAGCTTCTGTATAGACGATAAATGTCAAACTGTGATATTTATCCGTCTGATAAAAATTATCTTACTACTGAATTAACAGCCCTAAATCGATTGAATATTGAAATGTGTGATCTGATCACACAAGCATATTTTTACCAACCTTACGTACTGCGTTTAAAGCAAATAAATGACTGACTAAATGTTTGCCATACCTGTTAACCTGGGCATACAATTTTTTTTTTTTACACGTTGTCCCACTCTAGAAATTTTCTCCTGTATCGTGGGTCCGTTTACAAACATTTAAACTCACATACACAAACAGCCAGACCTGGAACAACTACTTGTAGGTTATACAAATATTTGTTCCGTGCGGGAATCGAACCCGTGACACGCAGCGCAGCAGTCAATCGCTTAACCACTGCGCCAACCGTGCCATGATATTTGAAGGCGCCTATGGTTTAAAATGATACGTATATCTTTTGTTCACAGTGCTAACATACCAGGGTGAAGTGTTGAAGCTGACCAAAATATCACGTTCGGAGATGGGCACATACTTATGTATCGCCGGTAATGGGGTCCCACCTACAGTGAGCAAGAGGATCCACATCAGTGTACACTGTAAGCCGATCTTCATAATGTTTCACATGTACTTTTTCGGCCGTCAATTAAGCTAAATGAAGCCGTGAAAAGATTTCCTTTTTTTACAACTCAAATATGAATCAAAGTAACTCGTCTCAACGCAAACTGATGTTAATTTAAAAAGGTCTTGGAATTCTGCGGCCAAATCTTTCAGGTTTTTGGTGTTTGGTTGGTGAATCTTAAGCATGATCAAATTTGAATGACCTACAACCATTAGTAAGTGATTGCAATTTACCTCTTATCTCATTTTTATAAAGTATACATTAGTAAGATCGCTGTGACTTCAATAAACTCAACTCAATCATGCAATAATTCTAATTCATACTGTACATACCTTACCGAGATAAAAGTTACATTACTAATGGTTTTACGCGGATCGTGAATGTCGTATCTTAGAGAGTTTTTTTATCAATGTTGATTGTTTACTTAAGATGTTTTTGTTTTGTCCAGTTCACCCGGTGATTCAAGTGCCCAATCAGCTGGTGGGTGCTCCTCTGGGCACTGACGTCACTATAGAGTGCTACGTCGAGTCTTCGCCCAAGTCTATCAATTATTGGGTTAAGGATCCAGGTAAGAATTTTAATCATGTTTAAGCATTTAGTGCAGTGTGTCCAATTTTGAGAGAGATTCTTATTGTGCAATAGGATTTCGATAAAACTGCTCTCATCTCGCATGAGTAGTATAATATATTTTTCAATACACTTCCTCGAAAACTGGTTCATATCGCACTACGACTAGGTTCAAAATGCAATGTGTTTCACACGATTTTTTATTTTCCAACACGTGTGCGGAAATAAAAATTGCCACAGATAACTTATACCTATACTTAGTCCAAATTGGTTCAATGCCTCTATTCACACCGTCTCGCGCCAGAGAAGGTCCTCTCTATTCGGAGGTGAATTTTTATTATTAAATCTCGGCAAAGATGCGTCTATACGGCGTTTATTTTGGAATATTTAAATAGAATACCATGATTATTACAATAAAAAAAACGTTTATGAACGAATTAACATTTTTTTGTGTTCTAAACTCAAAAATATTTTTCATATTAGGCTGTTTATCGGCTTTATACCTTTGCTTCTCCTTCAACCTGGCTAAAGCAAAGCGCGGAAAAAAAAGAAAATTAAATTATATTTTCCTAATAATTCATGACAAAAATATTTTTCGTTATTTTATTTTATTTTTTCAAAAGTGTATTGAAAAACGTCGTTTGATACACGTGGAAATTTGTTATTGCAATTCTTGGCTCAAAAACGACCTCGCCTACGGCTTGGGTGTTAATTCCGCCTCGAATGCAATAACAAACATTCTCCACTTGTATCAAAATGTACTGTTATAATATATAAAAGCATGATTATATATAGTTCTACATACCAACTACACGTTCCTCGAATCCAATAACGAGATTAGGTTAATTTCGAATCGTGAGCATAAAATTATGGTTCAGTAATAAAAATAAAAATCATCTTATATCCCGAATTGAATATAAATACGGTATAAAAGTTCAACATTCGAATTTTAATACCGTTTGATTAACTCGGCTGGCAGGTAAGGCGTCCGCGATAAAAGCGAAACAAATTATAAGGCAGCCATAAAACTCCTAGGTGTCTGCACGAAGTTTTTACATTTTTCATAAAACTTCCGCTGAGGAGAGATGAAATTCTAATATTGAATTTGAAAACAAGTGTGTTTTTTAAGTAATAAATTGTTATGCAGGTGAACTGATCATACCTTCGGAGCACCACGTCATGTCCGTTAGACAGAAGTCGATGTTCGAAGCAGAAATGACGATGACGATCAAGAACATTCGGAGGGAAGACTTGGGCAGTTACATCTGCGTTGCCAAGAATTCACTGGGAGACGTTGAGAGCAAGATAAGATTATACGGTACGCCTTCCTATTTTAAGAAATTCAATTTCTCCTAACTTAGTTAATTAAACACAATTCCATTCAGTTCCGCATACCTTTAAACATAAGCTTTTGCAGAACCCAACACAAATATTTTCTACAGCAAACGCATATAAAACGTGTTCAATGACTCTCAAATCTGCATTTCAATTCAAAAATACTTGAAATAAATGCAAAATCGAAATTAACTCGGTATATTGAAGTCACGCCGTGATTCACATTGTTCGATTTTAAAACAAACATTTTGCTCGTGTCACAGAGATTCCGGGAAACGACAGGCATGCTTACCAGTACCCTGATGTACGGGCTACCTCGGATGATGAATACGGAACCAACGCTTATGATGATGAGGACGAGGATGTGAATAGCATGAAGAGTAACAGAGTACCGGACAGAGCCAACAAATGGTACTCCAACGATGGTAAAGTCGCGGTGACTACAGCGACCGGCGCTTCGTCAACAATCACCACCACGACGGCAATCTTCCTGTGTCTAATCAAAAGTCTGCTATAATTTCAATAACTGCTACAATCAATGATTCCTTTTTATCGTTAGCCCTAATGATAATTCAGGTAAATTGTCAACAATCACAGCCTGTAATTACGTTTGATTGGAATAATTTCCGTAGGCATTGTTATTTTTTGTTTTTAGAGTCGGCGAATTTTCTGTTTAATCGTTTTTTATTCCATCATAGTGTAACGTGATAATAACTAGTCTTAAAACGTTGTATATAGTTTGTATTAGGTAAATATCCGAACTATTTGTAAGAATATAAATAATAGTAATTCATCTCTGATATTTACTGTTAAATACATTTACGAGATCGTGTAAGATTTAAGCAAATGTTTATAAATGAATGTGCCATGTATATTGCTATTATCTTGAATATAAACATTTATATTAAAGTTTTTATTGGGCATGGTAAATTTAATTGTAATATATTGTATGTAAGCGATAGAGGACATATTTACTTAATGACTTGTTTGAGACATATAAACAGTTAATAGTGCCGAGTATTTACAACTTAAAAGTTACAGTTTCCAGTGCTTACACTTCAGCTGCAACTTTGGTAGCAGATACGGTACCCACTAGTAATGGATTTAGTACTAAAGTCTTTCTACAGTTTAAACCAACTTTATGGTATTACATTCTTGAAATTTGTTCAGTGGTCTAAGAAAGAGAAATTAATTAAATTTCTGAAGTTGCAACTGGAGTTATTTCCGCGTGTATCTAAATAATGTAGTCAAATAATAATGTAACTTCTTCCGAACAGTGTACGTTAATATCCTGATCGTTACAAAAAATAATAAAATCAAGGACATGTCGCATTGCCTCTTAATTTCATCCGAAACCTTCGTTTTTCGTGAAGTTTAATACCTAATTGAATATTTCACGGCGCTTTATGCTAATGATGCGGCTGGTGATAAATGGTAATGATATTCTTCGTTATTCTGACTAAAATTCATACGTTTTACAAAATAGAACCATTTCACAACACTAATGGTACCTATTTCAAGTTGTATGCTTTAGAAACTATAGTTTTATATTATGGATCAATTATCATAGTGAGACTTAGAATAGTTAAAAACTTTAATCGTAAAATATTTTTAGCTCTCTTTTCAAGTTAACTTTTTGAGCATACCAAGTTCAGTTCAATACGTTGAGAATTACAAGTTTTATATTATGGATCGGATCAATTATCATAGTGAGACTTAGAGTAGTTAAACACTTTAATCGTAAAATATTTTTAGCTCTCTTTTCAAGTTAACTTTTTGAGCATACCAAGTTCAGTTCAATACGTTGAGAATTACGACAAGATCAGAAATCAGGTCAATATAATCGACAGTAGGATTATAGCTGGATGCTGCTTCCCGTCCGCACGAGAGAACCCTTCCCAAGGAGGAGTGATGGGCCTATTTGTATTCGATCACACACACATTGCCTGGGAATCATCGAGCTAATGTAGACCACTCACTGTAATAATAGGTATGTATAATGCATAGGATCTTCAAGATGGTAAGCACAATTATGAGTGGTCTGGGTAATGTAATACTTGTGCCTGTAAACCATGATTGGGCAGATAATAATAAATAAATAATAATGTAAAACAACAATTTTTATGAAAATTAGTGACAAATAACTTCAAACCTTCGAAACATTTTCCAGTAAAGCGCAAATTTTCATATAGTAAATTATATTCATACGTAAACAATCTCGGAATCAACTTTCATATGACATTCTGTGTGCGTTTATTATGACTAGCTTCTGCCCGTGGCTTCGTCCGCATGGATGTCGGAAATTATCTTATGGGAAAATGCTACCGGGATAAAAAGTGCCATAATTATAACATTATTATTATTGGTTTAATTTTCTTGTTTTCTTTCTTTCTTTCATATATACCAAGGTCATGGCCTATCCGTATACCTGTCACCCGAATCTATTCAGCCATTAAAGCGTAAAAACAGACAGACAGATAATAAGTGCAAGTAATCTCCTTTCCTTGAAAATTAAACAGGTTTTTATTAATCCAAATATCTAATTTATAAATAATAATAATTAATTTTATTATTGTTACCATTAATTTTAAATACTCTAGTGCCGCCATTGACCACGTAATATCTACGTATTAGCTATAACTTTAAATTGTAATAACTTTTAAGTGGGTGAACCTAATTTAATGGAATAATAAATATTACCTCAAGATACGGACTCCGACTATATTCTCAATTCCTTAAATCTCTAAAATAGAAGTACACAAACATTTCAATAATCATGTGAATTTTAAAATCTTTCCTTATTTTACCACTTGGGGGATGATTTTACAAAAACGCTGAAAGATGTTTTTTTTATTTCTTACCAAAAGCATAAATTGGAATTTTGATATCCCTAACTTAAGGAATGGTAAGTTCCCCATAAAAACTTTCATCCCCTATATCCCTTTAGGATTATTTTTGAAACAAAAAGTATTCTATGTAAGTATTCTAGTAAGGTAAGTATTCTCCAGAATGCCATCTACCTCCTTACCAAGTTTTTTCGAAATCCGTTCAATGGTTTAGGTGTGAAAATGTAACATACAGACAGTTACTTTTGAATTTATAATATTATATTATATTTATTCATTATTGTTCCCAACACAACTATTATTACATGTTACCCCAAATCGGTAGCGTGGTCTTAAACATTTTTTTTTTCCATTAAAAAACAAAAAAATAAATGAACGAGAATGAGAATCAATCAATCAATTGTGATGAATGAGTTCACAAAAATTATATGTGATAACCTTATCATATGTAATTTTTGTGAACTCATTCAGAGAACAGGTAAATAAATCCACTCTTTCCACAATTTCGTTAAGTGTATGAAAGGTGCGCGTCAAAGGTGCTTTACCCAGCAGGTTGGTCTGGCCACAAGGCATTGCCAGTAACCGCGGTCTCCGTCGCCGCGACACGTAATAAACTAGATTATAATATATAAAGTTATATGATGATATTATACAATATTAGTTTTAGTATATGCGAAACCCGAAACACGTGTCTAGTATTTTTATGTAAAGAATATCTACGTACAAAATTTCAAACCTGTATCATGAAAAATGACAAAGTTATAAGGTTGTTATGTTACCGGGTTGTCCGTACAAAAACATGCTTACGGCGCCCCCGCGCCTCCAGGGTCGTCTTGCGCTCATTGATAATAATGTGGCAGTAGGTACCTAACCGTACGGCGATTTTATTGTAAGTAATTAAATGGTGATAACATTTTCCATCACACTTAAATATTTTTGGGACAAAATATAACATGGTGTAAAAATGATTGAAATCGATTCAGTTCCTTATTCTGAACAAACTATATTCAGGTTCGCATATACTAAAAATAATGTTGTATATACTCGTAGTGTAGTTACATTGTATAATATACATAGTATGGATATGGATGATATGTAGAGATCGGATATTCGGATGCATATTCACCTAAAGTTTGAGAGTTGACTAGTATGGAGTGCGCTTCGGCACGGGAAAAAGCGTCGGTTTCCAGGACTGACAAGTTTTTAAGAACTACTCTTTTGTACTGTGTATCCCCGAATAAATATATTTCATTTTTGAATAAAAGGTTTTGAAGAAATATTAATAGTGTTTTTTAAACGTGTTAGGTATATTTTCCACAAATTCTTGCCTAGTTCTAAATAGATAAGAAATATTTGTTTTACTTAGGTATACAAAATTGTATATCTACACACTGTTATTAATGAAACACCGCGATCCCGGAATAAAAATATATTTTAAGAAGCCGTTTCCACACTTTGTATCCTTTGCCGGGAAAAAAACGTACTTTAGGTAAATATGCATCCGAATATCCGATCTCTAATGGTAACGTATGAATCTATGTAGAAATAAATACCTACAGTGACAAACAAAATCTTTTTTAGCTCCCAGACTAGGCATACTTTAGGCTCCAACGCAGTGATAAGGCAAGAGTGACAGGTGCGTTATCCATTGTCAATTGGCATCCGTGGACGTCGCTGATAAGAGACCGTGTCGATTGATGAAACTGTTCGGATATGTCAAAGGTAATAGCTGAACAGTTCTAACATTTGTGTTGGAAATATCTATTCAAATGGCATGCGAATACGCAAACCAATATGTGTTCGTCTATTGACAAAAGTGATGGTCAATCGAATTCGGTTGCTGGGCTAAGCTAAGCCATGCAAACAGACATACATACATAGTTCACACAGGAATATATTCGATATTTACGCTCTTCATTAATTCTTTGCTCTTCCTTAATAAATCATGATTTACATTTTTGTTAG
The DNA here is from genome assembly GCA_963921375.1 of Tiliacea citrago. Classification (NCBI taxonomy): domain Eukaryota; kingdom Metazoa; phylum Arthropoda; class Insecta; order Lepidoptera; family Noctuidae; genus Tiliacea; species Tiliacea citrago. The sequence continues at coordinate 18,143,064 of OY992781.1, forward strand.
TGGGTCAGTTTGTAATTTATCTAATTTACAAAAGCCTAATGTCAAATGCTCATCACCTTTTACAAAATATTGCTTTTGCCGATGCAGGGGCGTTAATTGTTGCGGAGTTCTCCTGGTAAGAACCAGGAGAACTGATGGTGACTTCACTATATGCATTTTGACAAGCATAAATTGCTTAGCAACCATATTAAAGTGCCTAATCGAATCGCAACGGTGAAATACTTATTATTAAGTAGTTCCGGTGGCCATCTATGGTCTTCATCATCAGTTCCACTTCACCAAATGGAGCTTTTCGAGAGCAAATGCACGAGTTACTATAGAAAATACTCAAATCGCTGTAGGTATGCCAATAAAATTTGAGGATTTCCCTCGATTTCCATGGGATCCCCTCATCAGATTTTGATTTGATGGCAATGGGACCACCTCGGGAGCATACCCTTCTTTACAAAAAAATAACCGTCCTCAATTGACGGAGTAATCGGTGAACATACATAAAAAAAAAAACCTCCTCACAAATAACCTCCTCCTTTTTGGAAGTCGGTTAAAAAGCACTCAACACTTACACTAGTCATGTCAATTAAAATATATAATAAATAAGCTGAAAAAATTCAAGAAGAACAAAATTTTTGTACATTCATAAATAACTTAAAGCGATTTCTTATTTAAATGTTATTATAATATATATCAATGAATACTTTAGTGACAAATTTTAAATTACATGTTTTATAAAATAATTACAATATATTTAACAAATGAGTAGGCAAATAAAAGCCCTCTTTCCTCTCCTACTTCTGCAGTGTCCGACAGGGTCCACAATGAAAACCTACCACGTAAGTTCATATGTAGAAGCAATAAATATAATCTTATTGAATAATGAATGGTATGCTTTCATCGATTGCCTTTAGTCTAGTGTTGTGCTTTGGGTCGTGGTTTTCTAGTGCCTGTATAATTATGTATCTAGCTAAGTAATGGCAATAGCCCCAATCTGTATAACAGAGCCTAAAAATAGATGTTGTTATGCTGGAAACGTTCACCTATTACTCCTACTACTACCTACTCTACTCCTTCCGGAGACAAAAGTTTAATATTTTACATGGAGCAACTGCTTATTTGACATCCATAATCCAATAACTGGAAAACACGACACCCCTTGGTAAGACTGGTTGTCAGACTTTCTGAGTTCTTATTACCCGTAACGACTGTCGCAGATCTATAAATGACAGCCGGAACCAACGGCTGAACGTGCTTTTCAAGACACGGAGGCCCATTGGAATTAAATAGATGGTCACCCATCCACGGACCGACCTCGGCAATCCTAGCTTAACCTGATCAATTGACTTGCATGGCGGTTATACTTAGCCATCATCCTCATCATCATGTCAGCCGAAAGACGTCCACTGCTGGACATAGGCCTACCCCAAGCACCGCCACTCCGACCGTTTCTTTGCTTCCCGCAGCCAGCGGATTCCTGCGGCATTCACAAGGTCATCGGTCCATCTTGTAGGAGGCCTTCCAACGATACGTCTTCCGGGACGCGTTCGCCACTCCAGAACCTTTCGGCCCCATTGGCCATCTGTTCTGCGAGCAATGAGCCCACTGCCACTTAGCCAAGAACTCCCCAAAAGTGTAATTTTAGGTATGTTATGTTTCATTATTGCAACAAAATAAAGAGTAGGTTTACGCTCCATATTTTTTTTTATATTTAGTTCTAGTAAATACTTCAGTTTCACGATAATACTTTAGTAAAGTTGTGTACATGGCTCTCGGCTAAGCCGTCGTGTGCATAAATATATACACGTAATACTTATAAAGTTTACTGTAGCCGCTACTGAACTTGCGTTCAAAAGTTTAACAAAAACTTATTTAGAATACGATATTCTATTGTGAAACAGATTTTAATATTGGTAATACCTAAGAACAATATAATATAAGAATTTAAAAATAATATTGAAGGAATGCCCTATTCATTTTGGGGTAAACTAAACCGGTGGTGATCTTAAACGCAGTAAAATCGCGAATTTAGTCAGTCAGCCCTTGAGTTCGAAACGAGACGGACTAATCAAAAAGCACAAAATCCACAAAATATTATTTTAATGCAGGTGGAACCACTAGCATAAACTAGTACAAGATATAGAATTGGATCGTTGGACCTACGTATATTTTATTTCAGAGAAAAAGGTCGTTTTGCAAAAAACCAGTCGCCGTCTGAACATTTGGAAGTGTTATGTTAACAATACCTCATTCAATTTACAGGCATATTTGGGATCATTCCACTCCCAGAGCCCACTTGAACTTTTTACCCAGATTAACACGCCTTTCCCGATTAAGGCCCGGACTCCACCAAAGCGGAGACGAGACGAGAGAAGAGATGTGCTGGTCACAACCAATAGGCTTTCGTTATTTACATATCTCATCTCCGCTTAGCTTCATTGGATACGGTTGAGCAGAGAGGAGAGAAGATGTCTCATTATTTGCTTGGCGCGAATAAAACAGAGATGTGAACTGTGCCTCGCAAGTTGGCGACACGACGGCGACGGCGCGCAGCGGAGACTAGAGGAGATGTGAGCGGAACCGCAAATTCCCCGCTTATATTACCACCCAACGCTCGCCGCACGCAGCTGACGTCCGCTCTAGGGAGATGTTTGTAAACGACCAATAACATACCGTACCGTACCATCGCATCGAAATAACAATATCTTATTGGCCGTCTACAAACGTCTCCTCTCCTCTTTGGGGAAACCGGGCCTTTCTCAGGTCTTACCAGCACGCATCTCCGCACATTTTCGGTGGATACACCCTAGCTGTTAAGCATCTCGTCTCCTCTCCGCTTCGCACATCTCCGCCCACGATCGCTTTGGTGGAGTCCGGGCCTAATCATCATTCCCATAATGTATAGTTTTTCCACATTTAAAATGAAAAGGGATTCTTTCAATACCATTGTACCTATACACATTACGTTCAGACTAATTAATTCAATGAACGTGACTACAAATGCATCAATTTGCGTTATCCAATTAAGTGATGATTTAATTATGGTATCAAATAAACAGGAGAATTTCATCAATGAAATTCGTCACTGAATTATTCAGTGCACACTGAAAGTTATCAGTAGTCGACAGGTTTGGGTAATCTAATTCGGGATATGATGTGGGTGTGATTATTAGAGGGCCTCGTGGCTAAATAATAACAGCCATCAACGGGTCGATGGGAGGTTAAGCTATGTGTGCCACGGTTGGTAGGTAGATGGTTGACCGTCCATTACATTTCGAGACCCCTCCGTGCCGCGGAAAGCACGTTAAGCCGTTGGTCCCGGCTGTCATTCGTAGATCTTTGACAATCGTTACGGATAGTCAGATGCCCAAGTTTGACAACAAACCTTACCAAGGGGTATCGTATTGACCAGTAACTGGGTTGTGGAGGTCAGATAGGCAGTCGCTCCATGTAAAATACTGATATTCAGCTGCGTCCGGTTAGACTGGAAGCCAATCCCAACATAGTTAGAAAAAGGCTAGGCAGACTGATACGTTTGTAACTTGTGTTGTAAGTGGATTATTTGCTTGCAAGCATAGGACCCTGATTTCGATTTCCAGGTCGTGCAATGGTTAACAGGTTCGACGTAATCTAATTTGGGATGTGTTGTAGGTGCTGGTGTATTTACCTACAAACACGTACTGGCTGTCTCTTTGGTCTAGTTACCGCAAGCGTAAACGTGACTGCTGAACATGGGGTCCTAAGTTCGTTTCTCAGGTCGGGCAGTCTTTTTCTATGATAAAATTACATAACACATAACATCACGCCTGTAATCCCCGAAGGGTTAAGGCAGAGGTGTACCTATAGTACACCCACGTTTCGCCAGTTATGTTTAAGTCCCATGTAATAGGGGGCGAGCCTATTGCCATCAACCGGGCACAAATCCAGACTCCGGGCTGCTACTGAGAAATTCCTGGTGGAAAAGCCCAATAAACCTTTGCCCGACCTGGGAATCCAACCCAGGACCTCGTGCTCGGCAGTAGCACTTGCAACCACTAGACCAACAAGGCAGTAAAAAAAAAAAGATAAAATTCTCAGTGAAATTCTGGATTGTAGATTCCTGCCTGTTCAATGGCACTACGGTTCCCCTTTTTATGACTTAAAACATTTAAACTGGCTAACTGTGGGTGCCCCTACTATACACATACACATAAATTCATGCCTTCTTCCCATGGGAGACAGAAACTACGGAACGTTACCTACGGAACGCCCCCTACGATCCTTCCATGCTCCTTTTGTTTCATTTACATTCTGAAGCGAAATAAAACTGAAAATTCACCACTTTTACACGTATAATAACTAATTCGTTATTAATTAAAAAAAGGAACGCATCAAAAAATATAATTAGCTATTGAATATCATTCAAAATAGGCGCGGAATAGGTAATTTGGCCTAAATGAAAAGAGATTACGAGAAAACTTAAGGTACACCGGATGGTAAATCTTTATTACGCATTTGGTTTCCGAACCAAGGAATCGATTACAATCGGTGTTAGGTTCATGGCCACTAAATTGCATAAACTTTCAAATTAATATTATTTTATGAAGATGAACCAAACTTATCCCGATAGAAACAGTCCGAAGGCCAATTCTACTAATTAAAAAACGTTCAAATTCAAGTCGCAGTGCCGCAAAAGTTCCAAAATGTCACAAAAGGTATTCTACTAAACCAAGCAAAACAAAACAAGTTAAACGTGACGTTTACTGCAATGAGATTGCGACTAGACCGAAGACAAATAATGTACCAGAACGGTATTCTGCTAAATTTTCGAATTGACTTTGTAAAAAAAATTGGTATTCCACTAAAAATAAGAACGTCAAAACTGACGTAAGCATGAGATTATTTGTTGACCGGACTGTGACTAATAATTTTAGCTTCTGCTAGTTAGATATCTATAAAATATATATGTATAGCTGCATAGTTATAAAACACAGGACAGACATTTTGTGTATTTTTTTGTTTGTGAAGTGTTTGGATATTCTGGTATAGTTGGATAATTATTGAAAAAGGAGTGGTTTACGTTTGCGGCATGTTTGCGGTTACTTTATTGAACCCTGGCGCAACGTGCAGACTATGCAGCGGCTTCAGAAAGACGGAGAGAACGCTGTCGTCGTTGCCTTGCAACGGATGCATTTTCCATGAGCGACCGAGAGTGTGTGAAGACCTAAAGGTTCACTAAGTCGCTCGTGGCGAATAACGGAGCTGACGCCGCACATCCCTTGGGAAAGGCGCAAAGATGGACTCGATGCTCGCCAAGGTGAGTCTTAGTTACTTACACACATATTATTTATTGACAAGCAACTAGGCAGCTAGATTCCAAACATTACATTATCTACTTTTTCTAGGTACTGATAACCCTGGCGTTTTACGCCAGCGGGTTCTATCAGAATTTGGTAGGGCAGCACTGCTCCCATTCAGTTTCCAAGCCGAACGTCTGTAGGGCGGTCAAACAAGTGACTCTGGCCCTGAACCATCCACCTGTATTTAGAAAGCATGTGCCTTTCCCTTTGACAAGGGGATGCCCAAGAAAGGGCTAGGAGTAGGTAAGTCTAAAGACTAGCGCGTATATGATAGCCACATACGACGGAATTTAATCAAGTTAGTTATCCGTCGACATCGCTTGCAACAACTTAACAAAACATCAATATATTTCTTTACTATACCTATGTAATTTTAATATTAAATAAATTCTCTAAATGATGCTTAAAACCGTCTTAAAATCCGTTGCGTAGTTTAAATGAACAACGCGCTGTATTCCCTGTATTTATATGAATGGCACCACACGAAACGCGTGCGTGGCTCCTGCCGCCGACCCGCTGCAAGCCCGACACGCGCACGCGTTTCGTATGGTGTCATTCATATAAATACAAAGAAATCAGCCCGCCGTACTGCTGTCCCGACCCACGCCCGACCCGCGCCCAACTCGCACCCGCTGCCTGTGTGTGTTGAGTTTAAACAATAAAGTTCATTTGGCAAAATTTTAAATTATTAGTCCAAAGTTTATAAAATCGACTGCATCAAATTCCCTTTTTTTGAGACTTAAGTTTTTTTTTTAAATTGACAGCATCGTTTCCGTCTTCATCAAATTTGAAAATTAGAAAAAATAAGAATAAAAAATGATGATCAGTTATATGAACCAGAAAAAATAAATTGATAGGTTGAAACCGCATAGAGAAGAAACGCTGCAGTTCATACATCTGGTCACACACGCATGCCGGTTGCCCTTCTATACAGCTCTGCTTAACCCTTTAGAGAATACGGGCGTAATATTTTTAAACACCTACCTACTGAATAGTAAAGCCTAAGGTTGACTGGTAGAAAATGCCTCAGGCATTAAGTCCGCCTTTCTACAGTGTAGTTTTTACTTGTGCATAAAGTTTTAATAAATAAATAAAGCCATAGAATTGGCAACATTGTAAAAGAGCAGTGTAACAATTTTGGTGTACAATAACCTCCTAACTTAATATTTTAAATGCGAATGTCAGTTTGTTTGTTTGTTACGTTTTCACGGCTAAACAGCTGAGCTGATTTTGGTGAAATTTTGTATCGAGATACTTTGAACCCTGAGAAAGGACATAGGCTACTTTTTATCGATATACCAAGCGAGCGAAGCCGCGGGTGGAAGCCAGTAATGTATATACTATCTATCTACCTACCTACTGCTTAATTCAGATTGACTTCCTGCTAAAAACAAAGTACAAGGAACCCCATTTAGGAAAATTAATAAATCAACAGTTTATTGATGTTTGTCTTATAAATTTTGGATTCCCACGGAGGAACGAGGGAACCAACTTCTAAATAATAAAAATAGAAGGTTCTTTTACATTAAAAGACTACTAGGCTACTAGTCTGGTTACATTAACCTAATAATCTTTTAGACACCCTCGAATAATGTGGGTGGCCGTGGCCTTACCATTTGTGGAAACTAAACAACTAGATGACAGACGTAGGGAAATTGTATTATTCTCAGTTATAATTAGACTCTCCGTGGGTTTTGATAAACGTGAGTATAGTGATGATAATCAAAAACATCAGAAAATTTAGTAAATAAAACAAATATACATTTTAATATATTCCCTATTTCTTTCCGTGGGTGTCGTAAAAGGCGACTAAGGGACTTACTAGAGAATGGGCAGCAGCGTTCTCTATGCATTTTAATACCATACTGCAATCGCCAACCCGCCTGCCAAGCGTGGCGATTATGGCAACCCCTCCCCCCTTTGGGGGAGGCCTATGTCCAGCAGTGTACGTTTTTTGGCTGAAATGATGGTGACATTTCAATAAAGGGATACCTTAATTTATTTTGTAAACTAATCACACTAATATTATAAAGGCGAAAGTTTGTGAGTGTGTGTGTGTGTGTATGTGTATGTTTGTTACTTCTTCACGCTCTATTCAGGTTAATGAAAGCAGTGGATTGGAGCGAAATAAAAGGTTGTAATAGAATTATTGCTTGTTTTATTTTCCGTCGTACAAGATGGAGACTTTGCTTTCACCAGCATTTAACGAGTAGTGGGATGCTATATAAATTCCTTAAAATACTTACTACACTATTAAAATATAAAATGTTTCCATTACAATATTTAATACACCCCCTCAACATTATATTTTAGTTATTTTTTAGCAACCCTTTAATTTTTTTTTCACATTTACTTTTACCTTAACAATTTTAAACATTTTACATTTCTCTGAACTACACCGTCTTAACATTAAGTGTAAGATGAATCCCCTTAATATAACTTCTGTAATGCACCCCCTTAATAACATAAAACATAACCTTTGAGCAAATATAGGCAAAGCCCTAAACTTAGGAACACTAAACTATAACATTTTTACATACACAAGATATCTATTATAACTCAAGACTATAACAAAAAGTATTTTTCCTAGGGTTTTGGTAAACAAATCAGCCATGTTGTTATTGCTATTTACGAATTTTAATTTTACTAAACCTGCTGATATGTTTTCCATTATATACTGATACTTAATATCTATATGTTTAAATCTTTTGTTGCTGTCATTATTCTGTGCTATATTGATTGTACTTTGATTGTCTTCTAGTATCTGACAATCAATATTATTGTATCCAAAATCTATCAGCAACTTTTTCAAAAAAGATCCTTCCGTTATAATCATACTAAGAGCCACATGTTCAGCTTCACAAGATGACAATGATACACAAGACTGTTTGTTACTGCACCAAGAAACTGGACAGTTAAAAATATAAAATATCTGACGAGATGTTGACTTTCGGTCTGCAACATCACCGGCCCAGTCTGCATCACTGTAACTTTGTCATTTACACACATTTTGGCTTTCAATGTTATATTTATATGTGAGAGACAAATCAATAGAACCTTTTATGTATCTTAATATTCCTTTAAGACATTTAAATAAAGTTGCACTTGCACAATGCACATATCTGCTAAGAAAACCTACTGCAACAGATAAATCTGGTCTAGTACAAGTAGCATACAAAAGACTGCCTACTAAACTTCTACAAGCTTTTTCAATGTCTACACTTACACTTTTATCTCTCTGTAACAATTCGAAATTAAAGTTCTGTTCTATTGGAGCACCTACTTACAGTTTTACAATCTGACATTTGATATGAATCTAACATTTTAAGCAAATATCTTTTCTGATTAATTAAAGTTATACAATTTTTAAGATCCTGTTTGATATTTATTCCCAAATAATTACTGGCTAGACCCAAATCCTTCATTTTAACACAAATTACATTTTTAAAATCATTTTGTTTGTTTTTGATTACTTCCAAAATACAACAAGTCATCTACAAATAATAGAACATAAATGTAATCATTATCAATATTTTTGAAATATAAACATGGGTCATTCTTTGATCTTACAAAATTTTCATTTATCATGAAATTATTGAACTTAGTATTCCAATATTTAGGAGATTTTTTAGACCATAGATTGACTTCTTTAATTTACAAATCTCATTACCTGGTAATCTCATGAACACCGTTTCATTGATGTCTCCATAGAGAAATGCCCCAGTAACATCCATCTAGTACACTGGTTGTCTCTTCTGGGTAGCCACTGCGATCATGGCTTTGAAGGTTGTTAGCTTGGCAACAGGTGAGTATGTCTGGTCATCACAGTACTTTTGCTCAAATCCTCGAGCTACTAAGCGAGCCTTATAGATAGATCTCCCTTCTGTTTCCTTGACTTTAAATACCCACTTGCTGCTTACTATGTTTTCTCCATCTGGAACTTCTGTGACCTCCGCCCATGTATTATTTTCCTCTAATGTTTTCAGCTCTTTATTTATGGCTTCTTCCCATTTACCTTTATCAGGTCTTTTCATAGCTTCCTGGTAGGAGATAGGTTCATCACAGCAATAACTCAGGAAAGTATTTTCATCAGACTCTTCTCCTTGTACATAGTCCTTGAACCAGCTTGGCTTTTTCCTAACTCTTTTTGGTATTTCTATTACCTCTTCTGTCTGTCCTGAAGTTTCCTGTGAATTTTCATTTACTTTTTCTATCTCTTCTTCTAATATTGACTGCTCATGAAAAGAGTGAATAGAGTTCTGTTCATTTTCGCTTTCTATTGTGTCAGGGTTTACAGTATCTTCATACTGACTGTCCTCTTCTTCTGAAACTTGTTCTGTGTCTTCTTGAATGTCAAAAACTTCATGATATTCCTAGTGAGGTTTCTTCTAATGGACCTCCAATATCAATATGGATAACCTCACCTGGTTTTGATGCTCTATGAGTACTTGATGGGAAGGAAAATTTGTGTTGCTTTCCTTTCAAACATGGCACACAGGTTTCTTCTTCACTTTTTTCAAATTTTATATCATGCTTCATCAAGATGTTTTTCACTTGATTTATGTCTTGGTGACCAAGTTTGGCATGCCATTCCCTTAGATCTGGCATTACTCTTCCAACCATGGCTACAGCATCTGATTTTCTAAATATCATTGTGTACATTTTACCTTGTCTCTTTGCTACAGCATGCACACTGTTGTTTTTGATAAACTGACACTCAGCAGCATTTGACGCAAGTTTGTAGCCTTTATCCAAGGCAGCACTCATGGAAAATAAGTTAGTCTTGAGGTTCGGCACATGCAACACATTCTTTATGGACGTTTTAATCCATTGTTCATTATCATATGCTTCAAGGTCAATGTCACCATACACTAATGCTTTTATTATTGTCCCATCGCCAATAACAACATCTTTCGGTACTAACAACTTTTTATAGTTTGTAAAACTGTCCATTGTGAAGCACATATGCTCAGAAGCATCACTATCCTAAAACCAATGATGATTGTTTTCACTTTTTGAGGTTAGTCCATACACTGACATAACAAACGCGTTTTGTTTATCTTCTTTCTCTGGCTGTTTTTTACTATTTTTATTGATATTGATGCCCCCGTTTTACATTGTTCACAAAATTGAATATTTTCAGTTTTAATTCTTATTTTACTTTTGTCCTTTTTCACTTTGCAGTCCCGTTTATAGTGTCCTACTTTACCGCAGTTAAAAAACTTTCTTGAGTCTTTTCTTGTATCAGTTTTGAAAGCCGTAGAATTATTTTGGTCGCCTTCCTCGTACATTGTATTTCTTTGCTCTTCTATTATAAGCCTGGCTGTCAGCTCAGATAGGGTTCGTTTTTCAACAGGCACAGAGTCCCATGCAGAAACAAAATGACGAAATTTTTCTCCCAGCGAACTGATGATTTTGGTTATCAACATATTTTCAGCTATCTCACCTTTCGCTTGACGTATCTGTGACACGTTTGCTTCTATTTTAGCAATAAATGTTGATACAGATTCAGAACTCGAATATTTTTCTTCGAAGAAGCGTTGTTGTAAAATGTGCAGTGACACATCAGATTTCTGCTCGTAAATCGTATTCAGTTTGTCCCAAATTTCTTTTGCGGACTCACAATTCTGGACGTGAAGCATTGCTGTATTGCCCAGCCTCGCAACAATTACTCCTTGGGCCTTTGCGTACAGCCTGTTCCACGTGGTGATTTTTGCTTCATCACTTTCCGGGCACTTGAACGTCTCATCCACAAGGCTAAAAGCATTTACCGCCTTCAATATAACCTTTACTAGAAATTTCCATGTGTGCCAATTATTGGCACTCTCCAGCATCATGCGATTGCTTGAAGCCCCGAACATGTCGACTTCGCCGTCCATCTTTGACGCCTGCTTGACCGCAGTACAACTGTTTTACCACAGCGACAACCGCAATGATTCTTTGTTATTTCGCTTCGGGCGCCTGGGCCCATAACCTATTCAGGTTAATTAAAGCAGTGGATTGGATCGAAATAAAAAATTGTAATAGAATTATTGCTTGTTTTATTTTCCGTCGTACAAGATGGAGACTTTGCTTTCACCACCATTTAACGAGTAGTGGGTTGCTATATAAATTCCTTAAAATACTTACTACACTCTTAAAATATAAAATGTTGCCATTACAATATTTAATACGCTCTAACGGCTGGACCAATTTTGATAAAAGTTTGTATGGGGAGGTAGCTGACACCCTGGATTGAGACATAGGCTACTTTTTATCCCGATGTTCCCACGGCATCGAGACTTACGCGGGTGAAACCGCAGGACGCAGCTAGTTAAATCATATTTCTGAAGTCTATAATAGTTTAGGACAAGTCGATCTTTTCTACCGATCGATACCGGTCGAATTTTTATTACCCTAGTGGGGTCTATAAGTGTCCGTAGGCGACTCCGCGGCATCACAGCGGGCCCTATCAAAATACCAGCGCTGCGGTATTAATTTTTTAAATATCGCAGCATTATGCTGAGATAGGAGCCTTTTTGGCATCGCACAAGTCTTGATTGTTTTTATTTTTGGATATTGTTAGTTTCTATTTTTGTATTTCTTGTGCGTGTCCCAAATAAAATATATTTCTGTCTTTTCTTTCTAAAAAATATTGTGTCTAAATTCACACACTTATTCTCCAGTCTTTTCGTGAAGTCTCCTGAGAAAGAACATTTATGTACCTACCCAGTAATTAAGCTTCCACTATTTTATCTAGCGATCTCACTGCATTGCACCCAAACTGACCTCATTATGTTATTGCTCTTAAGCTCAAAATCTGCTGTATCACGGCGTAAGTAATTGGGCACAAATTAGGTAAGCCCAAACTGTCAATCACTATAACCCACTTATGCAAAGCGGACGAAATGGTCAGATTATGTAGGTACATTGTCGTGAAATTAATATTATTTATTTGTTTATTAAAACTTTATGCATCATCATTCATCATATCAGCCAAAAAACGTCCACTGCTGGACATAGGCCTCCACCAAAGAGGGGGTTTAAATTCCGTTTTTTTTATTATTTGATCTTTTTGCAAGCTGTGGAACACACGTGTGTTACACGGGCTAGTTTTTTAGCAATAACTGCCGGAAGTAGTGGAGCAATAACACTAATTGCTCTCACCGCTCGATATGGTGTGGCGGTACTGGTATCTCTTACAACAAATTGCTACAATCTTAGCATCGAACGATATGGAGCAATGTTGCTCTACTAATTACTACAATAAATAATTATTGCAGTAACAATTGCCGGCAATATTCCTCGCGTAACCGCTGTTTCAGTCATGCACATTAAAAAATTCTGAAAATATGATTGTGATTTTATGACGAAATAATTTCAAAAATATTGTTCATATTCGTTACGTTCAACAGAGTGATAAGCAAAGCAACCAAAATCAATCAACGACGACTTATACGTCATTTAATTACGAATGTGCTCAAAGAATAAGGAGAAGGGTTGAATAATCACCATTATTTTTCGTCGAGACAAAACGGAGCTCACAGACGCCCTTAATTTGGGCAATCTAAACATAGCAAAGCAAAAGTGATTGATGTCAACATTGCCTACAGCCTCGCTCCGACTGTGTAACAAGTGTTTCTACGTGACAGTAATCAAGAAGAATGTTAGCATTCCTTTAAAGGAAATTGATAAATCAATTTGAATTCACGAGTAATAATGTCAGTAATTATGATACTCGGTATTGAGTCGAGTTTTGTTATTAATGATGGTGCGTTTTGTGACCCAGAGGTTGGAAACATTGGGTGGATCTCCATAATAATTGGATACCTTATCAAAGCTAGTAATAAGATTAGCTAATATTCTGGAAACAACCGGTTTGAATATCCGCTATATAGAAAATCCAGGCGTAAATAAGTCACTGCTCATAAAATACCAAAGCGTGGAATCCAAAATATAAAATACAAGCGCGTAATAGAACCGTTGCTTGATCACTCTTTAAACTATTAAACAAAATCCAACCGCAAATATTTCGATGCTAAATATTAAATCCATTCTTACTGAAAACTGAAAACCTATTCAATTCAAAACAAAAGTTGGGTCTGGAATTGTGAAATAAAGTTATACCTAATTCAAACTATCTATTGTAACAAATAAATTAACTTTAGTTTCGCAGTCCTAATTGTTTTTATAGTTCATGAAAATGCAAACAAGTTTCCCAGTGCAGGTGGACGGGTAAAAACAAAACAATGGGAACGTTACGAGCTTCAAGCTCTATCAAACAGTCATTAACACTGCACACGTATTATTCAACAAACACTGAAGCAATTTTATGTTCACATACACAAAGAGGTTTGATAACTCCAAGTGCAGCTGAAATTTCTTTGTGTGCAAACATATGTATACGTATAAAATAATAGCGAATGTATAATTATGTGGTGAACTTGCCCGGAGTTACCTCAACAGCTTTATAGGTACGCCGAACTATCTCAATGTTCAACAAAACGCAAAGTTAGGGCTTGGTTTTAGCCCAAAGCTTGGTATAAATGTAATGTTTCAATTTGCCCACCTCTCGAGTACTATTCAACTCGTCTATATAACTGTCCAGCCTAATAGAACTTTGGCAGTGCAGTTCAATGAATTCGGTTTCAATTGACACTTTCTTGTTTCAAGTATTTGTCGTTCTCAGCTCCAAATGAACTGGTTCTAATTAAAACTGGAGTTATTTTGTAGGTATTAGGTACGCTTAACACCGCTGTAATAGTTGGCAAGGAACGCAAGTTTGCTATCTCGTATTTAGCTTAATTATTACAGTAATTATAACCGATGTAATTGTTTTGATAAATAATTATTGTAACTTAAAACTCAACTCAAAAACCCTTTAACAGCTCCCATAGAAATTTGACGAAAATGTAGGAGAGAAATACTATTAATGCAGGTATCTCGTCTCAATGTAGCTTTGAATCTACATAGCGATTATATCGGCGTAACCCTAGCCATATTTCAAATTCGAGCTTACCAAATTGTTCATGAAAATCTGTGCTCATATTTGTATCCTTAGCAAAACAGTACTTTTACTTATTCTGTGGCAAAACGTAGAAAAGGTATGTGCCTCTATGCAAAAGCTAGCTCAAAAACACAATATTCCAGTTAGCATCCCTATTCCCCGAACACTTTATCGACGCAGTATGAATGCATAGAGGTTAATGCACTTGTCAATGTCAGTACGTAACACGTTTCAGCCTATCGGACCGTGTCTGTGCTTCGCTAGTTGGTTGAAAAATATACACTGGCGCTACTCGTATTGTTCAGAGTTTTTATCCAATAGTTCACGGAGGGATGTGTGCTATGCAACCCTTCGTGGTTTTTGTAAGATGTTTGTTTGTTTTCCTCGGATTTTTTAAAGACAGTATACTCTTTTGTACACTCTTTCTTTTGTTTTTGAATAAAGTTAAAAGATAGACGAGGATAGCTACATATGGAGTATTAATAATTCATTTATTTTTGTTTATATTATGAATCCACTTAACAGGGATTCGCCGCGCCAGCAACATCTAGAGACGGGAGTACTAACAATATCCGTGGCGCCGAAAGTGCGTTAAGCGCACACCTTCTGTCACCACTATTCAAAAGCATCAGTTTACTTAATACGTCGTTTGTTTCGTAGTGCGTGTGTATGGTGACACGATTGGTGTGTATGTAAAGTGTTGACGGCCGTCGAGGAGTCACCATGCTCTCTCTCTCTCCATGAAACCGAAGAATTTACATTATCAGTTAATATTAGCAATATACCAATTTCTAATTATATCTAGTAGTTCTGCGAACAGTAAACCTCGCGAGCACAAACTTGTTTGCAACAATTCAATTTACCAAGGTTTTTTGTTTTTAAAAACATGGTACTCGAAAAGTTATGAGGAAAAAGTTGTAAGCCAGCTAGAAAATTAACTATTAGGATTTAATTGGCAGAGGTAACGCTGCAGCCTAGTTTTTTGATGACAAGGTGGTCCCAGGTGCTCCATCAATCCCTACCTAATAGTTAAAGGGCCGATTCCATTGGTAGAAATCAAAAAGTGAGCAAGTTACTACATTTTAAGGAGATATTCTGCTCATTACGCTGAAGATCCTCATCAGATTTTCACCAAATTTCTATGAGACCAATTTAAAGTTACTACCTTTCAAATAAAAAAAGAACCATAGAAATCGGATCTCATAAGGCGGAGATATCCAGTAGCCCCTTTTTGACCCTTTATGGAGGAAGTTCCCAATCAAAAATCCCCGACGACAAAAAAATATATCAAGTGGTAAAACCTGTATACCAAGTTTCGTCAAGATTGGTTCTAAAAAAACGACTTGTAGAGGAGTAGCAACAAACTGACAAAGGAAAGCGAATTTTGCGACTTGAAGCAAAGAAGCTTCGCTCACTTTGGTCGCTCGATCAATTACTTGATGCCAACCGTTTCAAACAGGTTTCAATGTCTAAAACGTCAATATTCCAAATATTAATGGAACTGCGATCAAAGCTATGTTTTCATGTACAATTTTTACATCGATGTAAAAATTGTACATGAAAAGATAGAAAAAATAAAGTTAAAATAAATTACCAATCGACACCAACAAAATTCTATACGAGCTCGGGGTAGTCCGGGTTATGTACCACCTGTATTACTCAATGGTACTCCACTACAAAGAGTATTTAAATTGAAATACCTTGGTCATATATTGACCCCGGACCTCAATGATGGACTCGATATTGAGCGGGAGCGGAGGGCATTGTCGGTACGGGCGAACCTGCTGGTTCGCAGGTTTGCACGCTGCTTACTTAAAGTAAAAATTACTCTGTTTCGAGCTTATTGCACAACGTTTTACACGTGCAGCCTGTGGGCTAGATATACCCAACGGTCGTACAACGCCCTTCTAGTCCAATATAACAACGCTTTCAGGGTATTGGTCCTGCCCCGTTTCTGTAGCGCATCAGTAATGTTCACGGACGCACATATAAATTGCTTTAACGCAACGATGCGAATGAGATGTGCATCCCTGTTGCGCAGAATACGGATCAGCTCCAACAATATCCTGAAAATGATCGCTAGCAGGCTCGATTGCATGTACATCAATCACTGCAGTCCCGTCTCCCATGGGATGAAATAAATGTAAATTAAAATAAAATAAACTAACATAGTTCGTAAGTTTACTAACACATTGAATCCTTGTTACTTGAATAAAGAATTTAATAATAAAAATAGCAATTTAGGTATTTTTTATAGTAATTCGTGAATTTGCTCTCCGAAAGCACATTTGATGCGGTGGAACTGATGATGAAGACCACAGATAATAATAAGTATTTCACGGGTTGCGATTCGATTAGGTACTTTAATATGGTTTCTAGGCAATTTATGGTGGTCAAGTAAAAAATTACTTTAATTTCGGAAGTCGGTGGCTTCCAAAATTAAAGTTATTTTTCACTTTGTAGTGTTTTTTTTGGAAAAGGTTTTTAAATTATATTGTTACAAAATATTTACTCTGTGACACCTCATAATGAATAGTCACCAATGACTTATGTTGTGACGGTTTTCATTGTCACCGTAGAACAAGCAAAAGTCAAATGTAACTAATATTGAAGTTGGCAGTTACTTTACAAACTTGACCTCTCCGTTACATAACACAAAGTCAAATTGTGCTTGACCATTAAAGGTCACTAACAATAATTTATTCGTGAACTTCAACCGACGGTTTGGTAAGTATTGTTGACAATTCTAGAACTCATTAATCCTTGGGCACATTACCTAAGGCTCAAGTATGCTTACTAGGGTTAAAGCTACACTGCCGTTTTATCACCGCGATATCGCTGTAAAACGCGATACTTTTCACTATGTTTTTAGGGTTCCGTACCCGAGGTGTGCCAAACGGAACCCTATTACTAAGGTTCCACTGTCCGTCATTTCGTCCGTTTGTCAGTCAGCGGGCTGTATCTCGTGAACTGTAATAGGTAGACAGTTGAAATTTTCACAGATTGTGTATTTCTATGGCCGCTATAACAACAAATAATACAAATTATATAAAGTTAATAATTAAAGGCGGTCCCCACACAAGAAACGTGTTTTTTTCGGCGTGTTTTGCTCAATCTTAATACGGTACGGAACCCTTCGTGTGCGGTCCGACTCGCACTTGGCCGGTTTCTTTGCTATTCTGGAAACCACTTCGATGGTTTCCAAACGGCGTTAAATTACATAGTTATGTAAAATGAAAAAAACGTGGTCGTGATTTAATTTACAGGAACTAAAAGGTCCTACGTATCCTTTTCTATTCGACCTACGAATAGAAAAGGACCGTAGGACCTTGCAGGTCGCATCTTAGAAACCTGCACAGAAGCGTGCACAGTGAAGGAGTAGGAGTAGAAGTCAGTGGAGTTCCCCACTCCACTGACTTCTACTTCTACTCCTTCACTCTGCACACGGTGCGGTTGTGGAATTCACTTCTGCCTGCCATTAGTGACTGCCAAACTGTTGCAGTATTTAAAAGAAGAGTTAAATAACACTATCTTTCCACTTCGTCACAGTTGCGTATGTATTTATTATTTTAATTTAATAATAATTATCAATATTGTCAAATAAAACAGAATAAAACTCTTTATTATTCACACCATACAAATTACAGATATAAATGTAGACTTTTCACACTCACTCATCATCTCGTCACCTCTCTTCTAATTTTCACTGTCTCCTAAGATAGGCCATCCCTACTTTAGGAGACAGGATTTAATTTTTTTTCCATTTGTGTCCATTGTTAGTAGATTAGGAGCATGTAACTAGTATACAACCCGTGTCTATGTATTTTTGAATCAATATACTTATTATTTATTTATTTATTTTACATAGGGAATGATGAATGCTAGTGATATTTATTTTAGAAGTATGTATGTTAGTATAATTTTATTATTCTCATATTTTTTGTTCTATTTTATGAAGTGAATTAATGTTTTTGATTTCATGTATTCTATTTCCTCTTCTACTCTTACACACGGTGTCTACATCTCTTTGTCTACTTTCCTATTGCAGGTATGGTGGAAGAGATTTCTCTTTTTTTTTCTTTTTTTTGAGATTTCTTTAGAAATAAGTATCACCTTTGTACGTATTGGTCTGTTCCTTTTTCTCGTATATTTATGTGTGTACATAAATGGTTAAATAAATAATAATGATAGACATTTATTTCGCAAAAATGGGTAACTAATAGGTGTTATGATACATTAAAGCTCAGTCATATTTCTCAATTTGCACATGCAAACATTTATACTTAAATTTAACCAAAAGCCAGAGCAATACAGCAAAAAAACATCTCTGATAAAACCTCAGTCGATTTATTGATAAAAGGTTGCTGATATAGGATAAACCAACTCTTTCCTGCCTGTGGGTATTCATTCTGATCATACAGAGATGGCATGAGTAGTGATGCCCATGGCTATAATAATTAGTGTGTGTTGGCAATTATAGACTGATAGTGACCAGCTTATCGCGGTTTTTACGAATTGACGAAACATGAAGATTTCTAGAGGAGCTCGGGGCTAAGTAAAAACAGTCGCATGAGTCAATCCATCAGGTTAAACTACGCTTGCCGGGGTTGGTCCGTGGATAGGTGACCATTTTTTATATCGAGACTCCTCCGCGCCTCGGAAAGCACGTTAGTCCCTGCTGTATTCGTGGATCTTTGACATTCGTTACGGGTTGTCAGAAGTCCGAAAGCAGACAACCAGTCTTATCAAGGGGTATCTTATTACCCAGTTACTGCGTTGTGGCGGTCAGATAGGCAGTTGCTCCCTGTAAAATACTCACTTTGGTCCACCCATAGTTTGTGATGTTGGTCCCTGGTTCGTTTCCTTTCCAGATTGCGTAGGTAACCAAAGGGGAGTGGAACCTGAGTGGGACCTGAAACCTTCGCGCCACTCACTGAACTCGCCAGAAGGGGTTAATCATGGCTGCTAGACCCCGGTCTGGCGAGTTCGACTTTCATTTATATTATGTATAGACTAAGTACAAATTAATTAGTTAATATTTTATTATTAGTTCTGTGATTTAATACCCAAACACTGTTTTTGGGGGGGCTGGTAATCTGTGTGACAGGTTTTCCTAGTGCAGATACCAGTTTCCCACAAAAGATTTATTGGATCTTATAATTTTCATGGCACCTTTGTGGAAGAGAAATAAAATGTTTATTATTTAGGTATAATTTGTGGATTTTCCTTCATCGTAAAGTCAGTGGCGACACAGAAAACAATTTTTTTTTGCCAATCTTATATACACCGTGGCATTTTAATCGTCTTACAACGGCAGCCCACTTCGTGTATCCAATGACTACTAATCATTCATGAAAGTAAAAAAAAAAAAAATATTAACATTTGTTTTTTATATTATTCATTTTGACTCATGATGCCATGCACTCCATTCCGCGCTGCCCTTGGAACGCAAGGCTCGCACCGCGCTCATAACAGGGTGTTTCAAACTACATCATGAGTAAAAATGAATAATATAAAATAAAATGTTAATATTTTTTTTTTTTTACTTTCATGTATGATTAGTAGTCATTAGATATATGAAGTGGGCTGCCGTTGTAAGACGATTAAAATGCCACGGTTTATTACGGTTCACAGGTACATTCCCGGCTTCGAAACCATAAGCTATTGCTGAACCCATATGCCTTCGGGACACCACGATACGTCATCATTGCAATTGCATGATTGTTTATAATTAAAATGGGATTCAATACATAGCTCTACTCACACATGTGCTCGTTATTTCAATAAGCTGATTACTGTATTCATTATTGTGAAAAGCTTTTAGTTATTAATTAATATATAGGTATCAAACATGCGTTCAATGAGTATTTGTTTTAGTACATTAATTATATTAATGAAGAGTTATTATCGTTTGATACTAGGTCAAATAATGACCTAATATGAGGCTTTGAAATAAATTATTTGTACACATAACTATAATTATATATAATATAATAATAATATAATATAATATAAGCTTTATTGGTTCTCACAGTATAAAACCTTAAGACTAGAATGCTACAGATTAACAGTGATCGTGATTTTATAGTCACAGTACGTATTGCAACTGGCATCTTAGCTAGATTACAGAGTAACCTGTGTTAAAGATACCAGTCCCATTCCCCTATAAAAACTTAAAATTTCACATCAGATTCCAAGCACTTATACTTTCTAGAATTACTTAACAATGCAAAACAAAAGTAAAATAAAAACAAAAATAATTAAAAACGAATGGAAAATTTTCTTTTATGCGTGCGCGAGTGTTAAAAGAGGTGTATGTAAGTGTGGGTGTAATTGCGTTTAGATATGTGTGTGTGTGTGTGTGTATGTGTGTGTGTGTGATATTTAGATGTACATTTTAGTATAATTATTTATACTACACCATTGTACATAAGAGGTTTTCCTTTTCTTGGTAGGTTAGCCCTTGAAGCCATTTTGTAATTCGATTTTTACAATCGCGGCTGGATAGTTGGTAAATAGGGAGTATTTTATTCAATTTGTTGTACAATGTAGGTGCAAGAAAATAATTGAACCTACTCGAATGGGTAAGGTTACTTTTCCTAGTTACACAAACTATATCTTTTCGCCTTTTGGAGATCTCTTTGTATGGTGTCGCAGAATGCTGAATTGAGACAGTTCTTGCTATGAAGTGTTGTCTCACGGTCAACACTTGACAACTTTTATAAAGTTCGGCAGTTGGGAACATATAATTTTTAATGTTGCTTACTTTTAAGATAGCTCTCTGAGCTCTTTTTAATTTTAACAACCTTGTTTTTGGCGCACCTCCCCAGGTCGATATGCAATAACTCAGTAACGATTGGCAAAGCGCAAAATATACCTGTTTTAGCAATCGTGTATCAGCTACGTGACGAAGAGTTTTAAAAACATAAATAAGTTTCCTAACTCTATTCTGCAATAACTCAATGTGAAGTGAGAAAGAGAGACCATTGTCTAGGGTTACGCCAAGATATTTGGTATTAGTCACTTGAGCTAATTTGGGACAGCTACAGAACTGGTTGTCGGGAATAGAGCACGAATGTGCGACAATGTATAGGGAGGGTGGAGGTTGGGTGGTTTGACGTAGTGAAAAAGTCATGTAGTTGGTTTTGTCCGTATTGAGTGTCAGTGAGTTTCTAGCCAACCACTCCCTAATTATGTTAAAACCATATTGAGCTTTGTTAAAGACTTCTGACCATGTGTCACCAATGAATGAAAGTGCAGTGTCGTCTGCGAACGCCGTTATCTTGGTGTCATTTAACTTAATCTGGCAAAGATCGTTTAGGTATACGAGGAAAAGAGTCGGCCCGATCACACTCCCCTGTGGAACTCCGTATGATATTGGCAGCTCATCACTCACAAAGTTATTAATTTTTACACATTGGGTTCGGTTATATAGATAGTCCCTTAGAATAGAATCACCTCTCACGCCAATTTTCTCCAGCTTATGAAGCAGGAGGGGAGTAGAGACTGTGTCAAACGCCTTAGCCAGATCTAGGAAGATAGTGAGGACCTTTTTCTTTTCGTCTAGGTTGTTGACAATGTGGTTAGTAAGATCCAGGACTGCATTAGAGGTGGATCTATTTCGTCTAAAGCCATACTGAGCGGGTGACAATAAGTTCTTGTCTTCCAGGAATGTTTTCAGTCGTTTATTAATTATTCGCTCAAGGATCTTGGATAGTATAGTCAGTACGGCGATCGGACGGTAATTGGCGACACAGTCTTTACCCTCACTCTTGTAAATGGGATGAATAAGTGACTTTTTAAAACACGAGGGGAAAGTATTTGATTCGAGGCAGAGGTTAAAGACATGAGTTATGACGGGGATGAGGACGTTTTTATATCGCTTGAGTAGCGCTGTAGGTATGTTATCCCATCCTACAGCACAGGCAGATCTTAAGGATAATAGGGTTGATTCAACCTTGTTGCAGTCGGTTGGTAAAATAACAAAAGAGCCACAGGAGGAGTTGTCGGGGACATGTACCTGGAATTTTGAATGGTGGTTTGGAGATTTTATTTTCGTTGCTAGATTTTTGCCAATGTTCGCGAAGTATTCGTTTACTTGATTGACAGAATGTTCAGGGGATGTAGAGGTGTGTAGTAAATTAGTAGGAGCAGTTTAAGATTTAACACAGTTAGTTACGCGTTTTATTACCTGCCAGATTCGCTTATTATAACAATAAGTAGAACTGTTTTGCAGCTTAGAAGTAAATGTTAAAACGGTCTATTTAACACCATACTTTTCGAAAAACAAGTAGGTTTAGTATTCATGGAATTCCGGTTTTAAAGTCCAAAGTTTATCAATTCCCATTAGACCAGTCACAATTATTTTTCTTCAACAAATTCGCCAACACAAAATTTTAGCACCTCTGTACACGAGTACATTAAACCACAATTTATTCGCGCAATCTTAACTACATAACGTTTAATTAAAACTATTAGGTAGCTACCCTGAAAGTTGGGCCACGTGTGATAGGAGCGGTCCATCCCTAACTCGCTCCTATATACAGTGTGTATCAGAAACGTGTGGTGGTATTTAAGGGTGTCGTACAGGCCATCAAACTTGAGGAGCTCGTGGTTTAAAATAAAGTTTAAGTTAATTATAACAGCCACTATTAACAGCCGCATGGGTCGATCCATCAGGTTAAGCTATGCTTGCCGGGTTTGTTCCGTAGATGGCTGATCATCTGTACATACCGAGATTCCTCCATCCTCGGAAAGAACGTAAAGCCATTGGTCCCAGCTGTCATTCGTGGATTTTTGATAGTCATTAGGGGTCTTCAGTAGCCCGAAAGCCAACAACTACAACTAGTCTTACCAATGGGTATTACCGTATTACCCAGTTGCTGGGCGGTGGAGATCAGATACGCAGTCACTCTATGTATAATACTGGTATTCAGCAGCATCCGGTTAGACTGGAAACCGACCCCAACACAGTTGGGAAAAGACTAGGTAGATTGACAGGCCATCAAACTGAACAACTTTCTCCATGGGACCAAAAATAGTACTAAAAAATAAAAAAAATGTTGGTCCCATGTAGAAGTTGTTCAGTTTGATAGTATGTAACCCACATCTACAGCGTGTATCAGAAATATGTGGTCAGGTTAAGGGCACATACACCCTTAATATGACCATACATTTCTTAAACACGCTGTAGTTGTGGGTTCCTTGATAATTAACATTCTAGGAAGACGTGGGGCATCCCTATCATAGGATTCGTAGGTACCGTTTACTGATTAGGAACATATTAAACTAGGCGAGGGGAATGTGTTATTACTAATTGAATAAACTTGATTTGTGTTTACAAGGGTTAGTGACAATCTGTTCATTCAATGAAAATCGGTTTGGTGTAGAAACATATTAAGTTACGAGGGAGTAATCGATGTGATTTTTAAAGAGCTGTTTTTGTTGCTCAACGATATAGTCTGCTGAATTATTTTAATAACTCTAAAGGCTAATTATGTACAGTCAGGTAAATTAATGGTTGAGCAGTTTCACAACCACGTCAATTTGGCATTGCGGCGCGGGAGGGCGTGTCAGACTTTTACTGACTAAAACCCACCCGTGTTCCTTCATTTGCCTGTGTGCCAGGGCCACGATATCCCTTTCGGACAAACTCGCAACCCTGGCAGTGCGTACAAATGCCTAAGAATGGCAGTTGTGATTATATATAATGGGCGATTCAAGTTTACCTAATGGCAATTTGTTTAACAATTATTTTCCCCAACTTACCTATTCTTCTGATTTTTTGTGTGGTAAGTGACTTACCGCAAGAAAACCGTGATATCGGTTGCTTGTATAGAATCTATACACAAGAATACATAGCCTTACAAAATTCAACCAATTTTTTTTCTTTCCTTAACACAAAACATTCAGCTGAACTTAAAGAATAATGTGTCCTATCTCATGCTTCTCTTTGTTATTTGTGGTATCATCACTTGACATAAAACACTGATCATAGATAGCTAGAGGCAAACGACAAATGGACAGATGAATGCTCATCCCATCCTGCTGATATGAAAGCATTTGTCAATTATTATGGCACCGATAGATTCCTACTGGAGATAACATAGCTATGAATAATACAACACAAAAGGGGTCATGGTATTACTAGTTCAGTAGATTCAATAACATCAGGAATGCATAATAGCAGTTCGTTGTGGACGTGGTACGACAGCGGCTCCCCTGCCATCTTCTTCTGTCATCAGAAGACAGCCGCCACGTAACCATCGATGCGACCCTCTGCTCTCAGAATAATTAAAAGTTATTCTGTGGCTTTCCAGAACAAAGTGCTAAGGGAAATTGTTAATGCACCTTGGTACATACGAAATGATGACCTCCATCGGGATCTAAAAGTTGAGTTTATCAATAAAGTGATCCAGAAATTTGCAGAAGCTCACGAAAAGAGGCTTCATCATCATGTGAACGTCGAGGCAATCCAGCTTCTCGATCACACACACATAGTAAGAAGACTAAAAAGAACAAAACCGTTCGAGATAGTGTTTAGTGTTAATGACTAGTGTAAAGTACAAAAGTGCCAAACAAACACAAGAATGAAGTGTATTCGCCTTAATAGAGACAATAAGAAAAGTGCTATTGGACACTTCTTATTAAAGACAATTTAGTAGTTTAGGTTATAAATTAATTACTTATTAGTCTATCTATAAGGCTAGATTGTAATAATATTAGGGTTCATTCTATTGATGAATCCTAGGACAAGAGAAAAAAAAAATCTATTGCTCTACTAAACTGGGGTCTACTCCGAAGCGCTAAACCGAAGTATCGGCCGAATGTTCGGCCGTTTTATAACTTCCAGTTTCCTTTTTTGACTATGAGTCCTTACCCGACTTCAAGTCACAGTTTTGACTTTGGCTTATCTCTTCGACTGTCTTTTCTATTTTTGTTTTCGCCGTAGTCTGCGATAGCTAGCCGTAGAAAAGAAACGACCGAACATTCGGCCGATACTTCGGATTTATGTTCGAACCCCTGACTGTCAGCAGCCAGTGTCACTCTTATCCGATATTTTCGGTGATTCCAGTAACTTCGTAACAAAACTAGATGGCGCCACTTGCTGGCGTCATATACATAGGTACAATCTATATCTATATATAGACACTTTTCGTGTCTGTCTGTGTGACCGCGTTGTCCTCCTAAACAACGCAACGCTCATGCTCACTTAAATGTCTCGCTGATTGTGGCGCGTGTTGGATCATTCGGTTCCCTAAAAAATGGTTGAGCTGGATGGCGCTGATCCACGCGTCATGTTCGTGAACGGATGCCGGCAGTTGAGACTGATCATCTCTTAACTGCCAGGGCTTATTTATAATCTTTTAATCTTATATTTTGTATTGTTTTTAAATTTTTTTTTTTTCATAGTTCTCGCTTATGGAAGCGACAAGAATAATGTAAGATTTTGTAATATCTTGATTTAAAAGAGTGTCTTTGGAGTTTCTTGCCTGTTCTTCTCCATAGAGATCTACGTTTTGGAATGGGCAAATAGCTTCAACTTTCTGACTAACTGACCGACTCTTTGATAATTCAAAAGTGCCTGTAATTAGTTTAATTGAAATAAATGCTTTGAGTTTGAGTTTTGAGTTTACAACGGATTTTGATGAGGTTTTCACAATTACTTAGGGAATTTCTCCCGGAAGGTTTATGTGTAAAATACATAAGAATAACCTTACACATGATAATAATAAAACCCGTGCTAGGCAGAGGCGGGTTGCTAGTACAGTCGGTGACCAGCATTACCCGACCCCTCTTACAAAGAAGAATAATGGAAGTGGGGTCATGTAATGCTGGTCACCGACTGTACCTACATAATTAAAAGTATTTATTATATATATCTATTTACAACAAAAAACATAACGCGAAGCAAATTTTAAGAGCAGATTATGGAGCCATGGTGGCTTAGTGGTAGCGGCCGCGACTTACGAGTAATAGGTCGTACGTTCGAACCCCGACAGACGTTTTCTTTGTGTAAATTATTTCATCACCACTGCTCTCAAAAACGTGAAGGGAAACATCATAAGGAAAAACCGACAAGTCCTCGAACCAAAAATGCGAAGACATGTGATATCTTCCGACCCGCACTGGACCCGCTCTTCTTCCCAACCCCGATCTTGGATTACGGCCTAAATCATAATAATAATAATGAGGTTTAAGATCATTTATTCTTCATAAGAATTACACTATTCACTTACATGAGAATATTAAAACTAAACACTTAAAAAAACAAAAAAAAATTGCTATATTTTCAGGCAACGTAAGGCCCATAGACAAAATACACAAATAATCTTACAAAATAATAAACTAACAATAATAATACATGATAGCCGGCTGATTATGATAAGCCAATTGTAAAACGCAAACAATAATAACATCGACTTTAACAAAACAAAGCAAAGAAAAGTAAATTCGATATTAATATCCGCCAAGTTCTTTGTGAGTCCTACCTACAGAACCTCACGTAACTAAAAATCAGAAGTTATCGTTTAAATATACGAGTACATTCAATAAAACCAATGTCAGGCCGAAACAACGACCTACCATTTATATTGGCACTTAATTTTTTTTTTTCAATTTTGTAACACATTTCCGTATCACCAATATTGGGTCAAACATATGCGGTTTCGACGCGGACGTGGCAATTGTGATATGAACGAAAATGATTGCATTCAATTGGTTTGGCGTATGTTTGTAGGGCTTATAAGTTATTTAGCTGATGTATAGAGCTGAAGCGGGCTTCAATATTTGATGGGACCTGAACCAGTCTAAGCTGCATATAAGATGTTCGGGTTTAAAGCGGGTAAGGTGTTGAGTCTCATGCTTGTATTTAGGGATGTTGAATACTTGAAGTCTTTGCAGCTGATCAATATTACGTCCAGAGTTGAGAGTTTATTGGCCTTTCTCGCTAGTAATCTATTTAAGGCTCCTGCAGACCAATTTTGAACAATTTCCATAAAGTTTTCATAGAAATTGTTCAAAATAAAAAACCCGAGTGCATAAACACAACCCCCCCACCCCCGTATGTGTTTATTCAGTCGGGTTTTTTTTATTTTTTATAATATAAATAGTAGAACAATTTCTGTGAAAACTTTAACAAACAATGTGTTTGTCGGCCTGCGACTTATTTTTATAGATTATAATTTTTCTCTTTTTTTATTTTGTGTCTGACGATGTTTGTATCTTTTAATCTGCGTTTATTTTAATTGCAGTGACATTTTATTTATTTATTTTTATTCTGTGACCTTTTAATTTGTAGCTAGTCATTAATTTTTTTTAATTGAATTTGCATTTTATTTTGATCTATGCTGTGGCAGTATTGTAAAATTTTAGTTTATTGTATGAAATATGGGTTTTGCCTGAATTAAATTTATTTTATTTTACATTTTTATTATAATGCTTTTTTTGTCTTTTAAGTTATGTGTTTAAGCAGTCGGGTGTTTTTTTTTTATTTTGCTTTATTTCAAGCTTTATAGTTTTATTAATATATAGGTATACCTATATACAACATAATATGAAATCGACTCATTACTAGCTTTTATTTGATACCAATGTTGTTGTAATTTATTTTAAACAAACCTTCCCCTCCCTTGTTTTGTATTTACAGATGCAATATATAAATATTATATTATAGATCACTGCCACAGTTAAGACGAATCTAACGAAACCTCATAATTATGATAAAATCCATCAAGCCGTTTAGGCTACAAACCGCGACAAAGAAATAGACTATATAGACATATATTCATACATACTCTCGAAAAACATTACCCTCCATCTGGGGCAGTCGGGTAAAAAGTGCAAACGAAATTTACTTTCTGTGAAAAAGCACAAAAACACTACAGATATCAAAGTAGGTATCTGTACCTACTTTTTTTTACCTGGGTTTTTTTTTAAATAAATTTCAATAATGTTGGTATATACAATATAAATATATTAATAAACTAAAAAGCTTGACATAAAGCAAATTATTAAAAAAAAAAACATGCATGGGCAGTCTTTTTGACTGCCGATAGAAGTGAAAACTAAGGACACGGAGGTATATCTATGTACATACACAGTATACATATAGCTCATAGAAAGCGTTCGGTTACGATGACGTGAGTTCCATGATTTTTGTTCAACCAAAAAGTGCTCAACGCGCCTAAAGAAGTTTTCATTTCAAAAACTCGACTGCAAAAACACATAAGTGGAAAGACAAAACCAAGCATTATAATAAATAAATAAATAAAATAAAAAGCTAGCCAGAGCCTAACGATGTGAAGTCGTAATAGTTTACGAGTCAGAACAGATAGCTACTCGTCGCGTACCAAGCACCAAAACAAGCAGCTCCCAGTTGACTCTTTAAACTTGAACTGAATAACTTTCTTTATACCCTGAACAACTTCGGAAAACCTCTGGAAAGTCTTAGCTTTACCTCTTTTAGTTCATTTTTTTAGGGGAAAACAAAAGAAAATCGCTACAGTTCCGGGCATATATAGGTGTCATGATATGCGAATGTACGTTGTTTGGAGTGTAATATATATAAGCTGTTTCTGTGTTCACTGTAGAGTACTATTATCATTGTGTCACTAAATCAGGGGGTCTACTCCGAAGTGCTAAACCGAAGTATCGGCCGATGTTCGGTCGTTTCTTTACTACGGCCAATTATCGCTGACTACGGCGAAAAAAAAAAGGATGTCGAAGAAATAAGCCAAAGTCAAAACTGTGACTTGAATTCGGGTAAGGACTCAAAGTCAAAAAAGGAAACTATGTAAGTTATAAAACGGCCGAACATTCGGCCCATACTGCGGTTTAGCGCTTCGGAGTAGACCCCATGTATATTGTTCATATTAAAACTGGGGGCTTTGTAGGCGTTTAGGCTCTATAACATAACATCAAGCCTGTAATCCCCGAGGGGTTAGGCAGAGGTATACCTATAGTACACCCACGTTTCGCCAGTTATGTTTAAGTCCCATGTAATAGGGGGCGAACCTATTGCCATCAACCGGGCACAAATCCAGACTTCGGGCTGCTACTGCGACCTAACGACTAACCTAATCCGACCTGGGAATCGAACCCTGAACCTCATGCTCAGGACCACTAGACCAACTAGTTAGACTCTATACCATGCAGACAAAACTTAATTACGACATGTACTCTGAAATTCTATAGGTATCTACTAAAATCTACCCACTGCAATCCTACAAATTAAAAATTAACACCCACTAAACCCTATAAATATTAATCACATTAACACTGCCAGCCCTATTAAGTTAAGCCCTACTTCCCAACGAGATTAGTATTAGACCAAGTTCTAAAACCTAGATACATACGCGATTCAGCCGGCAACACAGCTGAATGTGCCAGTATTATCAATTCAGTGCGGGTGAGACTTCCTCCATCAACGTTTACATTGACTTCTCTTTAACTTTTGCTTTTAGACGGATATTGGTTTACTGAAACACGGATACTGGAATATTTCGACAGATACCGTATTTTCTGCCATAAAATATTGCTGAGTTTCAGCGTAATTGGACATTAAATATTTCAGCTTTGTTTCAGATCGCAACAAGCCTGGGATGGCTGTGGAGTTGCAGATGGCCATAGACAGTGGTGGTCACTAGAATCAGGTGGCCGAGTAATTGATGGCCAGCCTACATACCTACAAAAATTACAAATAGACTTAAGCTTTTGAAAGGGGCTTTTAACTCACCAGTGCCGTGGATCAATCGATGTATAATGTTAAGATATGCTTGACACTGTTAGTTTATGGATGGGATGACCATTCTTCACAAATTAAGATTCAACTTTCGCTACGGTGTGAAGATTGCAAGTCGTGACGATTTCGAAGGTAAGTATTATAAACAGCAGGGATAAAAGCAACAAGGACATTATTTTTCTTCTTAATGTCTATCCTCTCTGCAAACGTTACTCAAGTGCATTCCGAAAGCATCTTACTAAGCTTGACTGAGAGGGCGTAGAATTCCATAGGGTTTTACAAACACCTATTTTATGCCAAGCATTTTGGTGTAGATGTTAATGAAAACTAATTTCCACCTAAGTGGTACTTATACAGGATCAAATTGTACACTGAATGTGTTTGATAAGGTACACAAAGATATTTCGCAACCAACCAAGTTCATTGCCCCATAGTTAAAAACAAAACAAACCTATAACTGTATGATAAGTATGTATTATAAGTACTACAGTATGTATAATATTTAATTTTCTCCAATCTGCAAACACGAGACGCGTCTGATATTCTAAATTTAAATTCTCTCCACATTTAGTAAACAATGTAATTGGTCGGGGCACTACACTCGATTGAAGCTGGAAATGCAGACGCGTGTAATTAAGTCTGTCTCGGGTGCAGGCCTTTTCGAATCACAATGAGTCCGAGTCGCTCACGAAGCGCCCCACACAAAGGCGCGAACTGAGCTAATGGCGCGTGCATAATCCGCACAAGTCTCCCCATTCACCAGTAACTGGCAAATTTTTCAACGATGATTTACGAACCCGTCTATATCTGACGCTGAATATTTGACAGCCAAATTGTTATGTGCTGTCACTTGATTTATTTATTTACCGCAGCATCAAACGGGGAACCGACGCCCCCCGATCGTTAATGGAAAAAGTTTTGAAGTAGTCTATTTTTGGATGGCTTAGTAAAGATATTTTAATATCTGTCCTTTGATATAAATAAAAACCAGTCAAGAGCGAGTCGGACTCGCGCACCGAAGGTTCCGTACGTATATAAAATGTTGATTATTTCTGAAAAACTGTGCTATTTAGAGACATCGGTTTATTTTTCCTGTAATCTTTAAATGAACTTCTATCACATAGAATAATTTCAGATTTTCTCCCAATGCAAACTTCGGAGATAAGGAGATTATATCCGAAGTTTTTTACATTTTTCATCAAAAGTCAAAAACTAAAAAAAAAAATGTTTGAGAATGTGCAAACAGCGCTCTTTCATATGATTCATACATGCCCTAGTAGACTCTGTTGCATAAAATTTATATTTTTTTTTATTTCTTTCTTGTTTGCAAAGTAGTTGGGTAAACGCCATCTAAAACTATTCCAAATTTCAAGTTGATAGCATTAGTTGTTCTTGAGATATCCAGCTGTGACGGACAGACAGACAGACTTAGTCTCACCATAAGGGTTCCTTTTTACCATTTTGGTACGGAACCCTAAAAACGAGATTTTGTTACAAAGGATCTAAAATTAAAGCTAACAAATCTTAACTTCGGACGGATTTCAGGGCGCACACAACACGAGTTATTGAATGACAAAGAAAATCCGTTCCGAAGTCGAATGGAAACATACCGAACGAACGAATTGCTGGGAAAGTTATAATTGATGTGTAAATCTGTTATCGCTAAACCTTCAGATATTGAGTTATAAAACAAGTTGTTAACATAAATTGGAATAAAAATATTGTAGCATGATTTTTTATTACCTGTCATAAGCTCTTTATTATTATTTGAACGTTCAAGATACATAATAAAATTTTAAAGGCTATTTGCTGTCATGTAATCTAACGAAATTACATGATGTAAAACGGGATTCATATCGAAATAAATTGAGTCCAGTAAACGAACCTTTTATAAAGAAAGCTTCATATCGTTATTTCTTTAAGGTTTTCATCACTGTTAAGTAAAGAAGAAAACGTAAAAGTTATG
The DNA here is from genome assembly GCA_963921375.1 of Tiliacea citrago. Taxonomy (NCBI): domain Eukaryota; kingdom Metazoa; phylum Arthropoda; class Insecta; order Lepidoptera; family Noctuidae; genus Tiliacea; species Tiliacea citrago. The sequence continues at coordinate 18,175,088 of OY992781.1, forward strand.
GCTAATTTTATGAGAGTCGGCCTTTTTTTAAATACATAATTTTGTTATCATTCATTTGTAATTTCGATCATTTATGGTTTGTCCCTCTCGAAGAGAGGAGATCTGTGTCTCAGCAGTGGGAACATTTAAGGCATTAAACATAGTTGGATTGAGATTGGCCCAAATAGTATTTTCATTAGAGGTATTTTTAGTGTCTACAAAATGCTTTGGAGGCCAAAAGAAGTTAGCGAATTTAGCATACATTTGAACGCTCCATCATGTAGTGTTTTCAAACCCGTATCTACACAAGAACTTCTTGCGCGACTGGAGTGGTCTCTCTTAAGTTTATATAAACGTGTGAGCCGTAAATAAAGGGAACTACTCCGGAGCTAGTCGAGAAACTTCTATTGCTATGACCAACTTAATAATAAAGACCGTCCGCTTCATAAAAAATACATAACGTTATTCATGTTTACAAGCGCCCTGTCTTTAATTGATTGCCTTCAATCGGTTACATCGTCCCTTCATATAAGATTCCACGAATATTCATGTTTGAGTGAAGCTGTCAAAGTCACACTTCCCCTTAACTCAATCATGTGTAGGTACCTACTAAAAACGTGAATTTGACAGGCATTATGTTACCAATGCCTTTTCTTGGGAAAAACGCCATGGTAACGGAAAAGACGAAGAGAATTAAGCAGCGAAAAAGTTTTATGCTTACAAAGGAGTGTTTACACGACCTACAGAATGCTAGATGTTTGTAAATGTACGTAATGATACCCTAGCCATTCTAGCCAAAGTAAATCCTAGTGTAAAGTCTGTAAAGCTAAGTCAGAAACGCTTATTTATTTATGCCACAGCTCGGTGTTTATTCCATTTGTGCCGTAAAAGACCTGTGTGCCTGTCACAAAGATATGTACACACATTGTTACCCTTATTGTGAGTTCAAACCTACCGAATGTAGGAAGTAGTGAACAATGAAATAGAACCAGGCGGTCGGGTATCAAAGGTTTAAGTAATGTTTTCGTGTTAGTACCACAATAAACGTATGCCCTTCCGGGAGCGCGGCGCAATAATTAAACAGGAAGGGTTGGAACTTAGGGGAAGGTTGCTATGAATGGACCACTTAACTTTACGATAACATATCTTAAAAAATATAAGTGACAAAATGAAAGTAGTTTATTATTTTTATTTCATAGGACCTTTATTTATAATTATCAAACGCACAAACAATTCGGGCTTACACTTTTTGGTATAAACGAAGAAAACTAAATCCTGGGCTGTTACCTTCTTTGGACCATGGGCACCTTCATTGAACCACCAGGTTGCCGTCAATGGACTTCGAGAAATTTGTTCTAGAGGTCCAATCAAGGTAACTTATTATAATTATCAATATGATTAAATTATGGCATACGAGGAGAGACAAACAGTACCCGGTATTTGGACGTGTTCTTTGGTTTTTTGGTTTACTCCATCTAACCTTCGTTTAAGTGTTGCTTTCGGGACTCCGTAAATTCTACTAGCTTCATTTAAACCAGTTGTTGGTTTTCTCACTGATTCTAGAGCGAGGTTCATGCTAGTTTCATTCCAAGTATTTTCTTTTATTCGGCGACATTCTGAAATTATAAATCTATAATGATTTTTCAAGAGTTTTTTACATAATTATTGAAATACTTGGAGCCTAGGTACTCCCATAATTATGACAAAAAAAAACTAAAAAAGTTGCTATGATTGGACCGGTTCAACGGTGGAACTCTCTTGAGGTCCATCGATGGCAACAAGGTACTCGTTAAGAAAAGAAAATCTAAAATATACATAGACATGATTAGACAAAATTGAATAACACTCATGGAATAACAATTAAATTATCTAATATTTCATACCAGTGCACACAAACAAATATGAATAGAATGATACTTACATCAAATTCTTCCGAGTCAAATAATAAGATTTTGACCGCCGCAAACACTACCACACGCAGTACTCCTCGCCACGTGCCGCAGCGTCACTGAGATAAGAGGGGGGTGCAACTGAGTCGGCACGGACTCGTTTCGACTAGTTTGGGTGTTGCAAACTTGGACAGTTTTGGAAATACCTTGGTGGTCCAATGAAAGAGCTAGTCCAATGATCGCAACTTTCCCCTATGTACCTAAACGAGAAAAGAAAATAACCAACGACGTAAAATTTTGAGATTTTTTTGCGATTTTGTCTATACGGTAGAGGTCGACCAAAGAAACGATGGATGGACTTTGTGAAAGATGTTAGGGCTAGAAAGGGATTCAAAATCAAAATCAAAATATTTTATTTCACATAATACATATTCACATGTAGGTTTTGAACTTATGAAACGTCAGAAGCTGGGTGCACGGTTCCAATTGGTCGTTTCCTATGGAGAAGAGCTGGCAAGAAACTCCACGGTTACTCTTTTAAAGATAATTGGCTTTTACAATGTTTTCAAATTACAGTATCAATAGGTATGGGAGGACAGTGGGCATATTTTTCTTTTCATGTTCCCACACACTATAGTGTACATTTCTTTTTCATTTCTCCTTCCGCAGGTCGGCTGGAAGAAATTTCTTAAGAAATAAGCAGTACCTTTGTACTCAAAAGTTATACCTATGTCTTTAAATTTTACTATATATACATAAATAAATAAATAAATAAGAAAAACCACTTTACCATTAGTCTTCCTAAAACTAACAACCCATGATCACAATTCGAGAAGCTTCCTGCCACAGTGGTTTCGTCCCTCGTATCTAAAAGGACTGCCCTGCCACGACAACTTGTTAATACGGACAAACTTTGGTTCTACCTCCGACTTTGTCATTCCGGATCATGTCACGTAGAGAAACTCTCAGCATTGCTCCTTCTATAGCTCGTTGAGTGACTTTGGGACTATTCATGAGCCTGAAAGTACAGGATTTTTACGTGTCACTGCGTTTGTTTGAAGGTTTTTAATAGGGGTTTTAGGTTGGAATCTCAACAGGTTTATCGGTTTTTTATTTATTTTTAATTGACTTCCAAAAGAATCGAATGAGGAAGTTTATAATTTGACGTGTAGCTAGGTATGTGTTTTGTTTTTATTCGTTCTTATTAACATTTTTACTCCTACCTAAGATTAGAATTACCCCATGCCTTTGCCTTTTTAATGAGGTGACGAGTAGTGATGGTAAATTCCCGAGAATATTCTCCTTGCGAGAACTTTGCTGTTAAGTTCTCGAGAATATTCTTTTGGACGGGAATTTACAAGAATTTGAAAATTGGATGATTCTATTGAATCGATCTATTTTTAGAGTAATAGTTTTGAGTGCATTTGAACGTTTTACGAAGATTACGTCAAAATAAACTACTCCACCAACTTAAATTCCCAGTAAATTCTCCTGAGCGAGAACATTCTCGAGAATATTTCCGAGGAACTTCTCACAAATTCTCTTAAATTTCGAATGGTATTAATGTTAAATTAGGATTTCTGTATTAAAACAAACTTTAAGAGTTACAAATAATCAGTTTTAATAAAATTAAAAAAAAACAAAAACATTATAAAAAAGCTTTACGGTACTTATAGAATAAATAATTAAAAACAAAATAACAATCACAATCCCAACAATTCTTGAAATCAAATCAAATTGCTTATGCTATTCGTCCGTTGATAACAATTGATCCTTGCCATCTAAGTTGATGTGGTCTGTTTCCATCAAGACGACCGGTTCATCCTCTGCTTCTTCTTCAGATGTGCTCTCTTCAGATTCATTGTCTAAATTGATTGTAGGCTTTTCTCTTTCTCTTGTGGCAGAGGTACTTGGATTTGGTTCTGCGGACTCTTTGTTTAATGGTTTTGGTTTGTTCATAATTTTCCAATTGTGAGCAATCGGACCAATTTTGCCTGCTCTTTCAGTGTTGAATTTATTACGTTTTTTAGTATGTATGTTTGAAAATGTGGAAAAAGAGCGTTCCACAGAAACAGAATTTGCTGGAGCAGTCAAAATTTTCAGCGCGATTGCTCCTAATTCTGTTCTTGAAAAGAAATTCTGTGAAAGGCAAAGCGCGCAACGATAGCCGCAACTAATATCTCTAAACAAAATATTCTCAATTTCCACTCCGAAATTTCATACCTTTTTCGAGTAAAGTATAAAATAACAACAAAAGAAGTTGACTTTAGACCTTGAAATCAAAATATATTGTACTAGCTGCGCCCCGCGGTTTCACCCGTGTAAGTCTCGATCCCGTGGGAATTTTAAAATTTTATTAAAATTGGTCCAGCCGTTTGAGCGTGAAAAGATAACAAACATACATACACACACACACACTCACAAACTTTCGCCTTTATAATATTAGTGTGATTAAAATTTAGCAATTTTATTTCCAATTTTAAATTCTCGTAAATTCTCCGCCAAAAAGAATGTTGCAGAACATTGCAGAATATTCTCGATCGGAGAAAATTCTCCGTGCGAGAATATTTCCCCGACCCATCACTAGTGACGAGCCGTGTTCTGACTAGTGTTGTGAGTCACAACACTAGTCAGTTGTGACACACAGCTTCCCGTCAGTGGTATCTTAAAAATATGAAATAATGGTCACAATTTAACCTGAGGAGCTTGTGGCTAAGTAATAACTGCCGCACGGGTCGATCAATCAGGTTAAGCTACGCTTGCCGCGGTTGGTCAGTGGATGGGTGACCATCTTTTCATATCAAGATTCCTCCGTGCCTCGGAAAGCACGTTAAGCCGTTGGTACCGGCTGTCATTTGTAGATCTTTGACAGTTGTTACGGGTCGTCAGAAGCCCAAAAGTCTGACAACCAGTCTTACCAAGGGACATCGTGTTACCCAGTAACTGGGTTGTGGAGGTCAGATAGGCAGTCGCTCCATGTAAAATGCTGGTATTCAGCTGCATCCGGTTAGACTAGAAGCCAACCCCAACATAGTTGGGAAAAGGCTGGGCAGATGATGGTCACAATTTAACCTACTGTTTAAAAACAGGAAAAAACATTTCAGATTCACCTCAACTTTTACTTAATTAAAACTTATATTCAACCTTCCCGTCACTATAATAATCCCTTATAATAAGACACTCCCGTTAAAAATACAAGTTTGCATTAGCTATTGTTGCTATTATACTCCGCAGAGACGGAAACTAGGAAATTAAGTTATCCTGACGGTGCTGCAGAGCTGGTAAATAAAAAAATATCACCCCACTTACACTTCAGCAAAATCTGGAGCAAGAGCTTGGACAAAAAACTGTAATATAATAATAATATTTTCTGCATTAAACTGAGTTTAAAAGTAAGTTAATTCACTCGAGTTAGACACCTTACAAAGTTATTTTCATTTTTATACATCTACTGTTTATATTATTCATGGAAGGAATTATGTAAGAGTTCCGACGCTTAGGTGAAAATCTTTACAAAAAGTTTAATCTTTCACGAATAAAGAATGTCCTGTAAACAAATTAGTTCGTATTTTATTTATTTATTTACATACATACGCATACATTGAGCGGCAGCTTTTATTAAATTGCCTATTGGCATAAAAACTAACTAATTACAGGCAAAAAGTACTAACTTATGTCAAGTTACGATGCTGAAACTATCTTGGGAAGGTAAGTCTTTCCGCAGAAGCCAAGGTGAGAGACCTTGTCTAAGAATGTTATAATATAATAATAATAATACAAGGTGTCCAGAAAGGGTATCGGGTATTTGTTTTCGCGCCATATTCGAAACGGGGCGTCTAAAGGGTGCGGGGAGGGGTTCGTGGCGTCCGCCATTTTGTGGAGTTTTAGTCACGATGGAACAGTACTCGGGGACGCATCGCGCATTTTGCGTACGAGCGTATTATCGTAATGGTGATTCAATAGTGACTGCTCAACGTCTCTATCGTGCGGAATATCGTACACGCCACGCGCCAAGTGACGATAGCATTAGGAAATGGATCAGGATGTTCGAGAATACAGATGCGACAGTTAAAATTCAAAACTCTGGTCGTCCTCGTACAGTTCGCGATGAAGAAACAATTGAAGAAGTTGAGGCGTCGGTTCGTCAAAATCCGTCTTTATCCATCCGAAAGCGAAGCCAAGCGTTGAACATAAAAAATCGTCATTACATTCGATTTTAAAGAAAGACTTACATCTAAAAGCCTATAAAATTCAATTGGTTCAAGAATTGAAGGATACGGACTATGCTAATCGACTGAATTTTGCGAACGAAATGCTGCAGCGATTTAACAACTTTAACAACATACTGTTCAGTGACGAAGCAAATTTTCACCTGAATGGTCATGTTAATAAGCAGAATTGTCGGTACTGGGCAGTGGAGAATCCGAGACGAAAGCATGAACGACCCCTGCATAGCCCAAAGGTCGTTGTTTGGGCCGCTATGTCTGCTAAAGGCATAATTGGTCATTATTTTCATGAAGATCAACGAGGCCGAGCAATTAATGTGAATAGTGACCGTTATTGCGATATGTTGCGAAATTTTTTGGTCCCAGAGTTGCAGGAGTTTGCAGGTTTCAACTCAAGAACGTGGTTCCAGCAAGATGGGGCCACTTGCCATACCTCAAATGACTCAATGGAAGTTGTTAACGAATTATTCCCTAATAAAGTCATTTCGCGAAGGGGTAACATCAACTGGCCTCCCAGAAGCCCCGACCTTAGCCCACTTGATTATTTTGCATGGGGATACCTTAAAAGTAAGGTTTATCAAAACAATCCGACGAATCTAACCCAGTTAAAGCAAAACATCAGGTCAGAAATGGCAGCAATATCAATAGCTATGTGTCAACGTGTTATCGCCAATCTTCGTTTCCGTTTAGAAGAGTGCCAGCAACATAACGGTCATCATTTGGATAACATCATCTTTTCCAAATAATTCTCCAATTCATATGCTAATAATAAACAATAAACTTTTTTATTGGATACAAATAATTTTTGTTTCAATGAACTTACAAATACCCGATACCCTTTCTGGACACCTTGTATAATATAATATTTTATTGATATAAAAGTATGTTGCATTTCTATGGAAGTTCTGACTCTTGCGCTAGGTTGTAACCTGTGTTAGAGGAATCAGTGTCTTCTCCCAGTAGTTTGACATAGATGTTAAGCAATAAAATTTAAACAATTTTAAATTAAATTATAAACTATTTATTATAAACAATATCTATTTTATTATAAACAGCAACTACTTTGTACATAATTATGTATCACTAAACTATACCTACCATACTTTAATATAGCTTTATGGGTAATGTCAAATCTACTTACATGCACAATTAGGCAATAATTGAACGAGTTTCAGCACATCAAACCTTGTTACAGCAGTACAAGGATCTTTTGGCGCGTTGCCAAAACAACATTATTTCACACACACACACATAACATCACGCCTGTAATCCCCGAAGGGTTAGGCAGAGGTGTAACTATTGTACACCCACATTTTGCCAGTTATGTTTAGAATCTATTTCATAAAACAATTTTACACATGTTTACCAACAGTGCCTCCTTTTCAACGTTATTCGAGCGCCAAAAGATCCTTGACGCACTGTAATTGTTATTGCTTTAATTTTCCAACCAATTACCTATTCGCAGTTTTTTATCACAAAACATACCACTCACCTACACATTCACCACCATTCACCTACACATACACTACTATTCACCTACACATTGACCACCATTCACCTACACATTCAACTCCGTTATCCACCATTCACCTACACATTCATCACCATTCACCACACACCCTTTGACTGCTTTTGTCCATTCATCTACACATTCACCACCATTCTCCACCATTCACCTACACCTTCATCACCATTCACCACACACCCTTTGACTGTTTTTGTCCATTCATCTACACATTCACCATCACTCACCTACACATTCAACTCCGTTCTCCACTATTCACCTACACATTCATCACCATTCACCACACATAATCAGACAAAGGGTTTGACTGATTTTGTCCATTCATTTACACATTCACCTTTAGTCACCTACACATTGACCACCATTCACCTACACATTCAACTCCGTTATCCACCATTCACCTACACATTCATCACCATTCACCACACAACCTTTGACTGCTTTTGTCCATTCATCTACAAATTCACCACCATTCATCTTTAGTCACCTACACATTCACCACCATTCACCTACACATTCAACTCCATTCTCCACCATTCACCGACACCTTCATCACCATTCACCACACACCCTTTGACTGCTTTTGTCCATTCATCTACACATTCACCACCATTCACCTTTAGTCACCTACACATTTACCACCATTCACCTACACATTCAACTCCGTTCTCCACTATTCACCTACACATTCATCACCATTCACCACACAAAATCAGACAAAGGGTTTGACTGATTTTGTCCATTCATTTACACATTCACCTTTAGTCACCTAAACATTGACCACCATTCTCCTACACATTCAACTCCGTTATCCACCATTCACCTACACATTCATCACCATTCACCACACAACCTTTGACTGCTTTTGTCCATTCATCTACAAATTCACCACCATTCATCTTTAGTCACCTACACATTCACCACCATTCACCTACACATTCAACTCCATTCTCCACCATTCACCGACACCTTCATCACCATTCACCACACACCCTTTGACTGCTTTTGTCCATTCATCTACACATTCACCACCATTCACCTTTAGTCACCTACACATTTACCACCATTCACCTACACATTCAACTCCGTTCTCCACCATTCGCCTACACATTCATCACCATTCACCACACACCCTTTGATAGCTTTTGTTGTGTTATTTTAAATTTATTAATTTTTGTTTAGTGGAAATACATGTTACCTGCCTGTTTATTTGTATGATGCCACTAAGTCCCCGTAGCAAAACCTAGTTCAGGTTCAAAACAGGTTCAAAAAAAAGTTCAAAACTGTTAAGTGCTACAAAACCATTGTGAGAGAAAATAAATCAACTTATTATTATACCTACGTATCAGCCTACAATTATCATTTACACGAATTTAATTTCAAATTTTTAAATCCGTAACAATAAAATGTTAATAGACGGTAACTATGATTCGGAGTATGTCGGCAACCTTCGTATCCAGAACGAAACCGTTGCGCCCGCCGCCGGCGCCGCGTGGCCCGACGTCGGTGTCGCCAACTTTTAATAGAGTTGAAGCGAACGAATCCAATTCGAAACTCTGATAATATGTGATAATATACATTTGGGATTAACAAGTCTATTTGATGTTCATATGCTGGTTTAAATGAGCTAGAGCTTGTCGTTGTAGAACGTTATCTAGCTATGGCGTTTTCCTATTTCGCAAGTTGTTGTTGATGCTCGACGTAATTGTTTAAAACATAATGTCCTTTTTTTGTGTGGGATATTATCAAATAACTTCTCCCGCTCTGGGCGGAGCGGGAGGGCGTGTCAGACTTTTACTGACTAAAACCCCCCCGTGTTCCTTCAGTTGCCTGTGTGCCAGGGCCACGATATCCCTTTCGGACAAACTCGCAACCCGGGCAGGAAAACATAATGTCGTGAATAATATTGACCTTCTATGTCCAGCTATGGATATCTGGACATCTTTTGACTAAAATAATGCTAACTAATAGTTGCAACCTGTGGACAAAACAATAGTCTCGTTTCAAACATAGTCTTCAACTAAAATAGTTGTTTAGTTACTTGCTCCTAAGTATTGCAAACCGTCGCGGCTTCTCCGTCCGGTGCCGTAAAGTCCGTCTCCAGCCACCACTGATACATCTGGAAGCAGAAACCATTTTAATGAAACAATACATAAATACCCTCCAACGGAGAAACCATAAATAGATAATAAAGTAAAAGCTCAACAAGGAAAACCGCTTCGAGCCACAATACGATGTTCAGAGAGAAGTAAATATATTACTTCTCTAAATCGTAATCGAATAAACTACATCAAAAGCACATTATCAAATATTTTATTACAATTTCACGTCGATTTTACCTTTTATAATAGGCACAGATAACGATACACAGCCGTCGGACTAACTCTTTTCATTACGTACATAATTCTAAATTAATTGTAAATAACGCGCTGTGTTTCGCCGCTTATAAATCTCTTAAAATATGCTTAAGCATCCCAGTTCGTAACGTTGTTCTTATTTGCTTTATTAAATTTTACCCGTAACAGTCTTCAGGAGGGAAATTTATTTCGGTGTCTGTGAGTGCGGGTGTGTTTCATTATTCTTCAGCTAAGCCGCGGATTAGATTAGCAGCCTCTCACGGCGCTTGTTGTCAAGCAATGCATATTACATTAAGTGTAAACTAGACTCGTTCCTTTATTTAGATTGCGAGAAATACTCTTGATGGAAATCGTATTCATGAATGCGAATGTAAGTAGGGATTTTTTACTTCCGTACAAACTTCTAATTAAAGAGAACACGGTCTTTCTCCCAGTTTCGTTATAATTTATTATTTCATGTCTCGCGAATGTACCCGATATTTAGACGTTGTTACCCAGAATAAGTATTAAGGGAGAAAAACAAAAACGTTGACAAGATTACGGTAGCCTGAATTTGACGTACAAAGTCCGATCCTATGAAAAACGTAATATTCCGTTTCAATTATCTTCACGGATTTGCGACATCGAAATCCTGTCACAAAACAAATGACGAGACGCGAAACAAATACTTTGGAAGTGGGAGGGGTCTCGGGGTCCGAACAAGGTCCCGACACATGACGAATATGGGCTAGAAGGGATTATGATAACAAATACACCGCAAATTAAGGGTCAAACTCGCTTTATTTATCGAACAGTAGACGATATGACGATATTGAATTTGTTGTCAGCTAACGGATTTCAAGATGCGTCATCCTAAAATTTTAAATGAAAAAGCGTTTTTGTCCTAATCTTCAAAAAGCAGTTTGGGATAAATACGTACCTATAGGCACGTATTTATCCCATAAATACGTATGGATAAATACGTACCTACGTATTACAGCATGTATGGATATAATTTTTGGATATATGTTTATTGACTATTTGTTTAATACTCTGACTGAAGGAAAATGCAATTGGGTTAAATTTCATCGATAGAATTTAATTCCGAAAAGACCTCTACTTTTTATATTTTTTTCTGTAATTCTAAAATCCCAAATACGTATGGTATATCATGATGTAGTTGTTTGCTGTAAAACTAAATTCCGTCAGCCCATAGCAGCCACCTGCTGGATCTTTGTCCAGCAGCTGACTCTGAAACAAAAAAAAAAGTTATTGTTGAAATATCAATAAAATAAATAAAAAAACCGGTCAAGATCGACTCGGACTCGCGCACCGAGGGTTCGTACATATTTATGATGTTGATGATTTCTGAAAAATCTATTTAGAGACATCGTTTTATTTTTCCTGTAATCTTTACATAAACTTCTGTCACATAGAATAATTTCAGATTTGAAAAAAAAAAATGTTTGAGTATGTGCAAACAGCGCTCTTTCATATGAGACCCCACATGCCCTTGTAGACTCCATTCGAATTTTTAAGACCCTCTTCAGGCCCTGTTGCAAAAAAGGTATACTTTTTTTAAATTTCTTTCTTATTTGCAAAATAGTTGGGTAAACGTCATCTAAAACTATTCCAAATTTCAAGTTGATAGCATTAGTAGTTCTTGAGATATCCAGCTGTGACAGACAGTCGGACAGACTTAGTCTCACCATAAGGGTTCCTTTTGACCATTTTGGTACGGAACCCTAAAAATAACAATACAACGTGCAGCTATAATAAATTGAGGATACCAAATCTCATAAAACAAGCACCGTCGGATAGTAGGGAAACAAAGCCTTTGGCAGACCAGTGCAGTTTGTGGCGATAAAATTGCTCTAGAATAATGCCAGGACACCATCTGTCGCCGCCGGATGCTGCGCCAGTCGTGATACCTGTCCGACTTACCCACACATGGAAGAGGAAAGTAGTGTCTGTGTATATTAGGTAGCATTTAGGTATAGAAATGAATTATACAGAGTGACTGGGAAATAGTGGCGGAGCCGTTAAGGGGAGGTAGTCTAGGGTTATTCCGACAGATATCACTATGAGACCTACCGTCCTTACTTAACCCTTTTTTTTAAAGAAAATTGATGTTTTATCAGCCATCAAAGTATTTTTTTTACATTTTGCATTTTGAAATTTAAGAATTAATATTACTTATTTAGAATATCTTTGTTGCAAAACAAAAAAAAGTAGGCCAAATTGGGTTACACTCTTTAAGTAGATCTTGGAAAGGGTTAAGTAAGGACGGTAGGTCTCATAGTGATATCTGTCGGAATAACCCTAGACTACCTCCCCTTAACGGCTCCGCCACTATTTTCCAGTCACCCTGTATATATAGAAACTCATGCTTTTTTTTCCATAAAAGGGGGGGGGGTGTAGGCGGAAACTACAGAACCCCACCTCAGCTACAATCCTTACATACTCCATAATGTAAGGATTGCTTCGTTTTCGGTCATGGATCTAGTCCGACACGCACGCCGGTTGCCATTACAACGCACCTGCAGTGCTATTCTGTAACCATCTCACCGTGAAAACTTAGGTGAAGTGAGCGTGGAGTGAACTGTCAGTGAGGGATTGACACTGTTAACAACTCACTTCAAGCTCACTTCACCTACGTTTACACGGTGAGATTTTTCCAGAATAGATTGGCTGACCATCCTGAAGAACATCACCACACCTTATTGGTAGTATATATACTAGTATGTCTTTAGGTGAGTTTATGTATCTAGAAAAGAATTATTTTGTGTATTAATGCGATACTAAAATAAATTGGGGGCTTTTTCGTTACCATTTATTTCAATAATACAGCATGTATGGATATAATTTTTGGATATACGTTTATTGACTATACTCTGACTGAAGGTAAATGCAATTGGGTTAAATTTCCTCGATAGAATTTAATTCCGAGAAGACCTCTACTTTTTATATTTTTTTCTGTAATTCTAAAATCCTAAGTAATTTTATTGCATAATTGCATTCAAGATGTGCGTATTAGGTAACTGAAAACTCTGCCTGAAAATATTTTTGATACATAGCTTAATTTATTTTTAAACAATTTTTATTTGGTTTGGCGCTCTTACGTTGTTTTATTTTGGTTCCTGCGCATTGTTGCGCTCTCTTTTTCGCATGTGGAAGTAATTGACTCTGTCACTTTCTTATTCCCGCCCAGTTCGCTATGATTTATTTTTTACGTATCACCTTTAATGAGTGATGTGTGACGCCGTGGCGCCTCTCCAGCCACTCCTCAAAGAGGGGACTTATTGCCACAATTGTGGCGTGCCCAGCGCTGGGTTGCGACAATCGCACTCTCCATGTCGCCATGAGACCCCGCCGGAGCTCCGTCCGCTGTGCCGCGATTTCTTGTGGCAGCGGAGTTATGCCCCGGAGTTTCACCTCTAGAACGCGCCCACACCGGTGCCCCGTAAAGGGCCATGGACCGCACGATCCCCGCGTAGAGCCTCCGGCAGACCTGAGAAATACCTAAAGTTGTGTTTTAATGTTTAAGAGCGTATATGCCCTAGGTAAAGTGAGTTATTTCTTTTGTATTATTAGCACACTTGCAGATATTTGACAGGCTATATACATATTGATGTGTTGTGTTAAAGGTATTTCAAAAGCTTGTTAAGAAAAATGTAGGTTCTAGTTAATTAGGGTGAGGTGTCTTCTTTGCAGGGTTTTTCGGCAGGGATGAAATCTGCAGTTCTGAGAAAAGGGGATGTAAATAAATTAGCCAATAATTTGTACGCGTAAATGTTAATTTATGTTTTAGGATTTGCGTTGATAGGTTTTTATTGATGTGTAGTATGAATATACTCATACTTAGGTCTATAAAAAAAAGATGTAACTCATTCATTCGTTCATTCTCCTGCCCTTATCCCAATTTATTTGGTGTCGGCGCAACATGTCCCTTTCTTCCATACTTCTCTATTAGTCGTCATCTCGGTAGTCACTCCCTTTCTAGCCAAATCATCTTTCACACAGTCCATCCATCGTTTCTTTGGTCTTCCCCTGCTCCTATAGCCATCGAAATTCATACTCAAAACTTTCCTCACGACATTTTCTTCATTCTTCCGCATCACATGCTGTACGGTCTCATCAACCGTACATTTACTTTGCGAACGCAGCAACCTACTTGGATGTCGTGCGTCACAAATATTATGCTATAATTATAGCGTTTTAAGCAAAACATATCGAGTCAGCCAATAGCTGTGGAACTAACCACTGGTCAAGAGAAAGAATCGCTACCACTTTAAACTTGTTAACCTTCTGCATTTTATAATATAACTTTAAACTCAACTTGAGGTTCTTTCTGTGTACTCCATAACTAAACCAACATCAACAAAGTGATAGTGTACGGTGCCTACAACCATTGGCTCCTACATTAAATGGTCCTTCGAGCCGGATATTTATTGTGTGTAGTGTCTTTATTTACGATAGCGAATCGGTTCAGCTGGTCTCCCACAAGCGGGTCGCCCCAGTTGGATTGAGAAGGCGCATAATATCGTACATAGAGTGCGAACGCAATAAATAGAAACAAACGACAATTTCAAGACGCTAAGGATTACGCAACTCCACCACAACTTCGAGAACGGATCCGTGGAGACTTGAAAGAAGAAGCCTACAAACTGTGGTCTTCGTGTCGTGAACTAACGTCAAGCTATACGTCTATCACCGTCAACTACGTGCTGGACTACTGAGCTACATACATCAAACTAAACTTACCTCTTTTCGACAACTAGAGAAGAGAACCTACGATGGAGATGCTACAACTCCAACAATCTTGCTTTGAAAACATCAAAGCTCTGTGCTCTAACTATAAAAAGGATAGCCCCTCAAGGAAAACTGAAGAGTACTTAATCAAACGTCTAGAATCTCTCGAAGCACAGTGGAATGACTTCGAGCAACGAGATACGATTCTGGAGCAAACCTTAGAAGACAAAAATATCACCTACTTCGTGGATAACGTGTACAGCAGAACTCAAGCTCAATACGAATCTACGAAACTAGACATGCTTAACTTACTGGAACAACTACAGGGAAAAAAAGTTGTGAAGTTCGACTTAACTGGGATACTGGATCGAGATACTGACGATACCACCAAAACATTGCTGAGTAAGCAAGAGTGCAACTTTAAAGCCCTCGACCGCGCCATGTCGAAAATTGACATAAAAACTGTCACGGAGAAATGGGAGCTAGAAGACCATCTCTCCATTTTAAGATCGAAGTGGAATGTCATCGACAAACAACACTGGGAGCTGGAGGCGTTACTCAAAGGCTCCAACGGTAATTATTACAACATGTTCGTCGATATGGAAGACAAGTACGACGAGCTAAGAAAAACCTTGAACAGTAAGATTTGGTCGACAATGCACTACGAAAAGTCGGCGCCAAAAATTGAGGTTCCTGAATTTTCAGGTAGCTATACCCAGTGGATTTCCTTCAAGGATCTCTTCATGGAAACCATCCACAACAACCCGATGATTAACAAAGCGCAAAAGATGCAGCATCTGAAAACGAGGTTGAGAGGCGAAGCTGAAAGATTGGTGCAACATCTCAGTATTGGCGCAGAAAACTACACATCCTGTTGGGAAATACTGACTCAGCGTTTCGACAATCGAAGGCTGCAATTTACGTCATTCCTAAACACCATGCTCAACCTGCCTGCCATTCAACAACCCGACAGTTTCAACCTCAAAAAGATGCATGACGTCATAACTGAATGTACGAACGGACTATCAAACATTGGTTTAGATATCGCATCTTGGGACCCAATTATCGTACACTTGATGTCGCAGAAACTTGACACGACTACCTACAGCGAGTACATAAAGGAACTACGAGATCCTAGAGATGTGCCAAACCTGAACGAGCTATTATACTTCCTGGAAAACAAGTTCATGGCGTATGAAACCATGAAGAATACGAAAAAAGAAGTATCTAACCAGCATAAGCAAGTCTCGTCCAAGTCGTTTAACAAGCATCATTCTGCAAACCTACATGACTACGAGCGTCTAAAATCTTTCAAGAAAACTTATCATACAGCATATGGACACTGCCCACACTGTGACGGAAATCATGTATTGATGAAATGTCCAAAGTTCATCAATATGGACTCATTCCAACGGAATAACACAGTTGCAAAATTACACGTGTGTAAAAACTGCTTATACAGTCATGGCAACACAGATTGTGCGTCAGCAAAAACTTGCAAAGAATGCAATATGAAGCATCACACTTTACTGCATAACTCAGACACGAAAAATACTCTCAACTCAACAAATAAGGAAAGAAACAACAACTATTTAGGTCAACGACCAACCACATCCACACACAAACAAAGCTCCAACCATATATCTACTAACGAGATGGAGGTTTTATTAACTACTGTGCAGCTTAAGATAAAGTCTGCAAATGGGGATTATATCATGCTTCGAGCACTACTAGACCAAGGTTCGCAAGTAAACTTGATCACCGAGAATGCCGCACAGATGCTACGACTACCAAGGAAAAGATTGAATGCAACCATAACGGGAGTGGGAGCTGCGCCTGGAAACTGCAAAGGACGGCTTCAGCTTACCTGTCAATCGATTCACTCAGACTACGCATTCGAAACTCAAGCACTCATCTTAAGCAAACTAACAAACAACTTACCCAACTCATCCTTCGAAAAGGCTAACTGGCCACACCTGGAAAACTTGAAACTAGCAGATCCGGAATTCAACGTATCGAGCCCTATAGACTTATTACTTGGGGCAGACGTATACTCCGACATCATCCTTGACGGTGTCTTGAAAGGCAGGCAACAGTCTCCTGTAGCGCAACAGACGCACTTAGGATGGATCCTATGTGGCAAACTGAAAATTTTTATTTGTCACATAACACTGGTCGACCTAAGCGAATTAACTAAATTCAGGGAGAACGAAGACATAACTATCAGCAACCATGACATGCCCAAGGACAATCAGTGTGAAGAATATTACACCAAGACAGTACAACGAGATGCAGATAACAAATACATCGTTAAGATGCCTATGAGCTCTGAGTTGCAAAACAAATTAGGCAAATCAAAGTCAATGGCTATCTCACAATTTCTCCAATTAGAAAAACGCCTGGGAAAGAACAACAAACTTGCAATAATGTACCGGGACTTCATCAGAGAATATACGCAACTACAGCATATGAAACCGGCGTCTCCAATATTAACTTCCATGGCTGAATGCAACCTTCCGCACCATGGTGTTTTGCGAGAACAATCCACGACTACCAAACTAAGAGTGGTTTTTAATGCCTCGCAAAGGACAACAACTGGGTACAGTTTGAATAGCATAATAAAAAAGGGTCCAAATCAACAGAAGGATAATCAAGGCCTTATACTAAAGTGGAGGTCCTACAAGTACGCTTTTACCGCCGATATAGAGAAGATGTACCGATGCATCGGGTTAGCTGAAGATCAACAATCACTTCAGAAGATAATATGGCGCGACTCTCCTGCTGAAAGGTTACAAGAATATCAACTTTGCACCGTGACATACGGTACCAAGTGCGTGCCATGGTTGGCTATGAGAACTATGAAGCAGTTAGCCCTGGATGACGGCCATAAATATCCAGAGGCCGCCAATACATTACTCAACGAGTTCTACGTTGATGATGTGATTAGCGGTCACTACTCTCTGGATAAAGCTAAAGACCTACAAAGTTCCCTTATAAACTTATTGAAGGGCGGCGGCATGAACTTACGAAAGTGGTCAGCCAACCACCCCACGCTACTAGAGAGTTTAACTGACGATCAAATATCAACTAAAAGCATATTTGATTTCAAAACTGAAGACTCGACAAAAACGCTCGGACTCGGCTGGAACCCAAACATCGACACATTCATGTTTAACTGGAGTCTGGAAGAAAAGTCGAAGGGTCGGACAACGAAAAGGCACTTACTTTCCGAAATTTCGAAACTGTACGATCCTTTGGGTTGGTTGGCTCCCATAACAGTGTCGGCAAAACTATTATTCCAAAGAGTATGGAACAACAAACTGGCGTGGGATGAAGAACTACCGAGTGACATTCTAAATGATTGGGTCAAATTGAAAAATGAACTACCAAATGTAAGGAAATTAAAACTAAACCGATGGATTGGTGCACAACAATCAATAGAATTGCTGGGATTTTGCGATGCGAGTGAAAAGGCGTATGCGTGTGTCATATACAGCCGAGTAAGGAACGAACAAGATATACCGACTGTAACTTTACTCGCCGCTAAAACCAGGGTTGCGCCTCTATCACAAAAAACTACGTTGCCGAGATTAGAACTATGTGGCGCACTACTGTTGGCTAAACTCATGAAAAAAACTACGGAAGCTTTAGCTGGATACAATTTGTCAATACAAGCATGGTGTGACTCTCAAATAGTCTTAGCGTGGCTGCAAGGAGATGCATCAAGGTGGGATAAATACGTGTCCAATAGAGTTGACAAAATAAAACAAATAATTCGTTCCGACAAGTGGCGCTACGTAAAATCAGCACAGGACCCTGCTGACTGTGCATCGAGAGGAATGCTGCCGAGAAAACTAGTCAACTTCGATCTCTGGTGGCAAGGTCCGGAATTCCTGAAAAGGGCAGAAGACTGTGACCTCATGAGAAACTCCACATGTTTGTTTACAACCAACCAGGAAAGTGTCAACTTAGCAGTGGCAACCACAACGGTGCCGAGAAACAATGAACATTTTATAAATAATTTATTACATAAATATAGTTCATTAACGCAAGTAATTCGAGTAACCGCTCTGGTACTGCGCTTTATCGCGACGGCACACTCCAAGATGATATTTGAAACCAACTACCTAAGTGTGAGTGAACTCAAGCTAGCAGCTGATCGAGTAATTACATATGTGCAGAGTACGGAGTTTGAAAATGAATACAAACAACTGAAAGCAAACGGAATTGTAAACAATAAGAGCATCATATACAAATTGAATCCTTGTATAGATGAAAAAGGGGTTATAAGAGTCGGTGGAAGACGGAGTAACTCCTACTTGCCCTTCGAGATGAAAAACATTACACTACTGGCAAAAATAGAAGCCTGTATGAACTCAAGACCACTCTGTCCACTCACTGAAGATCCCGATGAATTTCAATACTATCTAACACCTGGTCATTTTCTCACTGGAAGCCCAACGATGTCAATACCAATTTCAACGTACTGTGACGTAAATAACGTTAATTTACGTCAACGATGGCAGCTAACAGAGCACATGCTGCACCAATTTTGGAAGAGTTGGTCGAGTGAATACTTAACACAACTCCAGAACAGGGGAAAATGGAACAAACCAAAAAAGAACATCCAGGAAGGCGATTTAGTCTTGATCAAGGACAACAACTTACCACCAGGAAAGTGGGCCATGGGACGCGTACTTGAACTGCATCCTGGTTCCGACGGCTATGTTCGAGTGACCATGGTTAAAACTCAATCTGGTATCATCAGACGTCCAGTCGTGAAACTGTCACCACTTCCTATCGAGACCAGCGTCCAAGATCACTCAGAAAAGAAAACTCCAACCATGCCAAAGACGGGCGGAAATAAATGTTTCTCCACATTTCTTACAATGTTATTAATTGTGTTTACGTTAATAACTGGGTCATATGGCGAAATCGTGACGTCTGGCGTTCAAATTACCAACTTCGAACTTGAGCGGCCGATTTACTATGACACAATAGGAAACGTACAAGTGATTCACGACGAATGGACACTACTTATGTACTATAACTTAACAACTTACTGGGACGGAGTATATCGAATTGAAGCCTACCTAAAGGGATTGAACGAACTGTGCCAAAAAACCGACCCAAGATACTGCCAGACAACTTTAGAACAGCTCAACCATGAAATAGAAATACTGAGTTACTACAACACTATACTCCTAGCTCCTCATAAGCACTTGAGTACTCGTAAGAAACGAGGACTAATTGATGGAGTGGGATATGTTGCTAACAGCCTCTTTGGTATTCTAGATCAACAGTTCGCAGGTAAATACCACAACGACATAGAAGCTGTCCAAAATAACGAAAACTATCTACTTGATTTGGTAAAAAATCAAACTTCAATAGTCGAACTTCAAAACAATATGCTGAAGAAGAATGAAAAAAATATCATGCGACAGTTTGGTTTAATAGACGACTTCATGGCGCAGACTAACATCAACTTAGTCAAAGTGGAGTCCGAAATGGAAATAGTGATGGCTACTAACTACTTCAACTCGGCCTCTCTAACAGCATACTTGCTGTTTACCAATTTAGAGAGAGTCCAAGAGATGCTGTTTGAAAGCCTAAGTGATGTCTACTAAGGGCACATAGACATCCATCTACTTACACCTGTCAACTTGATCGAGCAACTAACTGAAATAGCGGGCAAACTCCCGAGGACCTCGTCGTTGCCTGTCCGAAACATCAGAAACGATGTAAAAGACCTCTACAAACTGCTATACGTGAGAGCGCGAGTTACCACTAACTACTTCTTGTTCGAGATACACGTCCCATTGATCTCAGATGAAGACTTCACTCTATACCAAGCTACTCCGTTGCCCATGAAAACAAGCACAGGAACAGTCATCGTTCAACTAGCTTCGCAGTACATAGCAGTAAACTTCGGGAAGAGCACTTATGTCTCTTTAACTGAAGATGACATGAAGCGGTGTAGTCACATTCAACCAGGCAATTTGATATGCAACAAGAATCTGCCGATATTCAACTTGCATAACAGCAATGCTCCTTGTGAAGCAAAATTACTGGGTCATCGAACGACCTCACCTTGTGACGTAAAAAATGTGCTATGTAAGCAGGAGTGGATCGCGTTACACACAGCGAATACTTGGCTGGCGATTTGTTGCGGAACTTGCAAAATACGAATCGTGTGTGAACATGATATCACTACGCACTCCATGACTTCCGGAATACTGACCTTGCCACAAGGTTGCTTGTTGCAATCAAAGGAACTAACAATTCACTCGCATAACCAATACAATAGCAACATGAAGATGGATCTTTCCATGAACATACCGTCGCTCAACTCGTTGGTAAATAACATTGTGAACATAACACATAAAAATATGTCTCACTTGATGTTACCAGAAACTGCAGAATTGGAGGAAATCGAGAAGCGATTAGCTATTATGAAAACACAAGAAAACCACCTCCCATCAACCATTTCCACTCACGACATACACCAATACGCCGTATCATATACCATTGTGGGACTTATCATCACTGTCTCTGTGGGGTGGTTTGTAAAGAGATACGGACCATCTTGTCGCTGTAAACAAACTAAGAGCCGTTCAGCTACGAACAATCAGCTTGAAGAAATTGAACTGCAACCGATACAACACAGAAAGCAAGAAGAAAACATTCACACGGCGAGCCAAGCAGAACTGCAAGCGGGACGTCCTCGTCAGGCAGACAACATCGCGTTCAACTTCGAATAGTTTAATTTATTATTTGTTTCTTTGTAATAGGGTTTCTTCTCTTGACAATCTTTCATTAACTTCTTTTACATCTTTGTGGGGTTGCCAACATGTACGGTCTCATCAACCGTACATTTACTTTGCGAACGCAGCAACCTACTTGGATGTCGTGCGTCACAAATATTATGCTATAATTATAGCGTTTTAAGCAAAACATATCGAGTCAGCCAATAGCTGTGGAACTAACCACTGGTCAAGAGAAAGAATCGCTACCACTTTAAACTTGTTAACCTTCTGCATTTTATAATATAACTTTAAACTCAACTTGAGGTTCTTTCTGTGTACTCCATAACTAAACCAACATCAACAAAGTGATAGTGTACGGTGCCTACAACCATTGGCTCCTACACATGCCATACCATGACAACCGATTTCCGCAAAGATGTAACTACCCGCCTAATAAGGGTAGATATTTTTATGTAAGTAACCTCATTATTTACACTAGTTAAAAGACGAAAGAAATAAAGAAAATTGTTTATGCTGCACAAACAAAACGCACATTACAAAAAGAAATACATAAATTGCACACATACAAAGTAGCCAAAAGCCTCGTAGTCAAACAATAAAAGTTTGACAATCTTGTCCAATGGTAGTTTTTTTTTACATGCCCTCTGGATATAATTAAAAATTTTCACAAAAAAAAATACTCAAAGTATAAAATGATGAATATTAAAATCATAACCAACATACGTGAACAAAAGTTTTATATTAGCATGCATTTTAAACCCTGCGTAGAGTTCTGCATTCATTTCAAATTCAAAAGCGCTTAATTAAAAATAAACTTCGTGTCACCTGAAATATGCTCACTAGAATATTGTGAATGCTAAATTAACGAACACTGGCCAGAATATGTTTGATTAAGGGCCTGGTCCCACGTGCCCACAACTCCACCACAATCGTAACGTCACCACAAAGACAACACGTGGACGGGCGCAAATTGGTATGAAAATGAATAGTTCATTCACACGGACCATATTTGGCCGTAAAAATCAACCGATGTCCCGACCACATCAACGCCACGTCGCAGCCACAACGCAACCACCAGCGAGACCGCGTGCTATCGGCCGGCCACATGAACAACACAACGTAGCATTGCAAAAGCAAAATCAGCCTATAATGTTCCCACTGCTGTCCACCATCACCGTGTCATCCACCACGCGGGCCCAGTGCGGGTTGGTAAATGTCACATGTCTTCGAACTTTTTGTTCTAAGACATGTCGGTTTCCTCACGATGTTTCCATTCACTGTTTTGAGAGCAGTGGTGATGAAACAATTTACACAAAGTAAAGCGCCTGTCTGGGTTCGAACCTACGACCTACAACTCGTAAGTACGGGTGTTACCAGTGGGCCACTACTGCTTTTTAATTACCTTGTATTGACACGACGCCGTGGCGTGTGGTGCCGGACGTAAAGAATCACCATCCTATTTCTTTCTGCGGGTGTGGTAAAAAGCGATTAAGGGACTTACTAGAGAATGGCCAGCAGCGTTTTCTATGCATTTTAACACCATACTGCGATCGCCAACCCGCCAAGCGCGGCGATTATGGCAAACCCCCCTTTGGGGGAGGCTTACGTCCAGCAGTGGACGTATTTCGGCTGAAATGATGATGACGTCGCGACGACAATGTCACAGCCGAAGATCTGTCTGTCTGCAAACACTAGCCACAACGCAAGCACATCGAAATTTTGTAGTTACCACAACGCAACTACAAGAACATGCAGCGACACTATTCACACGTAGCCACGTGACTGCTTGCCCACATTTTGTCGCTGCGATGTGGCGTGGTTGTGGTACGGACCCTTAGATATACCAGAGGTGAGAGCACGAACTCATGACGCACGTAACTTATTTTCGAACGATTTTAAAATAAAAAATACAACAATTCTATTACATTTTGGTTTAAATTTTTGCGTCGATCACAATTGTGCTTATGAATGAAGTCTTAAAACTAAGTAAATACTATAATTTATTGATTTGACGTTCAAAAGTGCCTTTTGACGATCAAAAGTACCTCATATTACATTATTTATTTCAAATAGTGCCTTGCATTTTATACTGTACATACATTTTATATTTGAAATAAATAATTTGAGTTTGACTTTATGCAAAACGAGTCCGAAATCGTCATGCACTTTGAATCAAGCGCGTGGTGTTTAGCGTTCATTCCTTCTTTATCGAGACAAGTTGATAAAATAAAGAAAGGAGAATATTTAAATGAGCCTTTCAAAACTTTTTAGTCTTCTAATGATGTACGCTTTTTTATTTTTTATATAGTCTCTTTTTAACTTTTTGCTCAAAGTTGGTCGCAGTAACTAAGCTAAGGCACCCCGACCAAATGAGTTAAGTAAGGTTAAAACTGTCTGTCCGGTAGACTGCAGCCCTCGTTCGGGAGGAGGCACGGCTCGCTGTGTTTCGGGTGACGCAGGTGCTCTCGGGGTATGGTTGCTTCGGGAAGTACCTGTGTCGCATAAATAGGGAGCCGGACGCCCGGTGTCACCACTGCTTCGACTGCCGGGAGGACACGGCGCGGCATACGCTGGCAGTGTGCCGCTTGGGAGGAGCCTCGCCGTGCCCTCATCTCAGGAGTAGGCAGTGACGAGTCCTGGGATGCGGTGGTATCCTTCTGCGAAACAGTCGTGTCGCGGAAGGAGGCTGCGGAAAGGGAGCGGGAGATCTCGTCCGCTCACCCGGCCCGCAGCAGGCGCACTGGGCGTCGGCAGAGGGCAGACAATGCCCTTTTCCGTAGTGTTCCACGCGCGCCCCTTTCAGACGTTGTGGGGGGGGGGGGTCAAACACCTCACCCACCCCACAGACTTGAGGTAGCCCGCAGAGGCGGGCCGGCACTGGCCGGGGATCACGGAAGTAATACTAGTTTCCAAGATTCCCGGTGCAAGTGTGGGAAGGGAACACTGGGGTGGTTTTTAGGCAGTAAGAGTCTGACAGACCCACATCCACGAGGATTTTCCACCCCGGCAACAAAAAAAAAAAAAAAGTTTAGAACTGTGACCAACCACGCGTAAACTGAGTTTCAAACTGAAACGAACATTTTTTTTCAATTAAACCATTTACAGGCACTTTTGAACTGTCAAGGTCAGAAATAAAAGCTAGTTGCCCATTCCAAAGAGTAGTAGGTACATAAGGAGAGGAACAGGCAAGAAACTTCAAGGATACTCTTAAATTATATTGTTACAAAAACACTTTTTGTTACATGTTGAATTAATAACTAATATGAGACAATTCAAAAATAAATTGTTGCTCTTATTTTCTGTACTCTGGACGCTTTTAACGTGTACATACTCGTATAATATTTTTTGTTTACGCCGTTCTCACATAATAATATATTTATAAATTCAACATTAAAAATGTAACTAATATTTTTGTAAAAAGTCGTGGCAGCTAAGAGATGACCAGTCCCAACTGACGACACCCTTCCACGAACATGACGCGTGGATTAGCACCATTCAGCTCAACCGTTTTCAAGTAGCTAAATAATCCAACACACGCGCCACCATCAGCGAGACATCTGAGATAGCATGACATACTCGCAGCCGCCAGGGCACATTCAAGTCAATGAAACACATATTACCCGGTAAATGGTAGCTCTATAGCACATAGTACTCCCATCTGAGTTAAGCAATTTTTAATATAAAGGAGATTGAATTTTTCGGTTGTGTGTCGGACAACGAAAAGGCACTTACTTTCCGAAATTTCGAAACTGTACGATCCTTTGGGTTGGTTGGCTCCCATAACAGTGTCGGCAAAACTATTATTCCAAAGAGTATGGAACAACAAACTGGCGTGGGATGAAGAACTACCGAGTGACATTCTAAATGATTGGGTCAAATTGAAAAATGAACTACCAAATGTAAGGAAATTAAAACTAAACCGATGGATTGGTGCACAACAATCAATAGAATTGCTGGGATTTTGCGATGCGAGTGAAAAGGCGTATGCGTGTGTCATATACAGCCGAGTAAGGAACGAACAAGATATACCGACTGTAACTTTACTCGCCGCTAAAACCAGGGTTGCGCCTCTATCACAAAAAACTACGTTGCCGAGATTAGAACTATGTGGCGCACTACTGTTGGCTAAACTCATGAAAAAAACTACGGAAGCTTTAGCTGGATACAATTTGTCAATACAAGCATGGTGTGACTCTCAAATAGTCTTAGCGTGGCTGCAAGGAGATGCATCAAGGTGGGATAAATACGTGTCCAATAGAGTTGACAAAATAAAACAAATAATTCGTTCCGACAAGTGGCGCTACGTAAAATCAGCACAGGACCCTGCTGACTGTGCATCGAGAGGAATGCTGCCGAGAAAACTAGTCAACTTCGATCTCTGGTGGCAAGGTCCGGAATTCCTGAAAAGGGCAGAAGACTGTGACCTCATGAGAAACTCCACATGTTTGTTTACAACCAACCAGGAAAGTGTCAACTTAGCAGTGGCAACCACAACGGTGCCGAGAAACAATGAACATTTTATAAATAATTTATTACATAAATATAGTTCATTAACGCAAGTAATTCGAGTAACCGCTCTGGTACTGCGCTTTATCGCGACGGCACACTCCAAGATGATATTTGAAACCAACTACCTAAGTGTGAGTGAACTCAAGCTAGCAGCTGATCGAGTAATTACATATGTGCAGAGTACGGAGTTTGAAAATGAATACAAACAACTGAAAGCAAACGGAATTGTAAACAATAAGAGCATCATATACAAATTGAATCCTTGTATAGATGAAAAAGGGGTTATAAGAGTCGGTGGAAGACGGAGTAACTCCTACTTGCCCTTCGAGATGAAAAACATTACACTACTGGCAAAAATAGAAGCCTGTATGAACTCAAGACCACTCTGTCCACTCACTGAAGATCCCGATGAATTTCAATACTATCTAACACCTGGTCATTTTCTCACTGGAAGCCCAACGATGTCAATACCAATTTCAACGTACTGTGACGTAAATAACGTTAATTTACGTCAACGATGGCAGCTAACAGAGCACATGCTGCACCAATTTTGGAAGAGTTGGTCGAGTGAATACTTAACACAACTCCAGAACAGGGGAAAATGGAACAAACCAAAAAAGAACATCCAGGAAGGCGATTTAGTCTTGATCAAGGACAACAACTTACCACCAGGAAAGTGGGCCATGGGACGCGTACTTGAACTGCATCCTGGTTCCGACGGCTATGTTCGAGTGACCATGGTTAAAACTCAATCTGGTATCATCAGACGTCCAGTCGTGAAACTGTCACCACTTCCTATCGAGACCAGCGTCCAAGATCACTCAGAAAAGAAAACTCCAACCATGCCAAAGACGGGCGGAAATAAATGTTTCTCCACATTTCTTACAATGTTATTAATTGTGTTTACGTTAATAACTGGGTCATATGGCGAAATCGTGACGTCTGGCGTTCAAATTACCAACTTCGAACTTGAGCGGCCGATTTACTATGACACAATAGGAAACGTACAAGTGATTCACGACGAATGGACACTACTTATGTACTATAACTTAACAACTTACTGGGACGGAGTATATCGAATTGAAGCCTACCTAAAGGGATTGAACGAACTGTGCCAAAAAACCGACCCAAGATACTGCCAGACAACTTTAGAACAGCTCAACCATGAAATAGAAATACTGAGTTACTACAACACTATACTCCTAGCTCCTCATAAGCACTTGAGTACTCGTAAGAAACGAGGACTAATTGATGGAGTGGGATATGTTGCTAACAGCCTCTTTGGTATTCTAGATCAACAGTTCGCAGGTAAATACCACAACGACATAGAAGCTGTCCAAAATAACGAAAACTATCTACTTGATTTGGTAAAAAATCAAACTTCAATAGTCGAACTTCAAAACAATATGCTGAAGAAGAATGAAAAAAATATCATGCGACAGTTTGGTTTAATAGACGACTTCATGGCGCAGACTAACATCAACTTAGTCAAAGTGGAGTCCGAAATGGAAATAGTGATGGCTACTAACTACTTCAACTCGGCCTCTCTAACAGCATACTTGCTGTTTACCAATTTAGAGAGAGTCCAAGAGATGCTGTTTGAAAGCCTAAGTGATGTCTACTAAGGGCACATAGACATCCATCTACTTACACCTGTCAACTTGATCGAGCAACTAACTGAAATAGCGGGCAAACTCCCGAGGACCTCGTCGTTGCCTGTCCGAAACATCAGAAACGATGTAAAAGACCTCTACAAACTGCTATACGTGAGAGCGCGAGTTACCACTAACTACTTCTTGTTCGAGATACACGTCCCATTGATCTCAGATGAAGACTTCACTCTATACCAAGCTACTCCGTTGCCCATGAAAACAAGCACAGGAACAGTCATCGTTCAACTAGCTTCGCAGTACATAGCAGTAAACTTCGGGAAGAGCACTTATGTCTCTTTAACTGAAGATGACATGAAGCGGTGTAGTCACATTCAACCAGGCAATTTGATATGCAACAAGAATCTGCCGATATTCAACTTGCATAACAGCAATGCTCCTTGTGAAGCAAAATTACTGGGTCATCGAACGACCTCACCTTGTGACGTAAAAAATGTGCTATGTAAGCAGGAGTGGATCGCGTTACACACAGCGAATACTTGGCTGGCGATTTGTTGCGGAACTTGCAAAATACGAATCGTGTGTGAACATGATATCACTACGCACTCCATGACTTCCGGAATACTGACCTTGCCACAAGGTTGCTTGTTGCAATCAAAGGAACTAACAATTCACTCGCATAACCAATACAATAGCAACATGAAGATGGATCTTTCCATGAACATACCGTCGCTCAACTCGTTGGTAAATAACATTGTGAACATAACACATAAAAATATGTCTCACTTGATGTTACCAGAAACTGCAGAATTGGAGGAAATCGAGAAGCGATTAGCTATTATGAAAACACAAGAAAACCACCTCCCATCAACCATTTCCACTCACGACATACACCAATACGCCGTATCATATACCATTGTGGGACTTATCATCACTGTCTCTGTGGGGTGGTTTGTAAAGAGATACGGACCATCTTGTCGCTGTAAACAAACTAAGAGCCGTTCAGCTACGAACAATCAGCTTGAAGAAATTGAACTGCAACCGATACAACACAGAAAGCAAGAAGAAAACATTCACACGGCGAGCCAAGCAGAACTGCAAGCGGGACGTCCTCGTCAGGCAGACAACATCGCGTTCAACTTCGAATAGTTTAATTTATTATTTGTTTCTTTGTAATAGGGTTTCTTCTCTTGACAATCTTTCATTAACTTCTTTTACATCTTTGTGGGGTTGCCAACATGTACGGTCTCATCAACCGTACATTTACTTTGCGAACGCAGCAACCTACTTGGATGTCGTGCGTCACAAATATTATGCTATAATTATAGCGTTTTAAGCAAAACATATCGAGTCAGCCAATAGCTGTGGAACTAACCACTGGTCAAGAGAAAGAATCGCTACCACTTTAAACTTGTTAACCTTCTGCATTTTATAATATAACTTTAAACTCAACTTGAGGTTCTTTCTGTGTACTCCATAACTAAACCAACATCAACAAAGTGATAGTGTACGGTGCCTACAACCATTGGCTCCTACACATGCCATACCATGACAACCGATTTCCGCAAAGATGTAACTACCCGCCTAATAAGGGTAGATATTTTTATGTAAGTAACCTCATTATTTACACTAGTTAAAAGACGAAAGAAATAAAGAAAATTGTTTATGCTGCACAAACAAAACGCACATTACAAAAAGAAATACATAAATTGCACACATACAAAGTAGCCAAAAGCCTCGTAGTCAAACAATAAAAGTTTGACAATCTTGTCCAATGGTAGTTTTTTTTTACATGCCCTCTGGATATAATTAAAAATTTTCACAAAAAAAAATACTCAAAGTATAAAATGATGAATATTAAAATCATAACCAACATACGTGAACAAAAGTTTTATATTAGCATGCATTTTAAACCCTGCGTAGAGTTCTGCATTCATTTCAAATTCAAAAGCGCTTAATTAAAAATAAACTTCGTGTCACCTGAAATATGCTCACTAGAATATTGTGAATGCTAAATTAACGAACACTGGCCAGAATATGTTTGATTAAGGGCCTGGTCCCACGTGCCCACAACTCCACCACAATCGTAACGTCACCACAAAGACAACACGTGGACGGGCGCAAATTGGTATGAAAATGAATAGTTCATTCACACGGACCATATTTGGCCGTAAAAATCAACCGATGTCCCGACCACATCAACGCCACGTCGCAGCCACAACGCAACCACCAGCGAGACCGCGTGCTATCGGCCGGCCACATGAACAACACAACGTAGCATTGCAAAAGCAAAATCAGCCTATAATGTTCCCACTGCTGTCCACCATCACCGTGTCATCCACCACGCGGGCCCAGTGCGGGTTGGTAAATGTCACATGTCTTCGAACTTTTTGTTCTAAGACATGTCGGTTTCCTCACGATGTTTCCATTCACTGTTTTGAGAGCAGTGGTGATGAAACAATTTACACAAAGTAAAGCGCCTGTCTGGGTTCGAACCTACGACCTACAACTCGTAAGTACGGGTGTTACCAGTGGGCCACTACTGCTTTTTAATTACCTTGTATTGACACGACGCCGTGGCGTGTGGTGCCGGACGTAAAGAATCACCATCCTATTTCTTTCTGCGGGTGTGGTAAAAAGCGATTAAGGGACTTACTAGAGAATGGCCAGCAGCGTTTTCTATGCATTTTAACACCATACTGCGATCGCCAACCCGCCAAGCGCGGCGATTATGGCAAACCCCCCTTTGGGGGAGGCTTACGTCCAGCAGTGGACGTATTTCGGCTGAAATGATGATGACGTCGCGACGACAATGTCACAGCCGAAGATCTGTCTGTCTGCAAACACTAGCCACAACGCAAGCACATCGAAATTTTGTAGTTACCACAACGCAACTACAAGAACATGCAGCGACACTATTCACACGTAGCCACGTGACTGCTTGCCCACATTTTGTCGCTGCGATGTGGCGTGGTTGTGGTACGGACCCTTAGATATACCAGAGGTGAGAGCACGAACTCATGACGCACGTAACTTATTTTCGAACGATTTTAAAATAAAAAATACAACAATTCTATTACATTTTGGTTTAAATTTTTGCGTCGATCACAATTGTGCTTATGAATGAAGTCTTAAAACTAAGTAAATACTATAATTTATTGATTTGACGTTCAAAAGTGCCTTTTGACGATCAAAAGTACCTCATATTACATTATTTATTTCAAATAGTGCCTTGCATTTTATACTGTACATACATTTTATATTTGAAATAAATAATTTGAGTTTGACTTTATGCAAAACGAGTCCGAAATCGTCATGCACTTTGAATCAAGCGCGTGGTGTTTAGCGTTCATTCCTTCTTTATCGAGACAAGTTGATAAAATAAAGAAAGGAGAATATTTAAATGAGCCTTTCAAAACTTTTTAGTCTTCTAATGATGTACGCTTTTTTATTTTTTATATAGTCTCTTTTTAACTTTTTGCTCAAAGTTGGTCGCAGTAACTAAGCTAAGGCACCCCGACCAAATGAGTTAAGTAAGGTTAAAACTGTCTGTCCGGTAGACTGCAGCCCTCGTTCGGGAGGAGGCACGGCTCGCTGTGTTTCGGGTGACGCAGGTGCTCTCGGGGTATGGTTGCTTCGGGAAGTACCTGTGTCGCATAAATAGGGAGCCGGACGCCCGGTGTCACCACTGCTTCGACTGCCGGGAGGACACGGCGCGGCATACGCTGGCAGTGTGCCGCTTGGGAGGAGCCTCGCCGTGCCCTCATCTCAGGAGTAGGCAGTGACGAGTCCTGGGATGCGGTGGTATCCTTCTGCGAAACAGTCGTGTCGCGGAAGGAGGCTGCGGAAAGGGAGCGGGAGATCTCGTCCGCTCACCCGGCCCGCAGCAGGCGCACTGGGCGTCGGCAGAGGGCAGACAATGCCCTTTTCCGTAGTGTTCCACGCGCGCCCCTTTCAGACGTTGTGGGGGGGGGGGTCAAACACCTCACCCACCCCACAGACTTGAGGTAGCCCGCAGAGGCGGGCCGGCACTGGCCGGGGATCACGGAAGTAATACTAGTTTCCAAGATTCCCGGTGCAAGTGTGGGAAGGGAACACTGGGGTGGTTTTTAGGCAGTAAGAGTCTGACAGACCCACATCCACGAGGATTTTCCACCCCGGCAACAAAAAAAAAAAGAAAGTTTAGAACTGTGACCAACCACGCGTAAACTGAGTTTCAAACTGAAACGAACATTTTTTTTCAATTAAACCATTTACAGGCACTTTTGAACTGTCAAGGTCAGAAATAAAAGCTAGTTGCCCATTCCAAAGAGTAGTAGGTACATAAGGAGAGGAACAGGCAAGAAACTTCAAGGATACTCTTAAATTATATTGTTACAAAAACACTTTTTGTTACATGTTGAATTAATAACTAATATGAGACAATTCAAAAATAAATTGTTGCTCTTATTTTCTGTACTCTGGACGCTTTTAACGTGTACATACTCGTATAATATTTTTTGTTTACGCCGTTCTCACATAATAATATATTTATAAATTCAACATTAAAAATGTAACTAATATTTTTGTAAAAAGTCGTGGCAGCTAAGAGATGACCAGTCCCAACTGACGACACCCTTCCACGAACATGACGCGTGGATTAGCACCATTCAGCTCAACCGTTTTCAAGTAGCTAAATAATCCAACACACGCGCCACCATCAGCGAGACATCTGAGATAGCATGACATACTCGCAGCCGCCAGGGCACATTCAAGTCAATGAAACACATATTACCCGGTAAATGGTAGCTCTATAGCACATAGTACTCCCATCTGAGTTAAGCAATTTTTAATATAAAGGAGATTGAATTTTTCGCAGTTACTTGGTTATTTAGTATATTTTTGTTCGATCAACTAATAAAATGATTTTTGATTGGCTTTCGTGCCTAATTTTGGGGCAAATTTTTCAACTTAGGTGATGCAACTCCATAACTCCTCATGTTCATGATATGTTTGAACCGCGAATCTCGTCGTGGGATAATTATCCCTTCCCGTCAACTTTTCGATAGAGTCATTTTATTTGCAGACATTTTAGCTGATGAAGATTAGCTGAAGATTTTGTATCACGCTTTACCGGCAGGACCACGTGTCAACGTTGCGAATTTAATGTTAAATTCACTGAGCTACAGAAACTGCATTATACTTGTCAAAAAATAATAGGCCCGTTTTGACATTTGACTTGAAT
Organism: Tiliacea citrago; assembly: GCA_963921375.1. Lineage (NCBI taxonomy): Eukaryota > Metazoa > Arthropoda > Insecta > Lepidoptera > Noctuidae > Tiliacea > Tiliacea citrago. Next base: position 18,207,905 of record OY992781.1, read on the forward strand.
CGATTTATCGTGAGTATCGAGTACCGAGTCATATGGTTATTTCACTAGTTACGTCGCGATGGTCAATCGCGACGTAACTTCTATCGATTCAATTTAAATGTCAAAACGGGCATATTATTTTTTGACAACTTTACTGTGTTTATAACTTTTACTGTCTTTATTATTATTTTCACTCGTCCGGGGCTTAACCTAATATATTTATTAAATAAAGCAAGTGAAAATAATTTGCAACGTTAATTTATTTGAAAGATTACAGAGTTTTTAGTAGCGTTACTAGTGAAGTACGTTTAGTAATATTCTATGGTAGTGATGTAACATTTGATAAAGAAGAGAGGTCTTAAATTAATAACTAAAACAAGGACATCAAAATGGGATTTATTTGAGGCTCATAAAAAGAGGCATATTTATTATTATTATATTATTATTTATCTTTATTAAAACAAGGTAATTACAACTTATAAAATAAGCCCCACAAAACCGTAGTAGTGGTTTTCCATTACACTCAATAAACTTTATACTTTTTTTTCTTTTTTTTTACTTTCTTTATTATACGGGTGTGTAATGTTTGGTATAATAACAAATGCTCTGATTTCAGTTGAAATAATGTTCATATAATATAATTTTCATATGCTGTAATATCAAGTAACCCAAATTCTATAGAATTTGGGTTATTTGATATTACAGCATTATATATATGACCGAATGTTTTAATCATATAATTTTCTAACCTAACCTAACCTAACCCAAATGATTCAATAACAGTAGATGGTATCTGACGCAGATATGTTAATTAAAACACTTTGATTCTTTTATTATTTTACTTATACAGGGTCAAATTAAATTAGCTAGCGAAGCTCCGCAGACGTGATGGGTGTCGATATCGCACAAAGTAAAAATTAAAAAGATTTGATGATTTTTTTGTAATCGGCGACCGCTGGTAGCATTGGTACTGGAAATATGAGTTGAGAAAATCTGTTTTATTTATGAGATCGTGTTATTGATACTCATCACGTCTGTGAAGTTTGTACACAAAAAAAAACTGATTTTTAATCTGATATTTCAAGTGACACTACTCCAAAAAAAATCAAATTAATTTATTTTTGTTTTATCATGTTCGGAAATCGATACCCGTCAAGTCCGTGGAGTTTCGCTAGCTAATTTAATTTGACCCTCTATATTTCTTAAACGCTTTATAAAAACAATAACCACGAATGGGATGGCGGGGTCTATTCCCTAGCTTCGCTCGCTCACACGACCCCGCCATCCCCTTCTAACCTAACCTGTCCGAGTCGGGGTGCCCTAAAGTCCAGATTGCATCCAGTTTCTCCTGGAAACATGAGTTGAGGTGGATTTTCAAAATTATATTAAAAGTTACTTAGAGATTATGAATATTATAGTAAATAAATAATATATACTAAATGAATATTATGTCAAATGTGCATTATAGGAAATGTTCATTATATCATAAGAAATTAGGTAAAATGAAATTATATTAACAAACAAAAGAATATTAACTGAAATTAGGTCAAGTGAACGTTGGATTGTTTGTTATTATATCAACCGTTACACACCCTTATTATACAGTGTCTTTTAATATTTTGAGGAAATCATCAATGGGAATTAGTTTGGGTTTTTTTTTTTTATATTCGATTAAATACATACCATAAAGAAATACGAGCACCAGATAAAACCGAAACATGTTTCTTTCATTAACAAGATATGTCTACAATCGTAATGCCTCCTAACTTTGACACATACAAGTATTTATTTAAGAGTTGTCGGTAGGCGGTAAGGAACAGCCACGTCGCCAGTGTAAAGCACTTTTGAAGCATCAAAGAGAAAATTATGTATATTTATTCAATAAACTCTCAAAAAATATTCAGTAATGTTGCGTGAGAGTAACTGATGCGATTTTCCCCTCTGTTCTCATTTTCCGTCCCATATTTTTGTTTTCAACTCCACTGAATATTTTTATTACGTTTTCTTGTCTCTCAACACATGAGTTATTTTCGTGTTGGCAGCCGCGGTTTTTACACAGCTTCCGAACGCGTTGAACTGCAAAAAGTTGTAGACTACTCTACGTCTTACCATGTGAACGGGCTCTTATGACGTGTCACTTTAAACTTATGAAGTAGTAGACAAATACGGGCGTCGTTATGAAGCATGAAATGCATACTAAAGGCTTAAGCAGATGGAGGTAGGCGGAGCCGCAACGCAACGGATTGCAAAAATCCTCTTTCATCTCTTTCGAACATTTTCTACGAACCAACACACACTACCGGCGGGCCGCATGGCACTTTTTGTATCAAAATGAGTTTCGCTGCGGCCCGTTGCGGCTGTAATGTGCGCTTGGCTTAATTAACTCTACTATTTCCAGTTAAAAGGTCTGTTCTCGCCTATGAGTACTTGCATAAAGCTGCGGGTTTTCTGGTACAGATCGCTGCAGGTTAATTTACGGAAAGTAACGGTTACAATGTTTTAACTGTTTCTTTATGTGTTTGTGCATAAGTTAATATAGGGTCATCTTACCCACCAGCCAGGGGTCACGAAAGTTGTAGTATCCCATGATCCCCGGTACAAGTGTCGGAAGGGATCACCGGGGTGGTTTTTAGTCAGTAAGAGTCTGACAGAGCACTCCGTCCGCCCCACTGCGGAGGACATCCATAAGGATTTTCCACCCCGGGAACAAAAAAAGGGTCATTTAAACCGCATCGATCGATACTGACTTGTCTGTAACGGGAACCTACTTCCTGTCGCAAGGTACCTAAGCGACTTCTTGCAGCCGGTCGTGCGACTAGTCGCAGTCGTGGTCGCATAGTACACCAGATCCCTAAAGAGAAAAAAGTGTAATTAGGTTTTTCTCATGTATTTCAATGGCAACCTGCAGTCTGCATATTTTGTACCCAGCGAATATGCTCACACCCATGAGATACATGGAACTGACTACATAACTTTCAATACGAGGGTGTAGGTAGGTACTTTATAAGGGAAGCGCAAATTTGGTCGAGCTGCAATGCAACGCATTTCAAAAATCCTCCTTCATCAGTTTCGAACATTTTCTATGAGTCAAGCACACTACAGGTCGGCCGCCCGCACCGCTCTTTTTTGTATGAAAATGCGTTGCGCTCCGACCCGTTGCGGCTGTAATGAGCGCTTGGCTTTATACTGTCTACCCCTTTATGGAATATTAGCGTAACATGCTCGTACGTGTGTGTGTGAGAGATATTGTCATTATTGACGTCTTAAAGTGTTTATACAAACCTACTTACAGAAATAACAATTATTTATCATTTATCATCTTATATGATTAAAACATAAAGTACAATAGTGACCTTATTGTTGTATGTTCTTCAGAAATGTCAAGTGCGTATTACTCGCAAACAGTATGCGTGTATGACCATGTATGAACGTAAACGAAGCAAAAGGAGTATGTAAAGATGGTAGCAGATGGCGTTCTGTAGTTTCTGTCTACCCCCATGGAAAGACGGCGTGACTGTAAAACATGAAGTTTTTAGATTCTATTGGTCGTCGGATTTGTGTTGGTTAGCTGACTACTCAGACCGCATGGGAGGTACTTAATTAAATATTAATTTGTTAAATGAATTATTACGTCACTCATGGAATATATAATATAACTAATAAGCACGTATAATGACAAGATTATCGCGTATCTCTCTGTATTTTACTGTGTGTACATAAATAATAAAATAAATAAATAAGATTAATGCTTTTGTGAAAAAAATATAATTTAATTATGGTCACTTCCTTCTTCCGATGTTTTTAATACAGATTTATATATAAAATTAACATGAAATACGAAATTTAAATTATCGTTAAATTAATGGAGGTCCAGCTGGCATGAATTAATAAGGACTTATTTATTTATATTGCTACCTTTTGTATTATTACACTAGTGAAAAAATATTTTAATAATTGCTACAAAACCGAAACAAAAAAAAAAAAAAAACACCGACTTCCAAAAAAATCACTACAAAGTGAAAAATAACTTTAATTTCGGAAGTCGGTGTCTTTGGATCTGTATTTTAGTTATTATAAAAAATACGCATTTCGCTATGGGTGTGCCTATAAAATTTGAGGATTTTCCTCGATTTTCTTTTCATCAGATTCTGACTTGGTGACAATGGGACCACCTCGAGAGCATACCCTTTCAAACAAAAAAAATATTTACCAAATCCGTCTATTTAACACGGAGTTATCCCCGAACATACGTAAAAAAAAACATCTGAATTGAGAACCTCCTCCTTTTTTTGAAGTCGGTAAAAAACAATTTACAAGTGAATCCTGCTATCGATAGTAATCACAAAACCGATCACAAAATGTAATAAACAGCATACAATGAAAAAGGTAATTAAAATTATGGACTGTCACGCAGCTTTTGAGCTTATTTTAATATTAATTAGAATTATTTCACACACATGAGGTTTCAGTACTTAGCAGAAGATAATTCATTTATTATAGATGTTTTTGAAATAGGACTCCTACTAATATTTAAATTGTGAAAGTTCGTATGTTCGTGAGTTTGGATGCTTGTACCCTTTTATAATCGGAATCGGAAAACTTGAGACTGGGTTATGGAAAGCCTTGCCCGTGTCGATAAGGCGTGCTCAATCATTGTCCATTTTTAAAATTATGGATAAAAACCACACTATCTCTCTCCTTAAACATAATTTATTTTTTGTTCTTTGCACTTGTTTCATGATTGTTATTGAATATATTCATATAGATAAGTTTAATATGTGTTCATTTTGTATGTATTTATTGTATATATGTAAATAGTACACCACAGACTACCTGCAGTTTTGTCTCTCCTTCCTCCTTAATGCATTCAAAGGTTGTCATTAAAAGATCGCTTTTAACAATAAGACCGCCCATCGTGTCACCCTATGTAAAATATCTACATTTATATCTGTAATATTTATGGTGTACATAATAAAGAGTATTCAATATAAAAAACCTTTTTTTTTTAGGTTTGCCTTACTTGGGAAGAGACTGGACCCCACAACACAGGAAATACTTGTGTGGGGTTCAGGAAATTTGTAAAAATCTAGCACTTATGGCTCATAAGTAACCTATTTTTATTTAATGATGTGCCGTGTTTTTGAACTTAATAAAGTTGTTATTATTATTATTACCTTTATTTAATTAAATACCTACAAATTATATTTTCAAATATTAGTATATAAAAATAGTGGTTCGCCGGTAACGGGAGCAGGGTCCAAGCTACCGGTGGTTAGGGCTTCAAAGACAGGAACTTCCTCACGATGCGAGCCGTATCGAGGAGTACTGCCTTCTGAATCAGGCCTTTGATCCAACCACCCAACGAGAGCCTCGAGAGATGTAGATCGAGGCTTTCGGCCATCAAGCCATTGGCCGATACGACAATCGACAGAATAACAGCCGAGCTCACACTCCACATGTCAACAACCTCGTGTACTAAGTCGAGATATTTAATTTGTTTATCTTTCTCAGCTTTCACGAGGTTATCGTCATGTGGAATGGTAACGTCCACGTTACGGCATTACAATAAGTAGATAAGTAAAATGAATGGAAATATATGAAAACGCTTTTTTCCGTCCACGACAACGTTATAACGCATTTCCGCGTATTTCCATACATTTAATGGACGTGGACCGTCAACAATCATATCGTGACGTCAGAAATGATAAAAACGCACAATTACACTTAAACTACTGAACGGATTTTGGAGCAAGGAACACAATTAGGCAGAAATGAATTAACACATGAAATACTTTTTGCACCTATAGGTACTTTCTATCTCTCTATCTAGAATTAGAGTGACACAGCGGACAACAGCTAGTGATTAATAATATCCGCAGTAAATTTCTTCTACACGTTTCAAACGAGAATCAAAAAAATGGAAAAGGATGGAGAAAATCTAATAATATCCTGTGTTAAATTCACAAATATTTCGCGGTTACTAGCCGTGAAATTTCTATATAAAAAGGGCAAAAGAAAATGCCTGCCCCAACTGTCAAAATTGTGCGAGTCACACCAATACGAAGGTATTATATTCATGAAGTGCTATGGCACAAAATGGTGGCAAATATCGACATTATTTCAGGTACTATTACTTGTTATTTTTATATCTCTTAAAGGTTCCATTTAACACAACATCACGCCTGTACTCCCGGAAGGGTTAGGCAGACGTGTACCTTATTTTTTTTTAAATATCGCAGCATTATGCTGAGCCTTTTTGGCATCGCACAAGTCTTGATTGTTTTTTTTAATATATTGTTAGTTTAAATGCAATTTTTTGTATTTCTTGTGCGTGTCCCAAATACAATAATTTTCTTTCTTTCTTTAGAGTACTTACACCCACATTTCGCCAGTTATATTTAAGTCCCATGCCAAGAGCGTATTGCCATCAACCCGGCACAAATCCAGACTATAGGCTGCGGCAGATAAATTTTAGGTTTGAAAAACCCAATAACACGTAGCCCGCCCCGAGGTCGAGTGACGAATACTTCTCGCTGCTGAAGACACCACCACCGCAGTACGTCAGTGCCGACCCCCCGACCGTGGGTCACGGCAGTCACGGTCTCGACGCAATAACTGTCGGATCAGATGCAGTGTAACTACGAGTATATGGTGGATGACGTAGTACTTGATCGACTACGTCTCGAATCAATAACTAACGAAATATTGTTATTGCAAACTACATTTTCATTTTCATCCATTCATTCATACAATATTCTTGAACCGAGATAGAAAGATAGAGACTACTCTTTATTATGTCAAGGAGCGAAAACTCTCTAAAATGAGAAAGATAAACTTTTTCTAATTAACAATGTACGTAAACACACACAGGAGTATGTGGAAGGGAAGGAGATAGAGGATGCCAATTTCGCAAGACAGCCTGACCTGGTCGCTGATTAGTTTATAAGAACTTGTTTGTGTACAAAGGGTCAGAGGAAATAAAGGCTCGTACAGACTGGTGCGATATCGCGGGCGCGACGCGACACTAGTAGCACAATTTCTATGTCACTGCCTGTCGCGAGTCTGTAAGAGCCTTGAAGGCTATTTTATTTATTTTATATAATACGTCATTGATTTTATGTACGTAAGAGTACATTACTGCAGCGGCCAGCAAAATAGGCATTGATGGCCAACGTGTAAATGTGGACCGAGTCGAAGCCGAGGTACACATACGTGATTCTATCAATGCCTGGTTGCGGCCAAGGCTTGTATAGTCCTTTTCTCAAATGCGGAAATTCAAACGTCTGGAATTATTAAATAATTTACTTATTATTTATAAATTCCAGACGAACAACGATCATTTTTCACGCGCCAATATGTTCATTTGTTTTTTTTTTCAACAAACAGCTATTCAATATTTGCAAGCCAGTTCGAAATTTAAATAAAACCTTTGATAAGTTACCTCCTTGGTTGCCATGTTTCGGAGTAAAAGATCGTTCCATTTTTAAATAACACGATAGATATCCATCACACAACATGGCATATCAATTTGAGGCGGAGCTGGAAAAACGACAATGATTGAGCTCGAAAGAACCAAAGAGCAATTATAAAAGTACTTTTAAAAAAGCCATTTTTCTACCCCACTGACTCTCTGTACAAAGAGTTTCAAGTTGTCCGCGTCCGCCAACTGTTTATCTTCAATGCATGCCTACAAACACAAAAAAAATATATAAAAATTAAAATGTGGCCAGACTACCACTCATTAACTTCCAAACGCGTCTTCCACATTCTACAAAGAACCACCTCTCTCCTAGCCAGACGATGTCCCGCCTACCTACACACTTTTGTATACAACAAGGTCGGCAGTATTTTGCCCTATGACTCAAAAGATCCTCCCTCTCTATATGTAAAAAAGTGGTAAAAATGGCTCTTAGGTCTTTCATACGACGAATCGGAAAGCCTTCTCATAACATAACTCACACTCGGAATCTCACTAACACGACAGACACACCTAAATTCCTACACACTACACTCCATACGAACATACACTCACAGTCACACATTATTTTAATTGTCAATTATTCTTTAGTTTTGATTTTAAGCCTTGACCAATCCTATTTTGTTTAATTGAAAAGTTTTATTTTGCTCAAAACAATTAAAGTTTAATTCTTTATCATTGATCTCATTTCAAATTTTAATTTTGATTTTTCATAATTGTCTGCAATTTATTACCGATTTCCTTATAAACGAGTAAAAACCAAATGTATCAAAACTCAGGTCCCCAAGATACAGGCACCGCCTAGTTTGGGGACCACCGCTTATAACAAAATGAATGTCACAAACAGTTACAGATAGAGTTTACTATGTAATTTATTTGGCCGCTTAACCACGACAGATATGAATTTTCATACAAATTTTGGTGGCCGCTGCTTGCATGTATTTGGCCATTACAGCAATTTCGATTTATCTCGAAGAAGGTTGTCAAAATAATGCTCAAATTTCCAAGCATGTTTGAGAAAACACATTAGTTTTGTAAATCGAACCATATTTTATCATTAGTTTTAATTATTCTAGAAGCTAGGCACATTAACATCGACTATAATGATAAAGAGGATGAATAATAATATATATATTAACTATAATTACAGGATATTAAGTTATCTTAGTTTAAGTCTTGACTGCAACTCTAATATGCAACTTTATATAAACCATATTTTTTTCTTGAATGGACAAGTTTTTTTTTATGGCTAACGTCTTTTCTCTCGCTTTCTATGGGAGTGATTGCGTGAAAAGGGACGAAAGTATGTAACAAGAAGTGACAACTTGAGCATGGGATAAGTAAGTACTTTTTAATAGCATGTAATTAGTAAGTACTTCATAATAAATAGCATGGAATTAGTAAGTACTATATAATAGCATGGAATTAGTAAGTACTATATTATAGATTGTAAGTAGAGGGGGTCGAAACTTGACCAGTGGGCGACCACTAGTAATGACTAAATTATTCAAATAAATATTTCTTTATTTAGTTGTTTTTTTTAATTTTGAGGTTAATTTATATCGCTGCTCAGTTGCTTATTACCAAGGTAAGATGTCAGATGTTACACATCTATGCGACTACTGTAAGGCTCTCTAGTTTGGTTATTTTTTTGCCTTTTTTTCAAAGAAATACGCAAATTACATGAAACAAAAAGTTACACTCTTACGCTTACGCTCTTTAAATAAATATTACCGTACGGTTCAAGTAAATGTACCAAGGTATACCTTCAACCGGTTCTACCCTTTTCATTCACCCTCCGATTAGACCGGAATTAATTGTTATAACTTTACTCCAATCAACATTGTTTAATGAATTTGATCAAATTCTTGCCGTTTGGTACCCAAATCTTTGTAGGAAATCATTATCATCAATAATCATGGGTCAAAATATAATATAATATGTAATATTTTTTTTTTAATATAATTAAAATTATATCAAAAATATGTAAAATTATGTCAATAGAATGAAGAAACGCATTCTGCCCACTGAGTGAATAATGGTACTATTTGCCAATCCGTTTGCGATGTAAATCATTGGAATATTCATTTTTAAACTATTTAAAAATTACTTATTAAAACATATTATATATTTTTTAACATATATATACTTCAGACCCGCACATTACGTTCTTTCATTTGATGTGACACACGGTACAAATTTGTGAAACTTTTTTTTTAAATTTTCTAATTTCTCCCACAAAAGTGACTCCCATATTCAAAATTTATATCTTTACGTTACACGTCCGTGTTTGGTTCACAGAAATTCATACGTATACCAAACAACTTTTATCGATTCATTAGATTCGGAGCAAATTGGCTGTGATGGACGGACAGACAGATAGACACACGAGTGATCTTTTATGGGTTCCATTTTTCCTTCGGACGGAACCCTAAATAATAGTAGATCCATACCTAATAAAAAATAAACTTTTCAAATACTATCCTAGCCAATATGTGTGTAGATCGAAAACTTTTCCCGGTATTTCTATACCGGGAAAAGTTTTCGATAAGCATAGGTACTACCAACTAATGACGTCACTGGTATCGCACCTAAGGTGAGCCGACCCTTATCACGCGCCATCCGATTAGGCCCGGATTAACTGGACAAAAGGAATGTGTAATTATCTAAAGCTAACTAATCGCATTCGACTGTACGCAACGTGTATTGTAACACGATGTGTTACAAATTATTGGTACAAGTTCCTAAGGTAAATGGATAAAAATGAAATGAATTGCGAAGCGTTTTACAAAGGTGGATCCACTGAAAATGTGCTTTGGTAAATCTGCTGTTATCATATAAAAATTGGTTAGGTATAAAATCAGCCAACCAAACATGACTAGAGTAGTATGAGGAACAGTAATCTGCCAATGTGACGGAAATTGTTTACGTGGTGGGACCAGATAAATAAGACCACACAAATTGTCAACATAAAAAACATAATTACATAAAATAAGTGAAATGATTCTGATTCTGAGCAGGGGGTAAAGTTAGTTTATGGTCACTACGATTTCTATAACTTCCCTTGGGAGTAGCACAGTACTCTCCTGGCTCAGCCCGGTGTGACGTAGACCGCAGCGGGTGTGCCACGCTGCAGACGCCAAGGATGGTGACGGTCGGCGGATGTTCTCGCCAGACCCGAAGCTCAGCTCGACGTGCCGCGCGGGTAATAATATGTACCCGGCACGGAGCTTGAGGTTTGCCAGAACTGCCGGCAGGTGATGGCTCGGTAATAGATGGCCGGATGCCACCGATAACTAAGGATCGGTAAGGTGCTCAGCCGGAAAAGTGGATGTTAGCTGGAACTTTGAACCCTGGAACGTAACGTCCAGCGTGTCACAAGATGGCCTATAATGGTCATCTCCGCTGATTGTGACACCAAGCATAAGGAAAGTTCACTCATCTCCCACAGAAAAGGGAGGATTCTGCGACCAGACGGGTCGGGGGGTGTCTGGTGAACAACTGCCTGACGGTTGATGTCGGGATGTTGTATTTATGCTAATAGTCGCGCGGTAAACTCTGCTTGCGCGATGCAGAACTTTGCGTGATATCAGTGTGATCCGTAGTTCGCATGTGGCGATGTTGATTTCGCCACATGACAAACGATATGATAGCAAAAAAATTGTTGGTTTTTAGAAACAACGCATTAGCATTGTACAACATACCTGCATTTATTTCCCCAAACTAGCTGCACCCCGCGGTTTCACCCGCGTAAGTCTCGATCCCGTGGGTATATCGGGATAAAAAGTAGCAAGTAGCCCATATGTTAATCCAGGGTTTCAGCTACCTCCATACAAAATTTTATAAAAATAGTTCCAGCCGTTTGAGCGTGAAGAAGTAACAAACACACACACAAACTTTCACCTTTATAGGTAATACTAGTTGCGCCCCGCGGTTTCACCCGCGTAAGTCTCGATCCCGTGGGAATATCGGGATAACAAGTAGCCTATGTCCTAATCTAGGGTGTCAGTTACCTCCACACAAAATTTTATCAAAATTAGTCCAGCCGTTAGAGCGTGAAGAAGCAACAAAAAAAAAAAAAGGTTTATTTCAATTACAAAGGACATATAGAATGTGTTGTTGGAGATCACCTTTTAAGCAAGGAATTGCTTGTGTTAGGAGACTCCGCGCTTCCACTTATCATTATCTTATATGCAATTGAAATGTAGACAATGTAGGTACTATGCAAAATTAAAAATAAAAGGTAAAAGGTAACTTAAAATTATACAAACTGCACAGCAAATAAATGATTGATATGCCTAGAACAGGGCCAATACGCGCGAATACGTGTGATATGTGTGAGTATGGGTGAGAGTGTGAAGAGTGAGTGTAGTGTGTGAGATATAATTAGCTTATTTTAGTCTATATACGAGTATTAACAAAACTCTCCTAATATTATAAATACGAAAGTCTGTTTGTTTGTTTGATTGTTACGCTTTCACGTCAAAATGTCTTAACAAATCTGGAAGAGAACAAACATACACACACACTCACAAACTTTCGCCGTTATAATATTAGTGTGATGTGATTAATTCAGCTATAACAAGTATTTGGTACTCACAACAATAACAAGAGTTTAATTAACTTTTACTACATAAAAAAAAACTGATCCTTTCAACTGAAATTAATATCAAACATGAGTTGCGATTCATAAACAATCAGCTTTTTTGCGTGATAACCTTTTTTCAGAATGAAAACACAGAGGTACGGCTTCCTCGTTATTAAGCGTCCATACTGATTAACTGAAAGCCAATATAAATTAACGAGGATTCTGTAATGTTACCTTTTAATGTAGCAACGCTCGTCACTCATATCGAATGTAAAATTGGTTACGAGCGTTGGGCGAGTGCGGCTTGCAACCCAGTCAAGGGCCATCGTCCCATCACCCGTGAAAACAAACAAAACTGTCGAAACCCAATTCATTTACATCCACACTTCATCCATCAATGATCTATTTAATTGTTTAATTTAACGTCCCGCTGTTTAACATGTTATTCTCGTGCTGTTTTTGTCATCCCTAGAGATTTATCTTTGTTCATTAATACATACTGTAGGGTTTGTTATTAAGGAGGAGCTCGTGGCTAGGTACTAACAGTCGCACGGGTCGATCCATCAGGTTAAGCTACGCTTGCCGGGGTTGGTCCGTGGAAGGGTGACCATCTTTACATACCGAGACTCCTCCGTGCCTCGGAAAGTATGTTAAGCCGTTGGTCCCGGCAGTCATTCATGGATTTTTGACAGTTGTTGAGGGGCCGTGCACGAAATCGGCTAATATTGATCAATTTTGTTCATTGGTTGTGAGAAAGGGAAAAATAATTTAAACAAAATTATTTGTGATTTGCAAAGTCAAGTTCTTTGTTTTGCATGTGGGTTAAAGGGATTTTTCAAATAAATTAAATATTCATGGAAAATCACTAATATTCGCAAGAAGTTTTCCGAAGAATGACGCGAGACTGATTTTTGATCGTCCTTTTAAAAGAAACTACTTTAGATTTTGAAAATTAAAAAATATTATCAACATCTTGTATGCGCATTAAGCATTTTTTTCAACTTCCATACAAAAAATTGCAGAAAAATAATGTATATTATTATATATATTTTTTTTTCAAAAGCCAGTCTTATATATATTATTATTTATTATTATTATATTAGATTATTTCACAAAACATATCAAGAAAGGTAAATGGGCATTTTGCTCAGACCTGTGACCCACCAGCGACCATTAACAAAACTAGTCGGAGTATGTTAAAGACCAGGAATACTACCTAATGAGATGAGTCGCATTCCTCAAAAGTATGGGAAAGTATATCCTTCTAAATATATAAAATGCTTACACACATATCTTCCTAAACAGGCACAAAAATGTTTGGGGACTTAGGAGCTTTTCTATATTGTTCCCCGCAGTTTCTCCCGCATCATTCTAAGAACCCATTTATAAAAATCATAGTTTATGAGTAATCCCCGAACAAACCTGAAAATGGTTACCTACCTACATTTTTTTTTTCACATTTTATTCAACATCATCAATATCAATCGTAATGTAATATCAATGTCAATCATTGAACCAATGTAATGTTTTATCGTTACTTTCAGTAAAATAACAACAATAAAGTGTCAAGTCAAACCACAGACGTAATAGTATTAGACCATTAGACCTACCCACACCCACTCATTAATCTTCTTTTTTTTTTTAATATGTTGTCACTTTACGTGGTTATTATTTATCTCCCCAAGTTTCCTGTGCCATCAGATTGACGCCCAACCTGGGTACCAATGATGAATAACTTAACAATAACTTTTTTCCCCCATACATTTGGATTAAAATAAATACATTCCGTGAATTATTAACCCTAAACCTTCAAAACAAACCACATTTCAATAATGGACGCTTACTTCGAGGGACCGGGTCAAAAATGCCCAATGATCTTTAAAAATCACAAACTGGGCTTCAGCTATCCTTGTGACAAAATCAACGTTTTATTTTATGATTATACAATATCTTCATTAAGTAAATCAACGGTGAAATAAACTATATTTTCGAGAGCGCAAAATTGATGAAACTATTAACAAGTGCTGAGACTGACACGAATAGTTTAGCACCACGAAATCTGTACTTTTATAGTTACACAGACTTAATGTTTCAATTATTTCAAGCTTTCTCGCAATTAGATAAGAAATTGACGAAAACCATTTTTTTTTTGTGCACGCAGCCTTAAGGGTCGTCAGAACCCCGAAAGTCTGACAACCAGTTTTACCAAGGGGTGTTACCCAGTAACTGGGTTGTGGAGGTCAGATAGGCAGTCGCTCCATGTAAAATACCGGTATTCAGCTGCTTCCGGTTAGACTGGAAACCGACCTCAACATGGTTGGGACAAAGCCAGGCAGAGGCTTCTTATTAAATGAACAAAGAGAACTTCTATTGGAACTATTTATCATAATTCAATAATAATGCATAATAGAAATGAATAAATAGCTAATAAGGTAGCAATCAAAACATATATTTCCGCGTATCACCAAAATTAATTATTCGATGAACACAACAAAGAGTTTGTCGAACAACAAGCTAAAGTTTGCATTGTGTCGAGTGTCGATGCCCTGAATCCCAAATTCGCCGCGAACTGAAGCGACCGCGGGTCCTAGTCACAATTAACTCCGAACATGTTTCAATTTCCACTCTTGACTAAATACTAAATCCTCAGTTAATATTCGAGTTGGAGCTCCGTTTGAGACACTTGGAATAGTTGCAATTGCTTTGACTCGCAGCAGGCTTTTAAGAACAACGGAATTAAGTTGCAGCGATGAGCAGCCAAGAAACTTATAAAAGAACTATGAGTACTGTGACGAGTTAATGTTCTTTGAACACTATTATGCAAGTTGTAAATTTCTGTGAAGCCGATACTAGAAGATAGGATCTTCTTTGAATTCAATCGGATTTGAAAGACAAAGATAACAAATCCTCACGAATTCAACTTTCAAAGTCAACATTGAGGAATCGGAGCCGAAAAGAAGGCTATTATGATTTCGATGAAATGTTAAGATGGAGTTCAAGTAGAGCAAGTTGGTAAAGTTAATATCACTCTTTCACAGTCGAATAATTCGGCGCCGCGCGTGTCCTACATTACGACGACGTTTTTAGATCGGGATTAGGTTTGTATGAGAGGATCGCGATGATTATAGGAATATCGCTCCAAGGCCGCTTACACTTGAGCTTTTGGCGAAGTACAAGGATATGCTACAAAGAGTTCAATGGTATTGTGATTCAATTATCACATTTAATATAGCCAAAATAATGAATGTTGTATGAGTATTTTGATTGAGTATTACGGCACGATTGGCGCAGTGGTTAAGCGATTGACTGCTGCGCTGTGCGAGTCGCGGGTTCGATTCCCGCACGGAATAAATATTTGTATGACCTATAAGATAGTTGTTCCGAGTCTGGCTGTTTGTGTATGTGAGTTTAAATGTTTGTAAACGCACCCTCGGTACAGGGAAAATTCCTAGTGTGAAAAAATGTTTGCCTGAAACCGATCTCTTCTGCCACTTCTTTGCTTCTGAGCGATAAATAAGTTTCAAGCGTCAGGTTTGAAGACCTATTGAAGATTATTTTGAAGTCACTTAGAACACATTTCAATATATCCCTTTTTTGCAACAAACGTAGCTTCTTGAACTAGATTCTCCATTCCCTGGCAACAGAGAATCCGCACGACACACATTCCTTACAGTAAAGTTTCCGGTAACAAAGATTCATAAACCTGTTTCGTCCTAAGTCTACAACAGCCGACAAACATAAATCAGGTACGACATTACTCTTGTTGAACGCACATAAACTTGTTGAAATTATGACGAGCTCAACCTGTGTAATAAGGAGGCTTTTGTTTTACTACTCGATGACACTCCGTGAGGAGGCTTGTGCGGAGTTTGTGGCCTACAAGCAGCGTAGGGTTGGCGGTGGAGAATTTTTCTTTTAAAAGTTTTGTGTTAATGTTGGGTAGAAAACTGTGAGAGATTTTTTGTGTGACTCTGGGAGCTAGAACGTTCAAATATGTATGTATAATATATGTGTTAGGCATTAAGATTCGTAAAAATAATAAAACTTCAGTAATTCGCCCTTCGAGATTACTCTTGATTAACTTGTAGTTATTTGATGAAATTATTGAAATCAAATTCCGCGGGCGCGTAGACCATGCCATCGTAGCACGATGGCTACGGCGTAGCGGGTGGTGCTACGGGTTACGTAGTGGCGTAGACGCAATGCATCAGTATTTTTTGTTTCTCCATAAATTTTATTTGTGTTAAGGCGCAGATATATGATTATAGTGACTTTTAAATCTGTTATTACGCCTTCAAATAATGCAAGTAAATTATGGAAAAAAATGTATTTTAAACTAGACCACGTACCTACACATCAATTCTTTAGGTGAATATTTAAGTATTGTAGTAAAATGCTTTATGAAATAATTTCATGAAGTTATTGTCTACCCAAAGCATAAAAAACGATATTACTTTCAAACTACTTAAGATATTTTCATGTTTTTATTTTGATATGATCATACTATTTTAGTATCTGTGATATTTTTAAAATATTCATATTTTCGTTACTAAAAATAACTAAAATTCCCTTTGAAAGCAAACGGCAGCGCGGAGTGAACGCGACGAGCATTTGTATGGTTGGCCATACAAATGCTCGTCCCGTCGGTCAACGGCGTTTACCCGACCCTTAAAGTCGTTTTGGTGCAAAATTGTATCTTATTGTTTATCTCAGTAGCAGCCCGGAGTCTGGAATTGTGCCCGGTTGATGGCAATAGGCTCGCCCCCTTTTACATAGGACTTAAACATAACTGGCGAAATGTGGGTGTACTACAGGTACACCTCAGCCCAACCCTTCGGGGAAACAAGGCGTGATGCTATGTATGTATGTGTTGTATCTTAAAAGCTGTTAATAAAGAAATCCATAAAATAATAGCACCCATACCAACTTCGAGCCAAATCCTTCGCAATGCAGCAGATGGCACAATGAACTAGAAATTCAAGGAAATGCCGTCTCAGCTACTAATCAATAGCATTTAGTTAGAAGGAGAACAACGCAGTTTCAAATACTCGATATTTAATTACTAGCTCGAAACTTGAAGAGAAACAATACAATTTTAATAAATTGGATACTACTTTTTATTAAATAATTTAACCATATAATATAATTTAACCATAATAAGAACAAATAAATTATAAATTAACTTCAAGACTCTTTTCAGCGTAAACTGAAATGATGAATATGCAAAAACAACATAATAAAAACGAAACAAAAAAGCTCTTTTCACGTTTTACTGCAACAGGAGTGAGTGCCTTATCTTTTAAACTTGTCAGCTCGTAAATGAACGCTGCTGTATACAAGCCCTGTACGTAAGCCAGTAAATAGAAATTATGTTAGAGTAACAAGGAAAACATTGTGTTTAGGAAATTGGTATATTGGGTTTTGGCTGATCAATGTGTATTGTATAATACATAGGCACAAATATGCCATGAAAAATATAAGCCAGCCATAAGGGTGCTTACTGTTCAGGGTGCGCTTGATGTACATTGAAATATATATACTCATAAAAGGTAATCTTTAATTCTGCATACACAGGTAGGAAAACGTATATACTTTTACAATGTCTGCAAATATGTGAGCACCATGTATCTATCACATATTTAATTATGTATCTGTCATTGCTTAATTTTTAATTGTTTTTACGTATAAATTGTGGTATAGTAATTATATTCTAGGTGCATCGTCTTCACATATAATTATATAATTAATGTACCTATATAAAATATTTTAAAACATTATAAAAGAGTAACGGTGGAGTTTCTTGCCCATTCTTCTCCATACATTTATATTTGGAAGGGGCAACTAGAATCAAATCATTTTTTTTGTAATTTTTGACGTTCAAACGTGCCTTTTTGTGCCTATTTGAAATAAATAATTTGACTTTGACTTTTTACAACTATATTTAACAAAGAATCATAGTAGGTACATACATATAAAACAGAACACAGTAAATAAAATTTAAAATAATTATTTTTAATTTTACCTGGCCCAAGCCCGATGGTGCGCTATGTCTCCATGTGTCTGTTTGATTTCGTTTGTTTATTTTTATTTTTGTGGTTTACTAACTTAGTTCCTAAGTACTTACTAACACAAATATGGATTTTCTGTAATGAAAGTTATTATATTATATTACACATGTGCCCGCTGAGATTTTCTATCGGCAAAAGTGATGAACTTCCATACAAACTTTCAAACCCCTAATTTTAAATAGGGAAGGATATTAAACCTTAACGGAAAAAACTTTCAAAAACCCTTCCTCCGTGCTTATTTTCGTTATATAAGGAACTCTTAAGCAAAATTTCTTGCTTCTAGACCCATTAGGTTGTGCATTATCTTTCTTCGAATTAATGAAAATATTTTTTTATCAGATTTCGTGCTAAACAAAACGAAAACAATTTCACAAACACTCCAATTCCCCAGACGACAGCAATCCCAAAAACAAAATACAATAACAACAATTCTCGTTGTTAATTCGCACTATCCGAGCTATGGTGTCGGTAAGCGTTTATCTTTGGCGAAAGGTCGCAAGGCGCGAGGTCGGTCGCCGGTCGCAGGGCCCAGGATTATCCACGGCCCCTCCCACGCCGGGCCTGGACGCAATTAACTCTCGACATGTTTCAATTTACACTCGCAAATACGCCCGACAACCACTCTAGTACACCTATAGCACCTAGAATATAGGCCACCATAAATATTCACTAGTTCCTTTAACGTGCGACCATAGCGATGTTGTTTTAGATAAACGCTGCATTGTGTGATGAGTGTTTGTTTTTTTATTAGGTAGTGCCTGTGTCAAAGACATTAAATTGTTTACTTAATAATAGACAGGACATAGCGAACAAAATCGTAATCCGATACTTTTGTCCTAGTGCGCAAAAGTCGCTCAGTCTAGAGTAGTACGCCTGCGTGTCAAGTGTCAAATTATTTTCGAATACCTAAATGCCTAATTATGCAATATGGTATTGCAAATCTCGTGATGATAAAACGACTAGACTTATCCACGGTTTATTTTCATTAATATTTTGTAATTTACCCACAGTTTAGATAAAATAAATTATTTTCTTAGATGTATCAATCTATTTGACGGTTCGTAACCAAAGGTTCCGTGCGGTGCCGGACGTAAAGAATAGCACCACCCTATTTCTTCCCGTGGGTGTCTTAAAAGGCGACTAAGGGACTTACTAGAGAATGGGCAGCAGCGTTCTCTATGCATTTTGACACCATACTGCGATCGCCAACCCGCAGGCGCCAAGCATGGCGATTATGGCAACCCCCCCCTCCCCCCCACTTTTGGGGGAGGCCTATGTCCAGCATGACGTCTTTCGGCTGAATTGAATCAAAGGTTGGTGTCGGTAAAAATGTAACGTGTCAAACTTAGCTTTTATTGAATTTTGCTATACGCTAGATGGCGTTACTGAGACATGGGATCACAATTTTTCTATGACATTACTTCTGATGGCCACTCTATAATATCTATCTTAAATCTCTTTGGCCTGTGTTAATGGCAAAGGAGCTGTAATATATGGTGGGAAGAAGATTTTCTTCCCACCATATATTACAGCTCAAAAATTACGTTCCAAGTTCGTATTCTATTGTTTTACAAACGCTATTTGAAGACATCAATCACTGACTAAATATTCGAAAAGATTAAAAAAAAAAGTTTTCTACCAATAATACTTAAAATAACCTATATCTTTGACTGACTATTTGGCATTGTTATCCGATTGCTACATCGTTATGATTGTTAATGTTTAAATTACAAATATTTTTTAAGTGAAAATTTCTTTAGGTGCGTTCAGCGATTTCTGGTAGTAGAAAATCTTATGGGTTCAGTTCACCGACATTCTAATGTTACACACAATCAGTGACTACTGTTATTTCATGGTTTTTTATTTTTCACTTCTGTCTGTGGGAAAACCCTATGACTGCCATTTTTTTTTTAATAATTTTTGAACGCTCTCATTGAGTGTTGACCGTTAATAAGCATTTGAAAAATAGTTTAGGTATGTACCAAAAGCGGCCCCTTATTTTTAGGGTTCCTTACGTCTTAAGGAAAAACAGAACCCTTATAGGATCACTTCGTTGTCCGTCTGTCAGTCTGTCAAGACCCTTTTTCTCAGGAACCCGAGATATGAAATTAAAATTAATATCAAATATGTTGGTTTATGGTCCATGGATCTCTAAAAAAATCAAGCTTCTAAGTCAAAGCAATGAAAAAATATGGCCATTTATGCGACACATTTTTATACTCGCAATTAAATCAAAATCTATAATAGGAATCTTCTCGTTGACCTAGAATCATGAAATTTGGCAAGAAGCAAGGTCTTACAGCACAAGTAAAGAAAAAGTCCGAAAATCCTTAATTTGTAGTTCTTCTTTTTTTGCTGTTGCGAACTTACATTTGCAGTTGGAGAGTTGACCGTGACGTATATCGCTGTATGAGAGAACAATTATGTTTTTCAATTACTATAGTAAGTAAGTTTGTTTGGGATAAATTCATCCCAACTGCGGAACCCTTCGTTGTGCGTGGTCTGTCACGCACTTAGCCGGTTTTTTAGTTTGTTGAAACTGATTATATACAAAAAAAAAACGTTTTTCGTCAATTTCTTATCTAATTGTGAGAAAGCTTGAAATAATTGAAACATTAAGTCTTTTTAACTATAAAAGTACAGTTTTCGTGGTGATAAACCATTCGTGTCAGTCTCAGCACCTGTTAATAGTTTCATCACTTTTGCGCTCTCGATCCCCTCTATTGTTGGCTAGCAAACTGCTATCGATAAAGGATTATTTAGTTCAAGCGTGTTCCGGCGAACCATGACATCGGCAAATCTTGGTATCGGCCAACCATTCATTCTATGTAGCGTTATTCGGCGAAACGTGCTGTCGCTAAATAATGGTATCGACTAATAGTTTTCTCGTATTACCGTTCGTCGGTGAACCATGCTTTCTGTAGACAGTTATATCGTTCAAGGGTAATTCGATATACCGTACGGGACTGCTCGAAAATATAGCTTATTTCGCCGTTCATTTTTGTATAATCATAAAATAAAATTTTGATTTTATCACACGGATAGCTGAAGCCCATTGTTTGATTTTTAAATTTCTTGATATGGTTTGTTAAATAATATGAAAAAAAACATCACCGACAGTGTTTTTAAAAAAATATAGGTTTTTTTCAACATTATTTTCTGAGACTATTTGTTACATTTTGATAGTTCTTTTTGCTACGTTTTTGAGTTGAACATGTCTGCTTACATAAAATATTTTTAATAACTAAATTTATGTTATTATATTGAAGAAAAATGTTCCTAAACTCACGATATCGTCAATTTTGTGTGAAGAGACAATGTAAATTATTTTTTACAATATTAGAAACCAACATTTTTTAATAAAAAATTGCTACCAATGGAGATGAAGGAGTAATCTATCTGTGGCAATTATTAGTTACATTTGATTTAGTTATATTTTGCCGCAAAATGTACCGAAAAACTGCATTTTTTGTCAGATTTTGTGATAGCGTCCTTAAGTTTGCATAGTACATATTTGGTGAGGGCCTATTTAATTTCGTTAGAATGAAATAATAAGGTGCTTATCTAATTCCAATTGTTTTATATTAACGGTTGTAAAAAGATGCTTAAAGGTTCGTGCAGACTAGCGCGACAGGCAGTGCGACATGAAATTTTCATAGAAATTGTGCTACTAATCTCGCGTCGCGCCTGCCTGCGGGAGCCTTAACGATGCCGAAAGCCACTTGTCCATTCCTGATTACGGAGATAATATTTACAACTTTTTTTTGACGTTTTTCTTACGAAAATAAGTTTTAAATCTTGTAACTTAACTTTGAATACCTAATAACATCCGCCTAGAACATAGGGCACCATAAATGTTCACTTTCTTGCGACCATCGCAATGATATAATTATGTTTTAGTTAAACACTGTGTGGTGTGGTGTGTCTTTGTTTTTTTATTAGCCAGTTTGTGTGGTCAGGTTGAGTAAATGCTGTCCGCCTGTGTTAATATTTAACTTACAAATGTGTTTTTTTTTTTATAATTATAGAAGACCGTCGTTGAATTTCGACTGTAAATAAGAATTTGAAAAATAGGTTAGGTGAAACGGTGAACGGTTACCAGAAACGGCCCCTAATTTTTTTTTATCTTTTTATATTTGCTTTACATACCGAGTAAATAATTGGTGTGAGTAGGTACGTATTTTATTTCGTCAGAAAGGAATAAATACGTGCTAATTCTAATTGTTTTATAACAACGGTATAAAAATACGCTTAACGAAGCCGAGACTCACTTGACCCCCATTTTTTGGTTGGGAAATTATCTAATAACTTCTCCCGCTTTGGGCGAAGCAGGAGGGCATCAAACTTTTACTGACTAAAACCTACCCGTGTTCCTTCAGATGCCTGTGGGCCAGGGCTACGATATCTCTTTCGGAAAAATCCGAACCCTGGCAGTCACTTGACCCCAACATTGTGATAATTTGTTTGTACCTGGGAACCTTCCGGTTACAGAGATAATAAAGGTCAAAGTTCAAACATTTTTTTTTTCCTTTTTTTTACAAAAACCAGTTCTAAATGTTATAATTTTAGTTTAAAAACTATAAACCGACCACCTAGAATATAACCACCATAATTGTTTCCTAATGTATCTCTCCCTTTCTTTTATCAAATCGTGTGTGTATTCAGGTTGATTCAATGTCTGTTACTTGTTTTTTTGTTTTATAATTGTGGAAGTTGAGTTGAGTTTCGACCACAAAATATTTGAAAAATTGTTTAAGTAGATACCAAAAGCAGCCTCTAATTTTTTTTTTGTTTGTTGAAATTTATTAGTTATTTCATAGTAAATAATTGGTGTTAGTCCTTATTTCATTGCGTTAAAATGGAATAAAGAATTGTTTATCTAATTCCAATTGTTTTCTTTTAACGGGTGTTAAAAGACGCCGAGAGCGAACAAAGCCGAGAGTCACTTGTCCCCATACCATATCTGGGAACCGTCTGGTTACGGAGATTTGAAAGTTCAATTTTTTTTTTTACGTTTTTCGTACGTAAACTAGTTTTAAATTTTGTAACTTAACTTTAAATAACTTATAGCGAACGCCTAATCGTCCAGCATTTAATATTCCCTAGTTTCTCTAACTTGCGACCATCGCGATGTTATTTTAAATAAATGCTGGGTGGTGTGATGTGTGTTTGTTTATTTATTTACTAGTGCGTGAAAGCTTGTGTCTACTAACACTATGGGCATAGTCCGAAATATATGCTGATTATTATTATAAATAAATACAATACACTCACATACTCGTACAAGTCAATTTCAATAAGTGAGGCTTAAACCTAGTTCAATTTTCGTAACAGTTACCATTTAACTCGATTTTCCACCTGAATTGACAAC
Source organism: Tiliacea citrago (assembly GCA_963921375.1). Taxonomy (NCBI): domain Eukaryota; kingdom Metazoa; phylum Arthropoda; class Insecta; order Lepidoptera; family Noctuidae; genus Tiliacea; species Tiliacea citrago. The sequence goes on from OY992781.1 coordinate 18,231,388, forward strand.
TGAAAGCTTCGCAGAAATATATGGCCATACTATTTGACTAAAATATTCATGTAGCCACTTACAGGATCGCATTCCTGGAACACAGGCCGAGATCCCCAAACATTGCCTAAGTATTAGATTTTAACTCTATTTCAGATTGTAATTCTGAGATTTATTTCAATTCAGTTGGACATTTTGACGTTGAGTCTAACAGGAATTTCGAGGATAATTTGTGTCATTTCATTCTTCAATTAGCAGCGCCACTTAACTGCCGCATGAGGTCCTAGGTTCGATTCCCAGGTCAGGCAAGTGTTATTAGGTTTTTCCATCAGGAATTTCTCAGTAGCAGCTTGCTGGCAATGGGCTCACCCCTATTACATCTGGACTTAAACATAACTAGTGAAATGTGGGTGTACTATGGGTAGGTACAACTCTGCCAAACCCTTAGGGGAAATCAGGCGTGATGTTATGTTTTGTTTACTAGGTGTAACGGGATAATAATAGAATATTACTGCATCGAGCAGAAAGTGACTTCTCGTTGCATCGAGTGTTAGAAGCGAGGGCTCTAAAAACACTAGTGCAACAAGAAACTGCTTTTTTTTCAACTACTACTGCAATAAAAGTTAGTAGGAAGTAATAAAAATCTGAGTCTATCTAATAAAAACATTATTTAATTACAAAAGTAATGGTAATGTTGGAACAATTGTTAAATGTAAGGCTTGCACCGGGTACACTTATATTTGTAAACTCACTTTCACTAGAAGAATCCATTTTTTACTCAATCAATCAACTCAGCCTATCGCAGTCCAGTGCTGGACATAGGCCTCTCCCAGGCTGCGCCACAACACCCTGTCCTCCGCCTTCCGCATCCAGTCTGACCCAGCCACCTTCTTAAGATCGTCGGTCCATCTAGCTGGGGGGCGTCCCACACTACGCTTGCCGATACGCGGTCTCCACTCCAGGACTCGTCTGCTCCATCGGCCATCGGTCCTTCGACAAACATGGCCAGCCCACTGCCACTTCAGTTTGCTTACTCTGCAAGCTATGTCGGTAACTCCGGTTCTTTTCCGGATAATTTCATTCCTGATCTTATCCTTCAAAGAGACTCCAAGCATAGCCCGCTCCATAGCACGCTGCGCAACCTTGAATTTGTGGACTAGCCCGACTGTCAGTGTCCACGTTTCGGCTCCGTATGTCATGACGGGCAGGACGCACTGGTTAAAGACTTTAGTCTTCAGACATTGCGGGATAGGTGACGAGAAGACTTGACGCAGCACTGCACCGCAGTCGCAGCGGTATTTTTTACTAATTCTCATGAAATCCGTAATGTTGCTGTAAAAATTGTAAAGTTCGCGCCAATTCGTTTTCATTTTTTTTTATTATTATTTATTTAGCATGTTTTATTTTGAAATCTCTTCGGTTGTCTGCGTACATTTTATATGGAACATATAAAAACATTTTGGTCAATGAAAAAGTTTAAAAAAGCAGCAATGAAAAACTTACACTCATTTCCGCATCGTTTTGGCGATGCAGTAATGAAAATATATACAATAAATTCTGCACTGTTTTAGTGACGTAGAAATGTTCAGGTTTCTGCAGGTATTTTAAGATAACAACTACGATATTACCAGGGAGTTGGAAGAAAAGTATTTTACCATATCCATCATGATATAGCAGATCTTAGTTGTCGGTGGAACTATTTATACAAAACACATACATCTTTATTTTCATTTACTTACGGCTCTCTAATATTGTTACAAACGATCCCACTTCTCCACCCCAAATGCTGTTCTTTCATACTAAAAATGAATACTGTGTAAACCGTTATAAAAATAAACAGTTACAAAACACTCTTATCTACTAAACGTTTATTGTCCCGACAGAGAAGTAGAGGAGTGAAAACAAAATAATAAGTGAATACAGTATCAACACCGCAGAATAGTCATGTCCGCACGGAAATAATAAACATCTTAGATAACACAAAATAATCTCAACAAGAATAATGTTGTTCGCAGTTTATTTTGCACATACTTCACAGTTTATTTCGGAACAAAATGCAGCGGACTGCGAATGGAAATTAGTCACAGCTTTCAAGTTCGAGCTTTTTTGTTTTTTTGCTTTTTGTATTTTTTTTTCGTGCGTGTACTATAGGAACACCTCTGCCTAACCCTTCGGTTACAGGTGTGGTGTTATGTTTCTAATTTGAAATCATTTTTTATTCCATGGCAAAGCTTAAAGGATTTCGACATTCGCGTTTCCTGGAAACGTGAAAAAATAACATAAGTAGCATATACAAGTAGAGACCGCAAAGGCTCCATTTTTTTTTCCAAGATTAATTCCCGACCAGTTTTATTTCACCATCCGATTACACACGGTCTTATGCCACTAAATTATATTATAACAAACATAATTTTTCACATTATACCCTATTACCCGTAATAACCGACATTAACGTGCCTAAGTAATTACGCTCCCCCCTTTTATGAGAGAGATAGCTGCGAAAATATAATCATGAACAAAAATAATTCGCGCCACAAAAATTTAATGGACTCAATTAGCGCTCGTTCCGAAGACCGCAAGTCACGAAATTATTTTTAAATTTAAATGTATGGAACTGGTAAAGTCCATAGTTTGTTATCCGAGGAGACAGCACGCCGGCTGGAATAACACGACGCAAGGTAATCCACCAGAGAATAACAATGTTTTCACTTTATTTTCACTTGTTTTTGCCCATTCCCACGAATGCTCCGGGGGGACAAATGGATACGACTGGGACCTTTGCCTTATTTACCGGTTGGTTTTCATAAAAAGTCTTTGCGTGCCAACATTTTTATTCCGACAACATTATACAAAACTTTGTGAATAATTTTATGATATGAATAATAATGTTCGCATACGTTTAATTAAGTTAATCGCGTCTGGATTGAAATATTACGGCGTTAACACGTTTTAGTTGTCGTATTAAGATTACAATTTGGTTTAATTTGATAACGGAAAACACAGAAGCATAACAATGACGTAGAGGAACAGCCATAAATGCATCAGCCAAAAATGTTCCCAGCACTACTGAGATACAGGCCTCCACTCTGTGAGAGGGAGTGGGCCGTAATCCACCACGCGACCCGAGTGCGGGTTGGACAGATGTCACATATCTTCGAATTTTTGGTTCTAGGACATACCGGTTTCCTCACTCTAGTCAGAATTGTACAACGTATCTCATGCAGAAATCACTTTAAAAAATTAGGAATTTTAACAGTACCTAGCCTTTATATATATTGGTCCTCTTAAGTCATTTTGCTAAGTATCTACATGAGTTTGAATCACAAGAAGAACGTGAGATTAGAGAGAGCACGCGAAGAAAATTCTTTAAGCAACTAATAGCACCTAAATTTAATATAGTAGAGCATTGCTCGAAGTACCAAGCTGTAGAGATATTTAATAGGTTGCCGTCTGAGCTAAGGATCCTGATTTATAACACCCACTTGTTTTAAACAAAATTGAAAGCCTTTTTATTAGAAAAATGTCTGTATAATATATTTAGAATTAAAGTCACACAATAATAAAAATGATTTCCTTGACATTATATAATTTTAGAATCTTTTGAAATTATTTTTAAAACTGCTTGACATTATATTTAAAATTGCTTGCATTGTATTTAAATTTCACTTGATATGTTAAATAATAATTCGTAGTATTTGTTATTGCATTATGTTATTTCGTATTTGTATGTATTAAATTGTTTAATGAAAAAATGAAATGAAATGAATCACGATGTTTCCTTCACCGTTTTGAGAGCAGTGCACTCGTTAGTCACAGGCTTTGCTACTTGACCACCACTGCTCACATAGAGGATTTCATACTAACCTATTATAATTTATCCTGTCGGGTACCGCTTCCTTTGTCAAACATGTGAGTGACTTAGTGAAACACTAGGTGCGTCGTCTAGCATCTGTCTGCGGCATCGACGACACTTCATTGGTACTCGTGGCTCACACTCACGGCTAACGAACTTTTCACCTCAAAGGAATCTTGTATCACTGACGTCACGTCACACATCCAGGCCGCGAGAGGTATTCTGCCGGGAATGGGCTAGTAAAATTACTTTCATGAAAACCGCCCCGCACTGGGCCTTCCGCAGCCATGATAATATATGTGATAAATCGCGCCAAGTGTGCATTGTGATCTTGACACCCACTTCGCTATAAAGTAGCCAATTTATTATAAAATATTATCGTTGGCAACATTATTTATTAATTTATATCAACATGCGCTGTGGGCCAGTATGTATGTATGCTTTACTCATTATTATTCCCTTGGTATTTATTACTTACACGTAGATAAATCAATTTTCGTGCATGATTATTGTTGAACAAGCTAACAGAATGTGAATAAACACGCGGACTCGATTGACAAAATTAATTTAATCAAACAATATAATTAAACAGTCTGTGCTACTTTTAGGGCTAGTTAAATTAACGTACACATTAACATTATATATAGTAACGGTACTTCGGTTCTATCATCTATGTTAGAGGGTTTGGTTTCCGCACTTAGTCATTCATGTGGACAATTGTGCGTGGGTCATGGCGGCCGTCAGTTGATTATTCCAACCAGTCCACCTCCCTCCAGAAGCTGATTAGGTTTCCTGGTCTGCTTAGGATATCTGTGAAGGATCTGGGTGACCCGAGGGTTTCTGTTCTGATCTGGGTGACGCCTGTGCAGTCAAGAGCACATGCGCAACGGTTGCTTCAGCCTCCATGCAAGCCCTGCAAGGTACTTCGATATTTATTTATAAACTTTACCCGCAGCTTGGCCTGTGTGGAGGTCGGAAATGATCCCATGAGAACGTACTGCCGGGATAAAAAGTATCCTATATCCTAGCCCACGTTTTAGCGTGAAAGCGTAACAAACAAATAAACTCACTTTCGAATTTTAGTTAGGATTAGAAATTCTTCACACACTTGACTGTGAATTTCGCCATGATGTCCTTCATATTATCCACAATATTACTTTGAATACATGAAAATATTAATGCTTTTGAGGCGGAACACACTGTTTGTCTTTATAAGTTGCTTGAACAGGTAACAGGTAGGTAACTTCTATGGATATTTTTCACACAACGTGTCTATGTTAAGTCTGATTTACACGGTGCGATTTAATTGCCTGTGCCTTACCTACCTACCTATAGTTATACCTAAAGTTGGGCAACAATAAAATTGCACAGTCTAAACAGTGATCTCAATTTTATGGTATGCCACAGCTTTTCACACATTTTGCAGTAATCTATATGCCAAAGCTTTTGATTTAGGAACCCTAGTATTCCCAGGCCCCAAAACAGTTGCCCCAAATAAATAATTTATGAAACAAATTGTTCGCCTAAAATTGTAGTTGAAACCTCAACAGCATGAAACATAATGTAGATGTTATTGTTAATTTAGTGGCTCAAATAGAATTATAGTTATTATTCTGAACTGTTAGCGAGCTAACCTAATTCCTTGTGGTTTCAGTTTTGGTAGAATATTAGGCAGCAAGCCCTGGTTGACACGAGCGATTTTGTCCCACGGCGATTTTTTTTCGCGCACCGGACTTTCAAAGCTCTGTTCAGCGCCGAGCGTTCAAAATCCAACCACGTTTTTTTAGTGCGCTGGGATGCACTGTTAGATTCTCAGTGCCCGGCTCAACACTGAGAGTTCAAAATCGAGTGCGTGATAAAATCGCGTCTGTGCGAACGTTCGAAAGTAGTAAGTAGCAAAGTTGATTTTTTCAGACACTTTAAAGTGACAAAGATTGTGAGATTGAAGTTCCTTTTTATTGGGAGCATTGATTTATTCATCACTATCATCAGCCCACAGAAGTCCACTGCTGGACCTAGACCTCTCCAATTGCACGCCATTCAACTCGATTCTCGGCAACTCTCAACCAAGCTGCTACTCGTACCAGCCACTCTCCGAATATTGAAAAACAAAAAATAAAAATGTTTTTTTTTTTTCATAGATTTATTGCTTAATCGAACTATAATGTTCCCACTGCTGAGACACAGGCCTCCTCTCGGTGAGAGCGAGTGGGCCGTAATATACCACGAGTGCCTAGTACGGGTTGGTAGATGTCACAATCATGTCTTCAAATTTCTGGTTTTAGGACATGCCGGTTTCCTCACATTGTTTTCCTTCACCGTTTTGAGAGGAGTAGTGATGAAATAATGTACACAAGCGGCTGTCTAGATTCGAACCTACGACCTACAACTCGTAAGTTGCAACCGTTACCTCTGGTCCACAACTGCTCACATAGATTTATTACATGAGAGAAAATACACAATTAATTTCATTGTTAAAGCTCGTCATAATACTCGTAGCCTACTGCTGAATCGAATTTAATATATATAATTATTTAATCTGTTAGCCATATTATTACATTTACAATTAAATAAGTTCACGATACATTTAATGTAATAATTATGAAGCTTTAAACCAACCTTTCCAAACTCAACAGGAATTCAGAATAAATTAATCGAAATTCGAATAAATTATTAAATACTCTTAAAAACTGAATGGATAATCACCATTAAATTTGTTTGGTTTTCCTCAATTATAACTTTGATGAAATATAACTGGCGTATAACCCTTGTTTAAACATTCGCTCAACCGAAGGTTCCTGGCTTACCAATCTAATTAGTTCAATCAAACAAAATTCGTTTATTTCTATTGCTTGTTTTCGAGAATCAGACCTAATTTCGAATAATCCTACATGACAACGATGCTGACGTGATGGCCTGATAGTCGGGGACGGTCCCAAGTGAACTACCCAACGATAAAATACCACGTTAAACCTATCATAAATGGAAAACAGTGTAGTATTATTACTTGTTTGCTAGTCCAGATTGTTCTGTAAACTTATAATTAAATACGAAAGCGCTCAAATCGGTATCAATAATAAAAAATAAAAATAATAAAATAAAATCATTTATTTTGTACGAAACAGAAACAGAAGGATCAATAGATCTAACAAAACAGACATTGGTCTACTAATAGAGCACACAATAAGAAATAACAAATATAATAAATAACAATGTGGCGCCATTACTATTCTGAAGAGAAGGTACTAGGGGATTATGACAGCAAACGTGCGTCCATTATCGGAGACAGCGGCTGGTAATTATAACAATTATGAGCGCACGGGCAAATCCATAACGTGTATGTGACTCACGTCTGGACAAAGTACCTGTGGGCCTCCAGCCAGTCAGTTAATAATTCAATCAGTCAGCGCGCCCCAGCGGAGGGCCCGCTGTGCTTAAACGCACAAATATGCAAATCTACGTAGTCGTCCCGCGATACTTACTTACAAACTTTCAAATTAAATTGCGGCCAGCTTACGACACTGATAGGTGCTGGATATCGTTTTGTGTGTAGTTAACTTGAAGGCAGCTGGACGTGTACTCAGGATTTTGTAATATCTTGATTTAAAAGAGTATTCTTGAAAGTTTATTTCCCGTTATTATCCATAGAGATCTACCATTTCCATAGATAATGGTACGGAACCCTTCGTGCGCGAGTCTGACCCACACTTGGCCGGTTTTTAGGGTTCCGTACCGCAAAAGGAAAAAACGGAACCCTTATAGGATCACTTCGTTGTCCGTCTGTCTGTCTGTGTGTCTGTCAGTCTGTCAAGACCATTTTTCTCAGGAACGCGTAGAGGTATCAAGTTGAAATTAATAGCAAATACGTAATTCTATGGCCCCTTGAAGCTCTAAAAAAATCAAGCTTCCAAGTCAACGCAATAAAAAAATACGGCGTTATAAGCGACATTATTGCGACATATTTCGATACTTGCAAATAAATCAAAACCTATAGGGTACTTCCCGTTGACCTAGAATCATGAAATTTGGCAAGAAGCAAGCTCTTACAGCACAAGTATAGGAAAAAGTCCGAAAATTGTAAAGTAGTTTCATCACATTAAAAAAAAATGCGAATATATCGCACATAAATCAAAACCTATAGGGTACTTCCCGTTGACCTAGAATCATGAAATTTGCCAACAAGCAAGGTTTTACAGCACAAGTAAAGGAAAAAGTTCGAAAATTGTTAATGTGTAGTTTTTTCAAATAAAAAAAAATTGCGAATTTCTCGCACATAAATCAAATCCTATAGGGTACTTCCCGTTGACCTAGAATCATGAAATTTGGACAGAAGCAAGGTCTCACAGCACAAATAAAGGAAAAAGTCCGAAAATTGTTAATTTGTAGTTTTGAACATGTTTTTCAACTACAATGTTAAGTCTGTTTTAGGGATAAATTCATCCTAACTACGGAACCCTTCATTGTGCGTGGTCCGACACGCACTTGGCCGGTTTTTTAATTACTAATAACTTTTGTTTGTGTATGTGAGCCAGGTATCTATCACTTAATTAATATATCTGTCATTGCTTAATTTTTAATTATTTTTACCTATTGTGATGTTTGTTGTAGGCATCATCTTCACATAATAATATAATCAATGTATACAAAATATTGTAAAACATTTTAAAAGAGTAACGGTGGAGTTTCTTGCCTATTCCTCTCCATACGAAACTACACTATGAGCGGGGCAACTAGAATCACTTCTATTTTTCTGTAAATGTTGACGTTCAAAAGTGCCTTCTAGGTGCCTATGCTGCCTGAAATAAATGATTTGACTTTGACAACTCCCAAAGAAAGTAAGAACGGGAACCAGAATGTTAACAAACGCGCACAACACGTCGAAACGATGTAATTAGCTTAGTAATGCGTGACTCTGAAATTGCGAAAATTAGTTTTCGCATAGAACAGAATACAATAAAGATAACCCATCAAGAAAGCACCATTCATTTGTGTCGTGAATTAACTATTGTATGCCTGTACCTTTGTTGTATTATATTAACTATATTAAGATAACAGTAGGCAGTTATGCCAGTACAATAGATTTATTGATTCCGTGTATTCTTATGGCGAAATTGTAGTTTGTCTTACTGCGAGGTGGTATAAATCTGGTGGTGGTGGCTGACACTTTGCATTACTTGGAACATTCGGCAGTATTGTTCGTTTATTAAGTGAGCATTTACTTACTGCGCAAAATTACAGCACTCATGCAAACACTTTTTCTGTAAATACTACTGGCTACCCTCAAAGGCCACGGCCTATTTTGGCAGAAAAAACTTTTAATTAATATTTTAGGGTAGAGATTTTTTTTAACCGAAACGTTAGCAACACCACCCAAATATACCTTTCTTCATTTAAATCCCTATCAAAACACCACTTTCTATAAAAAAAATAATCAGTAGGAATACGAATAAAACAGGTAGCAAAATGTTCAAATTACAAGTAATAAACCCATTATTAGATATGGCAAGATATCAAAAAGCCATAATAACGTAACGTCTGAAGTTGTTGTAAAATTTTATGTTACGACCCTGTTTCAGGCAAACGAAACTTTTGTTACCGATACCAAAGTTTATGTGTCTCTACAGGTACAAGGGTACTCGCATGTATGTATTTACATGTTGGGGTAATATGGAAAAACAGGGAACAGCTTGGAAATTATTAGCCAAGTTCGGATTTACATAAATAGGTTAGTGAGTATGTTGTTGTAAACAGACTACGTTTTGAACCTTGGGGAGATCTATTACGTTAACGCTTGTGATTGACGATTCTGTAACTTTTATTACTTAATGAAAACCTTATTTTTCGCTCCCGTTTCCGTGATGGTTTCGGGGATAAACTATACAACACAACTTCATGATGTTTAATTTTATTTATTTTATTTTTATTCAATAGGAACTACAAACAGTTATAATGTAAAACATACAAACACGAAATACACAAAACTTATAAACAATATTGCAGCCCAGAACGCTGTTCACCCATTACAATAATTTTCACTGTATTGTATCAAAGTCAAATTATTTCTTTCAAATGGACTTTTGACCGTTAAAATTTACCAAAAAAAATGATTCTAGTCATCCTATCCTGTTGTAGGCTGCAGTATAAACTTACTAGAGAATGGCCAGCAGCGTTCTCTAAGCATTTTAACACCATACTGCGATCGCCAACCCGTCTGCCAAGCGTGGCGATTATGGCAAACCCGAGAGGGATTTGGGCGAGACCTATGTCCAGCAGTGGACGCCGTGCGGCTGAAATGATGAATGATGATGATGCTTGCAGCGTGCGTAACGCTTGTCAGCATAAGCTCATGGGGTCCGTCAGGGCCAATGCCTGCCAGGGTTGCGGGTTTGTCCGAAAGAGATACCGTGGCCTTGGCGCACAAGCAACTGAAGGAACATGGGTGGGTTTTAGTCAGTAAAAGTCTGACACCCCGCTCCCGCATCCCGCTCCGCAAAGAGCGGGAGAAGTTATTTGATAATTTCCCCACCAAAAAAAAAAAATCTTGCGTAACGCTTGGCATGTTATCAGTAAGGGCCTTATCATACTAGCGGTTTGCGAACGGCTGTGGGGCGAGGCGGGCGCGCAGCGAATGCGTCGCGAACTCGCCGCGGCTGCACAGCGAGGAGGTCGCGGATGCGTGTCAATTACGTAACGTTTTTTTCGCGTGTTTGTAGCAAGTACAAATGGCATCCACGCTGCTATTCGCGGCGATCTTGTTGCGCGTCCGCAAAGAATTCGCTGCGCATACGCGGCGTGTTCGTTGCGCGCCCGTAACCTATTCGTTGTGCGCCCGCTCCGCTTTGAGGACGCTCGCAATCCGCTAGTATGATAAGGCCCTAAGAGTCAGCTTATCATGAAAAACGTAGCTATCAAATCTCAATATTCTAAATACAATTACGAAAGAGACATAAAATTACCTTCTCAGTAAAATAATTCTTAAGACTGCCCCGTTGGTCTAGTGGTCGTAGGAGGTACTGCTGAGCATGAGATCCTGGGTTCGATCCCCAAGTCGGATAAAGTGTTATTGGGTTTTTCATTGGCAATCAGGAGTTTGGATTTGTGCCCGGTTGATGGCAATAGGCTCGCCCCTTAAACATGGCGAAATGTGGGTGCACTTCAGGTACACTTCTGCCCAACCCTTTGGGGAAACAAGGCGTGAAGTTGTGTAATATATTTCTTAGTCCAAACAAAACCTTCTAAAAATCACCCTTCAGTACTTAGATCTCCGTTTTACAATGGCCCGAAATATTTGACATTTAAAAGTAATTGCACAAAACGAAAAATTTAATTAAATATGGTGACGACGGCAGGGAGGTGGAACACTTGTTAATTAAATTCTAAATTATAAGATGAAAGCCTTTACAAGGTTTTTGTTTTGACACATCATAATTATTTGATAATTCTCAGCTGAATTCAATAAATATTTAGCTATGAGATTTATTTATTTACAAAAGCTTCATTACCGTAGTTATGAAAATAATAAAAGATCTATTGTAATACAAGGTGTAAAAACCACCCATTACGAAGCTATTAACTACGCATTCTGTACATCAAATTAAGTAACTTTGTGCAAAAATGTTTAAAACAGCACTACTTCGACAAAGTGTTTTCTGCATGGTTCCAATAATATTTAATAAACTACCGGACAGCATAAAAAGTGACACCCTTCAAAAATTTAAAAATAAACTCAAGGCTTTTTCGATACAAAAATGCTATTATTCTATGTGATTTTTTGAATGACCTTATGTGTTATAAAAGTGTATCAAATAAGGTAAATAATATTAAACTGTTGACAGTTTAATATTATTTACCTTATTTGATACACTTTTGTGCATGATCTGGACTTGTTAAAATAATTTATTAATTTATTGACTAATTCATAATTTTACTCATGAGCTTATTGATGGTGACATGCATGCAAAACTCAGGCAGAATGTACCCGGCTCACTATATGTTTTAGAACAACTTTATTGTACCATACCTACATTCTATGCCAATAAATGATTTGATTTAATTTGAAAAATAATTGCTGCGAAACGATTTTTATTTTTGGTGTGAAGATTCGCTGCTTATGGCAGTGCGCAACGTAACGCACGTAAAACATTGAGCTTCTAGATGCATGCAACGGTACAGGAGTTTTGATTTGTGCCCGGTTGATGGCAATAGGCTCGCTCCTTAAATTTTATTATTATTATTAGTCTTTTCAGTCGGACAAACTTAAAAGAATAGAATACAATACTCTTTATTTTGTACACCATAAAAATTACAACAGCAATAAACAACAATGTTGAAATTTTCCATAGGGTGATACAATGAACGGTCCCAGCAACCTGTCAGATGTCATCATCCCACCTTTTCAGTGGCCTACCTCTCTTCTTTGGCCGTTTCTTGGTTATCACTGTGTAACTATTTTGCTCCGTTTGTCCTTCCCTCTAATCATGTGTGAAAGATATTACAACATTAAAAATCTGTCGACCATTAGCAAAAGATCCGTCATTGCACTGCTGATTCTATGCTCTCAGTGTCCTGCTAGACATGGCTACCATATAATTATGACTATCCATTTCAACATCATCACTTCATTTACAGAACCCGCTTTTCCAGTGTGTAGTGTAAAGGCTCGTACAGATTGGCGCCTTCTCACGGGCGCGATAGGCAGCACGGACCGCGATATCACACTAGTCTGTGCGAGCCTTAAACGTCTCTAGCACGATGTGTCATGCATATTTACGCCCAGGTAAATGTACTGTAATTTTCAATACTTAACACATCTGTCAATGTATTAGTCGACAGATGACAACTATTTGTACTTACCTCTCGTGTCATCATTGGGACCCGATCCCAGCTCTAAACCCGAGAGGAACAATGCGTTAATGTAGACAAAGTAATTCCTATTACGTAACAACACTACACATGTATACGTAGATACCTATCGAACGATAAGACTTCATACAATTTTCAAAGACAGATCTTTCAAACCCTGTATAATTTTCCCCGTCATTATTATCATCTACATTATTATTTATCTCCATTTCCCTTTTTTTGTAATACCTTTTCTGTTTTTACTAATACAGAAAGGGTATAACAAAAAAAAAAAACAAGTGCATGTCGGACTACGCACAATAAATGGTTCCGTAGTTAGGATGAATTTATCCCAAGAATAAACTTAACATTGTAATTGAAAAACATTGTCTCCCCTATATAACAACTGCAAATGTAAGTTTCTACCCACAATATTGATAGATTTAGTATGTTATTTTACGACCATAGACTTCTTATAGGTTTTTCTGTTATTTATAAGGTCAAATTAAATTAACTAGCGAAACTGCAAAGTTTCGCTAGTTAATAGTGTTTAGTTATCTATACCCATCACGTCTGTGAATTTTATACAAAAAACTGATATTTCAAGTGACTCAAAAAACTATAATATAATTATATTATTTTTTGTTTTATAATGTTTAGATATACTTAATTATATACCGGCACGCGGTCGCCACTCCAGAACCTTTCGGCCCCATCGGCCACCATTCTGCGAGAAATGTGCCCGGCCCACTGGCACTTAAGCTTGGCAATTCTTCGGGCTATGACATTCGAAAAGTGCTGATTCTCAGCCTAGTTTGAATAAATGACTTTTGATTTTGATTTTATGTCGGTTACCTTACCTTGTACTGGAAGACGTAGCGTTGGAAGGCCTCCTACAAGGTGGACCGATGACCTTGTCTAGGCTGCAGGTATCTGCTGGCTGCGGGAAGCACAGAACCGGTCGAAGTGGCGGCCTATGTCCAGCAGTGGACGTCTTTCGGCTGAAATGATGATGATGATGAATTATATACCCATCACGTGTGCGGAGTTTCGCTAGCTAATTTAATTTGACCCTGTAGAAGTAAAAAACTATTTTCCGTATTTTTTTTCAAAATGTTGGGTTCAGTAATTCGAAGATAAGGGGGGTACGAGTAATATCCTGTGGTAATGGTAAATATTCATCTCTTCTTCTTAAATAATTTTAAAATTATATCTGAAAACCTTACAACAAGCCTATTCATTTGATACACCACACGGTACAGTTGGCAAAAGTTTATTGGTTTCCTAATTTTCCCCCCAAAAGTGACAACTATATTCAAACTTCATTTATACGTGCCACGTCCGTGTTTGGGTCACAGAATTTCGTATGTGTACCAAATTTCAACTTAATCGGTCCAGTAGATTCGGAGCAAATCGGCTGTGACAGACGGACAGACACGAGTGATCCTTGTGCGTGTCCCAAATAAAAAAAATCTTTTCTTTTCTTTTTTTTTAAGGGTTCCGTTTTTTCCTTTTGAGGTAAAGAACCCTAAAAATCACGAAGGCGCGACATTTTAAAATTCCATCAAAGAAAATACCAAAGGCTTGGTGATGACACATCCAGAGACAGCCTTCGGGGTCCAAAATTCTGAATTTAAAAAATCCACTATTGAAAGTTTTTAAAATTAATTTCTCCAACTTAAATCTTTGAAGTAATCGTTTGAAACATTTGATGTGGGAACGTTTAAAAAGTGCATAATCAGCGCTTGCCAGGAGGCAGTTTGCCAGAATCCTGTAGTGATAAATCTTGAAGGCCTCCATTGAATAGAGACTCGTGCGAATTATTAACGCCCCATTAGTCTTCGCCCAACGTCTTTATTTGTACAGAGAAATCTTATTGAAATGCCTATCTGTTACTCGGAAAATTATAAAGAGCTTATCGGTACGGTGAGCCGAGTTCGGCTTCTTCGCTTCAGTGTCGTATAAATCAATTTCGTTGTCACAGTTCTTTGTTGTATTTCGAGCAAGGAAAATGCATTCAGGATAATAAGGTGTCTTACGGTATACGAAGACATTATTCTTTAGTGCAATATTTTTAATAAAAATCGAAACTGAATAAAGAACAAGAGTGTGCTAATAGGTGCTACACAAACATTCTTATTTATGTGCCTCTGTACTGCGTACATCTGTTACACTTTACTGATTATTTAGTTCGACACATCCTTCTGCCTAGTTCCGATTTATTTGGGATTGGAGCACTGTGTCTTTTAATTCCATAGGTCAAAGTCAAATTATTTTATATATTCAAATAGGCACTTCATAAAAGGCACCTTACTACTTAACTGCAGTAGTAAGAAAGGAGATGAAATTAACAATATTACTACTGGTAGTACCATTGGTAGCAACACAAAAAAAATGAATTGATCCTAGTTGCCCCTTCCAAGAAGTAGTTTCGTATGGAGAACAATGGGCAAGAAACTCCATTGTCACGCCAGTAGCACATCTCCGCCGCGAAACCATAGCAGCGAAACCGCGGTAGTTCAATTCAACTGGTTCGCGTCATGTTCCGCTAGTCGCATCCGATTCGAGTAGCGAAACATGACGCGAGCCAGTTGAACTGAACTACGTACTGCGGTTTCGCTGTGATGGTTTCGCGGCGGAGGTGTGCTACTGGCGTTAGTCTTTTAATTTATTTTTACAAGTACATTAACTATATAAGTAAATGTGACGACGATGCAGCTACAATCAAATTACAAGGTACAAATCCAACAGCCGTTATCTAAGTATTCACTCCCTTGCTAGCCCGAAGCCATGGTAAGTGTTTCTTTTGCTAGTAAAATTTTATTAATCATTGAAATACATGGCAAGCTATAAATTTATTATATATTGTAAAATTTAAAAGCACTTTATCATTTTTAGAGTTCCGTAGTAAACAAGGAACCCTTATAGTTTCGCCATGTCCGTCTGTCTGTCTGTCTGTCCCCGGCTTAGCTCTGAGACGCTTAGTCCTAGAAAGCTGTAATTTGGCAAGGGTGTACATATTCATCACGCCAAAAAAGTCGTAAAATAAAACCATGAAAGACTTTTTTTTTAGGGTACCTCCCTTGTACGTAAAACGGGGATGATATTTTTTTTTTCTCATCTAATACATAGTGTGGGGTATCATTGGATAGGCCGTTTAAAAATATTGTAGGTCTGAGAAAGCCATTTTTCAATTCTGAGATCCGTTTGCGTAATATTAAGCTTTAAAGTGCTATTTTTTGTTAGAGTCAAGTGTCCCCCCTGCCAGCTAAATGGTTGGTTTTAGGTATGTAAAAAAAATCATGGCAGTAGTATATATAACGAAATTAAAAGAAAACTTTCACAGCTAAGTAGGGTTTACTAGTTAACGAGTAATAGTCTACCAACTTAAATTTGCAGTTAAAGAATTGACCGTAACGTCTAATACATATCGATGTATGGTAGAGCATGTTTTTCAACTACAATGTTAAGTTTGTTTTTGGGATAAATTCATCCTAACTACGGAACCCTTCATTGTGCGTGCTTCGACGCGCACTTGGCCGGTTTTTTTGTAAATGTGAGTACCATGGAGCCGTTTGTTATGTTATTATGTATGTTGACTTAAAAAAAGCCTGGCAGTTGAGAGTATGTCATGCTCACTTAAATGTCTCGCTGATGGTGGCGCGTGTGTTGGATCATTCAGTTCCCTACAAAGTGGTTAAGCTGGATGGTGCTGATCCACGCGTCATGTTCGTGAACGGGCGCCGTCAGTTGAGGCTGGTCATCTCTTAACTGCCAGGGCTTATTTTGTAATCTTGTTTTTTTACATTGTTCTCACATATAGAAGCGACAAGAATAATGTACCCAGGATTTTATAATATCTTGATTTAAAAGAGTGTCCTTGGAGTTTCTTGCCTGTTCTACTCCATAGAGATCTACGTTTTGGAATGGGCAAATAGCTTCCACTTTCTGACTAACTGACCGACTCTTTGAAAATTCAAAGTTTGAGTTCGATCTTCCTCTTTTATTTTAGCCAAACACACTCATACTCATATTTTTTCTCATCTCCTCATTCCAAGTAAGTAATGTAGACTGTTAAATTATTGAAATGAAAACCCTTTCCTTAATATTTACCTTATTAACCCACATAATCAAACACATTTCGGTGATCGCAAAACCGATATCCTAAATGAACATTTAAAAGTTTGAGACATTAATTTATTTTGGCATAAACGTCTAAATACCGTCTTAGGGTCAGCGCAGACAGGGCAGCAAGACCCTCGAGCAGTTTTCATTGGTAACAAACTTAAATAAAATCGAAATAGAGTTGAAAATTGCAACTAAGATATAACCCCGCGCCGTATATGAAAGAATGTACATTTACGTAGATTTAGTAGAAACAAATAAAAAGTGTAAAATTTAATAAATGAGCAGGAAAGTGTGCCTCGCGACTGTGCGCACGTTTACGTTTCTGGCAACCGCACGCTATTCTAATGAACTACCATAGTGAAACTAAAAATAAAAACAAATGTAGTGGGTACTTTTTTTCCTCACAAGTAGCAACACTTTTGTTTGATATTCATTTATTTCGATGATCGCTTTACGTACAATATAATAATTCGACGGCACGGTTGGCGCAGTGGTTAAGCGATTGACTGCTGCGCTGCGTGTCGCAGGTTCGATTCTCGCACGGAACAAATATTTGTATGACCTATAAGTAGTTTTTCCGGGTCTGGCTGTTTGTGTGAGTTTAAATGTTTGTGAATGCACCCGCGATACATGAGAAATTTCCAGTGTGGGGCAACGTTTCAAAAAAAAAGCATCGTTTAAAAATATATATATAATTATATGCATAAAATGTTGCGTAGTAATAATGTTGTGCTAAGACTTCACTTGGGTGAGTAATCTAATTTAAACATTTGTATTTGTTTTCCTAATATGTATGTCATGTGGATTGCTTTACGCTGTTTTTTACCTTTTTGTCCTTTTTTACATAATTTGACACTGAGCACTAACGGTTCGCTTCGCATTATAGTGCATTTTTAGTTGCCACACAATTCGTGTTCCAATTAGGCTTCTAGGCATTATTATTCTAAGCGCCAATTTCACCAATGAAACGCGAATTCAATCAGTATCTACATCTAAGCTGCGTCCAAGAGCTGTCAGTGTCAATATTCCACAACAATGGTGACACTGACTGCTCTTGAATGCGTTTTAGATGTGCTGATGGTAAAATCTGGCCTAAGTATTTATCTTAGAGCACGCGAGCGCCCGCACGTGCATCACCGCGGCTGTTCGGCAGATTTTTCTCGAGCATGCTCGCGCAGTCGCCGCTGTCTGCGCTGACCCTAAAGTGGGTTTCATAGAGTATCGAGGCCATTGCGCGCCATAACTTATTCCTTACATTATTTATTACCTTAATTTCTAGTAGTCGTTGTAAATAAGTTTCAAAGTCAGACCAGCTGGATACTTTTGGATTATAAGGTTCCGAAAATGTTTCGCTGCATTAAGGAAGTTAATCACAAATCATTGCCTTCAGGAAGATTATCCAGGTAGAAAAAGCTACTGTTAATAAAATGGGCAGTTATTGTGAATGGCTTGTCTATAAATATGGAAATATGGAATCTAATTAAATGCAATTTACTTTTATCTAAACTCTTCACATTTATTTTAGTTTGCAGTAATTTGTTTCTACTTATTAAACAGACTGACAGACAAACAGAGAGACAGACAGACAGACGGACAACGAAGTTTCCTTTAGAGGTACGGAACCCTAAAAAACAGCAAATCTTATGCTTACATAAAACTGTATAAATACGTAACCATGTCATAAAACACACGAGCTCAACAAACCGCGACCTGTGCTAATACTTAATACGTCAAATTATAGTCGGTCCGTTCTCGGTAGGCACGAGATGCAGTACATAAATCCGACCAAATGTTTACGCCAGGGGCTTGTACCGTCGCGCGCCGACCTCCCTAGTGGCGTCAGCGTAGTCTGCTACGCTGACGACACGCTAGTCCTGGCACAAGGGAGTTCGCATCAGGCGGCGGCCGAACTGGCGGCACGTGGGGTTGCGACAATCGTCGATAGGATCCGGCAATTGGGACTCGAGGTGGCATTGCACAAGTCCGAGGCCATGTGCTTCTATGGTCCTCGGAACGCGCCACTGTCGGGTTCCCAGATAACGGCGGGAGGGGTTCACATCGGCGTCGAGTCGACGATGAAGTACCTGGGACTCGTCCTCGACAGCCGGTGGAACTTCGTGGAGCATTTTCGACGTTTGGCTCCCAGACTGAAGCTGGCCGGGGCTGCTTTGAAGCGGCTCCTGCCCAATCTAGGGGGTCCAAACGCCTCCTGCCGGAGGCTCTACGCGGGGATCGTGCGGTCCATGGCCCTTTACGGGGCACCGGTGTGGGCGCGTTCTCTGAGGCTGCGACCAGCGCAGCGGTTGAACGCGTCCCAAAGGGTCATGGCCATCAGGATGGTACGGGGATACAGCACGGTCTCCCATGAGGCGGCGAGCCTCCTTGCCGGACTGCCGCCATGGGATCTGGAGGCGAAAGTCCTCGCGCACATGTGGGTGTGGCGCGAAGAGGCGAAACTCCGGGGCATAACTCCGCTGCCGCAAGAAATCGCGGCACAGCGGACGGAGCTCCGGAGGGATCTCATGGCGACATGGAGAGTGCGATTGTCGCAACCCAGCGCTGGGCACGCCACAATTGTGGCGATAAGTCCCCGCTTTGAGGAGTGGCTGGAGAGGCGCCACGGCGTCCTCACCTTCCGCCTGACGCAGGTCCTCACCGAACATGGATGTTTCGGGAGGTTCCTGTTTAGGATTAAGCGGGAGGAAACGCCCGGGTGTCACTACTGTGTGGATCGCCCGGAGGACACGGTGGAGCATACGGTGGAGGTCTCACACGGCGGTGCTCCGCCCAAGCTGGGCAGCTTGGGCGGAGCACCGCCGTGTCCTCACGGAGGCGATCGGCGGCGGCGATCTCTCGCGTCCGGGCCTGGTTCAGGCCATGGTTCGGAGCGAGAGTGCATGGGAGGCCGTCACCTCGCCCCTTAAATTTTATTATTATTATTAGTCTTTTCAGTCGGACAAACTTAAAAGAATAGAATACAATACTCTTTATTTTGTACACCATAAAAATTACAACAACAATAAACAACAATGTTGGAATTTTCCATAGGGTGATACAATGAACGGTCCCAGCAACCTGTCTGATGTCATCATCCCACCTTTTCAGTGGCCTACCTCTCTTCTTTGGCCGTTTCTTGTTTATCACTGTGTAACTATTTTGCTCCGTTTGTCCTTCCCTCTAATCATGTGTGAAAGATATTACAACATTAAAAATCTGTCGACCATTAGCAAAAGATCCGTCATTGCACTGCTGATTCTATGCTCTCAGTGTCCTGCTAGACATGGCTACCATATAATTATGACTATCCATTTCAACATCATCACTTCATTTACAGAACCCGCTTTTCCAGTGTGTAGTGTAAAGGCTCGTACAGATTGGCGCCTTCTCACGGGCGCGATAGGCAGCACGGACCGCGATATCACACTAGTCTGTGCGAGCCTTAAACGTCTCTAGCACGATGTGTCATGCATATTTACGCCCAGGTAAATGTACTGTAATTTTCAATACTTAACACATCTGTCAAGGTATTAGTCGACAGATGACAACTATTTGTACTTACCTCTCGTGTCATCATTGGGACCCGATCCCAGCTCTAAACCCGAGAGGAACAATGCGTTAATGTAGACAAAGTAATTCCTATTACGTAACAACACTACACATGTATACGTAGATACCTATCGAACGATAAGACTTCATACAATTTTCAAAGACAGATCTTTCAAACCCTGTATAATTTTCCCCGTCATTATTATCATCTACATTATTATTTATCTCCATTTCCCTTTTTTTGTAATACCTTTTCTGTTTTTACTAATACAGAGAGGGTATAACAAAAAAAAAACAAGTGCATGTCGGACTACGCACAATAAATGGTTCCGTAGTTAGGATGAATTTATCCCAAGAATAAACTTAACATTGTAATTGAAAAACATTGTCTCCCCTATATAACAACTGCAAATGTAAGTTTCTACCCACAATATTGATAGATTTAGTATGTTATTTTACGACCATAGACTTCTTATAGGTTTTTCTGTTATTTATAAGGTCAAATTAAATTAACTAGCGAAACTGCAAAGTTTCGCTAGTTAATAGTGTTTAGTTATCGATACCCATCACGTCTGTGAATTTTATACAAAAAACTGATATTTCAAGTGACTCAAAAAATTATAATATAATTATATTATTTTTTGTTTTATAATGTTTAGATATACTTAATTATATACCGGCACGCGGTCGCCACTCCAGAACCTTTCGGCCCCATCGGCCACCATTCTGCGAGCAATGTGCCCGGCCCACTGGCACTTAAGCTTGGCAATTCTTCGGGCTATGACATTCGAAAAGTGCTGATTCTCAGCCTAGTTTGAATAAATGACTTTTGTTTTTGATTTTATGTCGGTTACCTTACCGTGTACTGGAAGACGTAGCGTTGGAAGGCCTCCTACAAGGTGGACCGATGACCTTGTCTAGGCTGCAGGTATCTGCTGGCTGCGGGAAGCACAGAACCGGTCGAAGTGGCGGCCTATGTCCAGCAGTGGACGTCTTTCGGCTGAAATGATGATGATGATGAATTATATACCCATCACGTGTGCGGAGTTTCGCTAGCTAATTTAATTTGACCCTGTATAAGTAAAAAACTATTTTCCGTATTTTTTTTCAAAATGTTGGGTTCAGTAATTCGAAGATAAGGGGGGTACGAGTAATATCCTGTGGTAATGGTAAATATTCATCTCTTCTTCTTAGATAATTTTAAAATTATATCTGAAAACCTTACAACAAGCCCATTCATTTGATACACCACACGGTACAGTTGGCAAAAGTTTATTTGTTTCCTAATTTTCCCCCCAAAAGTGACAACTATATTCAAACTTCATTTATACGTGCCACGTCCGTGTTTGGGTCACAGAATTTCGTATGTGTACCAAATTTCAACTTAATCGGTCCAGTAGATTTGGAGCAAATCGGCTGTGACAGACGGACAGGCACGAGTGATCCTTGTGCGTGTCCCAAATAAAAAAAATCTTTTCTTTTCTTTTTAAGGGTTCCGTTTTTTCCTTTTGAGGTAAAGAACCCTAAAAATCACGAAGGCGCGACATTTTAAAATTCCATCAAAGAAAATACCAAAGGCTTGGTGATGACACATCCAGAGACAGCCTTCGGGGTCCAAAATTCTGAATTTAAAAAATCCACTATTGAAAGTTTTTAAAATTAATTTCTCCAACTTAAATCTTTGAAGTAATCGTTTGAAACATTTGATGTGGGAACGTTTAAAAAGTGCATAATCAGCGCTTGCCAGGAGGCAGTTTGCCAGAATCCTGTAGTGATAAATCTTGAAGGCCTCCATTGAATAGAGACTCGTGCGAATTATTAACGCCCCATTAGTCTTCGCCCAACGTCTTTATTTGTACAGAGAAATCTTATTGAAATGCCTATCTGTTACTCGGAAAATTATAAAGAGCTTATCGGTACGGTGAGCCGAGTTCGGCTTCTTCGCTTCAGTGTCGTATAAATCAATTTCATTGTCACAGTTCTTTGTTGTATTTCGAGCAAGGAAAATGCATTCAGGATAATAAGGTGTCTTACGGTATACGAAGACATTATTCTTTAGTGCAATATTTTTAATAAAAATCGAAACTGAATAAAGAACAAGAGTGTGCTAATAGGTGCTACACAAACATTCTTATTTATGTGCCTCTGTACTGCGTACATCTGTTACACTTTACTGATTATTTAGTTCGACACATCCTTCTGCCTAGTTCCGATTTATTTGGGATTGGAGCACTGTGTCTTTTAATTCCATAGGTCAAAGTCAAATTATTTTATATATTCAAATAGGCACTTCATAAAAGGCACCTTACTACTTAACTGCAGTAGTAAGAAAGGAGATGAAATTAACAATATTACTACTGGTAGTACCATTGGTAGCAACACAAAAAAAATGAATTGATCCTAGTTGCCCCTTCCAAGAAGTAGTTTCGTATGGAGAACAATGGGCAAGAAACTCCATTGTCACGCCAGTAGCACATCTCCGCCGCGAAACCATAGCAGCGAAACCGCGGTAGTTCAATTCAACTGGTTCGCGTCATGTTCCGCTAGTCGCATCCGATTCGAGTAGCGAAACATGACGCGAGCCAGTTGAACTGAACTACGTACTGCGGTTTCGCTGTGATGGTTTCGCGGCGGAGGTGTGCTACTGGCGTTAGTCTTTTAATTTATTTTTACAAGTACATTAACTATATAAGTAAATGTGACGACGATGCAGCTACAATCAAATTACAAGGTACAAATCCAACAGCCGTTATCTAAGTATTCACTCCCTTGCTAGCCCGAAGCCATGGTAAGTGTTTCTTTTGCTAGTAAAATTTTATTAATCATTGAAATACATGGCAAGCTATAAATTTATTATATATTGTAAAATTTAAAAGCACTTTATCATTTTTAGAGTTCCGTAGTAAACAAGGAACCCTTATAGTTTCGCCATGTCCGTCTGTCTGTCTGTCTGTCCCCGGCTTAGCTCTGAGACGCTTAGTCCTAGAAAGCTGTAATTTGGCAAGGGTGTACATATTCATCACGCCAAAAAAGTCGTAAAATAAAACCATGAAAGACTTTTTTTTTAGGGTACCTCCCTTGTACGTAAAACGGGGATGATATTTTTTTTTTCTCATCTAATACATAGTGTGGGGTATCATTGGATAGGCCGTTTAAAAATATTGTAGGTCTGAGAAAGCCATTTTTCAATTCTGAGATCCGTTTGCGTAATATTAAGCTTTAAAGTGCTATTTTTTGTTAGAGTCAAGTGTCCCCCCTGCCAGCTAAATGGTTGGTTTTAGGTATGTAAAAAAAATCATGGCAGTAGTATATATAACGAAATTAAAAGAAAACTTTCACAGCTAAGTAGGGTTTACTAGTTAACGAGTAATAGTCTACCAACTTAAATTTGCAGTTAAAGAATTGACCGTAACGTCTAATACATATCGATGTATGGTAGAGCATGTTTTTCAACTACAATGTTAAGTTTGTTTTTGGGATAAATTCATCCTAACTACGGAACCCTTCATTGTGCGTGCTTCGACGCGCACTTGGCCGGTTTTTTTGTAAATGTGAGTACCATGGAGCCGTTTGTTATGTTATTATGTATGTTGACTTAAAAAAAGCCTGGCAGTTGAGAGTATGTCATGCTCACTTAAATGTCTCGCTGATGGTGGCGCGTGTGTTGGATCATTCAGTTCCCTACAAAGTGGTTAAGCTGGATGGTGCTGATCCACGCGTCATGTTCGTGAACGGGCGCCGTCAGTTGAGGCTGGTCATCTCTTAACTGCCAGGGCTTATTTTGTAATCTTGTTTTTCTACATTGTTCTCACATATAGAAGCGACAAGAATAATGTACCCAGGATTTTATAATATCTTGATTTAAAAGAGTGTCCTTGGAGTTTCTTGCCTGTTCTACTCCATAGAGATCTACGTTTTGGAATGGGCAATTAGCTTCCACTTTCTGACTAACTGACCGACTCTTTGAAAATTCAAAGTTTGAGTTCGATCTTCCTCTTTTATTTTAGCCAAACACACTCATACTCATATTTTTTCTCATCTCCTCATTCCAAGTAAGTAATGAAGACTGTTAAATTATTGAAATGAAAACCCTTTCCTTAATATTTACCTTATTAACCCACATAATCAAAAACATTTCGGTGATCGCAAAACCGATATCCTAAATGAACATTTAAAAGTTTGAGACATTAATTTATTTTGGCATAAACGTCTAAATACCGTCTTAGGGTCAGCGCAGACAGGGCAGCAAGACCCTCGAGCAGTTTTCATTGGTAACAAACTTAAATAAAATCGAAATAGAATTGAAAATTGCAACTAAGATATAACCCCGCGCCGTATATGAAAGAATGTACATTTACGTAGATTTAGTAGAAACAAATAAAAAGTGTAAAATTTAATAAATGAGCAGGAAAGTGTGCCTCGCGACTGTGCGCACGTTTACGTTTCTGGCAAATATAGTGGGTACTTTTTTTCCTCACAAGTAGCAACACTTTTGTTTGATATTCATTTATTTCGATGATCGCTTTACGTACAATATAATAATTCGACGGCACGGTTGGCGCAGTGGTTAAGCGATTGACTGCTGCGCTGCGTGTCGCAGGTTCGATTCTCGCACGGAACAAATATTTGTATGACCTATAAGTAGTTTTTCCGGGTCTGGCTGTTTGTGTGAGTTTAAATGTTTGTGAATGCACCCGCGATACATGAGAAATTTCCAGTGTGGGGCAACGTTTCAAAAAAAAAGCATCGTTTAAAAAAATATATATATATGCATAAAATGTTGCGTAGTAATAATGTTGTGCTAAGACTTCACTTGGGTGGGTAATCTAATTTAAACATTTGTATTTGTTTTCCTAATATGTATGTCATGTGGATTGCTTTACGCTGTTAACGGATATCTTTTTTTGCGTCCTTTTTTACATAATTTGACACTGAGCACTAACGGTTCGCTTCGCATTATAGTGCATTTTTAGTTGCCACACAATTCGTGTTCCAATTAGGCTTCTAGGCATTATTATTCTAAGCGCCAATTTCACCAATGAAACCGAATTCAATCAGTATCTACATCTAAGCTGCGCCCAAGAGCTGTCAGTGTCAATATTCCACAACAATGGTGACACTGACTGCTCTTGAATGCGTTTTAGATGTGCTGATGGTAAAATCTGGCCTAAGTATTTATCTTAGATCAAGCGAGCGCCCGCGCGTGCATCACCGCGGCTGTTCGGCAGATTTTTCCCGAGCATGCTCGCGCAGTTGCCGCTGTCTGCGCTGACCCTAAAGTGGGTTTCATAGAGTATCGAGGCCATTGCGCGCCATAACTTATTCCTTACATTATTTATTACCTTAATTTCTAGTAGTCGTTGTAAATAAGTTTCAAAGTAAGACCAGCTGGATACTTTTGGATTATAAGGTTCCGAAAATGTTTCGCTGCATTAAGGAAGTTAATCACAAATCATTGCCTTCAGGAAGATTATCCAGGTAGAAAAAGCTACTGTTAATAAAATGGGCAGTTATTGTGAATGGCTTGTCTATAAATATGGAAATATGGAATCTAATTAAATGCAATTTACTTTTATCTAAACTCTTCACATTTATTTTAGTTTGCAGTAATTTGTTTCTACTTATTAAACAGACTGACAGACAAACAGAGAGACAGACAGACAGACGGACAACGAAGTGATCCTATAAGGGTTCCGTTATTTCCTTTTGATGTACGGAACCCTAAAAAACAGCAAATCTTATGCTTACATAAAACTGTATAAATACGTAACCATGTCATAAAACACACGAGCTCAACAAACCGCAACCTCTGCTAATACTTAATACGTCAAATTATAGTCGGTCCGTTCTCTGTAGGCACGAGATGCAGTACATAAATCCGACCAAATGTTTACGCCAGGGGCTTGTACCGTAATAGGTTATAAAATATTTAATAGCAGACACTACTTACAACAAAACGTACCGGATCACGGACAAAATATAGTACTATTGAAATAAAAATAACATCAAAACATCACGCCTTCAATCCCCGAAGAGTTAGGCAGAGGAGTACGCACCTACATTTATGATTAAACATACACGTCAGTTATGATTAAGTCCCATACAATAGGGGGTGAGCCTATTGCCATCAACCGGGCACAAATCCAGACTCCGGTCTGTATCAGTGAAATTTCAGATGGGAAATCCAAATAACACTGCACGACCTGGGAATCGAACCCAGGACCTCATGCTCAGCATTAACGCTTGCGACTACCAGGCCAGCAGGGCTGTAAAAAAATAATACTACAAAAAAAATATCCGAGTGTTTTAGTACAAAGCTTTTACAAAACAAAACCGACTTCCAAAAAAACAATAGGTACATAGTGAAAAATAACTTTAATTTCAGGAATCGGTGGCAAAAAACTAAAATAATGATCCAATGACACCGACTTCCGAAATTAAAGATATTTTTCACTATGCAGGTAGTGTTTTTTTTTTTGAAGTCGTTTTATTTTATTTTGTTAAATGTTTTTTTTTTTGTTCACTTTTTAGTGGGTCAGTATGTAGTTTTTTAAGTTACAATAGCCTAATGTCAACTGCTCATAACCTTTTACAAAATATTGCCTTTCCCGATGCAGGGGCGTTACCGACGTTGAGGAGTTCCCATGATGAGAACCAGAAGTGCTACCACTCACCATATGTATTGTGACGAGCATAAATTGCTTAGCAACCATATTAAAGTACCTAATCAAATCGCAAACCGTTAAATACTTATTATTATGTAGTTCCGATGGCTATCTGTGGTCTTCATCATCAGTTCCACTTCACCAAATGGTGCTTTCCTAGAGCAAATGCACGAGTTACTATAAAAAATACTCAAATCTCTACAGGTGTCCCTATAAAATTTGAAGTTTTCCCTCGATTTCTATCGGACTACCTCATTCGATTCTGACTTGGTGACAATGGAACTACTTCGGGAGCATATACCCTTTCAAACAAAAAATAATTTTCAAAATTGGTCCACCATTGTCGGAAAAATCGGTGAACATATCTACATAAAAAAATAAAAATTAAACAAACATGCAGACGAACATAATAACCTCCTACTTTTTGGAAGTTGGTTCAGAAATGAAAATAAACACCACCCTATAGTTACTTCTAGCAAAACCACAAATGGAATCATTACAAAGAAAATTGAACCAGAAAATCTATTAAAAGGACGGTCGTTGACCAGTAAGAACTACAGACGCACAGCTCCATGTAATTTTGTTTTATAATAATTGAAAAACAACATTTCGTCTCTTATCAAATGAACAAAAACATTATCGTAACGCGCCCAATGTAATTTGGAATAATGTTTTGTGTAATGGGTCTGCTCAGCATAGTAGAGAGAGCGCAGTGGGCTTTTTGCCGAATTTCCCACGCCCCGGCCGCTATTACAAGCAAAGCAATCCACAAAAAGATAAATTGTGAGTGAATTTATAACAGCAAAGTGCTCTCAGCAGGACAGATTTTGTTAAAGAAGACTCAGGTACTTGTTTTTTATCATGTTTTGTTAATTTGTTGAAAAAAAATTTCGACACGTTTCTTATCTTAGTCACAAATGTTTCTGGGCAGCGTATTTTTACATGTTTACTTTATCGCGGTCTTCTCTGATTGTTATTTATTCATTCGGGGTTATAAATAGAACTTCTATTCGTTATTCTTTCCCGAAACAGGAAACAGGTGCCGTATACAATGTTATTAATGACTTCACTGGAAAATGGTACCTTATTATATAGGCAGATAGGACACAATTTAGATGTTTCTGTGTCATTATGACTATAGAGACTATTTTGCTTGTTGGATCTTCAACAGAGGCTACACAATCACATGCATGTTTACAAAACAGAGACAAATAAAAATATGTGCTTCCAATTATAGGATACTACATTATTGTATTGTATTATATTTATTATTTTAATTTATTGCGAATGTGAGCACTATGGGGGTAACTTTTTTTTTCTTTAAATTATTTCCTTTTTTTTTCAGTTAGTTATTTTGAGCACTTTATGCGGCCTACCCAAATGTCCTTTCTTAGGTATTGTTCGTCGAGTCGTTGAGCTCCTTAAGGCTTGAGTTGAGCTGCACGATTACTGACAAATGCTTGCACTGATTGGACAGGTCCACTTAAATTTGCGTGGTTTCCATTACCATTTCAGACACGGATCTACATGGTCCTAACATGATCTGACCAAGATTATGTCTGGACTATAAAAGAGACTTTGACCCTTGAGTTTGTTTAGCCATTTCTTCTCAGTCAGACAGGAAATGACGACTACATCTAGCTTTTTTTCTATTTTTTAATATGCCGTGTAATTTAAAAGTGATTCCGATACCCAAACGATTTCATTTCATTCACTTGTAATCTAGGTAGGTACAATAAGTTTCATCATTTCTCATTTCAGCCGAAAGACGTCCACTGCTGGACATAGGCCTCCCCCAAGCACCACCACTTCGACAGTGTTTGTCGTTTTGTTTTGCCATAATCGCCATGCTTGGCAGGTGGGTTGGCGATCGCGGTATGGTATTAAAATATATATATATATACATAGAGAACGCTGCTCCACATTCTCTAGTAAGTCTCTTAGTTGCCCTTTACGACACCCACGAGAAAAAATAGTATGGTGCTATAATTTACATCCTGCTCTACACTGAACCAAATAAGCAATAAGTTTGACAACGATGAAAACATTAACATAAATCAAAATATATTACCTTACACTATCCAGATAACTGAACACATTCAGAAAACTAAAACACACACATTAACTCTACAATGGCCTACATCTGTACCTAATACAGTTTGAAGCACCCAAGTTTCCTGACACTCGTCTGCCGCCATTTCCACATTAATATTAGGAAGGTAAATCTCCAAAAAGGCGTGTTAGATCTGTCACGACGTTCTCGACACTTGACGTGTCCTTGTGGACTACCGACTTCTAACATACTGTTTTTACTTATGTACTACAGAATACATGATTGATTTTTAGTAGAAAAACAGTCCTGTATTATTTACTTAATATAATACCCCACCTTTATTCCCCGAAGGGTTAGGCAGTTATGTTTAAGCTTTATGAAACTAATAGGCATGAGGTCATGGGTTCGATAAATTATTATCGGATTTTTTGCATCAGGAATTATCTTAGTAGCAGCCCTCTAAATCCGGATTTGTGTCTGGTTAATATCAATGGAATTTTATTATTGTGTGATGATGCAATGTTTAAGTTGTCATACTGCGAGTTGCACGTAAGTCCATTAAATTTAATTCCCCATTAAAATTAATGTTGTCTTTATCTAACGGAACGTATCAGAAAGTGACAGCATTACTTTTCAACTGGCGGATAAAAATAATAAATATAATAAAGCGAAAAACACATTTATTCAGTGCACACAAAAGACAGCACAACACACAATAGCACAATTAATAGATAACAAATTACAGGAATATATATAAAAAACCCGCTAAGTGCGAGTTGGACTCGCGCACGAAGGGTTCCGTACCGTTATCTATAAAAGCGGCAAAAAAATCACGTTTGTTGTATATTATTTGTTGTTATAGCGGCAACAGAAATACGTCATCTGTGAAAATTTCAACTGTCTAACTATCACGGTTCATGAGATAAAGCCTGGTGACAGACGGACAGACAGACGGCCGTGGCGGAGCCTTAGTAATAGGGTTCCCGTTTTACCCTTTGGGTACGGAACCCTAAAAACAGGGTGCCAATAGACAAAAAACAAAAACATACTTAAAGAAATAGAGCGACACTATGACATACTTCAAATCAATGATCGAATATACAAGGTGCCACTTTATATGGCTGAACGCTCGGCATTACATTAAGTTTTCCACTTTTTAATTATAGTCTACTTCTGCTTCAGCTATAAAACCACCACTTCGGTCCACTGGCTAAGGTCACCCGTCGGTCTCAGACTGCGGTCGGTCGTCTAAGCAATCCTTTAATTTTGAGTGGCTAATAAAGACATACTTAATAGTTTAGTTTAGTTCTGTAGTTTCTGCCTACCCCATTGGGCAGAAAGCGTGAGATTATGTGTTTATGTAATGAAGACATCATAAGTGACTCGCAAGGATATCATGTGGATTTATTTATAAACGTTGCTTTAAAGTAAAAAAAACAAAATGATGGGTAAGCAGACGTTACTCATTACTTTACTTTGAGCAACTTTTCAATATAAGATACCTATGCAATACATGGGTCTTCACAGACCCATGTATGGCACATCTTACAGGTGTGGTGCTTGAAGCGACATGGCCGAAGACATTCGATACCCGGCTAGATGAAGCCGCTAACCACTCCGTCTTACATGACGGCAGTAGCATTTTACCTTTCAGCCTGCTGATGCCCAGCAAAGCCATTTGTATCAGCCCTGAACATACAACCAAAACTTTCCTTGCTTTATGGTCCATTCGCCGTGTACTCCCATAATAGGTTTCCCGTTTCTTCCCGCGGGTGTCGTAATAAGACTGAACTGAATTTTTACCTAACACGTAGGTACATGTTTGTATATGACGTCATTTGTATGAATTGTACATATTGTTGTTGTTGTTGTTTGTTTGTTGTTAGTAAAGGTCTTAAGAGGAGGCTCCCTATTTTTATGTTAACTTGCATGAATATTCTGAAAGAGCCACCCACACATACAATCAAAATGAAACTTTAGTATATGATTTATTGGATCTTGTTCTTTCCATGTTGAAGACAGTTATGTAATTGTAATATTTTCTCTAGATACATTTTTTTATTCGAAAATCATATCTTTTTAGGGTTCCGTACCCAAAGGGTAAAACGGGAACCCTATTTCTAAGGCTCCGCCGTCTGTCTGTGTGTCTGTGTGTCTATCCGTCTGTCACCAGGCTGTATCTCATGAACCGTGATAGCTAGACAGTTGAAATTTTCACAGATGATGTATTTCTGTTGCCGCTATAACAACAAATACTAAAAAACGGAATAAAATAAATATTTAAGGGGGCTCCCATACAACAAACGTGATTTTTTTTTGCTCGTTTTTGCTCTATATTGATAACGGCAACAAGTAGACGCTTGAAATATTCACAGAATATTTAGTTTTATATTCACTTTAAAAATAAATAAATAAATTAAAATTAAACAAATATTTAAATAGGGCTCCCATACAACAAACGTAATTATTTGGCATTTTTATAGACAATGGTACGGAACCCTTCGTGCGCGAGTCCGACTCGCACTTGGCCGGTTTTTTAAGGATAATTATATAAAACAAAAAAGATTGTTTGGCTTTAAGTCAAAAATAAATATTCACTGCAAGAAAATATAGTTAATTATCATCCACCCACCAGATATTTTTCACTAGATCAATTATTACTTTAGTTATAAACGAAATAAGAATTGAGACTTACGCTATTTAGTTTCGTGCTCGAACACGATCAAAGAGCGCACGCGATATTCTACTTTATTACTCATGTGTTAGCGTTTAGCACATAACGGAGTGGCGGGGAGCAAGGGGCGGAGTTTGCGTGGAAATTTGATTTAGACTGCCTGGTCTTAACCCAATTTTAGTAAAAACCACACTATATACAAAATTGAAACGACTGACACCTACGTGTGCACCCGTATCCGAGCTAGCACTGGGCTGCCCCACCTATCACACAATACACTATACATATACACATATACATCGCCGTAAGTCCTCATATTTTGATAAAAATGTAGGCAGATCCCAAATAATTAGGACCGACAAAGACCTACAAGGACTGCCTTTAATAGTAATAAATAATATACTACCTCCCCAAGTCCCATAGCAATTATAATTACGTCACGAAAATCAACGAGAAACCCAATCGTAATCCAAAACAGAATTTAGTGTTCTCTATCCAACGAAGGATCCAGTGGACATCAATCGCTCCTGTCCTAATAACCGTTTAAATAGCAGAAAGATTTATGGAAAAGCCCAACAAAAGGGCCTCGATCCGCCTGCGCCGATAAATCTACGCAGAAAATAATACGATCCCCGAGCGATTTGTTCAGTGGGACAAAGACCATGTTTTGTCCAATAAAATTAAGGAGCGTTTCATAACGAAGATCGCGCCACGTCAAGTTGTTTGATCGTTAAGACACTCCTACCAGGCTCGAGTGTATGCCTGTAGGTAGTTCTCCAACTAAAATCTTTCAAAGTTTGCCTTTTAAAGGCGTTTTTCTCATGTCATGTACTTTAACTAGCCGAACAATTTTCTCAATTAATTATATCGAAAGTAAGGAGTCGAAGTTGGTCTAGAATATTTTTTTGATGGCTCTTTGTCTAGCAACAAAAGAAATCTAACATTAATTTTAATTTGATACTACAATGACGACTTGTTTGCACCAGGGACCTTTTCGGTTACCCGTTCAAAGGGTTTTCGAAAGAGTTTACGCTAAGGAGTTTGTTTTAAACCCTTTCCAGTTACTATAATTATGTGTTACACTGTGAATGGCTTATAAAATCTTTTACCTCTTTAACCCATTCATATATTATGAGCGGGTTGGTAAACTTCTTCAAACCAAACAGCTATTGCATAGGGGTAACCCTTATTCGACGATTATTTAACTAACCGAAAATCCATTTTATCCTTTATACCATGAACGGGTAGCCCAATCAAAAATGTCTCCCTCGAAAGGTTTTGAACTACCCGTTCATGTAGGATTTCAAATGGGTTTTTAACGGGTTTCCTTACCCGTTCATTGGATAAAGGTTCCCCGAAAGAGTTTAATGGGTTTTACCATTGAATTGGTTACTAAAACGATACGGCTAACCCATTCAAAATGTTAAAGTTATAATTGGGTTTCAAAGGGTTAACCTTACAAAATGTTTACATGTCACGCAATAATTAGAGTAAATGCACGGGTCACCGTTTGAATGCATTATTTGTCAAGCGGGGTTATACGTCTTTTTTTGCCGTTATACTAAATGACATTCCAAAATGTCTTCATATCTTGAGCTCAGAGCAGGTGTAGAGAAATTCATGAGAAAATTTTCATAATAAATAGGAAAATATTCTTGTATTTAATTTATATTTAAACGGGCGTCTCATAATGTATGTAAGATTTGGTTCATAAATGATGTGACATTTCATCATGAGTTATACGCTAGTTAAGTTGGTAAAGTCAACCTCATAAATGCTTGATCACCTTTGGGTTGAATATCACTTACATAATCAATCTATAACGTTCCCACTGTTAGGACACAGGCCCAGGGAGTGGGCCATAATCCACCACGCTGGCCCAGTGCGGGTTGGTGAATTACACTTACACGTCGTAAAACGGTCTATTTGTCTATACTCCATTTGAAATAAGATTAGACATTTAAATAAAACTTTTTTACAGTCCGTTCAGCCGATTTTGACTTCTATTGAGTTGGTGACATGACAAATGGCAGCTGTAATAAACAGTTGGTATTGTCACCACGTTTTTGCTTTTAATGCCATCCATATGCCTACGGAATAGAAGTCAAAATCGGTTGAACGGACTGTAAAAAAAAAGTTTATTTAAATGTCTAATCTTATTTCAAATAGAGTATATGTGACAGTTAGTTTAAAACTTATTGAAGTTTCATTTACTGGGAATGGGGAGAAAGCCGGTCAAAGCTATTAGTGATGGCGTAACTATACCCTCCGTTGGTTTAGATAGTTAAATAAAGGTAAACAAATCATAAAAAGGGTTTTTATAGATGACACTTTCCTGTTAAAATACGTTGTAACTTCTACCCAAATTAAAAATTATTGTTGTTTTTACCGATAGTTTCCTCTTTTATTACTGTATGTAACTTATATCATTTATTCTTAAACTACTCTTCGTAGATGTAATAAGTTGAGCACATTTTTTTAGTTACATTTATAATAATGCTTTAATATTTTGTAATCTGTCTATTGTAAAGAGCCCAAAAAGACAGGTTCCCTAAACGTCAACGAAATAAAACGTTGCTAAATTGAAGAGTACAACTGTGACGTAGCATGACAACTGAAGTGACAGGTATTACATTTAGTCGGTTACTTGACAGCTCTCTCGTCGTCGTCGTCGTTTTTTTTGTTTACCTTTATATAACTACCTAAACCAACGGAGTATAGGTCCCTCTACCCTCTACATACTAAATTTGACATTCCGTCTATTCCATGCCTCTCATTCCATTTCGTGTTCATTCAATGGTTCAGTCATGAGTTTGGTTTTACTCAAGAAGCTTATAGATACAAGTGGAGGCAAAACTCTAATTACCTAATTGCGGACGACTGTGGTCGGACGCTCTCTTTCTAAATACACTCATAGAACGAGATACCGGTAAGTGTTTTCTTTATCTTATGTATGTATTCAGAAAGAGAGAGTCCGACCACAGTCGTCTTCACTTAGGTATTTAGAGTGTTGCCTCCACTTTTATCTATAACTTCATGGTTTTACTTCACTATTTCGTTATTTTCAGTGATTTGAATAGTTTTTTTTTTTATACGTCCATGGTTTAAATCAATATAATTATATTCGACATGGAAAGTCTCAAAATATAAAACCTTAATTATTTTGCTTCTTTCCTCGTAATCACTTTCTTCAAAATGTTTACGACATAACCTCAAGCTCTATTTAATTAAATTTTATCTCTACGAATAGCTTTAAGCCACAATTTTCTAATTTTAAAGTCTTTTGGAAAATGGTGGACTCGAATTTCGGAGCATTTAGGAACACAACAATTAATCATTTTCGCAGAAATAAAATATAACCACCGTCTTGTATTATTAGCTTGTTTTGGGAACTAGCTAAGACCTCTTCTAAGACATTTTCACAGTTGCCTTCCCCATTGTTGTTAAAAATAGTAATTAACGCAATACCGAAGTCGACTATACCTACATATCTCAATTATAATAAGTCCCCACCTATGAAATTAGCGTTTTGTATGGAGAATTTTAAAGAAGTTGCATTTTTCATACTAACATTTTCTTAATTTAATAAAACAACCATGAAAACTAATGTTTTAAAACTTTTATGAACTAATGTTTTAAAACTAAGATAACGATATGCCACTTAGATTAAGCGCTAGCTCATGCGCTTTTGGCTAAGTTAAAACAAATAGTGGTAATTTCTGCAAAAAAAAAATTAGGAGTCATTTTTAAGGTATTTTTTATGTTTAGAAAACTACAAGTAATAAGGTTTTTTTACTAGTGGTAGTTGTCTATGATGGTCAGTATTCGATATAATACCAAGCAATTGATGAATATTTTAAATCATAGAAGTGACGAGGTTCTCTATTTGAAAGAAAAAAACGCCAATTTCATAGATGTGAACCCAATATATAACCAAAAAAGAAAGGTCACATCAATTATGAAACAAATCTTACCTACAATATGCTACGGATTACGATGCGGTTTTGCAAAGATATTTTATAAGTGAGAATGCATGTGGATAGAGTTTAAATTATACGAAAACTTACCGTTTAAATCAACAAAGGTAAACAAATAAGGTACAAAGAGTGAAACTGCAAAGCAGTTCTCTAGTGCAGTTTGTGGTAAGAAAATAGAACAAAAGTTCCACGTACACACGGCTACACATCAAGCTATACAGTTCCAGTATACGCTGACCTCTCATCGTACGGAAGTCCTACACAATGCGAGATCAGCTTATACTGGAAATGTATAGCTTGATGTGTAGGCGTGTGTACATACATCTACATAACGTAGATATCTGTTACAAATCGTGCTCCACTCACAGTCGCACGACAAAAGAGCTGAGACCACCTTTTTTATCTTTCTCTTTTCGCTTGGACGAGCCTCGTGAGTGAAGAAAATTATTGCCTCGCAGAAAACCTGTGGAGTCGAAGGAAGGTCAGGGAATAGCACACAAAGACAAAATTGCCGATTGAGGAGATCGCCGAAATAATCACCCCGACGACGGAACCGGAGCAATTTATCTTTATAAATTCCTTTTCTATTTTAAAGACTCTTCTGTGTGTGACGCCGTTACAAACTATTGTTCTGTGTTATACAAAGAATTAATGTAATGAATATTTGGTAATCGAATATCAGTTTCCCGTTGTGTTAGATCAAATCTCATCACTACAGTTTATCTAACTACCTATGCCGATTTGCAATTACACTCAATCACTCATATTATTAAATTCTGCGTATTCGGTAAAATATTTGAATAGCAAATTGGAGTACACAATCAGGAAATTGCGCTGTTGTAAAATGAGTAGGTATTTACAATTTTATTTCTCAAACATTCATGGAAATATTGTCATTATTTTCGAAAAAAGAACACGCGAAGTATCGAATTTACCTACGGTCAAAGAAAATCAAATCCATTGCAGGAGACTTTTTTTTTTAATTTGGAACATTACAACGCTCCAGCAATGTTGTATGAAACGGCGTGCTGGGGTTATTAAATACTCTTTGATTGGATCTCTTTTATCATTCTTGGCATGCCAAAGTAAGTCTCTTTGCTTAGAACAAATTGCGTTCACGTGGCTGTATAGACATAAATGCGTTTGCCTTTCGGTACAGATGATAAATAGTCATCAGAAGTTCAATAAACAAACTTAAATGTACCGGGGAAATCAATAACATTTTCTTTTAGTAATTGCCCCAATATGACTAACGTAACTTTTAATATTAATTAAATTATATGTATAATATAAAAAGTATGTTTTATTTCCCAGCATTATTTTGAGCAAAGCACTTTATATGCCTCGGCGGAAATGGCAATTGCCTATTTCACGGCCTTTGCAATAATGTATTACTAAAGTATGGAAAAGTAGAGAATAATATTGCCATAATTAAGCGTGGCGAGCATTTCCCCGGCCGCCTCTAAAAGTAATAATTGTGAGAAAAATGGTGCGGTGGTGACCTAATCATGCCTACATGACCGCGCAGCGATCTCCCATCTACGTCTCATTAAGGCTTGGCGCTAGCGTGTAGGACGAAGCGTACGATTCCCGGCAGTTTACCAGAAAGCCCCAAGTCGTAATTCGTGGCGGCGAAGGCTGCTAACAGACCGACTGCCGAGCATTATTAACGGACCATTAGCTCTCATTC
The DNA here is from genome assembly GCA_963921375.1 of Tiliacea citrago. Taxonomy (NCBI): domain Eukaryota; kingdom Metazoa; phylum Arthropoda; class Insecta; order Lepidoptera; family Noctuidae; genus Tiliacea; species Tiliacea citrago. The sequence continues at coordinate 18,268,794 of OY992781.1, forward strand.
GACGCTCGCCGGGATCTACAAGACGCCTGCACTGTAGCCTATAGATAACTATTCCAAGTCTTGGTATACGGTGAAAATTGTAAATCCGATAATATTCTCGACAGTTTAAGTTTGTGAGACAGGTTTTCTTTGATGTTGCTTCGATACAAAGTTAACCTCCTTGTCAAAATTAACGGGAATTTAAGGAACTTTCAGGAGGCATAAAGATGTTTTAAACAGCACAAGTATTTGAGCTGAGTTAAGTCACGACATGTATTCTTCGTTACATTAATTAATATATTATGTAAGATAATTTTGCTTTTAAAAACAATACCTTCCTTTCTTGTATACAGTGAATTTGCTTTAACACAAGATTGATCTTACACAAAGTCCACGATACACTTTCAGAAAGCATGGCCGCGATATTGTGATGACAGCATATAAGATGTCAAACGAGCTCCGATAAATATCAGTCGCTGACACGAAAACAAATACAAATCTATATTCAAACTTCCGCAACCATTATTCCATGAACTCTTTACCGATTCAATATGCATTTCATATGAACAATAAAGAGAGGAACCCATTTCCGTCGCAAAACAATTTTACTTCAAATAATATTTGTGCGCTGGCAAACTATCTAGCAGTCAACAGTAGTTCATGGTACACCGGTGGCTATATTCTGTAACTGCACTAACTTTTATGCAAATACAGAGTGTAACGCAGGAGCACATCCCACCTGGGATCCGACGCTCAACTCCACAGCACGCCCCCCACTCACTAATTAACGACCAAACTTTGGAGAACAACAATATCTAAAGCCATACCTCATTAGAGATTGTTCTTGTGTATGAAAAATAAACCGTTGTCCGACAAAAGTTCGGAAATATCTTTTGGAAAATAAATTGATGAGAAAAATTTGGGGTTGAATTTATCGTAAGGCTTAGTTCTGACTGACGTGCGTTGTTTGTTTTGACGGATAAAATTCCAACGATAAAAGTCAACGCGTCTGTGATTAACGATTGACGAATCGTACATTATTGATTGGCATTATAAACCGAGAAACGCGCAAATAATCGTAAAATCGTGCGTCTGTTTGAAGTTAGCCTAACAATTATTGTTTATTTATTTATTTTATTATTTATGTACACACAGTAAAATACAGAGAGATACGACATAATTATAATACTAGTACAAAGGTACTGCTTATTTCTTAAGAAATTTCTTCCAGCAGACCTGCGAAAGGAGAAATGAAAAAGAAATGTAGACAATAGTGTGTGAGAACAAGAAGAGAAAAATATGAATATGCGAAGTCTTAAACTAAAATGATAAATATACCTATACTATACCATATACATATAAAATTTACACACGAATACGTACACGTACACACGTGCAAAAAACTTACATATACCTAAACAAATACATAAAGCATATATATACAAACATATATATAAAAATATTCACAGTTGAGAGGAAAGGTAGTGCTCTTTTAATTGATATTTGAATGAGGAAATTGTTAAGTGATAACGTCTTAACGAAGCCTTGTCAGCCTAATAATCCGAGAACCGTACTAACCTGATATCTTGGAATATCGTCAGGGCCTCAAGTCTGCTATTACAATAGTGTCAGAATGGTCGATCATTGATTTCATAATTGTTGATTTTGACAAGTTTGGTAATCTACTATTATAATGACGTCATTATGACTTTCCAATGGTCGGCCACTGACACTACATTAAAAGAAATTGCATATATTGGTAATCTCGTACATAATGACAAATGAACGACATTTCTACTAATGGGTTTTATAATAATGGCAATAGGACAATGCCATTATAATAACACAATTATATTACGAGAACATTGACCGACCAATGATCGACCATTATCAATTTACCAGATTACGAACTTTTAGCAAAATGACAATGGCATGACAATGGGTTCGTGTTGGATGACTGAATTTATAAAAATAGCAGACTTGGGCCCCTGTTAGTAATACTTACTTATTTAAAAAAAATCCTTATACATGTAAATATATTATTATTTGGATCTTTTTTAAGGAACGTTTTATAGAGTTTGAAGGTTATTTGTCTTCTTAGTAAAAGCAACTAACCTTCGTGGGTGTCGTAAGCACTTAAGCAGGCCTAAGTGATAATATTATCTGACTACCTTCTACCCGCGACTTCGTCTGCGTTTACTGGAATAAAAAGTATTCTATGTCCTTACCCAGGTCATGGTCTACCCATGTGCTAAATTTCATTCCAATCTGTTCAGCCGTTGTAGCGTGAAAGCGTAACAAACAAACAAACTGACTTTCGCATTTATATTACTAGCTGCGCCCCGCGGTTTCACCCGCATAAGTCTCGATCCCGTGGGAATATCGGGATAAATAGTAGCATATGTCTTATTCCAGGGTGTCAGGTACCTCCATACAAAATTTTATCAAAAATGGTCGAGCCGTTAGAGCGTGAAGAAGTAACAAACATACACACACACGCACTTACAAACTTTCGCCTTTATAATATTAGTGTGATGTGATATACGAAAGGAGGATAGTTATGATAAAAAGCCAGATTAAGCGACAGATGACAATCATGACAACTGTTCGAATGACATTTGCTCTCTTTTCACTTCTAAGCTGTCAAGTAGTGCCATCACACTGAGACTGCACTACACTGAGTAGCAGTCAGTGTCAGTGTCTGTGTGCAGTCTTTAGATGGCACTACTTGCCTTGTTTGTTTGCATGCTTGCTTGCTAGCTCGCGAGTGCGAGCTTGATGTAAGTTAAGCAAATACAAGAGTGTAGAAGGGCACTTCGTTTCGCTTCGTTGAACCTCGGCTCGCCTAGGGCGACTTCCGATCGTTGTCGGTTTTTGCGCCCGAGTCAAGGGACTCGAAGCTACCCAGAAATCGAATTCGAGATAAAAAATGTAAACAAAGGTGTTGCCAATTTTAAATAATAACCTCAATTGTGCAGTTTGCCGAAAAGTACTATAGCATAGTTCTAAAATTGTAGACATAACTTAAACAGCTAAAATATAATAATTGCACACAATTTCAACTATAAAGTGACGTAAACTACAATCCAAGAATAAAATATAACTGTTTGAAATAAAATCGTGCAAATTATTTTTATACTACTGGCAATAAGGCAGTGGTCTTAAACATTTGGGCTTCATTTAGTGTTTTCAACTAGCGAAATGCCTCGGCTTCGCATGGGGGCTTTTAATTAATGTAATTTAAATTAGAATTTTGGTGTGGAGTGATTGCGTTAAACACGTAATAAAATAAGAGGACAAAATGTGTGATCTCGATCACATTACAGACAGGGTGATGGATCAGTTCATAATTAGTGTAACTGATTCAGACTCTTCATCAAGCTCATCAGAGTCCGAATCACAATGTGAATAAATCATAATATTATATAAATCCCAATTTCAAATAAACATGAGCAACTTGTTCATAAGAATAAATCTTTTATTTTAATTTCGTTTACCTTACCTATAATAATAGGACTTACCTTAGGCTATGATATTTTTAATTTTGACACGCTGCTTTAGCGTTCTTCAAAAAACACTGAATAAAAAAATAAAAAACTTAATTTGAATTACTAAGGAAATGTTGACTACCCCTGAAATGTCACTTTGACAATGACATTTCTTTGTTTACATTTTTTATCTCGAATTAGATTTTTTAGGTTCTTTGCACGAGTTTACAGTCACGTACTTCGGAGTTGGGTCAATTTCGACCAGTATTTCATCGAAGCAACTTCGCGAGAAGTGTAGTACAGGTTTATGGTCCGTTATAAATCTAAAAGTGAGTCTCTTCAGCTGTATCTCATTTTGGTACGATTTCACGGGTAAATACGGAACTGATTTTGATATTTGGCAGAGGTGTAGACTTGTATCTACCAGAAAATCGAAAGAACGGCACTTCTAATCCTTGAAAATTGGAAACAAGCAGAGCCGTGAGAATGGCTAGTATTATATTTACCTAGTATAATGAATAGACGCGATCCTATAAGGGAATCTTTGAGTGAGGGGAGGGGTGAATGTTATCTTCAGTGGCAGTTGTTGATTGATTGTTCCCCTTGCGTTTTTTCCCGGCCAATGTAACCTGGCCCTTACTTCCTTATGAACTAATTTGTGCTCATTAGCAACTATTAGCTGCAGCAAATCTAATTCTTTTAAAAACTTTACTTAGTAATGAGTTGGTTAGAATATTTTCACTGTAAAAAAAAAAGCACGGCTTTGAGGCTGCTCTGTCTCTGCAGTGAATCTGGTGTGTTCACACAGGGACATATTGATGGCTTCTATGCCATCGTTAGGCAGATATATCTGCCACGTTAATATACATAGTGCGAGCCAGCTCCAACTCCATCCTGAAGAACATAGCAGGTATGATTCATCCTATATTACTTAGGTGATATTGTTAGGAAATGTACTTTGTTAGTTCTGGCTCGTTGGTCTAGTGGTTGCAAGTGCTACAGCTGAGCATGAGGTCCTGGGTTCAATTCCCGGGTCGGGCAAAAGTGTTATTGGTTTTTCCATCTGGATTTCTCAGTAGCTGCCCAGAATCTGGATTTATGCCCTGTAAACATAACTGGCGAAATGTGGGTGTACTATAGGTACACCTCTGCCTAACCCATAGGGAAGTCGTGGTGTTATATGATGTAGTTCGTTAGAGCTAATAATGATGATGAAAAATGATGCATTACAAAGGGACTCCATAGATGAACTCACTTAAGTATCTAGTTCCGGCGCTCCCGGGGCCTCGAGCCCCGCTACTATCCTTGCTGACTGGCAGATTAGCTGATGGAGATTGCAGTATACCTACATGACAGTGATTTAAGATTCGAGAAAAACTGTTTAGAATATGTCATTACAAACTGTTCCGTCAAGGAGAAAAAGTCGTTGTTCATTATTATTATAATTGTGGTGTTAATAAATGTGTTCGATCCAAATAGCCTCTTGATTTCAATATTATCCAATCAGCAAGGTTTTATCAAGTCTTGCGCTAGTAACGTACAGTCAGTGCTCTGCATAATCCGACCCCTCTTACCCTCTTTTTCTTTGTAAGGAAGGTTAGATAATGCAGAACACTGTCCGTACGAGTAGAAAAGTTTCTGGTTTATCGTTTTTAAAAGAGCATATTATGATTTTTGTACAGTGATTTTATCACAATGCCGATCACAAAGGTATTTTTCTCAAACATGCTTGGAAATTCGAGGATTATTTTGACAACCTTCTTCGAGATAAATATGAAAATGCTGTACTGGTAAAATACATGCGAGCAGGCGGCCGTCAATGTTAGTATGAAAATCCATAATTATGTGTCGTGTTTAGCGGCCGAATAAAATACTATGAAAACTCATCTGTCGTGTAATTTAAAAATGGAACGAACTTTTTACGTCGACACATGGGAACCAAGGAAGTAGCTTATCAGAGATTTTATTTAAATTTAGAATTGGCTTGCAAATAAAGCTGTATAAAGTTAAAAAGAAACAAATGAACATATTGGCGCGTGAAAAATTATTATTGTTCGTCATTGAATCTGGAATTTATAAATAATTTACTTAGTTTGAATTTCCGCGCGTTATTTGAGAAAAGCACTAAGTATAAAAGCCTTGGCCGCAACCAGGCATTGATGGACTTACTTATGAGTGCCTCAGCTTCGTCTCGCACCAAATTTTCACGTTTGTCCATCAATGCCCCTTTTGCAGGCCGCTGCAGTAATGTACTATAATTCCATAATCACCACTCTGAAATCGAATTGTATATATTATAAATATTGATAAAGTGTACGATAAAGAAACAATTCATTAACATAATAACATAACGCCTGTAATCCCTGAAGGGTTAAGGCCAGTGCACATCGGCGGACGGCGGGGCAGGGTATTTTAAATGTATCAACATAAATTCATACGTATCTAATCGGTAACAAGATAGGTATACTCGTAGATTCCAAAGCACAGAGACCGACCACGGAGCATCAAAAGGGATTTCTATCTCTGCGGTATTGAAGAGTGCGCTGGAGGATACCGCGACAGGATGCGACGACATGCGGCAGGATGCGACTTCATGCGGTGGGATACGAAGGCATGCGAAGGTATGCGCCGGAGTCCACTCCGGGGAGAGGCAGTGAAAGCCTGTTCTTCGTCTGTGAAAATCAATAGTAACACCAAATCCCAATGCAGCATTTTACAAACTTCAACACAACCAACTCGTTCAGAAGGAACTTTTCGACTGCGTTGCGTAGCCACTCAGCAAGCTCGAAAGGCCACCGGGCACGCCTCGTGGCTTACTGCGGCATGCTGTAGGATGCTGCCGACATATCATAGCATCCAGTAGTGCGCCGGGGGCTGCTGACGGCATCGCAAATCATCAGTGTGGGCTGGCTGGCCATAAATCCTCCTCGATGCCGTCCCCAACCGTCCGCCGGTGTGCGCTGGTCACACCCACATTTCGCCAATTATATTTTAGTCCCATGTAATAGCAAACCTATTGCCATCAACCGGGTACAAATCCAGACCCCGGGACACTCAGAAATTCCTCATGGAAAAACGCGATAACACTGGCCCGACCTGGGAATCGAACTCAGGACTATGAGCTCAGCAGTAGCCCTTGTGAGCACTAAACCAACGATGCAGTGAACCAGAAACAACACGAAACAGATATAAATCGTAAACGCAAAATAAATCACGAAGGATTAATTTATCAGAAATAGGATAATACTCATGTAATTTGTTTAATATCAGTACATAGGCAATCACATAACGAGGTGGCCCTTACGGGAACAACCCAATTTACTAGTGTACAAGTTTATTTGCGAACTGTCCTTTGGGTATCATTATAAATGAGGGGACAAATTCTCGACCTTTCCCTTATATTGTATATATTGAAATTTTACTAAGTCATCCATACGGAAAGCTTAATTAGCAGTTAAATATGGATTAGGGGCTCGTGGCTAAATGATAACAGCTGCACTCGTCGATCCAAGGATAAGCTACGGTTGCCACGCTTAGTCCGTGGATGGGTGACTATCTTTACATACCGAGACCGCTCAGTGCCTCGGATAGCACGTTAAGAGGACGCTCCCTATTTTTATGTTAATTTGCATGAATATTCTGAAACAGTCACACATACAAGCAAAATGAAACATCCGTATACGATTTATTGGATCTTTTTCTTTCCATGTTAAAGACAATTACGTAATTGTAATATTTTCTCTAGATACATTTTTTATTCGAAAATCATGTCTTTTTTAAGGATAATTATAAAAAAACAAACAAGATTGTTTGGCTTTTATGCCTAAAATAAATATTCGCAGCAAGCAAATATAGTTTATTATCCTTCCACCCACCAGATATTTTTTCTCTAGATCAGTTGTTACTTTAGTTATAAACGAAATAAGAATTGAGACTTGCGCTATTTAGTTTCGTGCTCGAACACGATCAAAGAGTGCATGCCATATTCAACTTTATTACTAATGTGTTAGCGTTTACCACATAACGGAGTGGCTTTCTGTCAATAACATTTTAAATCTAAAATGGTACGCAAATATTCTAATAAAATCATTTAATAAAAGTTTCCATTCTTCAGCTATCGTTGATTTCCCTCTTTCATAATCAATAACATGTGTAATATTTTATTTTATTAAAAGTAAATTATACTTACGTGTTATTAGCCATATATAAGCAAACCCGTCCAACTATATTTAATACTTGGTAGCCGTCGAAACAAACGAACCGCCCAACTAGAGATGGGTAGCACACTCTTTTAAAATGAGGATCGTGTGAGGCACTCTTTTTACAAAATGTGCTAGCACACCGTGCTACCACGAATGAGGCGAGGCTGCGGTGGCCTGTGAGCGTACGTAGTACGTTACGTACGTGCTGTGAGTGTGTCAGTGATTCGCGTGACTCGTCGCGCGAGTCGCGAGTTTGCCGTGTCACGTTGTCGTCACTACACACCACACTCACGAGTCGCGAGTGTGGTGTGTACGTGTAGTGACGACAACGCGACACGGCAAACATACTCAGTCCAGTAGGCACACAAGGTGACTAGTCGGTTAAGCGCGTCACACAGCTCGCACGAGTGATGATGAGGGAAAGAGAAATGAGAATGGTTACAAAAATGTTCAGTTAAGCTAATCTGTGCCCTGTGGTGTGTGCTAGCACATCAAAATAAAAAGAGTGAGTGACTCTTTTTGTCTAAGTGAGTAGCTACAACTGTGCTAGCACATGTGCTGAGTTACCCAACACTACGCCCAACTTTCTAATTCATTAGTTTGAATTTAATTACTGATTAATTAATCATTTGGATCATACCTATTTGTTTGGAATCATTGAAATTCTAATTATTACACATATTATTAGCAGATTCCTGGTTTTGTATTACGGCGAGTAATTAATCTTCGTAGTTAATACCTTATTAATATCGTATTATACCGTATATAATATACTAGTGACCCACCCCTGCTTTGCTCGCTTTTTATCATAACTTTTAACATAAAAAAAAAAACTATAAACGCTTACGCTTTATTATAAATGCGAAATTAACTTTATCTGTCTGTCTGTATCTTACCTTTTCACGCCTAAACCACTGAATGTATTTCGATAAAATTTGACAAGGAGATAGATGACATCCTGGAGAAGGACATAAGCTACTGTTTGTGTTAATAATAATCCTGTAGGGGGTGATATAGGGGATGAAAGTTTGTATGGGAAACCCAGAATTTCTTAACTTAGTGACATGAAAATTCAAATTTAAGCTTTTGGTAAGAACTAAAAGAATCACGTGTTTCTGCGTTTTTGCAAAATCATCCCCCAAGGGGGTGAAATAGGTGATGATTTTAAAATTCACAATATTGATATATTTGTGTACTTCTTTTTGTAAGATTTAAAGGGTTAGAAATATAGTCATAGTCCGTAGCTTGAGATAACATTCAGTATTTATTTCATTAAAATCGGTCCGCTCGATCAAAAGTTATTACAATTTATAGCCAAAAAAATTACTCGGCTAACACGCACACATAGGTACGCTTACGTGGTCAATTGCGGCGCCAGAGTACTCCACATTATTAGTGATCATTTTAAAAACCGGCCAAGTGCGTGTCGGACTCGCGCACGAAGGGTTCCGTACCAGTATCTATAAAAACGGCAAAAAAATCACGTCTTTTGTATGGGAGCCCCCCTTAAATATTTGTTTTATTTTAATTTAATTATTTATTTTTAAAGTGAATATATAACTAAATATTCTGTGAATAATTCAAGCGTCTACCTGTTGCCGTTATCAATATAGAGCGTTTGTTGTATGGGAGCCCCCTTAAATATTTATTTTATTCTGTTTTTTAGTATTTCTTATTATAGCGGCAACAGAAATACATCATCTGTGAAAATTTCAACTGTCTAGCTATCACGGTTCATGAGATACAGCCTGGTGACAGACAGACAGACGGCGGAGCCTTAGTAATAGGGTTCCCGTTTTACCCTTTGGGTACGGAACCCTAAAAATGAATAATTCATATTTAGGCCCCACTAGCACCACAAATCACTAAATACGTTTAGCGCTAAACGAATTTAAATTGTGTTTTATTTCTGTCAAATGTTTAAAGTTGTCAGGGATGGAATGACGTTTAAGTTCAGCGCTAAATGTAGTTATTTATGGTTTTTGGTGCAAGCGAGCCTTGGAATCATAAAAACTTGTTTTATGAAAAAAATACCGCCGCGTACTGACTGCATCGTTGGTTTTGTGGTCGCAAGCTACAGCTGAGGTCCTAAGTTCGAATCCTGGGTCGGGCAAAGTGTTATTGGGATTTCCCATCTGGAATTTCTCAGTAGCTGCCCGGAGTCTGGATTTGCGGCCGGTTGATGGCAATAGGCTCACCCCATATTACATGGTACTTAAACATAACTGACGAAATGCGGTGTACTATAGGTACCTACACCTCTGCCTAAGCCATCGGAGAATACAGGCCTGATGTTATGTTGTGTTATGTATAATTACAATTATTCGAAATTATTATTTGTCTATCTGTCTATTTGTTATCTTTTCGCCTTAACGGCTGAACGGATTTGGATAAAAGGCATACGGATAGGCCATGGCCTGCTTTCGGACATGTTCCCGTAGTACGTTCACCTGGGATAATTTCCGAGTTAAACGCGGGCGAAACCGCTGACAAAACCTAGAACATATATATAATTTAAAAAATCGGGAAAAAAAATCTGCTGTTCATTTTGACGAGTTATTCAAATATAAATGTCTTTCAAATATGAATGTTCTCTCATCAGCTTTGGTTCCATAGTAAAAGTTGTTCATAATGATCCCTTAAGAGGTTGTGCATTATTTATGTTACATCTTGTATCGAACCTTAAAAAAGGGAATAATTTGTTTAATGATGGTGAAACCCGCATCAAAATTCGTTGCGTAGATTACAAGAACAACGCAGTCACACAAACAGACTCACACAGAAAAGCGACTTTAATTTATAATTAACTTTAGCTTTAACTATTCTATTTATAGTTAAAGATATATACAGCTTATTCTTGCTCCGTTGTATTCCGAGCCAATGCATTATGAAGCAGTCTGAAATGAGTATTTACGGCTTTATTACAGACGGAACAGAACAAGGGATCAAAATTAAAGAAAAGATTAGTAATTCCTCGTCGGGAGACGCCGAAGTGAAGTGGCGCAAACAATAAATCTTTGGCCGTTTCTTCCGACCGGCCGCTGCAAAAACAACTCCCGTAATTAATTACCTCACTTGGTCGGTCAGCTTTGGATTCCAATCCCTGCTTTCGACTTTTTTTTGGCTAACATTAAACTGTGGATGGCTGAGTAATTGATTTAGTCTAAGCTGCCAACTGTACGAGTATAAACCGATTGTCAATCAAGTTTACTTGAGGTTAGTGTTGAATGACGTTCTGACTGAAGGATTGTCGCGTGTTTGATGAATGGATTAGGGGTGACACACGTAGGAGTAAAGTTTTTAGCTGCGGGATTGATAATATAGGCATTATTAATAACAGCCGCACGGGTACAGCCATCTGGTTAAGCTACGCTTCTTGGGGTTAGTCCGTGGATGGGTGATCATCTTTACATGCCGAGACTCCTCCGTGCCTCGGAAAGCACGATAATCCGTTGGTCCCGGCTGCCATTCATGGATCTTTGATAGTCGTTACGGGTCGTCAGAAGCCCGAAAGTCTGACAACCAGTCTTACCAAGGGGTATCATGTTACCCAGTAACTTGGTTGTGGAGGTCAGATAGGCAGTCGCTCCATGTAAAATACTTGTATTCAGCTGCATCCGGTTAGACTGGAAGCCGACCTCAACATAATTGGGAAAAGGCTAGACAGATTGATATTTATTAACCAAGCACGTTTGATGTTTACATCGATTCAAGAACAAATAATACATTAATTAAGTGCTTTGAACTCTCTTAAACCATTATTATCGATTTTACACAACCACTAAAAGTTACAAACGCTACAAAACAAAAAAAAATGTTACACCGCAAGCTCGAACTCAACAGTTTATTAATTTCCATGAACCCGTTAAAGAAAAACGTGTTTCTCTACAAATTACTTCGGAGCAGTATCTGATAGCTAGACGGGAAAAAAATATATTAAAACATCGTTGAAGTTGGAAATCTCAGTAATGATCTGCAGTGAGATCGCTTTGAATTGTTTTCGTTTTCGCCTCGCTCCGGCTCTGTGGAAGGTTTCGACTTAGCGAGACTGGAACACGCTTATCTGTTGTGCTTCCTATCAGCTACCTCGCTGTTTTGTACACCTTTGACGTCGTATTGTTAAATTGGATGCTGTTTTACATTTTTAAGGTTATTTTTCCACTAGGGTAAATTCAATAAAGATGGCCGTCCGGGAGAGTTAATCAATCAATATAATTTGCTCATTTATCCACAAGGTGGCGCTGTATTTAAATTAGAACAACATCCGAACAAAATTTTGCCCAAAATAAATAAAAAAACCGGCCAAGTATGTGTCGGACCACGCACAATAAAGGATTCCGTAGTTAGGGTGAATTTATCCTAAGAACAAACTTAACATTGTAGTTGAAAAACATGTTCTCCCATAGATTCCAACTGCAAATGTAAGTTTGTGCGCACAATATTTAGAGATTTACCATGTTATTTTAAGACCATACTATATTATATTATCATATTTATTATAGGTTTTCCTGTAATCTATAAGTATAAAAATATATTGAATATTTTTTTCAAAAATGTAAGCTCATTTATTTCGGAGCTATGGGGATGGTAAGTTTTCATCTGTTTTTTAAATAACTTTTAAACTATTTATTTTAAATTTATAAAAAAATACATTGGAGACCCTCACAGTAAGCCTTTTTATTTTAATGTGTTACACGATACAGTTTGTAATTTTTTTTTTCTAATTGGTTATTAAAATCCATTTATTTACGGTACACGTCCGTGCTTGGGTTACAGAAATTCATAACTTAATCGCTCCAGTAGATTCGGATTAAGTTGTTAAGTGCAAGTTATTTACCGAGAGATTTTACAATTTCTCGCTAAGTGGGTTTGTTGCCAAGCTATTCATAACATAAAATTGAGTGTCGTTATATTCCTCCTCGAAATAAAAAAAATATTTACGTACAAAGTTACTAATTATCCGGAAAAGTTTTTTTACGTAATTAATTTCATAGCTAAGTCGAGCACAATGTAGGAGTAGCTCCAAATGATTTATTATCTACTACACTTAAGTACTTTGCTTCGTATATTCAAGATTTACTTAGATAACCGACTATTTGCTTATCACTAATTAAGTAAGTACATCCTAGAAACTTAGTACCTACCTAAACAGTCCCTAATTACAAATAGTGACCATAGTGACCTAACTAATCGTTTTACTATTTGAGTTTATGATTTTAAAACTGATAATTGTGGTTGAACCAGAGTGACCTAGAAGTCATTCAATTATTATTCAATAGATGGCAGTATATTATTTAGCAGTCCTTATTCTGCAGAGTGCCAGTTGATTAAATAGTAGATTGTTATACAAGGGGCTAAAATGACCTGAATGAGTATGATGGATCTACTATTTCGTTTTTGTACGCTCGTTAGCAACAGACAAAATAAATAAATAAAACTTTTACCCCTAGAGGAAAATATGCTATTTTATTCCCGCTCTGGTACGCTACAATGACGGACTTTTTGAGCAAGAGGAGTGAAATATCTGTTGTTTTTATTTTCTAAGATACTCAAAAGGCTTGTCTAGCGAATTAGGCCACTATGGTTCTCATGGCCTCAAATATACTAAGCACACATGAAATAACAGAGTATTATAATTACCTCCAGAGTATGGTAACAGGCTGGAAACAATCAAGTTAGTACAAACATTCGTAGACTATAAGTCTAAGTTCCGAATAACTAGAGTGTGCACGTACCTTGTTAGTTATGTTAACAATACAAGTGAATAACAATGATGTTATACGAGTACATAATAATGTGAGTCCATTAACTATTTCCCATACAAACATTGGAGTTATAGAAGTAAAGGAATACGCCGCATAACCAGAAACCCTGTGTGTAATGTTTTTAGGATTACGTACTCCAAAAGGAAAAAACGGAATACTAATTATAGGATCACTCCTGTCTGTCCGTCTGTAACAGCCGATTTGCCCCGAATCTACTGGACCGACTAGGTTGAAATTTGGTTCACATATGAATTTATGTGAACTCATTCATCATTTATGTGACTCGGCTTGACATTTACAGCTTTGACTTTTTTTCGACACGTTTTGTTATTGCATTGTCATGATAATCAATATTTTTTGTCTTGATTTTATTATAATTTAGCTGCAAAATTATAATAAAATTGAGATTTTATTATAATTTTATAGAAAAAAAGTATTTAATAGAAACGGAAACTTTAGCCACATTTATAATAATTATATTGCATAGAAATGAATAAATAAAGACTATGTGCGTTTTGTTTGTATTGAAACACTTTTCACTTTTTGACTATAATCGAGTAGCATAATAAATAAGCTTTCTAATAAGATACATCACATTAGCGTTTAAAAATCTTCGGAATATTATACCACTTTTGACCTCTCCTTTATGAAAATTTACCATTCGCCCCATAACTTCGAAACAGCTGAGCCTAAAGAGTAGAAAAATACAGTGAAATAATTCTATATGTACTACAGATTACAGGAAAACCTATAAGAAGTCTATAATCTTAAAATAACATGGTAAATCACTCAATACTGTGCGTACAAACTAACATTTGCAGTTGGAATGTATGGGGGACCATGTTTTCAACTACAGTGTTAAGTTTGTTTTTGGGAAAAATTCATCCCAACTACGGAACGCTTCATTGTGTGTGGTCCGACACGCACGTGGCTGGTTTTTAGGGTTCCGTACCCAAAGGGTAAAACGGGAACCCTATTACTAAGGCTCCGCCGTCTGTTTGTCTGTCTGTCCGTCTGTCACCAGGCTGTATCTCATGAACCGTGATAGGCAGTTGAAATTTTCACAGATGACGTATTTCTCTTGCCGCTATAGCAACAAATCAGCATAAAATAAATATTTAAGGGGGCTCCCATACAACAAACGTGCATTTTTTTGCTCGTTTTTGCTCGATATCGATAACGGCAATAGGTAGACGCTTGAAATATTCACAGAATATTTAGTTATATATTCACTTTAAAAATAAATAATTAAATTAAAATAAAACAAATATTTAAGGGGGGCTCCCATACAACAAACGTGATTTTTTTGCCATTTTTATAGATAATGGTTTATGGTACGGAACCCTTCATGCGCGAGTCCGACTCGCACTTGTTCGGTTTTTTTTATTTTATTTATTGTGTGAGTTTGCTCAAAACAAATTTGATGCTCAATACAATATTCATCATCCACAACACGACTTGACTCACCAATGCTAGTCATCATTAATGTGCCAGTATCCACGCTCCTGCGCCATTCACATTAAGATTTAACCTAGAAAATATATGATAGAATAAGTTAAGACAAGCACAGAGCACTGGTGGCCCAGTGGTTAACGGCCTCGACTTACGATTAGTAGGTCGTAGGTTCGAACCCAGACAGGCGCTTTACTTTGTGTAAATTATTTCATCACCACTGCTCTCAAAACGGTGAAGGCAAACATCGTGAAAAAACCGGTGTCCTAGAAAACCAAAAATTTGAAAACATGTGACATCCACCAACCCGCACTGATACTGTACTGGTACTGTGGATTACGGCCCACTCCCTCTTACAGAAAGAGGAGGCCTGTGTCCCAGCAGTGGCAACATTATAGGCAGATTATGTAAGATAAGACAAGAGCTAATGATTTACTTTTGACCTCAGTCAAGGAGGCAAGGATCAATATCAAAAACCCTTCTCCCATGATGATTTCCAAACCATATTAAATCGTAATTATGTAGATATCTATCGTACTTTGTACTGTACTGAAAACACATTAGCAATGTAATTACGATGTATCTCGACAGCTAGATAAAATCTGGGCGTACACTTACAAGTGCTAATGGAGGAGGGTAATGTTCGATAACAATGTTAGATGCTCAAAACGCGGCGTTACTGAGCTCCAGCCAATTCTCTTTACTAGCTTCTGTCCGCGATTTTGTTTGCTTGACTTCTTCCCTCGACCCACTGCATCGCCCGCCCGCGCTATTACTTCGTTTTCACTTTTTACTCGGCTCCTGAAGGTCGTAGCGTGATGTTAAATAGCCTATAACCTTCCTCAAGAATTAGGCTATCGAATGCAAGAAGAATTTTTAAAATCTGAATGGTAGGTCCAAAGATACCATAGCTTAAGATAACATGCAAACTGACAGCACGGTTGGCGCAGTGGTTAAGCGATTGACTGCTGCGCTGCGTGTCGCGGGTTCGATTCCCGCACGGAACAAATATTTGTATGACCTACAAGTAGTTGTTCCGGGTCTGGCTGTTTGTGTATGTGAGTTTAAATGTTTGTAAACGCACCCGCGATACAAGAGAAATTCCTAGTGTGGGGCAACGTTTTTAAAAAAAAACAAAACAATCAAACCTACAATAAAATTTTACCTCTTTATAATATTACTAGCTGCGCCCCACGGTTTCACCCGCGTAAGTCTTATCCCGTGGGAATATCGGGATAAAAAGTAGCCTATGTCTTTATCCAGGGTGTCAGCTACCTCCATACAAAATTTTATCAAAATTGGTTTAGCCGTTTGAGCGTGAAGAAGTAACAAACATACACACACACACTCACAAACTCTCGCCTTTATAATATTAGTGTGAAGTGTGACAGATAGTATTAATAAATAAAAAATTACCTGATAACAAAGAATCACTTTTCGAACTGTCCCCTAAACCTTTTTTAACTATATACCATAACATTCGATCACATAAACATGTTAAATGATAACCTAGACGAATTTTCTGTATCTAAAGTTTTTCAGTGCACACCAGAAGACTGTTTATCTAATATTAAGTCCCCTGATAATTACCTGAAAGTTCTTTCCCAAAATATCAGATCAATTAATAGAAACTTTAATGATTTTGAAACACTTCTTTCCCGTCTTTCTCTTGAGTGTGATGTAGCTGCTCTAACAGAATGTTGGCTTCCTTGTCTAAGTAATACCACTCTACCCCAACTCCAATGTTACTATTCGTTCCACACTACCAAACACCGTAATCAGAGTGACGGAGTAGTCGTGTACATCAATTCAAATCTTGCATTCAAAGTACATGAACCAGAATTTCATCACTCTGCTTCTGGTTTAATAATTGAACTTGCGTCTAATGTTGCTATCCTCTGCGTTTATAGACCCCCCTCTAACGAGAGTATTGAAGTTTTTCTCAAATCCTTGAACGAAATACTATCTTCCTTGATTGCCTTTCAAACTGTTGTGATAACAGGTGACATAAATATAAATATAAACATAGATAACACAACGTCGACTATGAACCACTAGTCGCACGAATACCTTAACTGTCTCTCCTATCACGGGTTTTTACCTTCCTACCAACTACCCACAAGAGGTAATAATTGCCTTGACCACACAATTCTTAAAACCAAATTACCCTCTTCTACCTTCATTTTCGATTCCACTATAACTGATCACTTCTCAAGCCTCCTTTCTTTAAAATTGAAGCCACCCCGTAATTTTTCTAATACCTCAATCCTAAAGACCGACTTCGTCTCACTTGATAAGTCTATGCAAAATCTGGAATTCACGCATATTTTTTCCCTAAATGACCCAAACGCTGCTACAGACTGTCTGATCCAAACTATTTCGCATGAGATAAATAATCACTCAACATTGAAGCGTACAGCTAAACGCAAGAGAATCCTAAAACCATGGATTAGTCCAGTTCTACTGCGGTGCATGAGGAACAGAGAAATTTTGCACAAAAAATACAAACAGTTTCCTGATAACGAAGTCCTTAAAGCTACCTACACAAGATACAGGAATTTTTGTAATAAAATTCTAAGAATAGTTAAAAGACAGTTTGATTCGAACGAAATTGCCAAAGCTGGTCGTAATACAAAGATGTTGTGGGATACAGTCAAGCGTGTCACAAACACAACTAAAACTACTCACCCTCCCACGGAGTTACTTTACTCCTCGGAAACCCCTTCTCAATCTCTTAACGATGTTAATTAATTTTTTGTAAATATAGGCAAAGATCTTGCTGATCGTATTAGCAATATACAGGATAGCTACCCTTCTCACTTCCAGTTCAATACCTCCAATACTTTGACTTCTTTCGTGCTCTTGGAAACAGATCCTGATGAGATAGCTTCTATTATTGGATCTCTAAAGGCCAATTCTGCAGTGGGCTTTGATGGCATTTCTACAGCCATGTTAAAAAGGTACTCTGCTATCCTCACACCTGTGCTGTCATATCTTCAACCTATGCCTCGTCTCTGGTACCTTTCCATCTTCTTTCAAAAAGGCCATTATTCATCCCA
This sequence comes from Tiliacea citrago, assembly GCA_963921375.1. Classification (NCBI taxonomy): domain Eukaryota; kingdom Metazoa; phylum Arthropoda; class Insecta; order Lepidoptera; family Noctuidae; genus Tiliacea; species Tiliacea citrago. Next base: position 18,286,739 of record OY992781.1, read on the forward strand.
TTTTTAAAGGGGGGCACCGTGCCTCTATTTCTAATTATCGCCTTATTGCGATGCTACCTGCTCTATCCAAGATCTTAGAACGACTCATTAATAATAGGCTTATTACATACCTTGAAAGCAATAATTTATTGTCTACCAATCAATTTGGGTTCAGGAAGAAAAAATCAACTACTGGACGCCGCCTTGAAACTGATAGATGGAATAGTTGATAAACTAAATCAACGCAAAAAATGCCTCACACTGTTCATGGATCTTGCAAAGGCATTTGATACCGTTCCTCTCCCCTGCCTTCTATCTAAACTAGAATCTCTAGGCGTACGTGGCATGCAGCTAAAGCTTTTTGATTCATATCTCTCAGACCGTAGGCAGATAGTCAAAATCGACGATTGCTATAGCAACGAGCTTCCTATATCATATGGAGTGCCTCAAGGGAGTGTTTTAAGCCCTACTTTTTTCCTGGGTTTCATAAATGACCTTTGCAACTTGCACCTGAGCTCTGGTAACATTGTCTCTTTTGCCGACGATACTGCAATCACTTTTCATGATGAATCCTGGACTAAACTACAAGCAACTGCTCAAACTGGATTTGATTTAATATATAGATGGCTTATCTCACTAATAAAACTAAATTCATAACATTCTCTCTAAACTCTACTACGCAACCCATAACACCCATTACTCTACAAGCTCACATCTGCCAAGCCAATTCGGCCTCTTGCAACAGTTCTACAATTTCTTCTACTGACACAATTAAATACCTCGGTATAATCCTAGATAAACACCTTAACTTCAAAGCACATATCATTCACCCTAAAGCTCGAGTTCGTAAACTCATATATTTTTTTAAGACGCTCAGACACATTGCCAATACTTATGAAATACGCACCGTGTATCTCGCCATGTGTCAGTCTGTTATCTCGTACTGTATTAATAGTTGGGGTGGAGCTGCGAAAACTACACTTAAACCTCTGGAAGTAGCTCAGAGAGCCATTCTAAAAGTTGCGACTTTCCGGCCATCTTTCTACCCAACCTTTGATCTTTATAAAAAATGAAAAGTCCTCACGGTCCGGCAGACATTCATTCTCAACGCTTTATTACAACAACACACAAAAACTCCTTTTACACATACTCAATTTTCACTTAGGCGAAAGAATGAAATTTGCAAAGTACCCTTCACACGCTTTGCTTTTACTAAACGTTTCTTCTTTCTATTTCTTCTTCTTTCTTTCTTCCTTGGACCATTTTTTATAACAGAATAAACAAGACTCTACATCAATCCTCTTACGAAATGTGTAAAAAACAGATAACATGCTTTCTAACCAGTTTAAACTACGACGACACTGAATATTTGTTTACTTCACAATCGTAGTGAGTTCTCTAACACTCCGTATCCAAACTCAACTTCTTTCCCTTCCGTTTACACACACACACACACAACATCTACCTCATAACACTCATACACACCACACCACACCTCATCACAAAACACACACATACTAACACTTCACACACTTAGTATAAGTCCAAACCAGTCTATTGAATTTTTTTGTACTCCTTTGGGAACCTGGGCTGGCGAACCTTAATACAGGTTATCATGTAACCTAGCTAGGACGCCAGATTCAACTATGTTGTTACTTACTCTCTTTACGATTTTTCCCTAAATTGTTAAATCATATTTGTGTAACAGACTGTATCTACCACACTTTTGAAATAAAAATTATTATTAAATTATTAATAAAGAACAATGTGTGATTTTATTAAAGAAGTGGTGACTGGTGATAGGGTTTAGATGGTTACCACTATCTTTAATAATATTTACTTTGATAATGATTATAATTATGGTCGATCCTCAATGCTGAGTAAAAATAACAATGAAAAATATATTCAATGAACATTTTTTAACACGATATGTCAGTTATTCCCGATTCCTGTTTTGCAAATGGATCTTTTCGTCTACCATCTAAAACGAGAGTAAGAGCAAGCAAGAGAACAAGAGAGCAAGAGCAAGAAAGAGAACAAGAGCAGGAACGTGAATAAGAGAGCAAGATCAAGTAAGAGCAAGCAAGAGAGCAAGAGCAAGGAAAATAACAAGAGAGCAAGAGAACAAGAGCAAGCAAGATAACAAGAGAGCAAGCAAGATAACAAGGGAGCAAGCAAGATAATAAGAGAGCAAGAGTAAGCAAGATTACAAGAAAGCAAGAGCAAGCAAGACAGCAAGAGCAAGCAACATAACAAGAGAACAAGAGCAAGCAAGATAACAAGAAACAAGAGCAAGCAAGATAACAAGAGAGCAAGCAAGATAACAAGGGAGCAAGCAAGATAACAAGAGAGCAAGAGTAAGCAAGATTACAAGAAAGCAAGAGCAAGCAAGAGAGCAAGAGCAAGCAACATAACAAGAGAACAAGAGCAAGCAAGATAACAAGAGCAAGCAAGCTTACAAGGGAGCAAGAGCTAGCAAGAGAGCAAGAGAACAAGAGCAAGCAAGATAACAAGAGAACAAGAGCAAGCATGAGAGCAAGAAAACAAGAGCGAGCAAGATTACAAGAGAGCAAGAACAAGCAAGAAAGCAAGAGAACAAGAACAAAGCAAGAAATAGAACAAGAGTGCAAGATAGCAAGAGCAAGAGCAAGAGCAAGCAAGATAACAAGAGAACAATAGCAAGCAAGACAACAAGAGCAATCAAGATAACTAGAAAGCAAGAGAACTGGCTCTTGCTCTCTTGCTTGCTCTTGCTCTCTTTCTGTTTCCCGCCCTTTCTCTCTCACTCTCACTCTGTGTCACTCTCAATCTGTCTCACTCTTTCTCTCACTCTCTCTCACTCTCACTGTCTCTCACTCTCACCCTCTCACTATTACTCTCTCTCACTCTCACTCTCTCACTATGTTTATCTCTTACTTCTCTCACTCTTACACTATCTCACTCTCTCTCAATGTCTCTCTCTCACTCTCACTCCCTCACTGTCTCGCACTCTCTCTCACTCTCACTATCTCTCTCTCTCTCTCTCTCTCTCTCACACTCTTACTTTAACTCTCTTGGTATCTTACTTGCTCTTGTTCTCTTGTTATCTTGTAATGATGCTTGCTCTTGTTCTCTTGCTTGCTCTTGTTCTCTTGCTCTTGCTCTCTTGTTCTCTTGCTTGCTCTTGTTCTCTTGCTCTTGCTCTCTTGTTATCATGCTTGCTCTTGCTCTCTTGCATACTATTACTTGCTCTTGCTCTCTTGTAATCTTGCTCTCTTGTAATCTTGCTTTGTCTTGAGCACTTAATCTCTTGTAATCTTGCTTGCTCTTGTTATTTTGCTTGCTCTTGCTCTCTTGCTTCCTCTTACTTAATCTTGCTATCTTGTAATCTTGCTTGCTCTTGTTATCTTGCTTGCTCTTGTACTCTTCTTATCTTGCTTGCTCTTGTTCTCTTGCTCTCTTGTAATCTTGCTAGCTCTTGCTCTCTTGCTCTTGTTCTCTTGCTCTCTTGCTTACTCTTGCTCTCTTGCTTGCTGTTGTTTTCTTGCTTGCTCTTACTGGCGCTTGCTCTTGCTCTCTTTCTGACTCCCTCTCTTTCTCACTCTCACTCTGTCTCACTCTCACTGTCTCTCAGTCTCACTATCTCTCACTTTCTTTATCTCTTACATCTCTCACTCTCACACTCTCTCTCATTGTCTCACTCTTTCTTTCACTGTATCTCACTCACTCACTCACTCTCACTCCCGCACTGTTTCTCAATCTCTATCACTCTCACTCTCTTCTCTTTCTCTCTCACTCTCTCCCTCTCACAATCTCTCACTCTCTTGCTCTCTTGCTTGCTCTTACTTGCTCTTGTTCTCTTGCTCTCTTGCTTGCTTTTGTTCACTGGCTTGCTCTAGCTCTCTTGCTTGCTCTTACTGGCTCTTGCTTTCTTGCTTGCTCTGGCTCTCTTTCTGTCTCTCTCTCTCTTTCTCTCTCTCTTGCTTTCTCTCTTACTCTCACTTTCTCTCACTCTGTCTCACTCTCACACTAATCTTGCTTGCTCTTGAAAGCAAGATTAGCAAGATAAGCAATTACAAGAGAGCAAGAGCAAGTAAGAGGAAGCAAGAGAGCAAGATAACAAGAATAGCAATGAGAATGAGAGTGAATGAGAGCGAGAGAGGGAGTGAGAGTGAGAGAGTGAGAGAGAGTGAGAGTGATAGAGGGTGAGAAAAAATGCGTGTGAGTGAGAGACAGTGAGAGAGAATGAGGGAGAGTGAGAGTGAGGGGGAAAGTCAGAGAGAGAATTTGAGAGTGAGAGATGTAAGAGATAAGGATAGTGAGAGATAGTGAGGGTGAGAGACAGTGAGAGCGAGAGAGAATGGGAGTGAGACAGAGAGCGACATAGAGAGAGAAAGAGCGGGAGAAAGAAAGAGAACTAGACCAAGCAAGAGAGAAAGAGTGGGAGACAGAAAGAGAACAAGAGCAAGCAAGAGAGCTCGAGCCAGTAACAGGAAGCAAGAGAGCAAGAGCAAGCAAGATAACAAGAGAACAAGAGCGAGCAAGAGCAACCAAGATAACAAGAGAACAAGAGCAAGCAAGATTACAAGAGAGCAAGAGCAAGTAAGAGGAAGCAAGAGAGCAAGAGAGTTATCTTGCTTGCTCTTGTTCTCTTGTAATCTAGCTTGCTCTTGTTCTCTTGCTCTCTTGTTATCATGCTTGCTCTTGTTATCTTGCTTGCTCTTGTTCTCTTGTAATCTTGCTTGCTCTTGTTATCTTGCTTGCTTTTGTTCTCTTGTTATCTAGCTTGCTCTTAAGTGAGGGAGTGAGAGTGAGTGAGAGACCGTGAGAGTGAGAGAAAGTGACAGTGAGACAGAGTGAGAGAGAGTGAGGGTAAGAGAGAAAGCAAGAGAGAAAGAAAGAGAGAGAGACAGAAAGAGAGCCAGAGCAAGCATAAGAGCAAGAGCAAGCAAGAGAGCAAGAGAACAAGAGCAAGTAAGAGCAAGCAAGAGAGTGAGAGATTGTGAGGGAGAGAGTCAGAGAGAGTAAGAGTGATGGAGATTGAGAGAGAGAGAGAGAGAGAGTTCGGGAGTGAGAGACAGTGAGATAGAGTGAGGGAGAGAATGAGACAGTGAGAGAGTGTGAGAGATGTAAGAGATAAAGAGAGAGAGAGAGATAATGAGACTGAGAGACATTGAGAGAGAGTGAGTGTGAGACAGAGTGAGAGTGAGAGAGAGTGAGAGTGAGAGCGAGAGAGAGAGAAAGAGAGGGAGACAGAAAGAGAGCAAGAGCAAGCGCCAGTAAGAGCAAGCAAGAAAACAAGAGCAAGCAAGAGAACAAGCAAGATAACAAGAGAGCAAGCATGATAACAAGAGAGCAAGATTACAAGAGCAAGCAAGATTACAAGAGAGCAAGAGCAAGTAAGAGGAAGCAAGAGAGCAAGAGCAAGCAAGATAACAAGAGAAAAAATTACAAGAGAGCAAGAGCAAGTAAGAGGAAGCAAGAGAGCAAGAGCAAGCAAGATAACAAGAGAAAAAGAGAACAAGAGCAAGCAAGATAACAAAAGCAAGCAAGATTAAAAGAGGGCAAGAGCAAGTAAGAGGAAGCAAGAGAGCAAGAGCAAGCAAGATAACAAGAGAGCAAGAGCAAGTAAAAGGAAGCAAGAGACCAAGAGCAAGCAAGATAACAAGAGCAAAAAATTACAAGAGAGCAAGAGCAAGTAAGAGGAAGCAAGAGAGCAAGAGCAAGCAAGATAACAAGAGAAAAAGAGAACAGGAGCAAGCAAGATAACAAAAGCAAGCAAGATTACAAGAGGGCAAGAGCAAGGAAGAGGAAGCAAGAGAGCAAGAGCAAGCAGGATAACAAGAGAACAAGAGCAAGTAAGATAACAATAGAGTGAGAGTGAGTGAGAGAGAGTGAGAGTGAGTGAGTGAGAGAGGGAGAGAGAGTATGCGTGATAGAAAGTGAGAGAGAGAGTGAGAGTGAGAGTGAGAGTGAGACAGTGAGATAGTGTGAGAGTGATAGAGAGTGAGGGAGTGAGAGTGAGTGAGAGAGAGTGAGGGTGATAGAGAATGAGAGAGAGTGAGAGAAAGTGAGAGAGAGTGAGAGTGGGACAGTGATAGAGAGGCAGAGAGTGAGAGAGAGATGGTAGAGATAAAGAGAGTGTGAGATAGTGAGAGTGAGAGTGAGATACAGTGAGAGTGAGAGTGAGATACAGTGAGAGTGAGAGAAAGAGTGAGATAGAGAGCGAAAGAGAGGGATACAGAATGAGAGCAAGCACTCACTCTCTCTCACTGTCTCTCACTCACTCTCACTCCCACACTCAGGAGCAAGCAAGATTACAAGAGAACAAGAGCAAGCAAGATAACAAGAGCAAGCATGATTACAAGAGAGCAAAAAAAACTGGAATTTATTAATCAAACGGTTTTCCTAGGAATCACTATAGACGAGAAACTGCAATGGGGACCACATATAACCTCTCTGGCGGGGCGGCAAAGCTCGGCCGCTTATGCTGTTAGAAAGATAAGACAGCTAACAGATATAGAAACCGCGCGTTTGGTTTATTTTAGCTACTTCCTCAGCATTATGTCGTATGGCATTTTACTGTGGGGTCAGGCTGCTGACATTGAGTCCATCTTTATTTTGCAAAAGAGAGCTGTCAGAGCATGTTTATAATCTCCGTCGCCGCGAATCTCTCAGGGAAGTATTTAAAAGGATGAATATTATGACGGTACCTTGCCAATTCATTTATGAAAATATTGTGTGTGTAAGGAAAAATCTACATATTTTTAATAAGATAAGCGATAGACATAATTTTAATACTAGAAATAAAGATAAAATAGATCAACCATTTTTCAGATTATCTAAAGTACATACATCTTTTATGGGGTACTGTGTTAAATGTTACCTTGTGATATATTGAAATTAAATGAGAGAAAATTTAAAACACATATTAAAAGTACACTTTGTAAACAAGCATATTACAAGTTAGACGATTATATCCAGGACAGGAATGCGTGGAAAAATGCTGGTCCAGCTCCATAGGACAATCTAGAGTCTAGACAAAATCAAACTGGTTGCTATTTTTATGGTAAAATATGTTATTTTTATGATATTGATTTTGACAAAAACCTTTGATATTGCTTAAGACTAGGATACATAAATTGGTTAACTAAAGGTCATACAGATAAGGTAAACCCTGACTCCTAAACTAGGTGATCCTGTGACTTTTTTTCGATTTTACATTCTGTGATAACCTATACTCACACACTGACTTATTATTTTTTATTTTTTTTAGAAAAACATACTTTTACGATGTTTGTAAATATGTGAACACCATCTATCTAATAATTAAGTTATTTTCATTGCTTAGTTTTTAATTCGTTTTACCTATTATGGTATAGTAATTTTATTCTAGGTGCATCGTCTTCACATATAATCATATAATTAATGTAATCAAACAAAATATTGTAAAACATTTTTAAAAGAGTACCGGTGGAGTTTCTTGCCCATTCTTCTCCATACGAAACTACCTTTTGGAAGGGACAACTAGAATCAATTCTATTTTTTTTGTAAATTTTGACGTTCAAAAGTGCCTCTTATGTGCCTATTTGAAATAAATGGTTTGACTTTGACTTTGACTTTGCAAGAGAACAAGAGCAAGCAAGGTACTCGTAACAAGAGAACAAGACGATAACACTCTCTAACTATCACTCTCATTGCTTGCTCACTTGCTTGTTCTAGCTCTCTTGCTTGCTCTTACTCTCTTGCTTGCTCTGGCTCTCTTGCTCTCTTGTAATCATGCTTGCTCTTGTTATCTTGCTTGCTCTTGTTCTCTTGTAATCTTGCTTGCTCTTGTTATCTTGCTTGCTTTGTTCTCTTGTTATCTAGCTTGCTCTTGAGTGAGGGAGTGAGAGTGTGTGAGAGACAGTGAGAGAGAGTGAGTGCTTGCTCTCTTTCTGTATCCCTCTGTTTCTCTCTCTATCTCGCTCTGTCTCACTCCCACTCTCTCTCACTCTCACTGTCTCTCACTCTCACTATCTCTTACTCTCTTTATCTCTTACATCTCTCACTCTCTCACTCCCTCTCACTCTCACTCTCTCTCACTGTCACACTCTCTCTCACTCAGTCTCACTCTCTATCACTCTCACTCTCTATCACTCTCACTCTCTCTCACTGTCTCACTCTCACCCTAGTGAGTCTCTCTCACTTTCTCTCACTCTCTCTCGCTGTCTCTCTCTCACTGTCTTACTCTCTCTCACTCTCTCTCACTCTCACTCAGTCTCACTCTCTCACTCACTCTCACTCCCTCATTCTCTATCACTCTCACTCTTTCTCACTTTCTATCACTCTCTATCCCTGTCTCACTCTCACTCTCTCTCACTCACTCTCACTCCCTCTCTCTCTCACTTGCACTCTCTCTCACTCTCTCTCACTTGCACTCTCTCTCACTCACTCTCACTCTCTTGTTATCTTACTTGCTCTTGTTCTCTTGTTATCTTGCTTGCTCTTGCTCTCTTGCTTCCTCTTACTTGTTCTTGCTCTCTTGTAATCTTGCTTGCTCTTGTTCTCTTGCTCTCTTGTTATCTTGCTAGCTCTCTTGTTATCTTGCTTGTTCTCTTGTTACCTTGCTTGCTCTTGCTCTCTTGTAATCTTGCTTGCTCTTGTTATCTTGCTGGCTCTTGTTCTTTTGTTATCTTGCTTGCTCTTACTTGCTGTTGTTCTCTTGCTTGCTCTTGTTCTCTTGTTATCTTGCTTGCTCTTGCTCTGATAAGAAGATTAAGGTAACAAGAGAATAAGAGCAAGCAAGATAACAAGAGAACAAGAGCAAGCAAGATAACAAGAGCAAGCAAGATAACAAGAGAACAAGAGCAAGTAATATAACCAGAGAGCAAGAGCAAGTAAGAGCAAGCAAGAGAGCAAGAGCAAGCAAGATAACAAGAGAACAAGAGCAAGCAAGAGAACAACAGCAAGTAAGAGCAAGCAAGAGAGCAAGAGCAATCAAGATAACAAGAGAGCAAGAGAACAAGAGCAAGTAAGATAACAAGAGAGCAAGAGCAAGTAAGAGCAAGCAAGATAACAAGAGAACAAGAGCAAGCATGAGAACAAGAGCAAGTAAGAGCAAGCAAGATAACAAGAGAACAAGAGCAAGTAAGAGCAAGCAAGAATAGCAAATAAAAAAAACTAACAACCATATTTTAGCAAAGAAACTAAGTCAAAGTGGCAAAAAAACAGCTAATCTACTTCAAACAAACCATGAATATTAATGAAAGCAAACTCGACTAACACACAAAAACATTAAACAAAAAAAAACCAAAGGAACACATACGTGCATTGTTTTTGAAAAATAAAGACATGGGCTGTGAGCCGTCCGTCGACAATTTATGTTTCGTTCTCGCCTCTAGTGAAAGCCCACGATGAAAGTTTCAGCGTATCTCCGAACTGCAGGCGTGAAAATAAAATTGAAGCGAGCTTTGGGTTTTCCAAAATGGTTGCTATCGGAGCGCGGGGAAGCGTGGTCTACATGTGCCAGTGTTGTTTGTAATTATTTATTTACCTTTTAAACCCTTTTAAAGAAATAGTTTAAAAGGTGTTGATGTTGATATTAAGGTAGGTATAGCAATTAACGCCCTCTGTTAAATAACTCCTAAACTTCAAACAATACAAAGTCAAAGTAAAATTATTTATTTCAAATAGGCACATAAGAGGCACTTTTGAACGTCAAAATTTACAAAAAAATAGAATTGATTCTAGTTGCCCCTTCCAAAACGTAGTTTCGTATGGAGAAGAATGGGCAAGAAACACCACCGTTACTCTTTTAAAAATATTTTACAATATTGTGTAGTTTAAGTACATTAATTCATCATAAATCATCAATCATTCATTCATTCATTCATTTAATCATATAATTAATGTACTCAAACAACATATTGTAAAATATTTTTAAAAGAGTAACGGTGGAGTTACCTATTAAGGTAAAAAGAATTAAAAATTAAGCAATAAAAAATTACTTAATTATGAGAGAGATACATGGTGCTCACATATTTACATACATCGTAAAAGTATATGTTTTCCTAAAAAAATTAAAATAATAAGTCAGTGTGTGAGTGTACCTTACTCTCTACTAACTCTACCACATTAACTCCATTCATTACATTCAAATTCCTTTCGTTTGTAACTAGCTTCAGCCGGCGACTTCACTTAGCGTTCGTTCTAACTTTTTAGGGTTCCGTAGTCAACAAGGAACCCTTATAGTTTCGTCATGTCCGTCTGTCTGTCTGTCCCCCCGGCTTATCTCAGAGAACCTTAATACCAGAAAGCTGTAATTTACCACACTAGGAATATCTCCTGTATCGTGGGTGCGTTTACAAACATTTAAACTCACATACACAAACAGCCAGACCCGGAACAATTACTTATAGGTCATACAAATATTTGTTCCGTGCGGGAATCGAACCCGCGACGCGCAGCGCAGCAGTCAATCGCTTAACCACTGCGCCAACCGTGCCGTCAAAAATTCGGCATGGGTATACATATCAATCGCACCGACAAAGCTGTAAGATAAAATCTTATTTTTTATTTGTATTGTACCTACCTTGTACGTAAATTGGGGATGATTTTTTTTATATTACTTATTACGGTTATTAATTATTAGGGTATGGTTCGAAAGGTCATTCAAAAATATTTCAGGGTTGTGAAAACCATTTTTCGATTCAGGGATTCGTTTGCGTAATATTAAGCTTTAAATTGCTATTTTTTGTTAGAGTCAAGTAGGCACTTGACTCTAAAAAAAATTGCTGGGGCGGGGGCCTCCCACTTGCCAGCTGAATAGTTGCTTTTGGATAGGTGAAAAAAATTATAGCAGTAGTACATATAAATAAATTTAAAGGAAAACTATCACAGTTATGTAGGCTTTACAAATTAATGAGTAATAGTCGACCAACTTAAATTTGCAGTTGGAGAGTTCACTGTGATGTATATCGATGTATGGGAGAACATGTTTTTCAGCTACAATGTTAAGTTTGTTTTTGGGATAAATTCATCCCAACTACGGAACCTTTCATTGTGCGTGGTCCGACACGCACTTGGCTGGTTTTATCTAAGCCTTTTACCTACTTTTTTCATACTCACTAAAGAACAACATAATAGCTATGGTAACCTCTATGGCCTGTGTTATTTATAATATCAACAACCAGTATTTAATATGGTTAAACAATATTATTTACATTATTGATGTATTTGAGCAACAAATTACGAAAATAAAAGTAAACAATGGAAAATCGCGGCAGGATGAACTTCAGCTGAAAAAAAATACAAGACGACACTAAGTTTACGACATTTATATCGAGCAAACAAACAAGTTACAGTAACAAATAGGTTGCACTACGAAGGATGACACTAGCACAAGCCCCCGGGCTGATTGTCGGCTAATTCTTCGCGCTCCACTGAAGGTTGTACATCGCAATAAATTCGTCGCATTCATACGACCCAACCGACTGAAAGAGCTGCGATAAAAACGAGATGACTTGTTCTCCCACTCTCCCCCACACATTTTTTTACTCAAAAGACAATGTTTGCAACCTCTGAGGTATTAGAACGACGAAGTTTCTGCTAGAAATAAGTATAAATATGATTTAAATGTACCTTAATATTGCAAATATTTAGGAGGAATGTATACGTTTATGCCTTTATAACAAGGTTGCCTAGCTCGTTTAAAGAACTTCGCATCTGTTTAAAAAAAATGCTTTTATGACATTGGCGAATTTATGGAGTACTCGTATTATAAAAATCCAAGATGACATTTAATTAATTTTGAAATCGATTTTAATGTAACGATTAGGTACCTAATTATTATAATATTACTTGACATTAGACTTATTGTAAACTAGTTTTTGCCAGCGGCTTCGCCCGCGGAATCGTACTACCGGGATATAAGTATCCTATGTGTTAATCAAGGGGGTCTACTCCGAAGCGCTAAACCGAAGTATTGGCCGAATGTTCGGCCGTTTCATAACTTCCAAAGTTTCCTTTTTTGACTTAAAGTCCCTACCCGACTTCAAGTCACAGTTTTGAGTTTGGCTTATCTCTTTGACTGTCTTTTTTTATTTTTCGTCGTAGTCAGCGATAGTTAGCCGCAGTAAAGAAAAGACCGATCATTCGGCCGATACTTCGGATTTATCTTCGGAGTAGACCCCCGGTTATAAACTATCTGTGTGCTAAATTTCATCCAAATTCCTATTAGAAGCATAATACGAACGATTGAAATACTATTGTGAATTCATGCAAGCCTAGTAACTTTTGTTAAGTTTACTGCTCAGAAATTGTACACAATGTGTAGTGTCGAGAACAGAATACCGTCTTGTATGCATGCAACATACTAGGCATGATAGGCAGTCGCTCCATGTAAAATACTGGTATTCAGCTGCATCCGGTTAGACTGGAAGCCGACCCCAACATAGTTGGGAAAAGGCTAGGCAGATGATGATGCATGCAACATACTACCGGGACAAAAAATATCCTGTGTTAAATCCAGGTTATAAACTATCTGTGTGCCAAATTTCATTCAGATGCTATTAGTGGGATAATACTAATATGATTGAAATACTATCTTGAATTCATGCAAGCCTAGTACTTGTTGTTAGGTTACTGCTAGAAATTGTGCACAACTCTTGTCGTTTATAATACGATACGTACTAGTAAAAAAAAATATGGCACTATGAGGTTTCTAACTAAATTTAAAAAAATATATATCTTTTGATTCTGTAGGCCGATTTTGATGAAATAAATGCTAATGTTACCCACAATAAAGCTTCTTATCTTTCAATATTTCGATTTTGAATCCAATGAGAGGCTTTTACGTCATGCGATTTTATTATATTTATTATATATTTTATATAGCTAAGAAATTTTAAAATTAATTACTTAGTTATGAATGACATTTGAAAATGTGTACACCATATGAAGTCATAGAACAGAACCTTAAAAATATTAACATCATACTATGTCAAACTAGATTCTTATAAATAAATAAATTCTGATTCAAAACCAATGAAGAGTATTGTCTCAATTGAATATTTCATTACTTTCTACGTTACTTTCCTACCCGAGTTTGTCATACAGTGGTTGTTAAGCCAATCGTAACTTCGTTATATTTTTATTATATATGTGTTGCGTCACACGGCTTTTTATATTAATATTTACGAGTTTATTACGGGTGTATCTATTTTCAGCCAAACAAGGATGGACAGATCATTTGATGTCTGATTGTGTACGGGAAATAATAAAAATGTTACCACAATATGTGTTTTGTTTTTCTTTTCATTTTGTATTTTGTTTCTCTTTTTTTCTTTTTTTTTTTGTAAATAATGCAGCGGTTATTGTGAATTATAAAATCTCATTTAATCAAACAATAATAAAGCCACAGAACCTTCAATGCTTTTTCACACATTTAGGCGAATAATTAAAACAGGCGGAATTAAAAGGAAAAACCAACTTAATCTGTATTTATTTTTAGTGTGATGATATTCTACAACGAAACTACAGGGTCAAATTAAATAAGTTAGCGAAACTCCGTAGATGTGATGCGTAGCGATACCTAAATATAATACGTAAAACAAAAAAAAATTCAGTAACAGTTAAAATATTAGGCTCAAAAATCTGTGGTTTTTTTTTTGTGTAAATTTCAAGCAATACAGTCAATTATGTTTAATTAGTATTTTTTAGGGTTACGTACCTCAAAGGAAAAAACGGAACCCAGGATAGGATCATTTTGTTGTCCGTTTGTCTGTCTGTCAAGACCCTTTTTCTCAGAAACTCGTGGAGGTATCAAGTTAAAATTAATATCAAATACGTAGATCTGCAATCCCTTGGAGCTCTAAAAAAATCAAGCTTCTAAGTCCGAAAATCGTTAATTAGTAGTAATATTTTTTTCGGATTACAAACTTACATTTGCAGTTAAATAATTGACCGTGACGTATATCGATGTATGGATTTCTATGGAGAACATTATTTCAACTACAAATTTAAGTTTGTTCTAGGGATAAATTGATCTCAACTACGGAACCCTTCATTGTGCGTGGTCCGCCACGCACTTGGCCGTTTTTTTTTTCGCTGTTAGGTTAAGTTCCTTCAATCCGGAATCGGAAATTCATAGACCGTATTTTTTTTTTTTTTTTTTTTTTTTTTTTTTTTTTTTTTTTTTTTTTTTTTTTTTTTTTTTTTTTTGGGTGGGAAATCATCAAATAACTTCTCCCGCTCTGGGCGGAGCGGGAGGGCGTGTCAGACTTTTACTGACTAAAACCCACCCGTGTTCCTTCCGTTGCCTGTGTGCCAGGGCCACGATATCCCTTTCGGACAAACTCGCAGCCCCGGCAGGCATTGGTCCTGACGGACCCCGTCAGTTTGTGCTGACATCTCTTTGAGGCGCGCGTGGAACACAACGCGCCGTCGACCCGGGCCTGGTCCTTATCGGATGGCGAGCTACCCATCGCTCACCGTCCGCAGGCCCGCGCCTACGGTGGCCGGAAATCGGCTTGCGACTCCCGACGCCCGGGGCGTCTCCTGCGGCGACTAGGGGCATGAGGGCGCGAACCTTGTCTCACCCTCACGCGTTCCGCCTCCTCCTTCGCTAGCATAACTGCTTCGCAGAAGGAGGTGACGGCCTCCCATGCACTCTCGCTCCGAACCATGGCCTGAACCAGGGCCGGACGCGAGAGATCGCCGCCGCCGATCGCCTCCGTGAGGACACGGCGGTGCTCCGCCCAAGCTGGGCAGACCTCCACCGTATGCTCCACCGTGTCCTCCGGGCGATCCACACAGTGGTGACACCCGGGCGTTTCCTCCCGCTTAATCCTAAACAGGAACCTCCCGAAACATCCATGTCCGGTGAGGACCTGCGTCAGGCGGAAGGTGAGGACGCCGTGGCGCCTCTCCAGCCACTCCTCAAAGAGGGGACTTATCGCCACAATTGTGGCGTGCCCAGCGCTGGGTTGCGACAATCGCACTCTCCATGTCGCCATGAGATCCCTCCGGAGCTCCGTCCGCTGTGCCGCAATTTCTTGCGGCAGCGGAGTTATGCCCCGGAGTTTCGCCTCTTCGCGCCACACCCAAATGTGCGCGAGGACTTTCGCCTCCAGATCCCATGGCGGCAATCCGGCAAGGAGGCTCGCCGCCTCACGGGAGACCGTGCGGTATCCCCGTACCATCCTGATGGCCATGACCCTTTGGGACGCGTTCAACCGCTGCGCTGGTCGCAGCCTCAGAGAACGCGCCCACACCGGTGCCCCGTAAAGGGCCATGGACCGCACTATCCCCGCGTAGAGCCTCCGGCAGGAGGCGTTTGGACCCCCTAGATTGGGCAGGAGCCGCTTCAAAGCAGCCCCGGCCCGCTCCAGTCTGGGAGCCAAACGTCGAAAATGCTCCACGAAGTTCCACCGGCTGTCGAGGACGAGTCCCAGGTACTTCATCGTCGACTCGACGCCGATGTGAACCCCTCCCGCCGTTATCTGGGAACCCGACAGTGGCGCGTTCCGAGGACCATAAAAACACATGGCCTCGGACTTGTGCAATGCCACCTCGAGTCCCAATTGCCGGATCCTATCGACGATTGTCGCAACCCCACGTGCCGCCAGTTCGGCCGCCGCCTGATGCGAACTCCCTTGTGCCAGGACTAGCGTGTCGTCAGCGTAGCAGACTACGCTGACGCCACTAGGGAGGTCGGCGCGCAGCACCCAGTCGTACCCGATGTCCCACAGATGCGGCCCCAGGACCGATCCCTGTGGGACACCGCACGACATCTCTCGCCGGTTCCACTCTCCGTGGTGACCGGGGTAGATGACGGCCCTGTCCGTCAAATAGGCCTCGACCACATGACAGAGGTAGGACGGCATCCGGTGATACCGAAGTGCCTCCCTAATGCAACTCCAGGGCAAGGTATTGAAGGCATTGGCGATGTCAAGAGACACCGCCAAGACGACCCCACCCCGGGCAACAGCATCCCCCGTCGTGAGGGCTCGAACGCGCATGATAGCATCCACCGTAGAGCGCCCCTTACGGAAACCAAACTGGCTCTCCGCCAAATCCGGCCCCACCCGCACCAGCCGCCCGACAAGGCGGTCTGCAATTACTCTTTCAAAGAGCTTGCCCACCTCGTCGAGCAGCACGATGGGCCGGTAAGCGGACGGAGAGTCCGCCGGGCGCCCTGGTTTCTTTATGAGGACCAGTTTCCCCGTCTTCCAACGAAGTGGAAACTGGCCCCTCTCCAAGCATGCGCTTAGGAGCCCCCTTAGTCGAGGCCCGAGAGCCTCTAAAGCCAGAACCCAGGCTTTTCCAGGCAAGCCATCGGGTCCTGGGGCGGTATTCTTGGCATTCAGCCTACGTACCGCCACTCGCAGATCTACCTCGGTCACCTCTGGAGCATCGTCGTCGTCGGTGTGGTCCGCATCTGGCACCGCAGGAGGCGGAGCCATGGGCGGGGGAGTATGTTCCCCTCGCGAAGGGAACAAAGCGCTCACCACGTCCTCCACGAGCTGGGGCCGGAGACTCTGCGTCAGCGGGGGAGCCCATGGGCGGAGTTTATCTCGCACCCATTTGTAGGGGCGTCCCCACGGGTCTCTGTTGAGAGCCTCCAGCGTCTCCTCGCGGGCCAGTCCTCTGGCCCGCTGGATCTCTGCTCGGAGGGCAGTCTTCGCTGCTCTGTACCCCTCGTATAGCTCCGCCTGAATGGCTTCCGTATCCGGAGGGCGGACACGGAGCCTGCGGTGCCTGGAGTACCGGTGGCGCGCAGCAACGCACGCCTCGCGTAAAGCGGTCAGCTCACGCGACCACCAGTACACCTGGCGCCGGGCACGTCCGGGCTGGACCCGGGGCATTGCCACGTCACATATTTCGGACATGGCCTCCCGGAACCACTCCGCCTCGTCATTGATGTCGGCAGGCCTGTCCGGTGATGACACCCAGGCCTGCACGATCGTGGCTTCTAGGAGGAGCTCCCGGTCCAGCTGCTTCAGCGCCCACCGCGGACCACTCGGGGTCTGTCGGACCGGCGCGCCCGAGGTCTGGGCGGAGACGTCAAACCGGATGTACCGGTGATCGGAATAGGTCTCCACCCCCTCCATGACGCGCCAGTCGATGACACGCGGTGACAGAGCGGGGCTGGCGAACGAGATGTCCACCACT
The DNA here is from genome assembly GCA_963921375.1 of Tiliacea citrago. Lineage (NCBI taxonomy): Eukaryota > Metazoa > Arthropoda > Insecta > Lepidoptera > Noctuidae > Tiliacea > Tiliacea citrago. Next base: position 18,303,851 of record OY992781.1, read on the forward strand.
GATTCACCCCGCATCCGCACACACGTGGGGACAGAACCCCGGTTTAGGACGACCAGGCCTGTCTCCAGAGCCCAGTCCTCCACCATCCTGCCCCGTGTGTCCGTATACCGAGAACCCCAAGCCACGTTCTTGGCATTGAAGTCTCCGAGGACGATCACTGGGAGGGGATGGTACCCGACGACGATGATTCTCAACTCCCCAAGGGAGTTGTGGAACTCGGCGAGAGTTCGGTTCGGGGAGAAGTATACTCCCACCACGACAATCTCCCCGAACCGTGCTGCCACGCAACCCCCTCCCCTCTTGACGGCCTCAAGGGACGGGGTACCGGCGGCGGCCGACGAAATAATGGTCACTGAGCCGCTCAGGTCCTCCACCCAGTCGTCCCTGGGCGGGACAAAGTACGGCTCAGCGACCACGGCGATGTTAATCGACCACTGCGCCATGCTCTGGAGCAAGAGATCCTGAGCGGCGGCGCAGTGGTTGATGTTCGCCTGGAGGAGGCATAATGGGGCCATTTATTGGCACTCCATTTCAGCCCCCTCCTGGGCCCCCTGTGAAGGCCCTGCCGCGGTGTTAGCGGCGGCAGCGACGGCGGTGGTGGCGGCAACGGCGGCGGCAATAGTGGCGGCTGCGGCGGTGACGGCGGTGGCGGAGGGCTTGCCTCTGCCCCTGGGTTTGGGGGGGGTAGCGCAGGCCTTGCCCCCAGCCCGGTGATCGGCCGGCTTGCCAGCCGCCGCACATGCAAAACAGTGCGGCGTGGCATTACAAGAGCCAGCCTTGTGACCGGGCTGACCACAGCGGAAACAGTGATCGCTGCGGTCCACCTCCGAGGTGCAACATGCTCCCACGTGGTTACCCACCCGACAGCGGAAGCACCTCAGAGGTCTGGGTTCCAGCAGTTTAACCTGCGCGGATACCCAGCCCACCCGGAGCCTTCGGCCCTCCCCGGCTATCTTTTGGGCCGCCGACACGGGGCAGCTCACCGTAACGGTTTGCATCCCCGTGTTATCAGGACGGATGGTGCCCGCCCTCACCTGCTCGGCAGAGCACCCTCCAGTCCTAGCCACGGCGGCCACAACTTCTTCCGCCGTCACGCAGTCGTCCAGGCCCAAAATGCGCATGTCAGCGCACTTGGTAGGCCTGGACACCCGGGCCTCTTCCGCATTTAAGGACGCCCTGAGCCTTTCGGCAAGGGCGTCAGCGGTAGGGCCACTGGCCGCCCCGGGGATCTCCAGCATCAAGGCCCCCGTCGCAGTGACCTTCATTCGGAAGCCATCGGCGACGCCGATCTCCTCCAGGTTCACTGCCGCCCACGCCTTAGCGAGCACCTCCCGGTAGGTCACGCCCTTCTTCTCCGCTTCCGGCTGTAGTGTGATTACTACAGCCGCGGACTTCGGGGCGCGGAGCCTAGCCGCGGCGCTTCGCTTCTTGCGCCGTTGCCGCCTCTCCTTTCTATTGGCCGCCCTTTTGGCCTTACCCGCCCTCCTGTTCTCTCCAGCTACCTGCCATTCGGTATCCGCCGGAGAAGAATTGGAAGGCGGGGGTGGGGGTGGGGGCAGCCTTCCCGCCGTCAGGGCTGGGGGCCTCGCCCTTTGCACAGCTGCCTGCACAGCTGTCCCGCCCTTCTTGGCCTTGGGTGGCACTAATTTCGCTGCCGCGGGTTTGGCCGTGGGTTTGGCCGCGGGATTTGCCGCGGGCTTGGCCGTGGGCCGGGCCGTGGCAGCCACGGCGGCGGCAAAGGTGGCTGGCTTGCTCGCCGCTAATGGAGGGCGCAGGACAATGCCCTCCAGAACGGAAAACCGATTATGGAAGGCAGCCAGCTCCTGCCGCACCAGGGTCAGAACCCGGTCTTCCGCAGGCACGGGAAGACCCTGCCCTTGCTGCTCCACCCCCTGTCGTACCTCCTGAGGGATAGACCGTATCTTGAAGTAACATTTATAGCCTTATTTATAAAAATCTCGCTAATCACTGATTAGCCACTGTTTAGCTTACTCATTAGTTAGATCGTAATCATTCAAGTCAAGTTAGCAGGTGATTAGTAGCGAAAAGAAATAAAGCTGAAATTATGCGTTCAGCACTTAATGCTCACCTCACCTAATGCTCTAGGTTAAGGTCAATGTTCTAAAATTCAGCTCTGATTTTAATAAAAATTAATCGAAATCGATTAAAAAACAGAATTTTAGGAATAAAGTTGTCAAAACAACGATTTTTATATCTGTAGTAACTTTGACAGACAAAAATGAAAAGTCAAAAATGCCATTGGAAAATTTGCATTTCATTATAAAAAATATTAAATTTATCTTATTGTGTTTCCGATGGTAACAATGAAAATAATAAGCTCCAATAAACCAACCAAATTAATGTTAAAGCAGTAGCCGATAACAGCTATGTATTTTCCTGCCAGGGTTGCGGGTTTGTCTGAAAGGGATATCGTGGTCCTGGCACACAAGGAAGGAACACGGGTGGGATTTAGTCAGTAAAAGTCTGACAAGCCATCCCGCTCTGCCCATAGCGGGAGAAGTTATTTGATAATTTCCCACCCAAAAAAAAAAAAAAAGGCTTGTTAACACAAATATACTCCTTTGGAAATGTATCTAGGTACTTTTGTCTATTTTATATTACTTCCTATTGGTTTTGCACCGGGGTTTCAGCGTATTTTAATAACAAATTATACTTGTTTACAGGTACGAGTTTGACTGCTAGTATGAAAGCCACTAAGCACCTAGCACCAATACTATTCAACCTCACAAAGACGGCGAGGGAGGAGACCATTCTACGTGAAAAGGATGAGGAATTTGAGTGGCATGAAATAAGAATGGTACCCAGGTCTTTGGAGGAAGAATATTGGAAATACCTTTTGTTAGTCGCGTTCCAGTCATCCTCTCAACATGACCAAACCATCTAAGCATACTCTTTTAAATTTTTGTTACTACATCTTCTTTTAAACAGCACCGTTGCCTTATCACCTCATTTTTCAGCCTATCATTCATAGTCACGTCAGACATGCTTCGCAAGGAACGCATTTCCACTGCATTTATTCTACTTTCATGCTTCTTTTGCCACACCCAACATTCACTTCCATACATAAGCGTAGGCACCAGCACACCATTGTGAACAGCCAGTCGAGCCTTTTTGAGCATCGACTGATTGGTCACAATCGCATGTATAGCACCATTCACTTTATTTCCCGTAAATGCGGGAAATAAAGTGAATGGTGCTATTTATTCTCCTTTCCACATCTTCATCAAATTAATGAATTTATAACAAAAATTTAGCTTTATGTATCAAAATAAATTGTTTTCTATAAAATGTCTCTTGTTATTTGTGTGTGACTGCCACATCTTGGGTTTTTCTTTACTTCTGGGTCTTAGAACTGGTGTTATAAGATGAGGGGCACATGGGTTAACACATTGGATTATCACTATCTCCGATGAGCTTCCTCACGAACTCATTCCCTTTAAACCTGCTAAGTACCTAGTGAGCCTCCTCTTGATGGAGCTTTCCCTATAGATCCTTTCATCATAGTACTTCGAATAAAGAATATGTAATAGGTAATCATTCTCGTAGCTGATCAAAATGAGTTTTGTAGGATTTCTCCGTTTTCTTCTCGTCGGCGGCGGCGCTTCAAAATGTTTTAATTCTTCTAAGTGGTGTTTGGAATCCCCAAAAGGACTGTCGAAATCTATGTTTCATGTGACGCAACTCGACAATAGCAACAAAATAACCTCGAAGCACACAATAGTCCTATTGAGTCGATCAGCTGATTCAAATAAAATCCGCCATCTTGCCTCTTATGGTTTAAACTTTAGAATAATGAAAAAGTTTAAACAGAGCACCGGTGGTGTTTAATTTTGACAGCTATTAATCAACTGCTTATAGCAACCTCTTAACGCTAAATAGCGTTTATAGATAACATTATGTTAGTCAGTTGCTTATTAATTAATTAAAATTTAAGAGACGTTTATAAATCTGATCTCCACACACTGTCAAAAGTTTTCTTTCGACTGCAGAGCTAAGTTTGTCCTTCAGTAAGGAATTGGAAATTCATAGGCCGTGTCAATTGAGTGTCCTCCAAATCTGTGCCATTCGGCACAGATGTGTGTTGCATTCAGCTGGGCACAGATTTTTGACGGAACCCTGAGGGCACGAGTCCTCGCACATGTCTGGATTTTTTAAATCTGTACCGTATTTTTTTTTAATTTGTTGCCCGCAAGTGTTGTCTTAGCATTGTGCATCGGTGTATCAGGCTCGTATCTTTAGTGATCGCCTAGTGGCTGCCGAAATGTTTTTTGCACTAAGTAACAGCTTAATTTCTACGCAAATGAATTTAGATGTCGCCTAGTGTTAGTGAAAACGGTAATTAGTCGCATATTATATAACATTGGCCCTGGTGCCTATTGCTACTGAGATTTTCACGGAAATGTTTGCGGTATAACTCAAACTCAAAGCATTTATTTCAATAAACCAATTACAGGCACTTTTGAATTATCAAGAAGTCGGTCAGTCAAAAAGACGAAGCTAGTCGCCCATTCCAAAGCATAATAGGTTCTATGGAGTAGAAACTTCATGGACATTCTTTTAAATTTAAATATTGTCAATGTACGAGTCATGTATCGTACATGGCACGCACGTATTGCATAGATCAGAACTTTTCCTTCGCCATGCACAAATTATAGTGTACCTAACCTAACTCTTTCGGCTTATTATTTTAGTGTCTCACTGCAGGGCTTGAGTTTCTCTCCTTCTCGCTTCTGCAGTCTGGGGCCTGGTGTTGACTAACTGTATTTTTATTCTCAAACATTATATTATATATTATCATCGCGGAAAAATAGTAACCGGTACTTGATCGCATCCGTGCTCATTTCAATCGTTCTCCCGTTGTTATGATGCTCAAACATGCTCGTACGAACGACTGCGATAAACAAGAAATCATTATTATTGAATCGTGGGGTCGAAGGGATCGCAAACCTTGAAAGCTTCGCTGTTGATGTCACGCATCATAATTGCCGTGAATAGAGTGACAATGCGCCATCAAATTGTTTATATTACCTCTGGTTTTATGTTGATGTGATGTATCATAAACATCTCATAAACATCTTGAGCGGTTATAGAGCAGCGACTTTTTAGCCGTATCCCTGTAAATGGTTTCGTTAAGATATTAATAGAAGCCATAAAAAGATTGGCTCGATGTATGATTATAAATCAATGGGGAGATTGTGTTTGAAGAATGTTTTAATGCCATAGGCGAGAGAATCGAATTCTATTAACGGATCGTTGTATTAGTTTTGAACATGATTAGTCAATTTGGCACTTAACATTGGTAGGACTCAACGTCTTTAGTGACACCATAGTATAATCTGTTGATTAGGAATAATTATCATACAAATAAATCGTTATTATTATATTGTTCCATGTGGTGCCGGACGTAAGGAATACCATCCTATTTCTTCCCGTGGGTGTCGTAAAAGGCGACTAAGGGACTTACTATAGAATGGGCAGCAGCGTTCTCTATGCATTTTAACACCATACTGCGATCGCCAACCCATTATGACATTATGGCAATCCCCCCGCCCCGTTGGGGGAGGCCTATGTCCAGCAGTGGACGTCTTTCGGCTGAAATGATGATGATGAATTATATTATTATGTTTTTAAATGGGACTTAACATAGCTAACGAAATGTGGGTATACGCTGTACGAGTACTTTAAGTACACTTCTGCCTAACACTTTGGGGATTACAGGCGTGATGTGATGTTATGTTATTATCTTTTCAATATACTTCCTCGAAAACTGGTTCATTCGCACTACGATTAGGTTTACAATGCAATGTATTTCACACTCGTGCGATTTTTTATTTTCCAACACGTGTGCGGGAATAAAAATTGCCACAGATAACTTATACCTATACTTAGTCCAAATTGGTTCAATGCCTCTATTCACACCGTCTCGCGCCAGAGACGGTCCTCTCTATTCGGAGGTGATTTTTTTTTAAATCTCTGCGTCTTTACGGCGTTAATATTTTTAGATTATTTAAATAATGTTTATAAATAGAATACCATGATTATTACAATAAAAAAAAACCTTTATGAACAACTTAAGATTTATTTGTGTTATAAACTCAAAAATATTTGAATTTTCTATTTTTCTTATTAGACTGTTTATCGGCTTTATACCTTTGCTTCTCCTTCAACCTGGCAACAGCAAAGCGCGAAAAAAAAAAGAAAATTAAATCATAGTTTCCTAATAATTCATGACAAAATTATTTTACGTTATTTTATTTTATTTCTTAAAAAGTGTATTGAAAAACGTTGTTTGATACACGTGGACAGTTGTTATTGCAGTTCTCGGCTCACAAACAACCTCGCCTACAGCTCGGGTGTTAATTCCGCCTCGAATGCAATAACAAACATTATCCACTTGTATCTAAATGTACTATTTCTTAATTTTAGTGAGGATTTGTTTTTCAGTAAAGTCATAAGTTATATTTAATAATAACAAAGTAATAATAATAAAATCTTTATTACTAGAAAAATGGGTACTTACAGCCGAACTATTCTGTAAAAGTCTCACCGTGAAAACTCAGGTAATTCCATTGATGCTAGGGATGGATACCATGTATTGATGCTCACTTTAATCTCGGTTTACCTACGTTTTCATGGTGAGATATTTACAGAATAGCACTACAGTACATTTTTTGGTCTTATGTAATGTGCTTAGGTGTCAAAAGAGTGCTTTGGCACTAATAATAATTAACTTATAACCTCAGACCAATAAAACAGTACAAACAAAGATATAAACAAAAGGAATAAGTGTGTGTGTGTGTTTAGTAGTGTGTCCTGAAGGTATGTGTGTGTGTGCGTTGGGGAAATAGTCGGTTAACCCACTAATTGTAAAAGTCTCTCAGATCCTTCGTAGGTCAGCCAGTCACTTACAGCGTTCCTGCATTGCTGTCGCCGCTGTCGGGTAAGTAAGCAAATATTTAGAACAGTATTGAGTTTATTGTAATCTCGTGAACCCAGTATCCAATAATGGCGCTGAGCAAGAGCAGTTCTATGTTTCTCCGTGCTACACAGTCTCGTTCTTTTGCGTTTGCCTTCTCGTAGCCGTAGGGAATATGGTATTGGGCATGTTTGCGCAATGTTATTTGGAGCTCAAAGAGTTGTCTAACACTTACGACCTCACACTCTTTTTATAGAAGTGCGGTAGGATACCTGAAGAGTAGGACACCCTTCAGATATCGCGCCTGCCGCACATGACTCAAGGACCGATATCTGTGCTCTTTCCAGACATAACATATTTACGTTTTTTTTTTTTTTGGGTAGGCACCTTTGCAGTCAGCATAGTAAAAATTAATACATTATTTAGGCGACTCAAAAAGCTGTCAATCTGTTCATACGAAGGCGAACGATAGATGGCAACAATAGCGATACTCTGTTGTTTGAGTACTATGACAGTTTACATTAACAAAGGTTGGTTCAGTACCTTGTACATGGGTCCAACTTAAAGGATACATAAACAACCACGCCGTCGTCGTTTTGATTTGATATATTTTGATCTATGAGAGACATAGCTACCACATAATCAGCCATAATTTTCCCACTGCTGAGACACAAGCCTCCTCTCTATGAGAGGGAGTGGGCCGTAATCCAGCACGCAGCCCAGTGCGGATTGGTATACATACACGTGGACATATCCATCAAGTACGGGTAGGTAAATATAACTACATAAGTACATAAAGAGCTTAATTAAGAGACAACAGAGCAATTTCCTTATATTTTACTATGTATTAGTCTACACCATATTGTACATAACAATATTGCAAACAAGTAGATGTGCTTTTCAATACTTTTACTTATTTGCAGTGTCCCATGGCTAACAAAGGCGTGGCTTGAGAGCAGAGTCGCTCGGTGCGGCTGGAAATATACAGCAGCCTTGGTGGTCCATTTACTTGCTGGCCATTTTCATGCTAGGACTGGACTCGAATCTCGTCGGTGAGAGTTATATAGAATGTAGTTTTGAAAGAAATATTTTATAGAACTGGCACTTTTCTAAATTGGCTTCTTTAGTAAATAAAATACATGTTTCGAATAGTATATTACTTATTTTTTACACTTCTTAATAATGGACTTTTGTGTGTTAAGGCGAAATATACTAATTAGGAAATACATTTGGAGATGACAATTTAGATTATAAACGTGTTCATTATGGACGACTATATTTTATATTCTTTTTTATGTAGGTACGTCAGTGTAAGACGGTCTAGTAAGTGTTCAGAATAATTTCAGGTCAAGCATTCCAGCCGAAATTCGCAGAGCCGTTAGTTAATTGAACTGTATACCAATTGGTCGAGATGCAACATTTAGATGGCTAGTGCAGAACTTAGGCGGATACAGAGTAAGTTACAAATACAAGGAGAAAATACATAGAAATTTTAATTTTTCTTTTAATTAAAAACTCAATTACAATTCGCAGGTCGGATTGGTAAAAGCAAATACTAAAGCGATTCAAGTAATACATGTTCACGTAATAACAAACAATCACCGAATAGGAGTATCGCATGACGGTCAGACCGTTTGGAATTTACACATTAGAAACTTCCAAGAGGAATTCCGGGGTCAATACATGTGTCAGATCAATACGGACCCGATGAAAAGCCAGGTACGGTAAGCAATAACTAAATAAACCTATGAATACACTAATTTGACGCCATAGCGCTCCAAGATAACTCTTCACCCAGTGATTCCACGCTGGAATCTCTCTTTGCCTTCGTTTTATACACTAGATTCTGTTTCTTGTAATAACCACGTATACGAACTTGTCGGTAGAGAAACTCTCTGGTCATTATTTCAGGCACGAACATTTTCCTACTTCTATACAATACCTTGTCCCTGGGCCCCCAACTTTCTTTCGCACTAAATAGCGCATGAAGCTGACCACGTCGAAAGAACTTTATCACTTGTGCTATTAAGCCGACCACAATGATAACTAAGTATATGATTAATAAAGTATACAGTACAAGCGAATCACAAGTCATAGAAACTGATTCAATAAAATATGAGTCTTGGAACTCATTTGTTTCCATAACTTCCCATCGAGCGTAAATAACAACGCAAATAAAGACCGGGTTTAAAAGCCACGCTAGCTTCCAAAAATAATTCGCTTTGATCCCTATCATGAAAATAATGTCTACGTTATGTTTTTGGATACCATAAAACCAATACAATGAAACAGAAAGAAATAAACAATTAAATGATTGAATAATTTCTGTCGCATCTGTAAGTATACCAGTCAAATCGGAACATAGAAATGGAAGAGTACAGACTATTAAAAATATTAATATGAACATACAAGATAGTTTTGTGTACTCTTTTGCCAGATCCATGTGAAGCAATAATTCTTTAAGAAACAAATACAAAATCCAAAAATTTATATATAAACTGCAGAATACGATGGAAAACCAAAAATATCCCCAAATCGGGAGCGCATCAAAGTAACTCATGATTTCGGACATTGAAGCAAACATTGGAAAAAATACACTGCTGCCGATTTCTATAACGTTTTCTTCTTCACCGTGGTAGTAAGACATCGTTTTGATTCCACTAAACGCAATAAGTGCGAACATAAATGAGACAAATAGTGCAAATAATGGTGTACTTATAGCAGTCATCGTGGCAGGGCTCCGAAATGATACGTCGCGAGTTAAGAAAATTAATATCCCGTACCCAGTGCCTACTGACAGAAACCCTCTCGTAATCGTGCTATAGCAATTGACAAATGTATAGTTAGTCCAGCTTACAGTAATCTTTGAAGCGTACCAAGTACCGCTGGTCGACAGCGCAACACAAAACAAAACCAAGATGACACCACATACATAAATCGCTGCTAGTTTTACTGCTACTTGAATGAATCTTTCTTGCCTAATTGATAAAATGTAAACAGATGCGCATATTGTAATGACCGCTACGATTGTTTTCCATGGAACAAGGCATTGTAATCCGATTTCATTAGTACAGTTTCTGCCTATTTCACGTTCGAAAAAACAGTTGCTCGCAGTTTTCATCCCGCAATCTTCTTCAAAAAAAACTTGAGCTTCTAGACAATGTTGGAAAATTGACACGTTCACCTTTTTCACCATACATTTGGTATCACCATAGTCATCACAACTGAGCCAGGGCGGGACGTCCCAGGCCGCATAAAATGTATACACCAAATACCAAGAAGTTAACACCAGCAAATATAATGATTTCAAGAAAATCAAAAATAATGTGCCGTATCCAACATTCCGAAACAGCGGGAAGAAATTCCACATGGTGAATATATTGCAATTCGTGTACTGAGCCAAACATATCTCTGAATACGCCAGTGGCATCCCGACCAAGATTACTACCAATGTTTGCAGAGCTGCATGTGCATAAAATCCATCATGTGATATCTCGACAGGAGAGAACATTACTGTGATTTCGTTCATCATCCACGCCCATACGATAAGTCTGTAATTACCGTAAGTATTCCATCGACTGTTCACTTCGGGGCAATAAGATCCATCAATTTCGATTTTTTCTTCGTGTCCCATTTTTTCAACACAACATTAATTTTGAAATGCCAACTCAACTGACTCAACTGAATCGTGACCATAGAGATTGAAGCAATTCTAGTTCTTATCTTATCGTGTCATTTATATAAAAGTGTAATACTACCCAGTAAGGAACAAATTGGCGCAGCATATCAGAGAAAATAAAAAAATAAACATTGGGGAGATAAAGTGAATTAAGCTTCGCAGACGGGAGCGAGGCGAGGGACGCAGCGGGTAATGATTCGTGCATGGTGCACCTAATTATTGCGCTGCGCTGTAATTTATACCTGGAGCTGATAACGACAAAAATCGCCAGCGCCGACGGCGCTCGAGGTTTCGACTCTGACGTTGACGCGGCATGACGCCACTTGATGCTATGTACAGACACTAGCAGGTCAAGCTACCCGAAACTGTCAAATTTTCCCAATCAACCTTGAACCTTATGCTTTAACGATAAAGTTGAAAATCTTTTAAAGAAATTTGACAGATTGTAGTAGCTTCCCTACCCCCTTTCCCTACCTGCTGGCGTCTGTACCTACTTTCGGTAATTGTTTCACATTGTTTTGTACGCTTGTTGGTGTTAATTAATTATTGTTATACAATAGAGACATTTTTAGAGTTTAGTAGTCAACATGGAACGCTTTTAGTTTCGCCATGCCCGTCTGTCTGTCTGGCTGTCCCCAGCTTAGCTCAGAGACTCTTAGTACTAGAAAGCTGTAATTTGGCATGGGTGGGTTTGGTGTGGGTTTGGTTTGGGTGGGGCATATTAATCATGCCGACAGTCGTAAAATCTTGAAAAAAAAAATTTTTTTTAGGGTACACTTAATGTGGGAATGATATTTTGCTTTCTCGCCTGTCCCTTGATGTGGGGTATCGTTGGATAGGCCGCCAAAAATATTGAGGATCTGTCAAGATAATTTTTAGATTCGATCTGTCTGCGTAAGCTTTAAGCTAAATGGTTGTTTTTGCATATGGGAAAAAAAATTAACGCACAACCTCTTAAGAGGTTATTGTACTCATCATTATGAACAACTTTTACTATGGCACCAAACCTGAAATTGCGAAAAAAAAAATCTGCTGTTCCCTACATTTTGACGAGTTATGAGAATGTAGGGTGTTTTTTTTTTGCGATTTTAGGTTTGGTCCCATAACGAAATTAAAAGGAAAACTATCACAGCTTTTTTTTTATTTTTTGGGTGGGAAATCATCAAATAACTTCTCACGCCCTCCCGCTCTAGGCGGAGCGGGAGGGCGTGTCAGACTTTTACTGACTAAAACCCACCCGTGTTCCTTCCGTTGCCTGTGTGCCAGGGCCACGATATTCCTTTCGGACAAACTCGCAACCCTGGCAGGCATTGGTCCTAACGGACCCCGTCAGTTTGTGCTGACATCTCTTTGAGGCGCGCGTGGAACACAACGCGCCGTCGACCCGGGCCTGGTCCTTATCGGACGGCGAGCTACCCATCGCTCACCATCCGCAGGCCCGCGCCTACGGTGGCCGGTAATCGCCTTGCGACTCCCGACGCCCGGGGCGTCTCCTGCGGCGACTAAGGGCGCGAGGGCGCGAACCTTGTCTCACCCTCACGCGTTCCGCCTCCTCCTTCGCTAGCATAACTGCTTCGCAGAAGGAGGTTACGGCCTCCCATGCACTCTCGCTCCGAACCATGGCCTGAACCAGGGCCGGACGCGAGAGATCGCCGCCGCCGATCGCCTCCGTGAGGACACGGCGGTGCTCCGCCCAAGCTGGGCAGACCTCCACCGTATGCTCCACCGTGTCCTCCGGGCGATCCACACAGTGGTGACACCCGGGCGTTTCCTCCCGCTTAATCCTAAACAGGAACCTCTCGAAACATCCATGTCCGGTGAGGACCTGCGTCAGGTGGAAGGTGAGGACGCCGTGGCGCCTCTCCAGCCACTCCTCAAAGAGGGGACTTATCGCCACAATTGTGGCGTGCCCAAAACTATCACAGCTAAGAAAGCTTTAAAAGTTAACGAGTAATAGTCGACCAACTTACATTTGCAGTTGAAGTATTGACCGTGACGTATATCGATTTATGGGAGAACAGGTTTTTCAACTACAATGTAAAGTTTGTTCTTGGGATAAATTCATCCCAACTACGGAACCCTTCGATACGCACTTGACCGGTTTTGAGTATTTTGATGTTTTTAAGACTGGAAACTCTTTCTTGTTAGTGTTTTGGCTAACATGTTGTGTTGATACATGTCTTCTGTGATTCGAGACCCTTCCGTGCCTCGGAAAGCACGTAAAGCCGTTGGTCCCGGCTCTCATTTGCAGATCTTTGACAGTTGTTACGGGTAGTCAGAAGCCCAGAAGTTTGACATCTAGTCATACCAAGGGGTATCGTGTTACCAAGCAATTGGGTTCTGGAGCTCCGATAGGCAATCGTTCCATGTTAAATACTGGTATTCAGCTGCATCTGGTTAGACTGGAAGTCGACCCCAACTTAGTTGGGAAAAGGCTAGGCAGATTGATTGACATGTCTTCTGTGATTGAACACAAACAAAATATTTTGCTCAAAATGATTTCATTGTTATCGTGTGTACTTTTTAACAGATGGGTTACCTAAAAATGGTGACCAGACTTTATAGCAGAAGAGACTTCTGGGGACGTAATGGTGCTTGAAGGTGGTACTGCCAAAGTTACTTGCCGCGCTCGAGGTATGCCAGAGCCTCGTGTTCTTTGGAGGAGAGAAGATAGCGCTGATATTGTTATCAGGGATCCTAATGGTGGCAAAACTAAAGGTTTGTAATGTGTAATTGGAGTCTAACGGGTTTTAAATATAGTTAGCTTGTGGTGTTCATTAGTTATGACTAATTTTAATTCTAAAATCAACGAGTGACTTATTGTATCATTCGATTTCACATAAACCTATGATATAATATTTGACGATCTGTACCATATTAAAGACAAGAGAAAAGAATTAGCCCCATACAAATCTTGTTACAACGAGAAAAAATATCGCAGTACAAAAAAGTATGACATTCTTCAAAATGTTGTACATACTCTCTCTTGACATTTACATTTCCTTGTAAAGGGCTTACTCACGCCGGGAGCACATCTCCGCCGCGAATCCATAGCAGCGAAACCGCGGTAATTCAATTCAACTGGTTCGCGTCATGTTCCGCTAGTCGCATCCAAATCGAGTAGCGAAATATGACGCGAGCCAGTTCAAATGAACTACTGCGGTTCCGCTGTGATGGTTTCGCGGCGGAGGTGTGCTACTGGCGTTAACCTAGTAATATAATATGAATATTATTTTCATTTATTCCATTCACCAAATCTTCGAGAGTTCGGTTATTTATGAAGATTATATTTTCCATATAGTTGCGATGTACGAGTAGGAGGTGCATTTCTATGCATCGCGATCAACGCAGTGCCACTCTCAGTGAGCAAGAGGATCACTATCAAAGTACATTGTAAGTTGGTTTTATATAGGTACTTGCGTTTTCTAGAATAAAGTTTTGATTTTTATTCTAAAAATAAATTTGTTTTTTCTGTGTCATTTATTTTCTGGACACTAAGAATTCTTAATAGTAATATTGTGTTGTATGTGGACCAGACTTTGTCAGTCGCAAAAAATTTATACCAGATTATTTCATTGATACGTCCTTACTACATCCTACAAACAATAATAATTCTCTTGGAGGCTCCAATAAATCCAAAATTTATTTAAATAAAAGAACAAGGTATCATAGGAGTCGAATATTTTTCCCCAAAAAATGTTTTAGGACCAGCCTCATTCTCAGGACGAAATAAGTATTTCCCAAATTCGTAGTAATTGCTGTTTTCTCAAACATGCTTGGAAATTTGAGCATTATTTTAACAACCTTTCGTGTAATAAATGTTTTAGGTGGGTACTTTATTTCTGCATGTGATGCCTGCGGATAAATTTTGTGTTTATATAATGCTCACTCAGCATGACGCTGTGCTATGGGGGACCCACAGCACAGCGCTGATTTTCAGTGGTCACCCGACAAATATGTACGGAACCCAAGTCAGGTTTGATGAGTTGTACATAAGTAAATAGGTAACGAAATAAAATATAATGTTATTTTATAATATTAACTATTATAATTGGTTGTATAGGCATTATATTCTAAGTACTGTTTATTTTATTTTATTTTGTTACCTATTTACTTATGTACAACTCATCAAACCTGACTTGAGCACTATGTGGGTCATTTTTTTTTCTCTTTAAATATTTTCCTATTATTTTATGCTTTTTCTCAGTTTTAATGGAGGTCTGGCATTTTGAGCACTTTATGAGGCCTACCCAAATGTACTTTCTTTGGTATTGTTCGTCGAGTCGTTGAGCTCCTTAAGTCTTGAGTCGAGCTGCACGATTACGACAAATGCTTGCACTGATTGGACAGGACCACTCAAAATTGTGTGGTTCTTTCCTCAAAAGACCATTTCAGACACAGATCTACATGGTCCTCACATGATCTGACCAAGATTATGTCTGGACTTTAAAAGAGACTTTGACCCCTGAGTTTGTTTCGCCATTTCTTCTCACGGGTAGTCAGATAGGAAATGTCGACTACATCTAGCTTATTTTTTACTTTTTAATATGACGTGTAAAAGTGATTCCGATATCCTATTTACAGAATAAACGATTTCATTTCATTTCATTTCATTTCATTTCATTTCTTGGGTTCCGTAAATATTTGTCGGGTGACCACTGAAAATCAGCGCTGTGCTGTGGGTCCCCCATAGCACAGCGTCATGCTGAGTGCAAGCGTTCTTGTCACAGTCATGACGTGCAGCTTCCGACTATTTGTTTTTTTGTGCTCGTGATTATAAATTAGATGTGTTTTGTGTAATGTTTACCTTCGAGTTTATTAGATATGTTTTTATATGCATGTTTTTCTGTGGCAAATAAAATTATTTTTCTTTCTTTTTAACCTTCTTCGAAATAAATCGAAATTGCTGTACTCGCCAAATACATGCGAGCAGCGGCCGCCAAAAGTTATATGAAAATCCATATCTGTCGTGGTTTAGCGGCCAAATTAATTACCTAATAAACTCATATCTATCGTGTAATTTAAAAATGGCACGATCTTTGAAATTAAATTTATTTATTTGCGAGAATATAGGTCCTTACATAATAACGTGGTAAAATAATTTTAGTCTCACTATATTCGACTTATCAGCCGTGCAAATGTTTGTGGTACATTCTTAATAATATCATGAAAATACATCAATGTCATTAGTCATTACATTAGTCATACACATGAAATGAAATGAAATGAAATCGTTTATTCTGTAAATAGGATATCGGAATCACTTTTACACGTCATATTAAAAAGTAAAAAATAAGCTAGATGTAGTCGACATTTCCTATCTGACTACCTCTGAGAAGAAATGGCGAAACAAACTCAGGGCGAAACAAACTCACATCATTTTATCATAATAAAATGTACATCTTGCATCGTTAATATTAATTAGGCACATTACATTATAAAATATATTATATTAAGTTAGTTTATTAGTTATATCTCACAGTTTAGACAATTCATCAATTTATTGATTTGATTTATAAATAATGTCAATATATTAATAATTTAAATCAATCAATCAACTCAGCCTATCGCAGTCCACTGCTGGACATAGGCCTCTCCCAGGCTGCGCCACAACACCCTGTCCTCCGCCTTCCGCATCCAGTCTGACCCAGCCACCTTCTTAAGATCGTCGGTCCATCTAGCTGGGGGGCGTCCCACACTACGTTTGCCGATACGCGGTCTCCACTCCAGGACTCGTCTGCTCCATCGGCCATCGGTCCTTCGACAAACATTTACACACACAATTTAAATATGAGTTCGTAAATTTATATAATTATACATCATGTCTGGTTAAAATTTAAGTAATCATCTATTGAATAGAAACATCTGTCACAAAGCCAATTGGTTAAAGTTATATTAAATTCTAAGTTATTCATTTATCTTATTTTTTCCGGTAGTTTATTGTAAATTTTCACCGCCATTATGTAGCAGTTTCTGTTACATAACTTTAATCTGCCGAGGTACTACCAGAGATTTTTGTACTATTTTCCTTTTACTCCGAAACATGGCAACCAAGGAGGTAACTTATCAAAGGTTTTATTTAAATTTCGAACTGGCTTGCAAATAGAAAGCTGTTTATTGAAAAAAATAACAAATTAACATATTGGCGCGTGAAAAATTATCGTTGTTCGTCATAAATAATTTACTTAGTTTGAATTTCCGCTTTATTTGAGAAAATCACTATACAAGCCTTGGCCGCAACCAGTCATTGAGGAGTCACGTATGTGTGCCTCGGATTCGCCTCACATTTACACGTTCGTCCATCAATACCTCTTTTGCTGGGCGCTGCAGTAATGTACTATTATCTCGGCAACTTTCAGAGGTTTCTTGTTAATGGTGTTATTTAATGTCAGCGAGTAAGTAGCTTTTAATTATTTTCTGGCTTCGCATCAACTCGAGAGGACATTGCGCTTATATGCAAGATTTAACTTTAATATTATTAGTCCCGAAATTTGCTAGTAGTATCTAAGGTTATTTATGTTCGTATTTATGTCTAGTTCACCAGAGGGCCGATCGCGCTAATTTAGAACGTTAATACCAAAACTAAACCACAACCAAAAACGTTACGTTAGCCACATTTCGCGCTAATCATTTCAACGGAAACGATTTAGCTGTACTTTGGAAGTTACGTTGGAGGAACGATCGAACAAACTTTCAGTATTGGGTAACGTCAACGATTTTGTCGCTCATAAAAAAATAGCGCGATACCGTTTCTTACATCAGCTAAACCAAAACTTAACGAAAACCAAAAAACGTTCCGCTTACGTTGAGAAATAGCGCGATCGGCCCCCTGGTGATAAAGAGCCCAATCTGCTGGTGGGTGCTCCGTTGGGCACTGACGACACTAGAGAGTGCTACGTCGAGTCTTCTGGGCCATGGATTCCAGTAAGTATTTCTTCAAATACCCTCTTATCTCTTAGTAGTTTTACAAAGCAAATTATTTCATCTTTATAGTCCGTTTAACCAATTTGCGTACCTGTTAATATTTTTTGCGAACTTCGCAGATTGAGGCTTCAAAACCACAGCAATGAATATTTACGTTGACTTTCACTGTTTAACCCGTTTTATTCAATTTTAGAAAGGTTTTAACTACGTTATCTAACTGAAACTGTTACAGTATAATTCAAATAATTAGACGGGATTTTGTGTAACTTTGTTTTTGAAATGTTTCATTTGACTTGTAAAAACGGGTAAATGTTGAAATTTTAATAGTCGCCAAGGGGCTATAATTATAATTTGTATTCTTCTTTAATATGAGGGTGATATTTAATTAATCAATAAGAAAACATCGCTCCCTTTTTCCCAAATTCAAACTATATTTTCTGTTTTACTTATTTGCACCATCTTTTTGTACTAGGATCTGTTTATTTATTTCCACATCTCTAGTCTCAGTTTTCCACTGTGCATTTGTAACGTAACAGTTACACAAATGCAGAGCTAAATTTTGCAAATGCACACGTGACTGTCAGTGTTACTTTGTAACGTAACAGTTACACAAACGCAGAGCTAAATTTTGCAAATGCACACGTGACTGTCAGTGTTACTTTGTAACGTAACAGTTACACAAACGCAGAGCTAAATTTTGCAAATGCACACGTGACTGTCAGTGTTACTTTGTAACGTAACAGTTACACAAATGCAGAGCTAAATTTTGCAAATGCACACTTGACTGTCAGTGTTACTTTGTAACGTAACAGTTACACAAATGCAGAGCTAAATTTTGCAAATGCACACGTGACTGTCAGTGTTACTTTGTAACGTAACAGTTACACAAATGCAGAGCTAAATTTTGCAAATGCACACGTGACTGTCAGTGTTACTTTGTTTAGAGCTTGTGGACTTAATTAATTTTGAGTCCTAACAACAATTTTAGGACTTCTTGGCGGGAAAGTGAAGCGTCATGTTAGCAGTTTTGTTTTATTTTCTAAAATTTGTGTTTAGCCGAATATTAATGTGTAATAGTGGTGGATTATTAACCATTAAGTGTTCGTGAACCTGCACTAGTGTAGACAAATGAAACAAAACAGTGCAACATCACTTTAAGTTCCCTCAAGAAGTCCGCGCGAGGTTTCAGTAAAGTGCCACGTCTTTACTGAAACTCAAGGGGAGCGGGGCGGGATATCATCTATCATCTTTATCATGCATCATTGAATGGAGTTCATTTCATAATTAAACATTATTAATATTAGTTACAGCTTTGTACTAGTTACCTAATTTTACATGACACTGGCTAAATGCACAAACCGTGCGAAGCCAAAAAGAAAGGAAAAAAAAAAAAAAAAAAAACAACAACAATTCTATATGGTCTAGTAATTTTTTTTATTGGCTCAGTAATCACGGAGAAATCGGTTAACCTACATTAATAAAAAAATATAAATGCATAACCTCCTCCTGAAGTTGCTTAATAACTAACCATAATTTTATCGATGACATATACACAAATAGGTATATCGATATAATATATAATCTAAAGTCATAATCACACACATACACACAATTTGTAGCAGTCTGGTTATCTTAGCATAAGTCTGAAGACAACACACCATGTTAACTGGCAGCGCAAACATTCTACCAACTCCAGTCAAGCTTTTGATTCGGTAAGTTTCTGCTTAAGCGGCCAAGCCGACCGACGACTTACTAGCACAACTACATTGCTACAAATACTGTTTGTATGCGGTATACGTATTAGAATATTGGAAGGGAAATACTGAAATACTTTTTTAATTTCATCATTATCATCGTCATTCTCCTACCATTATCCCAATTTATTTGGGGTCGCCACAATATGTCTTTTTTCTTCCATACTTCTCTATTGGACTTCTTATCGGTAGTCCCTCCCTTTCTAGCCATATCATCTTTCACACAGTCCATCCATCGTTTCTTTGGTTTTCCCCTACTCGTATAGCCATCCACAATCAAAACTTTCCTGGCGACATTTCCCTCATTCCTCCGCATCATGCCCAGACCATCCATTTATTTGTTTATATTTATGACGGCGCGCGATGATTTAATCGATTTATTGTAACACTTTTTTAAAGTTGTAATCGATTATTTTTAATCTGTGGTTTAGAATTTATTTCTTTATAGTGGTATTTATATTTAGAGCGGGTAACACCGAATGGGGTTGTGAGTGTCATGGCGGCGGAAGAATCACTTTTGATGCGATCGTTACGCGGTGTATAGGTACAAATTCATTGGCTCTAACTGCAAGCTTAAAAAGTTATTGTGATTTGATGTACGAGTAATCAGTGATAATCATTGTAATCGTTATTTTTATGGTTAAGTTTTGTTGTGATATTTGTGACTAAATTAATAAGTGCATTATTTTGCGAGTATTATTTTTCAAACACCTGCACGTACACGCCCATTATGGAGAACCAACAGCTGCCGGTCTATTCTGTAACAATCGCACCGTGTAAGAGTAAGTGAAGTGAACTAGAAATGAGCTATCATTCCACTTGATGCTAGGGATTGACAACTCACTTCACCTCAGTTTTCACGGTGATATTTTTACAGAATAGATCGGCTGATCTATTCTGAAAAAATCTCATCGTGTAAACGTAGGTGAAGTGAACTTGAACTGACTTGTTAATAGTGTCAATCCCTCACTGACAGTTCACTCCACGCTCACTTCACCTAAGTCTTCATGGTGACATGGTTACAGAATAGCACTGCAGATAACAGATCAACAGCAACACGTGGTGTCTCAGCCGCTCGAAGATCCGTCATACTTTTTATTGTACCTACACCAGAAAATAAATACGAGTATCAACTAATTAATTTAACTTTACAAGATATACAATGGGCGGCCTTATCTCTTCTAGGCATCCAAGGTTGCCTTATGGACAATAATTGCGTGGACATAAAACTGAAATACTTTATGTAATACGGTGGAAAGTGTGGATAGCGTTCTGGGGACGGATACAAAAAGTGATGTAATTCTAATTACACATCATTTCTATCAACTGTTAAAAATGTCAAGACCACAGTTACAATAAAACATGTGTTATTAAAACATGTCTGCCTTTCGAGAACAAGTTGTTACCTACAATTAAAAATTGTTACAAACAACAAAAACATATCGTTAGTGATCGCGAGAACTATTTCCGAAATGAATTTTGATATGACGACAGCACTACGCTTCATTGACAGTATCTAACAAATAATGTTGACTTTCTTTCTACCTATAATCGTCTTCATAAACCACAAAACATATCCCATTAACTTATTAGTATTATAAAAATAAAAAAAAATATTAAAAAAAAACACCCAACTGCAAAAACTCCTAACTGAAAAGAGAAAAACAAGCATTATATAGTCTATAGAATTTTGGTATTGCTGGCGGGGCGCACAAACAAAACTTACACCATATTTCAGGTTATTGGTTTGTCTCGCCTGCAATACTAAAATTCTCCCCAGGAATGTCCAAAATCGGTCCACAATTGACTAAAATATCGACGAACATAGAATCTCCACCTTTTTTGAAGTCGTTTAAAAATATTGGTTCCATCATTCATGTTGAAATTATTCATGTGAGAACGATGTATAAAGACGTGCACTTCTACTTTTACCAACCTCCATAATTAAAGATAATACAATCCCAAGTTCCTCTCGATTAACTTCAAGTAATTCATGTAGAACTTATGTCGATTGCGGCGATCAATCGTCGCAACGGACAGTGACGTAATGCTTCAGCAAACGACATTATGCTAACACACGTCCGACTCTGTCGAATTAGAGAGCTGGAGAAGGTTGACTTGTAACCTTATTTTTAAATGTCGCAGCAGCATGCATATGAGCCTTTTGGCCTCCTGCAGGACTTTGTTTTTATTTTCATTTTACTTTTGATTTTTTTATATTTTTCGGGTTCCGTACCTCAAAAGGAAAAAAACGGAACCCATAAAGGATCACTTCGTTGTCCGTCTGTCTGTGAAGACCCTTTTTCTCAGGAACGCGTATAGGTATTAAGTTGAAATTAATATCAGATACGTAGGTCTAGGGTCCCTTGGAGCACTAAAAAATCAAGCTTCTGAGTCATTGCAATAAAAAATACGGCAATTTATGTGACATATTTTGATACCCGCAAATAAATCAAAACCTATAAGTTACTTCCCGTTGACCTAGAATCACGAAATTTGGCAAGAAGCAGGGTCTCACAGCACAAGTAAAGGTTTTCCTTTACTCGTGCTGTGAGCCCGAAAATTGATAATTTGTACATTTATCATCTGATGCCAACATCAGATGGTCCGCCGTTAGCTTGTACCATGTCAATCTGCCCAGGGTAAACTTTCAGTTTGACTAGATGCAGCTGAATACCAGTGTTTTACATGGAGCGACTGCCTATCTGACCTCCACAGCCCAGTTACTGGATAACACAATACATACCTCTTGGTAAGACTGGTTGTCAGGCTTTTGGGCTTCTGACTACCCGTAACGACTGTCAAGCAGCCGGGACCAACAGCTTAACGTGCTTTCCAAGGCACGGAGAGATCTCAATATGTAATGGATGGTCACCCATCCCCGAACTAACCACGGCAAGCGTAGCTTAACCTTCGATCAATCCGTGTGGCTGTTATTATTTAGGTAATGTCCGCACTAAAAAATTAAGCTGTTACGTTGACCTGCTCTGCACATCCAACTGCCCAGGGGATCAACTCCGAAGATAAATCCTGACTGGCTTGAAGTCGGGTAAGGATTCAAATTCAAATAAGGAAGCTTTGGAAACGGTCGAATATTCGGCCTATACTTCGGATTATAGCTTCGGAGTAGGCCCCCTGGACTGCCCTAAAAATGGTTATGGTTATTCTGGACAACAGGTTACAATCTCCAGTTCCGGGAAACTGTGAAACGATGTGGATAGCCAGTTCGTTAATTGAATATCCAACAGTCAAGATTAACATATCAACAACTAAATCTATCTCTCTTTCTCAAGCCGAACTTAAAGTAACTTCCACATAAACAGCAATTTTCATTAAACATAAAGAAACACTCGAGCATTAAATTTCTTGAAATTTCCTTTGTAGGAAAAGGTATTTTCTCATTCATCGGAAACTCAAACGGCTTTATAACTAATTACTGCAATACATTAGCAACGTGAATTAGATGGTTTCTAATTTTTTTACCTACTTTGTTGATCTGGAAAATGTAAAAGGTAAGTACATAAATCTATTTCAGGATGTATCTCTGACTTTAGATCGATCATTTTGGTATACCTACGGGAGTCACACAGCCATTTTACTCAGAGACTATTGGCGCTATATTAAATTACAATTACAATAATTTTATTATTTTTATATATTACTAGCTGCGCCCCGCGGTTTCACCCGCGTAAGTCTCGATCCCGTGGGAATATTGGGATAAAAAGTACCCTATGTCTTAATCCAGGGTGACAGCTACCTCTATACAAAATTTTATCAAAATTGGTCCAGCCGTTGGAGCGTGAAGAAGTAACAAACATATACACACACACTCACAAACTTTCGCCTTTATAATATTAGTGTGATTCACATTTCTACTTTTTATTTTATTTTTTGTTTATATCTGTAACTATCCGTGACATCACAGCCGGCCCTATCAGAAAAACAGCTTTGGCTGTTATGCTGCTTGTGCACGCTGTGGTGTAGTAGTATATTCTTTGGAATATACTACTCTTCTACCGAAAGTTACCAGCGCTGCGACAAATATATTTAAATGTCGCAGCATCATACTGAGATACTCAAGTAATTCCAAATGCATGTAGAACTTAATGTCGATTGCGGCGATCAATCGTCGCAATGGACAGTGGCGTAATGGTTCAGTAGACGACATTATGCTAACACGCGTCCGACTCTGTCCAATTAGAGAGCTGGAGAGAGATTAAGTGGCTGCAGTGACATGATGACTTGTAACCTTGGCCCTATCGGAATACCGGTGATGCGACACTTATTTTTAAATGTCACAGCATAGCATCAGCATGCTGAGATAGGAGCCTTTTGGCCTCCTACATGACTTTCGGTTTTTATTTTCATTTTACTTTGTTTTTTTTTTGTTTTTGTTTTCTATGTGTGTTTTTTTGGTTTAATTTGTGATCTCCTGTGCGAGTCCCAATAAATACTTTTTCTTTCTTCTATATCGATGAAAATTGGAAAGGTGTGATCTGTGGACCGCTTAACATTGGCGTAATGAAATTATGAAAAAGTAATTAGGTGTGACATTACATACATACATAAAACAGAGGCATGCAAAAAAAAACAATGCTTATTATATTAAACGAATATAATGTTTATAAGTGACTTTGCTATTATTAAGTCAATAGTTTTTGAGGTAAATATTCGGTTAAATACGCAAAAATAACTTTGTTTTTCATAGCTTTACTTTTGAGTACTTGACATACAAACTTAGCTTTGCAGCAAAGAGTATCCATACTGTGCATGCATAAATATTCATCCCGAATACGGAACCCATTACTGCGCGTGGTCTGATATGCACTTGGCCGGTTTTATTTTTTTTATAATTCGTGTAACAAACATAGCTGAATAACTACTGCATTCTTAATTCCCAGACACTAAAGGCATTGCAGTCCAAAAACTCCAAAATCGGTAAAAAAAATTATAAACGCCCAAAAATATTCACTAGATTCCAATAATACTTATAATAAGATGATATTGTCGCAGGTGCACTTATTATACAGGGGTGGAGGTAATTCAAGTATTAATTGGGCACCTGTTGAGATTCCAGGCCGTGATAATATAGTACGGACCTTGTGACCTTTGTCCGGCTATTTAGAACCGCTGCGCTGTATTCACGTATCTGGATTTATGAGTTTACTACTGCTACGGAAACAAAGATAAAGATGAGCCACGAGGAAATTCACTTAATGTTTTTCTCCGTGGGATTATATTTATGTCACCATAAGATTGTGAGAACCGTTAGTTTATAACATATCGGTATTATTTCCGTTAGACTATAAACTGTCGAAAAATTGTGAACTGGGTGAAATAGTTTAGATTAGGTGTGAGCTGTGACCAACCACGCGCGAGCCGAGCGAGCAAAGCGAGCTGTGCCGCGGCAGCGGCCGGCGAGCGCTACTTCCAAGTTGCTTGCAGCTAGGCAGGCTATTTCAGAATTAGAGCAAGGCTGGTTACGTCGCAAGCAAGTTGGATACCAGTACACAATCTGTCGGTTTCCCATGAATAGATTATAAACTATTAAAAATTAATGTGATAAATTGTAAATGGTTTGTTGCAGTTTACAATTTTTCGACAGTTTATAATCTAACGGAAATAATACCGATAGATTATACACTAACGAAGTTCAAATTGTCATCATCATGATTTCAGCCGAAAGACGTCCACTGCTGGACATAGGCCTCCCCAAACATTTGAGGGGGGGTTTGCCATAATCGCCACGCTTGAAAGGCAGGTTGGTGATCGCAGTATGGTGTTAAAATGCATAGAGAACGCTGCTGCCCATTCTCTAGTAAGTCCCTTAGTCGCCTTTATGACACCCACGGTAAGAATTAGGATGGTGCTAGTCTTTACGTCCGGCAATACACGGAAAAGTTAAAAGTGAAAGTTCAAATTGTACGGTGACAATATATACACTATACATACATACAGTTACGCCCTCTACCCATCGTACATACTCCTTTCGTTTACGTTCATACATCTGGTACACGCACGCCGGTTGCGAGTACTACGTACCTGATCTTTCTGCAGAACATCACCGATAAGGTCTCTAAGGGCGTCCCCTTCCGGCGTGGGATTCAACTGTCTGCAAATCGATGATAACATTGTGATTTCAAGAATAGAAAAACAGGAAATTTAATGAGGAGGTACTGGTAGTCAGAAATCCATATCCTACCTACCTCTAAGTAAGTGAAATATGTAGAACCGTTTATACAAAAGAAAAAAGAAAGAAAAGCCTTGTCACTGCATACTTTCCGCATGTAATCGATCACATTCGAAACTATCTATAACGTCGCCCCTTGCATGTTAGGTAGGAGCGCCTAAGCTAAGCGACACTGAAAGTACGATACCGGCTGAATTTACCTACGATAATAACTTATCGATCAATGCACCTTACGACCGCATCAACTGAGGCGAAGATAGGACCGTACAGTTGCGAACCATATTCTGGTGAATTAATGAATGTATGAAATGCACCGACCCCAACATGGTTGAACCAGACTCGATTGCTCGAATGAACTCAAAGATTCACCCTAGTCCCTGAAGCCTCTTGTTTCATGGGACTACAGAGACCATTGTATATCAGAGAGTAGACCTGGGGGCGCGATAATGACAGGGAAGGAAGACGTGCCCATGGGATATGGAAAAATTATTAGAGCCTACCGGATATGCATCCTTGAGCAACCGTACAGTTGCGAACCATATTAGATATCAACATAATACTTTTTTTATATTTACGGTATAACATAACATCACGCCTGAATTCCCGGAAGAGTTAGGCAGAGGTGTTATAGTAGGTGCTCCCACATTCCCCAGTTATGTATTAAAACAGCATAATGATGTTATGTACGCCCTGTTTACAAGTCACCAGTTTCTAGTATACTTACCTAAGTAGAGTGCATGTATTTGGTTACATCAACCTAGCCTTCTCCCAACTATGTTGGGGTCGGCTTCCAGTCTAACCGGAAGCAGCTGAATACCAGTATTTCACATGAAGCGACTGCCTATCTGACCTCCACAACCCAGTAACTGGGTAATACGATACGCCTTGGTAAGACTGGTTGTCAGACTTTTGGGCTTCTGACGACCCGTAACGACTGTCAAAGATCCACGAAATGACAGCCAGGACCAGCGGCTTAATGTGCTTTCCGAGGCATGGAGGAGTCTCGGTATGTAAAGATGGTCACCCATCGACGGATCAACCCCGGCAAGCGTAGCTTAACCTGATGGATTGACCTGTGCGGCTGTTATTACTTAGTCACAAGCTCTTCATGTATTTGGTTACATACCTACCTATTTCATGTTTATCTCATATTTCAGCATAAGTCCAGCTACTAATGATTGAAGGACAAAGAAGTTCGGTGGTTCGTTAAAAGTGGTGAATTTGTATCAACTACCTATACATACCGGTTTGAGTCACAAAATGAACACACTCGACTAAAGACTCGAATGGTCTACCTACCTAAACGAGCTTTTAATGACATAAGTAGAGCTTCAAGTGCTGTTCAATCTTTTACGTGAAACTGCAATGAATTCATGCCCAAATGGGAAGATGTAGAGCGTTGGCGTCTTACAAAACGTCTAGCCGAAATACATAAAGGCACTTTTTTTTCTATTACGGCTGATTGACGTTCAGCCAAAATGTCGTAATGATACGTTCGACAAAACGGCCGCTAGTGGCACCCCGACTAAATGGGTTAGGTTTGACCAACCGCACGCTAGCCGGTCAAGCGAAGCGAGCGGCGTCTCGACAGCGGCCGGCGAGCGCTACATCCAAGTTGGTCGCAGAAATGGTATTTGGAACTAAAAAACACTATAAAATGACACGCCAAATTGTATCTATTATGGCGGAGCGTTGATCAGACGCATTAAAGGACGCGATGCGCTATCACAAATCACAATTGGGCGTACGTTTATTTAGCCGTAATAAATTATGGCTGAACGTCAATCAGCCGTAATAGAAAAATGCGCCTTTTTGTATTTCGGCTAGAAGTTTTTTAATAACTACAACCTCGTAAAGTGGGGGCTACCTCGACGGTACGGTAGGGTGTGGATGTGGAGCTGTGGCGTAAACTATGTTCCATCTCTTATTGATATAAGAGTTTGTTGTTGTTTATTTATTCTCTTGCCCCATAAAATGCAGCCATAGTGACGTCTGTGCTGCCACCGACGATGCCGTGCAAGTGCCGAAGTTTTGGGCCAACAAAATCATATTCAGCGTCATGCCATCGACACGACTAAGAATGAATCAATGACGGTAGAACAGCCAAAATTGTGTAAATTAATAAGTTAACTTACGCATGTTATACCTACTTATATCCTGTCGTGGTTTATCTAGAAACTTTACGGCTTGTTGTTGACATAATATTTTATCTGATTTACTGAACAAAGCTGAATGGAAAAACCTGTTTCCTTAGATGGTTGAGTTTCATACTTACATATTTACCTACTCAGCAGAATCTAGGCGTCCTCGGAGGTTATGATTTAAAACTAAAGGAAAAATTTTCGTTATCCAATTCGACTCGTTTATTTACCCTCTATAAATAATACAACTGTATCTAATCAGTACTTCCGAGCTCTATTTTTTTTTAAATAGTAATAGAAGATCAAGAGAAAGGAGTCATTGGCCTGGTGTCAACAATATGCTGGCTTTAAGACAAAAATTGTGATTATTAAAAGTTCACTTGACTATTTGTCACAACAATTTGAGGCCAAGGTCTAAATCTGTACCTACTCCACCAGAATCTCAAAAACTTAAACAATTTCAACCTTTCACAAAGACCGAAAACATTCACACAAAAAGTTACAACATCACTACAAAATTCCTGCTAACGATAAAGCAAGAACATAAGCTAGAACTCCCAGCATTGTCAGAAGACATAAGTCAATACACGAGGTACCAAGTGCATCGGGTAAGTACTGTCTGCCAGTACTATACTCGCCCGCGCGCCGCAACGAACCAAGTGAGACGTGAAATTCGGCACTTTGAATTTACGATGCCTCCACATAGTACTCTGACCTTTCCTTTATTTTATATTAGGTACGTGTACTTTAAAATGGGGGGGGGGGCTTTATTAGTTGGAATAACAATAAAACATGCATGGAATGAGAACATTTTTACGTTAAGTACAGTCGACAACTAAAGTCGCTAGATGTTTGATGTATTTTGATAATAAATAAATAAATAAAATAAAGTACGTTTATTTCGACCAACAAGGATCATAGACACGGTGTTTTACCAAATTAAAAATAAAATAAAAACACATTAAAAAAAAAACACACAATCAAAAATACCACATATACACATTACCGACCTCGATTGCTCAGTATGTGAACCATACAGCAATAGTTCAGGTACTGGCAACGAATCTCTGTGCAATTGCCCTCAGGATGCCGCTGGAATTAAGAGTAGGAGTGATTATTTATTAGGAGTAAATTAATGACCTAAAAAAAGATAGAATAGATAGTAGGTACCTACAGTATTATTAGCCTATAACTATTTCATTCCAGAGTAAAGATCTGTTCTCATATAGATCTCCTTATATCCTTCACCATACTACTTCAGCGTTATCCTAGGTAAACTCAGAAAGTACACACAAGTTGCATAAAACTATTTCGATTCCGCAACGCTATGCTAGCTGAAGTGAGTCCACCACATAATATTTTTCAAAAATACAGTAACATTTTCAATATCTCAATACTTATTGATATTGTGGTCAAAAAGAAAATACAAATATTCCTATTTATTTTTATTGCCGTTTTTTAACATCCAAAGTTTTATTGTTAAAACATTGTAGATATTATTCTTGAAACATTCAATACTGACTCTTTCGTGTTATCTATTGGTAGATATTACCCACAAAATATGAATTGCGAATCTAATATATTTTTACAATAATAATACGGTGTTTTTGTTACGTTGAAATACATTGATATTTATTTTTATTTTTCAGATAAAATGGAGAGCCAATTCGCTGGTTGTCTCCGGTTTGTGGCAGTGTCTGGCAAGGTTTCTATCGTAATGTTTTCTTAACATTTACAATTTATGAGTACATTATGAATGGCCAAAGTTCAGGTAAAATTTGTGCAAAAAAGCTTTTTTTCTGCTTTTTTGCACAGATTTGAAAAACAAAGTCAGAATAAACTGACTTTGTTTTTCAAATTTTTAATTTTTTGCTCGCATAGAAACCTAGATATGGTGCACAAGATACATATTGGTTCAAAAATTTCAAAGAAAGATGTGTTACAATGCCATAATCACGTACGAGCGTTTGTATGAAAAATATGTCGGGTTGGCCGCTCTTAAGTCGCTAACAAGAGGCAAATTAAATAAAGGCGTGTCTTCAAAAAAAAATCCAAATCTATATAGTTTGTGGTAGCGGAAAAAATACATGTGATTCTTGAAAATATTTCTCAGAACTTGGTTGTTAACAAAACAAGTTTAGAAAATAAATCTCGGTAGAAATTAACTGTAAACTAACCTAGAGGGTTAGTTTACCGTTTGCCCGTTTTAGCTTGAGTACCAATCCATATCTGTATTAATAGTAAAATCAAAAAATCCAAATCAATTTTTTTTATTTCACATAAACCTACGTGGGCACTTATGAAACTTCAGAAGCTAGGTGCACGGTTCCAATTGGTCGTTTCCTATGGAGAAGAGCCGGCAAGAAACTCCACGGTTACTCTTTTAAAAAAAGTGGGCTTTAACAATGTTTCCAAGTTACAGTGTTAATAGGTATGGGAAGACAGTGTAGGCCCGTCAACAAGTACCAAGTACTTAACAAAATAGAAGATAGTTTACAAAGCTACAGTCTATTAAGCCTACAACGTTCTCACATTGACAAATTAAAAAAGAACCTATATAAAATATTACTAAAATAATAAAAATAAAAACCTACATATTTAAACCAAATGACAACATTGTCATTACAACTGTAACAAAACTGAATAAATATTCTGTCCACAAGTCACTAATAAATATTTTAAATTAAAATTGTAGGTTATGTCAAAGTATTGTGACTGTACCGAAACGACCCCAGGCTGATAATATTATCGTTTTTCCTACTTCTGTTAATATTAGTGTTTAGGTCAGTTTCCCCCTTAGGGGAAAAGGCCGCACCCCGCCTCCGTACGGCCCTGTAGAGCTCGTCTCCAGACTGGACACTCTCCCACTGACAGTAATGAATTCCCATGAACTATTTATCCTTGTCTTGACTTAGAGAGCCAGGACAAGGGGGAGATCCAAGAAACCAATGTCAATATAAAATGAATAAGGTTGGGAATTCATAGTTAGAATATTAAGGGAAGGAAATCTAATTTATCTACTTTTCTTTTGATTATGTAAGTTAAAAGACAAGAGAGGAATACAAAAGGGTGTTTGACACGCAACGCTTGCGTTGAAGAATATATTATTTTCAGTTACGTTAAGGAATTACCTTACAATAATCTAGAAACCCACCCTAGTGACGTGGGGCCGCTATAACAGCTGACACGTCGTACGTGTACCGCCAGTCCTAAGCATAGGCCTAGAGAGGGCCTGCTGCGGTTCCAGCAATACACGTTCCCTACACTCAAGCATGTCTTACTCAATCCTAAGGCAGAGGACTGCGAAGTGCCCCTGCCATTGAGCGAGACACGGTTCCAAAAGTACTGGCCTTAGAACGGCCTACTCACCCTTTACTAAGAAATACAAATCTAGCACAAGCGTACCGCATCGTCAGTCAGTTGAAGGATTCCTTACGATTGCCTTGCTATACGCCGAAATGGTTATTTTAATCGTCAATTTCACACTTCCATAATCTACCCCGTTTAGAGGATGCTTGCAGTGTAATCAGCAGCCGTGGGACCGTCTAGTCTAAAGGACGGGCACGGGGCCTTTCTTCGGGGCATACATAATTGCGTGTTTCGTTAAATATTATTTTTTGTATCAGTAAGAGGCCTACGGGGGCCGGGTGTGATTTAACGAGACACGATTCCTAGCGTTCCTTAGAACGGCTATCAATCCAGTTTGGGATACTTAGTGAAGCCTACCCCCTTCCCGGGAAATGTGCACACATCAAGTGCAATATAAAGCAACCTGCAGACAGTCGGTCCATAGGTAGGAGGTAACCATCACTAACGTTTAGTTGGTTTGTATTTGTAAATAACTACAAAGTCGCATTATAGCTCAAATTGGCCCTAACGAGTTGCGAGTATTAATTCGGTTCAGCCTTCCATAAGCGGTGTGACTGCCTTAAGTGTCATGTCTTGGTTGTGGTTGTCTATATTCTGTTGGCAGAGTAGTCGTCTTAGTCTCTTGGCAAGTGTCATTCCCAATAGAAGGCTTTCTCCGAGTCCCTAGAACCAAACGCTGGTGTATGATACCTCGATCATGTCAAGGTAGGAATAAGGAGGGATGATATAGTAAAAACTCACCCAACCGTTCACAAATACACTCACTGAGATTCACACGCCTTGCTCACTACTTACATTAATACTAGATTAATATAACCCAGTCTATACTGCACTTATTATGTAACGTGTTAAATAACACTCGCTAACATGATCTCTCCACAGAGACACAGCCTCATTGCTATAAACTCAGCTCTAACATTTCTAGGCAATCTTAGTTCGACCGCACTCCTAACTTCACTCAAATCTAGCCTACCAGCACGTCTCTATTCTCTCGTCTTCCAAAAGGAACTCTCTTAACTAGCCTCAACTATTCGTCTGCCTTCTTCCATCGTTCCAAACTAACTGCCTCTCTCAATTATAACGTCTGTCTCCTCATACGGTTGCCCGTCCACCCCTCACTTCATTGCAGCCGTGATCTGTGTCATAAAAACCCTGCAATCGTCGGTTCCCTCTCCATACTCCACGAGTTCCTTTTAAAATCTTTCAATTGTTTTACGGTTTCGCTTGAATTTTTTGGGCCTATTGCAACCAGATGTGGTACCATTCTAAGAATTTGTAAAAGATATTAAGTGTAGTAAAATCGTTTCCCATAGAATATTAACTCAATGGTCTTTGCTAAAAGCTTCAACTATTGTTTTAAGAAGAAAAAAGAGATAGGATACTTCGTTATTAATTACGGTAACATTATGTCGGGCCGTAAAATAGAGATTTTAATGTGTTTGTAAGTGGCCCACTAATATGTGTATTTAGAAATAAGAACTTACATTTAAGATATTTTGTTATTTGCAGAAGGAATTATTGCCAAACTTCCTTGTCTTCAACGTAGTCCTTAATCTTATAGTATGCTTTTTTGATTAGGACACGTTTGATGTGGGTTTTGAACTTTCCATCGCTAAGTTCTATAACTAACTTTGGCAACTTGTTATAGAAGCGGATACTGTTTATAAGAAATGACTTGCTTGTTTTAGTTAATCTAAATTTGGGTATCACAATTTCATGTTTAATACGTGTATTTATATTATGGAAATCGCTTCTTATTTTGAAAAGTCCTAAGTTTTTGCGAACATCTAAAATTATAAAATACTTTCTAAGATATAAAGAGTAGGCAGAGTTAGTACATCAATTTCTTTGAATTTGTTTCTAAGGGACTCACGAGGACCCATTCCATAAATCGCGTGGATTGCCCTCTTTTGTAAAATGAAAATTGAATCTACGTCAGCAGCCGATCCCTACAGCAGAATGCCATATGAAATAATACTGTGGAAATAAGCAAAGTACACTAACCTAGCTGTGGCTATATCAGTTAACTGCCTTATTTTTCTTACTGCATATGCAGCTGAACTTAATCTACTTGAAAGAGCTCTAATGTGGGCACCCCATTGTAATTTTGAATCTAAAGTAATTCCTAGAAATACAGTTTCCGTAATAGCATCTAGTTTCTTGCCGTCAAGTTTTAAATTTAGACTCACTTAGGGTACATTTGGTAATGAGAATTTAAGACATTTTGTTTTGTTCGCATTAAGTAAAAGATTATTAGCTGCGAACCATTTTGAAAGAACAGCCAGACTATCGTTGACATGTAAGACATCCGTACCTTTTCTATCTATTTTAAAAATAAGGGAAGTGTCATCAGCGAATAGAATTATATTCGATAAGTTAGCCATCATGTAAGGCAGATCATTAATATAAACTAGAAATAGGAAAGGGCCAAGAATTGCACCTTGAGGGACGCCCATCTTTACTAGAGACTCCAAGGACGTTGCCCCGTTAACCTTTACTTTTTGCTGCCTGTTTGATAGATAGGAAAAAACAAGATCAGCAGCTTGTCCACGAATTCCGTAGTGGTGTAATTTACAGATTAGTGTATTGTGGTCAACGCAGTCAAACGCTGTTGAGAGGTCACAGAAAATGCCAATGGCATCCTGGGATTTCTCCCAGGATTCCAAAATGTGACTGATGAGTTTCACTTCTGCGTCAGTCGTCGACCTACCTTTCGTGAAACCAAACTGGCGACATGTAAAATCCCATTTGAATTAAAATGTGACAACCTCTGGTCTAGCATTATTTTTTCGTATATTTTACTCAATGCTGGTAGCACAGATATAGGACTGTAATTAGAGGGATCACTCTTACTACCCGATTTGATAATTGGTACTACATTACTATGTTTCATTAAATCAGGAAACGTACCGCGGTCTAAACATTGATTAAATATGCCTGTTAGGACAGGGGCTATTGTGTCAATTATATCTCCAAGAACCTTAAAGGAAATTCCCCATAAGTCTTCAGTGTTCTTTATGTTAAGACTTTTGAATGCTTTTTTAACCGGTCGAGCACTCAAACCGCAGACGTCGGTTCCTGACAACAGAAATGGGCTTGAATTCAAAACTTGGAATGTCTTTAGAGTAGTTTTCTTTGAGAAGAGATTCAGCTATAGTGTGGCCATTGGTGCTGTGCACTCACTGAGGTATGCGCGCGGCGAGACGGGGGGGAGAATCGGCTGCTGCGCTCTGTCAGTGCGCCGTCAACGCTCGTGGCGCGCGTGGCGTTTTTCGCCTCCCACCTCGCCGCGCATACCTCAGGGAGTGCACAGCACTAATGGCCACACTATAATACGGATGATGACGAGAGAGATTTCGTAGCCTCTATTGGGATGTTGGTAAAGAAGTTTTCTAGTGTCTCAGCAACTTTTAACTTATCTGAAATGATTTCATTATTAATATTTAAAGACAATTCATTCTGATCTCGCTGTTTTGTGTTTCCAGTTTCTTTGTTAATTACCTGCCACACAGCTTTTATTTTATTATTAGAAATACTAATTTTGTTACTTATTAATTTAGATTTAGCTTGAGCGCAGACTCTTTTAAATATCTTAGAATAGTTTGTGACACAATGAAGGACTTGATCAGAAGTCAATGATTTCTCGTCTCCTTTTAAACGTACGGATGGTATTTAGTTAATAACAAGAACGTCTTACTTGTATGCAGAACTTAGTTGTTTATTATTTTCGATTACAAAACTCATTTTTGAGTAAATAGATAATTGCTTCATATTTTGCCATAAATTACAAGCGTTTTGTAATCGCGCTTCTCATTCTTTTGTATGCAGTCTGACAGTGACCGCGCTTTAGCTGTTGTCAGTGTCTTAAGTCTTTAAACAGACTCTGGACCCAGGTTGGCCAAAGAAAGCAAAACCTGCTCAGGGGGAGATTCATAGATGACTCCACCTCGTAGTGTAAATGTGGTGCTGTTCCAGTCCATTTAGATCATCGACACACTAAGAAGAAGACCTGAATGGTCCTGAATAATAAGTAAAAACAGGCCACGCTGAGTAACGGGTTCCGTAGTTGGGATAAATAATTTTACGCTTGCACAGTATTGATTTTTTAGACTATTAAAATGAGTTTACATACCATAGCAGGTAAATCTCGAAAAAAAAAATTATTTGTGCGGTTATAACCTAAAATCAAAATATTTTATTTTACATAAACCTACATGGGCACAGAAACGTCAGAGGCTAGGTGCACGGTTCCAGTTGGTCGGTTCCTATGGAGAAGAGCTGGCAAGAAATATTACGTTTAAGTTAGTTTGAGTTGTAAGTGAGTTTGAGTTAAATATTTGGTTTTTCAATGTTTTCAAATTAACAAGTGTTAATAGGTATGGGAGGATATTGTAGTAATATCCCATATCTCAAAAACTATTTATTCATAGAGCAACATCTGAAGAAAACATCTTAGAAATATTAATCATGGGATCCAACAATACCCCACACGCTCACATGTGCATTTAATATTTTTCATCATTCGGTTACGTGTACATATGAGAAATGCTATAAATTATTTTTTTGTGTAATTTCCCTACGCATTAATTAAACGTTTAATAAATTTTAAATCATCCAAAAATTTTACGTAAGTATAAGTTTGGCAAAAACCTTGTAAGCTCCAAACCTGACTAATAAACTGTCAAAATGTAAAGTCGAAGGCAGATTAATTAATAAAACTATAGCTTCACCCGCTCGTCGTTGTCTGTGAGGCAAGATATACCTACAACCGGTTCCTGAATTGAGAATTTGAAGAACTCGTCAAACTCTACTTTAACATTACTTAAGGTGAAAGCCCGCGAAATTAAGGATTTATTTGCTACAATTTATAATAGACATAATAATTTTTGACTTTCACGGGACACATTGAAGGAGTCTCTTTAAGTTATGCTGAAGCAGAGTAGGACAAGTTATCAACTTCAAATTCTCAATTCAGGAACCGGATGATAAGCTATTTACGTCGTAAGGTGAACCTGATTGTTCTGAGCAACATCTTATTAGTGCTGCTCTACGAAGTATTGTATGACCCATCGACATTTCAGCAAGCCTCGGTTTTCAAGCCATCTTAATTTATCCATCTTGCTTAAGCTTTTCTCGAATAATCTTGCAGCTAAACAAGTTGAATTTTATTGTACCTTTAAACATTATTGAAGTGAAGTTAAATTGACCACATGAAAAGTTTAATTTGTGTATACTGTGCATTGTTTAAATTGTGTTTTAGATAATAATTATTTTATTGAAGTGAAAACATCATTAGGCGCGTTGAGCGATAAGTTTTCACTTCGGTCGGTAGTCCCCATAACTGCCTAAGTTTTTTTTTTACCTATTAGTTAGGCATCTAAAAAACTAAGTAGGTACGCCGAGATCTCGAAGGTACTTCAGCAGCATTATCCTGACTGCCACTAACAATAAACTACGATCAACAATCTGCCAAACTCCCCTTTAAGGCTCGCGCACATAATGCTTTGTTGTGCACTTGTTTACCACTAGTAAAGCGCACGTCGCTTCGTGAGATAAAAAACTATAAGTTGCTACACTTAGTAGGTATCAGCCACAAAGGTACAACATTAATTTACAACATAACAACATACCCACAAAACACAACAACAACAACACACACAACATCAACAACAACGTTTACAACTCTTTTACACTTGTATACAGCAATAGCGACTAACAACATATTTTCCGGAGTCTATAAAGTCATAGTCGAAGCACAAAAATGAAAAATAATGAAAAAAATCTTGGTATATTCGCCACTGTAGTTAACAAATGCCATAAAAATTTCATAGGCGACTCCCATGAAAGCTAAATTGTGGGTGTTAATACACTCCGGACGACGACATCCCGGAGCTAACACGAGAGGCTATAAGGAAGATTTGTTACTACTTTAGGGTGCTCGCCCAAGAGCGACTTTCTCGGCGATTTTTGTCAGAAAGAAATACATTCACACAAAAAACGCTGAAAAAATCGCCGAGAAATTCGCTCGTGGGCGAGCACCCTTAGTGTGATCATGTTTAACAAAGAATTTTGTGTTTTTGAGGATCTTGCACTTGTTGGAGTAGGTAGGTATGTTGGCAGAGTGTGCCGCATGGGAGGAGCCTCGCCGTGCCCTCATCTCAGGAGTAGGCAGTGACCTGTCGCTGCCGGCCGTGGTCGAGTCGATGGCCGGCAGCGAGGAGTCCTGGGACGCGGTGGTATCCTTCTGCGAAACAGTCGTTTCGCAGAAGGAGGCTGCGGAAAGGGAGCGGGAGATCTCGTCCGCTCACCCGGCCCGCAGCAGGCGCACTGGACGTCTGCAGAGGGCAGACAATGCCCTCTTCCGGCCCCCTAAATGGGTCCAGGGACAGCGGACTCGGGGACGTCAGCCGCCCCCTATTGCACTGGACCCGAGGTGATGGCGCGTAGCGTTCCACGCGCGCCGCCCCTTTCAGATGTCGCGGGGAGCTCAAACACCTGGGGTCCCTGTGTTGTTTCGAACGCCGCTGTTGCGACACACGCTGTTGCGAATTATTTTTCCACTGCCTCACAGGTTCGAAAGCTCACGGACTCGAATGAAGTAGTCGCGAAAGACGCTGTTTCGAAAAACATTTTCACTGCCTCATACGCTCGAATGCTTGTGATTTCGATTTATTTAGTCATAAAGTGTACAGAAAAGTATTTAATCATTTGGGTTAGGTTAGGTTAGAACAGTGACCATTAACGCGCGAAGGCGAGCGAGCGAAGCGAGCGTGCCGCGGCAGCGGGCGCCGAGCGCCAGGTCCCCTCTATTGTTGGTAAATTCAGTTACCAAAACAAAAACTCTTCATCAATATCCAATTTAACTAAATTACTATACGTTATATTAAATGATGATGTTGACACCGAATTTGTTGATTTTATTTAATTACTGCTTAAATACTTTTCTGTACACTTTATGACTAAATAAATCGAAATCACAAGCATTCGAGCGTATGAGGCAGTGAAAATGTTTTTCGAAACAGCGTCTTTCGCGACTACTTCATTCGAGTCCATGAGCTTTCGAACCTGTGAGGCAGTGGAAAAATAATTCGCAACAGCGTGTGTCGCAACAGCGGCGTTCGAAACAACATAGGGGACCCACTACACCCCCCCTCTGCAGACTTGAGGTAATACTAGCTCCCAAGATCCCCGGTGCAAGTGTGGGAAGGGAACACCGGGGTGGTTTTTAGTCAGTAAGAGTCTGACAGACCCCTCCGCCCTCCCGAGGGTGGAGGACATCCATGAGGATTTTCCACCCCGGCCACAAAAAAAAAAAAAAAGTAGGTACTTAGTTATTCGGGTACGATTAGGTAATCAGATATGTTGGTAATCAAAATAAGCGTAATAAGTTAAGTTTTCGGTTTTTGTTTTTTTATGGAAGTGGCCGAAAAAATAAGTTCCGCAAAAGCAAAATCGACAATTAACTTTTCAGAGACATTCCCGTACAATAAATAAAACCACAATTAACTAAGAAAATACAGAAAGATTGCTTTGTCTCGCATAAATATCCGATCTTTTATTCATAATTACGCCTTTGAACGTAACAGTGTATCCGTGCTCTTTGTGATGGGCCACCATTGACTTCATATAAACCTCTTCTTAAAGATCTCATTAAATTAACTGTTCCCGGTATGTACATATTTTTTAGGATGTCAATTTGTTAAAATGCACTCCGAATTATTTCAACGTCTTGGAGACACTGTTACGTTTAACACAAGATATGCTGATAGGCTAATTATTCCTCCAATGAAAAGCCACTTATATCACAGAAGTTAGGTTTATAATAAATTACCAAAATCAGGGAACTACCAATCGTTTTAAAACAGTGTTTATTGAAATGGTATAAAGAAAAACCGGCCAAGTGTGAGTCGGACTCGCGCACGAAGGGTTCCGTACCATTATTTATAAAAATGGCAAAAAAATCACGTTTGTTGTATGGGAGCCTCCTTAAATATTTGTTTTATTTTAATTGAATTATTTATTTTTAAAGTGAATATATAACTAAATATTCTGTGAATATTTCAAGCGTCTACCTGTTGCCATTATCAATATCGAGCAAAAAAATCACGTTTACTGTATGGGAGCTCCTTTAATATTTTTTTTATTCTGTTTTTAGTATTTGTTGTTATACTCGTAGCGGCAACAGAAATACACCATCTGTGAAAATTTCAACTGTCTAACTATCACGGTTCATGAGATACAGCCTGGTGACAGACGGATGGACCGACAGACAGACGGCTAGGCTGAGCCTTAGTAATAGGGTTTTACCCTTTGGGTACGGAACCCTAAAAATCATTATATTTTGTGAATGAGTACCCACAAAAACTTTAGAAATTTACGCTGACATTTAACTATTATAATTTGACAAATGATTGACATTTCTATTCTTAATTTATTAACTAGGATTTATGTTCCCATTTTATTATCTTCATTTATTTAATTAATGTACTTAAACGATTATTTTGCACGCTAGTTTTATCGATTTTTTTTAGAAACTAAAAAACCCGACCCGAGCCACCTACTACAATTCAGCAAATAAATTTGTTTATTTGAGAAAAGTATGAAGTTAATTTTCATGTGATTTAAGCTTAAATCTTTTTTTACTGTTAGGTACTACAATAGACGGTACACTAGAGATACCTAAATAAGTCAGATATTAAAGTTTACCTAAACAAAGGCATTCAAACATGCAGAATTCATGTCAATAGCTCTAGGGATACTAGTTTAAACATCAAAAATCTCACAAACGTCGGCGCCGACGGTATGAAAAGAAGATTTTGCAAAACATTTTCCCATAAATATGATAAGACGAAGATTTCAGGCGTTTTGTACGACACGCATAATTCTGCAGCAAGGAGCTTGGAAGTAGTTGGAATATGGTACTCGGTAGATACATACATTCTTTAAGATTAATCCATAAATTACATCACACGTTAAGGCGGAGGGAGGGGGTCGACGAAGTTTGACATTGTGTGACAATTGATCGGAGGAGCCCTAAATTTCATGACGTCACTTTCCAAAATCTAATATATCTAAGTACATAAATACCCCGCTTTACGCGAGGGATACGTTCCGCAAAAACTCGCGTATAAGTGAAATTCGCATATAATAGGGGTTGCGTTTAAACATAGGCAAAAGTCAGTACAAAATCAAATCAATACTTTAATTCTAAAACACATGTGCAGCGTTACATTATGAATTTGTTTTACGGAAAATTTAGGAACTGCTGTTTTAATTTAATAATTTCTAGATGTAAAATTGCAAAATATCTGACGTCACACAAGGGACCCCAGAAGTCTCACGAATGTGACCAGCTGTGACAAGGACGGGGGGGTCAGAAAATCATGAAATTCATGTGACGTAGTTTATCGATGGCCCCTTAATAAATGTAGCATGCTTCATTGATTTATTTACTGCTAGATTGGCTTGCATTCCGTGCAAGGTCAGTTTTGAAACTGTTTAGAAATTTTGGCCTGATGCAACACGAAATTAACTAAACGTGTCTATCTACAAACCGACGCTTACAAGCAAAATCTATTGCAATTTTTGCTGTTTTAGGATTCCTATAGTGACTATAGGTGAGTATATGAACGGGCGCCGTCAGTGGTGACTGGTCATTTCTTGGCTGCCATGGCTTATTTTAATTGTTTTTTTTTAATGGTTTTATCTTTTTATTGCGGACGCTTTTAACGTGCACGTCTTTTTACATTGTTCTCACATGTATAATTTCAACATGAATGATGTAACCAACACTTTGTCACAATATTTTGATTAAAAAGAGTGTCCGTGGAGTTTCTTGCCCGTTCTTCTCCATAGGAACCTACTACGCTTTGGAATGGGCAACTAGCTTCAGCTCTCTGACTGACCGACCCCTTGGCAATTCAAAAGTGCCTGTAATTGGTTTATTTGAAATAAATGCTTTGAGTTTGAGTTTGTCTATGCCATTCAAATCAATATAAGTGGAGAATGTTTTTTATTGCATTCGAGGCCGAATTAACACCCGAGCCGTAGCTGCGTAGGCGAGGTTGTTTTTGAGCCGAGAACTGGAATAACAAATGTTCACGTGTATCAAACGACGTTTTTCAATTTACTTTTGAAGAAATAAAATAACGACAAATATTTTTGTCATGAATTATTAGGAAACTATGATTAAAGTTTCTTTTTTGTCCGCGCTTTGCTTTCACCAGGTTGAAGGAGAAGCAAAGGTATAAAGCCGATAAACAGCCTAATATGAAAAATAGAAAAAAAAAAGAGTTTAGAACACAAATAAATGTTAATTGCTTCATAAACGTGTTTTATTGTAATAATCATGGTATTCTATTTATAAACATTATCTAAATTCCAAAAATATTAACGCCGTAAAGACGCATCTTTGCCGAGATTAAAAAAAAAATCACCTCCGAATAGAGAGGACCGTCTCTGGCGCGAGACGGTGTGAATAGAGGCATTGAACCAATTTGGACTAAGTATAGGTATAAGTTATCTGTGACAATTTTTATTCCCGCACACGTGTTGGAAAATAAAAAATCGCACGTGTGTGAAATACTTTGCATTGTGAACCTAATCGTAGTGCGATATAACCAGTAACCAGTTTTCGACGAAGTGTATTTTTTATTTATTTAGCTCTCTATTTGTCATATCCGGACCATGGTTCGTATGGCTCTCTTTTGGAGTACAAAGGCTCTCTAGCAGTTATATTTAAAACTATTCCCCCAAAACTGAACACTAAATCTCAACATCTCATCCCTAATACTGCGTAAGGCATAACACGCTGAGGAAATATACGAATCAATGGCTTGCAATTCCCTTTTTCAATTTAAATATTTGTCAATGTATACCCCTAGAAACTTTACTTCATTAACTATGTCAATTTTAACTTCATTAAGTGCGATCTTCATGTTGCCTTTATTACGAGCTGTTGTACTAAATAACATTATTTTGGTTTTTGCAGTGTTTATTATGAGTTTGTTACTTTCAAACCAAGAATTAAAAACTGTTAACACTGCATTAACCTTAGCGGAAAGCTGCTGTATGTCAATAGCTTCAACTATTGCGTTGGTATCATCTGCAAAGACTGTCAGCTTAGTGTAGGGAAATATTGAATGAATGTAATTAATTAAATCATTTGTAAATAATATAAACATTATAATAGGGGTTCCGTCTAAACATAGCCAAAAGTTAGTACAAAATCAAATCAATACTTTAGTTCTAAAACACATGTGCAGCGTTACATTATGAATTTGTTTTACGGAAAATTTCTGCTATTAATTTAATGCTGTTTTAATTTAATAATTTCTAGATGTAAAATTGCAAAATATCTGACGTCACACAAGGGACCCCAGAAGTCTCACGAATGTGACCAGCTGTGACACGGACGGGGGGTCAGAAAATCATGAAAGTCATGTGACGTAATTTATAGATGGCCCCTAAATAAATATAGCATGCTTCATTGATTTACCTACTGCTAAATTGGCTTGCATTCTGTTCAAGCTCAGTTTTTAAACTACAATTTCGGTTTAGAAATTTTGGCCTGATGCAACACGAAATTAAATAAACGTGTCTATCTACAGACCGACGCTTAAACTAGCAAAATCTATTGCAAGTTTTGCTGTTTTTGGATTCCTATATTGACTAAAGGTGAGTATCTATGCCATTCAAATCACATCCTTGATCCAATCCTCTTAAGAAAGACATAATAAATACCCAAACAAATGCCACTTTAATACCCAAACAAATACTTCCACTATAAGCTCTGCACCCTAATAGCGTAACAAACTGTATCACAATC
Source organism: Tiliacea citrago (assembly GCA_963921375.1). Classification (NCBI taxonomy): domain Eukaryota; kingdom Metazoa; phylum Arthropoda; class Insecta; order Lepidoptera; family Noctuidae; genus Tiliacea; species Tiliacea citrago. Next base: position 18,346,672 of record OY992781.1, read on the forward strand.
TGAATTATTCGAAGCATATTGCCAATCCATTGTTTCATAACGTTCGAAAAAAAAATCTGTTCAACAACGTAAATAATGGCAATGAATGTTGTTGAACTCTCAAAATGAAACCTATTGCTACTGTAAGTGTGTTACGCAATTACCCCGCTGGTCACATTGAGGCAAATCCCGCGTGGGACGCGGGACACGGCAGCGCGGCTCGATGGTTTCAACGATTAAGAAGTTACGAGACTACTCGCAGACGTGATACGCGTATCTTTATCTAAACAATTAAACATGATTAAACAAAAACAAAGTTTTTTTTTTATGTCAACGTCCGCAATTAGTTTTGTTAGCAGGTACTTACCTATATTCCGTTGGTTTAGGTAGTTAAATGAAGGTAAACCAAAAAACCCACGTGATGAGAGAGCTGTCAAGTAACCGACTAAACGTAATACCTGGCACTTCAGCTGGCATGCTACGTCACAGTTGTACTCTTCAATTTAGCAACGTTTTATTTCGTTGACGTTTAAAGAACCTTTCTTGTTGGGCTCTTTATAATAGACAGATTACAAAATAATACATAAATCTAACTAAATAACTGTGCTCAAGCAATTACATCTACGAAGAGTAGTTTAAGAATAAATGATAAAGTTTAACATCCAGTAATAAAAGAGGAATCAATCGTAATAATAATTTTAAAAAAATGATTATAAGTTACAACGTTTTTTAAACAAGAAAGTGTCATCTATAAAAACCCTTTTTATGATTTGTTTACCTTTATTTAACTACGTAAACCTATGGAGTATAGGTATGAGTTTAGAAAATCAGAAACATTTTTTTTTGTTTTTATCTATCGTGTTAACTTATCCATCCCGACTGCTATGTATTTGGTAGCTTTCGCTAGCTATTTTAATTTCACCATAATTATTGACAGCAACATTAAAAAAAAAACTATATTAATAAATTATTGTAATTTTTATGGTGTGCATAATAAAAAGTATTCTACTCTATTCTTTATTATCATTTGCAGTCAAAATCACATTAAACAGACAAATAGCGATAAAGCAGGTAATTTAGATATGGGAATGGATACCTACAAATGTAAATAAATCTCGCGCAGGCTATAAATTACGGGGCCCATAGGCAACCCCAAATAATGTGGTATCGGCCACTTGACCGCTCGGTACTTAAGTACCTTAATATTTCGAGGACGTTATGGAAATAACGGTTTTGGTAAAATAGGAATTGTTGTACTGCGTCGTTGGTCTAGTGGTCTTAGACTCTACTGCTGAGCATGAGGTCCTTTTTTTTTGTGTGGGAAATTTATAAAATAACTTCTCCCGCTCTGGGCGGAGCGGGCGGGCGTGTCAGACTTTTACTGACTAAAACCCACCCGTGTTCCTTCAGATGCCTGTGTGCCAGGGCCCCGATATCCCTTTCGGACAAACTCGTAACCCTGGCAGGGAGCATGAGGTCCTGGGTTCGATTCTCGGGTCGGGTAAAGTGTTATTTCTCAATAGCACCCCGGAGTCTGGATTTGTGCCCAGTAGATGGCAATAGGCTCGCCACCTATTACATGGGACTTAAACATAACTTCCTAAATGTGGGTGTTACTATAGGTAGGTACACCTCTGCCTAACTCTTCGGGGATTACAGTCACGATGTTATGTTACCTACGTAAGGTATTGTTCCTTCTCACGTGGCTGTGTAAGAGATTACCAAGCAGCACGCAAGCGTTTTCAACATCAATATACCAGCCTATTTAGAACTTAGAGCTCTTTTAGAGACATACAAGAGTGTTAAAAAATGATTTTGTCTTTGCAAGAGTGATTTATGAGTTATTATTATACAGCTCAAACCGTACCGCGTAAGCTAAGGGTGCTTAAACAGAATATTAAAACTCTAATAAACAACTTATTTTGTGACACTTCAATCTGGTTTTATCGTTAAAGCTGTATATTACAGCTCTAAGTCTTATTATAGTGTCAGTTGATACTTGTTTCTGTACAATGGCATATGCAAACTTCGTTTTCAAACTTATTTTTATGGCGTAATTATACATGTACAGTCTTGTTTTTATGACTTCTGTCTATAGGAAGTTCTAAAACTAGAAAAATAAATGACATCTATAGTACAGCTTTAGTCTTCTAAATGTTTTCATAGTGAACAAATAGAATAGAATAGAATTTTCTTTATTCGAGTAACCAAGACTCAACAAGATTGTTAGTATTACTTACGACTATGGTCACACAAGCACAGACACTAAACAAAAACAATACCAAGAAGTAACGGTTGGTCATCGTTGCAACATCCAATGAGAGCTGGCACAACAGTGACCCACATAAACACAGCCCAGGCGACTCGCAACCATGCTTAAGACACTGTTGGAGCCGCCCTACACCCTGCACACCAGGGAAGCTCACCTTTTACGCATTGTTGCAACACTTAGGAATCTGAATTTTGGGTCACTAAAACTTTTTGAGCACTAATGTTTGTATTGGGAAGTAATCAGTTTTTAATAGGTAAATCATGAAATGAAAATTTAACATCGTGACTATAGCCAGTTTACGAGATATACCATGACGTACCATAATGGTACGGAACCCTTCGTGCGCGAGTCCGATTCGCACTTGGCCGGGTTTTTTTTAAATGAAATGTTTCACATTTATGGGTACTAATTATTTGTATACTTAGAATAGCTGTAGCATGCCCTCTTTTTCGGCGCTCATGGTGGTCCTGCTGAAAGGAGCGTGACTACCGCCGGACCACCTTCAAAGATGTCCGTGACTACCGCAGGACCACGAACGCCAATCGATTCCATATTTGGCAAATAATTAGTGCTCAATTAGTGCTAATTAGTGCTCGAACAACAGAATTGGTGCTTTAGTAGTTTTCGAGAAATTCGACTTTGAACGTGGTCCTACGGTAGTCACGCTCCCTTCAGCAGGACCACCATGAGCGCAGAAAAAGGGGGCATGGTACAGCTATTCTAAGTATACAAATAATTAGTGCAAATGTGATTCATTTCGTAACAAAAACTGAACTGAAACATTTGTATTTACCGAGAAATCAGCGACGATAACTTTCGCGCGCTCGTTCAGCAGGACTTTGAATGTTGATTCCAAGTTTCAGGAGCTAGTCGCTTTCCTCAAACCTACATAGAAAATTAGTGCTCTGCGAGATAGAATTGATACCCAAAATTCAAAATTACTACTCTAGTAGTTTACGAGATATACCATACCATTGGTGGGGTGGCGGTAGTCACGATGTTAAATTTTCTTTTGAAGATTTCCCTATTAAAAACTCTGTGATTTCTTCCCAAATTTATACAAAAATTAGTGCTCCTAAAGAAGTTATAGTGACCAAACATTCAGATTCCCAAGTGTTGTATTTTAACACGTTCAGTGCCGGAAGCCCTCCTGGAGGGTTCACTCAATTCGCTTATGGGAAGCCGGGAGCCCTCGCGGAGGGTCATTTTAAATATCCGTTTTTATTAGCGAACATACACATTATAAACTGTGAAAATGAAATGAGTTATATATTTTAGCAAGATTTAATAGTATATTCGTTGGTTTTAAAATACTTACAAGCATTTTTATTTATATTTATATTCTAATTTTTTTTTTCATTGTAACTTATTATCCGTATGGCGGCATGGCGTATGAGCTCTACGGAAAGTGGGTGGAGTCGAAAGTGTTAAGAGAAATTTGCATTCATTACTTTCCATACTGAATCTCGACGTATAACCCGACCAAATTAAGTTGTCAAAAGTATTGAGCTGTTTATGAGATGTACACTCGTGCACATAAATTGATGGATGTCGGAATAGTAATAAAACATTTCAATATCTATAATTTTTATACAAACTGTTTATCTAGGTACATATTAAGAAAAAAAATAACCTGTCGTTACCCATGGCCTGTGATACCTTTGTTAATGACGTGGGTAGGTAGGTACTCGAATAATTATTTTTCTGTATTGTAAGTCTAGCTTATGTGTTGTTATATGAATATCATTAAAGAGCGATAGGTATTTCTTATTTATCTCTTTCCTACTAATTTACCGTTGCTGCAAGCAGTACCTATCATCAATACCATTAATAATATGTTGCTAATAACGCATACTCCTATAATGTAGATATTTATCTATATAATGATATATGAATATTATAAACTTACTAGGCAGACTTCACCCTTTATTTATAACAATTGGTCCTTAATTAAAATATACAAGCTAACTCTAAAATATGTATAGAGTGGTAGAGAGAGAGAGAGCGCTGGTCGGATGGCACGGCACGCCAGTATTAATGACATCATCCATCGGGCTCCTGCCACCGCCGGAGTGCCAGCTGTTTTAGAACCCAATGGCTTGGCGCACGACGATGGGAAGAGGCCAGACGGAATGTCCATAATGCCATGGGAATTGCGTAGGCCTTTGGTGTGGGATGCAACCTGTGTTGACACCCTCGTGCCATCCCATCTTCCTGGCACGGCGGGTTGTGCTGGGGCGGCTGCTGCGGGAGCAAAAAACCTCAAATGGCACAAATATAACAACCTTATTGGGAGCTATATGTTTGACCCGTTTGGGGTTGAAACACTAGGGTCTTGGGGTCCGAGTGCTCATCAAGTATTTCGGGACATCGCCAAGCGGTTGGTCGACTCTTCACGTGACCAGAGGGCTGGCCTATTTTTAGCCCAAAGTATTGCCATCCAACGTGGCAATGCTGCCAGCTTTTTGGGCACTTTTCCCATTGACAGCGATGCTGACGAATTTTTTGATGCTCAATGAGCACTTTTAATTATTTTATTATATACCTACTTGTACATACTATTAAGTAGACTAGATCATTTTACTGTAATCCAAGTTTAATCTGAAAATAAAAGTAAGTTACTATTTTAAATACGTACTGGTAAGTACGTACTAATTATTTTAAGTATTTAATAAATATAGATATACTTACATAGGTTTTGTCAAAAAACGTAAGTCAAGACACGTTCAAACTTAGATCAAGTGGATCTATGTTATAATTCACACAAAGTAATTATGTATCTTCATATCACAGGGCTCATTTTAAGTTCTACTCAGTTAAAACACACAGAGATTCAGATGATTTTGAATCTCATTTTTATCTTTTCTATGGTACAAAACATTTTTTTGTGGCATGGCGCGCAGGTTATTATTACCGAAGTAAAGCGTTCGCGAAGCGTGTCGTGGTACCTACATCGAATTCTTTTTTTCTTCGTTTATTAAGGTATCACAGGCCATGGGTAACGATAGGTTATTTTTTATTTTTAATATGTATCTAGGTACAGAGTTTGTATAAAAATTATAGATAATGAACTGTTTTTATTACTATTCCGACATCCATCAATGTATGTGCACGAGTGTACATCTCATAAACAGCTCAATACCATTGACAACTTAATTTGGTCGGGTTATACGCGGAGATTTAGTATGGAAAAGTAATGAAAGCTAATTTCTCTTAAAATACAACACTTGGGAATCTGAATTTTTGATGTCCGTGACTACCGCAGGACCACGGACGCCAATCGCTTCTATATTTGGCAAATAATTAGTGCTCAATTGGTGCTCGAACAACAGAATTGGTGCTTTAGTAGTTTTCGAGAAAATCGACTTTGAAGGTGGTCCTGCGGTAGTCACGCTTTCTTCAGCAGGACCACCATGAGCGCCGAAAAAGGGGGCATGATACAGCTATTCTAAGTATACAAATAATTAGTGCCCTTAAATGTGATTCATTTCGTAACAAAAAAAGAACTGAAACGTTTGTATTTACCGAGAAATCAACTATAATAACTTTCGCGCGCTCGTTCAGCAGGACCACAACTTTGAATGTTGATTCCAAGTTTCAGGAGCTAGTCGCTTTCCTCAAACCTACATAGAAAATTAGTGCTCTGCGAGATAAAATTGATGCCCAAAATTCAAATGTACTACTCCAGTAGTTTACGAGATATACCATACCATTGGTGGGGTGGCGGTAGTCACGGTGTTAAATTTTCATTTGAAGATTTCCCTATTAAAAACTCGGTGATTTCTTCCCAAATTTATACAAAAATTAGTGCTCCTAAAGAAGTTATAGTGACCAAAAATTCAGATTCCCAAGTGTTGTATTTTAAGAGAAATTTGCATTCATTACTTTTCCATACTAAATCTCCGCGTATAACCCGACCAAATTAAGTTATCAAAGGTATTGAGCTGTTTATGAGATGTACACTCATGCACATAAATTGATGGATGTCGGAATAGTAATAAAAACAGTTCAATATCTATCATTTTTATACAAACTGTTTACCTAAGTACATATTAAGTAAAAAAAATAACCTGTCGTTACCCATGGCCTGTGATGCCTTTGTTAATGACGTGGGTAGGTAGGTACTCGAATAATTATTTTTCAGTATTGTAAGTACCTAGCTTTTGTGTTGTTACATGAATATCATTAAAGAGCGATAGGTATTTCTTATTTATTTCTTTAATACTAATTTACCGTTGCTGCAAGCAGTACCTATCATTAATACCATTAATAATATGTTGCTAATAACGCATACTCCTATAATGTAGATATTTATCTATATAATAATATATGAATATTATAAACTTACTAGGCAGACTTCACACAAACTCCTTCAAGTTAAGTCTCAATTAAGAAGACTTTATTTATAACAATTGGTCCTTAATTAAAATATACAAGCTAACTCTAAAATATGTATAGAGTGGTAGATAGAGAGAGAGAGCGCTGGTCGGATGGCACAGCACGCCAGTATTAATGACATCATCCGTCGGGCTCTTGTCACCAGAGTGCCAGCTGTTTTAGAACCCAAGTCAAGACACGTTCAAACTTAGATCAAGTGGATGTATGTTATAATTCACACAAAGTAATTATGTATCTTCATATCACAGGGCTCATTTTAAGTTCTACTTAGTTAAAACAAACAAAAAACAAAACTAGTTAACTGACAGATTCAGAAGATTTTGAATCTCATTTTTATCTTGTCTATGGTACAAAACATTTTTTTGTGGCATGGCGCGCAGTTTATTATTACCGAAGTAAAGCGTTCGCGAAGCGTGTCGTGGTACCTACATCGAGTTCTTTTTTTATTCGTTTATTAAGGTATCACAGGCCATGGGTAACGATAGGTTATTTTTTATTCTTAATATGTATCTAGGTACACAGTTTGCATAAAAATTATAGATAATGAACTGTTTTTATTACTATTCCGACATCCATCAATGTATGTGCACGAGTGTACATCTCATAAACAGCTCAATACCATTGACAACTTAATTTGGTCGGGTTATACGCGGAGATTTAGTATGGCAAAGTAATGAAAGCCAATTTATCTTAAAATACAACACTTGGGAATCTGAATTTCTGTACACTATTACTTCTTTAGGAGCACTAATTTTTGTATAAATTTGGGAAGAAATCACAGAGTTTTTAACAGGGAAATCTTCAAATGAAAATTTAACACCGTGACTACCGCCACCCCACCAATGGTATGGTATATCTCGTAAACTACTGGAGTAGTAATTTTGAATTTTGGGTATCAATTTTATCTCGCAGAGCACTAATTTTCTATGAAGGTTTGAGGAAAGCGACTAGCTCCTGAAACTTGGAATCAACATTCAAAGTCGAGGTCCTGCTGAACGAGCGCGCGAAAGTTATCGTCGTTGATTTCTCGGTAAATACAAATGTTTCAGTTCGGTTTTTGTTACGAAATGAATCACATTTAAGGGCACTAATTATTTGTATACTTAGAATAGCTGTAGCATGCCCCCTCTTTTTCTGCGCTCATGGTGGTCCCGCTGAAGTGAGCGTGACTACCGCAGGACCACCTTCAAAGTCGATTTTCTCGAAAACTACTAAAGCACCAATTCTGTTGTTCGGGCACTAATTAGCACCAATTGAGCACTAATTATTTGCCAAATATGGAAGCGATTGGCGTTCGTGGTCCTGCGGTAGTCACGGACATGGTGGTCCTGCTGAAGGGAGCGTGACTACCGCAGGACCACCTTCAAAGTCGATTTTCTCGAAAACTACTAAAGCACCAATTCTGTTGTTCGAGCACCAATTAGCACCAATTGAGCACTAATTATTTGCCAAATATGGAAGCGATTGGCGTTCGTGGTCCTGCGGTAGTCACGGACATCCTTCAAAGTTGATTTTCTCGAGAACTACTAAGGTACCAATTTTGTTGTTGTAGCACTAATTGTGCACTAATTATTTGCCAAATATGGAAGCGATAGGCGTTGGTGATCACGGACATCTGTGCATCTAGACTTTAGGTACTGTCCTGTCTTACCCAAACCAAAATAAAACTATATATTTGGAAATATGGGTTGGTAAGTTCTTACACAAGCTTCAGACCATCACTCTGTATAAAAGGATGTCCGGTTAAGATAATGATCTCTACTGAATATTGTCCCTTTTATGCGGCACGGGTACGACGAGCATATTCGATATAGATTGGTCGAGTTGGGGCGGAAGCGACGCATCCAATTTTGCGTGAACATTATCAGCTGTTGTTGCAGCTTCACCGTCTCTCTCAAATTAAAGTCTATCTCTATACAATACTGCCTAAAATATAATTAACATTTCGACCGACAAACGAAGTTTAATCAGAATTTTTAGAGCGAAAATTCAAGTTGGGAAGCTGTTGCAAGATTACGAATTTAAAACATGTTACAAAACCGAACGTTGGTAACAGAAAAAATAAGTCATGTAAATAAAATACGATAAATTAATTACGTAGGGGAAAGTTGAAATAGACTAATAAAACACGACATAAAAATCCAATAAGGATCATAATTTATTTAAAAAATGATATATTACACTTTACAATTGACCGAACTCGTGTTAATGTGGCGGGTAATCCATAATATTCGATCATTTAAAATTTCGAGTATCACAGTTCTATTTAATGTAATGATGCTATTTTCCGATAAAGAACATCCAAAATAAACTACACTTTGGTACAAGTGTCCACAAAATCGTGTGACACTGGCGAGCCGTGATGTAAGCGTATAGTTATTATGTTTTATGATAATAACACCATTCATGATGTTAATAAAACATTTAAAATTCCACTGGAGTCAATAATGCTAAAACTTTATATAAATGTCTTCATTAAATTCTTCAGGTCCATAAAATGTATTAGCATTCCTGGATACATTATTCTAATAATAATATTTAATATCTATCTCTGTTAGGTTTATCCAGCCACATTAACAGTAGTAGTGACCGATGCATAAAAGCATCCTACACATACATTCCATTGGTAATAACTATTATATAACATTCTAATAATAATATGTACAACTTTATTTACAACATGAAACTCACGATTTTACTGCCACTTTGAATAAGACACATTGTGATAATAAAACCAAATTTTATATTGCTTCTTATACATCGCTATGTGAAAGACACGAAAATCAAAATGACAGAAAAACTGTTAGTTTTGGCCAACACATTTTCACATTCCTTGGTCAACTTTGTTACAAATCAGCAAGACATGGCTGTAATGCATAAGTTTACATAAAATGCTTTTGAAAATTATTGAAAATATGATATGAAATTTACTTAAGAATGTTAAAATGTTTTTTACTATGACAATTATTACAGGACAATTCTTATAAGATTCATACAGATTAGTTATTCTCAGTTTCTTACAAACAAAATGATTCGCATACAATATGCGATGCTTATCGCTCAACAGTGAGTCACACTATCGAGCCTGTGAGATCATTAACGTCGCATCTCGTGTTATTACTGTATACTGACAACATGACTACTTACCAGGCGGAATCGCAATACAAAATCATAAAATATGATTAATATAATTGGTAGAGTAACAATAACAATCAGAATATCAACGTACACTGGCTTGGTACCATTAAATTAAACACAGAAACTAATATCATAACAGCACATGCTTGTGTCCATTGTCTTTAATCTACATTTCGTGATTCCATCGAACTAAGTTCCCGACTTTGAACAGCAAATGTGGCCAGTCAATAAAATCACAAGAACTCGCACTTTACTAGCTGTGGTTGTTAGAATTACTGTACATCACTGAGTTGTTAACTCTGTTCATACTAATTGAGGCACTGCTTCCGTTTTTTTCTAGTCCCGCTAAAAAGTCTTCCAAAAGCTTGGCAAGGGTCTTACGCTTGAACCGTAACGATTCGTTTATAACATCGCGTATCACTTCCTTTTTAACGTCCACGCCACCTTGTAATAGTTTTAAACTTTCGAACAGTGTCGTGTAATCTGTAAACAAAAAGATAAGTTAGAAAAAATGTAAAGGTTATCGCAACAAAAATTGATAGCCGTTAATTTAGGTTATGTTTGCATTTAGTGTATGTATACCAACGATAACACTGATAACGGTATCAAAATCGAAACGACGCAGAAATATTGTAATTGTTTATTCAGGAAATACATTTTTATCTACGTTTTGTATTCGCAAAAACGTATATCATAGTAGATGAAGCCTTTTAAATAGGGTATTGAAACCACACTTACAAGCTCTTTAAGATTTGTTAAAACTGCTTGTCTTAGGAAACACCAAGATGAGCCTATTCTTAACACCAAGCACCATTGCTTGCTGTACCACTTCTGTATCTAAAATTGCCAAATTAACACTTTCGGTGAGGCTGTTATCTAAGGCGAAAGTAACCACTTTCCATCTGTACCCCTTCCAGATCGCCAATATGGCACAGCAATTATTTACAATTTTCAATAGCGAGCAGCGACACCAATGTTAATAATACTACTATTTATCTTGTTGTTTGTACTGGTCGGTCGTTAGCTATCATCATAATTTCAGCCGAAAGACGTCCACTGCTGGACATAGGTCTCCCCCAAAAGGGGGGGTTGCCATAATCACCACGCTTGGCAGGCGGGTTGCGATCGCAGTGTGGTGTTAAATTGCATAGAGAACGCTGCTGCCCACTCTATAGCAAATCCCTTAGTCGCCTTTTACGACACCCACGGGAAGAAATGGGATGGTGCTATTCTTTACGTCCGGCACCACACGGAATTAGCTTAAATTAGCTATAGTACGCGTCAAAATGTATGGCGGCTCTAAAGTGCGGTACTCGCTACGCAGTACTGCACCCCTCACCCCCGCAGACACATGAATTCGTTACTGCCCAGTGTCTCATGTTCCGAGCCGCCATAAAGTTTGAATCAGACTGTACACGCCTTTATGTAACAATAAAATAAAGGTCGTGTTTACCTTTGCCGGGTCGTCGGACCGCTCGAAAAACATCCGACCGTACACCTAGATTGTGTTTTCTTATGTCTGCAAGCTCTTTGCGCGTCAGCAGTGGCGGCATCGTCAACTGCGTTAGTTGTTTGTCGTTCTGTAACAGATTTCTATGTTAGTAGTGACCTAATCTAGTGAGACCTATCAATCTTAGACGCATCAATGTTTCATCACAAATTGGTTCATAACAAAATGGTAATTCTATAGGTATACACATTACATAACATCACACCAGTAATCCCCGATGGGTTAGGCACAAGTGTACCTATAATACACCCACGTTTCGCCAGTTATGTTTAAGTGCTATGTTGGCCGAGCCTATTGCCATCAACCAAGCACAAATTCAGACTCCGGGCTGGTACTGATAAATTCCAGGTGGAAAGCCCCAATACGACTTTGCCAGACCTGGGAATCGAACCTCAGACCTCGGGCTCAGCAGTAGCGCTTGCAACCAAGAGACCAACGAGGTACTTATTATTTATTCTGTGTGTGTGATCTGTCTGTGACTGCATGGATTTTGATGCGGTTTTCATTTAGAGAATTTATTATTTATTAACGAACATGTAATAAAGAAATGTCAATGTTTTGTCTAGTCGTAAAAATGTAAGCAGGGGCGAGTTTACTAGTTCCCAATATTATAACATAACCATAATTATCAGCCAATCATTTTGATTTGATTTGCTGCAGCAGAAAATTGTCGTTATGATTTTTGCCACAAGGGTTTGCGATCTCAGCGTGTGGTAATCATTATCCCAAAGGAGGACGCTCTACTATGGAATCTAAGCAAAAAATATAGGAGTGGCATCTTGTCTCTGATACGACGTCCATTAGAACAGTAAGTTTTTCCACACAACTGTTATAAATAGCCGTCGTCTCGTCCTTCCAGAAATGACACGCTGCACCGACACCAAAATTAAGAGTCGGTTGAGTTTTTATCTGACAATAAGAGATGTACAGACAGTTGAGACTAGCTCAAAACCATGGTTGACATGGCACGAGACCATTTGGAATAGACGGGCTGTCTATTCCAAATGGTCTTGAGAACCATGGTTAAGGCGAAAGCGCCAGTGTAGCCATAAGCCTAAGATAATTTGAATTCCGTGGGCTACCACCAAGGTATCCCGCGAAATCTTATGTAATCTTGTTTTTAGCAGGTCACTATCATGTTGTATGTTGATCAAAATATCATTCGCGACCGTAAAAAAATTGTATTTACAGAATTAAAATCTATGATTAATGACTATTTCAAGAAATAATTACATTTTAGACGAATTCTAACTTCTCTTGTATATTAACTTGACTTGGATAGGTTTACCTTTCGTTTCCTCTTCCTTGAGCGTGCATTGGAGTTATTCTCAGCGGCCACGCCCTGCAGGATAGCGTTGATCTGCAGCTCCTGCGTGTCATGCAGAGCGGGCGGCGCGGGCGCGGGCGCGGGCGCGGGCGCGGGCGGCGGGCTGGCGGCCGCGCCCGGCGGCGATGGCGAGCGGGGCATCTTGCTGCCCATCGTCGTATATGCGTCTGAAATCACAGTCAATTTTCAATTCTAAAAGGTCCTTGCTTTGGTTTTGAGCAACACGATTACTGACAAATGCGTTGCACTGAATGGACAGGTTCACTCAAATCTTGGTGTGATTCTTTCCTCAAAAAACCATTTCAGACACTAATCTACAAGGTCCTCACATGATCTGACCAAGATTATGTCTGGACTTTAAAATAGACTGACCTCTGGAATTGTTTCAACTACCAAGCTTATCTAGTTTTTAAAATACTATTGACATGAAAGTGTTTGTATAAACCTACTCACAGAAATAAAATAATTTTTAAATTTAATTGTATCAGATTCTTTTTGCCACCAATGAATTGTTTCTGATCTAAAGTTAAGTTGACCATTCACGATAATTGAGTGGTAAATAACGAGCAATCTGTTAAACAATTAATTAGTCTGATTACAATAATCTTTTTATCAAAATGGGAATGGTAGTATAAGAGCAATTGTTGGCATTCCTCCATATGAGTCTTGTAAACCTCAATTTAATAAACTTAAAATATTACCCCTACCGAGTATGTACATTTTTGAAATTTGTGTGTTTGTGAAATCAAATTCTAACCTTTCTAACCTATTTTTGAAGGCTAGTGATATTTATACACGTGATAATACCCATCCTCGTAAATCAAGGCATGGTCAGCGACTAGTGCTAGAATGTGCACCAAAGACTGCGGTATTTAAGAAAAACTGCAAAGCTATGTGTGTAAAAATTTATAATAGGTTACAATCAGACATTAAAGATCTTCCTCTGCCAAAATTTAAAAAAAGCTTAAAGAGCTACTTCTGGAAAAAATGATTTACTCAATAAACGACTGGTTAAAAGAATAATGTGATTTAACATACGGCACGATTAAATCTCAGAGACATGTAGATATTGAATATGACTAAATACCCATTTTTTATTTCTTTAAATAAACTTAATAAGCTACATTATAATTATTATCTTGCATGATTAACCTTCACATACTAAGGCTAAATAGAATATAAGACCAAATAATGTAACATGTAAAACCACCAACTGTACTTGCTTTATTCAAATGTGAATAAATGAATATGAACGGTAGAAGGAAGTTTTGAAGAATTACATCCAGGTACATTTCAACACAAAAAAAAAACGCCGTAAACGTTCCACCTAGTGGCAAACGGACTTGACAAGCTAACTTGGTCACCAGTGTAATCATCAATTAATATGGATTACTTCATACCTCATAACTGTTCTTGAATTAGGGGGTAAGGAGTCATCCTCATCATTCTTAGGAGGTTTTTTTGATCCCAACACACATTAAAACAGTTTTTATGAACTGTTAAATATTTCAGCAGCATATTAAATGACCATGTATTATAGACTGACCTCCATTGAGGAAGGGTTTGACAACAGGCGGTAGGTTGGGAGGTGCGACGGCTGGCGGTGATGCAGGCGGCGATGCTGGAACGACCACCGGGCCGCCAGTGTCCACGTTTGGAGGTTCCTGTAATACAATATATTTAAAAGATAATACAGGCATGTTTGATATAGTAATTGAATTTGGTCAAACGAGTTTACCAAAATAAAAACACAGCTGAATGTGTTACTCATTCTCTTTAGTGAGTTATTGCGTAAGAATTTAACCAGAACCGATTTAGTTTACAACTTTCATCAGATACTTTTGAAACAGACAGTGAATACAATGTTTTAGAAAGCAAATGAAGTACGCATAGTACCTCAGGAGGCCTCCCCGACGGCAGTTCCGAGGGAGGGGGTGCGCGCGGCTCGACGGGTCTCCTTGCCTGCGGCTCGCGCGGTGCGGGCGTGGCGGGAGGCGCGGGCGAGGCGGGCAGGGCAGGCGGCGCAGGCGGCGCGGGCGCGGGCGGCGGCTCGGGCAGGTCGGGCGGGCGGCGCGCGCGCACGTGCGGCGGCAGCGGGCCGGCGCGGCGCTTGGGCGGCAGGGCGCGCGGGCTGTCCACGCCGCGCTTGCCGCCCGCGCCGCCGCCGCCTCCACGCACTGCGCCCACCGGATCCATGTCGGCCTCGTCTACCATCATACGCTGGAATTATACAATAAATACTGTTACTTGAGGTTAAATACGGCACGGTTGGCGCAGTGGTTAAGCGATTCGATTTCCGCACGGAACAAATATTTGTATGACCTATAAGTAGTTGTTCCGGGTCTGGCTGTTTGTGTATGTGAGTTTAAATGTTTGTAAACGCACCCACGATACAGGAGATATTCCTAGAGTAGGGCTACGTTTAAAAAAAAAAATGGTTATCGCAGCATAATCTTTTATCATAACTGGAGATATTCACAAACCGAGTCGTGTCGTGTACCCCATGGGATTTCCAATCAGCAAAATGAAACATTTTCTTCGCCTATTGAACCCCCTTTAGGGGATAGATTTTTCTTAGCGCTCACATTAAGATAAATCTTTCGTTAAACCAACAAAATCTTGAGCAAAATTTTATGCTCTAGACCCAGCAGCCTGAGCATTGTCCGACAGTAAATTTAAAACTTTTATGAATTAAGATATCTCATGCTGACAATTATACCCAACACTATTGATCTTGAAAGCGTACATTGTTCATTTATATTAATGTTACATTAATCAATAATTATACCAAATGTTAAACAGCTGAACAAAGCTGCTGTTGTTATGTATAACAAAGCATCAAGGTGGATTATTAAGATGGGGCAGTAGCTAACTTACTTTTTATGACGTCTAAACTGGCCAGTACAATGAAAAACAAACAAAAATAATGAAATTCGAATTTGGAACAAATACGCGTTACATTTTTTTTTGCTTTAAGTATGTCAAAAGTACGTTTTTTAAAGGTATTAAAAAAAATAAGTTTCGAGTCCCATTTCCTACGAAATGTATGGCAAAAGTTTTTTGCGCTTTCTAACCTTTCTAGTACTCAAACCTGAGTTGGTCCAGTAGTTTTTTTGATCCTTAAAAGAAACGCTGTCGATTGGTATCAAAAAAAGTTTTTATAAAAATTGCACATTTTCATGCAGACTTTTTTACAAAATCTGTGAATGCAGATCAAAATGTCTCAAAAAGTTAAGGACAGTCTCCTTAGACAGTTTTCTTGTTGCTACAATAGCTAAGGTAGCTACCCTTACTGCACCATCTAAAAAATCCACTCTGTATAGGTAATTAACGATACTTTGCCACAGGCTGCTTTGTTGCAATAAAAATTGCATTCGAAGTGTTGTTCACATTACCTTATCTATCTTGAAGGGGTTGCCAAACATGTGTTGTCGTACAGGCTGCGACTCAATCTCTCGTAGTTGCGGCGTCATTCGCTTGAGGTACTCTTGATAGTTGCCCATCTGAGCGACCGGCATCGAATGAACGCTATCCTCGTCGACCAGACGAGTATGCGCCAGAGATGGTTGTAAGAAATTCGCACGCATTCGTACTACCTGGAAAGTAATTATTGTGAATGATTAGTTATTGAACTCAGACAAATTAAATGCAATTTTTGGTTGAGGCTATCATCCCGACAGGGTTATCGCAGTGCAGCGCGGTTAATACTGTCAAACAAATATTAATTTTGCTCTTGTTGAAATAAAGTTTAAAATAAATAACCTTTATGCCAATTCAGTCATAAGCTTTCCTATACCATTCTATTTATCTCGGGAACAAGTGGAAATAGGTAGGCATATAGTAACTTAAGTAAGTAGCATTGTATAAATACACCAATTCCATTGTAGGTTTACATTATGACATGTGATGTACGCATTATACAAAAGTATTTCTTCCTGTCACTTATTCAACCCATTATGATGTTTGAGAAACAACTTATACCAAGTTGTCTTTCACTCTCAATGTGTAATGAATTATGTAAACAATGGCTCACACACTGCCTTATTAGAATACAATGTGGTTATGGAATGTAAAAAAAATATCTTGTATGTAAAATAGAATTTAAGCTGGAAACTTGCCAGACAATTGCAGAAATAGAACAATAAAAATTCTTTGTTTATATAATTTAGGTGCATTTGTAAAACCCTAGGATAAGATAATATACCACGCCCAAACACCACCCACGTCGCATTATAAAGAAATAAAGAACGAATACTGACACACTTATTAAGAAAAAAAAAGCAATTGTGAAAACGTTTAATTTGCAAATGAGATCATCACCATATGGTGCTACGCTTAAGGATTTAATTTGTTTATCCAAGTCTCACAGATTAAGCTCTGTAATGAATATGCCTCAAATAATAATTGTTGACACACTAATTGCTTGATTTAGCGTTTTAAGCAGACCAACCAATGGCACAATGGATGAATTTTATTGTAAGAAAGATGGTAATTATGACGCTAGTTTATTCTATAGATGTAAGGATGAAGAAGACACGCTATGCTATGGAGGATGTTTATTTATCCTCCTGCATTTTTCTTCTTCCATTATGACAGTTCAAAAAGCATGTAACCCTTACCTGATCAAGTAAATCTCTCCTTTGTATGTCAAAAGGATTCCTATACGTATGAGTTTGCGTCTTGTGTCTGCCGCGCGAGAGTCCGACGACAAAACCACCAAATTCGTTCAACTGATCGCGAAGTGCTGAGAACTTATCTTGAAGACACGGATGTGTCGTCAAGTCCTTCCGAAGTGGTGACCGAGACATTACTCGAACGCTTTCGGCAACCTGAAATTTATTAATAATAGTTATGAGTTTATTAGCAGTAATAATTAAGTAAGCTGGTTACTAAGAGAGACATGTAGACTGGTAGGTAGGCATTCGTCGAATGTATTCAATAATAATTTATATATTTATTTTCATATCACAAATGTTGGTTTGGACAGAAAGTGCTTAATCTAAAGAAATAGGGTTAACATTTGTGAGAGACTGGTGCCCGAAAAAGGCATAAAATACCTGTGTTACGGGTCACAGGCCCCCAAATATTTAAATATGTACATACTAATTTAGATTAATTAACAAAGTATGTGATGAAGCTAGCTTAAATTAAATTCTAGGTACAATTAAATATAAAGAAAAAAAAAGAAAAATGATCTAGACTGGTCAATGACGTCTACGCATTGCCAACAAGGCAACAACCAACGCTAGATATGAAGGCACCTACATAATAAAAAAAATCCCCAAATGCCTCTATTGTATGCCTGAATCGAAGACTAATTGGTTAGAAATTGTTCAGTCATGCGTAAATACATATAAGATTGGCTAATTAATGCAAATTAAGACATAGATAAATCACCATCTGCCTCCTAACCTTTGCCCAACTATGTTAAGGTTGGCTTCCAGTCTAACCAGATGCAGCTGAATACCAGTATTTTACATGAAGCAACCGCCTATGTGGCCTCCACAACCTAGTTACTGTATAACACGATACCTCTTGGTAGGACATATATAAATACGTAATTGAAACAACTAGAATTTTTCAATTTTTTGTAAACCGACATTCAAAAGTGCCTATTTTATGTGCCTATTTGAAGTAAATAATTTGACTTTGAAATAACTTTTTAAAGTATTAGAATAACATACCTTCTGCGTGTTATTGCTGGAGGACTTGTTGATGACGTCAGCACAGAGTTTTTCAAATTCAACTTTAGCTTGATTTTTCAGTCTTTTCAAATAGTTCAACACGGAGAAGCTGAGCGAGTTGTCTTGAGAATCAGGAATCAAACTCTGTAGCAGTTGTGCGGATGCTCCCATTTTCGTCAACGCTCTACGAAGAGGCTGGAAAAGACCATAAATTAGTTAACAGATACACACGAAATTATTATTTTACCAGCATCTGCCCGCGACCACGTCCGCGTGAACATACAGGAATAAAATGATTATAATCGCTTTTGAGCATAGACAAGTAGGATCGTCATACTTGTTCAAAACAAAATCTTCTAAATTTTGCATAAAAATCAGAAAAAGTAAATAAATATAGCCGACGTTATCACCATCCAGATGCCCCGTCCCCCATGTCATCAAAAATAAGCAAAGCAAAGACCCCACCCCTTTTTGGTGCTTACGTAATACTTGAATGCCCCCCTGGGTTCGAATCTACGACGTACAACTCGTAAGTCGCGGCCATTAGGTACCAGTGGTGGACCAGGCCACCACTACTCCCGCTTGTAGCAGTTTATATCAATTCCAACTTACCGCCACATAATAAGAAGGCATTCTGTCGAGATAGTGCTGGAAGGCGAGCTTCCACTCAGGAGTGGGCTTGCACCGATGGACTTTGAACAGATCGTCTAACAGTGGCAACAACATCGGATAGTTGTACGGCAATACGAATAAGTTGACGCATGTCAGATTCGTTGACGCCTTCAAGTAGCCGAATGGGTGGTTGATCTCCGAGGTCTTACAACCACTGTTGGCTACGAACACCTGGAAATGAGTAATGAAATATTAATTTAATACCTAGACATAATTTAATCATCATCAATAGTAAATATTTTCCAAAATTTTAATAATAATTATAAATCCATTGAATCAAAATCATTTTCCTAGACGGATGCAGCTGAATACGAATATTTTACATGGAGCGACTGCCTATCTGACCTCCACAACCCAGTTACTGGGTAATACGATATCCCTTGGTAAGACTGGTTGTCAGGCTTTCAGGCTTCTGACGACCCGTAACGACTGTCAAAGATCCTGGAATGACAGTCGGGACCAACGGCTTAACGTGCTGTCCGAGGCACGAAGGGTTTTAGGGGTTAGTATGTAAAGATGATCATCCACGGACTAACTGCGGCAAGGGTCACTTAACCTGATCATCGACCCGTGCGGCTGTTATTACTTAGCCACAAGCCAGCCCCCCCCCCCCCCCCCCCTTGAATCAGAATCATTATGACGTAATAAACTAGAAAATGTCAACACCGTACTGAAATAAGCAAAAAGTATCTATTGTCCAGTAAATAAACTTCTACAACGTCGGGAGGACTAATACAAATACAAAATAGTTTATTGTCACAATTAGCATAATCAATACATTTAAACGTGTTTGGAGCTTTCTTTTAAGCAAAACAGTGCCTGTGTTAGGAGACTCCAACCGAATGCGTGGAGCGACCCGACATTAGCCATACAAAAACAAACAATAATGCTAACATATGCATATACATATACACAAGGGCTATCTTGAAT
Source organism: Tiliacea citrago (assembly GCA_963921375.1). Classification (NCBI taxonomy): domain Eukaryota; kingdom Metazoa; phylum Arthropoda; class Insecta; order Lepidoptera; family Noctuidae; genus Tiliacea; species Tiliacea citrago. Next base: position 18,366,582 of record OY992781.1, read on the forward strand.
GAATTATTAAACACTTATTTTAATTGCTCACATTATCTAGTTAATGAAGTGCAATTTGATAGTTTGTTTACATTACACAAGGTAACCTACATAATAAATTAATTCAAATTGGAGTCAATTGCTAATAATTATCTTTAGTTACTCCTTGTTTTCGAAAGTTGCTTGTATATTGTCACAATGCTTCTTTAAAAAATAAATTTAAATTATTAAGTGTACCTTTCAACTTAATCGGTCCAGTAGATTCGGAACAAATCGGCTATGACAGACAGACAGGCACACGAGTGATCCTATAAGGGTTTCGTTTTTCCTTTTGAGGTCTATTTTGAGGTCTATCTATAAAAAGGTATAATGTGCCTATAATTTATTTTTGACGAGAACTTTTCTTACCTGCCAGCAGACGGTAGGCTGTTTCCTGGCCAATATGAACTGCGTCAGTGGACTGGGCTCCAACTCATATTTGTCAAAGGGCAGATTGTCAATCACCATTGGTTCCTGGCTCGAGCATGTGAATTTCACCACTGGGTGAGCAGAGCGAGGTGGCTGGAAATTGCAAACGTTATTGAAATTATATAATTTACGAACATAAGTAGCACACCTAGTTAGTAATAAAACCGGCCAAGTGCGTGTCGGACTACGCACAATGAAGGGTTTCGTAGTTGGGATGAACTAATCCCAAGAACAAACTTAATATTATATTTGAAAACATACATTCCAACTGCAAATGTACGTTTGTACGCATAATATTGGGTGATTTACCATGTTATTTTAAGAACAGACTTCTTATCGGTTTTCCTGTAATCTATAAGTATAGAACTATTATCCGTATTTTTTTTTAATTTAGCCTCGGTAGCTTCGGAGATAATCAATTTTCCTCAATTTTTTAAAATAAATTTTAAACTATTTATTTCAAAATTATTAAAAAAAATATACTTGAGACCCTAACAGTAATCCCTTGATCTGTCAAACGGTACAGTGTGCAAACCTTGATATGTGTACCAAATTTCAACTTAATCGGTCCATTAGATTCGGAGCAAATTGGCTGTAACAGACGTCTGTCTGTCTCCACGAATGATCCTATAAGGGTTCCATATTTATTTTTAATTCGGACATATGGAACCCTAATCTTGAAATTTAGTTACGTTAAGTTTTTTTGTTTTATTCATCTCATTAAATAGGGAATGAAAGTCTGTATTCTATTGTATCTATATTGCATTAGAAGTTCGTAATTTTTCCGATGGGGAATCCCATCAATTGGCTTGTTTAGTATACCGTTTACGTAACATTCGGCCAAACATTCAATCAACCTCTAAGTTATTGTTAAATTCATTGCATAAGTTCAAGGGGATTCATTGGCATGCTCATGAAAAACACGATTTCTCTACAAAACCAAAACAGACTTTTATACGCGTCCACATTACAAGGACAAAGGTAGTAATAACCCATAATAATTCCGTCATTAATCGTATAATGACTAATTAGTTATACGTGGCCGCAAATTGGTTGGATGGTGAAGACAGGCATAGGTAACATAAAATCGCGCCACATTTCGCGGGGGCGAGTCTATTGCCATCAAATGAGCGCAAAAACCCGACATAGTTCATGGTGAAGACTTGGTGGAATATTGACTACAAACTCTCTAGACAACCAAATGCATGCCAAGGTCATATCCCCAAGGCGTTAAAAACGAGTCCGCAAATCACTGGTCAGTTTCCTTCACTCGTCAGTTTATTTAATTCGTCAGTTTCGTTGATGATTAATTTTTCAGTTTCGTTGATGATTAATTTTCGCTGATTGGTCAGTTTTGCTGATTGGGTCTATTAGCAGACGTGTGTGCAGTTTTCTACCGACTGTACTTGGACTGACGAAACTGAACAACGAATCTGGTGAACACTGGAAATTGTCTCTATTGTACTCTATTAGTATTATATAATTGCATAGCACATGTGTGAGTACTATGTACTTACTATAAAGCTACCATTTACTGGGTACGTATTTCATTGACTTGAATGACCTGGCGGCTGAGAGTATGTCCTGCTCACTGTAATGTTTTGCTGATGGTGGCGGGTGTGTTGGATCATTTAGCTCCCTTCTAAGTGGTTGAGCTGAATGGTGCTAATCCATGCGTCATGTTCGTGAACGGGCGCCGTCAGTAGGGACTGGTCATCTCTTAGCGGCCATGGCTTATTTTAATTTAATTTTTGAATTGTTTTTTTTTTTATCTTTTAATTACAGACGCTTTTGACGTTTTGCATCGTTCTCACATGTATAATTTCAACACGAATGATGTAACCAATATTTTGTATCCATATGTCAATTTAAAAGACTGTCCGTGGAGTTTCTTGCCCGTTCTTCTCCATAGGTACCGACCTACTAAGCTTTGGAATGGGCAACTGGATTCATCTTTATGACTGACCGACCCTTTGACAATTCAAGAGTGCCTGTAATTGGTTTATTTGAAATAAATGGTTTGAGTTTGTCGATTCCGCAAAACTGACCAATCTGGGAAACTAACTAATCAACGAAACTGGCGAATTAAATCAACTAACGAGCGAGGGAAACTCACCAGTGATACGCGGACTCTTAAAAACAAGCTCACTGTACACACGTTTTCTTTTCGGCACTTTCTTTGTGCTTTCATGTTTACCGAACGTAAAAGTGTTAACTTTTCAAGCAAACAATGTATGAAATCATTTTCGAGAATCGTGCAGACCGAATGTGAACCGTCCACAGTTTTATTACATAGTCCGAACATCGTGATGTTAGGTTTATTGTTTAATAAGAAAATCGACCTGTTGGTCATGGGAACTGCGACAGTTTGCACCAACTGACGCCGTAGTTTAAACATTAAATATTCACCCTGGTAGTAGTTCTGGACTAAGGAGTTTGTAATTACAAGTTTATTTTCTCGGAATATTTAATTTTAAGCGCTAATGATCGTCGCTCCTACGCTCAATTAAATTGTATTGATACATGTTTCTTATTTCGAGTACATCCAATTTAATAACGCATAGTTTAATACGCAAGCACAATCTTAACTTAGGTAATTTTAGCCCCAACTTTGGGCACCAGAAGTCCAATTCAAGTATATCGAAGTACAAAATCCAGTCGCAATCTTTTCTCAGCGATAATCAATGACAATACCTTGTCAAAAATGTAGGTTAATTTGAGGTATTTTTTGACAGATTGAGATTAGAATACAAACGTTCTTAAAAATACGGGAATTGCCCCTTGGTTTCTTTAAAATCAGGTATTGCTTGAGTCAACCAAACAACAGCTATTATAAAATCCTACATAAATTAAGTCTTGTAGATATATTTTTTGTGGTATGCAACTTCATACCACAAAAAAAAAACTTCAAGTAACCATAATATAATTCAATTCAATACAAAAATAATTTATTGTATTCCAAAATGTCTACTTAGATGGTATCTTAAAATTTAATGAGATCATTTTGGACCCTGTTGGGCATAGGAAAATAGTAGAAGGAAAACTTTTAAAATTTAACTTATCAGTCTTCTTAACTACAGCAAATGTTATTAGATTTTCATATATACATACCAATGTTTGCGCGTTAGGGTCCGATCGGAAGGACTCCGGTATAGGCCAGAAGCCGACGGCAAAGCCTTTCTGCGCGACCGTCCGCGGCACGTAGATCAGGCGGCGGCAGGAGTGCCAAGCTTGCGGAGCGCTAGGACCACTCTGGGTTTGATACTGGCCGCTGTTCCAACGCTGTAAAACGAGAAATGTATTAAGTACTAGCTTTTAAGGAGTATGTAAGGATAGTAGCAGGTGGCGTTCTAGGTTCTGCCTACCCCCTTGGGGATAAAGCGTGAGTTTATGTGTGTTCTTGAACTTATGCCAGCGCAGCGACTTACCCGCGTGAAGGTCAGAAATTATCCCACGGAAACGTAATACCAGATCAAATACCTAATCGCATTGTAACCTGGACATAACCTTCCCCATTACAAAATACAAAAATAATTTAACCATTGCAAAATAACCAAGTGTACTATTATGTTTCGTTCTTTCAATAGTTAACAAATGTGTAAGAATTATTATTATACCAAACAATTGTAATATGAATGCTCAATCATGACATTTTAATTTTAATTTTATTTTATTTCCTCAAATTTCATCATTAATTTTATCTATTTTATTTTTATCCTGTTAAACCTAGTTATATGTGCATTCTGTGGTCTCCTGTAATTGAAGGAGCACACGTACAAGAACCTTTTTTATTATTGTGATTTATACTGTATATGTGTATCCTTTGTTGAGATCCTAAATAAATAAATAAAATTATCTTATGTCCTAATTCAGGTCATGCAGGTCAACCCCTATGCCAAATTTTATCCAAATCCGTTCGTATAAAAAACAGACAGACATTCACATTTATAATATTAGTAGAAGGATGATGATGATGTAGGATGGTTTTACCGGGTCCCATTGAATGTTAGGTGAGTCCACGGTAAGGCGAGGCGAAGATTGCGGGACGAGCTTGACACAGTAAAGGGAGGCCTTTTCCCTGCAGTAATAAAATACAGTGCAGTGGGATATATATGGATAAGTCTGACTTCATGATACTAAAATAAGCTAATCATTTCGGCCCATAGTTGCGCCTTATAGAGCCCTTTCCTACTCTTCCCTTAACTACTCTTTAATAAATGAAATCATATAACGTGCCGGTCGGTAAGCGGTAAAGTGTAAACCGCGTAAAAACAAAAGTCTTAGACAGCAACATAGCAAAATACTGCCGTAACGAATCTTATAGGCAAAGCTGCGACTTTTCAAGTGAATGACTGTTCTCGGTTCCAAGAATGACTATTAAAAGAAGAAACAAATTAAATAAGTCCTAAATTAATCAATAACGTCTGCATATAACGATTGCGTACACCTCTTTGTCCTAGTTCTATCTATAGAACGGGCCTGAGTTTGGAAGGATTCAACCTTTGTGAAGATCCCGAGTTCTAAACGTGACAATGACGTCACCCTTTGATGTTTTATTATGAATTAGAAAATAATAAAAAAAAGTTCCAGACTGTTGTGTTTATAAAGGAAACCTTTTAAAAAGGACAAAACTTTTGTACTATTTTATTTTAAGAATACCTGTTTCTATTTTTTTATGTTGAATGTTTTTATGTCATATATCCGCGAAGATCGATAAAGCCAAAAAAGGAGGGTTTTGTGTTTGACCTGTATGTATGCATGTCTGTCTCTATGTTCTCTCGTAACTACTGAACGGCGAAAATCGATTTAAAAAATTTTAATGGCGTATTTTTGTCACCAAAATGGAGGTTTTAAAAAAAAATCTTCCAAACCTATCGAGTGGGGTATAAAATTAAGGGTTTTAAAACGTGATTACAAAAATATTTAGAAATTATATTTTTAAATGTTATTTTGAAGTGAGTGAGTAAGAGGCCGTCATCACCTGATTATAAGTGGGTAAATAACTAATTTACCGTCTTATAATCCTAACTAAAAAGTTAATTTAAAAAAAACAAAAACCCAATTGCGTATAAAGAGAACTTGATACTATAAACAAATCTATAAAAAGATACTATTACGTCTTTTTTTTGGGGAAACATTACCTCATAAGTTACAGAGCAACGAGAAACGCTAAAATTATAATTATAAATATAGTCTCCACTTCTCAAGATAAATTGAACACTGACTGAAAAAGGAGATATGGTACACGTAGTAATTAGTGAATTATAATAACATTTCGGAAAGTATTCCACAATTATATACGAGGGAAGCAATAATTTGAATAACATACCTAATTAAAAACATTAAACAAGTGCGAGTGGAACTCGCGTGGTGAGGGTTCCGTATAAAGAATATTAATTTATCTACCATGTCTTTTATCCCGAGAACGAACTTAAAAAATGTAGTTGAAAACCATTTTGTTTTTGTTCTCCCATATATTCCAACTGCAAATTTTAATGTAAGTTTGTACACACAATATTGAGCAATTTACCATGTTATTTTAACACCATAGACTTCTTATAGGTTTTCCTGTAATCTATTAATAAAGAAATATGTTAAGTATTTTTTTTTTAATTTTAGGCTCAGTAGTTTCGGGGGTAGGGCAATTTTCATGTATTTTCTCAAAAACCTTAGAAAATATTTAAAAATTATAAAAATATAATATTTTAAGCCCTCACTACAAGCCCTTTCATATGATATGTCACACGGTACACTTTGCAAAACTTTTTATTTTTATTTTCTCATTTGCATTAGTGACCCTCATATTCAAAATTCATTTATTTATGTTTCACGTCAGTGTACCAAGTTTCAACTTAATCGGTCCAGTAGATGCGGAGCTAATCGGCTGTGACAGACGGACAGACAAACAGACACACAAGTGATCCTATAAGGCTTCCGTTTTTTCCTTATGAGGTACGGAACCCTAAAAACGAAAATTTTATCAGAATAAAATAATTCATGACCAATCACATATACAAACAATATACAAACAATAATATCGATATTACGTTACTTAATAGATTAGGTGTGTAGGGCTTTGCACCGAACATTTACGTCACAAAGCACTTGCTTATCATTGAACGTAGTACCGTAGGCGTGACTAAGAAGTCTCATAAACATACTAGATAACGTTTAAACGTGAAGAATTTTATTAAATCTATTGTTAATTGTCCCTTCAGATACTTAGGTATGAATGCATGGATTATATTTATATGAGCAGGCTTTTAGTGATTCCGTATGCTAACTTGGTATTATTAATCAAAATTTTAGGTAGCCTAGCCTACCCCACTTCTACATTTGTCCCTTGATATTATAATTGCAAATTCCAATAAGCATGTTTATTTTTAGGGTTCCGTAGCCAAATGGCAAAATGTAGTGAAATCACGAATAATATAATTAGGAGTGCCACTCCCCATACATGTAACCGGGGGATGAAGAAGAAAACTCAATAAGTACACAACGTGTGGGGCATTGTTTTTGAGATATGGGATGTTTTTGGTCACAACTGCAGAAATAACTTTGTTTTTCATACTTTTTCTGAGAAATACTATGAAATACAAACTTAAATATTCTACTAAGTATTCATCCCACTTACGGAACCCTTTATTTTGCGTGGTTCGACACGCACTTGACCGGTTTTTATGTTTAGTAACTGAAGAACTTGGTATTTTGCAGGGGTAACAGTAACCTCAGAGAAAAGACAAGAGGTGCAGCCGCGTACGTCTACAGTTACTTTATAGGAGAAAGCGCAACAAATGGATTAAAGTTCTGCAAGATAATAAATTGTTAGTGAAAAACGAAAGTAATGACCACTTTGTATATTATGAGATCTACAGATGTGCTGTTACCAGGGCTTGAAACCGGTAAATTTTTATTTCCGAAGACACAAATTATTTTTGATACAATTGAAGTTAGCTTCAAAGATTGCTTACAAAAAAAAATGCTACAAACAAAAATGTTACAAAATCAATGCTGAACATTGATTTTGTAACAAAATATTAAATAAAGAACGAAATATTTTCGCAACCCTTTATAATAACGGACATTCAAAATTAACCGGTTTCCGAGCCCTGGCTGTTACAATAGAAGTTTCCTTCCAATATAAATGCTTAAATTTGATATCCAATCACGCCGAAATGGATTATAGCTAAATGACTGACGTAGAGTATAGACTTTGGAATAACACATACGATACATTTTAGGACAGATGGGTACAATACATTAGAGCTTCCACAATTCCACATTCAACAGTATGTCCGACGCTCCCTGAGCAGTCAGCCACGCAACCGACCTATTAATTTTATTACCACGATTCATCATCAACATTATTCTCCTGCCTTTATCCCAATTCATTTGTGGTCGGCCGCAACATGGTATTTTTTTCTTCCCATTCTAGCCATATCATCTTTCACACAGTCCTTCCATCCCACAGTCCAGTCAGTCCAGTCACAGTCCAGCCATCTACATTCATACTCTACAACTCACCTCAGGACATACCTTTACTACGGTTATTATCTGATATTGTCCTAGAACTTGCGCCGGCACGAAAGTTGAAAAGATCTCAATAAGAAAAAGACAAAAAAAAAAACTTACTCCATTTCTCTCCGCGTCGCCATCCAATTCTTTATCCGCCTCGTGGTTGGCATCATCCGTTTCACCTTCCCTACTGTTAGCCCCTTCTATAGACGGCGGGTCGGGGCCAATCTTCTCAAAGTTGATCACCACACCACTCTGCACTTTCTGAACCAAACTGTCGATGCACTGCATCAACATGCGGTGAGAGGTAATGCAGTATGAACGACCTGAAAATTGAACGGAATACATTTTTTATTTAGGCGGAAAATTATCGTGTTTATAGTTCTTGGACATATTTCCTTACGATGCATTCATTCACCTTTTTAAAGCGAAAAGTTATGAGATATTATTTAGTAATATTGATTGAATCGTGTAGTGTAAGAGTTGTCATAAAGATGTTACATGAAGTCACTCAACATAAAAATTTAGGAACTCTTGAGTTGTAGGTGGCAAACCACAACATAATAGTTATTTGGACTGGGTAGTAGGTTTCCATAGATCAGGTTACAAACAAGGTCTGGAAAGGTGGTTAACATTCGAAGTGTCAGATTTTTATTAAAATAAATCATAAGGCACAGAGAAAAACGCTGATTGATTGGGGCAGTGGCTAAACGCATGGCTCCTTGCGAAGCGGTGCAACATCATAAAACAAAGTTTTAAAAGGCTCGATAAGTATTTGTTTCAGTTAGAGCTTATGGATGCATCAGATTTCGACGATAAGGAATTTCTCGGTCCAGTCAGGATGTCAGTCTGATCGTTATGTTTTCAGGGCCGATTCCGATAATAATTAACAAGAGAGGTAACTTAATACTTAGATGGGTACCTATTGTCAATCTCAAAATAATAAAAACTTAACTCCAGCAGGACGTGCAACTCAAAACCGGGAAAGTGGACACGTGTTACCACGTGACAAACAGCGCTACTGATATGATTCCATTCAAATAAAAATTAACAGGAAAACCATACAATCTACTATTGTAGGTAATAAAATTCAATCCATACTTTTTTTTTTTTTTTTGGGTGGGAAATTATCAAATAACTTCTCCCGCTCTGGGCGGAGCGAGAGGGCGTGTCAGACTTTTACTGACTAAAACCCACCCGTGTTCCTTCCGTTGCCTGTGTGCCAGGGCCACGATATCCCTTTCGGACAAACTCGCAACCCCGGCAGGCATTGGTCCTAACGGACCCCGTCAATTGGTGCTGATATCTCTTTGAGGCGCGCGTGGAACACAACGCGCCGTCGACCCGGGCCTGGTCCTTATCGGACGGCGAGCTACCCATCGCTCACCGTCCGCAGGCCCGCGCCTACGGTGGCCGGAAATCGGCTTGCGACTCCCGACGTCCGGGGCGTCTCCTGCGGCGACTAATGGCGCGAGGGCGCGAACCTTGTCTCACCCTCACGCGTTCCGCCTCCGCCGCCTTCGCTAGCATAACTGCTTCGCAGAAGGAGGTGACGGCCTCCCATGCACTCTCGCTCCGAACCATGGCCTGAACCATGGCCGGACGCGAGAATCGCCGCCGCCGATCGCCTCCGTGAGGACACGGCGGTGCTCCGTCCAAGCTGGGCAGACCTCCACCGTATGCTCCACCGTGTCCTCCGGGCGATCCACACAGTGGTGACACCCGGGCGTTTCCTCCCGCTTTATCCTGAACAGGAACCTCCCGAAACAACCGTGTCCGGTGAGGACCTGCGTCAGGCGGAAGGTGAGGACGCCGTGGCGCCTCTCTAGCCACTCCTCAAAGAGGGGACTTATCGCCACAAATTCAATCCATACTGGAGTGGAATTCATTTTGACGTGTATTTTTTATATGGCAAATTAAAGTTTATTGCATAAATCAAGTTAATGTATACAAAAACAACCAACGAATTACAAAAAACGAATTAATAAAAAAAAAATACTTCCAAAAAACACTATAAAGTGCAAAATAACTTTAGTTTCGATAGCCAGGCTATAGTTGTTTTGTTTGGTTCATTTTCATGACACCGACTTCCGAAAGTAAAGTTATTTTGAATTATAAAGTATTTTTTTGAAAGTAGTTTGTTTTTATTTTTGGTAAAAATGTTTTATTTTCTTTTTTTGTAGTGGATTCGCAAGCAAATGCTTGCTATATAATTATTTTACATAACAAGCAGTGGTTTTATAACATCATCAGCATAGACGAAGTAGATCAAATACGCACTATTGAAGCTAACTCAAAAACCACTCATCAGAACTAGGCCAACCTTTCCAAATCGGTGGTTGAGAATTATCGCTGAAATCGCATTAAAAACCAATGATTTCCCTCATTTTGTTGAATTGGGTTAAAAAACTATATTGCCTACATAAATTAACTTCTCAGGCCGTTCAATTAAGCCAGCTGTTAGCTCTGCAGCATTAAATAATATTCTTATATTTGAATACTTCTACCTTGACTCTAAATGAACAGCACAAAAACTAGTCGCACCGGTTTTTTAAAGGGCTTACTATCCCCTGTTAATATGAAATTTCTACATCCGTTTAAGACTCCTTATATTTTTAGCTTATTATTATCTGTAAAAGAATCTACTCGAATATTTTAAAGCTCGTACCAATATTGACATAGGAAAGGTATCTTTTTGTTTGTTTACGAAATGGTGTTGAATGGGTACTTTTTAGATAAAGATATGATAAAAGTTACTTATTTAGAAGCAATTTGGAACGTTCCTGTCTATACAGGGTGGCGGGTCATCGACGCACAACCTGTTACCATGGATTCAGTACATGATTCTGGATCTGCGTTGAAAATTTTCGCCGGTTATTAAGGTGGTTCCGTAGCAATAACCCGCCAAATTCAAATTTGTTCCATTGAATGACTTCTTCATGAAATCATGACATTGGGGAACAAATCTAACTTATAGAGATGTATTAATTATTCTAATGATAATAATTCTGTAAATACATACAATAATTTTTTTATAGTCGTGAATCATATTTTGATCAAGATAAAACCTGACACTGATCTGTAAATAGCAAAAAACTTAAAAAATATGGATTCACCTTAAACAAATCTGCTGTTTCCTACAAAAGTGCAATACCTACGCGGTCACAATGTATGGAACAGCAATTTTTTTTTTCAATAACCGACGAAAAATATCAACTCATGATTCCAGAATCATCTACTGAATCCGTAGTAAAAGGTCGCGCGTCGATGTCTCTGCCACACTGTATCTACAAATGTATCAAAGGTTAGTTGGTTCTCCAATGGTAACTTACCGCCAGTAACTTCACACATTGCGTCGATAGGCGAAGAATCGGAAGGGACTAGGCCAGTGTCCCTTTCGACGGCTGGCGTCCCTGCAAGCCTCAGCACCAACGAAAATAGTCTTTGGTCCCATCGGAACGGCTCGCGGGTCAACTCAGAACCAGGTATCGGGCAGTTCATCGGCAGATTGAACTGGAAGAAGCATAGTAAGTTGTTGATAAAAGTGTTAAAATGATAAATGATTTTATTTCTGTAAGTAGGTTTGTACAATCATTTTTACACTTCAAAAATAAATTATGTTTTAAAACTAGACGAGTTCACTGCTTCCTATCCGACTACCTACTCCGAGAAGAAGAACCGAAACAAACTCAAACCGTCTTATTACAAACCATGGAGCCATTGTTGAATTTCGAACTATATTCCGTATATGGTAAGGTTCCTAATACAAATCTGTCAACTTAGTACCGAACTAAGTTTTCAGTTTTGTATAAAGAACGGTATTTCAATTACAGTTACGTTCTTATTAAAAAAAGTGGCTCCATGGTATAAGCCAGGTCAAAATATAAATCTTGTTTTGTAATAAGACGGAAGAGGTCAGTCTCTTTTAGACCAGACATAATCTTAGTCAAAAATTGAAAAGAGTATGCTTAGATGGTTTGGTCATGTTGAGAGGATGAGTGAAAGGCGACGAACAAAAGGTATTTATAAAGCGGAGGTGAGTGGAAACGCCCTAGGAGGACATAATAGTGACCAAATTGGTGATTTTCTTCAAAAAGGTCAGGTGCGCAGTAGGTACTCGCAACCGGCGTGCGTGTATGACCAGGGCCTCAAGTCTGCTATTACAATAGTGTCAGAATGGTCGATCATTGATTTCATAATTGTTGATTTTGACAAGTTTGGTAATCTACTATTATAATGGCGTCATTATGACTTTCCAATGGTCGGCCAGTGACACTACATTGAAAGAAATTGCAAAGAAAATGATCGACCATTATGAATTTACCAGATTACGAACTTTTAGCAAAATGACAATGGCACGAAAATGGGATCGTGTTGGAATGACTGAATTTATAAAAATAGCAGACTTGGGCCCCAGATGTATGAACGTAGGCGAAGCAAAAGCAGTATGTAAGGAGCGTAGCAGGTGGCGTTCTATAGTTTCTGCCTACCCCAATGGGAATAAGGCGTGAGTTTATGTATAATCATAGTCAGTTCATGTGAGGATCATGTCTGAAATGATATTTTGAGTGGTAGGTGTGAATGGTTTTTTCTATTAATGACTGTGACACGGTTTCCATGACATAAATCGGTATTGGTACGGATCTTAACTTCCTAAGTAGTTTAGTAAAGGCGCGCTTAAGTGAGCGGTTGTCGTTATAACTATAGCTCATCTGAGGGTCTGTTTGTGGGCGTTTCGAAATCGCGAAAATTTTAATGACGTAAGAGCATTAGTAAGTCATTGCAATGTAACTCTTAACTCTTTGTTATAAAATATAAATCAGAATCATTGCCGTGAATTTGATACAGTTCTCGGCAATTGTAATGATTTACTAATGGGTTTACGCCGATCGTCAATGTCCTCCCTTAGATGTCCACCTGAGCCTTTAAATATTATCTCTAAATCTAGAAACTCCCTGATTAGTCACGCATCATTTTGATTTCGTTTGTTTTTAGTGTTCCGTACCTCAAAAGGAAAAACGGAACCCTTAGGGCCCTAACGCACTAGCGGTCAACCGCGGGGGCGGCTAACCGCGCGGCAACCGCTTTTCCAATTTAATATGCAACCGCACGCACGCACGCGCACGCACTTAACCGCCACAAAGTTGGCTGGCCGGCTGGCCGCTCAAACGAACCGCCTAGGCCTAGGCGGCCAACCGCTAGTGCGTAACGGGCCTTATAGGATCACTCGTGTGTCTCTCTATCCGTCTGTCACAGCCGATTTGCTAAAAATCTACTGGACCGATTAAGTTGAAATTTGGTAAGTAGGTACACATGAATTTCTGTGACCCAAACACGGCATGTAACGTAAATAAATGAATTTTGAATATGATTTATGGGTAAATTTAGAAAATAATAAAAATAAGGTTTTGCAATCTATACCGTGTGACAGGTCTCATTTTTTTTAAAATAATATATTTAAAATAAATAGTTTTAAAGTTATTCAAGAAAAAAGGTCAAAATTGCCCACCTTATCTCCAAAACTAGAGCCAAATTTTTTGAAAAAAAAAAAAAATACAGAAATACTTATAGATTACAGGAAAATCTGTAAGAAGTCTATGGTGTTAAAATAACATGGTAAACCCCTCAATATTGTGTGTACAAACTAACATTTGCAGTTGGAATGTATGAACAAACTTAACATTGTAGTTGAAAAACTTGGAAGTTTGTTCTTGGGATAAAAAGCATGGTATGTAGATAACACATTCATTGTACGGAACCCTCACCATGCGAGTTTAACTCGCACATGTCCGGTTTTTTTTTTGTGGTTTATATGAGAGAACATGTTTTTCAACTAAAATGTTCAGTTTGATTTTGGGATAAATTCATCCTAACTACGGAATCCTTCATTGTGCGTCGTCCGACACGAATATTTCAATATAAAATGAATTATTATTATTAAGTCAATGACCATTATAAATTAACTCTAGATGATAAGTTTGAATAACTAATAGTAACTTTTCCAAAAATCTACTAGGTTGTCTATTGACACAGTATTCAAATGAAACACTTGTTGGTCAAATTTGAATAAAGCGTACGCGACCTCCAAACCTAAGATGATGCGAGTTGGAAGTTATGCATACACGTAGACCGTACCAACCTAGCTATCAACCAAGTTTAGAGATATCTTAGGACGACTTTAAGTACCAAACGATTTCCGAATAAAATGACGGAAGATGCAGCACATCGCAGCACATGATGCAGCCGAAAGCCTGGCATTGGCGTGTGCTAGATGTCATAGGGCAAATAGGTAATTTAAAAAAAAGTAAAATTTTTGCCCCACTGGGAATCAAACCTGGGACCTGAGTCTGAGACAGGTGGTCTTACCACTAGACCACAGAGGTGATTTACACTATTCCATAAAATTGTATGGTGTACGTGTGGCCCAGTCTCCAGAGCTTAACCAAAATGTATGTACATCATTTATTGCAGATAATTTTATGTTGTCATAATGTAGGTTACAGCAAAAAATAATAATAAGATTGGTACATATTTATTAATGTAACATTTTTTTTTTTTATGTGTATGTTTCAGTGTACCTATCAACAAGTTTCACATTAAATTCGATTATACATCAACCAGCTAGTATTGGATCTAGTTTTTTATTTTATTTTGCATGTTTTGTCTTAGCACATCTGACATTGGCAGAATGGTCGACATCAGCACCATTGCCATAAAGAAAAATAAAATAGAATAATATTGACTACCACTGTTTCATTAAAATTAGATATTAAATTATTTTATTGTCAACTTATATGGATAAGATTTAGATAGGGTCAGACAGGCTGTCACTTTGTGTAAAATACTGGTATCCAGCTGCATCCGGTTAGACTGGAAGGCGACCAAAACATAGTTGGGAATTGATTGATACGGATAAGTTTTACGAGTGGTTTATGGATATTCACAAAAATACAACAATCATCAAAACTATGCTTACATAGACTTTTGCATGCTTGGTGCTTATGTGCACTTTTACATCTGATTAACAGAATGAAGAAAATGTATATAGTAATAAAATGTCTAGTGACTCACCTCTTCCTGAATGCCAGCATTGCTTGAAAGTTTCCCTCCATCAGTAATGACAACAATAACAGAAGGTTCAAGATAGAATGGACATCTTCCTTGGCCATATGTGTCAATACCAGTCTGCATGCGATTTATGTTTAGAACATCAAAGGCATGCTTCAAGGCTGCACCCATTGTTGTCAAACCCAGACATTGCAAATTCTTTAATTCATTTATAAATGTTGCAAGATTCTCTTTCCACCCAGCCTGAAAATTAACAATTGGAATAAGAACCTATTACTTCATATTTAGTATAATTATAATAAAGTATAAATACTTCAGAAAATATGTCATAATAGATTACAATGGCTAGGGACACCATTAATATTTAACCACAAGCTGCACTTGGAAACCTAAAATAATCATAAAGTGTAGCAATGCATTCATCCAATACATAATTAATTCAGAACAATACAATATCAGACTTATAAGAAAATAATTGGTTGTTTTATGATTCAGTTTGAATTTCCCCCCCGATTCGCCATTTCGTTGTGTGCGCGCTCGGCCAATGAGAGTGAGTGACGAGCGCGCAGTAGCGAACGCTATCGCGGAGGCCGGAGGCAGCAACGGCGGCGGTTCGTCCTGTTTACGTCGTGCTGTCTATTTCAGTAAATTTTGCACTTTCAAAATATGTAAATGTTCTAGATTGCATATTACGGTGCTTGAAATCTATACACTATCGACGACGAACCGGCTTTGAACACTCACACCTATGCACAATCCACAAATCTTCTCCGACGAGTTCTTTCTGTTATACTAACCTTGATGTTCGCGGGTGGTTCTTCGAAAGTTAGAAGCATATATCTGTCGCCTCTGCTTTCGGGGGAACGTTGACGAACCTATGAAATAAAATAAATCAGTCCAACACACTAACACGCGATAAACAAATCGATCACAAAAACGAGGCGGTTGACGAGTCGATGACACTGCACGTACCTTTACGAACGTTTCCACAGCGCCCTTGGCTACATCGAGCAACGTTGGGCGTCCGCCCAAATAAGCTCTTTGATTCATAGAGGCTGAAGTATCTATTAAGAAAACTATAATAGTCATCGTGAAAATTGCCTAAATGTCCTTCGAAATACATTAAAATATGCGCACGCTATTATGAACTTAGAACAAAAATGGCCGCTACATCGTACGTAGACTCGCTGAGAGGCGACCGTCCGACAGCCGCTTCGACGAGCAGCTGAACAAGCTACGCCACGACGAAGACTCCAAAAGTACCACGTGACCTAATCACACGTTCGGAATTTGTCGGCTATGTCCGTTGACTAGCTACGAATGTTGCCATACTAGGATAAAATTTTGCCCCTGATGATTGTGTAGTAAAGGTAGTAATGTAGTAAACAACGATCTTTAAAATATAAATGAAGCAATGGATGTTAACATTACGTTTTAAACAATTGTGATTATCAGGTTTTACTAAATGTGCGAGACGGATATTATTACACTAATATATAATACCTATAAATGACATATTTTTTAATAATTTTAAAATACCTTAATATTTATAAAGTGACTATTCTATTATAAAAATAATAAATTACAACAAAAAAGATAATAATAATACCTATACTAATAACAAGATTAAAAAATATATTATGGGTATTTCCACACTTAGCGGTTTTTAAATTTTGAAGGTAGGCACAAACAAAGAGAAGCTTATACCCAGTTAACCCAGCAGTGGATTAAATCGGGCTGTGAATGATGATGTATAAAATAACTAACCATAAAAAAATATCATTAGAAAAACTGAAAAATATTCATAAAACCGCCAAAGTACGAAACGTATTCGTGCACTAAGGAGACACCGGGTACCTCGAAAGGAAAAGGTACATAGTTGAACGTCGAAAATTAAAATACCTACGGGTAAAATGTCAATGTTCAAAACATCGAAAACTTAAATATCGAATGACCATATAACCTAAAATTAATATAATGTCAGTTTATAAGGTCGAATGGTTAGATAACCTACGTCCAATATAACTAAAATCTAATTATCTACAAAGTGACATCGAAATATCGAAAGTACAGATATCGAATGTCCTAAATATCGAAGTAGACAGTATCGAATGTCCTAAATATCGATATTTATATGGTATGTATGTCACAGGGTAATTTAATAATTCGGATATAGGCTGATAATATAGGCTGGAGGGTTACATTGCTGATAGAAATGCTTGGCTCAATGCTGGTCCTGCTCCACAACCTCAACTAATTGATTAACATTTGAAAATACTGTTGGAGCTGCTGAAGATTGTAAAACTATATTTTCATTGTATAAACTCAATCTCCTTTGTATTATATATAATTGCATAGCACAGGTGTGAGAACTATGTACAATAGAGCTACCATTTACAGAGTAATACCTATGTCTTTCATTGACTTGAATATGCCCTGGCAGCTGAGAGTATGTCATGCTCACTCAGATGTCTCGCTGATGATGGCGTGTGTGTTGGATCATTTAGCTCCCTTCAAAATGGTTGAGCTGAATGGTGTTGATCCATGTGTCATGTTCGTGAACGGGCGCTGTCAGTTGGGACTGGTCATCTCTTAGCTGCCACGGCTTATTTTTAATTATTTCGTTTTTAATTGTTTTTTTTTTATTACGGACGCTTCTGACGTTTTCCATCGTTCTCACATGTATATTTTCAATAAGAATGATGTAACCAATACTTTGTATCAAATATTTTATTTTAAAAGAGTGTCCGTGGAGTTTTTTGCCCGTTTTTCTCCATAGGAACCTACTATTTGGAATGGGCAACTAGCTTCATATTTGTAACTGACCGACTTTTTGACAATTCAAAAGTGCCTGTAAATGGTTTAATTGAAATAAATGCTTTGAGTTTGAGTTTGGATATTGTGAAAACCCGAATAATTAGAAAATGGTGAAATAAAATCTGCGAGCAACTTGGACGTAGCTTTTGCCGGCCGCTGCCATGGCACCGCTCGCTACGCTCTCTCGGCTCACGCGCGGTTAGTCACAGTTCTAACCCAACCTAACCTATTTCAACCAGTTCAAAATGATGAAAATGAAAAAAAAAATGATTTTCCTGTAATATTTACCTAATAAGTCTAATTATTCCAGATTTTCTGCTTGGTAAACTTTGGAGAAAAGGGACAGGCATTTTACAGACATTTTTATCATAAGAAAAAAAATATGGGGCATAAATATAAATCAAAATACATTATAACACATTAAAACTACCAGTGGATCACTAATACATCATCATCTGCCTAGCCTTTTCCCAACTATGTTGGGGTCAAAAATTTCAAAACGTCTTCGTTACAATAAAAACAAAATATATTTTGCAATACAAGTAAATAGTATGTTTAGGTGGACAAGCATTTAAAGGACTATTCCAAACTTCAAAGCGATAAAAATCAAAATATTTTATTATAGTGTATAGGAAATAAAATATTTGGATTTTTATTTTACATGGGCACTTATGAAACGTCAGAAGCTAGGTGCTCGGTTCCGTTTGGTCGCTGGAGAAGAGCCGGCAAGAAAGTCCACGGCACGGCACGATAGCTGATAGCGTAATTAATTTCTGGACATTCAGATGGACATATGAACGAAGTTGTATCATTACCCGGTGTAGAAAGAAGATAGAAAGCTATTAAGACATCCGGGTTTGACCTTACCTACCTACTTTTCTAGGAAGCCTTCTTCTTCTTTTTGAATCGATGATACATAAATAGCTACGTGTTCTATGGAACCCTAAACATGAATTTATTAGATATTGAAGAAGAATCAGATTTTTTTTGACGGCTTGTCAATATTTATATCATATATCAGGAATAGGGACCACCAAACAAGATGCTATATGCTAGTATAGGTAGGTATGTAATGGACAAAGTTCAAAGTCGCTAGTAATTCCTAACTTTCCCCTATTTGGAGGAAATAAACTTTTGTAGCAACACTACCTTTTAATAAGTGGGAGTAATAAGTACTGAAACGACTTATTTGCATATACAACGCTGGAGGTAATTGACAAAAAATTATGATTACAATGTTTAATAATAATTTAAAACTTTACCACATACTGTGAAACCAACAAACACATGATAACAACACTAAATAACACGTAATAAATACCTACTCATCCTACAACGTACCACGTTACGCGGCAAATTTAAATAAAGAATTAGTAGTGCGAATGATAAGTACATAATTTAGTACTTCTTCTTTTCGAGTCGATAGCAAGGGTAAAAATATAGGTAGATGAGGCTGAATGGTTATTATAAAAAACCGGCCAAGTGCGAATCAGACTCGCGCACGAAGGGGAGCGACTGCCTGACCTCCACAACCCAGTTACTGGGTAACCCAATACCCCTTAGTAGGTAAGACTGGATATCAGACTTTCGGGCTTTTGACTACCTGTAAGATATCAAAGATCTACGAATGACAGCCGGGACTAACGGACGGCACCCATCCACGAACCGACCGCGGGTAGCGTAACTTAACCTTCGATCGATAAAGGCTCGTACAGACTGGTGCGATATAGAAGGCGCTACTGGCACCGACAAAGAAATTGTGCTACAAAAGTCGCATCGTCGCGCCCGCGATTCGCACCAGTCTGGACAAGCCTTAAGAATTTCGATGCAAAAATCATAACACATGAAATCAAGTAGGGTTTTACGGTAACGAAACCCTACTTGATGTCTTGTTATGATTTTTTTTAACTTTTACCTATCTATACCTATTCAACTCTATTAACTTGGTCGCGACTAGCGCCTGCATTATGAAGTGTCTGAGTTTGTAAGGTGGATCCACAATGGTAGCCCGCAAAATTAAAATTTTCTCATGTTTTTTTCAATTTGTAGGCCAGGTTCATGTTGTATTTTGATCAAAATATGATTCGCGACCTTAACAAATATGTATTTACAGAATAATTATAATCATTACTCGTACAATCATCATAATGTACATTTCTCTATGTTAGATTATTTTGTTCCTTTTAAGATAGGAAGTAATCTAACTAAGAAAGTTTTAATTAAATATTATCATTATAAATGATATATTAGACAATATAATAATAACGTATCGTTATGCCGTTGGTCCCGGCTGTCATTCGTGGATCTTTGACAGTCGTTACGGGTCGTCAAGCCCGAAAGTCTGACTACCAGTCTTACCAAGGGGTATCGTATTACCCAGTTACTGGGTTGTGGAGGTCAGATAGGCAGTCGCTCCATGTAAAATACTGGTATTCAGCTGCATCCGGTTAGACTGGAAGCCGACCCCAACATAATTGGGAAAAGACTAGGCAGATAGATAGATACAATATAATAATAGAACATTTACTATGGGACCAAAACTGAAAACGTAAAAAAAAATATATTATGACCTGACACTGACCTGAAAATTGCAAAAAACGTAAAAATTTCGCGGGCTATACTCGAACGTATATCCGCAGTGGTAGCCCGCGAAATTCAAACTTTTTTACGTTTTTAGGGTTCCGTACCTCAAAGGAAAAAACGGAACCCTTATAGGATCACTTCGTTGTCCGTCTGTCTGTCTGTCTGTCAGTCTGTCAATACCCTTTTTCTCAGGAGCGCGTAGAGGTCAATCAACTCAGCCTATAGCAGTCCACTGCTGGACATAGGCCTCTCCTAGGCTGCGCCACAACACCCTGTCCTCCGCTTTCCGCATCCAGTCTGTCCCAGCCACCTTTTTAAGGAGGCGTGGCGGTATCAAGTTAAAATTAATATCAAATACGTAGAGGTCTACCTACGGTCCCTTGGAGCTCTAAAAAATCAAGCTTCTAAGTCAACGCAATAAAAAAATACGGTGATTTATGCGACATATTTTGATACTCGCAAATAAATCATAACCTATAAGGTACTTCCCGTTGACCTAGAATCATGAAATTTGGCAAGAAGCAAGGTCTCACAGCACAAGTAAATGAAAAAGTCCATAAATCTTTATTTAGTAGTTTTATCATATAAAAAAATATTTACAAACTTACATTTGCAATTAGAAAATTGACCGTGGCGTAGGTATATCGATGTATGGGAGACCATGTTTTTAGGGTTCCGTACCCAAAGGGTAAAATGGGAACCCTATGACTAAGGCTCCGCCGTCTGTCTGTCTATCTGTCCGTCTGTCTGTCTATCTGTCTGTCTGTCCGTCTGTCTGTCTGTCTGTCTGTCTGTCCGTCTGTCACCAGGCTGTATCTCATGAACCGTGATTGTTAGACAGTTGTTTTCACAGATGATGCATTTCTGTTGCCGCTATAACAACAAATACTAAAAAACCGGCCAAGTGCGAGTCGGACTCGCGCACGAAGGGTATCATTATCTATAAAAAAGGCAAAAAAATCACGTTTTTTGTATGGGAGCCCGCCTTAAATATTTGTTTTATTTTAATTTCATTATTGATTTTTAAAGTGAGTATATAACTAAATATTCTGTGAATATTTCAAGTGTCTACCTGTTACCGTTATCAATATCGAGCAAAATCGAGCAAAAACATCAAGTTTGTTGTATGGGAGCCCCCTTAAATATTTATGTTATTCTGGTTTTTAGTATTTGTTGTTATAGCGGCAACAGAAATACCTACATCATCTGTAAAAATTTCAACTGTCTAGCTATCACGGATCATGAGATACAGCCTGGTGACAGACGGACAAACAGACAGACAGACGGCGGAGTTTTAGTAATAGGGTTCCCGTTTTACCCTTTGGGTACGGAACCCTAAAAACAGAATAAAAAAATACTTAAGGGGGCTCCCATACAACAAACGTGATTTTTATGTCGTTTTTATAGACAATGGTACGGAACCCTTAGTGCGCGAGTTAGGCTCGCACTTGTTTTTGCTCGTTTTTGCTTGATATTGATAACGGCAACAGGTAGACGCTTGAAATATTCACAGAATATTTAGTTATATATTTACTTTAAAAATAAATAATTAAATTAAAATAAAACAAATATATAAGGGGGGCTCCCATACAACAAACGTGATTTTTTTTGCCGTTTTTAGGGTTCCGTACCCAAAGGGTAAAACGGGAACCCTATTACTAAGGCTCCGCCGTCTGTCTGTCTGTCTGTCTGCCCGTCTGTCACCAGGCTGTATCTCATGAACCGTGATAGTTAGACAGTTGAAATTTTCACAGATGATGTATTTCTGTTGCCGCTATAACAACTAATACTAAAAAACAGAATAAAATAAATATTTAAGGGGGCTCCCATACAACAAACGTGATTATTTTTCTCGTTTTTGGTCAGTATGGATAACGGCAACAGGTAGATGCTTGAAATATTCACAGAATATATAGTTATATATTCACTTTAAAAATAAATAATTAAATTAAAATAAAACAAATATTTAAGGGGGGCTCCCATACAAAAAACGTGATTTTTTTGCCTTTTCTATAGATAATGATACCCTTCGTGCGCGAGTCCGACTCGCACTTGGCCGGTTTTTTTTATAGATAATGGCACGGAAGTGACGTAACCCTTCGTGCGCAAGTCTGACTCGCACTTGGCCGGTTTTTTAACTACAATGTTAAGTTTGTTTTTGGGATTCATTCATCCCAACTACGGAACCCTTAATTGTGCGTAGTCTGACACGCACTTGGCCGGTTTTTTGATGTGAAACATCTTTAGGCGCACGTAAAACCGATTGCTGGCGGGGCGACGCATGCTGCGTGGCGATGGGCCACTATACAGTCTATATATAGTAGTGTGTAAATGGGTGTGTAGACTGTAGTGCGATGTTTCACATCTGCCAGTCGTCCTGTGACGGCTCAATTTTTTGCAATTTGCAGGTCGTTGTATGCTGATCGCTAATATTATAAAGTAATTTTCCCCCCTAAAGTGAATATCACACTAATATTATAAAGGCGAAAGTTTGTGAGTGTGTGTGTGTGTGTGTGTGTATGTCTGTTATCTACTTCTTCACGCTCAAACGGTTGGACCAATATTGATAAAATTTTGTATGGAGGTGACACCCTGGATTAAGACATAGGCTACTTTTTATCCCGATATTCCCACGGGATCGAGACTTACGCGGGTGAAACCGCGGGGCGCAGCTAGTCTAAATATAATTCACGGCCGTATTAAATGTTTATTTACATACAGAATTATACCTAATCATAAAAATCATCAATACAACTCTCTTGTTACCTACGGTCGCGAATCATATTTTAATCAACATCATCATCTGCCTAGCCTTTTACGTCAGCGCCGCGCGCCGGCTGTCGCTGAAAACCAGCCTGGGGCTCTGTCTTGTATAGGGTCGCAGCATAATGCTGAGTGATAGCCGTTTTGCGTGGATGTGATGAATGTTTCCCCCAACCTTTTCTTATTTGTGTGTTGCGTCATGTCAAGATCCCCGGTGCAAGTGTGGGAAGGGAACACCGGGGTGGTTTTTAGTCAGTAAGAGTCTGACAGACCCCTCCGCCCATCCCAGGGCGGAGGCATCCATGAGGATTTTCCACATCGGCAAAAAAAAAAAAAATGTTTACCGCAAATAAACGTATTTTCTTTCTTTCTTTCTTATTTCCTTTTCCCAACTATGTTGGGCTCGGCTTTCAGTCTAACCTGATGCAGTTGAATACCAGTATTTTACATGGAACGACTGCCTATCTGACCTCCACAACCCAGTTACTGGGTAACACGATATCCCTTGGTAAGACTGGTTGTCAGACTTTTGGGCCGTACAAGACCCCAGGGACCCGTAACAACTGTCAAAGGTCTACAAATGACCGCCCCGGGACCAACGGCTTAACGTGCTTTCCGAGGCACGAAGGAATCTCGGTATGAAAAGATGGTCACCCATCCACGGACCAACCACGGCAAGCGTAGCTTAACCTGGTCGATCGACCCGTGCGGCAGTTATTATTTGACCACAAGCTCCTTCTATATGTATATTTCGTCTTCTATATATTTTAATCCTAACCTGATATCGACATGCATATTACAAAACACGTAAGTGTGAATTTTGCGAGCTACCTAAGCGCACTTGAGCAAAAAGATGGCAAATACATAAAAAACCTTGCCTTTTAGGGTTCCGTAGTCAACTAGGTACCCTAGTTTCACCATGTCCGTCCGTCTGTTTGTCTATCTGTCTGTCCCCCCGGCTTAGCTCAGAGACTTTTAGTAGGTACTAGAAGGCCATATTACTCACACCGACAATGTGGTCATATAAAATTTGAGCACGATATTTTTTTGGGAATCGTTGGATAGGTCGTTCTAAAATATTGCGGGTCTGTGAAAACCATTTTTCGTTTCAGGGATCCGTTTGCGTAATAATAAGCTTTAAAGTGATAATTTTTGTTAGTCAAGTGTAGTTTTTAAATAACCGCACTCAGAGAAAAAATCAATCATTAATTTTCTTAAAATCAAAATATAACACAGGTACGCTATTTCATCAAATGGTTAGCTCGAAAATCACCCAGATTAGTCTTATTGTACCTACGGCACTGACAAGAGGCTTGATAAAAATAGGCTTGTCTTAAACAAAAAAATTGCCAAATCTATACAGTTTGTGGAAAAATAAATGTTATTCTCGAACATATTTCTCAAAACTTGGTTGTTACCAAAATAAGTTTAGAAAAAAAAAATCTAGATACAAATTAACGGTAAACTAACCCTTTACTTTGAGTGTCAATGCAAAATATCTGTAATAAATATCAACGTACGTTTGGTATTTAAATTTAACAAGAACGTCTTATTAGTAAGCTGAACTTGGTTGTTTTTTTATTTTCGATTATACTCAACTCATTTTTGAGTAAATAGATAATTGCTTCATATTTTGCAATAAATTACAAGCGTTGTGTCATCGCGCTTCTCTTTCTTTTGTATGCAGTCTGACAGTGACCGCGGTTTACCTGTTGTCAGCGTCTTAAAATGTACAAACAACGTATTCAACCTATAAATAATGTAGGAACAATACAGGTTGATTATGTTGTTGTATGTTAGGTACACACGGCTACATATATTTCCAGTATAAGCTGCCCTCTCATTGTACGGAAATCCCATTTAATGCAAGATCAGCATATACTGGAAGTGTATAGCTTGAATTCAAAGTCAGCCTGGTGTATGGCTCGGACTGCTCGGAGACATTAAAAATTATACGCTCCCGCGCTGCCGTAACGAATATATAGGTATTAATAAACAACTCGATACTGAGCTGCAAATTGCATACAAAAAACGTAAGTAAACGTAAACGCTACCTTACCGGTAAACGGTAGTATTAATTTCGAGGGCTGCCCTAGCGCATTTGAAAAAATGACAATTTTATTACTTACTAAAAAACCGGCCAAGTGCGAGTCGGACTCGCGCACGAAGGGTTCCGTACCATTATCTATAAAAACGGCAAAAAAATCACGTTTGTTGTATGGGAGCCCCCCTGCAATTTAGTAACAGACACGTCATGAAGATTGTTAATTTGTTATATTGAATTCGAAGTCGAGACTGTAGGTACTTAGGATCGTAGGATATTTTATAATAGTCATTAAACCAGCCAAGTGATTATGTATAGGTAATGTACCTATCCTAATTAACGAATAACTCGTCGGTTTACTGCAAGAACTCATTAACTGACAAATAAACACTATGAATTAAGTCACTTTTAGTTTTAAAGAAAATGAAAAGAAAAATTAGTTAGTTATTAGTTTTAGGTATACCTACTTATTGTTTTCTCTATAACATCTTAGATATTTATGATATCATCATAGATCGTAGCATTGTTCAGTTTACGTAGGTAGTAAAGCAGAGAGACGTTACTAGTTGGTAAATGCAATACCTTTTGTGAATCCCATGTAATGGAAATAAAGCTTCCATCTTCATTAGTCCTAATTAATAAATGTCATATTAAACTTACATTATTAATCAATATAAATCAAATAATTCACAAAAAAAAATACAACGGATTGAACTGATCGTTACTTACGTCTTCAATTTGATTGAGGCAATGCATAATCTTATTGCCTAGCCTTTTCCCAACTATGTTGGGTTCCGCTTCCAGTCCAATCGGATGCAGCTGAATACCAGTATTTTACACGGAGCGACTGCATAACTGACCTCTACAACCCAGTAACTGGGTAATACGATACCCCTTGGTAAGACGTTGTCAGACTTTCGGGCTTCTGACGACCAGTAACGAAAAAATCCATGAATGACAGCCGGGATCAGCGGCTGGCTTTCGAAGGTACGGAAGGGTCTTGTTATGTAAAGATGGTCACCCATCCATGGACCAACCGCGGCAAGCGTAGCTTGACCTGATCGATCGACCCGTGCAGCTGTTATTACTTAGATAGAAGGCCCTCAAAAATAATTCCTAGGAAACAACTTTTATTTTTGGTGTAAAAATCGCTTTAATGTGGCAGCGCGCAATGTAACGCACGCAAAACATCTAGGAACTTATGGGGCATGCAACGTGCAACGGTACAGGAGTTGAGGGTGTTAAATATTGTATCTACATTAACTAAGAGTCTCTGAGCTAACCTAGCTGGGGACAGACAGACAGACATACGGACATGGCGAAACTATAAGGGTTCCTTGTTGACTATGGAACCCTAAAAATAAATTAGAGAAACGTAAAGTAGTCGCATAAGATGTGTAACATCTGACATCGCACCTTGGTAAAGGCAATAAGTAACTAAAGCAGCGACAGAAATTAACCTCAAAATTTAAAAAGATAAATACTGAAATATTTATTCGAATAATTATGCATTACTAGTGGTCGCCCACTGCTCGAAATTCGATTCCCCTACTTATGCTACGGCCACAATATCGCGAAAACGCGAACTACACTTCACGCGCTCTCTCTCGCACACCGCTCGACGTGTACAGCGAGACGTCGCGACGTCTCGCTGTACAACAGAGAGCGCGCGAAGTGTAGTTCGCTCTATCGCGACAATGTAGCACAATCTATATAGTACATACTAATTCCATGCTGTTAAAAAGTACTTACTTATTCCATGCTCGAGCTGTCACTTCCTGATACACACTTCCGCCCCTTTTCACGAAATCACTCACACAGAAAGCTATCGCTTTTAGTGTGAGTGATTTGATGTGTAACATCTTTCCTCTCTTCCTCTCTGAAAGATGAACATCAAAAACCATCCGCACTTTAAATGTAAGGGGCGGTAATAAAAAATAAAAAAATCAAGATTTTAATTCATTAGTTGGTAGGCGTTGTATGTTACTATGTTAAATGACACAAATTACGGACAGACAGACGAACACAAGAACTTAGCAAAACTTTAAGTATGTGTTCCTTGTTTTACTACGGAACCCTGAAAATTATCATAGTTATGTGCCTTTTTACACCATATTATGCTTTAAGTTTACATCCGTACAGAATAATGCTCTAAGACAGAATACGACTCGTATTTTTGTCGATTAATTTAATGTTCAACACAACCCTAAGACAACCATCATAATTTGTGGGTTCTTGGCGGGAAAGTGAAGTGACATGTTTAGCAGTTTTGTTTTATTTTTTTAAAATTTGTGTTTAGCCGAATATTAATGTGTAATAATGGTGGATTATTAACCATTAAGTGTTCGTGAACGTGCATTAGTGTAGGCAAATGAAACAAAACAGTGCAGCATCACTTCAAGTCCACGAGAGGTCTCAGTAAAGTGCCACATCTTTACTGAAACTTAAGGGAAGTGGGCGCCATGGGCGGGGATAACATCATCATGCATTGAATATTTCATTTCATCAAGTTTGAAACTAAATAAAGACTTGGCTAAAAGGTCCCAGCAACCAGACCATTAAAATATTATTTAAAAAAAAGGATATTGCGAGCGAATGTCAAAATAGTGCTCTATTCATTTTGTTTGTCTCATTTAGATTATATTTTTTTCTGTTCGATTAGGACTTGGACAATACAGTCTGAAATTACTAGGTCGCCTAAATTGTTACCTTTTAGCTACGAAAACTCAACCATGGAAGAAGTATTGGAAAAACTGAGTAAAACCAAGTTCGATGGATTGTATAAAAATATGGGTAGAGATTTGGACAACCAAGAGGAGAGACGAAGGGAAATGCTTAATTTTCAAAAAACGTAAGTTTTGATAATTTTTATGAATTGAGTAATTTTTTATTTAACCTTACACTAAACCAAACACATTTAATTTTAAATTTACAATTCACAAATCACACTAATAAAAAACAAAACAGATATACAATTGTTTTAATACAAATTAATAAAATGATAATAATAATTCCACCAACTTGACTTCTTGTGAATAGTCGTTATTATCATATTCATTTTATTTTATATAATGAACACTATTGTAAACCACACAATACAAAAAGGACAAACAATTGACTAACATAGACTACAAATATAATTAGACATCTCGCTGCTTTGTTGGTAAGTTTTGAACCTGCGGTTACATCCATATGCATACAAGTTATGATAGTTCTTCTCAATAGTCTTGTACAAGACTTGTCAAAACATGTTGTGTATTTAAAAACATAGTTAAATGTTGGTTACATTTTTTCAGATAATATGTTTTGCTAACGATTTTGTTCACCTATCAAAGTTTCCAATAAAACTAGTCTTCACATCTTATTTTGATGTAAATGATAAACAAAAACAGCAGACATAACATGTAGTATATATGTTTTATCAATCAAGTCGACCTATCACAGTCCATTGAGTGAGTGACCAGAGAGGACAGGGTCTTGTGGTGCAGCCTCTCCAATGACCACTGCTCCTGACCAGCTGCTGACATATGTCCACTGCTGGACATAGCCTTCCAATGTCCAGCAGTGGAAAAGCTGCACCACCAAACCCTGTCCTCCGCCTTCTGCATCCAGTCTGTCCCAGTCACCTTGCTGGAGCCACCACAAGTTTTATAACTTGGCATAAACACAGGGGTAGATAGCCACTCTCACTGGTTTTGTAATAAGAGAATCCTAAGTCTACCCTATTGTATGTTGATAGTTTCATCCTCTTAGTTGTAATTTCAGCAACCGTTCAATTCTTACGGATACATTTCGGGGAGTCCTGGGATTAGTGGATGCTGTTGAAGAAAGCAACATATTCCAAGAGGAAAGGGTAAGATAAATTAATTATGGTGCTGATTAATCTTATGGCTACTGAGTTAATGGACAATCAAGTTATGGAATAATTATTTATTATGTACTCAGATTGATTACACATCCACCCTTGGTTCCTTGGATTGAGATCTGAGTCAATGAAGCAAAGTTTTTTTTTACTGTCATTAAAATCATCATGCATAGTCATTTATAACAATTTATACTGTTGCACTTGTGAGGTATTATTCAAATATAAGTACCTATATTTGCAAGACTTTTTTCAGCTGGCCTTTGTAAATATGGCAGTTACTAGTGTCTATTTTATCATACATTTAGCACGAGCTTCCCATATAAAAATGACAACTATTGCCAGGAACATACAGGATGAGTTCATAATCAGATATCTCTATGACAGCTATGTCAACCGATAGATAGTTATGTGCATTTGTGTTTTACTTGAATTACAGGGCCCTGTAGGCTGTACCACAAAACTCAAAGCCACATAATTGTAACGAAAACCTTACAAAATATGTAAATTGTAGTGACGAGTCTACAATATAGCATAACACAAAAATAACCTTTCCATAAAAAAAGTTTTCCAAAAGACCCTACTTTGTTTCTGACAATTGTTAGAATAAGGCAACAGTAAATTGTAGTGCTTAGCTTACATATTTGTAGAATTGTAGCTGCAAGTCTACAATATGTGTTAGAGGGTATTACAATTTTATTAATTTTAAGCATTTTTATTGCATTAAAATGTTCAGTTCTAATGACAGTAGTAGTGTGAAGAGAATATTATTGTAGTTTGTTAACAGGACGTCCAAAAAACGCATAAATTTAACGTAATATAATATCACGGAAAGAATATGTCATATGAATATGTCATCTATAGGTACTAATATTATAAAGATGTAAAATTTGTTCGTAAGTTTGTTTGTAGCGGGTAATCTCCGGAACTAATGAACCAATTCTAAACATTTTTGCACTGGTAGAAAGCTACATTATTCCTGAGCGCTATAGGCTATAAATTATATTTATATCAAGCGTATTAGCCGAGCTATCACAATTTTTGTATTTCTAAGCGGAAAGAAATACCTCATAAAACAGAATTCACACAAATTCTACCAGATAGAGCATGTTCTAATTTTGCATTTATTCCCTATGACTTATAGGGAATGGTCAGCCGGTAGGCTATATATTGTCACCACGCTATTTACTAAGCAGGATGAGCAATATTGCATTTTGTTAGTATTCCTCTATGGTTTACAGCAAATTGTAAATATCGTCTATTTACAATTTGCTGTAAACCATAGAGGCCAAACGCTTAGGACATTGCAGATTTAACCTTTTAAATGATTATCATCACGCTATATCTGTATGGGGCTAAGCAGTCAATCATCGTGACATAATTATACAGGCTGGATTTTTAAGATGAGGAAGTAAGGGTATCTACTGTACCGTTGTAGCTACACAAAATCGGTCTTAGGCGACTGTCCTTGTGCCGGGGTTGCGAGTTTGTCCGAAAGGGATATCGTGGCCCTGGCACACAGGCAACGGAAGGA
The DNA here is from genome assembly GCA_963921375.1 of Tiliacea citrago. Classification (NCBI taxonomy): domain Eukaryota; kingdom Metazoa; phylum Arthropoda; class Insecta; order Lepidoptera; family Noctuidae; genus Tiliacea; species Tiliacea citrago. The sequence continues at coordinate 18,397,215 of OY992781.1, forward strand.
ACACGGGTGGGTTTTAGTCAGTAAAAGTCTGACACGCCCTCCCGCTCCGCCCAGAGCGGGAGAAGTTATTTGATGATTTCCCACCCAAAAAAAAAAAAAAAAAAGGCGACTGTCCTTCGTCGGGAGTCGCAGGCCGATTCCCGGCCACCGTAGGCGCGGGCTTGCGGATGGTGAGCTATGGGTAGCTCGCCGTCCGATAAGGACCAGGCCCGGGTCGACGGCGCGTTGTGTTCCACGCGTGCCTCAAAGAGATGTCAGCACGAACTGACAGGGTCCGTTAAGGCCAATGTCTGCCACGGTTGCGAGTTTTTCCGAAAGGGATATCGTGGCCCTGGCACACAGGCAAATGAAGGAACACGGGTGGGTTTTAGTCAGTAAAAGCCTGACACTCCCTCCCGCTTCGCCCAGAGCGGGAGAAGTTATTTGATAATTTACCACCCCAAAAAAAAAAAGGACACTGCCCTTAACTTTTTGAGACAAGTTTAAAAAAGACATGTACCAATAATTATAGGAACGCAAAAAAATAGAAAAGTGTGTATTAAACAAAATATCATGGATATTGGTGACAATTAAGTAAGTATATTAATTTGGATTTTACTTATTATTCGTTAATTTAAAATTGCAAACGTCTAAAAAACAAACGATCAAATGACAAACATTAACCAAATTAGAAGAAAAAATATACAGAAAAGACAAAAGACACATTTTTGTACTTAACATTTTTTTTTTTCATAAACGTTTAGGAAGGGCGTGGGCTATAATCAGTACTTAGTGTTGCTCCCTCTAGCTCTTCGAAATGCTTCCAGTCTCCTTGGCATACTCCTAATCAAGTTATCAATAAAATCTTGACAGATTGCGTTCCATTCTTCCTGTAATGCGTTATTAAGATCTCTCAAGTTAACGGGGGCAGGATTTCTTTTCTTAATTTGTCTTTCAAGATTATCTCATACATGCTATATGGGGTTTAAGTCGGGCGAGCGCGCTGGCGCTCGCCCGACTTAAACCCTTCCCCTGTCCCTTCGAGACGTTGAAATCAATGTTATGTGGTCACATAACATTGATTTCAACGTCTCGAAGGTATTCGACAACTACGGCCGCAGTATGGGGGCGTGCTAATTCATGCATAAATCAAATCTATCTTCTCTATATGGGACAAATGGCACTACAATTTCTTCCAAAATCTCAGTTACATATCGTGCCGCTGTTAGTGATCCATTCTCAATGAAGCGGAGTTCCGTACGTTCCATACAATTACCTGCCCTTACCATAACTGACCCTCCACCATATGCCTCTTTACCAAGCATGTTGCACTGAGCGTACCTCTCTCCCAGACGTCCCACACTTTAATCCTTCCATCATCTGGCTCCAGGCAAAATCTGGACTCATCCGTGAATAGAACTTGACTCCAAGCTTCGTCATTTCAATTTTGTGACTACTAGCAAAATTAACTCGAGCCAATCGATGGCATGTGGCAAGAACCCCACCGGTCATCTGGCAGGCAACTGTGTATTTATTCCGCCAGATTTCAGCTTCTTCCCACAGTTTTTGTGCTTACTGTAACCCCTCGAACTTCTTGGAGCTTCGTTCTTACCTCAGAAGAAGTTAAGGTAAGGTTTCTAAGCACGCTGGTTACGTCGATGAACCGGTCACCTCGGGCCACACATGTTGGTAGGTGTGCCCAGTTTCAATTAAAGTAACAGTCCTAGCAACTTGAGTGGTGTTTTTTTTTTTTCAGTATGAAAGAATGCAATAATTACATAAAAACAAATTAAATTCGAAAAAAATAAAAAAACTTTTAATATTCATTTAGTCCCTCTCAAAGAAAGAGGAGGCCTGTGTCCCAGCAGTGGGAACATTATAGGCAGATTATGTTATGTGTATTCATTTAGTAATGTTTGTGGCCAGTACGCACGATAATTACAACAGGAAAACTAAAACTTTTTTTGCGTTCCTCTAAATTTGTCCATGAGTACATTACATTAAATTGTAAAAAAGTCGAGCCAAAAGGTATACAATATTGCCGATAGTAGATAGGTATACAATATTGCCGATAATATACAGATATAACCTTTGAATGATTAGCATCACGCTATACCTTTATGGAGCTAAGCAATCAATCATGACATATTTATGAACGGCTATTTTAGTCAACTTTCAACAAAGCCAATAGCTTAGTGGACCGACGACTGCTTTGCAAACCTGTGGTACGAGTACGACTTCCACGCGAACGAAGTCCCGGGCAAAAGCTTGTATTAGATAATTAAAAGAATTTGGATTCATAAAATAAGTGACCGATATTGTTATACTTGTAAACTTACAATTCTACAAATCTATAATTCGTATAATTATAGAGGGCGTCGTGACATAGCCCTCATGCTTTGTGTTACTGTTACCCAATGATGTATATATATAATACGTCATTGCTGTTACCCTTATAAAAATGTGAAAGACTTGTAGATTGTAAATAAATTGGATCTCGGTAGGTACATATTTTTAATTTCTGCATTACGCATTTTTTTCAAAAATTTAACAATTTTGTAGAATTGTAAACTTTATTATAGGGCCCAATGCTTGGTAGAACAAATAGATGTCTGAGTATGAATAAATAAAATTACTTTGAATTATGTTTTTATGTTAATTTTATGACATACAAAATGTCGTGGATTTTCATTAACTACTTATTTTTTATGTTTACGAAATCGTGAACATTTATCTTTACTTTAAAAAAGAAGAGGGTTTTTTTTAAGATTCCATAAGGGATCCGTGCATGAAATCGGCTGATTTTGATCAATTTTGTTCACTGGTTGTGAGAAAGGGAAAAAGAATTTAAACAAAATTATTTGTGATTTGAAAAATCGAGTTGATATTTCAAATAAATTTAAGTACTCATGGAAAATCACTAATATTCGCAACAAGTTTACCAAAAAATGACGCGAGAGCGAGACTGACGTTTGGTCATCTTTTTACAAGAAACTTCTTTTGATTTTGAACATAAATATCATCAACATCACTATATGGTCTACAGGCATGTGGCTGAAGCACTTTCTTTAACTTCGATACAAAATATAGCAAAAAAAAATGTTGAAAAAAACTATATTTTTTTTAAAACCCAGTCTGTAATGTATTTTGTCCTATTATTTAGCAAACCATATTAAGAAATTTAAAAATCAGACACTAGGCTTCAGCTATCCTTGAGATAAATCTGATATTTACTTGATGATTATACAATACCTTCATTAAGTAAATCAAAGGCGAAATCCTAATCCTATCCTAACTAATATTATAAATGCGAAAGTAAGTTTGTTTGTTACCTTTTCACGCCTAAACCACTGAACCGGTCATCCTGATTTTTTTTATATATGTGTACAGAAACGGACATAGGGTACCTTTCATCCCGCAAAAAAGTACTGTTCCCGAGGAAAACAACAATAACGTTCTTATGATGATAGATGGCGCCACGTGTCTTTCGAATCATGATTGATTTATTATTATTATAGAAACTTTAATAGTGTGTTGAGAGTTTTTTGCCACCAAACGCCAAACAACAAGCAGTGTACAACCCGAATTGATTGTCAAATTCTAAATTAACGCGAGCGAAGCCGAACTATATTTTTGAGAACGCAAAAGTGATGAAACTACTAACAGGTGCTGAGACTGACACGAATGGTTTAGCACCACGAAAACTATACTTTTATAGTTACACAGACTTAATGTTTCAATTATTTCAAGCTTTCTCACAATTAGATAACAAAATGGTCGAAAAAGGTTTGTTTTTCGTGCACGGAGCCATAACTACCAAAAAATATTTCGACCTGTTACTGAAAAAAAAAATCTTTCAAAATTTGAAAAACTGTATGAACACATAATATTAAATATTCCTATCTCTAACAGTTGCCTTAGCTGTAGTGATCTCTGCTGAAAAACTCACCCAGTTTATTTAAAACGTTTATGTTATTTCAGGTTACTTATAAACCACAAATTTATGTTGCTGGTTTCAATAGATGTGCATATAAGGAAGTTCTCATGCAGTCAGAATGGATGATAGAAAAACCAGATGATTTCCATGAAAACTGGTATGTGGTACCCTGCCCTAAAGGTATTAGAACGCTAGTGGTAGCCAGCCGGGTAAGCAGTTTTTTATTTTTCATGTTATTTCTTATGCATCTATAATCGGTTTTAGGGAAAAGGACCAATAGAAGACCACTCTTGTGTCTGTCTGTCTGTCTGCGACAGAGGTTTTTGACATGAACTATGTAAAGTAGTATTTTGCGCGTAGATTGCAAATCAATAATTGCCAATTTGGTGTTTCTTTTATGTCCTGTTCTGTCTTTCCAGAGTTTACTTTTTACAAACAACTTTACTTCTTTGTAATACATATTAATGAAATATAAACTAATATTACAAAGAGGTTTTATACTTTTTGAACCTTGGCCTCTTCCAGAGATACTGAGTACACATTTGCAATTCCAGGGCAAAACCAAACTGTTTTCTCGGGATGGTATCCTTGTAAGGACAATTCAGTCTGCGTTACCAGGTGGTAGCCAGGTTTCACCTGGCCGTAATAGTCGATGCTGCATTCTGGACGGTTTCTTAATACCTACTACAAATACCTTCTATGTTTTGGATCTACTGGCATGGAACAACCACTTAATGGCTGATGGAGAGGTAAGAAAGATACATTTTCAGTAGGGGCTAGTGAATGTTTTCATTGCATTTGATAAGTATGCTTAAATGTTAAAGCATGTAAGTTTTTCTCGCAAGACAGACTTTATAGAAATCATACGATTAACACTTGAGTACATCGCAAATCAAACTATAATAATACGAGTAGGTTGGGGAAAAAGTTTCTTCGCATTTTTTAAGAAAATTCAAAACATTTTTTAATATAGTTTATTTACATTTAACTAAAGTATGTAGGTACCATTTTGTTCGATAACTTTTTGCTATCTTGTAGGTAGGGACATGATCCCATTGCTATAGAAATTTTGGGACTTCTGATCAAAATACCGCGACAAGTGATTTTGGCAGTCCTCTCGTGATGTTAACCTGACACTGTCTAATGAATTCTGAAGAGACCGAAACAGGTGGAAATCTGAAGGTGCAAGGTCAGGACTATACGGCGGATGCATTAACACCTCCGAGGCAAACTCTCTTAATTTTTGCTGAGTGGCTAAAGATGTGTGAGGTCTAGCGTTATCATGATGAAAAACCACACCCCTTCTGTTGATTAATTCCGTCCGCTTTCTCTCAACTTCTTGCTTTAATCTCATCAGTTGTTCGCACTAGAGTTCAGAATCGATGGTCCTGCCTGGTGGTAACAGCTCATAATGAATAATGCCCTTCCAATCCCACCACACACACACAGCATCACCTTGTTGCGAGTTAACCCGGGTTTCGCCACAGTCTGTGAAGCCTGACCGGCCTTTGACCACGACCTTTTTCGCACGTTCTCCGTCCGTTCTCCGTCGTACGTGATCCACTTTTCATCACCAGTTTTCAGCTTCTTCAAAAATGGTTCGGTTTCATTACGTCGTAATAAAGAATCACAAATGAGTACACGGTTCATAAGGTTTCTTTCCGTGAGCTCGTGAGGTACTCAAATATCGAGCTTTTTTGTGTACCCAGTTTTTTTCAAATGTGCCAAAACTGTTTTGTGGTCAGTTCCCAGCTCTTCAGCTACGTCGTAACTACTGATATACCGCATCTTGCTCCACTTTTTCAAAAATGGCATCCATTTTATCCGTAATAGGGCGACCAGAGCGACGTGCATCTTTGACTTCAAAATTTCCGGATTGAAAACGCTTAAACCAAATTTGTGGACACTGCACTAGGTCCATAAACATCACAAATTTTTTTCGCAGCTTGCGTTGCATTTTTGGAGCAGTGGTGGTCGAGTGGTAAAGGCCGCGGCTTACGAGTTGTAGGTCGTAGGTTCGAACCCAGACAGGCGCTTTACTTTGTGTAAATTATTTCATCACCACTGCTCTCAAAACGGTGAAGGAAAACATCGTGAGGAAACCGGCATGTCCTAGAACTAAAAATTCGAAGACATGTGACATCTTACAACCCGCACTGGGCCCGCGTGGTGGATTACAGCCCACTCCCTCTCACAGAAAGAGGAGGCCTGTGTCCCAGCAGTGGGAACATTATAGGCTGATTATGTGTTGCATTTTTACCTTTTTTGTAGTAAAATTTTAAAATGTATCGAATTTCTTCATTAGATTCACTCATCTTGACAGTACGAAAAACAAATGAAAATCACACATTTTCCTAATTTGAATTTGGAATTATGTTATTTAAAATTTAAACTTTCAATGATACCAAAACCAGCCAGATACAAATGGTACAGCCAAAGACATTTTATTACAAGTTCATACATACTATAATGCGAAAAGACTTTTTCCCCAACCTAATATAAGACAAATCTGTGACAGCAATTAAGTCTGTCCTGACTTCGTAATTCTTATACAAACACAACTAGTTTTATGATGTAACTAATTCATGTTTTTTTTTCTATAATTTCAGACTGAATTCCGACATTATTGGATGCTATCACAGGTAGAAGAAATACCAGATTTAGGGAAACGCTCAAAAGATAATCATTTAAAATTTAAAATTATACCGAAAGTGCCATGTGATCCGGATAGTTTTGGAGAGTAAGTCATTTTCTGTTATGGCATCAGATACAAAGTGACATAATTATTTCAGATACTTGTGACTGCCTCGTTGGTCTAGTCAAGTGGTCGCAAGCGCTACTGTTGAGCACGAAGTCCGAGGTTCGATTCCCAGGTCGGGCAAAATGTTATTGGGTTTTTCCACCAGGAATTTCTCAGTAGCAGTCCGGAGTCTGGATTTGTGGCCGGTTGATACCAATAAGGTCGCCTCCTATTACGTGGGATTTAAACATAACTGGCGAAACATGGGTGTACTTTATTTATTTATTTAAGTACCTAACCCTTCGGGATTCCAGGCGTGATATTAGGTTATATTTCAGATAGCTGTCGGCAACCAAGTGGTACAATACTCAGCCGTAAATATGGCAAATCGAGTTTTATAAGATTGAGAAGGATTTGTAGAGCGTCTTCTCTGTCACTCATGCAGTATTTTTATCTTACGAAGTGACGCGCGCTTTACTTGTGGTAACCAAGTGTACAAACACGCTGTGGATATATGCGTGAGGAAGAGTAGCGTCAGCTTATAACACGCACACGCACAATTCCGACTTCGCCATTGTCCGGACGGTACTTAAGGCTCCTGCGCTTACATACACATTCACAGCGTGTTTGTACACTTGGTAACCACAAGTAAAGCGCGCGTCGCTTCTTGAGATAAAAATACCGTGAGTATGTACAAGAAAATGTTTTTAGGAAATATCCTTATAACATTTTCTTGTAGCTTCAGCGGTTAATGACCCATCTCAAATTATCAAACACATCACTAAGGGGCTCGTGGCTAAGTAATAACAGCCGCACGGGTCGATCGATCAGGTTGAGCGACACTTGCCGCTGACCATCTTGACATACTGAGACCTCTCCGTGGCTCGGGAAGCATTACGAATCATTAGAATCAGCAATACAACTAATACTCTTCGTAGAATCATATTGAAAGACTATTTCATGAAAGTCATTCAATAGGATTCTACGAACTTAGAGAGTTGTATTGCTGATTCTAATGATAATAATTCTGTAAAGCCATATTTGTTACGTCCGCGAGTCATATTTAGATCACCATACAACCTGTAACTGACCTGCAAATTGCAAAAAAACATAAGAAAATTTTAATTTCGCGGGCTACCTTAGCGCACCCCCCCCCTTAAGCCGTTGGTCCCGGCTGTCATTCGTGGATCTTAGAGAATCGTAACGGGCCTTCAGAAACCAGAAAGTCTAACAACCAGTCTTAACTCTTACCAAGGGGCGCCGTACCAGCTGCATCCAGTTAGACTGGAAGCCGAACCCAACACAGTTGGGAGAGGGCTAGGCAGATGGTGATGATAAACAGATCTCTGTATAATTATTTAGTTTAAAGATAGAAAGGAATTATCGCTGATTTGTTACCTATTAGAAAATAGCTAATTATATTAATTATAATTCTTCAATTACAGTTTCATGATGAGATTCCCACATTATCAAAATTATTCCCCTAAACTGGATGGCCTATTGTTTTACCACAAGAAAGCCCATTATGTTTCTGGAATAACCCCATTGGTGGGCTGGCTATATCCTTACATGGTGCCTGAAGTGTTTGGACCAAGTAAGTAAAAAAAATAACCAGCGAACCTTACAATAGTCGCATATGATGTGTAACATCTGACGTCTCACCATAATAATCGGCAACTGAGCAGCGACAGAAATTAACCTCAAAATTTTAAAAAAGCTAAGTACTGAAATATTTATTCGAATAATTTTATTCATTAGTAGTGGTCGCCCACTGGTCGAGATTCGAACCCCTCTACTTACAATCTATATAGTACTTACTAATTCCTCGAGTTCACTAATTGTATGCTATTAAAAAGTACTTACTTATGCCATGCTCAAGCTGTCACTTCCTGTTACACACTTCCGTTCCTTTTCACGAAATCACTCCCACAAAAAGCGAGAGAAAGAAGACAAAATAAAAAAAAAATTAAAAGCAGAGATTTAGATTAGAAAATTATTTAGTAACATGTACCTATAATAAAATGCTTATAATAATATATTTTCTTTTCTAGATGTCAAAATAAATCCAGCTTACATGATGGAACGACCAGTAAACTATGTGAACCAAGCAGATTTTATTTCGAAGTTTCCAAAAAAGAAAGAGAGAATACGACGCAGTCACCGAATGGACACTACAGCTCCAGCGCCGGATGCAAATGATCTTGTAAATATCAGAAACCCACATCCGCACATTCTATCAGCTTTATCAATTTTGTTTCTTATTCCTTTTAGCCTAGGAAACTATTACTAGGATCCTAATGAGGAATTCTCACCGGGATTATGCAATGTGTTTACGATAACAGTTGCGAAAAAAAAAAGCTTTCAAAGGCCTCGAAAGTCGCATATATCTCGATAACGTGTCGACTTTTTTTCGCAAATGATATCTTAATATACTTGTCACACAGTATTTCTAACGCCTAAATACCGGTAATAATACCGGTGAAAAATCTTCACTAGGATTTATTTAATTGCAAATTTGCCTATAACTGAGTATGTTTCCTGAATTTCCCGAAATAAAACGCGTTTATCTTAACTTCTTACATTTAACTTAACTTAACTCACATTTAACTTAACTTTAAAACATTCTAAAAAGTTACTTCGTCGCTACAATACACCATAACGTGACAGAGACAGTATGATACTTACGGAGAATTTCACGAATTATACTGAACGCGTTCAGCGCATCTAAACCGCGTTCAAGAGCTGTCAGTGTCAAAATTGTTTGGGCTATTGACACCATAGACCTATAAACCTATGGACTTGCCATACCTACAAAATTAGCGTGACTACCTACAAAAATCAAGTACTTAAAATGGCCGCCTTTCGTAGGGTTTCGTAGGCGGCCGCCTTTCGTAGGTACTGCGAGTGCGAGAGAGAAAGCAATCAACCGTTTGACAGCACATTGCCGAGTTTTGTACCACAAAACAAAAACTTGGCAGTAAACATGGCGACTGGTCACGCATAGACTTGATTTTGACGTCACTCAAAAGTCTTGCCAAGTTTAGCCCTTGACAAACATGCTGACTAACATGGTGGCTGATTTCACCAATGAAACTGAACGCGATCAGCACATCTAAACCGAGTTCAAGAGCTGTCAGTGTCAATATTACAACGAAAATAATGGCACTGACAGCTCTTAAACGTGGTTTATGTGCTGATCGCGTTCAGTTTCATTGGTGAAATTGGCACTTAGATGACTTTTCATAGGTAGCTCTTGATTTGTTAGAAATAAACAAAACGCTTTATGAAATGTCTGTGTCGATATGATAGATATTTGTATAACTATAATTCTTCATATTCTAATGTCGTGTTTTGTTTACAGTTAGTTGTGGAGGCTCTGACAGAATCCGGGGCATTTGATCCTGAAGAGGCAGATAAAGGAAATGAAGCGAGCGCTGTAAACATGGAGTAAGCGAAGCTTACGATTTGTGTCAAATTATTTATAATGTATTGTCGAACAAGCTATTTGTTATACAGGCAGCTAACTTGGAACTACTTGTAAACAACGTTGTGAGTGTGCTGAGTAGTCAATTCTCTTAACATCACTCATAAGCTAAAAATGTTGTACACACTCACAACAGAAATGTTTGTCTGTATACCAAATAGCTTGTTCGACTTTACTGGTTTTGAACCAGAAAATGTTCTTTAGATTTCTCCTAAAAGAGTCAGTGTTGTTAAGTAGCTATTTAGAGCTACTTACTAGCGGTAAGTATATGTGTCGTTCCATATCATTAAGGAAGTCTTAGGGGACGAATGCACTGCCCGATTTTTCGTAATTTACCAAGCGAAAAAATCTGTAGAAACAATTTCTGGGACACGATGCATTTTCACAGCAACTGCGATTCTGAAATAGGGTCGCTTTCGATTTTGTAGATTATCCTGGGATAAAAAGAACTATACTGTGTCCAGTGTATACTTGACTGTGTCCCAAAATTCATCCAAATACGTTCTGAGGGGCATTTGTCGGTATTTTTAAGGTTTAGTTTGGATCTCAGTCTGAATGTCTTTAAAATACATCGAATTCAACTCTTCATTAATAGCTTTTGTGGACGAGACACCACAATTTTTCCAACTTATCCTAGGTCAGTGAATGTTTATTTTTTGGACGGTGAAGTGAGAGTAAAACTAATCTTTAATACCGAAATGTGTGTCAAGTTTTTGACATTAATTGTCGCTGAGATGAGCTTGCGGTTAGTCGCAATGAGGAATGGAGAGTTCCGGTGTAATTAATAAACGAAGAAACACACGTCCAATCTTTTGAATTTGTTCTAAGAATTAGTGTAGATAAAATTATCCGCAGCAGGCTTAGCAGTCTTGCACCGTGATTTCAGTCCCTTAAGAGTATTTTTTACTATTTTTATTCGTGGGTATAGTCGCCGGCACGTAACTTGGCAAGTTTTTGGCATAGTGGTTCACGCATGCATGTACATTTAGTGCAAAAAAAAAATTACCACTTTTATTGCTTGTCATTATTCTATGGTTGTTTGCCAGAATTTATTATTAAATATGTCTGTTTAGAAGACAGTTAAAGGAAAGGAGAGAAACATCTAAAGATTCTTGCCAAGTTATGTGCCGGCGACTATAACAGGGTGCAACTAAATTATTGTAAATATAATGCAGATTTACGTAGCCCTGGATATGGCTGTTTATGATTCTGGTGATATAATTTTAACTAAGTATTTTTAATTAAGTTAATTGTCAACTATTTTATTACCACCATTTGTGTTTAATTTTAGATGTAACTGTAGTTAGACATATAATAATTATGTAATGCAGAAAAGTTATTCTCGCCTGATTAAATTTTTGCATAGTTCCCAATTTGGCTTAAGCTAATAAGAAGTATTATTCGGAATCAGGGTAATATTGGCTTAACTTCAGGCGAGGTAGTTACTTGAATATGAAATAGTAGGAAAATATTATTCGACAACTGCAGACTACTCTCAACATAACAATGTATTAAATGTGTTGTAGTATTTTTTTTTTTTTTTGGGTGGGAAATTATCAAATAACTTCTCCCGCTCTGGGCGGAGCGGGAGGGCGTCTCAGACTTTTACTGACTAAAACCCACCCGTGTTCCTTCAGATGCCTGTTTGCCAGGGCCACGATATCCCTTTCGGACAGACTCGTAACCCTGGCAGGGTGTTGTAGTATACGCCAAAGTTCGTGGGAACTGCGGTTATAATACGCAGGAGCGAGATGACACGAGACTTTTAGGTACTTAATATTTACGTCTTACTCGCACGTTCTATGGCCGAGACTGCTTTAAGTCTTGGCGTTTAATATAGTCCCTTTTAAGACGCTCAGGCTGCGCCACGTTTGCCTTGTGCCATTGCGCGAAAGCTTGCACACGAATCGGTAAATTTCACCCGGTTTGTCATTATTCGCTGCCGGAAACCGAGAATTTGAACCGAGATATCGCGAAAAGCGGCTCATTGTGTTTCTGATTCTTATTGATGGCATTCTCGGTCCCATCGTAATTAGTAAAGGACTTTTCATCCCATCTATTCGAAGGGTTCCTCGATAAGTGCGAGCAAAATGGGTCATTCTGGCGCCCTTAACAGTGATGAAATGTCTTTTGAATTTGGAACACTATTTAATTAAAAATTTTGAATGCAATTCGCTTCGATTAAGTCCTGGCCTGTAGCAAAAAAGCGCTCCTGCCGAATGGTTAACCAAATTAAAAAAAAACAATACCCGGGAACTTCTTATAGAGTCTGAAGATAATACGAATACCCAAGTGATAAATAAGTCAACGATATTTTCTGTTCCCAACAAAACAGTTACAATAAACTTCCAAAATTGCGAAAACGTATCTAATATTAATATAAAATTGTAATTTGGTAAATATAAATATTCGTCACTACTAAAAGCATCTCTTATTTATTTTTTTCATAGAGGGGGATTAAAAGCAGAGTGTGCCACACTGTACCAAAATTATTTCACCTCGAGCGACGTACTTTGAATCCCTCGCTACGCTTAGGATTCTACTCTAGAATCCCTCGTGACGCTCTGGATTCAAACAATCGCTCTCGCCCTAAATACATTATTTTGGTCCCTCATGACACGATCTACTATTAAATATACCTGTTTGAACCCATCTAGTTGTCTATTTAATCAAAAGTTACTTGAGTGTCGACTGTTATCGACTTGTTGAGTGCGCTCTTATACTTAACATATTATGACTGAAATTCGTTCGACATGCCGGATTCCCTGATCCGGCCGCATGTAGCAAAAAGTAAAAAAAAAAGGTGGTAATCTTCATAGCTTTAATTAGCATTGGAGACTATTTTACAATTTAAAATTGTCTACTGATTAAAAAGGACCAGCGGGGTAATGGCGAAACACACAGTAGCTATGGTTTTCATTTTGACAGTTCAACAACATTCATTGCGTTATTTAGGTTGTTGAGCAGACAAATTTTTCGAACATATGAAGCAATTGATTAGCAATATACTTCAAAATCATTCAGATTGTATTTGATAGTGTGTTTCGCAATTGGGGTGCAGATTGGCATTACTCGGCACCAAAAGAAGTGTAAAGACTGGTTAAAATTATGATCCGTTTTGGATTTAAGAACCGTGGAAATCGAGCTAAGCTGTGAAAGCCTTTATACTCCATTGGTTTAGGTTAGTTGGTTGGTTTTTCTAATTAAATAAAGGTAAACAAATCGTAAAAAGAGTTTTTTTATAGATGACACTTTCTTGTTTAAAAATACGTTGTTACAAATTAAATTTATTTTTGATTTTTACGATAGTTTGCTCATATTAGTTAAACTTTATCATTTATTCTTAAACTACTCTTCGTTGATGTAACTGCTTGAGCATATTTTTTTTATTAGATTGGTAATAATACTATAATATATAGTAAGCTGTATATTGTAAAGAGCCCAAAAATACAGGTTCTCTAAACGTCAACGAATTATAACGTTGCTAAATTGAAGAGCACAACTGTGACGTAGCATGACAACTGAAGTGACAGGTATTACGTTTAGTCGGTTACGTGGCAGCTCTCTTGTGACGTGGTTTTTTTTGTTTATCTTTATTTAACTACCTACACCAATGGAGTATAGATATTTCTAAATATTTTATGTATGTAAATATTGATATATGATCTATTCGATGCACCATCGATAGTCACATTACATACTATCCGCCTTATTACAAAACAAGATTTATATTTTGACATTGCTTAAACCATGGAGCCAGTTTTTGTAATAAGAACGTAACAGTGATTGAAATACCGTTCTGTATTAGGAACTTTACTATAGTGGGAATAAAGTTCGAAATTCAATAATGGCTCCATGGTTTAAACATGGGCCTGAAGATAAACCTTGTTTTGTTATAAGACGGAATGTGTCATAAAATGTATCTCATTAAGGAATACTTGTTAGTATTATTTGTGTTCAATGTTCAGAACTGAATGTATAGGTACTCTTTTCAATTAAATAAATTTTTGATGTGATTTATGATTTTGATTTCATATTGAATATATCAACTCAGCCTATCACAGTCCACTGCTTACATAGGCCTCTCCCAGGCTGCGCATAACACTCTGCTCCTCCGCCTTCGGCATCCAGTCTCTCCCGGTCACCTTTTTAAAGTCGTCGGTCTATCTAGCTGGGGGGCGGCCCACACACTACGCTTGCCGATACGCGGTCTCCACTCCAGTACACATTAATTAATACCTATTTGGTCTAGCTAGACTAGAATCAAAATTACCGACAAAGCCGGGCGAGCGTGCGAGGTTCGTGATGCTGATGACTCTTGAGAACAGCTTGTAGACATGGCTTAGAGGTTAGGTGGACCTATAATTCTTAAACAGGACATATTCGCTCTTCTTAACCGACTTCAAAAAAAAGAGGAGGTTTTCCGTTTGTCGGAATCCTTTTTTTTATGATTGTTCCCCGATTACTCTTAGACGGCTGGACCGATTTGGAAATAGTTATTTGTGCCACAAGAGAGAAAAGTTGGTATTTGCTGAGAGTGTTGATTTTGAATCAACACTCCCAACAGCCGCCGAGTAAACGAAGGATCGGAGCGAAGGGTTAGAATCCTGAGCGCAGCGACACGAGATGCAAATAATAACTTTGGTCTCCTGTAACACATACAACTTTCTCCTTAGCAGCGAGAACATATTAACTAAAGGTAAAAAAAATCATCATCATCATTTCTGCCGAAAGACGTCCACTGCTGGACATAGGCCTCCCCCCAAAGGGGGTTGCCATAATCGCCACGCTTGGCAGGCGGGTTGGCGATCGCAGTATGGTGTTAAAATGCATAGAGAACGCTGCTGCCCATTCTCTAGTAAGTCCCTTAGTCGCCTTTTACGACGCCCACGGAAAGAAATAGTATAGTGCTATTCTTTACGTCCGGCACCACACGGAAAAGGTACAAAAAGGGAAGAAACTACAATATGGTAAAAATTAAACCATAAGCATATTTGTAAAACAAACAATATCAATAAATTAAAAGTTAAAATGTAATAATTACATTTATAACAGATGATTTGCAATTTTACGCTTGATATGAAGTTAATATGTGTATCCGAACGTTTTATTGTTTGTTTCTTTTTTGGGCCTAATTGTATGGAATTTGAAAATCGAACTTTGAATCGACCGTTTTTTTTTTATCTCGCTTTTTCGTATCGAAGAGAAAGTGGCAGAACAAAGTGAAGTTCAAATCTTTCGAATTTTGTGAGAAGGTAGACCCAGTAGTTCGGCTTATTCCGTCTATCCACCCTAAAACAGCCACCTTAGGGTGGATATCCGGAAACGCGAGTTCATGTATCCACCCCGGACGGGGTGGATAAGCGGAATTCATATATTATTTTCTTCCGATTCCTCCTCGGCTCACAGTGGAACGAGTGTATAGGAGAGGTTGGACTTACCCATTTCCGAGAAAAAAGTCTAATTTTGAAAAAATAATAATGCCATCGTATTTAACTATCAAATGCCTTCAAAACTTGTGCTGACAAAATTCTTTTTATCTCTCGTATTTCAGGAGTTAATTGAGAAAATGTGAAATTTTACTATGCAAATGACTGTATCTAGCTCCCTGCCGCCTGATTCCGGCCTCGTTTCAAGTTGTGGGCTTTACTATCGTATTACGCATAGCAAAAGGTACATTTACTTCTAAGACACATGGTGCGCCAAACGTGCACCTTCTGACATATAGGGTGATGTATTTTTTTACTGAATCGAGCTCTCTGCCTCCTGAATCTGATCCTATTTCAAGTTGTGGTCTTTACTAGCATAATACACACACCAAGAGCTGCATTTAGTGCTAAGACACATGGTGCGTCAAACGTGCATCTTCTGACATATAGGGTAATGTATGGGAGAGGTTAAACATAGGCATTTCCGAGAAAAAAAAGTCTCACTTTGAAAAACAAATAATGCCATCATTATTAGTTATCAAATGCCTTCAAAACTTGCTTCAATTCAATTTTCTTTTAATCTCTAGTGTTTCGGGAGTTAGTTGATAAAATGTGAAATTTTACTAAAGTAATTTTTTAAAGGGATGTTTGTACACTTATGCGACGATGCCAATCCCATCGTGCTTCTACAAATAACAACTTACTCCTAAACTAAATTATCTAATCTTAGTCACACAAAACTTAATTTACTCTAATTTCTTATCTAATAAAAAAGTATATAATATTTTTGCTGCATCAGAAGTATCAGTATCAGAAGAAAATTCCAACATCCATTACCGATAATTTTAACGAATTGAGAAGTGCCTTTCTTTTGTTAGTATATCAGACAGATTCCACCAACACATGATGTGCATCCTCTATTTTACCACTCAACTCACAGTTAGGAGAGTCTGATTTTCGCATGAGGTAAGCAAAATTGTTTAGTGGAATATGTCCTGACCTCAAACGATGCGCAGCAACAATTTGACAGCGACTCAGTTTCGACCCGGAGAACCAAGGTATATGAGGAGGCTCACTCTGTATACATTTATACCAGATTCCTTTTGCTTTTGATCTCTTATTAAAATGTTCTTTCCAAGATAAATTGTTTAATTTTCTAAATTTACTTAATATTTCCGAATAACTTGGTAATAAACCCCTTGTTTGTATGCCTAACATAACTGCTTCTTTGGCTAATCTGTCAGCCTCCTCATTACCTGAAAGTCCAACATGGGACGGCACCCACTGAATAACAAACATTTTACCTGTTTGGTTAGAATATTGAATTTGTTTCAAAATAGTTTACGCTATAGCTAAACCCTTTGAACCGTTATGAACACATTTAGTAATATGCTGTAGAGCGCTCTTGCTGTCGGTACATATCACCACTTTATTCGCATTTAGTTCCAACACATATTTCAAGGCCTCAGAGATGGCAAATAGTTCAGCCGTCATAATGGAAATATGATTATTCAATTTACAAGTCCGGTGACACTTATTTGCTAAATCACAATATGCTGCGCCTACTCCAATGTTACATACTTACAATACACAATTACGTCTACTCAATAATGAAATTAGTGTTGGTCATTTCCTGGACATATTGCAGAATTTATAAAATACTGCCTGCCCCGCCTCGGCTTCGCACGGGTGTACTCTTTTTTATTTATTTTTAGTTGGTAGATAAGTAATGATGTTTTTTTGTTAAAAATTTGATTATTAGTACTTAATATTTTTTTATTTTATAATGTGTTTTTTTAAAATGTTTAAATGGTTTTGATGATTTTTAGCCCATTTTAGCCAATGACGGACTTTTTGAGCAAGAGGATGAAATATATTTTTTGCTTGTAAGGGTATTCTTCCTAGGTGGCTCAGGTCAGGATCTGATGATGGGATCCTGGAGAAACCGAGGGAACTTGTCAAATATTATAGGCACACCTATAGCTATTTGGGCATTTTTTATAGTAACTCGTACATTTGCTCTCAGAAAGCACCATTTGGTTGGTATAATAGTACCTATTTCACGGGTTGCGATTCGATTACTTTAATATGGTTGCTAAGCATTTTATGCTCGTCACAATGCATATGCTGAAGTTGAGCTGATGGAAAAGTATCAGGAGAACTTTTCAACAATTAACGTCCCGGCATCGGGAAAAGCAATATTTTGTAAAAGGTGATGGATGAGCAGTTGACATTCTACGCTGTTGCAGGTAACATCTATATTACGAACCGACCCACTAAATATGTATTTTTCTCACTTAGTTTATTATGGATAATGCTATAATAACTTCCTGTCACTGTTATTTACATAGCAAGTAGGGGTATCCGAATTTGTGTGGGGAATGTACCAAAACTAAAGAGTGAAAATTAATAAAAAAACTGCAAAGTGAAAAATAACTATAATTTTTGAAGTCTGTGGCTAAAAATGAAAACACAAAACCAGACACCGATTTTCGAAGCTAAAGTTATTTTTCTGCAGTTTTTTTTTTTCACTCTTTTTTGGAACACTGCTACACATACATAATCAGCCTATAATGTTCCCACTGCTGGGACAGAGGCCACCTCTCTTCGCGAGGGAATGGGCTGTAAATCTACCACGCGGGCCCAGTGCGGGTTGGTAGATGTCACATGTCTTTGAATTTTTTGTTCTAGGATATGCCGGTTTCCTCACGATGTTTTCCTTCACCGTTTTTAGAGCAGTGGTGATGAAATTATTTACACAAAGTAAAGCGCCTGCCTGGGTTCGAACCCACGACCTACAACTCATAAGTCGGGGACGTTACCACTGGGCCACCACTGATCTCTTCAAGCTATATATTTCCAGTATACGCTTACCTCTCATTGTACGGAAATCCTACATATATTATACTCATATCCTATATTATACTGGAAATTTATAGCTTGATGTGTAGCCGTGTGTACCTTCCCCACACAAAATCGAATACTAGTGTTTTTTTTTTGGTCAAAGAACTTTTTTAAAGAAGTGTACCATCACACCATTGCAATTGTTCCATAACAGCGGTGTTTTCCCCTCGAGTATGGCGGAATCAAACAGCTTCTGAAGGGCCTTAAGAACTGGTTTTCCACTGGCTTTCGGGAGTTCGGCCGTAATTCCGTCATCACCCCACGCCTGGTTGTTTTTCTTGTAAGAATAGTTTAAATTAGACAGTTTAGTTTAAGTGTAAAACTGTTTTTATTGCCTCCATAATATTTTATTTAATCCAAAAGTGCCAGCACTAGTGGCAAAAAGTCAGCTAGTGTAATTTGCCCCACCAAAATTAATTAGTATAGGACAGTGGAAGTCAAAATTGTGAACATTCCACTTTGTCCCACTCTGGTGGGGTAAAGTGGAATAATCCAGCAATTGATTGGCCTTTTTCAATTTGATGAAACAATAATGGTAGGTTAGTGAAACTAAACTATATAATGTATCTATCTATTCATAATTATATGTATCTATTCATACACGAAATCTCATATGGGGTCATTGTACTCATCATTATGAACAACTTTTACTATGGGACCAAATCTTAAATCGCGAAAAAAAAATCTGCTGTTCCCTAAATGTTCCATAAGCATTTATGCTCAAAATGTAGGGAGCCGATGATTTACTTTCGCGATTTAAATTTTGGTGTCATGGTAAAAGTTGTTTATAATGATGAGTACAATGACCCCTTAAGACCAGGCAGTCTAAATCAAATTTCCACGCTAACTCCGCCCCTTGCTCCCCGCCACTCCGTTATGTGCTAAACGCTAACACATCAGCAATAAAGTAGAATATCGCGTACGCTTTGATCGTGTTCGAGCACGAAACTAAATAGCGTAAGGGTCAGCTCACACCGAGCCGGGACGCTACGCGACGCGAGACGCATCGCAACGTCGCGAGGCGCATAGTAAATTCATTGGCAACACGACGCCTCAATGCGCAGCGAGACGCCGCGCGGCGCAGCGGAACGTGTCTACATTCGCCACGTGCTCCCGCCCCGCGTTCACCCGCAGTCTACCATTTGCAAGCGCATGAGCACGCCGCGCGTACCGGCGATTCACCGCTGCGTCGCGATGCGTCGCTTTACGCCGCGAGACATCACGAGGCGTAAAGCTGCGTGGTGTAACGTATTCTAAATTCTCACAATGAAATGTGTGTCTTTTCGTGTAGAAAATAAAGTTATATTTTGAGTCGCTCTTTTAAAGTGTGCGCGCAGCGTCGTGTCGCGTCGCGTCTCGGTCTGAGCTGACCCTAAGTCTCAATTCTTATTTCGTTTATAACTAAAGTAATAATTGATCTAGAGAAAAAATATCTGGCGGCTGGATAATAAACTATATTTTCTTGCTGTGAATAATATCTTAAAAAAGACATGATTTTCGAATAAAAAATATATCTAGAGAAAATATTACAATTACGCTACTGTAACTGTAACAGGAAAAAATCGGTTGTCTGTAAAGTCGGTTTACTGACGATAGTTGAACGTGACAACGTCATAAGCCTTAAATGGAACGCCTCAGAGCGAGGTAACGCCGCATGAGAGGTAACGCCGCATGAGTCATGTTTTTTCGTGCTCCATCGAATAACACGTTGTCACGTCAAAAGATCCAATAAATCATATTATTATAATAAAGTTTAATTTGCTTGTATGTGTACTATTTCAGAATATTCATGCAAATTAACATAAAAATAGGGAGCCTCCTCTTGTATGAATAGATACACCATATTATATAAGTATTCAACGATAAATTCGACACCAGAAAATAGGAGATAAAAGCTAATTAATATAAACGACATTCCCAGCCTATAAACTATATTATGTGACAGTAGGTAAGGAAAGGTAGGTAATAAAATCTTGGCGATTGTTTGCAAACCGTAAATCCAGATATCCCTAAGAGAATGAATAGGTAATAAATAAATGGCTGCTTAGACGTACTGAATGTTGGTTAAGAGATCGTCGTTAATTAAATAAAGCAATAATACTTATTAAAATATGGTGCCCCGTTGGTCTAGTGGTCGCCAGCGCTAGTGCTGAGCATGAGGTCCTGGGTTCGATTCCCAGGTCGAGCAAAGTGTAACTGAGTTTTCCATTCAGGAATTTCTCAGTAGCAGCCTGAAGCCTGGATGTTATGCCCGGGTGATGCCAATAGATTCTAATGATTACAATCCCGTAAATATGTATCTGTTATAGTCGCGAATCATATTTTGATCAAGATACAACCTGGCACTGACCTGAAAATAGCCAAAAACGTACCTAAGAACATTTGAATTTCGCGGGCTACAGCTGCTGATCCACCATAAAAAGGAAGAAAATATTATTTATGTAAAGGAACGTTAAGGTTTATCTAAAAGCGACATTTAGCATTTGAAATAGGTAAGAAAACAATATTTCATCCCTTGTAATTTCTTTCTGATTTACTACCACCTTTGGATAACGTAGAGAATTGAACCGAGAACACGCGATAAATCGGTATTTGTAAGATATTACGGTGTCCCATAAAAATCTGGAAGATTCGGCGCATTTTTAATAGATGACTGTAAGAAAGGACTGCTGATGAGCTCAGTATTAACGGTCGCACGGGTCGATCCATCAGGTTAAGCTACACTTGCCGGGGTTGGTCCGTAGATGGGTAACATATGTACATACTAAGACTCCGCCGTGCCTCGGAAAGCACGTTAAGCCGTTGGTTCCGGCTGTTATTCGTGGATCTTGACACTCGTTAGGTTCGTCAGAAGCCCGAAAGTGGGGATGCACCAAGATATTGTGGTCTCAGTGGACAAGGGCCTAACCCCGCTCTCCTTGGCGGAAGAGAACTGGTGCAAACCTGCAGTACTTGATACTAACAATCGTCAGGCAGTATGGCAAACCAACGAGTTTCACGGATGCTTTTTCCGGGCCCTCCATGGGTCTGATGTTGATTTTTTGGTGTCTGTATCTGTCTGTATCCTAGATGCGTTTCGGCAACCTCTTCGGACAAACCGAAGGTTTTGTCCGTGCGATTATGGATGCAGTTATCATGACGAATTATCAGAAATACAATGCCAAGGAGAGTACGGTTGACATCTGTCGGGCACTGTCTTTTTCTGATCTGTGGTCGGGCATGCCACCGTCCCGGTGAATAAATCCGACATATTGATTCCGGTTGTTCTCGTCTTGCTAACGGCGAGTCTAGTGGCTAGGTTTTTCCAACAGCAATTTGCCTTGCAGTACAACCTTGTGGTGTCTGAAGTACCGTACTTTAGGTATGTGCCCGACCCAGTTTTCGAGAATGGTCACGCCACATTGTACTAGAATCAATCTATCATCACTGACAGGACTACTGTAGCCAATAAGCCTGATATTGTAGTGATAGATCGACGAGAGCGCCACGCGTGAGACGTGGACTCAATAATCATTATCCTTGTACTGATAATCGTTATGGTTATTGATCTTATAGCGGAGAGCCGCAACAAACACCTCAGGAGGCTCTCATTGCGCTGTTGAGTACTCCTGGACACGGCACGCATAGTGAGGAGGATCCTCTCTCTAGAGCCCTGACCACCGGCAGCTTGGACCTCATTCCTGATGCCGATGGGCCACTATTTATTATATTTTTAAATGTTTTTAGGGCTCTGTACCCTAACAGGAAAAAACGGAACCCTTATAGGATCACTCGTGTGTCTGTCTGTCTGTCCGTCCGTCTATCACAGCCAATTTGCTCCGAATCTACTAGACCAATTAAGTTGAAAGTTGGTACAAATATGAATTTCTGTGACCCAAACACGGACGTGTAGCAGAAATAAATGAATTTTGAATATGGGGGTCACTTTTGGGGACAAAGTAAAAAAAAAAAAGTTTTGCACATGGTACCATGTGACATATCAAATGAAAGGGCTTGATGTAAGTAACGATTCCAGATATTTTTTTTAATAATTTTAAAATAAATACTTTTGAAGTGATTCAAGAAAATCGATTGACCCTGATCTCTGAAACTATAGAGCCTACAATTTTGAAAAAAATACTGAAAATTTTACTTTACTATATTATTGAAAAATCAAATTGATTATAGAATAATCTTTATGAAGTCTATGGTTTTAAAATAACATTTTAAATCACTCAATATTGTGCGTACAGACTTACATTTGCAGTTGTACTGTATGAGGGAACATGTCTTATCATGTTTAGTTCGTTCTTGGGATCATTTTGTCCCAACTACCCAGGAACCCTTCATTGTGCGTGGTCCGACACGCACTTAGCCGGTTTTTTATAAAAATATGTAAAAGTAATTAATAGTCACTTTATTATGTAAAAGTTCGTGTCTGTTAATGATTAAATTTTCTATGAAATTACAGTTTTTTCTTATAATCATTACATTTTCAAGCCCAGGGGCCTTACTCTTCAAACTAATTTTAATTCCAATCTAAAGCCAATACGATTCGAATCTTAATTTTGCAGTCACGTGATTCGGTACTCTTGAAAACAATATTGTCAACATTGGATTGAAATTGGGATTGCCCCTTGATTATTTTCCATACTTCGGTGGTCAAGTCTGAATCTAAATAGGAGAAATTAGCGAAATCCTCCGATTATAGATTCTATAATCTAAGATTATATCCACCGTGGCATTTTAACCGTCTTACAACGGCAGGCCACTTCATGTATCCAATGACTACTAATCATTCATAAAAGTATTTTTTTAAAATTAACATTTGACTAATTAAAAAAAAATATTATTATTATGACGCATGATGTAGTTTTAACACTGCACGCTGCTGCTGCTGTTTGCACAGTAACGGCTAAGGCTTTGCAGGGAGGCTACGCAGGCCATTAACAAATATAGGTAGTGTAGAGAGAGAAAGGAAACTCAAGTTAAGTTAATACATATATTTCCCTAGTATGCTAGGTCACTGGGTAGGGGTAAGGTCACTGTTCACAGTTCTGGACACTATCACACCTTAAATGAGGAAGGGTACCGTCCTTGGCAGCACGTGGCAGACGTAGTGGCTCCGCATGGGCCAGTTAGGCCGCCGAGACTCCGCAGGCGGCGTGTTACAGCTTAGCACACGGGCAGCACACAGCTTAGCACACGGGCAGCGCACAGCCTAGCACACGTGCAGCGCGCAGATGGAGATAGAGGTTTTTGATCCTTAAAAGAAAGAGGATTGATTGGCATAAAAAAAGTTTTTGTGAATATTGCCCATTTTCCTGCTGACTGTACATTTTTTTCAAAATCTGTGAATGCAGATCAAAATTTCTCAAAAAGTTAAGGACAGTCTCTTAAGACCGTTTTCCTGTAGCTTCAACGGTTAAGGTAGATGCCCTTACTGCCCCATCTCAAAAATCCACCCTGTATACCTATATATGCATAAACATGTACACAGGCCGCTGCACGTCGTCGCCAGTCTGGCGCAACGTCCCGTGACGCAGTTAGCATGTCGGTGACGCAAACCCAAAAGTTTTGACCCTACCAAAAATCGCTCAACACGGCTGAAGAAGTTTTCGCTTCAAAAGTTAGCATTAGAGTGGAGGGCAGGTACACTCTCCCGGACTCCCCCTACTTTTATAAAGACACAGGAATAAATACTGATCCTTTAAGTGACGGTGTTGAGTGCCCTCCTATAATGCAGAACAGATCTACAGATTTATGCCATTAGCCTCAGCCACAAGTTATGGCAATTTTACTATAGCCGCGTTTGGCAACCATCCAGGATTGTGTCCCGTATAGGTACTTGACCGATGGCCATCGGCTTTCAAAAGAAATGACTGACGATGTTATTTCATAGAGTAAGAATAAATGCAACCTCACTCAGTTTGGACCTTTTTCCTGGCCGATCGTGTTTCTGCGTAGTCATTTGATATTAGCCTTTATTTTGCGGAACTTTGAAAGCTTGGATACTACTAATTTTGTTGGAGAATAGTTTTAGTTGAGATGAAAGTGTAGGAAGGATTTTCGAATAGGTTTAACGTGCAAAATAGAAGATTGAGTAACTTTTTCCAATTATTGTTTATCCTTGTTTAGCCTGTAAGTTATCTACGTAGATAGGTAAATCATTTACTTAGTGCACACAAAAGTAATAGCACAACACACAAAAGCACAATTAAACTTTAGCTAACTACATGAATAAGCGGGACGAAACGGCCGTGTGTCACCACTGTGTGGATCGCCCGGAGGACACGGTGCATACGGTGGAGGTCTGCCCGGCTTGGGTGTAGCACCGCCGTGTCCTCACGGAGGCGATCGGCGGCGGCTATCTCTCGCGTCTGGCCCTGGTTCAAGCCATGGTTCGGAGCGCGAGTGCATGGGAGGCCGTCACCTCCTTCTGCGAAGCAGTTATGCTAGCGAAGGAGGAGGCGGAACGCGTGAGGGAGAGGCAAGGTTCGCGCCCTCGCACCCCTAGTCGCCGCCGGAGACGCCCCGGGCGTCGGGAGTCGCAGGCCGATCTCCGGCCACCGTAGGCACGGGCTTGCGGACAGTGAGCGATGGGTAGCTCGCCGTCCGATAAAGACCAGGCCCGGGTCGACGCCGCGTTGTGTTCCACGCGCGCCTCAAAGTGATGTCAGAACCAACTGACGGGGTTGGGAGTTTTCCGAAAGGGATATCGTGGCCCTGGCACACAGGCAACGGAAGGAATACGGGTGGGTTTTAGTCAGTATGACTCTGACGCGCCCTCCCGCTCCGCCCAGAGCGGGAGAAGTTATTTGAAAATTTCCCACCTAAAGAAAAAAGAAAGCTAAATACAGGATGGCAGGGACATCGACGCACTACCTGTTACCGTGGATTCAGTACACGATTTTAAACCCCCCATGCGTTGTTAAAATTATTGGTGCTATGATAAATGATTTTATTTCTGTAAGTAGGTTTGTTGTACAAATACTTACACGTCAATCATATTTAAAAAAAAAACCGGTCAAGTGCGAGTCGGACCACGCACACTGAAGGATTCCGTAGTTGGGATGAATTTATCCGAAAAACAGACTTAACATTGTAGTTGAAATAGTAGATTGTTATACAAGGGTCGAAAGGAATTTGTGACTTTCATTGCACCCGTGTTAAACACTCTACATCTTTCCTTTGAAATTTGTGGCAAAAGATTTTTGAGACTTTCCCGCCCAAGTCAACAAACTACGGAACCCTTAACAAAGTCAACAAGAAACCCACCACCACCACCACCACCATGACCATCTGTTGTGTGGTGTAACCGTCGAACTGGCCAGTCATAAGTCTCGAGTTCGAACCCAAGGCACGCACCTCTGACTTTTCGGATTCATGTACGTATTGTCTAATTATCACTTGCTTAAAAAACGGTGATGGAAAACATCGTGAGGAAACCGGCATGATTCTCGACGGCATGTGAAGCCAAGTCAGAGGCACATGGGTGGCATTAAAACTTTACACTTACGTATGATCCTAAGTAGCATCATACGTAAGTGTCTTGGTTCGTTGGTGTTGGTAGTCTGACCAACGGCCTCCTTTCCTCTATCAAGTCGTCATGCAATTCCCTCTCCTCCCGCATCTTGCTGTTGAAGGCACTCATGTCTACCTTTTCAAGACCGTACAGCCCATTTAGCATGCATGGTAGATATCAATGACCTGCAGAAATATAGGTAGGTACAGCTGCAGTCATAACAACTTTTCTTTGAGTTTTATCTACGAATGTCAATATGTGAAGGAGACTAAAAAATTCTATCTACGTACGATCCAAAGTATTTATTTTAAAATAAGCCGTATTTTAATAAAGATAGATACAGAAGCATGAAAGTAGAATAAATGCAGTGGAAATGCGTTCCTTGCGAAGCATGTCTGGCGTGACTATGAATGATAGGCTAAAAAATGAGGTGATAAGGCAACAGTGCAGTTTAAAAGAAGATGTAGTAACAAAAATTGAAAAGAGTATGCTTAGATGGTTTGGTCATGTTGAGAGGATGAGTGGAACGCGACTAACAAAAGGTATTTATAAAGCAGAGGTGAGTGGAAACGCCGGGAGGGGACGCCCTAGGAGGACATATAGTGACCAAATTGGTGATGTTCTTCAGAAAGGTCAGGTGCGTAGTACTCGCAATCGGCGTGCGTGTATGACCAGATGTATGAACGTAGGCGAAGCAAAAGGAGTATGTAAGGAGCGTAGCAGGTGGCATTCTATAGTTTCTGCCTACCCCCATGGGAAGAAGGCGTGAGTTTATGTATGTATGTGTGTAGATACAGGTATATTTTACGCGTTGTTTGTGCGGTTTGTCTCAGGTGTTTGTAACACGAATTTATTTCCTGCGAACAAATCCACACAGTTATAAATTCTGTATACCTAACTACCTACCTGCCTACGTACGTGCTTGATGCGTGCGTACCAAGCTCCCTTTGAAGAATGATTAAAACGTACCTATGTATGAGAAATTGAGAATTTACCACCCACGTATTTTTGGTTCAATTAATCAAAGATTATGAAAGGTTTGTGAAATATGTGATTATTGAATAATCTCTGAATTATCGTGTTTTATTTCTTATAAAGGTTATATTTACTGTTTCTCTCCCTAGGTGTAAAAAAAAAACCAAAAAGGTTTCAGTGTACAGCGGAAAGATTAATATTTTTTAATGTCTAAGTAAATCATTTTCGTTTTATTTTTCGGCCGAAAATTAGTCTTAAGCCGAAGCTTCTTTTTCGTTTTCGGCTGAAAATCCATTTTCGGTCGAACACTAATTACGAAATGTCTAGGTACAACTATGCCTTAACACAGAGTTTAACCAAAGTTTCTCTAATTGCGTAACACACTATCAATTACAATCTGAATGATTTTGAAGGCTATTTGTTAATCCATTGCTTCATATGTTCGAAAAATTTGTCTGCTCAACAACATATATAACGCAATGAATGTTGTTGAACTGTCAAAATGAAACCCAGTGGACGACGTGCGATGTAGGACACTTTAGATAAAAACTGTATCTTGTTCGTGCACGATACTTAGGTACACACGGCTACACATCAAGCTATTATACATATCCAGTATAAGCTGATCTCGCATTGTGTAAGATTTCCGTACAATGAGAGGTTAGCGTATACTGGAAATGTATAGCTTGATGTGTAGCCGTGTGTACGATAACATATTATATATAGACAGACAGGCTAGGTGAGTCTTTATATACCTACAGTATATACACAGTTTACATCGGTACCTACAGTGTAGTGTAGTAGTGCAATAAGCTGAGCGATGGCCGTTTTACGCGGACGTGACGCATATTTTAGCCTTGTTCTTTCGTATTTATGTTTTTTTTTGCGTTATGGTTACTGCATATAAACGTGTTTTGTGCTTCTTTTAATTTTTTTACAACCACATTTTAGGGAGTTCAAAAGCGTTTATCTATGAAAAATAAATATAAATATGGTCTTTCAAACCATGTCATAGTTATATCATCACTGCTTACTAAATATTAAGTAAGTAGGTACCTACATATTAGTAGCCGCGGGTAGTTACTGAAACTATGCTTTGGAAAAAATCTACTTTGGGAAATCGTTAACAATTTACCCCACACGTCAGAGTGTTGCCCACTAATAAATTCAGGAAAACTATATTTGCCTGGCTTCTAGACAACATTTTGACATTACATTTTATCAACACTTTGTGTGTGTTTATTGACTTTTTATTTTTTAAACATTTGACATTATACATACACACAATTAGTTTTTGACATTTCATTCATAAATAAAACATAAAAAATTGTACTTACCTATTTTCTTTTCAAACTAGATTCAGATTCAGATTCATTTATTTGCAAAAACATGTGTAGATAATATACATGGTATGATGCTTATTATAGGTGTTACAAGGTATTTTTTTTTGGCTCAACATGTTTGACCATGGCTGGTGTACAAATTCGGTCGAAAGACAAAAGGTTTTCACAATTATGATACAATGAACAATCATATAAGTAAATCAATAATTAACAACAATATTAAATTAAATAGGTAAACAATCATGCGATTCAAAATAAATAGAATAGATGTCAGTATCTTCAGAACGATTTATCATTTAAAAATTCATTAACATTATAATAGGCTTTTTCTGTCAGTATTTTTTTAAATGTTTTCTTAAACTGGTCTATATTTAATTTCTTAACACAGCTACGGATATTATTATAAATTATTGGCGCTCTGCATACAACGCTTTTATACAGTAGTGCTGTCTTAGCTGGCTGAACACGAATTTTACTATTATTCCGGCGATTACGTATTATAATGTCCGATATTCGAGGAAACAAATGGGGGTTATTTCTCACAAATAGGGCTATTTCCAAAATATAAAGTGACGGAAGTGTGAGTATTTTATGCTTTGTAAAAAGTGCTGTGTAAAATTTCTATTCTACAATAACAAACTTTTTTAAAATTTTCGCAATGCAGTTGTGCGTGCTATAGCCATTAATAACACGTGTTTAACTCCTACCCTACCACATTATATTTTTCAACTATAAATTATCATTTTTTTTTAACATCTAAGTTTTTATTATGTTTTTATTTTTTTGTGCTATGCACACTTGTTTTCTCAACTCACTTTAGACATTGGCAGAATAGTCGACACCGGCTTTGCTTGCCGTTTATCAAAAATAGAATAGAACAGAATAATATGACATATTTTCTCACCATAAACAACATGATTCAGTTAACAGCTCTGCGGGCAGCCAATCAGGAGCATCCGAAAACATTGAGTTGCATTACTTTGTTATGAAGTATTTATTAGCCACAAGTAGGTCAATGTAATTCTGAGAGCACGTAAACAGTAAACACCTGTAAAGTTGTTGTACCATAACATTTTGTTGTTTATTGTAATGGGCTGATATATTTTCTCTAACTTCTGTAGAAACCCCTGCATGCTTTTAAGACTATAGATATTATTAACGCCTTCTCATCATCATCTTCAGCCTACAGCAGTCCACTGGTGGACTTAAGCCTCGCCAATTGCACGCCATTCAGCTCGATTCTCGGCAACTCTCATCCAGCTTCTATCAGCTGCTGTCTTTTAGGTTGGTTTTATAGTCACGCCGCTAGACGCGCCGCTGGGTTGCGCGCTGTTAATAGCGCGCGCTTGAACACCAGCCGCGCTACGCGCAAAAAGAGAGGGGTCCGTATTTGCGGACTACCGTGTACCCTCCGCAGCCTGGGAACTTATGTTCCGGCACTGCATGCCACGCCCCCTTGCGGGGGCGTAGCGAGATTAGTACTATACTGGCCGTAGAACTAGAAGCGCACGAGCGGCGCGCTCTTCGGCTGCGCCGGCGAACTGCGTGCGTTTACTGAACGCGGCGCTGCTCAAGCGCGCGACTTTGAAACGCAACTACAACCCCATACATCTTTGAACGTGCGCGCTCCAACGGCGCTGCCGAAACGCGTAACAAAAAACCAGCCTGACATACATAATTATAAATTAAAGTCGCTTTTCGTGTCTGGCTATGTGACCGCGTTGTTCTTCTAAACTACGCAAAGGATAATGCGATTTTCACTATCATTTAGAGAGTTTATTCCGGAAGGTTTATGTGTAAATGCATTACTAAACTTACAAATAATAAAGAAATCTCCATGTGTAAAATCGTGCGAAGCAGCGGTTCGCTAGTTTTCTTTAAATAATGCAACCGTTTATAACAATAATTTACTTATTTTTATTGATACCAGCTTTTGCTTTTGCAATTAAAATAAATAAAAAAATAGTTTGTTATTTGAACTTTTCACACCTAGCACTCTCTTGCCGCGCTCAAAAGGTCAACAAAGTCAATAGTCAAATTATTTATTTCAAAGGCACTTGTCAAAATTTACAAAAAAAAATAAATTGATACTAGTCGCCCCTTTCAAAAGGTAGTTTCGTAAGGATGAGAATGGGCAAGAAACTCCACCGTTACTCTTTTAAAATATTTTGTTACAATATTTTGTATAGATTATACATTAATGATTAATTTATAAAATTACTATACCATAATAGGTAAAAAGAAAACAAAATTAAACAATGACAGATAAATTAATTATGTGATAGATGCATGATATGCTCACATATTTACAAACATTGTACCTAAAAGTATACGTTTTCCTATAACAAAAAAAAAAAAAAATACTCTACTAAACAAGTTAATAGTATGGGCAGCACTGCAGTATGGTCCGCGCGTGATGGAGGCTCTTTTATTCAGTATGATCCTTTACAAAATGAGGTCTTAAGTATTCCCATTTCTATAGTTATAGTTATGCTTCAACTATAACAAAATAGTACCTACATTTTGATGCAAATGTGAAAAGTTTCAAGCATGAAGGCTATTTGCTGAGACACTGACTAGTATGTAGTCAGTCATCCGTGGCATACCTTCTTTCCAGCTCTAGAGCGGGAATGGAAAGTAAAAGGCACGCGTGTTCAAAACACTGCATTGTGAACCTAAATTTTAATGTTTTGGTGGGATATTATTATTTTTATTTTAAACCTACATATTGTGTAGCTATAGGTAGGCCTATTGACAAATTTACGATTATTGATTTTAAATTTTTGAAAGATTTGCTATTTTGCTTTAGGGCCGCTCTGAACCATTGCTGTAGGAACATAATTATTGCGTGGATTTTCGGACTTATCCAGAATTGATAGAAAAACCGTTTTTCAGTATGCTTTCAATGGGTAGAATCGAAATAACTATGTGACATTATGAGAGATTCGATATTCAGTTACCTAAACCTACGTTTTGTAACCGCGGTGATTTGTGAACAACAGTAGGTACGTAGTACCTCCGTATGTCAACATCTCTATCTAACTCCATAAAGCTGTGCTGCTGGGGAATTTATTCCGCCACTTCTTCCCAGTATAGCACTAGGAAGTGGTGAAGGGCAAACGTTTTGGGGGACTGTCTTATGTAATTTTGACGCTCGAAATGTGCTGATTTTCAACCAAATTTGAATAAATGATTTTGATTTTGATTCTAACAAGAAAGCTAGGACACCAACAAGATTTTTATATCTAACTAGCTGCGCCCCGCGGTTTCACCCGCGTAAGTTTCGATTCCGTGGGAATATCGGGATAAAAAGTAGCCTATTGTTAATTCAGGGTGTCAGCTACTTCCATATTTTTTTTTATCAAAATTGGTCCAGCCCTTTGAGCGTAAAGAAGTAACAAACACACACACAGTCATAAACTTTCACCTTTATAATATTAGTGTGATTTAACATGGTAGGTAAATCAGCAGTGCTATTCTGTAACCACCTCACTGTGAAAACTTAGGTGAAGTGAGCGTGGAGTGAAATGCCAGTGAGGGAATGACACTATTAACAACTCACTTCAAGCTCACTTCACCTACGTTTACACGGTGAGATTTTTTCAGAATAGATCGGCAGAACATTTTTATCAAAAAACATCACATCACCAACACCAAAAACAACGTCAACGTCGTCACGTGGTCATCGTGTAAATGAGAATATCGGTTCGCTTTGTGGTGCCCGCCCACGAGCGTTTTTGTCGGCGATTTTTGTCAGATTGTATACATTCTAACAAAAATTGCCGAGAAAAACGCTCGTGGGCGGGCTCCGTTAAGCAACGTAGCCATTAGGTATCTTATCACTAAATTCATGTAGGTATAAGGTAGGTACAAGCAACAAGGGCCAAAGAACTTCACGCTCTCGTTATGATATAGGACTGAACATTATTCATGGGCCTTTTCGTGTTATTACCATAATAAAAACTGCGAAAATAAAAAGAGTAATTTGACACAAACGTCTTGTGGCGGATCCCGCACTTAGCTAAGCTATATGGGCTATAAAATTCTCTTTTGTTTTTATAAACGAACGCCACATTTCAGATTAGTTTACTACAGGGTACTTACTTTGCGACCGTTTACACGTCGCTGTTCTAGATGTTTTACGGTAAAACTGTTGGGATCACACGTCAACACCCTGTTAATACTTTCACTTTTACAATGTTTGTAAATATGTGAGCACATGTATCTATCACGTAATTAATTTATTTGTCATTGCTTAATTTTTAATTATTTTTACCTATTGTGATGTAGTAATTTTATTCAAGGTGATCGTCTCCACACAGAAATATGTAGATATATAATTAATGTACTTATACAAAATATTGTAATACAAATTTTAAAAGAGTAAAGGTGATATCGCGGGCGCGACAGGCAGTGCGACACTTTCGATGAAGTTTTCATAGAAATTGTGCTATTAGTGTCGCGTTGCGCCTGTCTACGGGAGCCTTGACGGTGGAGTTTCTTGCCCATTCTTCTGTTGGTGCTGCCCCGCACCCTACTAACCAGGGATGTGCACCGCTTCCGCATTACTGTGTAGAAGCAGTAAACGCGAGCTTTAGCAAACATCCCTGATGTGCTGCAGTATTGAGGCAACCCCATCAGCACCCTGAATGCGTTATCGTATTGAACGCGAAGGGCGCCGTATGATTTCTGAATATAATGAGCCCACAGACTGCAAGAGTAAAAAGACGTGTAGTAAGCACTAAATATAATGCGCCTGACCACCTTAGCTTAGAGGCACGCCTACTGAACCTACAGGTAGTCATGTTAGCTCTCACACACAGCGCCCTCCGCTCCCTGTCAATATCCTCATTATCTTTGAGAAAATAATAAATGAATCAGTTCATATCTACGCCAAATTCCACGAAACGTAGACGTGACTTCGTGCCTACTATTTATTTATGTAGATATTGCTCACGTTTTCTTTTATGGTAACGCTGTTACATATCACGAACTGTACTCGCGTGGGCTGCACTTGTAGTGAAACATAGCAATGACGTTTAGTCGTTAACTCGGCTTTGAATGAGTTGTGAGTGCATTACGTCATCTATAAGTAGGTACAAGAAATAAATATCACTGTAGGTACTGCGTAGGCGATATTCATTTATTATTGCGTGCGTAATCGTCTTGTGTATAAGAAAATCAGACGAACGATGTCGAAGATTTGATTAATTGTAAATGGTGGAGTTCTAATTAGGATTCGTTGATCTGGGAGTCTACTCTGTAGATAAATCCGAAGTATCGGCCAAATGTTCGGCCGTTTCCTGGCCCTGCAGTCTCGACATAGATAGCGATCGCTTTACGACCAAATTCCGTCGCAAAGTCCTAATGGGGTCCCTAGACAGTCAAAATTGCTTGACAAGAACGCATCACATCACAATCTTGTCAAACAATTTAGACCGTCTAGAGACCACATTAGGACTTTGCGACCGGATTCGGTTGTAAAGCGATCGCTATCTATGTCGAGACTGCAGGGCCTGAATACGGCGAAAGAAAAAAAAACCGGCCAAGTGCGACGCGGACTCGCGCACGAAGGGTTCCGTACCATTATCTATAAAAACGGCAAAAAAATTGCGTTTGTTGTATGGGAGCCCCCCTTAAATATTTGTTTTATTTTAATTGAATTATTTATTTTTAAAGTGAATATATAACTAAATATTCTGTGTATATTTCAAGCGCCTACCCGTTGCCGTTATCAAAATCGAGCAAAAAAATCACGTGTTGTATGGGAGCCCCCTTAAATATTTATTTTATTCTATTTTTTAGTATTTGTTGTTATAGCGGCAACAAAAATACATCATCTGTGGAAATTTCAACTGTCTAACTATCACAGTTCATGAGATACAGCCTGGTGACAGATGGACAAACACAGACAGACAGACAGCGGAGCCTTAGTAATAGAGTTCCCGTTTTACCCTTTGGGGTACGGAACCCTAAAAAACGACAGTCAAATAGATAAGTCAAAGTCAAAAATGTGACTTGAAGTCGGTAAGGACTCAAAGTCAAATAAAGAAACTTTGGAAGTCAAGAAACGGCCAAACATTCAGCCGATACTTCGGATTATCGCTTCGGAGTATACCCCCTGGTGGTCGCAAGCGCGACAGCTGAGCGTAGCATAGGATGCTGCGGGGTAATTCCGTAACACACTTAAAATGACAATTGATCCGCAAGGGGTTTCATTTTCCTGCCAAGGTTGCGAGTTTGTCCGAAAGGGATAAGTGGCCCTGGCACACAGGCATCTGAAGGAACACGGGTGGGTTTTAGTCAGTAAAAGTCTGACACGCGCTCCCAGCTCCGCCCAGAGCGAGGAGAAGTTGCTTGAGAATTTCCCTCTCAAAAAAAGGGGTTTCATTTTGACAGTTCAGCCACGTTCATTGCGTTATTTACGTTGTTGAGCAGACGAATTTTTCAAACCTATGAAGCAATGGATTAGCAATATCCTTCAAACTCTCCGATCGTGATTTTAAGTGTTTTACGTAACTAGGGTGCTGTGCTGGTGTCATCCTAGGGTCGGCAGATGAGCTATTGGGTTTTTCTATAGGGAAATTCTTAGTAGAACCTCGGTGTCGGACTTTTGTCCGGTTAGGCGGCACGGCATGGCAAGGTATTTTTAGACGACGAATAAAAATATTACTTAATAGTATGGAAAAAAAGTTGAAATTTCAATGTTAACGATCCTAAGTATACCGCGGTTTTGTTTTTGTACTTACGACCGTTAACATTGCAACTTTATTTCCTTTATTTATTTTATTCGTCATTCTACTTATATCATTCGTCGCCTAAAAATACTTTGCCATGCCGCGCCGCCAATGGGCCGGCCGGGGCTTAATCGCTAAAGGCTCGCTTCTACAACCGTCGGGTTTTACTATGTACTTACTTCTACCTCTTCTGAAAAGGGTACCTATGCTTAGATGGTTTGTCATGTTGAGAGGATGAGTGAAAGGCGACTAACAAAAGGTATTTATAAAGCAGAAGTGAGTGGATCCGAAACGCCGAGAGGACTTAAAGTGACCTAATTGGTGATGTTCTTCAGAAAGATCAGGTGCGTAGTACTCGCAACCGGCGTGCGTGTATGACCCTAAATGAACCTAAAGTCAAAGTCAAATTATTTATTTCAAATAGGCACATAAGAGGCACTTTTGAACGTCAAAATTTACAAAGAAATAGAATTGATTCTAGTTGCCCCTTCCAAAAGGTAGTTTCGTATGGAGAAGAATGGGCAAGAAACTCCACCGTTACTCTTTTAAAAATGTTTTACAATATTTTGTTTGAGTACATTAATTATAAGTGAAGACCATGCACCTAGAATAAAATTACTATACCTTAATAGGTAAAAGGAATTAAAAACTAAGATAAAAATAAATTAATTATGAGATAGATACATGGTGTTCACATATTTACAAACATCGTAAAAGTATATGTTTTCCTAAAAAAATTAAAATAATAAGTCAGTGTGTGAGTTTATGTAATCACAGGATGATATGTTTTCCTAAAAAAATTAAAATAATAAGTCAGTGTGTGAGTTTATGTAATCACAGGATGTAAAAAATCAATGTCACAAAAATAACAAATTATACAATTATAACAGCAATCAATTTGATTTTGTCTAGACTCTAGATTGTCCTATGGAGCTGGACCAGCATGTTTCCAAGCATTCCTATCTTGGATATAATCCTCTAACTTGTAATATGCATGTTTACATAGCGTACTTTTAATATGTGTTTTACATTGTCTTTCATTTAATTGCAATATATCACAAGGTATTTTGTTGTAACATTTAACACCCACCACCCCATAAAAGATACAATGTATGTACTTTAGATAATCTGAAAAATGGTTGATCTATTTTATCTTTATTTCTAGTATTAAAATTATGTCTATCACTTATCTTATTAAGTTTTTTTTTTTTTTCCTTACATACATAATATTTTCATAAATGAACTGGCAAGGTACCGTCATAATGTTAGGAGCCTGTCCGAAAGTTATGAGTCTGTCCGAAAGGGATATCGGGGCCCTGGCACACAGGCATCTGAAGGAACACGGGTGGGTTTTAGTCAGTAAAAGTCTGACACAGAAAAAAAAAAGGTATCGTCATAATATTAATCTTTTTAAATAGTTCCCTAAGAGGTTCGCGGCGACGTAGATTATAAATTGCTCTGACAGCTCTCTTTTGCAAAATAAAGATGGACTCAATGTCAGCAGCCCGACCCCACAGTAAAATGCCATACGACATAATGCTGTGGAAGTAGCTAAAATAAACCAAACGCGCGGTTTCTATGTCTGTTAGCTGTCTATATCTGTTTAGCCGCCCCGCAAGAGAGGTCATAAATGTGGTCCCCATTAAAGTTTCTCGTCTAGAGTGATTCCTATGAAAACCGTTTGATTATAATAATAAATTATAGTTTTTCTTCGTTCAATATGATATCACATTCGCTACTTCTAACATTAGGTAATTTAAATTTAATACATTTGGTTTTTTTTCATTTAGTACCAAATTATTTACCGTAAACCAATCTTGGACCTGAAGAATAGAGTTATTCACGTCGTCAAGATTTTGTGACCGTCGGTCTATTTTAAAGATCAATGATGTGTCATCTGCAAATAACACCATCTTCGGTTGATTTTGAAGTGATTGGGGTAAATCATTAATGTAAACTAAAAAGAGGAATGGACCCAATATCGAACCTTGAGGGCCGCCCATTGCCATTTTAGACCCCAATGAGTTTACGCCGTTTACTTGAACCTTGAGGGCCGCCCATTGCCATTTTAGACCCCAATGAGTTTACGCCGTTTACTTGACCTTTCTATCTTTCAGGTACGATCTTAGTAAATCAAGAGCTGTATTCCTAGTCGAAGCAAAAAGAGTATGTAAGGAGCGTAGCAGGTGGCTTTCTGTAGTTTCTGCCTACCCTCATGGGAAGAAGGCGTGAGTTTATGTATGTATGTATGTTACTTGTACCTACCCCTTAGGGAAATAGAGGCGTGATGGTATTATTATGTGCGTTAGAGTTAGCTGCTTTCATACCTAGCTCTTTTGTTGAATATATACAAAACGTACTTGTTATTTCCAATTTAACTTTCGGAGCTTGCACGAAACGATATGCAGATCGGTTGCTTTTCATTCATAAAGCTGGAAACCAAGGAATTTTAGTATGCATTTTAAAATGGCCGGTTTATAGGTTTAATTAATGCCCATGTACCTTCATACTTACTCGTAGCTTTTAAAATTTACTGTGAATTTCAGTATTTTTGGTTTCTATCGGCTGTCGGAATAAAACTAAGCCACCATGTACTTACTACCTTTATTTGGCATTTAATTGATTCCAGTTTTTGATTGTTTTATTTAAGAATGGCTTTAGGGAGATGCTGCTGCTCATACACATTATTTTCGCCTTTGCCGACTCCCATGAGGGAAGAAATTACATTCGCACGGAAATTTTTGTAGACTAAGAGGAACCTTAACAGAATTACTTAATATTCCTGATTTGTCCTGAACTTAGAAAGCTCTACTGAAGGGCATGCAATGTTGCCCTTAGTCTTTTAAAATTAACAAATTGATTTATGTTTCAATCTCAGTAAATTGAAACGACACCGTATTTTTGCACCCAGTGTTGAGTACATTTTCTAGTAAAATAAACGGGTATAAAAAAAAACTTTTTACAAAAAAATAAGAACCGACTACCAAAAATAACACTATTATTCTTATTTTTTTGTAAAAAGTTTTTTATTTTTCACTTTTTAGTGGGTCAGTTTTGAATTTATCTAAGTTACAATAGCCTAATGTTAACTGCTCATCACCTTTTACAAAATATTGCTTTTCCCGATGCAGGGACGTTGATTGTTGAGGAGTTCTCCTGGTAAGAACCAGGAGAACTGCCACTCATCATATGCATAGTGACGAGCATAAATTGCTGTACCGCAACCCGTTAAATAGGGGTACTCATTATTATATTGTTCCGGTGGCCATATGTGGTCTCCATCATCAGTTTCAATGGGACCAATGGGACCACCTCGGGAGTATACCCTTTCAAACAAAAGAAGATTTTTCAAATTCGGTCCATTATTAACGGAGTAATCGCGTAACAAACATACAAAAAAAAAACATACCACCGAATTGAGAACCTCCTCCTTTTTGGAAGTCGGTTAAAAATACTCCCCGTCATTGTGATATGTTTTTTGTACTGGACCATACCTTCTAGTTATGGAGATATTGAAGGTTCTAACTGTTTATACTTTTTTTCACGAAAACATGGTTTATTTATGTACAAAACATCACGCCTGTAATTTCCGAAGGGTTAGGCAGAGGTGTACCTACCTATAGTACACCCATATTTCGCCAGTTATTTTAGTCCCATTTAATAGGGGGCGAGCCTATTGCCATCAACCGGGCACAAATCCAAACTCCGGGCTGCTATTGAGAAATTCCTAATGGAAATTCCCAATAACATTTTTCCCGACCAGGGAATCGAACCCAGCACCTCATGCTCAGCAGTAGCGCTTACGAGCACTAGACCAACGAGGCAGTTTATTTATTTAACCCTATATAAATACCCCACGAACCCTTTACCGTTGCTTCGAATCGTAAACACAAAGTTTTGCGTGAGATACATTGTTTATTACAAACTAAGATTTAATTGTAAAGGATGAATCGACATCACACATCTATTTTTGTCATTAACTATGTTTAAGACCCTCATTGCGGATCACTGTCTCTTAAGATACAGGTTTACCTAGTTTAAGAGGCAGGGTTATAATTATACTTGAGTTCAGATAGGTATTAACATAGAACCAGATGTTACAATGTACACTATTTTATAATTAATCACGTAGGTTCCTATCCGTATTTTTATAGCAAATAAATTTATCATTTATCAGCCCTGCATGTTCCCAGTCCTGAGACACAGGCCTCCTCTCTGCTGTAATCCCTACGTGGGCCCAGGACGGGTTGGTAGATGTCTTCGAATTTTTGGTTCTAGGACATGCCGGTTTCCTCACGATGTTTTCTTTCACCGTTATGAGAACAGTAGTGATGAAATAATTTACACAAAGTAAAGCACCTGTCTGGGTTCGAACCTAGGGCGTCGGGAATCCCAGGCCGATTCTCGGCCACCGTAGGCGCGGCCTTACGGACGGTGAGCAATGGGTAGCTCGCCGTCCGATAAGGACCAGGGCCCGGGTCGACGGTGCGTTGTATTCCACGCGCGCCTCAAAGAGATGTCAGCACAAACTGATGGGGTCCGTTAGGGCCGATGCCTGCCAGGTTTGCGGTTTGTCCGAAAGGAATACCGAGGCCCTGGCACACAGAAAAAAGAAGGAACAAAGTCAGTTCTTAAAGAAGTAAAAGTCTGTTCTCCCGCTCCAGAGCGGGAGAAAATATTTGATAACTACTCACCCAAAAAAGGGGGTTCGAACCTACGACATACAACTCGTAAGTCACGGCTGTTACCCCTGGGCCATCACTGCTCTCAAATTGCGCCTTTAAAAGTCTTTCCCAATTGTTTTTGTACAATGTTACTTTAATTTTTACTCTGATGAACAGAATGCATATACACAGCAGTGTTCTGATAACATTACATAGTCATCTTGTGCACTGACATATCTGGGGTAATGAAGTATGACCCGATGGTGTTTTCCCATGAGACAGCGCAGTATCGATACGCTATTGTTTCATACCATACTTTGCCCGAGGGATAACTTCGCGACTATTTTATCAACAGGAACTTTTATGCCAATATTCTTATTCCCAGAGTTACATATTGTTATGTAAGGCGCCCGGCTCGATAACTACAGTCACAATACGTCATCACGTTCATAGACGCAATCGGGAAATGCAACTGTAGTCTTTACCTTATTATTTATTTTGTGTGCGGTTGTGCAGGACAGGGTGCAAGCGAGACAAAACACTTGATAGTCCCGTGTAACGAATGAAATAAATGTTTTAGGTAGGTACCTACTTTATTTATGCGTGGTGATGCCAGCGGATAAATTTTTGTGTTTTTTAATCATATTTATTCTTATATATTTTATAAAATAAACAGTACTTAGAATAGAATGAATTCTATTCTAAGTACTGTTTATTTTATTTTATTTTGTTAGCTATTATGTACAACTCATTAAACCTGACTTGGGTTCCGTACGTATTTTTCGGGTGACCACTGAAAATCAGCGCTGTGCTGTGAGTCTCCCATAGCACAGCATCATGCTGAGTGCAAGCCTTCTTGTCATAGTCATGACGTGCAGCTGCCGACTATTTGTTTTACCAGTTTATGTTTCTGTGACAAATAAAATTATTTTTCTTTCTTTCTTTCTATGTGATATGGACACAAGTTCCTGCGATACAATAATTACAAGAGCAAGTGAAACTCGACCCCTGATTCCGAAATTAGATGAACCTGTACTATCGGAAATTCAGAATCGGTGATTCTTCCAATATTTATTTTGTGGTTTTATGCTAAGGGTGATCAACGCATGCTATGACTTACCACGTCACCCTGTTGTTATCTTATCTTTTGCAATAAATGACGCATCTGGGTTAATGAAGGCTACGATGGTGGGAGGCCTGTCCCCGAGGGATGCTCTGCCTCGATCGACCATTGTTTTATTTATAGCATATCCGATGGGATATTAACTTCACGCTAGATACTTTTATGACGTGTTCTTGACTGTGTATTGCCTACGTTATAATATGTTATACTAGATTATACTACTATGTTGTACTAGAATCGTTACTAATTGTATTGTAGTTTTTAAAATGTCTGTGATGGAATCTCACTCGTCATCTGCCCAGCTTTTTTCCAACTATGTTGGGGTCAGCTTCCGGTCTAACCATTCGGTTAGACCGGAAGCTGACCCCAACATAGTAGCAGCTTATTACTAGTTTTACATGGTGCGACTGTCTATCTGACTTCCGCAATCCAGTTACTGGGTAACACGACCCTCTGGTCAGACTTTCGGGCATCTGATTACCGGTAGGTAACGAATGTCAAAGATCTACGAATGACAGCCGGGACCAACTGCTTAACGTGCATTCCGATGCACGGAGGAGTCTCGGTATAAAATGGATGGTCACCCATACATGGACCAATCTCGGCAAGCCTTAATTGCTTAACCTTGCAAGTCGACCCGTGTGTGGCTAGGATTACCAGGTTTTAAAGCCGGACAGGCCAGCCATTTTTGCCGGACATTTGGGTACAAAGGCCGGACACCCTTAATTTTTAACCAACTTCACAAAAAGGAGGAGGTTCTCAAGTCGTCTGTATGTTTTTTTTTAATGTTTGTTACCTCAGAACTCCGTCGTTTATGAACCGATTTGGAAAATTCTTTTTTTATTTGAAAGGATATACTTCCAGATAGGTCCGATTTTTATCAAAATCCAGTTCTGATGTTGGGATCCATGAGTAACTGAAGAAACTCCTCAAATATTATAGGCATACATATAGCGATTTTTATATTTTCATCAACAAGTCAATCATTTGCATTCAGAAAGTATAATTTGGTGAACTGGAACTGATGAAGAAGGCCACAGATGGCCACCGGAACTTCTCAATGATAAGTATTTCACGGGTGACGATATCTGGATTAAGATAGTTAAGCGAAGCAAATTTAAATAAATAGTTCTGATCAAAATAGTATCATCAAACTGATCTGATGATGAAGCCGGAAGGTAGGCACTGGAACTCCGTAATAAAACAATGTATCCTACCCGTGTTTCGTCTTATTGGAATTGTCATGAGTTGCACTCTGGCTATAAATGATTTTTAACCGACTTCAAAAAGGAGGAGGCAAAGGCAAGGCAAAGGCAAGGCTAAGGCAAGGCAAAGGCAAGGTAAAGGCAAGGCAAAGGCAAGGCAAGGCAAAGGCAAGGCAAGGCAAAGGCAAAGCAAAGGCAAGGCAAAGGCAAGGCAAAGGCAAAGGCAAAGGCAAGGCATAGGCAAGGCAAAGGCAAGGCAAAGGCAAGGCAAAAGCAAGGCAAAGGCAAGCTTTTGCAAAAAAGTTTTTTATTTTTCACTTTTTAGCTGTGGTACCTACCCCACATCAATTCGTATTTCACTACTTGCTATGAAAAAAACAGTGACAGGAAGTTCTATACCAGCTTTGACATCCCATTCATTGAAGTTAAGATAAACAAAAAATTACAAATTTTATAATTTACTTAGGTAAGCATTCGTGCCAAGTTTCAAGTTTTTTAACTATATACTAGGAATAAGATTTTTCATGCAAACAAAACCCCCCTGCCCCCCCCCCCCCCTCTTTAAAATCAAATTTCTAAAAACCCCTTCTTAGCGGATGCCTATGTCATAAGAACTGTCTGTGTGCCAAATTTCAGCCCAATCTGTTCAGTGGTTTGAACTATGTTTTGACAGACCAATCAGTCACGGTGTCCTTTTATATATAAGGCTAGATATTATATTGAGAACCTTCTCCTTTTTTGAAGTCGGTTAAAAATCATTTATAGCCAGAGTGCATCTCATGACAATTCTAATAAGACGAAACACGGGTAGGATACATTGTTTTATTACAGGGTTCGAGTGCCTACCTTCCGGCTTCATCATCAGATCAGTTTGATGGTACTATTTTGATCAGAACTATTTATTTAAATTTGCTTCGCTTAACTATCTTAATCCAGATATCTTATCGCCACCCATGAAATACTTATCATTGAGAAGTTCCGGTGGCCATCTGTGGCCTTCTTCATCAGTTGCAGTTCACCAAATTATACTTTCTGAATGCAAATGATTGACTTGTTGATGAAAATATAAAAATCGCCATTTGTATGCCTACGCAAAGGCAAGGCAAAGGCAAGGCAAAGGCAAGGCAAA
The DNA here is from genome assembly GCA_963921375.1 of Tiliacea citrago. Lineage (NCBI taxonomy): Eukaryota > Metazoa > Arthropoda > Insecta > Lepidoptera > Noctuidae > Tiliacea > Tiliacea citrago. The sequence goes on from OY992781.1 coordinate 18,440,368, forward strand.
GGCATAGGCAAAGGCAAAGGCAAAGGCAAAGGCAAAGGCAAAGGCAAAGGCAAAGGCAAGGCAAAGGCAAGCAATGGCAAAGGCAAAGGGCAAGGCAAATGCAAAGGCAAGGAAAAGGCAAGGCAAAAGCAAGGCAAGGCAAAGGCGAGGCAAAGGCGAGGCAAAGGCGAGGCAAAGGCGAGGCAAAGGCGAGGAAAAAGCGAGGCAAAGGCAAAGGCAAGGCAAAGGCGAGGCAAAGGCGAGGCAAAGGTGAGGCAAAGGCGAAGCAAAGGTGAGGCATAGGTGAGGCAAAAGGCGAGGCAAAGGCGAGGCAAAGGCGAGGCAAAAGCGAGGCAAAGGCAAAGGCAAGGCAAAGGCGAGGCAAAGGCGAGGCATAGGTAAAGCAAAAGGCGAGGCAAAGGCGAGCCAAAGGCAAGGCAATGGCAAAGGCAAAGGGCAAGGCAAAGGCAAGGAAAAGGCAAGGCAAAAGCAAGGCAAGGCAAAGGCGAGGCAAAGGCGAGGCAAAGGCGAGGCAAAGGCAAGGCAAAGGCGAGGCAAAGGCGAGGCAAAAGCGAGGCAAAGGCAAAGCAAAGGCGAGGCATAGGTGAGGCAAAAGGCGAGGCAAAGGCGAGGCAAAGGCAAGGCAATGGCAAAGGCAAAGGGCAAGGCAAAGGCAAGGAAAAGGCAAGGCAAAAGCAAGGCAAGGCAAAGGCGAGGCAAAGGTGAGGCAAAAGAGAGGCAAAGGCGAGGCAAAGGCAAAGGCAAGGCAAAGGCGAGGCAAAGGCGAGGCAAAGGCGAGGCAAAGGTGAGGCAAAGGCGAGGCAAAGGCGAAGCAAAGGCGAGGCATAGGTGAGGCAAAAGGCGAGGCAAAGGCGAAGCAAAGGCGAGGCAAAGGCGAAGCAAAGGCGAGGCAAAGGCGAGGCAAAGGCGAGGCAGAGGCGAGGCAGAGGCGAGGCAATGACAAGGCAGGGGCAAAGTAAAGACAAGGCAAAGGCAAGGCAAAGACAAGGCAAGGCTAAGGTGAGGCAAAGGCGAGGCAAAGGCGAAGCAAAGGCGAGGCATAGGTGAGGCAAAAGGCGAGGCAAAGGCGAAGCAAAGGCGAGGCATAGCTGAGGCAAAGGCGAGGCAAAGGCGAGGCAAAGGCGAGGCAGAGGCGAGGCAATGACAAGGCAAGGGCAAAGTAAAGGCAAGGAAAAGGCAAGGAAAAGGCAAGGAAAAGGCAAGGCAAAAGCAAGGCAAAGGCGAGGCAAAGGCAAGGCAAAGGCGAGGCAAAGGCGAGGCAAAGGCGAGGCAAAGGCGAGGCAAAGGCGAGGCAGAGGCGAGGCAATGACAAGGCAAAGGCAAAGGTAAAGGCAAAAAGGCAAAGGCAAAGGCAAAGGCAAGGCAATGGCAAAGGCAAAGGGGAGGCAAAGGTGAGGCAAAGGGGAGGCAAAGGCGAGGCAAAGGCGAGGCAAAGGCGAGGCAGAGGCGAGGCAATGACAAGGCAAAGGCGAGGCAATGACAAGGCAAAGGCAAAGGCAAAGGCAAAGGCAAAGGCAAAGGCAAGGCAATGGCAAAGGCAAAGGGGAGGCAAAGGCGAGGCAAAGGCGAGGCAAAGGTGAGGCAAAGGGGAGGCAAAGGCGAGGCAAAGGCGAGGCAAAGGCAAGGCAAAGGCGAGGCAAAGGCGAGGCAAAGGCGAAGCAAAGGCGAGGCATAGGTGAGGCAAAAGGCGAGGCAAAGGCGAGGCAAAGGCGAGGCAAAGGTGAGGCAAAGGCGAGGCAAAGGCGAGGCAAAGGCAAGGCAAAGGTGAGGCAAAGGCGAGGCAAAGGCGAAGCAAAGGCGAGGCATAGGTGAGGCAAAAGGCGAGGCAAAGGCGAAGCAAAGGCGAGGCATAGCTGAGGCAAAGGCGAGGCAAAGGCGAGGCAGAGGCGAGGCAGTGACAAGGCAAGGGCAAAGTAAAGACAAGGCAAAGGCAAGGCAAAGACAAGGCAAGGCTAAGGTGAGGCAAAGGCGAGGCAAAGGCGAAGCAAAGGCGAGGCATAGGTGAGGCAAAAGACGAGGCAAAGGCGAGGCAAAGGCGAGGCAGAGGCGAGGCAATGACAAGGCAAGGGCAAAGTAAAGGCAAGGAAAAGGCAAGGAAAAGGCAAGGAAAAGGCAAGGCAAAAGCAAGGCAAAGGCGAGGCAAAGGCAAAGGCAAGGCAAAGGCGAAGCAAAGGCGAGGCAAAGGCGAGGCAAAGGCGAGGCAAAGGCGAGGCAAAGGCGAGGCAAAGGCGAGGCAGAGGCGAGGCAATGACAAGGCAAAGGCAAAGGTAAAGGCAAAAAGGCAAAAAGGCAAAGGCAAAGGCAAAGGCAAAGGCAAAGGCAAGGCAATGGCAAAGGCAAAGGGGAGGCAAAGGCGAGGCAAAGGCGAGGCAAAGGCGAGGCAAAGGTGAGGCAAAGGGGAGGCAAAGGCGAGGCAAAGGCGAGGCAGAGGCGAGGCAATGACAAGGCAAAGGCGAGGCAATGACAAGGCAAAGGCAAGGCAATGGCAAAGGCAAAGGGGAGGCAAAGGCGAGGCAAAGGCGAGGCAAAGGCGAGGCAAAGGTGAGGCAAAGGGGAGGCAAAGGCGAGGCAAAGGCGAGGCAAAGGTGAGGCTAAGGCGAGGCAAAGGCGAGGCAAAAGCGAGGCAAAGGGGAAGCAAAGGCGAGGCAAAGGCGAGGCAAAGGCGAAGCAAAGGCGAGGCATAGGTGAGGCAAAAGGCGAGGCAAAGGCGAGGCAAAGGCGAGGCAAAAGCGAGGCAAAGGCAAAGGCAAGGCAAAGGCGAGGCAAAGGCGAGGCATAGGTGAAGCAAAAGGCGAGGCAAAGGCGAGCCAAAGGCAAGGCAATGGCAAAGGCAAAGGGCAAGGCAAAGGCAAGGAAAAGGCAAGGCAAAAGCAAGGCAAGGCAAAGGCGAGGCAAAGGCGAGGCAAAGGCGAGGCAAAGGCAAGGCAAAGGCAAGGCAAAGGCAAGGCAAAGGCAAGGCAAGGCAAAGGCAAGGCAAAGGCAAGGCAAAGGCAAGGCAAAGGCAAGGCAAAGGCAAGGCAAAGGCAAGGCAAAGGCAAGGCAAAGGCAAGGCAAAGGCAAGGCAAAGGCAAGGCAAAGGCAAGGCAAAGGCAAGGCAAAGGCAAGGCAAAGGCAAGGCAAAGGCAAGGCAAAGGCAAGGCAAAGGCAAGGCAAAGGCAAGGCAAAGGCAAGGCAAAGGCAAGGCAAAGGCAAGGCAAAGGCAAGGCAAAGGCAAGGCAAAGGCAAGGCAAAGGCAAGGCAAAGGCAAGGCAAAGGCAAGGCAAAGGCAAGGCAAAGGCAAGGCAAAGGCAAGGCAAAGGCAAGGCAAGGCAAAGGCAAGGCAAAGGCAAGGCAAAGGCAAGGCAAAGGCAAGGCAAAGGCAAGGCAAAGGCAAGGCAAAGGCAAGGCAAAGGCGAGGCAAAGGCAAGGCAAAGGCAAGGCAAAGGCGAGGCAAAGGCAGGCAAAGGCAAGGCAAAGGCGAGGCAAAGGCGAGGCAAACGCGAGGCAAACGCGAGGCAAACGCGACGCAAAGGCAAGGCAAAGGCAAGGCAAAGGCAAGGCAAAGGCAAGGCAAAGGCAAGGCAAAGGCAAGGCAAAGGCAAGGCAAAGGCAAGGCAAAGGCAAGGCAAAGGCAAGGCAAAGGCAAGGCAAAGGCAAGGCAAAGGCAAGGCAAAGGCAAGGCAAAGGCAAGGCAAAGGCAAGGCAAAGGCAAGGCAAAGGCAAGGCAAAGGCAAGGCAAAGGCAAGGCAAAGGCAAGGCAAAGGCAAGGCAAAGGCAAGGCAAAGGCAAGGCAAAGGCAAGGCAAGGCAAAGGCAAGGCAAAGGCAAGGCAAAGGCAAGGCAAAGGCAAGGCAAAGGCAAGGCAAAGGCAAGGCAAAGGCAAGGCAAAGGCAAGGCAAAGGCAAGGCAAAGGCAAGGCCGCGTCCGTAGGCGCGGGCCTGCGGACGGTGAGCGATGGGTAGCTCGCCGTCCGATAAGGACCAGGCCCGGGCCGACGGCGCGTTGTGTTCCACGCGCGCCTCAAAGAGATGTCAGCACAAACTGACGGGGTCCGTTAGGACCAATGCCTGCCAGGGTTGCGAGATTCTCCGAAAGGGATATCGTGGCCCTGGCACACAGGCAACGGAAGGAACACGGGTGGGTTTTAGTCAGTAAAAGTCTAACACGGCCTCCCGCTCCGCCCAGAGCGGGAGAAGTTATTTGCTACTCATAAATTGTAAATGTTAAGAAAACATTACGATAGAAACCTTGCAAATGTGATGGAGATTCTAAATGATCAACATTTATTTCACAAACTGGTAAGGCTTACTCAAAAACACGTATTTCCTGGAACAAAGTTTATGAAATTTCCGCACATTATTTTTCGTTCAATGTTATCGCGTTCTCACTCCTTTGTTAATTGTTTTCACTTGCGCTGGATGAAACAACAAACTTTTCGACCATGCTCGCTTTGACGATAAACGGACCGGGAAGGCCCCTCTTAAATCCCCAAAAAAGTACGTGGGTACTTTTTTTTCAATGGCAACACTAACTTCAAGTTTGCTGCCACCATGCTTTTTTAACCGACTTCACAAAAAGGAGGAGGTTCTCAAGTAGTCTGTAAGTACGTTTTTTTTTTAAATGTTTGTTACCTCAGAACTCCGTCGTTTATGAACCGATTTGGAAAATATTTTTTTTATTTGAAAGGATATACTTCCAGATTGATCCTATTTTTATCAAAGTTCAGTTCTGATGTTGGGATCCATGAGTAACTGAAGTAACTCCTCAAATATTATAGGCATACATATAGCGATTTTTATATTTTCATCAACAAGTCAATCATTTGCATTCAGAAAGTATAATTTGGTGAACTGGAACTGATGAAGAAGGCCACAGATGGCCACCGGAACTTCTCAATAATAAGTATTTCACGGGTGGCGATAAGATATCTGGATTAAGATAGTTAAGCGAAGCAAATTTAAATAAATAGTTGTGATCAAAATAGTACCATCAAACTGATCTGATGATGAAGCCGGAAGGTAGGCACTGAAACTCCATAATAAAACAATGTATCCTACCCGTGTTTGGTCTTATTGGAATTGTCATGAGATGCACTCTGGCTATAAATGATTTTTAACCGATTTCAAAAAAGGAGGAGGTTCTCAATATAATATCTAGCCTTATATATAAAAGGACACCGTGACTGATTGGTCTGTCAACACATAGCTCAAACCACTGAACAGATTGGGCTGACATTTGGCACACAGACAGTTCCCAAGACAGGCATCCGCTAAGAAGGGGTTTTTGGAAATTTTACTTTATGGGTAGGGGGAGGGGGGGCAGGGGGGATTTTATTTGCATGAAAAATCTTTTTCCTCGAGTTAAGAAACTTGGGACGAATACTTACTAATATTATAGGGCATTATCTGCCCTCTGCCGACGCCCGGTGCGCCTGCTGCGGGCCGGGTGAGCGGACGAGATCTCCTGCTCCCTTTCCGCAGCCTCCATCTGCGACACGACTGTTTCGCAGAAGGATACCACCGCGTCCCAGGACTCCTCGCTGCCGGCCATCGATTCGACCACGGCCGGCAGCGACAGGTCACTGCCTGCTCCTGAGATAAGGGCACGGCGAGGCTCCTCCCATGCGGCACACTCTGCCAACGTATGCCGCGCCGTGTCCTCCCGGCAATCGACGCAGTGGTGACACCGGGCGTCCGGCTCCCTGTTATGCGATACAGGTGCTTCCCGAAGCAACCATGCCCCGAGAGCACCTGCGTCACCCGAAACGACAGGGAGCCGTGCCTCCTCCCGAGCCAGGGCTCGAGTACAGGCACACCTCTGCCTAACTCTTCGGGGAAACAAGGCGTGATGTTATATTAAGTGCTTCCGAAATTAAAGTTATTTTTCACTTATTAGTGTTTTTTTGGAAGCCGGTTTCTTTTTTTTGTAAATAGTTTTTTAGTCTTATTATAACACGACAATTTTTTTTTTTAAGTAAAGCAGTGCTTTTTTATAATTTACCACAAAATATTCTTAAATTCTAACGAAACAACAATAAAATTATATAAATCAGTCTTCTTTATTATTAAAGCGGAAACCACGTAAAATATTGTCATGCTTAAAAAGCATAACAAAAGCTGGACAGGCCGGGCACCGTATAATTTGGCTGCACACGCAACCAAAAAGCCTGACTGTGTCCGACTTTATCCGGAGGTCTGGCAACGCTACGGATAGTGTTATTATTGAGCCAAGAGGAACCCATAGAGGGCCTCTCTATGGGTTCTCACTGTCCCATGAAATAACAACAACTTTTTGTTGTCTATCGGTACTGCAGCCGATGGATGGTGTCCGCTCCCCTGGGATGCGCTGTCTCGATTGGCTATTGTTTCTTAATATTGCTATACGCCCGATGGGATAACATCGCGCCAGACAATTTTATCGCCAGCGAAACTTTATGTGTGAACAATTCAATTCTATCACAGCTCTATTGGGGTATGGTAGAAACTTACATGTGTGTGTCTCAGTGATCTTTTAAAGAACGTATTGAATTGGGTAAGCCATTTGAAAATAATAATGTAGGTTTGCTTCAACATGACATATTTTATTCGCGGATATTTTATGAGTTTTACGTCATTCCAATGATCTTTTATATTTTAATGTACTACCTACCTAATAATTTATTCAGAGTAGGTACTGAAAGTATTTAGTTAAGGTAGGTTAGGTACCCATGCCGGGAGGACACGGCGCGGCATACGCTGGCAGAGTGTGCCGCTTGGTAGGAGCCTCGCCGTGCCCTCATCTCAGGAGTAGGCAGTGACCTGTCGCTGCCGGCCGTGGTCGAGTCGATGGCCGGCAGCGAGGAGTCCTTCTGCGAAACAGGCGTGTCGCAGAAAGAGGCTGCTGAAAGGGATCGGTAGATCTTGTCCGCTCACCCGGCCCGCAGCAGGCGCACTGGGCGTCGGCAGTCGGCAGAGGGCAGACAATGCCCTCTTCCGGCCCCCTAAATGGGTCCAGGGACGGTGGACTCGGGGACGTCGCCCCCTATCGCACTGGACCCGAGGCGATGGCGCTTTCAGATATCGCGATAGATAGATAGATATATAAGAGTCTGACAGACCTGCATCCGGCATCCAGCTGCATCCGGTAAGACTGCAAGCCGACCCCAACATAGGAAGAGGCAAAGCAGATGATGAGGTACTGAAGATAGGCAGAATTTTTAAAAGTAAATCCAACCTGTAACTGAAGTTTACATTCAATTATTTAAGTAGGTACCTAGTTACTTAAATCGAATATTCTTCACTAATTTCGATCGAGTCATTTTATACTGGTAAAACTTATTTAAATGTGCATACATACATTAACTCACGCCTTCTTCCCATGGGGCTAGGCAGAAACTATAGAACGCCACCTGCTACGCTCCTTACATACTCTTTTTGCTTCGTTTACGTTCATACATCTGGTCATACACGCACGCCTATTGCGAGTACTACGCACCTGACCTTTCTGAAGAACATCGCCAATTAGGTCACTATATTTGTCCTCCTAGGGCGTCCCCTCCCAGCGTTTCCACTCACCTCTGCTTTATAAATACCTGTTGTTAGTCGTCTTTCATTCATCCCCTAAACATGACCAACCCATCTAAGCATACCTACTCCTTTTAATTTTTGTCACTACATCTTCTTTTAAACGTACATATTTGAAAAACAAAAGCAAAACACAGCCTAACATCAGAATCTGTGTGTGACGTACAGCGTAATTTTCACATGAGGAGCGGCCTCGAACTCATTTCTCAGGGTCCAACTTATCTTGCTTTCACGAACTTGCAGGGAGCTCCATTTGCATTAAGTTACTTACTGTCACGGTGAAATGTGGTGTCACGCGAATACGCGATACATTCACTTGGGATGATAGATGACGGGTGAGAAATTAAACTACCTACTTACTTATTGAAAGAAAGAAAGAAGGAAAATACGTTTCATACGTTTGCATTTTCCGTTTACATACATACATAGATGGGCTCGTGTTGAGATACGCTTGCGCTATTGGTCCGTGGATGGGTGACCATCTTTACATACCAAGACCCCTCCGTGCCTCGGAAAGCACGTTAAGCCTTGGTCCTTCATGGATCTTTGACACTTGTTACGGGACGTCAGAAACCCGAAAGTCTGACAACCGGTCTTACCCCCTTGGTAAGGCTTGTAGTATAAGTATCGTATTACCCAGTAACTGGGTTTAAAGTTCAGATACGCAGTCGCTCCATGTAAAATACTGGTATTCAGCTGCATCCGGTTAGACTGGAAGCCGACCCCAAGATAGTTGGGGAAAGGCTAGGCAGATGATACATACATACATACATAAAATCACGCCTGTATTTCCCAAAGGGTTGGGCAGAGGTGTAGGTGTACATCCATATTTTGCAATTTATGTTTAACTCCCATGTAATAGAGGGCGAGCCTATTGCTATTAACTGGGCACAAATCCAGAATCCCTTACTACTGTTCCTGAAAAAAAAGTGATTTGAGAAAGGGTCCGCTTTTAATTCCTGAAGTATCGTTTGGTGTCAGACAAATAACAGGAAATCACTCCACTTTTGTTTATATCCAATAGAGATTAGGTACCAAACATAAGTTACAGTGCGTTCACTTTAACTTCACGCGTGACGTGATTGGTAGCACTGAATTTTGTAGTCATGTGATTGGTAGTTTGTTCTGTCGGTGGCCATTTTGAACTCTATTTGTATTAAATGAAAATTATTAAATAAATGTTAAAAATGTAATTTTATTTTTAGTAACCCCCCCCCCCCCCCCCCCAAAGAGAGATACAGATACTACAGATTTAATATGTTTTTCAGGTATCATTTAAGCAAAAATATTTTTTTAAATCACTATTTGGAATTTAGTATTTTGTGACTCGATTTACAATTCTAGCGAATTCACAAAGTTGTAATGTGGCATTGGCGTGTTGGCATGTGGCACATCACTAGCCAGAGTATAGACTAGAAAAGTTTTGAGGGAGTTGGAAGATCCCGGTTGCTTTAGGTTTTTTTTTATAGTCATGTAAATAGCTGTAACATAGACAGCTTTAATTGAAGTCCGAAACTTTGCGAGTAAATTAAAAAAAAAATAGATGGCTAATGTCACTAGTTTTGAATTTAAAAGTACTACACATCTAAATAAAATTAAAATTCAGAGTCTACGACTTATACTTTTTTTTAAAATTTGTACTTGAATGTAAAAGAACAATGCCAACTGCCCATACCTACATTTGAAAACCTGATAATGAAAGTGTATGTATAGTTAGAAGGTATAGTAGAAAGACTACATGTAAGTTTAGAAAATAATGTCTTATACTCATTTTTACGATTTAAACGCTACGAAGTCCAAAAAATATTAATATTACTTTTTAGGTTAGGAATTGCCGATTCCAAAATTTGGAATCGGCAATTCCTAACCTAAAAAGTTAATAATAATAATTATTAATTTAATACGAGTATAAAGAAATAAATGTGCTAGAACTAATTATTAACGCTTGAAGTTCAGTCTTAAATAGGAATACTTGGTCAGTGGGTCGTCTTAGGGGTACCTACTTACCTAGCTATGGTCTAAAACTGCTTTTTTACTTTCTGAATTCCTTGAAACCAACTGCCCTCGTCACTGCTTAGACTCTCGATGATTGTCAATATAAATTGAGTGTCGAGCATTAACTGTTGTTTCTACAGCACACTTATGTACTTACTAACTACATTACATTACTACTACATATCCCATAAGCCCATCCAAGGTACCACACTAATGTCATAACGTGAGCGCACCATCCAATGGTTCGATATCAAGGTCCAGGGGCGGTAAATAGGGTCGTAAAAAGAAGTAACAAACACAAAATAGCACAGTTCACAACGAGTCGCAAATGCAACTATGAAGGACGTATTTATCGTAACAGATAGAAATAACAGATATTTAAAAATAACAATTGTTCCTACCAATATAAATTATCTGTTACTTAAACTAACAGTCCGTAAGGGTCTGTTATTTACTGTTACTTACATACACACTTAGACAAAAAAGAAATATAGCAAATAAAATATTGCCTAAAATACCGTTGGTGGTCTTACAAGAATAAACATTTTTGAAAAACTGACTCCTCGATTAGGTCATGTTACCTGTTACTGTGACCAGTGACCAATATAAAAATAACTGAATAAATACGTATTTATCGTCCGTAAATAAATAACAGGCTGTTATTTAATAACAGATATTTGGATCTGTTATTTTTGCGCAACAGTAACAGAGATAATAGATATCGTGTTTATCCTTTTACACAAAACCCATCTCTCAGTACTGCGCCAATGCCAATCGAAGAACTGTCAAATGTCAAAAAAATCCGTTTCAGTCGTGCGAACTCAATAACATCGGTGCATGATTAATTTATTTAATTATAATGTTATTTTTATTTAATCTGTAGGTATTATACAAAGAATAATAAAAAAATACTAACTGATTAAATAAAACGTAAAATAATGTATAAAACTCAGAAACGAGAGTTGAATAAAGTCAAGTAGCAGTGTCTAAAATGGAACGTCGTAAAATAGGGTAGTTGAGGTGCGTTCAAAACATGGTAATTTAATAAGTTCACCCGTAGAATAAATAAAGAAATATTAAAAAATATATTTTTGCTGCGTTTCTTTTAACATTGTGATAAGCGTAATTAATATACAATTCAATTAGCTGAATTTTAAGATTTATTTCATGTCTATACATAGTCAGGTGAAAACTGAACATTCTTCTTTGGGTATTTTTTTAATAAAACAATAAAAGGTCAATGAAAAAAAATCCACAGGGCATGAGAAGTGTTTAGGAGTCTGAAAGGATAGCAGATGGGGTCATGGTCGACTGGGGGGAGGGGGGGTCCCCAGTCGACCATTTCAATTTGGTACACGATGCACCAAACATCAAACATCCTGTATAAAGAATTTGAATTATATAAATTATTCTCTTGCCCTTATCCTAATTTATTTGGGGTCGGAGCAGCATGTTTTTCTTCCATACTTCTCTATTGGAGAGGGGTCCATGCAAAGACCATCATGAAATAAAATTATACTAAACGGTTATTTCTGAATTATAAGATCACTTTTAAGATCGCTTTTATTTATTATATTTTATTTATTTACTTATTTTTGTGGCGATAAGACCGCCCATTGTTTCACCCTATGTAAAATTTCTACATTTATATCTGTAAGTTTTATCGTGTACATATTAAGAGCGTATACGTCGTACGGCATTTCATACAAACTTTCAAGCCCCTGTTTTTCGAAATGACTGAACATTTTAATTTGTCCATAGAAACAGAGATTTCCAGTTTTTAAATAAGACGTTTCGAAAATATTCTTAACTAACTTTTTAGAACTTTGTATCCTGCTTAGTTTTAAATCGGTTCTGTAATTTCGAACAACAAGGGCTTGAAAGTTTGTATGAAATGCCGTACGGCGTATACGCTCTTAAAGAGTATTCTATTCTATAAATATTACTAGATGGAATTGTATAGGTGTTCATAATTGTAAATAAATAATAAAAAGTAAACGTATAAACAAAAATTAAATATACATACATACATACATAAACTCACGCCTTCTTCCCATGGGGAAGCAAAAACTATAGAACGCCACCTGCTACGCTCTTTACATACTCCTTTTGCTTCGCCTACGTTCATACATCTGGTCATACACGCACGCCGATTGCGAGTACTACGCACCTGACCTTTCTGAAGAACATCACCTGTTATTAACGCGGGAGTCAGGTGATGTAGGCGGGGGTGATGATGTTCCCTTGACGAGGGAATTTAATTGAAACCACTTTCAGCACTTTTTAAAACGTTATATTTGCTATTTACACACACAATAGTTTAACACGAATTTAAATCACATACGTAAGGTTAGTTAATTGTACACAACACGGAAATACAGTCAAATAAGCATAAAGGATCATTAAAGAGTACACGGAAATACACAATAATAGAGAAGTAAAATAATCCTAAGCTATGATAACTTGACTGCCCTGAGCTATTTATAGAAAATTCGCGACTTGTAAAGCTAACAGTTATGAGGAGCTGTTACTTCACCGGAGACTTGTCGAAGACTGCACTTGCTGACACAATAAGAACTTTTAGAACTGTAAGAACTTTTTAGCGTTTAGAACTTAATTTAATTTGAATTTCTTCTGTATATATGGCTTTGGTCATTAGCTCAAGTAGCGTGTGGGCCCTGAAGGGTTTTAACTTTTCTTCCATACAATGCTACGGGTTACCAAAGCGTGGCTGGGTTTGGCCTTGAGTTAGGTCGCCACCTCAGAATCGTGTTGCAACTTGATTAATCTTACGCAATTGACAATATTATTGCGTAAGATTGATCATGCATGTTTCAACCCGAGTTTTTACCTTGCATTATTACGATCATTATCCAAATGATGATGTTATCAAAATACATGTTATGTTACAATGTTGTTATCATGTAAAGTGATACGTAACACAATCTGTTACAGCATATCTGACTATGGCATGCTATAAGTAAATAAAACATAGTTACAACTCATGTTGTTGTATTATCAAATCATGGTGCTTCGCCTACATTCCACCCCCTGTAACAGGGTTCAACCGTATTACATTTCTTGGTCTGTGGGAAGCACGATGATCTTAGCTACAGGCCGACGCAGGACCCCGTTTGTAGTTTTAATGTCTACTACACGGATGATGCCGTCACTCCCGTGGTACACTGTTTTTATAACTCCTTTAGTCCACGCACTACGTTGTTTGTTATTGTCGGCACATTATCTGCCCCCTTTTCGCGACGTTGCAGCGTTGGGAGATATTCCCGCAGCCAGCGCCGCCAGAACATGTCGGCGAGCGCGTTTACACGCCGCCATTGCCGGCGCGAGTCGACGTCGTCGACGTCGCCTGGTGCCATTGGAGTACTCCCGGACGCCATGCCCAGGAGCAATATGGTTCGCTGTCAGGACCACGAGCTGGTTGTGGTCGTCGTGCACGTAGCTCAGCTGTCGACTGCTCACGATCAGCTTGGCCTCTGTGAGGAGGGTGTAAAGGACCTCCTCACGAGGCGGTCGCTCCTTGAGCGTACTTCGGAGCACGTTGAGGCGGGTGAGTACACGCGCCATAGCGCGTTGTATGCGCGCCTTGGCGCATTGTATGCACACCACGGCGCGTCGCGTGCGCACCTTAGCGCGTTGTATGAGCGCCTTAGTGCGTTGTAAGCGCCCCATAGCGCATTGTATGCGCGCCACAGCTTGTCGCATGCGCACCATAGCACGTTGTATGCGCGCCATAGCGCGTTGTAAGCGCACCTTAGCGCGTTGTATGCGCGCCATAGCTCGCCGTGTGTGCGCCTTAGCGCGTTGTATGCGCGCCATAGCGCATCGTATGCGTGCCACAGCTCGTTGCATGCGCACCATAGCACGTTGTATGCGCGCCATAGCGCGTTGTAAGCGCACCTTAGCGCGTTGTATGCGCGCCACAGCTCGACGCATGCGCACCACAGCGCGTTGTATGCGCGCCATAGCTCGCTGAATGCGTGCCTTAGAGCGTTGCATGCATGCCACAGCGCGTTGTATGCGCACCATAGCGTGTTGTACGCGCGCCCACGATGAATAGCGCTTGTAGTTCAGGGGTGGCGCCACAGGCGCTGTCGTTGCACAGACTGGCTGGCTGCACTCGGGGTCTGCGTTCATCGCCTTGGACTCGCGACACGCCAGCTGCTGCTCCTGTGGACCACGTGGAAAAGAGGGGCCCGAGAGCCAACCTGCATGGCTATCGGGCCAACACAACCTGTTCGCTCGGACAGCTGGGTCGTTCCCCCAGGGTACCCAGCGCCAGTTGCCTCTAGGCGGTGCTACTCGCGCTTTCCCTAGCTTCATGACAATCTCCCTCTGTCTTACGGAGTTATTGCCTACTGGGTGTATGAGCGCAGGGTAACCTAACTTCTTATTGGTCAGTGACCTTATCGAACCTAGGGTCGCCTCTATTGTGCCTATTCCCTGTTTAAGGGCCACTATGTTAGGCACGTTAATTGCTGTGCTAGGTGATGAGGCTGCACCTAGTTTTACGGAACTTGTTTTATATTTATATGGTTCCCTGTGGGGCTTCGCGCCTCGCCACAAAAATAATCGAGCACCTTGACCTTTTGCCCTAATTCGTACCTTTAGGGACTTGTCAGCGATGCCGCCTGAAAAGGCTATAGGGCCTATTCTAGATTTTATTAAAATACTAGATTTTGTTAATAAGTCAGGTCCGGTCGGCAGGTTGTAACTGAGGCACGTTCTATCGGTACCGTACAACCTCTGCCGGGCCTGATTGTAATTGTTAGGTAATTGTGTGTCATTTTGTTTCCACAATATACCTACTTCACATTGCGACTTATCTGTGGTGTGATGGCTAGTGCTGTCCGACACTTGTACCGCCTTTTCAACATCCCTACGTTTGCGCTTATTTTCTGAAATACCTATTGACTCTAGCTCAAACTGTGACCTAACTGAGTTATGTAAGTCAGGGAGGGAGACTGTCATGCAATTGACTACTGCATTAGTACTAGAATTATTGAATGGTCCATGTATGACCCAACCTAATCTAGTAAGTGAGGCAACTGGCTTACCGGATCGTCCCTGCCGGATGTACCGGCCGTGGAGTAGCTCCCAGTTGTCCTGCCCGAGGAGCAGCAGCGGCTTCGCGCCCCTCATCTCCACGCAACCCAAGTCGCTGAGATGGGCATTGTCGCCTATCACTGAGGCGGACACTGTCTGCGTTGGTAGGTTTATGTCTACCATTGTGTGACACTTTATTTTGTGGCACTGACCATTGGGCCCCTTTACGCGCACTTGTACCATTCGCGAGGTTAGGTCCGTCACTCCGTGGCCGCCCGCGGTGTTCAGCGAAAGAGGTACACACGGACCCTCTAGGTCGGTAGCGAGAGAACTGTCTATCAACGATACCGTCGCACCATCGTCTAATAATGCGTAACATTGTTTATTGTCGCTGATTGATACCGGCACTATTTTTAATAACGCGGTTGCTCGCCACTCTCCTATGTTCGTGATGCTTTCTGTTTTCTCAGTTTTCGGCTGTTTATCCTCCTTCGGCTGCTTGTCCGCGTGCAACAACAGGTGATGCCCGTAGCCGCACTTTTCGCATCTACTTGCGCGGCAAAACCTCTTAGGGTGTTTTCTCACCAGGCACTTGAAACACGTGTTTTTATCTTTGATTGTGTCCCAACGCTGTTGCACTGTCAGCTTTTTAAACTGTTCACACTCTTCAATGGTGTGTTTCTTTTGGCATATTATGCACTCTTTCGGTGCGAGGGATTCGTCACTTTGCGTGTTCACCTTTTGAACCCACGGTGGCCTGCTGGCAGCGGGGCGTGCATTGGTCACTGGTCGGGTTTGACCGGCGCCATGCTTTTGTTGCTTCGCAAGTTGTTTGGGTGGACTCGACTCGAACATGTTAGCTTGCGCGTAGTATGATGCCGAGCGTGTCAGGTGTGTCAGGAATTCCGAGAACATTTCTAAGTTCGGTGACACTCTTAAATCCACCCCCTGCGCGTTATCTAGGCCCATCGCAAAGTCACCGTACTTCGTACGTTGTACCGGTGTTAACTTGCTCAGCAGGTCACTCACTAATTGTGGGTTATTTATGTAGCCCTCTGCGTGTATGTTTTTTAATAATGATACACAATTTCTTACTGTAGAAGAGAATTTACCTAGCTCCCGGCAACTCTCCGTCACTCTAGGTAAATCTCGTACTTTCTTCAGTACGCACTGTAGCACTAAGGTCGGGTGACCAAACTCGTCCTCTAACGCACGCATTATATCAGTGGGATCCGTCGACGTCCTTAATAAATCCTCCACTGATATCTTTGCCTCGCCTTGTAATGAGGTTTTTAACCGTGCTAAGTTTTCATGCGCTTTAAATTCGTATTGCCGGGTCGTATCCCAATACATATTTCTATAAGATATCCAGTCGGATGGGTCCCCATTAAAATATGGCAATTCGTAAGCTTGTCTTGGTACCGGCCGTGGTCGTGCCATGCTTGAGATTGCCTCTGCCAGTCTGTCGATTTTGCTGTCTCTGTCTCCCGACGATTCTCGCCGTCTCTCTCTTTCACCCGCTCCGTACTGCGTCTGCCGCCGTGTATCCGACTCAAGTGTTGATACTTGAGGTACACTTGCGACCGGAGTGGTAAAGACGGGATAATATTCGGGTAGACGAAATCTCACACCTTCTGTTGACACTGGCACGTATGATGGCGTACTCGGTACCGTTATGTTACGTAACGGTACTGGCTCAGATGCCCTTGTTATACGCGACACATTTTCATTAGGCACTGACGACGCACGGTATGTATTCGGTACGCGATTCACTCTACTTACAGTTTCAGATGGTTCACGGGGCGCAGCCATTTCAGTGGTCGCGCCTGACACAGCCGGTGTGCGCAATACTTCGTTCAATTGCGGCACCTGGGGCGTTGTATTCACCCACTCTTCCACGCGCTGTGTCGTACTCACATCTGAGTGAGAGTCATCGCTGTCAGCAGCCGCCTCTATTTCGGCGATGTCAGCTTCTAGTCTCTTTTTGACTAAGTTCTCCTTCATTTGCACCAACTCGCGCTCAGCTTCGTATTCGACTCTTTTCCTTAAGTAATCGACTCGGCTATGTTTAGACGAGCCTTTGCTTCGCGGCGATCTATGTCGGTCTTTAGTGGCTGTCTGTCCTCCCTGTGGTCCCTCTGGCGTACTCCTACTGAAGTCGACTACTCGACCACCCGTCAGTGGGATATTGAGGGCAGACGTGGATGCCATCGTTGGTGCAACAGACGGTGACTCTGGTGCCCTTTCGGTGGTCACACCTGAGTCAGAGACCATCTCTTGATGTCTACGAACACTCATTTCCTCCGTTAGCTTACGTAGTTTACTGCGTGTGGTTATTTCGCTCCTTAAACTCATTATTATGTGGTTTTTTAATTAATTTATTATTTATTATTATTTATTAATTCCCTCTAGTTGAACCTGATCCGGCTCGACAGGACCAAAATGTTATTAACGCGGGAGTCAGGTGATGTAGGCGGGGGTGATGATGTTCCCTTGACGAGGGAATTTAATTGAAACCACTTTCAGCACTTTTTAAAACGTTATATTTGCTATTTACACACACAATAGTTTAACACGAATTTAAATCACATACGTAAGGTTAGTTAATTGTACACAACACGGAAATACAGTCAAATAAGCATAAAGGATCATTAAAGAGTACACGGAAATACACAATAATAGAGAAGTAAAATAATCCTAAGCTATGATAACTTGACTGCCCTGAGCTATTTATAGAAAATTCGCGACTTGTAAAGCTAACAGTTATGAGGAGCTGTTACTTCACCGGAGACTTGTCGAAGACTGCACTTGCTGACACAATAAGAACTTTTAGAACTGTAAGAACTTTTTAGCGTTTAGAACTTAATTTAATTTGAATTTCTTCTGTATATATGGCTTTGGTCATTAGCTCAAGTAGCGTGTGGGCCCTGAAGGGTTTTAACTTTTCTTCCATACAATGCTACGGGTTACCAAAGCGTGGCTGGGTTTGGCCTTGAGTTAGGTCGCCACCTCAGAATCGTGTTGCAACTTGATTAATCTTACGCAATTGACAATATTATTGCGTAAGATTGATCATGCATGTTTCAACCCGAGTTTTTACCTTGCATTATTACGATCATTATCCAAATGATGATGTTATCAAAATACATGTTATGTTACAATGTTGTTATCATGTAAAGTGATACGTAACACAATCTGTTACAGCATATCTGACTATGGCATGCTATAAGTAAATAAAACATAGTTACAACTCATGTTGTTGTATTATCAAATCATGGTGCTTCGCCTACATCACCAATTTGGTCACTATACAGGGTGGAATTTTGTAATGCCACCTGGAGAGAAAGTACTCTTAATGCTGCTGATAGAAAATTTTACTCAAAGGAAACATTCCTTTATTTTTGAATAGAAAGCAAACTCCATTCAAAGATTTTCGAAAATTCTCTTCTCCCACACCCGGAAATCGAACCGGCTAAAATCTGAAAAAATTATACCCTGTACTTTTATTGCATCGATCGTTCGAAATCTTAGATTAATTTAATTATTTACAAAAAATGGTAAACTAACTAATTAGTTGCTCGAAATGGGCTCCATTCTCTTGGATACACAAATTTATTCTTTTAACGAGTTCATTTCTAGTAACCTTTAATAAAGTGTTGTGGTGAATATTATAAATCATATTCTGAACTTCAACTCTCAACTCGTTGTCATTCGCATAAGATTTCATGTAAATTTGATTTTTTACATATCCCCACAAAAAAAAATCTAATGGGGCGAGATCTGGCGATCTCGCAGGCCATCTGATTGTGCCGTTCGTACCAATCCAGGTATTAAAATGGTTATTAATGTAGGCAGTAGTGATTCTGCTGTTATGTGCTGGGGCACCATCTTGCTGTAGAATTATTTGGTTTCGCTCTTCCTCGGGGAAACCATTTAACTCATTTCTTAAGAGATCCAGTATTTCAATATACTTGACAGTGTTTAAATGACCTTCGTACACGTGGACTAACATTACATTATTTCTCATAATTCCGCACCAAACGTTGAAAGAAAATCTTACTTGATTGTTAGTTTCATGAACACGAACAGGATTCACTCGAGACCAATAATGGTTATTGCGGCGATTGTACATGCCTTTATTGCTGAAGTTGGTTTCGTCAGACCATACAATGTTACTCATAAAATTAGGGTTTCGGCCAATTTCTCCAAGCATGTTTTCACAAAATTGTAATCGTCTGTCACGATCCCCAATGTGCAATTTTTGCACCAACCGACCTTCACGATAGCATTTATACTTATACTTTTTCAGCACTTTAAGTACGCGAGTGTGGGTTGTTCCTAATTCATCGGCAGCATCTCTACTTGAAGCCTTTGGAAATGATTCAAAGTATGTTAAAACATCTAGTTCAAAATCGAAATAGTTTTGCTGAATAGTTTGCCGTCTCTTCTTGAAACCACCCGTATTCTTTAAATTTTCTACCATTCTTTTCAATACGAACTGAGTTGGTGCCTGTCGGTCTTGATATCTCTCTCCATACCACCGCAGAGCTAGATTCACGTTTTTGTTATTTAAAAAATAAGCTTCCATTTAATCAAACTGTTCTTGATAAGCCATTTTCACCGTGAGACAAAATGTGAAATGAGTTGTAAAAACAATCAAATGTGAATAACAACTATGACAATCTAATTTTCAAATTTTAATCTATCATTCCATATTTAAATTACCTCATACACGCAGCTACGAGTATGTCGCAAAGGAGTCTGCATTACAAAAGATGGATGTTAGTTAAAGAGCTTTAACTTGACTCATTGAATTTGTAACTTCAGATTTCCTGGTTTTCCTTTCATTTAATTTATCATGTTTGTTAGAGAGATTTCATCCTTATAATTGACCCTCACGATCGATGCAATAAAAGTACAGGGTATAATTTTTTCAGATTTTAGCCGGTTCGATTCCCGGGTGTGGGAGAAGAGAATTTTCGAAAATCTTTGAATGCAGTTTGCTTTCTATTCAAAAATAAAGGAATGTTTCCTTTGAGTAAAACTTTCTATCTGCAGTACTCGTATTAAGAGTACTTTCCCTCCAGGTGGCATTACAAAATTCCACCCTGTACGAGTATGTCCTCCTAGGGCGTTTTCACTCACCTCTGCTCTATAAATACCTTTTGTTAGTCGCGTTTCACTCATCCTCTCAACATGACCAAACCATCTAAGCATACTCTTTTCAATTTTTGTTACTACATCTTCTTTTAAACTGCACCGTTGCCTTATCACCTCATTTTTCAGCCTATCATTCATAGTCACGCCGGACATGCTTCGCAAGGAACGCATTTCCACTGCATTTATTTTACTTTCATGCTTCTTTTGCCACACCCAACATTCACTTCCATACATAAGCGTAGGCACCAGCACACCATTGTGAACAGCCAGTCGAGCCTTTTTGGGCATCGACTGATTGGTCACAATCACATGTACGGCACCATTCACTTAAAAAAAAAATATATATTCAAATAAATTATAATACACTTATACTACATAAATTGTAATAATACTTGGTTAATTTATTATTATTAATGCATGTATAATAATATGTATTAATAAACAAAATTCCAAAACAAAACGAATTATTGATTTAAATTGAATTTGTGCATAATATTTCAAAGTTGAAAAACCGGCCAAGTGCGAGTCGTACTCGCGCACGAAGGGTTCCGTACCATTATCTATAAAATCGGCAAAAAATCACGTTTGTTGTATGGGAGCCCCCCTTAAATATTTGTTTTATTTTAATTTAATTATTGATTTTTAAAGTGAATATATACGATAATATATATGAATATATAACTAAATATTCTGTGAATATTTTAAGTGTCTATCTGTTAACCGTTATCAATATCGAGCAAAAACGACCAAAAAAATCATGTTTGTTGTATGGGAGCCCCCATATTTATGTTATTCTGGTTTTTAGTATTTGTTGCTATAGCGGCAACAGAAATACACCATCTGTGAAAATTTCAACTGTCTAGCTATCACGGATCATGAGATACAGCCTGGTGACAGACGGACAGACAGACGGCGGAGCCTTAGTAATAGGGTTCCCGTTTTACCCTTTGGGTACGGAACCCTAAAAATTACTGTAATATATTATGTGTTGCATGGAAAAAAGCCTTTTTTTAAATTACTTCTCTATTAGTCGTCATCTCGGTAGTCAACCCCTTTCTAGCCTTAACATCTTTCACACAGCTGTTCGTCGATCGTTTCTTTGGTCTTTCCCTAGTCTTATAGCTATATTTTCTTTTCCTCCTCATCGCGTGCCTATACCATAACAACTGATTTCTACACAACTTTTCAGTCACCGGTGCTACTGTTCACTGTAGCGATAACGGGGCGGCCCATTAACGATAGCTGCTACATTCCTTCCATAAAAAAACCGGCCGAGTTCGTGTCGGACCACGCACAATGAAGGGTTCCGTATAAGCGATTACAATTTTTAACACCGGTTTATACCAATTAGTTACTTATAACCCATTTAAAACCGGTTTTTTAAGGTTTTTTTAGGGTTTGTCTAAAAAAAAAATACCAGTATTTAATTATCAATCAATCAATCAATTCAATTCATTTATTCTTTATTCGAGGCATTCCACTAAGAGCACTGATTTCAACAGCACTTGACCGAACCGCACCTGAGCACTTCCACCAACGGCACTGAAACAAAATTTTGATGAGTGCGGTTCGGTGGAACAGTTTTCTAATATTATATTCCGTCCCCGAACGGCACCTATGTAAAATATTTTTTTAGTGATGGGGTGTATTTTTTTGTTCAAGACATAAGCAAACAAAACATATCGATACAAATCAACAGAAGTTAAGTCTTCCGGATAATTCCACCTTGTTTACCTGGAGCAAAGAGTAATGTTTTATTTGAGTCGCTGTCAGTAAACAAAAAATGAGAGACCTTGTCACTTTTCTTAGCGATTTCGTTTGTTCAAAATTCTTCTGAGGTTCAAATCATACAGCATTTCAACTAGGAACAAAATGGTCGAATGAGCACACTCACACATATAGACCGCTACATGAAATCTAAGTATGTTTCAGTATGCAGTGAGTCGGGGCTGTCACATCGAGGCAAGTTTAGTAATTGCGTGTTATCATGTAGGTAGGATGTCTAATTTATAATAATAATTATGTCGTTTGTTTTTTTAAGTGCTGTTGAAATCAGTGCTGTTAGTGGAATGCCTCATTTATTCAAGTAACCAAGACTCTTTTGTTAGTAAAAAAACTTATCCTACGTTAGTAATTAAGATAAAATTTATTCACATATAAAAATAAATATAAAAGTAAAAGTACACCTACCATTGACAGCGGCAGCACTGTCCGACGCTTCACCGCAGCCACACCATTCCATGGGAAATGGCGCAGCAGCGATTCACGTACGGACAGTCCAGCCTACTCGAAATTAAAGACAGGATGCTGTTGTTGCTGCCCCACACCCCACGCACCAGGGACGCACAGCGCTTACGCATCGTGGCAAAGAAACAATCCACATGTGCGTCCGCGAATATCCCTGATGCGCTGCAGTAGCGGGGCAGCCTCAACAGCACCCTGAACGCGTTATTGTATTGCACGCGGAGGGCATTGTACGACTTTTGAGTATGTCTAGCCCACACGCTACTCATGTAAAACGTAGTGCAGTATGCTCTAAAAAGAGTAATTTTAACGCTTACTGAACAACGAGCAAACCTGCAAGCCAGCATGTTCGCTCTAACCGACAAGGCCCTCCGCGCCCGTTCAACGTCGTCATTATCCCTGAGATCAGGGGTAAGTATGTGGCCAAGATATTTAAATTTGTACGCCCTCTCTAATGGCATACCATGCCATTAAGGTAAACTGGTGGTACATAAACAGGATACCTACCCCCGGCCCCAAAGACCAAGACCATTATGGTGATGGTGGGCCTGCTCTTGACCTTGACAACGCCTGATGGAAAGCCATGGATGATGCCTCTCTATTCTTGCTATTTTATCAAATCTATCGTATTTGTTTAAATGTTGTTACTCAGTACAACCAAATACAATAGACATCAGATTCACTAATCAGAGATTTGATTAAGCAACCAGAGACCTCACTTCACCAAATTCAAAATCCAATGCAATAGACCCAAGATCAAATAACCATAAATTCTTAACGAAACTCGAGAGTAACTCGAGTTTCGTTAAGAATTTATGGTTATTCTTTTTTATTATAGAATTTATATTACTCCAGAGGCTTATTTGTAGGTTAAAGAGCGTTGGTGAGCTCAAACCCCCGTGTCTCACCCCGCACTCCAACCCATATGGATCAGACAAAGCCCCTGCCCATCGCACATTGTTGACCTGGTTTCTATACCAAAATTTAAAGATGTTGATTATTTCAGGTGGAACGAGAGCTTTTTCAAGTTTATCCCATAGGATATCATAAGAAAACAGGTCAAATGCTCTGGCATGGGATATTATGGCTTAGTATTTATTTCTACCGACTTTTCTTAAAATTAATCGGTACAATTACAATCATAAAAAGAAAGTGGTCATCAAACAGATAACAAATAACCAAGAAATTTAAATATTATACTTTGCCTTACAAATCGTAGGTTCTGATTTATGAAACAAATTTGGTACACAGCATCTGCTTGCGTTACAAGCAGATGCTGTGGACCAAATTTGTTCTCCTTCTAGAAGACATCACATATCATGACTTAGAGAACATCCTCTCCGAAGGTACCGATGTCGCTGGTATGGCTAAATACTTTAGCGCTATGGTATTTAATAGCGCCAAGTGTTTATTGCTGGGCCAAAAAGCTCCTGCACTATTAGCTGCTATTGTAATCTCGGCCTCTTCGCTTTGCCTGTTTACCTCAAATAAACATATTTTCTTATAGGTTTTCCTGTAACATATTTCATAAGTATAGAACAATATTCAGTATTTTTTTCAAAAATGTAGGCTCAGAAGTTTCAGTGATAAGCTGGGGGGCCTATTTTCTTAAATAACTTTAATAGGTACTATTCATTTTAAAATGATTAAAAGATATGTTTTTTTAACCCTAACAGTATTTGAGCCCTTTCATTTAATGTGTCACACGGTACAGTTTGTAAAGTTTTTTTTTGTAATTTTCTTATTTTTCGCGCAAAAGTGACCATATTCAAAATTCATTTGTATACCTTTCAACTTAATCGGTACTTTAGATTTGGAGAAAATTGGCTGTGACAGACGGACAGACACACGAGTGATCCTACAAGGGTTCCGTTTGTTCGACGTACGAAACCCTAAAAACATCAAAAGGTTGCTTCTTATGCTAAAAGCTATTTATCGCTAAACCAAATAAACTCTGACAATCCCCTGATTTAAGATAAACTCAATTGCTTAAAGTGAATTTGACAGAAATAAATTTTAAACTGATTGAATTTGTCTAATGTGACTAGAATTCATCCATACCTTATATACATACATACATAAACTCACGCCTCCTCCCCTTGGGCTGGCAGAAACTATAGAACCGTACCTGCCACGATCCTTACTTAATCCATCCATACTTTATTAGTTTTAAAATCTAATTTTTCACACTCAATTTTATTTAGATTCGCTGTTTAAAAAAACCAGCCAAGTGTCAGTCGTACTCGCACCCGGAAGATTCCGTAGGTACCGCATTAAGATCGAGAAAAACTGCCAAAAAAAAAACACGTTTCTTGTATTCCTTTGATTCCTCTTCCTTCCTTTGATTATTAACTTTGTATTATTTGTTGATATAGCGGCAATAGAAATACACAATCTGTGAAAATTTCAACTCTATACCTATTACGATTCATGAGATACAGCCCGCTGACAGACAGACGGACAGAGGAGGCTTAGTAATAGGGTTCCTTTGGCACCCTGCGGGTACGGAACCCTAAAAATGAATTAAGTTGCTTAGATTGATTGAATGTTAATTATTTATTTCGGTACCTACCTACGAAGAGAGGACGTAAATATATTATGGACCTCGTTAAAATAGATTGAAACTGAGATTCAGCAGAGATAAACGACTCAATAAAACTCTTATGGCGGTTTTTATTGTTTGCGGAGTTAAATAGTACTAACAAACGTCTATCTCTGACACGGTCTAATATTCAATCATTGGATTAAGTAAAAAAAATATTTTTTACAAAAAAAAAACACTGTCTTCCGAAAAAATATACTTCAAAGTGAAAAATAACTTTAATTTTGCAAGTTGGTGTCTTTGGATCTGCATTTAAGTGTATGGCTCAAAATGCTAGTACAGACTCGCGCGATGTCGCGGGCGCGACTGGCACTGACAAAGAAATTGTGCTACTAGTGTCACGTCGCGCCCGCGATATCGCACTAGCCTGCACGATAATTTAACTATTTATTAAATTATTGTGTTATGAGGTTTTGCCAGTACACGCGCAATTGCATTTTACGTCGTTTGGCATTAAAAATTAAAAATCGGAAAAAGGTAGTTAGGAGGTATTGGTACTTATTTCATCGTCGTTATGGCACCCTACCCTACGCCAATTTTCGTATAAAATTACTTGCTATGTACACAACAGTGACAGGAAGCATTAGATACACAAAGTGTATTAAATACGTTATATCGAAGCTAACTCAAAAACTACCTAAGCAAAGTTAATAACATTTATGTGGGCCCATCACGGAAACTTCCTCTACCAAATGAAAAATCGATCCACACTTGACGAAAATATCCATGAACACATAAAACAAAACAAAAATAAGATGCTTAAATACATACTTAAAACCACGCCTTTTTCCAAAACACCACAGCAACTATAGAACGCCAGCTGCTACGCTTCTCACATACTACTTTTGCTTCGTTTACGTTCATACATCTGGTCATACACGTACGTCGGCTACGAGCACTACGCACCTGACCATTCTGAAGAACATCACCAATTAGGGCACTATATTCCTCCTAGGGCGTCCCCTCCCGTCATTTCCACTCACATCTGCCTTGTAAATACCTTTTGTTAGTAGCCTTTCATTCATCCTCTCAACGTGACCAAACCATCTAAGCATGCTCTTTTCAATTTTTGTCTATCTTCATAAAAACCACACCGTTGCCTTATCAAATCATTAAAATACAAAAAAAGATACAGACGAAAGTCGTTCAGCAAGAATTGAGCTAAAAGGATGGTGAAGATCGATCCGACTTCTCGAAAAGACAAAAACTTTTGAAAAATCTGAGGACATCATAACTATCATAAGGTAAGCAACCTACTTTGCAAGCGAGGATAGGTTTTTCGCTATTTCCTAAATTAAAATGATTTTCTCTTACAGGTATCTGATTATAGCATCTTTGCGTAGAAGAACGATTGGGGAGGTAAGTATATCAAAATAAAGGTTTTGATTGGATTGAATTGACTTTTCCATCGGTTGTTGAATGTCGACTAAAAATAACGTTATCTGGCGATGTAGGAACGTGATCCCATATTTTTCATATCAGCCCGTAATTATTCATAACAGAGCCTCTCTACAGCGAAAAATCCCGAGGGATCTTGCCATAATTACTACGTGGCGGCCGGATTCGTGATGGCACTATAATATTATTATGTACTACATAAGTAGATAATACGGCTCCTTTTTCTATCCCATAGATATATAAGGTGTATCTATTCATACACGTAATCTCTTAAGGAGTCATTGTACTCATCATTATGTACAACTTTTACCATGGGACCAAAGTTGAAATTGCGAAGTTAAAATCAGCTGTTCCATATATTTTGACGAGTTAAGCGAACATAAATGTAGAGAACAGCTATAATTAACCAGTTTCCTAATCATCTAAAACAAAAACTTCTCTGCAGTCGTTTTTGACAACATATTCATGGTTTAATAGGTACACAATCAACACAGCTGTTTCCATGTTGGGGAATAGACTGTTGCGCAAGAATATTCCTCTTTATGGTTTTTGTTCTTAATGTATTTATTTTCTTCGTTCTACTGTCGTTGACTTGGATAAATTCACAGGCAGCATTTGAGTGGGGTAAGGATAAAATATTTAACATAAAAGTAGGAAGGAACCGAAACTTTGACTACAGTTTAACACATTATAATATAGTTAATATTTAAAATTATCTTGACACGGATGTGAATCAATACCGTAGGGTCAAAAATACCGTGTTTCTACTGTAATTAAGTACCGTGTACGTGGTAACACTGGTGCGTGCGAGTATCGAGATTCAAACAGACGAGCATTGTGCGCGGAAACTTGATGGGGATCCTCCGACCGCACACGTTATACAGAACAACGCGGTCACACAGACAGACACGAAAAAATAATTTAATTTAGAATGATATTAGATATACATAAACTACATTTGAAATGGCTGCTTGTGTATGTGAGTTTAAATGTTTGTCAACGCACCCACGATACAGGAGGAATTCCTAGTGTCCCGTTTAAAAACAATATACATATATATATAGAAATTAAAAAAAAAACCTTTTTTACAGTCCGTTCAACCGATTTTGACTTCGATTGCGTTGGTGGCATGACAAAATAATGGCAGCTGTAATAAACAGTTGGTATTGTAACCACGTTTTTGCTTTCAATGCTATCCTTTAGCCTACGGAATAGAAGTCAAAATCGGATGAACGGACTGTAAAAAAGGTTCATTTAAAATTCTAATCTTATTTCAAATGGAGTATAGATAAACATGCAGTGCTAAAGTGGCGGTTTCTCAAGCAATACGGTATTCTAAAATCGGGGACCAATAAAACTAAGCATTAAATCAACCCTGAGCAAGGACGGGCTGGCTTAGTGAGGAGCATGCATAATCTGGCAATACAAACGAAAGCCCCTCGAATTTACTCGTGCAACTTTGTGCAAACTTTTTAGACTCCACTCAAAAACTTATAATACACTGTGCAGATTTTTTTTTGTCCGCTAGACACGTGTGAATCGCGTACTGTGCGTGGACCGAATCTTTAAGTAGGTGGAGAAGCGTTTTTCCTAACGAGTGACTTTATGTCAGATCATATTTCAGAAACTTCTTAGGAAAAACTGAATGAGCGCCCTTTTTAAACAACTTCCAAAAAGGGGGAGGTTATTATGTTCGTCTGTCTGTTTTTTTATTTATGTTCACCGATTTCTACGTCAATATTGTGGACCGATTTTGAAAATATGTTTTTTGTTTGAATGGATATGCTCTCGAGGTGGTTCCATTGTCACCAAGTCAGAAGCTGGTGAGGGCATCCTATGGAAATCGAGGGAAATTCTTAAATTTTATTAATTGTATTATATATCCTACTTACCCTATATCGACTTGATTTCGAAAAGCACCATTTGGTGAAATGAAACTGATGATGAAGACTACAGATGGCCACCGGAACTACTTAATAATAAGTATTCCACGGGTTGCGATTCGATTAGGTACTTTAATATGGTTGCTAAGCAATTTATGCTTTTCACAGTGCATTTTGGTGAAGTGGATGAGTGCATGGTTCTTATCATGAGCACTCATCAAAAATTAGATACGTTCCTGCATCGAGAAAAGCAATATTTTGCAGGTGATGAGCAGTTGACATTAGGCTATTGTAACTTAGATAAATTACATACTGACACTAAAAACTATGTAAGTAAATAATAAAAAACAGACTTCCAAAAAAATACTACGAAGTGAAAAATAACTTTAATTTCGGAAGCCGGTGCAGCGGTGGTAAAAAATCAAAAATACAGAGCCAGACACTTACGAAATTAAAGTTATTTTTCACTTTGTAGTGTTTATTTGGAACTCGGTTGTTTTTTTTGTGAAAAGTTTTATTGTATCAAAATTAACGTTATGTTCTGATCGCTCTGGTTTTTTTTACATGAAGGAAATATACTTATTATAAAAACTATTTGCCTTAATACATTATAAACACGCTCTAATATGTAAGTAGACTTTTTATTCCAAGATAATAAAATTTATTACATTAAACACCCAAGGTTCTTCCTCCTCTCTCCTACTAGATATAGATCAAGTAGGAGAGAGGCGGAAGAACCGTGGGTTTTTTTTTTAATTATGTGTATGGGTATATATATATAAATTATTATTTTATTACCCTGTCGGGCACAACATAGGCTGTGCCCAACGGGATCCATAATTTTGTCTAATATAATTATTTCCCTACCAACTATAAACATTATGGTACGCAATAAAGAATTTAGAATTGAGAATAGACATAATAATTATAGAGGCAACACTCCTACGCAATATCATAACAACGGCGTCGTAAAATCTATTTTAACGAACGTCTTCGCATCGGGACGGTTGTTTCACCAAGTGAACGACTTTCAAGCAATAAAGCACAAAGAGACGTTTACGCTGGTTTTATTGAAGTTTTTTCTACGCCACATTGAAGCGACGCGAGGCGCCGAGATGCTGCGTCCCGCTCTGGGTGGATCAAGCTGTCAGCGCCAACATTGCGTGAATGGGCATGTTTTGAACAACGCGTCACTCGATAAAACCCCTTAATCCTTAAGCTTAAAATTTTTGACGTAATAGGGATGGCTTTATACATAATTCTCGAGCGACGATCATTAAAGCTGTCGGATGACGAACGCGCGCAGTAATGAACCCCACGTTCGTGCGCTGTTGTCTCTCTCAGCGCTAATTGCTGCACATTTATTAAGGTCGAGACGCTGCAACAGTTGAAAAATGCACACCAAAAAACAAAGAAATAGTTTGCATAAGCGCTTTGAGGAGGAATTCTTCGGATGTTTGTTCCATCCAACTGACAAAGGTTTTCTTCTGAATTCAAATTATAGGTCGACAACAATCCACTACCCGTTGATACTTTAAGAGGAAATAAAATCGTGTTAGACGTTTAAATTGAGTGGAATCGAGGTCGAGTTAAGCCTACGAGCACGTGATCTGAATATCGGGAGCGATTCGTAAAGGGAACCCGTAGACCTCTTGGCGTTCAGGTGTTCGCCAATATACCAGGACTTTTTTGTATGCATTGAGTAGTACGGAGTCGTACCTATGTAGATTGTTTATTGCGAGCTGTGTGTGTAAATTTCGTTTTACACGAAAAGTTTTGTAATTTAGTATGCTCGCCTGAAAGAAACCTTTTGGTTGGGTAACTTTCAACAGTTTCAACTACTTTCCAGGAATGTTTACGAGAGAGTATTATTTGTCTTGATGAGTTTTTTCGGAACCTTGTGACGAAAGTAAAACCTCGTGAAAATGTGCCTGAGATGGGCTTGTATTGTTGTAAGAAATTAGCGAGTTTCTCTCCCGGCTGTGTTGGCGCAACGTGTTGATTACTTTTTAATGAATGTTTGATGGGAAAACGGCAATTATTGGGCTCTTTATCGAAATCTTCAACAGGGTTTTGTACGTAACTAATGGAAAAAACTCGTTCGAAGGATAAAATATTGTGCGTTCAAAAGATTAAAAAATATTTCTTTCCCGTTCTCTTCCATCTGCAAATTAGGGTCTCCATTCTTACTATAGATGATGGTAATTTTCAATGTTGTAAAATTTATTTTACAACATTGGTCACCAATTCAATTTGTAATTAGAGAAAAATTCCAACGATTTCGCGCCACTTCTGTACTCGCAACGCAATGCACGCATTCAACCGAAGAGATCGTCGATTTTAGTTCCACTTTCAAAAATATAATGCTCTTCTTTTTTATGAAACACTAATAATAAGAAGTCTATAATCATGATTATTCTACTTATGAATAAAGACTTTTTCGTTTTTGAAGGATCCGTGGTGACAGACGAAAAATAAAAAATATCTAACTTTTTCCCCTAGCGGAAAATATGCTATTATTATTATATTACAATGACGGACTTTTCGAGCAAGAGGAGAGATTTGTTTTTTTGTTATAAGTACCGTTTACTTTCATAAGCATTTAGTAAAAGGATGTTTGACCTTAAAAACATGTACTTCAATTGTATTTATTTGTATATAGATTAACAAAAACAACCGATTCTGTGTAGGATATTTATAACGAAGACTTTAAACTACAGATCTCTTTAAGTTAGATTTGTACTGGAATGTCATGATTTTATGGAAAAGTGATTCAATCGTGGAGTTTCTTGCCGGCTCTTCTCCATAGGAAACGACCAATTGGAACCGTGCACCTAGCTTCTGACGTTTCACAAGTGCCCATGTAGGTTTATGTGAAATAAAAAAAATTGATTTTGATTTTGAATGAAACAAATTTAACTTAGAGAGATGTATTAATGATTCTTATGATAATAATTCTGTAAATAGGTACTTAACTGTTCATCATCTGCCTTGCTTTTTCCCAACTATGTTGGGGTCGGCTTCCAGTCTAACCAGATGCAGCTGAATACCAGTATTTTACATGGAGCGACTGCCTATCTCACTCCACAACCCAGTTACTGGGTAATACTGGTTGTCAGACTTTCGGGCTTAATTCTGCCTACCTGTAACAACTGTCTAAGATCTACAAATTACACGCCCATCCACGGACAAACCACGGCAAGCGTAGCTTAACCTGATCGATCGACCTGTGCGGCTTTTATTACTTAACCACAAGATAATTCCGCCTTAAAATAAAACAAATAATAATAAAATGTATTTATTTCAGGCAAGTTTTTTACACATACACCCCTAATATCCGAAAATTAAATTAAATATGAAATAGATTTTAAATTCAATTATTGTTATAATATACATTCAGATAGATTATAGTTTTCATATAAATGTCAGATAAGTTTAATTTAGATTTAAATTCAAACAGTCATATTAAATGAAACACTTAGTGGTCATGTAATACAGCATAAAAATCGTCAACACTGCTTTCGGCAAGCATAGCCAGACGCGCTACACCGCCAGGGCAGATTAAGCATGGCCCGGAACTTGTTGTTGTATTGTACACGATGAGTACTGTATGTACTCTTCCTGTACTGTACCAAAGTTGGCCAGAGTAGAACGCCTGGCAGTATGCCTTAAACAGGGTCATTTTAGCTTTGTTTTGAACAATATGAAAATCGTCTGGCGAGCTTAATACTTTTACAAGCAATGCATCGCCTTTGCCTTTCAAGATCCAGATTATCACATAAGTCATCGGTAACAATGTGACCTAGACATTTAAAGTTGTTTACAATTTTAAGAGGAGACCCACACAAGTCAATAGGCAATAATACATGAGCTGGCCTTTTACCATATTTAAAAATCAATATTTCCGATTTATTTACATTACCTTTAATTATGTCAGACTATGAGCGGCGGCATAGCGTTCACAGATCGCAATAAGTTTCCTCAATCCGCCAGCAGAGGGGATGAGCAGAACCATATAGTCAGCGTAGCTAAGGTTGTTAAGGCATTCACCTCCAACATGGCATCCAACTCTGGTTTATGATTCCTTAACTTATAATGCCAATAAAATACACACACAGTCACGTGAGCGAAGCTGTGGGCACAGCTAGTTAAGTAAGAAGTAGCTATTATATGTCTATTAAATGAAGAGCACGGTACCTCCTGCATTTTGCTGAAAAGGCTCTGCAATATTGTCTATTATCACAGCGCTGTAGTTAATAGTTTATGCACTGCTTTGATGCAATTAACTTACAAAATGGAGTAAAATTATTATTTTACTCCCTGTTCACTTTGTAACTGAACGAAAAAGATAGTTTACGAAAAAGATAAATTACTAGTCAAATCAAATTATTTATTTAAAAAAAAAACCTTTGAACGTCAAATTTACAAAATACATGGAATTGATTCTAGTCGGAGAAATAAGTAAATAAGTTTTTATTTCTTCAAAGTAAAAACCAGAGTTTTATGTTTATTAGATAAATTATAAATCGGCCACTTTATCTGACTGCTTATTAAATATGTAGAGTTTTCGTTGATAGGTAAATATTCCTGTTTTTCATATACTTAACTAGAGGATGTGCCGGATGTAAAGAATAGCACCATCCTATTTCTTCCCGTGGGTGTCGTAAAAGGCGACCAAAGGACTTAGTAGAGAATAGGCAGCAGCGTTCTCTATGCACTTTAACACCATACTGCGATCGCGAACCCACCTGCCAAGCGTGGCGATTATGGCAAACCCCCCTTGGGCCCGGCCTATATCCAGCAGTGGATGTCTTTGGGCTGAAATTATGGAAATGATGTGAGGATTTGTCCAGTATAACTTCTTCTCTTCCTCTTCGTCTTTCCCTCAATGCTGAGGATCGCGATCACATACGACGCGTCTCCAAGTTATGCGGTCTTCTGCAATGTGGACCGCTCGGTATAACATCCAGATTTTAGGAATTGTTTTTTGTAATACCACACAGTTGCACATTCAAGTAATAACTTCATGACTCGTTTTTGTAATCATTTTTACTTACCTACACCCGCACGCTACGTCGAGATCAAAAATTAGGTATTCACAACAAACAATACACAACAACAACACAATACAACACAACACACACACAATACAACAACAACACAAAACAACAACACACACAAGACAACACAACAACAAACAACAACAACACACAACGTTAAAACAACGACAACGTCAACGTTTGTTACAATTTCTAAAATCTAAAGCCCCTTAAAGCTGTTTTGTGAAAAAACTGAGGTTTTCATTATTAAACTTCCAAATGTACTGGACATTTGGAAGTTAGACATTAATTGGCCCGGTATAACAGCAGTGCATTATTATAGTATACACAGTAGCATTGCATTATAATAAATTCCAGTATAATCTTTGGTCAGAACTCAGAACCAAAGATTACTCGTAAGTTTATTGTAGCGGCGTCAACATCGCCACATGCGAACTACGCGTCACACTGACGTCACGCAAATCCTGCATCGCGCAAGCAGAGTTTACCGCGTAACTAGCATATATACAACGTCCCGACATCAACCGTCGGGCAGTTGCCCACCAGATACAACACCCGTCTGGTCGGAGGATCCTCCCTTTTCTATGGTGGATGAGTGAACTTTACACTCTGTTCCACATGCCACCAAAATACTGTCCGGCGGGGCAATTGCGTAACGCACGCAATGACAATTAATCGTAATGAGTTTCATTTTGACAGTTCACTCACGTCCATTGCGATAATTACGTTGTTGCGCAGATGAATTTTTCAAACCTATGAAGCAATGGATTAGGAATATCCTTCAAAACTCTTGGATTGTGATTTAAAGTTTTTTACGCAATTAGGGTGCTGGTTTCTTTGACAATAAATCAAGATTAATTTTGTGTTTCGATATTTTTTCGTTAAAAAAACCCCCCCCCCCTCCTATTTAAAAATCTTATCTTATCTTATTTTGCAAAATAAGAAGCCTACGCAACAGAGATACGAAACAGATACTTAAAGTGCAAGTATTTATCATAACCGGAACGCCTCGTTTAGTGGCATAAAGATACTAAGAATGTGTGTAAAAAGCCGACCTGATCCACCCCCACCACCGATCTGACGCTAACAGTTCGCACAGAAATTGAGGCCCCATTTTAACCAAAGATTTAAATCGCAAAAATTTCGTACAGAAATTGAGGCCCCATTTTAACCAAACATTTAAATCGCTAAAACTTCGCACTGAATTTAAGGCCCCATTTGAACCAAATATTTAAATGGATAGATTTGCCCTCAGCCTACTAGCAGTGGTGGCCCAGTAGTAACGACCCCGACTTACGAATCGTAGGTCGTGGGTTCGAACCCAGACAGGCGGTTTACTTTGTGTAAATAATTTCATCACCAATGGTGAGGAAACCGGCATGTCCTAGAACCAACAATTCGAAGACATGTGACATCAACCAACCCGCACTGGGCCCGCGCGATAGTTTACATCCCACTCCCTCTCGAAGAGTGGAGGCCTGGGAAAATTATAGGCTGATTACCTATGCTACTACACACAATGATATTATAAGTAAAAAGACGTAGATAGGTTACCTACTCAACATTCGATCTTCAAAAACGGCGCTTTGTCGCACTATTAGATGACACGTGGAAGTAGAACGGCATGTCGTAATTATCGGGAGCGAAAAAGACACAAGACGAAGAAAATATGGCTAATTAGCCCTATTCCCAACTATGTTGGGGTCAGCTTCCAATCCAACCAGATGTAGCTGAATACCAGTTACAGGGAGGATCATTTCAGTAGTTTGACCACGGGGATAGATCCATGGTCAAATTTCGTTGTCGTCAAATCAGTTGGACAAAATAGTTTGACTACGGTGAAGGACCGGTATTTTAAATGAAGCCATTGCCTATATGACCTCCACAACCCAGTTAGTGGTTTACTGGGTAATACGATATAATAGAATATAGTAGAATACTCTTTATTATGTACACCATAAAATACGATAAATAAAAAATAAAACAAACACACAAAACAACAATAAACAATTTTTCTTTCTTTCTTTCTTTTCTATGCACCTATATTTATTTTTTTTGGGTGGGAAATTATCAAATAACTTCTCCCGCTCTGGGTGGATACCCCTTGGTAAGGCTTCTGACGACCCGTAACGACTGTCAAAGATCCAGCGAATCACAGCCGGGATCAACGGCGTAACGTGCTTTCCGAGGCACGGAGGGGTCTTGGTATGTAAAGATGGTCATCCATCCACGGATCAACCCTGGCAAGCGTAGCTTAACCTAATAGATCGACCCGTGCGGCTGTTATTACTTAATAGCCACAAGCCCCTCCGTCTGGAAGGTTATTATGTATTTTACCTAAATTAAACTTAGGTACATGTAATAAAGAAATCTCCATGTTTTGTTAAGTCGGGAAAGCCGTGCGAAGCAGGGGGGGGGGGGGGGGCTCTAGTGTGTAATATAGGTGAAAATACATAATATCCTCTAGACTAGACTATGTGGGTTATTGCTTTTTATTTTGTTTTTCTCTCAGATAGTTTTAATCTTGGTCTGGCAGTTTGAGTAATTTATGCGGCCTACCCACCTACCCAAATGTCCTTTCTTTGACATTGTTCGTCGAATCGGTTCTGAGTTCAGCTACACAATTACTGACAAATGCGTGCACTGACTGGATAGGTCCACTCAATCTGTATGGTTCTTTCCTCAAAATACCATTTCAGACACTAATCTACATGGTCTTTACATGATGTCACCAAGATTATGTCTGGACTTTAAAAGAGACTGTGACCTCTGAGTTTGTTTCGGCCTTTCTTCTCAGTGTAGAGTCAGATAGGAAACACCGACCTCATCTAGTTTTTAAAATATTATTGACGTGTTTAAGTGTTTGTACAAACATACTGACAGAAATAAAAACAACAGGCGGGGCAGTCTTTGGGGACTGCCGATGGAAGTGAAAACTAAGTAACTCGTGAATTGTATCGTCGAGCTAGCGTTCGGTGACGATGACTCGAGATCCATGATTTTTGTTCACCCAAAAAGTGATCAACGCGCCTAAAGAAGTTTAAAAAAAAACATTTATCTCAGAGTAAATCTTGTGCTAAACACGACTTCCACAAATCTAACAAAACAGCGAATCTGAATAAGACCGAGTCTGCGTTGTGCAGATTGCTTCTGTTATCTAACATAAGAAATCAAATCATTGAAGAATTCTGTTCGATGGATAGGTACAGATCCTATTTAGAGATTGCTTTTGAAATCTTGCAGGGTTAATGCATAGTCAGCAAAAAAGTACAAACAACGTCCAAGCGACAAAATAGTTGTCTACTTTAAATTAAGTACAATCT
Source organism: Tiliacea citrago (assembly GCA_963921375.1). NCBI lineage: Eukaryota > Metazoa > Arthropoda > Insecta > Lepidoptera > Noctuidae > Tiliacea > Tiliacea citrago. The sequence continues at coordinate 18,476,637 of OY992781.1, forward strand.
GGCTTGAAAAATAATAGATCGTTTTGTTAGTGGTCTTCAGCAGTCAGCGATTTTAAGCCAATTTCTCACTTTTTTTTTTTGCATTTTAAGTTAATTCAATGCATTTGTAAATACCTCAAACACAAAATCAAAAGTCATTTTATTCAAACTAGGCTGAGAATCAGCACTTTTCGGACGTCAAAAATTACATAAGACAGTCCCCCAAAAACGCCCACCCTTCACCACTTCCTAGGACTTTAGCTAGGAAGAAGAAGTGGCGCACCAAACTCCCCAGCAGCACAGCTGTCTGTTCATATAAAAAACTTGAAACTTAAAAAAACTATCTATACAATAAAATGTAAAATAATTTGCATTGCGCAACACAGAACATTAAATTAAATTATTTGCCTTATATTAGCTAGCAGCTAGCACACGCCACTATACAAAAAAAAAAATCGTCGAAAACTATACTCAAGCAGAAATAACGTAAACATTACGTACCTAAATAAAAGCCTTCAGGCATAATGAGCGTACCCGCTTACATACAGCTATAGCTGTAACTCGAAGTCACAAATGATAAACTAGCACCATCGAAGTAAAATAAAAAACAGTTAATCATTAAAACAATAACAAAACCATGGTCAGCAAGACGATTGTAGGCTTAATATACTGTACTTTTGTAAACCATTTTCTATTTTGTTAAGTACTTGTTGACGGGCCTACACTGTCCTCCCATACCTATTAACACTGTAACTTAAAGCATTGTCAAAGTCCATTATTTTTAAAAGAGTAACCGTGGAGTTTCTTGCCGGCTCTTCTCCATAGGAAACGACCAATTGGAACCGTGCACCTAGCTTCTGACGTTTCATAAGTGCCCATGTAGGTTTATGTGAAATAAAATAATTTTGATTTTTTTGATTTTTCAAGCAGCACCCGTTCACGAGCATAACGCAAAGATCAGCCATCACTCCCCTCGCCATATTTAAGGAAAGGAGGCCACCCGACCCCCGACGCTACCGCAAGCAGTGACATCTAAGAGAGCACGACGAACTTGCTGCCGGTTGCTTAGGCAAGAATAACATAATCAATTATCGAGGTCGCTAGCTAACCACTTATTGCAATACAACTCATAAACATTTTCATGAGTATAGTATGCCTTTCAACAAATATTGGATTTAACTTTAACTTTTATATCTGGTTTTAAACCCAAACGTCATTTTATCTTCTCAAATATTGTTCAGAATCACTATTCTTATAAGTCACGAGTCTTAAACCCCGAGGTTGTCGCCCAATAATGGGATATTTATTGACTTAGACCAAGTCAATATCCGTTGCGCCGATACACAAATATGTACCCGATATAAAGCTGTGCTTAGACCAGCAATTTTTTCAGTAAGTATTGCCTAGAATAGTTGCTGAGGATGCAGGTAGGAAAGTAATCTAGTAATAATACAAACAATAATAAATACAATTACAATTATTGCCTTATAATTCATTTAAAATATGTAAGAAGAAATTATTAAAAAAAAGAAACAAAATCCAACTGCAAAACACAATTAGCTTTATTTCAAGTTTTTGAAAAATCATTACAATTTCTGGATCGGAACTGAAAAAAAGCATCGATATATATGGAGCGACGACATCATTTGAAATAAGAAGAAATGCTGAGAGCCGTCGGAATGGTGCAAGCTGGTTCCAGGCAACGTACTGTGGCTGTCGCTCTTGGCACTACACAGAGCGTCATAATCTGCCCCTGGACACGCCATCGTAACACGGATAGCGAAGCCGAGCGACATGGAGGACGATCTCGCATCACCACTCGCAGACAGGACCAGTACATCCAAAATGCTACGAGGCTCCACAGCTCTTCAAGTGAAGTTGAAGTGGGTCTGCGTTCCCAAGGGCCACTGAGAGTTCCACCTATAGCACCCTGCAATTGTAGGGCCCGGTTACAATAGGCTCGCGAACACAGAAATTGTGAGGAAGAAGACTGGCGTTGTGTTTGCTTTTCCAATGAATCTCGTTTCGATATGAAGCCGGATATAAGACGTACTCGAGTTTGGAGGACCTATGGACGTCAAGAACGGTTGATATTTTGTCAGAAAGTCCATTTATATGGCGGGGGAACAGTAATGGTTTGGGCCGGTATTTGGATCGGCGGAAGAACCGATCTCATTTGGATCAGGGACAACCTCAATGCTCAGATTTATGCGGAGAGGATTGTTTCAGACGTGATCATGCCTTTGCAAAGCCAGTTGGGTGATTCGTTTTGACTAATGCATGACAATACACGTCCACAAACGGCTAGACTCGTAACACGCACTCTTGCCAATGCTCGCATCAACGTCAATCTGCCGTGGCCTGTTCAATCGCACAGGCCTCAACCCAATTGAGCACGCATGGGATATGCTCCAAAGAAAGCTCTGCCAAGTATGGATGCCGTGCATACCACAACAACTTTTTGACTTGTTAGAAAGAACGTGGGCGGCCATTCCTCAAAGTGATTTTGATGAACTGATTTTAACTATGCCAAATCGCTGTGATTGTGTGATTCGTGTCAATGGTGGAAACACAGATTATTTTATTTATATTTACAATAAAAAAATTTAATAATACTCATTTTTACAAAATATACGGTTAAGTTGTTAACTTAAACAGGAATTAAAGTAAGAAACCAGCCTGGAAACAGATTAGGTAAATAGTAATTTAATATTTTTTTATAGTTAAAAATGTACTTGATCCTTAGACACTTTTGATGTGTGTATTTGTCTCTTGACTTATTATAACTTTTTCTTTATTTTAATATCCATATCCTTAATATGGATATTAAAATAATGAATAACTTTGAATTACTTGCATATTCCTTATTGCTACAACCTTGGCGTGGCAGTAAGTCAATGTTGCCGTGACGTCATAGTTGCCGACAATTAGTTGCCCGTGTACCTTCAGTTGAGTACCGACGTACCGCGACAAGTTTAGTTGGATTCCTCCACTCTTGGGACTGAAGTATGGCGGCTATCATATTTGTACGTTGACTAGTCCTGGTAATTTGATTATGTTGGTAGCTTGTTTTAGATAGTTGGTGTGTTGTTTTATTTCTGTTGGGTTTATCTAACGAAGCTGTGCAATGTTGTGGGTAAACTGATTTGTTGTTGGTGTTTATGATGTTTAATTGTTACTAATACAAATTGTTGTGTTGTTCATTTGTTAATATAGGTACCTTTATATATAAGAGGAGGAAGGAATTAGGTATTTAGGTTTAGGTCCGTTCAAGGCCTCGAGCGACGCGACTTTGTTCTAAACAACTTCTTTTATTTGTTTCTCCGCAGTGGCTGTCGAAAGACGCGTGTCGCTTCAGCAAGTAGCTCACACTACACGTGACACAACACGTGGATACGGGACACGGAGACACTTTGTGGACCCTAAGAACCCCAAACTATACAATCAGATTTTCTATCGAAACCCAACCGTACATAAATGCAGCGCTTTACCGCAACAACCTTAATATGCAACACAGACATAAATGACATAGAAAATAAAGAATAGTACATTACTGCAGTGGCCAGCAAAAGAGGCACTGATGGACGAACGTATGCATACGTGATTCCATCAATGCCTGGTTGCGGCCAAGGCTTGTATAGTGCTTTTCTCAAATAATGCGCGGAAATTCAAACTAAGTAAATTATTTATAAATTCCAGATTCAATGACGAACAGCGATCAATTTTTACGCGCCTATATGTTCATTTGTTTTTTTTTTCAATAAACAGCTTTATATTTGCAAGCCAGTTCGAAATTTAAATAAAACCTTTGTTAGGTTACTGTTTTGATAAGATTGTTCCATTTTTAAATAACACGATAGAGAGTTTACTATGTAATATATTTGACCGCTAAACCACGACAGATATGATTTTCATAGAACTTTTGGTGGCCGCTGCTTGCATGTATGTGGCCAGTACAGCAATTTAGATTTATCTCGAAGAATGTTGTCAAAATAATTTTAAGTTTAAGTTAAATTTCCAAGCATGTTTGAGAAAACAGTGTTTATTAGGACTCGCACAGAAAGATCACAAATGATACTTAACACACTCATAGAAGAAACATAACAAAATATGTACATGGTCAAATTAAATTAGCTAGCGAAACTCCGCAGACGTTACGGATATCGATATCTGAACATTATAAAACAAAAGAAAACAGATTTTCTCAACTTAAACTTCAAGATAGAGAAAATGATAAGATAAAAAAAATCCATCAGATCTTTTTTATTTTCATTGTATTGTGTTTAGATATCGATACATAAAACGTCTGCAGTTTCGCTAGCTAATTAAATTTAGTTCTCTTCATTATTTAATTTCACTTTCACAAAACAATACAAACAATTTCGCAAAAGTAAAATGAAAATAAGAACAGAGTCCTTCCTATAGGGCCATGTTTTCTTTTTATTTTAATTTTACTTTTTCCAAAAGGCTCCTATCTCAGCATGATGCTGCGATATTTAAAAATAAGTATCGTAACGTATTCTGATAGAGCCTGAGCACATAGGTGCTCCTTATGAACATCCTAATACAGGTTTTGATTGCGAGGTTGGCAGGCAAATCTGACGGCATGCAACACCGGGCCCCCGTCCCCGGAGGACTGTCTGCTTTGCAAGTCAATTCCACTTCACATCCCAACATTCAACATTTTTGTTTTGGAATAAAACCTGAGTCAAACTGTGTAGAGCTTTCCAACCGTGTTTAAACAGAACGTACGAATTCAATGAAATAAAGCCCGGATTTCGTCTGGATGATTTTTCAATTTTATTATTCAGTCTCTCTGTCTGTCTGCTTGTCTCTTTGGTGGGGTTTTCGGCTACACTGTGGAACTAATTTTAATGAAAGTTTGGAGAGGTAGCTTTGTGCTTGTAGTGACGACACGCTAGTTGTTTTGTTACGAAAAAACATCAATTATGTTTTTCGTTGTTACAAACAAAACATAATTAGCAAAACTATGAATGAATGAAATGCACCGACCCCAGCGTGGTTTGACCAGACTCGATTACTGGAATGAACCCAAAGAGTCACACTAGGTTTTGGAGCCCCATCTTTCATGGGGCTACATAGAGCATTGCATATCAAAGAGTAGACTGGGGGGCGCGATAATGGTAGAGTAGGGAGGACGTGCCCATAGGATATGAAAGGATTATTAGAGCCGTATCGGATATGTATCCAAAGGAAATGCAAAGGAATTGAGGACAGACGGGTAAAATTTATCTATGGATGGGCATTAACGACGTCGCCGCCAGATTGGTTCTGGTCCAGCTTCACCGAATCTTGAAACTGCTTTCTCGATTCTTTTCTTCTTCGTTCCGATGAGTATTGTCAGCAACAGAGTGTACAGTGCGTGGTCGGCCAATATTGATATAACGGATGTAAAAAGCCGGTTTACAATGCCGAGTCGCGTCACTTGTTCTGCCTGTCATTGTGATTTTTTTATTGGACCATATTTGGGAAGCTTTTGTTTACAGATGTATTGAATGTCAAAGTTCCAGCTTTTTTGACGTCTTTAACGAAAGCAGGTTTTAAAATGTTAGAACTACATTTTTAATATCCCAACCCTCGTACTGTTGTATGCATCTATATCCACAATGTTATGCGTGCGTTACATTGCGAGCAATCGTAAGCAGTGATTTTTCACTACAATAATAAAAGCCGTTTTCCAGCAATTGATTGATTTGATTTGATTTTTAAAGGTCTTTATTGAGAGAAATGTAAGGAAAGGTTAACAAAAAGATCTTTGTCTAAATGTCATCATTTCAGCCGAAAGACGTCCACTGCTGGACATAGGCCACCCCCAAGCACCGCCACTTCGACCGGTTCTGTGCTCACTGTATCCAGCGGATATCCACCTTGTAGGAGGCCTTCCAAAGCTACGTCTTGCGGTACGCGGTCGCCACTCCAGAATCTTTCGGCCCCATCGGCCATCAGTTCTGCGAGCAATGTGCCCTACCCACTGCCACTTAAGCTTGGCAATTCTTCGGGCTATGTTGGTTACCTTTGTTCGCCTGCGGATCTCTTCATTTCTGATTCAATCACGTAGGGAAACTCCATTGCCCTTTGGGTGTCTAAATGTAAACTAACATAATCCGAGCAATGTTAAATAGGCTAAATCACCTCTGATAACATACAATATGTTTGATTGTCAGTGTGACTACTAATTTAATAGATATATAACATATAAGACTGTGCTGTTATGTAGGGTTTGCAAGCCTACATTTTAAAATTTTGGAAAAAGTTTCCCATTTTTTTTCCCAGCAATTATTTTTGTACAATGTTACATTTGGTGAATTGAATGCGTAGGTCATCTACGAATTCTCTTGCGGCTTTGTGTGATGGGTGTATTTACACCCTGTATATCCGATACATCAAGTAGGTACTAATTGAACTTGCCGGCTGTCGCTCAAAACCAACGCTGGGGCCATAGTTGTCTCGCATAGGGTCACAGCATTATGCTGAGCGATGGCCGTTTTGCGTGGATGTGACGCATATTTTCCCCAACTTTTTCATTTTTGTGTTCTTGTTCTTTCTTTGCGTCATGTTTATTTACGTCATCTTTTTTTTGGTACTCAAACATACACAGTAATTGATACAATTGTTTTTCTAAGACATCATTAATTATTCTTCAACTTTATGAACTCAAGTAGACAGCTGTATTTTAGCGGTATATTAGCTATGCATAACAGTGGCTCACAGACTAAAAGAGTACCTACCTACATTTTGAAAGAAGGTACACTTGAAGTTGGAGTTTTTGCTCATTAATTCTAAAGACAACTTTACAGTATCCACCGAGTGTTGTTATATTATTTTTATTAAGTAATTCCCGGGAGAAATCATTGTTTATTAATGTTTTTAGGGTTCCGTACCTCAAAAGGTCAAAACGGAACCCTTATTTATAGGATCACTTCGTTGTCCGTCTGTCTCTGTCAGTCTGTCAAAATCCTTTTTCTCTGGAACGCGTGTAATAATTATCAAATACGTAGGTCTACGGTCCCTTGGAGCTCTAAAAAATCGAGCTACAAAGTCAGCGCAGTAAACAATTACGGTGATTTATGCGACATAATATTATATTTTGATATTCGTAAATAAATCAAAAAAACCTATAGGGTACTTCCCGTTGACATAGAATCATGAAATTTGGCAAGAAACAAGGTCTCACAGCACAAGTAAAGGAAAAAGTTCGAAAATCGTTAATTTGTAGATTTATCACACACAAAATATTTTTTTGCGATTACAGTTAGAAAATTAACCGTTACGTATATCGATGTATGGGAGAATATGTTTTTCAACTACAATGTTAAGTTTGTTTGTAGGATAAATGCATCCCAACTACGGAACCCTTCATTGTGCGTGGTCCGACATGCACTTGGTTGGCACCGGTTTTATTCCTGAAATTATTAAAATATTAGTAGTAGTTATGCAAAAGGTAGGCAACGTACGTGTGTCACTTATAAAAATTCGCTTTAGGTAGTTAATCTCAGCTCAATTAGTAGGTACTTTGTATATATTGCCAAGAAAATTTAAATTGTCGCTTAGATCTAAAGACTCCCGCAGACGCGACGCGACACTAGTAGCACAATTTCTATGAAAACTTCATAGAAAGTGTCGGCTGCCTGTCGCGCCCTTGAAATCGTGCCAGTCTGCACGAGCCTTAACGTTATTATTACATCGATCATGTGGCGTTGCTTATTTCAAGCGTGTCAAATATTTTGGTTAATATTTAGGTTTTGCTTAAGAAATTCTGAAGGCTCGGCAGAATAAATCAGTAGTCTTATGTTTAAGTCCGATGTACTCTAAAAAGGGGGCGAGCCTATTGCCATCAACCGGGCACAAACCCAGACCCCGGGCTGCTAACACACTAACTGCTAAAACCCAATAACACTTTGCCCGGCCTGGGAATCGAACCTTTTTTTTTGCGTAGGAATTTATCAAATAACTTCTCCCGCTCTGGGCGGAGCGCCCTCCCGCTCCGCCCAGAGCAGGAGAAGTTATTTCAGACTTTTACTGACTAAAGCCCACCCGTGTTCCTTCAGATGCCTGTGTGTCAGGGCCACGATATCCGTTTCGGACAAACTCGCAATCCTGGCAGGTGTTGGCCCTATCGGACCCCGTCAATTTGTGCTGACATCTCTTAGAGGCGCGCGTGGAACACAACGCGCCGACGACCCGGGCCTGGTCCTTATCAGACGGCGAGCTACCCATCGCTCACCATCCGCAAGCCCGCTTCTACGGTGGCCGGGAATCAGCCTGCGACTCCCGAAGCCCGGGGCGTCTCCCACGGCGACTAGGGGCGCGAGGGCGCGAACCTTGCCTCTCCCTCACGCGTTCCGCCTTCTCCTTCGCGAGCATTACTGCTTTGCAGAAGGAAGTGACGGCGTCCCATGCACTCTCGCTCCGAACCATGGCCTGAACCAGGGCCGGATGCGAGAGATCGCCGCCGCCGATTACCTCCGTGAGGACACGTCGGTGCTCTGCTCAAGCCGGCCAGACCTCCACCGTATGCTCCGCCGCGTCCTCCGGGCGATCTACACAGTGGTGACACCCGGGCGTTTCCCCCCGCTTTATCTTGAACAGGAACCTCCCGAAACAACCATGTCCGGTGAGGACCTCTGCGTCAGGCGGAAGGTGAGGACGCCGTGGCGCCTATCTAGCCACTCCTCAAAGAGGGGACCTATCGCCACAATTGTGGCGTGCCCAGCGCTGGGTTGTGACAATCGCACTCTCCATGCCGTTATGAGATCTCACCGCCGTGCCGTGATTTATCGCGGTAGCGGAGTTACGCCCCGGCGTTACGCCTCCTTGCGCCACTCCTATAGGTGCGCGAGGACTTTTGCCTCCAGGTCCTATGGCGGCAGTCCGGCAATGAGGCACGCCGCCTCCTCACGCGGTATCCTCGGACCAGCCTGATGGCCATGACCCTTTGGGACGCGTTCAATCGGAGGGCTGGTCGCAGCCTTAAAGAACGCGCCCACATGGGTGTCCCGTAAACGGCCATGCACCGCACGATCCCCGCGTAGAGCCTCTGGTAGGAGTCGTTTGAACCCTCCTAGATTGGGCAGGAGCCGCTTCAGCTGGGAATAGAACCTAGGATGCTCATGCTCAGCAGTCGCGCTTATGACCACTAGACCAACGTAGTCAAAACAGTTGACACAGCGGGAAAATCCCTGAAAAATCTGATCTGAAATCTTGTTAAAGTGAATCCGCAGCTGTAGCCCGCGAAATTCAAATTTTCTTACGTTTTTTGCAATTTGCAGATCAGTATCAGGTTATATCAAAATATGATTCGTGACTTAACAGATAATTATGTATTTAAAGAATTAGAATCATAAGAATCATTAATACATCTCTCTAAGTTAGATTTGTTCCATTGAATGGCTTTTTCATGAAATCATGACCTTGGGGAACAAATCTAACTTAGGGAGATGTATTAATTAATGATTCTTGTGATAAGATAAAACCTGACACTGACCTGTAAATAGCAAAAAAAGTTAAAAAAAATAATTTCGCGGGCTACAGCTGCGGATTCACCTTAACATCTTCTGATACCGAAAAATACCGGTACCTGTTAATATGAAATAATTTAACAAGGTTGTTTAGCTCTGAGCTCACGCTGGCGTTAGGTATCTCCGTGAATTATTGCCCATTATAAGTTCAGTTTGTTCAGCAACTTCAAGATTGTATGCAATTTACTTATGTAAAGAATGTTGGCTAAATATTTAATCTGCGTGTCTTCTTCGCTTCAGGCTATTGTTTTGTAATAGTTAAAGTGCAGAAAATTTGGGACGTTTCATGCCAAATCATTACTGCATTGGTGAAATTAATATTGATGACATCTAAATTTTTAGGAAAGCAGGTTTTGAATGAAGTTGATATAGAGAAAATGCAAATGTAACAATGAAATTGGTAGCTGCTGATCATCATCATCATTGGTGGCCTTATTAGCTGCTGTCAGCAAGTTTTTTGTGTAATTATCATCATCATCATTGGTGGCCTTGTTAGCTGCTGTCAGCAAGTTTTTTGGGTAATTATCATCATCATCATTGGTCGCCTTGTTAGCTGCTGTCAGCAAGTTTTTTGGGTAATTATCATCATCATCATTGGTGGCCTTGTTAGCTGCTGTCAGCAAGTTTTTTGGGTAATTATCATCATCATCATTGGTGGCCTTGTTAGCTGCTGTCAGCAAGTTTTTTGTGTAATTATCATCATCATCATTGGTGGCCTTGTTAGCTGCTGTCATAAAGTTTTTTGGGTAATTATCATCATCATAATCATTGGTGGCCTTGTTCATTGCTGTCAGCAAGTTTTTCTGGCTAATTATCGTCATCATCATTGGTGGCCTTGTTCCACCCACTGCTGAGTATAGGCCTCATCCCTTTTGAGCCATTTTGTGTAATGAGATATGCTAATTAGCTACAGGACATACATATCTCATACCCTATCATCCCAGCAAATGCGCCATTATTGAGAAACAAAACATTCGAATACTTAAGCACCTAATAAAATTCCGTTTTGGCTAACATATATAGGCCATGAATGAACAAGCATGTTAACATCCGATATACCATTGTTAATCTTCTACAAGACTGTCTATTCATTAGAAAACGCAGTAGATATTATAAAGTCTATAACCAGGGGCAAGCTGTCACAGGTTACTGCAGTGATACGTGTCTGGTCTACACGATACCATCGGATTTCTATCTAGTCCCGTCATGCTGTATGGTGACATGGAGGACGTATTGATTTATTTATTTTATAACATATTATGTAAAAAAAATACCAATAGACAGGCAAGTAAAGAAGGAATGGACAAAATAATAGAAAGGGGTAAAAATTGGGGAAAAATTCCATTTTGGAAATAATACTCGTATACATTAATATCAATAATAGTTAGCGCATATTTTTCATACGGAATAATACGTATTTGACAAGTTTTAAATATGAAATTGTAGTTCAATAAGATTGCCTATTATAGTCAGGTGCCAATTTTCTGTAGCCATATCCATCCAACATTTTATCACGATCTCAAAAAGATATAAGAAGCTGAAGACATCGTAAAATCCCTACATTGTAAAATCTTTGACGGGTGCAATTCCGTTAGAGGCGATAACTGGGGCTACCTGTCTTGTTCCCATAATTTATCTATTGGTGCAATGGGGACACATAACAAGCGCATTTGTTTTATAGGAGAGAAGTATGGGACCAACAATTCTTCTATGTATGACCTATAAACCTTCGCTTAGATTTTATCGCTGCAAACATTGTTGCCGGGGACTCTTTCCGGGAATGTCGACAAAGCAATTTATGAACCAATTCTAAAGCACAGATAAGTACTGGGTGGTTGGTGATCCCTGTCAAGCTTAGCTTGCCTTTTTTAGGGTTTCGTAGTCAGCAAGGAACCCTTATAGTTTCGCCATGTCCGTCTGTCTGTCGGTCTGTCTGTCCGTCCGTCCGTCTGTCCCCAGCTTAGCTCAGAGACTCATAGTACTAGAAAGCTGTAATTTGGCATGGGTATAGATATTAATCACGCCGACAAAGTCGTAAAAAAAAACCTTTAATAAAATTTTTTTTTAGAGTACTTCCCTTGCACGTAAAGTGGGGATGATATTTTTTTTTCTCGTCTATCCCATAGGATGGAGTATCTTTGGATAGGCCGTTTAAAAATATTGTGGGTCTGTGAAAACCATTTTTCATTTCAGGGATCCGTTTACGTAAAATTAAGCTTTAAAGTGCTATTTTTTGTTAGGGTCAAGTGTCCCCCCCCCCAGCCAGCTAAATGGTTGGTTTTGGATATGTGAAAAATTCATGGCAGTAGTATATATAACGAAATTAAAAGGAAAACTATCACAGCTAAGTAGGCTTTACAAGTTAACGAGTAATAGTCACCCACTTAAATTTGCAGTTGGAGAATTGACCGTAACGTATATCGATGTATGTACTCGTAAGAGCATGTTTTTCAACTACAATGTTAAGTTTGTTTTTGGGATAAATACGGAACCCTTCATTGTGCGTGGTCCGACATGCACTTGGCCAGTTTTTTTTTGCTGCATATTGAACCATAGATAGACATAATATGTATTGAGAGGTGAATACCACCCACTCTATCCATAAACGCCATTCTAAGCTTAGGACCCCGGCTTAATATTCTCTCACAGAAATAATTTTCATACTGATACTATCCTTTTAATCCAACCTGCCTGACCAAACGATTATCCTAATTTACTAGTTTCACACACATTATATATAACAGATGACCGTAATTAAATTATGCAAAACACGTACTTTGGCCGACCATTACATGGTACTAGAGCGGTAAATTGAGAAGATTTTGTTTGAGAATCCACAAAAGTATTTTTAAAAGTTCGCCTTTCCCTTGGAATTGGCTCATTTGTTACTCAGACAATCTGCTTAGCTAGAACCCCGCTGTTGCAAGGCTGGGTTAAGGATATTCTATTTTCATGTAAAGGGCTCTGCGTGGGACCACAGGCTCCACAACAAGGGAGGTTGGAATAATAGACGACCTTATCGCCCCTGAATATATTGCAAGCGAAACAAAAATTTCAACGAGCCAGTTTTAAATTGAATTTTATTATTTTTTTAGGAAAATGTACTTATGTATGTACGGTTAATGCATGGTTGACTCATTTTTTTGCTAATGTGTAAGTTTTGCGCATTGACTTTGAAAAAGTTCAATGAATATTTTAACTTGGACCTTTGAGAGTCATAAATACTTTTATTACGGCACGTGTATTTAAGCTAGTAATTAAAGAAGACAGGCGACAGGTTATGTGTTTGTCGTGTTCGTCATTCCTGACAGCTGATTGTGGACTGACAGCTATTGGAGCTGTCAGTCCACAATCAACTGTCAGGAATGACGAACACGGGCGTTATTTCACTACCAACTGTTGAAGAATTATAAAAGATGATAGGAATGCTTTCGAAAAAATAAAGCGCTACGAGCGGAAAACGCCACTAAGTTAAAAAAACCGTACAAATGCGAGTAGGACTCGCGCCCTGAGGGTTCCGTCTCATAGTTTTGCCGTGCGGTGCATTGATATAGCCTATAAATTTCCAAATCTGGACTGAAAGACAAACTTAACATTTTAGTTGAAAAAACATTCTCCCATACATTCCAACTGCAAATGTAAGTTTGTACGCACAATATTGAGAGATTTTCCTTATTATTTTAAGACCATAGACTTCTTACAGGTTTTCCTGTAATTTATAAATAATAACATACATTCAGTACTTTAAAAAAAAACAGACGGGGCAGCCTTTGGGGACTGCCGATAGAAGTGAAAACTAGCGTTCGGTGACGATGACGCGGGTTGCATGATGTTTGTTCACCCAAAAAGTACACAGTATGCATATAGCTCATGGAAAGCGTTCGGTGACGATGTCGCGAGTTCCATGATTTTTGTTCACCCAAAAAGTGTTCAACGCGCCTAAATAAGTTTTTACTTCAAAAAATGGCTCAGTGGTTTCGGAAATAAGAGGGTGGAATTTTCATCTATGTTCTTAAATAACTTTCAAATCAAAATCGTTTATTTGCATAAAATGTGGTGGGTACAAAAGATGTCATAAGTATATAAAATTCAGTGCAAAGACACATTCCGCCATGGACTGATGGCATACAAATATTTAATGAATGTTAGTCAGTAACATACAACAATAATACTATTATTAATAACAATTTTTAGTTAAATTCGAGTTTTAGCTTAAGAATTTTAAGAACAAAAGACCAATTTTTTCAAGCCAATACCAATTTGAATTAAAAAAATTTAACAACACATTAGGTACATATTTCAATAGTAGGTAATGTACGAGTAAGTAAGAAAGCGACGAGGTAACTAACCTACTTACCAAAGTAACATAAATAACTAAGTGACTACATTGCATTCCTGAAGTGGTAGGACTGACATGATTTTTTGTTGAGAAATTCGCCGATTGTATAAAAACTATGCGATATCAACCATTTTTTCAAAACAACACAGAATTTTTTGTAAGGTGGTTCTGTTATCCAGTTGTAATGAGTTATATATAAGTGGCGCCATATACACGAAACTGCGCCTGAATAGTTCTATCCTAGGTATAGGGATTTTCAATAAATACTGTGTGACTTTTCGTTTGTTAAAATTGTTATTAGCTTCAAATACTTTACAGTTAATTTTAACAAATTTTGCGATTTCGTAAATGTAAATACAAGAAACGGTAAGAAGCTTGTGTGATTTAAACACTGGTCTACATGATTCAGACCAGTCCATGTTAAAGATTGCACAAATACATTTTTTTTGTGCTATTAGTATTCTAGAAATTTCCGAAGAATTTCCCCAAACAATGATACCACACCGAATAATGGAACAGATGTATGCATGATACACCATTATCGCAGTTGGTTTAGATGTCTCGTCTTTAACTTTTTTTAAAGCATAAACAAACCTATTTATTTTCATACATATTTCGTCAATATGTTCTTTCCAGGTGAAGTGTTCATCGAGTGTTATTCCCAGAAATTTCGTTTTGTGTACTTGTTCGACTAATTGGTTTCTATGAGATATTTTAAGTTGGAGGTATTTAATCTTTTGCGTTTTGAAATGTAATATTTTAGTTTTTGCTACATTCACTTTTAAAGCATTTTTATCTAACCATGTGATAATATTGTTTAAGGTGTTATTTATGACTGACTCATAGGTTTCAATGTTCTTACAGTCTAAAATAACCGTAGTGTCATCAGCAAAAAGGACACAATCTTGTTCTACTGGTTGAGGAAGATCGTTAACATACACAAGGAATAACGGTGGACCTAGAATGCTTCCTTGCGGTACACCAAAGTAATTAAGTCGAGGTTGGGAATCGAAATTGGTGATATTGTTAGCTTTTTCCTCGAATTTAGTGATCCTCGTGATTTGGTTTCTATTAGATAAATATGATTAGAACCATTCTAAGGCTGGACCTCTTATACCGATTTTATTCAATTTATCGAGTAGAATTGAATGATGAACAAAATCGAAAGCTTTGCTTAAAGATTGCTTATAAGATTGATCTGACTAGGTTAAATGCTGCGAGTGAAGTTGATCTGTTCTTCCTAAACCCATATTGTTCATTAGCAAGAACATTATACTTATTAAAGAAAGAGAGAAGTATTTTGTACATAACTCTTTCAAAGACCTTTGATAGGATTGGTACCAGCGCAATAGGTCGGTAATTATTTTTATCTGTTTTAGAACCTTTTTTGTGCAGTGGTTTTATTAGAGATATCTTAAGTTTATCCGGGAAGCAGCCTTGCTCTAATGATAAGTTGATGATATATGAAAGTGGTTCTGCAATGTATTTTGCGATATTTTTAAGGAGGTCTGTAGTAATATCATCATAGCCGGTTGCTTTAGTGCTTTTTAATGTTTTTAATATGGTAAAAATTTCAGAATTTTTTTTTATGGTAAAATCAATAAAAAATTATGGTAAAATTTTTTTTGATCTGATATTTTGATTTATGAAAGCAATTTATTTAGGACCCTCACAACAAGTACTTTCATTCGATGTGTCACACGGTACAGTTAGCAAAACGAAATATTTAATTTTTCTAATTTCCCCCCCAAAGTGTATGTATTTAAGTTACACGTCCGTGTTTAGATCGCAGAAATTCATATGTGTACCAAATTTCACCTTAATTACTCCAGTAGATTCGGAGCAAATGGGCGGACATACAGACAGATAGACACACGAGTGATCCTATCCTATTCCGTTCTTCATTCCGATGTACTAAAAAGGAGAAATAGGCTAAATTAGTGGCCGAAAATTATACAATATTGTAGTGAAAATACATTAAAGAGACATTGAAAATGAAAACGTAATTATCCTTTAAATCATTTTCAATGAAATGCCTACTATTAAGATTTCGTAAAAGAAAATCTATTTGTCGGTAATGTTTGTCGACCTAGGGTTTGATTAACGAGCGGAGCTCCCAACGTTTTGTCACTGATATACTAAGACAAATAGTTTTCACCGAAAAAATACGAGCCTCCGAAAAGTTGTTTGAAAATACGCGACAGAGGAAGGATACATTGCGCATACGTTTGATAGATATCAGAGGGCTAATTGCGTAACACGTAGAAATCGGTTTCAATTAGACAGTTCAACAACATTCATTGCGTTATTTACGTTGTTGAGCAGACATTTTTTTCTAACATATAAAGCAATGGATTAGCAAAATACTTCAAAATCATTCCGATTCTGATTCAAACTGCGTTACGCAATTATGGTGCAGAACTTGGAAACGGATTTCTAAAATGACTTTTGACTAATATAACCTAACTATACAGAGTGGATCAGAAATTACTACATTTGCTCGAGTAGGTATTGAAATGTTGTATCGGACCTATGGGACAGCTAATTAACTTTCGCGAATATGCTGTTGGTCCCATGGAGAAAGTTGTTCAGTTTGATGGTCTGACACATTTCTCATACACGCTGTATTAGTTTTTTTTGTACTTTATACTTTGCCAAGTCTTTATCTACTTAATTAACTAAATATACACATTAAAAAAAAAGTCTAGTTTATTTATTTATTTTATTAATTATGTCATCATCATCATCATTTGAGCCGAAATACGTCCACTGCTGGACATAGGCCTCCCCAAGTACCGCCACTTCGACCGGTTCTGTGCTTCCCGCATCCAGCGAATACCTGCAGCTTTCACAAGGTCATCGGTCCACCTAGTACGAGTAGGAGGCCTTCCAACGCTACGTCTTCCGGTACGCGGTCGCCACTCCAGAACCTTTCGGCCCCATCGGCCATCAGTTCTGCGAGCATTGTGCCCTGTCCACATTAATTATGTACATACAGTACAATACAAAGAGATACGACATAATTATAATTTCAGTATTTGAACCTACTGTTTATTTCTTAAGATTTTTTTTCCAGCAGACCTGCGTAAGGAGAAATTAAGAAGAAAAGTAGACAATAGTGTGTGAGAACAAGAAGTGAAAAATATGAATATGCGAAGTTATATGTTTTTATAACGAGTTTTGAGTACTTATTCCACTTTTTTTTTTTTTTTCTTTTTTTTTTGTGTGGGAAATTATCAAATAACTTCTCCTGCTCTGGGCGGAGCGGGAGGGCGTGTCAGACTTTTACTGACTAAAACCCACCCGTGTTCCTTCCGTTGCCTGTGTGCCAGGGCCACGATATCCCTTTCGGACAAACTCGCAACCCCGGCAGGCATTGGTCCTAACGGACCCCGTCAGTTTGTGCTGACATCTCTTTGAGGCGCGCGTGGAACACAACGCGCCGTCGACCCGGGCCTGGTCCTTATCGGACGGCGAGCTACCCATCGCTCACCGTCCGCAGGCCCGCGCCTACGGTGGCCGGAAATCGGCTTGCGACTCCCGACGCCCGGGGCGTCTCCTGCGGCGACTAAGGGCGCGAGGGCGCGAACCTTGTCTCACCCTCACGCGTTCCGCCTCCTCCTTCGCTAGCATAACTGCTTCGCAGAAGGAGGTGACGGCCTCCCATGCACTCTCGCTCCGAACCATGGCCTGAACCAGGCCCGGACGCGAGAGATCGCCGCCGCCGATCGCCTCAGTGAGGACACGGCGGTGCTCCGCCCAAGCTGGGCAGACCTCCACCGTATGCTCCACCGTGTCCTCCGGGCGATCCACACAGTGGTGACACCCGGGCGTTTCCTCCCGCTTTATCCTGAACAGGAACCTCCCGAAACAACCGTGTCCGGTGAGGACCTGCGTCAGGCGGAAGGTGAGGACGCCGTGGCGCCTCTCTAGCCACTCCTCAAAGAGGGGACTTATCGCCACAATTGTGGCGTGCCCAAGAACTTATTCCCCTGAGTTATGTTTCCGAAAGTCTTTGCGAAGAGCTCTTTCCTGGTGAACTTAATGGCTCAAATAATGGCATGTTTGGGTGTAATAAGTAACAAAGTGAAACACTACAAAGTTAAGCAGTTTCTTCTCACATTTATAGGGGAAAAGTCAAAGGAAGTCACTTTTCTAGTGACTTCCTTTGCTCCCAGCTCAAAGGTTGTAACGGTGGGTATGTAGAAATTTCCTTCATCGTTTGAACTAGATCTTTCTCTATCTTCACCCTCGTTTAATTCACACTACACTTTCTTTTTTTTGTGATAAGGCAACGGTGTGGTTTAAAAAAACTTTTTACAAAAAAAAACCACTGACTTTAAAAAAAAAAACACTATCAAGTGAAAAATAACCTTAACTTCGGAAGTCGGTGTCTTTGGATTTATTTTAGTTTTTTTGCCATAAAATTGTCATTGCGGTCGGGGGGACCTCTTAGATCAAAAAGTGTCCCTCAGAACGGTCCTCCGACAGCAATGACAATTTTATTTATCTGTTTAGTCACTCCACAGCTTTATTATAAGTTTAGAAAATTTAAGTGATAATGGTTGATAACCAAACTTAAATCGAAGATGATTTTCAAATACCTATCTAATGACACCCGACTTGACATAGTTCGTCGACTCAATTTTTTAATTTTTCACAATATGACGTCTGGTGTTCGCCATATTGACTTTTAATTACTGTCATGTCTTTATG
The DNA here is from genome assembly GCA_963921375.1 of Tiliacea citrago. Lineage (NCBI taxonomy): Eukaryota > Metazoa > Arthropoda > Insecta > Lepidoptera > Noctuidae > Tiliacea > Tiliacea citrago. The sequence continues at coordinate 18,495,210 of OY992781.1, forward strand.
ACACTCACAACATTAAGACAAATCGATTTACGTAAGAATCATCAAAATCGGCCGACGCGTTTGGTCTCTAGATTACCACAAAGGAACATACATACCTACATACATATATAACATTACCATACATAGGTTGATAAACACATTACCCTCTTTGTATCACGCAGTTGGGTAAAAAAAGAAACAACCGACTTCCAAAAAAATCACTACAAAGTGAAATATAACCTTAATTTCGGAAGTCGGTATCTTTGGATTTATTTTAGTTTTTTGCCACCGATTTCCGAAATTAAGGTAATTTTTCATTTGTACTGTTTATTTTGGAATTCGGTTGTTTTTTTTATTTTTTACATTTTAGTGGGTCAGTTTGCAATTTATTTATCTAAGAAACAATAGCCTAATGTCAACTGCTCATCACCTTTTACAAAATATTGCTTTTCCCGATGTAGTTAATAGTTAAGGAGTTCTCCTGTTAAGAACCGGGAGAACTGGAACTAATGGTAACTTCACCATATGCATTGACACGAGCATAAATTGCTTAGCAACCATATGAAAGTGTCTAATCGAATCGCAACAGTGGAATACTTATTATTTTTATAGTTCCGGTGGCCATCTGTTGTCTTCATCATCAGCTCCACTTCACCAAATGGTGCTTTCCGAGTGCAAATGCATAAGTTACTATAAAAAATACTGAAATCGATATAGGTGTGCCTATAAAATTTGAGGTTTGCCCTCGATTTCCATGGGATCAGATTCTGACTTGGTGACAATGGGACCACCTCGGGAGCAAACCCTTTCAAATAAAAAAATAATTTTTAAAATCGGTCTACAATAGACAGAGCAATCGGTGAACAAACATAAAAAAAAAAAACATAAAACGAATAAACATATAGGTAGCCGAACATACCCTCCTCCTTTTTGGCAGTTAAAAAAAAAACAAACATACAGCTGAACATAATTATAACCTCCTTCTTTTTGGAAGTCGGTTAAAAAGAAGATGTAGGTAGTGACAAAAATTGATAACAGTAAGCGTAGATGGTTTGGTCATGTTGCGAGGATGAATGAAAGGCGACTAACAAAAGGTATTTCCAAGGCAGAAGTGAGTAAAGTGAGAAACACGCAAACGGGACACTTTGCCCTAGAAGGACATATAGTGACTTAACTTATTTATTTATTTATTTATTTATCCCTAGAAGGACATATAGTGACTTAACTAGTGATGTTATTCAGAAAGGTCAGGTGTATAGTACTCGCAACCGGCGCGCGTGTATGACCAGAGGGGCCCAAGTCTGCTATTTTTATAAATTCAGTCATTCCAACACGATTCTATTGTCATGCCATTGTCATTTTGCTAAAAGTTCGTAATCTGGTAAATTCATAATGGTCGATCATTGGTCGGTCAATATTCTCGTAACAACAACTGTGTTATTATATTGGCATTGTCGTATTGCCATTATTATAAAACCCATTAGTAGAAATGTCATTCATTTGTCATTATGTACGAGATTACCAATATATGCAATTTCTTTCAATGTAGGGTCAGTGGCCGACCATTAGAAAGTCATAATGACGCCATTATAATAGTAGATTACCAAACTTGTCAAAATCAACAATTATGAAATCAATAATCGACCATTCTGACCCTATTGTAATAGCAGACTTCAGGCTCAGACGTATGAACGTAAACGAGCAAAAGGAGTATGTAAGGAGGGTAGCAGGTGGTGTTCTATAGTTTCTGCCTACCCGCATGGGAAGAAGGCGTGAGTTTATGTATGTATGTATTTTTTTTTCTTTCTTTTTCTATAACTACTATAATTATTATCATCATCATCATTTACAGTCTTGTTCGACCCACTGCTGAATATAGGCCTCCTCCCTTTTGCGCCATGCTCCCTTGGCCCTGCCGTCTCGACATAGATAGCGATCGCTTTACGACCAAATTCGCTCGCAAAGTCCTAAACAGCCCTAGACAGTGAAAATTGCTTGATAACCACGAAAAAATCACAATCTCGTCAAGCAATTTTGGCAATCTACAGATCCTATTAGGACTTTACGAACGAATTCGGTCTGCGGCCTGGGCCTGGTCTGCGCGAGTCTGTGAAGTCTGTACCAGCGGCGTAATTACGAACGCACTCAGTAGCAATGGGTGTCATTTTGACAGTTCAACAGCATTCATTGGGTTATTTACGCTGTTCAGCATACATTTTTCGAACATATGAAGCAATATACTTCAAAATCATTCAGATTGTACCTAATTGATAGTGCCGGTAGCACACCTCCGCCACGAAACCAAAGCAGCGAAACCGCAGTAGTCCAATTCAACTGGCTCGAGTCATGTTCCGCTACTCGAATCGGATGCGAGTAGCGGAACATGACGCGAGCCAGTTGAATTGAACTACCGCGGTTTCGCTGCCAATATTTCACGGCGGAGGTGTGCTATCGGCCGGCGTTAGGGTGTATATCTTACCCGCAATCTTCTAAATATTCTCCCACCTCATTGGCTGTTGGTCTGCCAACACTACTACCGTCTCTCAGCAATCATTTAATAAGGGCTCTGCTCCAACAGCCATCACCACGTCTAGCCAAGTGTCCTGCCACCTCCTTTTCAGAACATCTTGATCTCTAGTCCTCTTCTAATTGAGATCGGATTTCTCAGTGACGGACTCGGTCCTTCAACGAAAGGCCTAACATTAGCTAAGTAGGCAAGTACATAATTACTTCTACCCAGTAAAAATTACTGTCTCACTGTAAAACAGATGTTTGAAGTCCGTTTTAACAGCGTGAATTAGTTGCTACTTATACTCCATTTGAAATAAGATTCGAAATTTAAATAAACCTTTTTACAGTCCGTTCAACCGATTTTGAATTCTATTGCGTAGGTAGCATTACAAATATCAGCTGTAATAAACACTTGGTATTGTAACGTTTTTGCTTTTAATGCCATCCTTATGCCTATCGGAATAGAAGCAAAATCGGTTGAACGGACTGGTAAAAAGAATTATTTAAATTTCTAATCTTATTTCAAATGGACTAGATACTTATAGTAAAATTTGAGAAACATGTGTTACAATCTTGTACCTACGGAGTAATTGCGTAACACATAAAATGACAATTAAACGCAGCGGGATTCATTTTGGCAGTTCACCAACGTTCGTGGGTTATTTACCTTGTTGAGCAGACGAGTTTTTCAAACCTATGACACAATGGATTAGCAATATTCTTCAAAACTATCAGATTGTGATTCAAATTTTGGTACGCAGTTAGGATGCTGTTTAAAATTTCTATCACTATTTGGTTTGCATAAATGGTACATTTATCTTGCTTATTATATATTTTAACGTTTACTTAACCGTCTATTGACCGAAAAATAAAAGCATATTTTGGAGATTTTTTATTTTTATTTTATTATAAATAAGAGACGCGATAAAACCCATATGCGCTTGAGCAGTAATAACATTAAAATGCTCCAGGTAACCGGTGTTTGAGTCCAGACGCCATTTCCACGTTGGCTGTACCTATCATATTTTTATGACTGATTCTCAAAGAAAATACTACCATAACTAATGTTATTGAATCTAAAGCAGAGTAGCTGAAACGCATAGAAAATCTTTATGCACTGAAAGTAATGGCATTGAACATAAACCGATGCATTACCAAAATTAAAGAAAGGTATATGTTTCTATAATTATATAAGAAATAGAAATAAAACTGTTCTGAATATATAATTTACAATATTAGTTTTAGTTTATGCGAAACCCGAAACACGTGTCTAGTATTTTTATGTAAAGAATCTATGTACAAAATTTCAAAACTGTATCATGAAAAATCACAAAGTTATAAGGTTGTTATGTTACCGGGTTGTCTGTACAAAAATATGCTAACGGCGCCCTCGCGCCTCCAGGGTCGTCTTGCGCTCATTGATAATAATTTGGCAGTAGGTACCTAACCGTACGGCGATTGTATTGTAAGTAAATTTAATGGTGATAACATTTTCCATCACACTTAAATATTTTTGGAACAACATATAACATGGTGTAAAAAATATTGAAATCGATTCAGTGCCAATTTCACCAATGAAACTGAACGCGATCAGCACATAAACCACGTTCAAGAGCTGTCAGTTTCATTATTTTCTTTGGAACATTGATACTGACAGCTCTTGAACTCGGTTTAGATGTGCTGATCGCGTTCAGTCTCATTGGTGAAATTCGCCCTAAGTTCCTTATTCTGAACAAACTATATTCAGTTTTCGCATATACTAAAAATAATGTGGTATATATAAACGAGTACCTATTTTTTTTATCTTTCATGAGATATTTTCAGGGTTATTATTGTATGCATTTTCACATACATGTAGGCAACGGTAATAGAAGTAATAAGCGGTAGATATATACATGCTCGCAAATGGCACGTTAAAACTTGGTTAACTAGCTACATTTTCTTCGCCTTGTCTCTTTTTCGCTCCCGAAAGTTATAAATGGTATATTATGTATATATCTATCTATGTATTTGTATGTATGCTTGTATTTTATAGTTATTTTCGAGCTATCTATCCCGTACGTTGCACCTGCCATGTTTTGTCTCTGCATCTCCCTAAGGTTGACTGGTAGAAAATGCCTCAGGCATTAAGTCCGCCTTTGTACAGTGTAGTTTTTACTTGTGCATAAAGTTTTAATAAATAAATAGTTACGACATGCCGTCCTACTTCCACGTGTCATCTAATAGTGCGACAAAGCGGCGTTTTTGAAGATCGAATGTTGAGTAGGTAACCTATCTAAGTCTTTTTACTTTTTATTATCATTGCGTGTAGGTTTCAAGATTGCAAGTCGGATTTTGACTTGTCTTCGTTACGCGAAGATCTCATGAGTGAAGGTGTCCTGTTGATTCCGAAACATACACTTGAGTTTTACCCGCGATGGTTTGTGTGGTATGTTAAGGGTTCAACAAAACTGGGGTAAACTTTTGTTGTTTTTTGATTAATAAACAAAAAAAAAGAAAGTAAAACCGCAAAATAATGGCTGTCGTACTTTAATCACGTGAGGTTTGAACACGGGGGAAAGGGGTTTTGAAAAATATCATGATTAATCACGATGAAGGACCGGATGGGATAGTGTGACAATCACTTGAAGTTTTTCGTGTGACAAAAATATGTAATTTATTGTGTGACAGCTAAAAATTTTTTGCAAACTTACAACCCTCATATTGTCACCTTGGAAACCTTTTATATCCTTGCTTTAGAGCTTCAAATGCAGTAAATACCAATTAAATTCTCAATTATATTAAAACTAGCTTTTGCCCGCGACTTTGTCTGCGATCGAGGATGTCCTATGTCCTCCAGGTCAGAGTCTACCCATGTACCAAATTTCATCCAAATCCGTTTAGCCGTTTTAGCGTAAAAGCGTAACAAATAAACAAAACTAACTTTCGCATTTATAATATTAGAATTTATGGTTTTTCAGAATGTAATTTTATGATATTTTTTTATTACAACTGATTCTAAAAATATCTGATCTTTTCAATAATAAAAAATACACGTGATACTGGGAGGGGGCCTCCTCCCCCCCTCCCAGTATCACGTGTATTTTTTATAACCTAAACCTAAAACCTCAGGATGAATTACCATTAGGGTATAAAGGTGACTAAAAACCTCACGTGATTAAAGGATGGCCCTTTACCCAAAAGCTGTAGGATTTGAGAGCATTTTACCAACATAAGTATTGATAGCAAGCAAGCAAAATCTAGTGAGTAGAACCACTAATATAATATCGATATATTTAGGCCCGCAGCGGCACTATAGCAAGTATTGACAGTATCCGCACTGACACGTTCTTGTATCCAGTACCTAAGCAGAGTTAATTAATGAACTGTCAGTAGCTCGCTACATCGATATGGCGTTCGTGCGTACAGAGTTGCTTCCCTTCACTATTTCCACCTTTCATTCTTATTAGTGTTCCGTATGGAATGTCAGTTATAAGACGATGATATTGGTTTATTTATTTTGTAAACATACATAAACTTACGCCTTCTTCCCATGAGGGTAGGCAGAAAGTACAGAATGCCACTTGCTACGATTACATACCTACTCCTTTCCTTTTTAGGGTTCCGTACCCAAAGGGTAAAACGGGAACCCTATTACGAAGGCTCCACCGTCTGTCTGTCGGTCTGTCTGACTGTCTGTCTGTCTGTCTGTCCGTCTGTCACCAGGCTGTATCTCATGAACCGTGATAGTTAGACAGTTGAAATTTTCACAGATGATGTATTTCTGTTGCCGCTATAACAACAAATACAAAAAAACAGAATAAAATAAATATTTAAGGGGGCTCTCATACAAAAAACGTGATTTTTTTTGCTCGTTTTTGCTCGATATTGATAACGGCAACGGGTAAACGCTTGAAATATTCACAGAATATTTACTTATATATTCACTTTAAAAATAAATAATTAAATTAAAATAAAACAAATATTTAAGGGGGGCTCCCATGCAACAAACGTGTTTTTTTTTTTTGCTGTTTTTATAGATAATGGTACGGGACCCTGCTTGCGCGAGTCCGGCTCGCATTTAGCCGGTTTTTTCTGTATTTTTGGTGTATTGAAAGAAAAATACAAAGATTACTGTTTCAAAATCAATCAATCAATCATATATTTTGTTAAACATAAAGGCTTCTACATACGTGCGCGACACCGGTAGAAAAATTTCTATGAAAAATTCAAGGAAATTGTTCTACCGGTGTCGCATCGCGCGATAACTCGTGCCAGTATGTAGAAGCCTTTATAGGCCAAGGGGGGGGGGGGCATAATTGCCACGCTTGGCAGGCGGGTTGGTGATCGCAGTATGGTGTTAAAATGCATAGAGAACGCTGCTGCCCATTCTCTAGTAAGTCCCTTAGTCGCCTTTTACGACACACGCGATCCATCCCGGAGTGCTACAGATCAAATGGGATATGGACACAGCGTCGGCGGCCCAAAGTTCACGTAATAAAAATGGCCGCCAGCGGGAAATATGACCCATGATGTTTCTATGTAAGATGTGATTTTACATAATAGTCTATAATTTATTCACAAAGCAACTACTGGTAACAATTACAGTACCTATATCAGTAGGATCACATTATAGATTTGGAGCTGATTATCACTCTCAAGTGTAATCGCACAACATGACTAGCAACAACATTATTAATGATGATAACTAGAGTAAAAAGATTAGTTTACAAAATTACAGTGTATCGGGGCCCTGGCACACAGGTATCTGAACGAACACGGGTGGGTTTTAGTCAGTAAAAGTCTGACGCTCCGCCCAAAGCGGGAGAAGTTATTTTATAATGTCCAACAAAAAAAAAAAAGTCTGTGCGTCTGCCCTCCGACACACTATAATCAGCTTATGTAGGCAGGGAAGTGTAGGAGACCAAACACACACAGTAAATACATAATTGTTGCTAATTTGTGTTGTAACAGTATTTACTCGTATAACGTTACAAAATCAAAAGGAAAGAGTTCTTACATATCTTTTGAAAGCACTTTGAAGTCATTTTGTTCCAGTGATTGATGTTAAGATGGAAATACGAATAATAAGAAAAGAATATTGAAACTAACAAAATCGTTAAAACAATAACAAAAATGTCCTGGTCGAGGCTAAAAAGGGTCCTATCTCAGCATAAAGCAGGGACAGATAAAAAAAAAAAACAGGTACAATTTTTAGGGTTCCGTACCCAAAAGGTAAAACGGGAACCCTATTACTAAGGCTCCGCCGTCTGTCTGTCTGTCCGTCTGTCACCAGGCTGTATCTCATGAGCCGTGATAGTTAGACAATTGAATTTTCACAGACGATGTATTTCTGTTGCCGCTATAGCAACAAATACTAAAAACCAGAATAACATAAGTATTTAAGGGGGCTCACATACAACAAACATGATTTTTAGGGTTCCGTACCCAAAGGGTAAAACGGGAACCCTATTTATTACTAAGGCTCCGACGTCTGTCTGTCTGTCTGTCCGTCTGTCTGTCTGTCTGTCTGTCCGTCTGTCACCAGGCTGTATCTCATGAACCGTGGTAGTTAGAGAGTTGAAATTTTCACAGATGATGTATTTCTATTGCCGCTATAACAACAAATACTAAAAAACAGAATAAAATAAATATTTAAGGGGGCTCCTATACAACAAACGTGATTTTTTGGCTCGTTTTTGCTCGATATTGATAACGGCAACAGATAGACGCTTCAAATATTCACAGAATATTTTGTTATTATTCACTTTAAAAATAAATAATTATATTAAAATAAATCAAATATTTAAGGGGGGCTCCCATACAACAAACGTCATTTTTTTGCCATTTTTATAGATAATGGTACGGAACCCTTCGTGCGCGAGTCCGACTCGCACTTGGCCGGTTTTTTCTTTATTATTGTCAAGCTTTTTAGGGCTCCGTACCCAAAGGCTAAAACGGGAACCCTATTACTGAGGCTCCGCCGTCTATCTGTCCGTCTTTCCCCAGGCTATATCTCATGAACCGTGATAGTTAGAAAGTTGAAATTTTCACAGATGATGTATTTCTGTTGCCGCTATAACAAAAATACTAAAAAAACAGAATAAAATAAATATTTAAGGGTGCTCCCATACAACAAACGTGATTTTTTTTGCTCGTTTTTGTTCGATATTGATAACGGCAACAGGTAGACGCTTGAAATACATAGAATACAATACACAGAATATTTAGTTAAATATTCACTATAAAAATAAATAATTAAGTTAAAATAAAACAAATATTTAAGGGGGCTCCCATACAACAAACGTGATTTTTATGCCGTTTTTATAGATAATGGTACGAAACCCTAGGTGCGCGAGTCCGACTCGCACTTGGCCGGTTTTTGTTTTTTTTAATTGTTTTAAACTATTTTTATTGTTTTAAATATTTACATAAAATTACTGACTTAAAATAATAATATGTACATGTATATAAAAACCGGCCAAGTGCAAGTCGGACTCACGCCCGAAAGGTTCCGTACCATCACACTAATATTATAAAGGCGAAAGTTTGTGAGTGTGTGTGTGTGTGTATGTTTGTTACTTCTTCACGCTCAAACGGCTGGACCAATTTTGATAAAATTGTATGAAGGTAGCTGACACCCTGAATTAAGACATAGGCTACTTTTTATCCCCATATTCCTACGGGATCGAGACTTACGCGGGTGAAACCGCGGGGCGCAGCTAGTTATCTATAAAAATGCCAAAAAAACAACGTTTGTTGTATGGGAGCCCCCTTAAATATTTGTGTAAAATTTTTAACTCTCTCACTATCACGGTTCATGAGATATAGCCTGGTGACAGACGGACAAACAGACAGACAGACGGCGGAGCCTTAGTAAGAGCCGTTTTACCCTTTGGGTACGGAACCCTAAAAAAGGAGGGGACTCATTCATAGGGCATCAAAAAATTCGTCTGCATCGCTGTCAGCAGGAAAAGTGCCCAAAAGACTGGCAGCATTCCCACGTTATATGGCGATGCTGATTCTTTGCCCAAAATATAGAGCAGTCCTCTGCGGGCTCATTGCGTAACACACTAGGTATCAATAGCAATCGGTTTCAATATGACAGTTCAACAACATTCATTGCGTTATTCACGTTGTAGAGCAGACAAATTTTTCTAACATATAAGCAATGGATTAGCAATACATTATATTTCAAAATTATTCCAATTGTGATTCAAACTGTTTTACGCAATTACGTTGCTGGTCACTTGAAGATTCGACCAACCGCTTAGCGATATCTTGAAAAACCGTTACGGGCATTGAATCGAAAAACATAACATCATCATAACACAACATCACGCCTTCTTTCCCCGAAGGTTAAGGCAGAGGTGTACCTATCCGGGGATCACGGAAGTAATACTAGCTCCCAAGATCCCCGGTGCAAGTGTGGGAAGGGAACACCGGGGTGGTTTTTAGCCAGTAAGAGGTGTACCTATAGTAGATACACCCACGTTTCGCCATTTATGTTTAAGTCCCATGTATAGGGGGCAAGCCTATTGGAATCAACCGGGCACAAATAGTAAATTTGAATAGTAAAGTCACGTAGTAAGTCAGGAATGTGTTTAAGAACAGGAAACTGAACTATTATGTAGGTATGTAATCTGCATAATTATCCTGTTAGTCATGCTAAAATAGGACGAGACACCAATAAAATTACACCAGGATATTTTTGAAGTTTATATACCCAGAAGGAAAATGAACAAAGAATATTAAATCAAACATTTTGTTGCTGCAGACAATTTAAAATAAACGCAGTGTCATTCAACAATCGCGGGGAGCGCTCGCCAGACAGGTAAGTGAAGCTATTGAAAATATTCACGAGTGTTTTTTTTCTAGCAAAGGCTGCGGTGTGCGATAAAACGGGCAATAATTGAATATTGTCCGTGTAGGTAAATATTCCGAATGGCCGTTAATTAACGGAGATAGGTTCCGTCACGGACGACTGCTGCCCTCTATTATTTCATTAGCTCACTTTTATTCCTCTTCAGTAGCTGAGGAAGCGGTCTCTGCGAAAGAAAACGATCGACGATAATTGGCTCGACAAAAAAAAGTTGATTGGAAATGTCAATTGGCCGGGCACCTCGGCTTTCTCACGATTGTGGGCTTCACGCCGCAAACTAGATATTTTTGTCAGTTATTTCAACAAATTTTTGAAACGGGTAGCGAAAGTATATTTAATTAGAGTTATTGCCCAATTCGATAACCTTTTTGGAGATCTTGCGTTTTATCACGTTCAATTTTTCTCTAATCTTTAGAAAATCCAGTCCGTAAAAATGTAAAATACGATCAGAATCACGAACACACATCACTATGAAAGCGTAGTCACATTTGTTCGCGATTGTACATATGAGAGAAACGAAAGAATGAAAAAAGTAATAATGTTGTGTTGTGTTTATGAATAGGAACAGGGAACTGAGTAGAAAATAACGGTACAGTCGGCGACGACAATCACAGCCCGCTGACAGTTGGCGATACCACGTGTGTGCCGCGACCCGACACTAATACAATATATTGAACACGTCAAGCTAGGAAATAATATAGAATATCGTGAAAGAATAATTCTGTATGATGTTATAAGAAAAGCTCACGACAGCTTATATAATATTATTACTTACAGTATTTGAAATAAGAACTGAAGAGAGACTGCTGTACGAAATGATTTCAATAATCATCAATTTCAACAGCTTTAATGTTGATCACGTCTGTTTTTTAACTAATTATTTGTTAAGAAAAGAACCTACGCATTGAAAAATATAATTAGGTGTGAAATTATAACCAAGGTGATTTAATTTAAATAAGTGATTTTTTCTCTTTTTATAGTTAGGATGTAACTGAGCCAGCGGGGTACCTTATTGCGCAACACACTATCGGTAGCAATGCGATTCACTTTGAAATTTCAACAACATTCATTGCGTTATTTACGTTGTTGAACGGAAGATACATATAGGTTTAGATATATTTACATATATCACCATTCTGTGCATTCAGCCCTTTACCTTTCCTTACACACACGCCCACACACATGCATACATACAAACACACACCACACACACAAACACACCCCACCATACACACACACACATGCATATACTAACCCTAGAATAAGTAATAATCAACAGTGAAATCAGTTTTTATATAACTTACCGCATCTTTGTACGAGTGCATAATCCTAAATAAAAGTAACCGCTTCCGAAGGAGTGGAGACGGGGCCAAGTCGGCTAACGCAGTTGTGTCAGAATGGCCGATCATTGGCACCGTAATTGTAGAGTTTGACAGTTTTGCTAATCTCCTAATTGAAAGGCGTCTTTATGATTTTCCAATGATGTGTCACTGACACTCCATTGGAAAAATTGTGTGTATTTGGTAATCTCGTACTGACGAGCTCATATTATTTTGACTTCCATATGGACCACTGTCACGCCATTATGAATTTAGGAGGTTACAAACTATTGGCAAAATGGTCATGGCGTTGCCTTGGTATGGTCGTCATAATGACCAATCATTGAAAATAGCAGAGTTGGCCCCCTGGTGTCCTGAAATACAATTTCCTGAAATACAGGCATTACGCCTAGCTTATGCACCAGTCTCCCATAGTATAACTAAATCTATTATGTATTGATAATTTGAAAATGTACTTTAAATTGTGGTGAAAAATAAATCTTTATCTTATCTTATATGCAGCAATGGATTAGCAATATACTTCAAAATCGTTCAGGTTGTGATTAAAACTGTGTTAAGGTGCTGGTGCAAACAGTGAAAAACAAGGAAAACAAAGAAACGTGTCAGTATTTTTTAAATGTTTACAGGCATATCCATTCTAAATAATTTGTTTTGTTATTTCATTGAATTTGTGTAGTAGAGCAATACCTAATGTCTCTAGGCAGCCGTTAGTTCATTCTATTGGAAAACTGTGAGTGGACCGAACGATATGAATTGTCAGCTATTCAATAGAACAAACGTGTTTTAACATAACATACATACATCACGCCTTCTTCCCATGGGGGTAGACACAAATTATAGAACACCACCTGCTGCGCTCCATACATACTCCTTTTGCTTCGTTTACGTTCACATGACAATAGGTAAAAATAAATTAAACTTATTATAGGTACAACCCGAAATCAATATCTAGGTATTCAATTTGCAAAATTAAAATCAATTATAGAATAGCAATTAATTTGATTTTATTAAGGCGTATAAAATATCGTCAAAAATAGATTAAAAATCTTGGCATTTTTGGACGGTTTTATCATTAAAATTACTTGATCCACTTGATGGAAAATAAACGACTCACGTAATATTATTCTACAGGAGGAGTCAACTCCTTCTAATGTTATATTCCTAACGCTTCGCCCTTCGCGTTCAATACAATAACGCATTCAGGGTGCTGACGGGATTGCCTCGATACTGCAGCGCATCAGGGATTTTTGCTGAAGTTCGCGTTGACTGCTTTTACACTGTGATGCGGAAGCGGTGCGCATCATTCTCTGGTTAGTAGGGTGCGGGGCAGCACCAACAGCATCCATGGCGTCTATGGTAGCAAGCAGGCCAGATTGTGCGTGTGTCGGCTGGGCCGGTCACCTTGCAGCAGTAAAGTCACAAATTTTATTGTTTCTGTGTAAATGTTTTACTAACGTAGTTTGTAAGTATTTTGTTACTAACACTATGAGTCTTGGTTGCTTAGATTAAATGATTAATAATAATAGGTTGAAATACTTTCTCGGATTCGAGGTTACGAATAAACTCGAGCCACTTTCATTTCAATGTGCAACGTCACGTAAACATCAAAAAACATCATGAGACCAATCTAGTTCTATAATTATGTCGAGTTGTACTAAAGCTTGTGTTTTGACACCGAAGTTATGGCGGATCTCACCAATGAAACTGAACGCGGTCTCTATCCTATTTTTCTATAAGGCAATGTCAAATGTGTTAAGACAAAAAAAGAAAAACAATAAATAAGAAAAAGAACGCGACCAGCAGGCTAATTGCGTAACATACTGTCAGTAGCAATCGGTTTAAATTTGACAGTTCAAGAACTTTTATTGCGTTATTTACGTTGTGGAGCAGACAATTTTTTCTAACTTATGAAGCAATGGATTAGCGATATACTTCAAAATCATTCTGTTTGGGAATATTCTAACTGTGTTACAAAATTAGGGTGCAGTACATCTAAACCACGTTCAAGAACTGTCAGCGTCATTATTGTTGTGGGAAATTGACACTGACAGCTCTTGACCGCAGTTTAGATGTGCTAATCGCGTTCAGTTTCATTGGTGTGATTGGCACTTAGTTAAAGAACTCGTGAACTCAATGTGATTCCGTCGAGGGAGCCGTGCGTTTTATTCGTCGCTCGGGAGGTAATAACAAACACACATTTCGCTTTTTAAAGCACTAAACAATCGGACTCGACTGAAAGGGTCAAGGGGCGTAAGTAGTGATAAAGAAAATATATGAGCACCGTGCCGAGAGCCGAAACCCCGAGAATAGGAGCGTTTTTAGGGTTCCGTACCCAAAGAGTGCCAACGGGACCCTATTACGGCTTCGCTGTCCGTCTGTCTGTCACAGGACTTTATGTTTTTTACCGTAAAGGTAGACACTTGAAATTTCACAGAGTGTGTACTAACGAATAATAAAAATAAAGTAATAAATTATAGGGGGTCCCCATACAAGAAACGTGTTTTTTTTTATCAAAAGTATTAAAAAAAACGAGTGAGCCTTACAGGAGTCGCGTATGATGTGTAACATCTGACATCTGAGCTTGGTAATAAGCAAATGAGCAGCGACGAGCTATTAAAAAGTACTTACGTATTCCATGCTCAAGCTGTCACTTCCTGTTAAACACTTCCCTACCTTTCTCGAAATCATTCTCACAAAAACCGAAAGAAAAGATGTAGGTACACATAAAAAAAAAATTGAGTTATACACAACTGTAACGAAATGTATGCGAAGTTTTTTGCGATTTATGACTTTTCTAGTACTCAAACCTCAATTGGTCCAATAGAGGTTTTTGATCCTTATAAGAAAGAGGATCGATTGGCATAAAAAAAAGTTTTTGTGAAAATTGCTTATTTTCCTGCTGACTGTACATTTTTTTCAAAATCTGTGAATGCAGATCAAAATTTCTCAAAAAGATAAGGATAGTCTCCTAAGACCATTTTCGCGTAGCTGCAACGGATAAGGTACTTCCCCTTACTGCCCCGCTGAAAGTTTCCACCCTGTATATTGTACAGACGCCAGCACATCAAGCTACTACAATTTATCAAATTTCTTTAATACATTTTCAACTTTATCGCTACAGCTTAAGGTTCCATGTTGATTGGGAAAATTTTACAGCTTCGGGTAGCTTGCGTCTGTACGCTGGTATCCATCGTAGTCAGTCGTTACGGGTCGTCGAAACCCGAAAGTCTGACAACCAGTCTTACCAAGGGTTATTGTATTACCCAGTTACCGGGTTGTGGAGGTCAGACACGCAGTCGCTCCATGTAAAATACTGGTATTCAGTAGCATCCGGTTAGACTGGAAGCCGACCCCAACATAGTTGGGAAAAGGCTTGGCAGATTGATACCCTTCGTGTGCTAGTCCGACTCGCACTTAGCCGCTTTTTTTCACTCAATGCAATAAAGTCGTTTACCAACGGCCCGGCCGTACTAACAGTGCAATCGAAAAGGTCGGTTGTTAGTATTACAAACACGTTTTTTGTTGAAATAGAATTGTTTTTGTTGTTACTGATTATGGTAGTCAACTATTATTTTTAGTGCGTACTCTAGTTTTATTGGTAGAGAGATTTAAGTTGGAGAAGTTTATTTTGTTATAACTGGAGTCACGTTCAGAATTGGACGTTTATTGGGCGATACAATCATAATCCTTTATTAATACGTGAAGAACTTAGTACCCATTTTTAGAAAATTACAAGAGCGGAGGAATATGAAATTTGGCGCAGTTAAAGTTTATATGGAGGAGTGCAGAAAGCTAATATTTTTATACAATATGCATTAGAAATAAATTGAATAACTACATAAAAAAAACATTACACACACTACCTGAGTTTCACACACACACACACACACACATAGTACCAGGGCCTCATGACTTGAAGATAGATAGGTGACAGCTTGAGCATGGAATAAGTAAGTACTTTTTAATAGCATGGAATTAGTAACTACTTTATAATAGCATGAAATTAGGGTAGTCATGGAATTAGTAAGTACTATATAGATTGTAAGTAGAGGGAGTCTAATTTCGCCCAGTGGGCGACCACTAGTTATAATAAATCTGCCAGGTTCAAGATTACATTTGATGCATTTATTTAAACATCGCAAGTGTAAATAAATGCATTAAATGTAATCTTGATCAGCTGAATATGTTGAGCCTCCAGAAAAGCTCCCAGCAGGCAAAATACCATGGCCCACCTGGAAAACTCTTAACCTACTAAGAAGCCAGGTGGGTCGCTGCAGCTACAACTTAGTCAGGTGGGGGTTCTCCGACGAGCCACGTGGAGCCACATCAGAAACGATGCTTCACCTCTTGTCTCTGTGCAAAAATACCTGCACTATGGAAGACTTTTGCGAGCTCAATGCTAACGCTGTCGAAGGGGCTAAATTCTGGTCGAAGTTTATTTCAAACTAGCTGACCCCACATTTCCATAGAAAATGCACTTTCAGTTTTCCCGAATTTTCCCGACTTTTCAAATTTTTCTCTTCATAAGAACCTTCCTCAGACTTACAGACACACAGAAAATTGTCGAATTGATCCAGGAATTCTGGAGTTTTGCGCTTAGCAACACATTTAGCCATTCATTTTTATTATATCACACTAATATTATAAAGGTGAAAGTTTGTGAGTATGTATGTGTGTGTGTATGTTTGTTACTTCTTCACGCTTAAACGGCTGGACCAATTTTGTATGGAGTTAGCTGACACCCTGGATTAAGACATAGGCTACTTTTTATCCCGATATTGCCACGGGGTCGAGACTTACGCGGGTGAAACTGCGGGGCACAGCTAGTCGACTAATAAAAGGGAATCATCGATACGACGAAGAAGATGAAGACAACATGGTATACTTGAGTCTTGGGTCTCTTGAGTCTAATAGCCCTCTAACACGTATGGCAAGGCAATATAATGAAAGGTCCAACTTGAAAGATTACCCTATTGATATTTTCTCCATGAGTTTCGCTTCATACAGGCGTTGCCTATTTAAACAGTGCTCAAATTGGTTTATTTTATTTTGTAATATTCTAGATTTAAGTCTCTAGACACACTTTGAATTTGAATTTTTCTTTTTGTCTCTAATATTCATAAGCTAATGTCATGCATAGTTACCTGTTATTTGCATGGTTACTAAAGTTACAATTTTAGATGTTATTTAATTTTGAATTGTAAGTGCTGTTGGTGTGCTTATTTTAAATAAATAAAATAATAAAGCAGCAGATATTTACTGAAGTAAATTTATAATTTGTCCCCTAACTCCATCCAACATGTTTGCACTAGTGGCTTCGTACATAAAAAAACCTTTTACCCTTCACCGATTGTTCAGGTCTGACGGTCAAGTTTAAAAGGTTCAGTTACTTCCCTTATTTATTGTTTGGGTCCTTTAGTTAGAAGATTACTAGTTCAAAGTACGTGAGGAGTGAATATAGATACGCTACATGGTGAGAAATCTTTACAGAAAATAAGGTCGGTTTTCGTTGTTCTAAACTACGCAACGAATATTGATGCGGCTTTCAGCATAATTTAGACGATTTATTCCGGAATTTGTTTTTCTTATCAAACTCAAATACAGGGACAAATTAAATTAGCAAACGAAACTTCGCAGGAAGGGTATCGATATTTAAACATGATAAAATAAAAAATATTTGATGATTTTTTTTGGGCTTCGACCTCTTGTATAGATTTACTGTGTTGTGTGTTGAGAAAATCTATTTTTTAGGGTTCCGTACCCAAAGGGTAAAACGGGAACCCTATTACTAAGGCTCCACCGTCTATCTGTCTGTCTGTCCGTCTGTCACCAGGCTGTATCTTATGAACCGTGATTTTTAGACAGTTGAAATTTTCACAGATGATGTATTTCTGTTGTCGCTATAACAACAAATACTAAAAAACAGAATAAAATAAATATTTAAGGAGGCTCCCATACGACAAACGTGATTTTTTTGCTCGTTTGTGCTTGATATTAATAACGGCAACAGGTAGACGCGTGAAATATTCACAAAATATTTAGTTATTAATTCACTTGAAAAATAAATAATTAAATTAAAATAAAACAAATATTTAATTTAAATTTTTCCCATACAACAAACGTGATTTTTTTGCCATTTTTATAGATAATGGTACGGAACCCTTCGTGCGCGAGTCCGACTCGCACTTGGCCGGTTTTTTTGTTTATCGTGTTTAGATATCATGGAGTTTTGCTAGCTAATTTAATTTGACCCTGTATAATAAAGATATCTCAACGTTTGTCAAGTCGTAAAAACCCTGTGAAGTAGGGGTGGGTCGCTTGTATTACTATGATTACAATGTACCATCTAGGGAGCTCGCACACGAGCGGCAATCTCTGAGCGATTATTTCGTCGTTGAATATAAGACATTCAGAGGTCAATACTGAAATGTCACAAATGTATCTACAAAAAGTCGTACATAAACGCAACGCCAAAAAACCCGCTGCGATTATCGGTGCTAGAAAACTAGTACGTGGGCGAGCTCCACCAGCCATATTAATGGCAGCCAATTAATATAACCGCCTCGCTCTATATCTATATTTTAGAAATCAAAAGACTTAGATGTCTTATTAAGAAAACCACAAGTAACGTAATTCTTAATAAGCAGAAGTCCTTTAATTAGATGTGATTTAAATGGGTTTAACGCGATCGTTAATGTATTTACTTAAACCTTATAATATTTATTTCCACAAGCAAAAATAATTTCTGACATCCATTATTTTGTTTAACTAAACCATTGAAACTCATTTAAAGAAAATTATAGTATGTATTTGTTTTTAATGGATCATAAAGGCACTTAAACAATTAGTGAAGACGGAAGATCAGCAAATTACGTTGAAAACGTACGGAGATTTTTTTATAAAAGCGTCGGACTATTTTTAAACGTTACGTACACTTCAGTACTCAAGTGTTTTAAGGGTATCCGTTTATTGGCTCGTATTTGTACGGAATTGTCGTACGATTGTCAATAACGGCCCACACAGCGCTGTTGCCGACAGTACTATGTCACAATGAAAATATTAAACGTGATTTCAGAACAGTCGTCACGTTTTTCCGGCTCCAATTGTGTTTTTTATTAAATTATTCTTTATTATTTTTATTGAAGTTTTTTGTTATTATTTAATTATGATGGTTTAATTGAGAACGGATGTACAAGTTTATTAATATCCAGCAATGGACTTATTTTAATTAAACTGTCTCGTAGATCCAGTGTTCGCAAGCGCTACTATTGAGCATGAGGTCCTGGGTTCGATTCCCAGGTCGGGCAAAGTGTTATTGGGCTTTTTCATCTGGAATTTCTCAGTAACAGCCCGGAGTCTGGATTTGTGCCCGGTTGATGGTAATAGGCTCATCCTATGCCAACATAACTGGTGAAATGTGGGTGTACTATAGGTACCTACACCTATGCCTAACCCTTCGGGGATTACTGGCGTGATGTTATGTTATTCTATAAATTATATTTTTGAAATTTATTGTTCTATTAATATCTTGGAGCGAAGTTCTTTAACGCGGCTTGCGGTAGGAGTTGACTGGTATAAATTGTAACGTATGGAAAGAGCGTTTTGCCCCCTCCATGCGACTTTCTCTCTCTCTGTCTCTTTCTATTATATATTATATGTTAGACCCAGAGAGAGAGAGAGAGAAAAAGTGAATTTAATACGTTTTTATTTATTTATTTATTTATTTAACCATTTATGTACACACATTATAAACATACAAGAAGAAAGGAACAGAAAAATACGTACAAAGGTGATGCTTATTTCTAAATAAATCTCTTCCAGCAAACCTGCGATAGGAAAGTCGATAAAGAGATGTAGACACCGTGTGTAAGAAAGTAGAAGAGAAAATAGAATACATATAATCAAAAACAATTTACTTAATAAAACTAAACAAATAATATACGAATATACAAACATACATACACACAAATACATACTTCTAAAATAAATATCACTAGAATATTAATTATAATTCTATTAAAATAATAAAAACATACGCAACTATGACGAAGTGGAAAGATAGTGTTCTTTCACTCTTCTTTTAAATACTGAAACAGTATGGCAGTCCCTTATATCAGGTGGCAGTGAATTCCACAACCGCACCGCGTGCACAGTGAAGGAGAAACAAATACTAATAAATAATACAGAGCTATCTAGTATAAGTTTTAGAAGGCTTTATAAAAACTTATACTAGATGGCTGGGTATTAAAAACACGTCTATGGTTTTCGTTAACTTACTCTCAACGTTTTACGTATTTATTTAATTGTGCCTGTTATTTCATACATAACATACATAAATCAGCCTATAATGTTCCCACTGCTGGGACACAGGTCTTCTCTCTGTAAGAGGGAGTGGGCTGTAATCCACCACGCGCACCCAGTGCGGCTTGGTAGATGTCGCATGTCTTCGGATTTTTGGTTCTAGGACATACCGGTTTCCTCTTGACTTTTACCGTTTTTATATTATACTATAAACAGTGAAAGAAACTTAGCTCCAACCGGGTGTCCCACGACACCACTCGACTTTTTTTTATAGCCTTTGTATATTTTTATGGAACGCGCCCACTGATAGGCGTGTTAATTCGCGGAAGTGCATAATTTAAAATGTATATTAACGTGATGATTTTAATTTCATTTTAAAATGAAATACTGTTACCGCTGTTTCGTACACGATTATATTTTATACTAGCTGCGCCCCGCGGTTTCATCCGCATAAGCCTCGATCCCGTGGGAATATCGGGATAAAAATTATCCTATGTCCTAACCCAGGTTTCATCGGTTTCAATTTCGTCAACATTTTTTCAGCCGTCTTAGCGTGAAAGCGTAACAAATAAACATACAAAAAAATTAAATCTTCTTATAATATTAGTTTAGACTTAGCCATCAAGGTTTCATTGTTTTTTTTATCTTTATTTATTTATTTAAGGGATTTTTGTACATTTATGTGACGATGCCAATCCTATCGTGCTTTTACAAATAACAACTTACTAGGAGTAAGTGGTTATTTAACTAAATTAACTAATTTTAGTCACACAAAACTTAACTTACTTTAATTTCTTATCTAATAAAAAAGTATATAATATTTTTGCTGCGTCAGAAGTAGCCTTAGGCCTCCCCCACATTAGGCGCGCCCATTCCTCGGGCGTGTGCGGGTGAAGGGGTAAGAACGCGACTCGAGCGCCGCGTGCTCGCCGTGTGCACTCTCCACACACGCCGCAGGGCAGCAAAACGCGACGCCCACGCAGCGCGCTCGCGGCGCGCGCACGGCGCCCGCGCTACTCACACGCCCGAGGATCGCGCACGCCTAATGTGGGGTCAGCCTTAGTTAAAATACCATGGAAAATTCCAACATCCCATTGGATGAAGAAAACTACTACCTTATTTTCAAACTTCGTTTATAAAATAATAAAAAATATGTTTTAAAACAAAACACGCTTTTTTTCACGCACTAAAACATATAAAATAAGAAGCTCGGAGCTCTTTTTGGTTCTGTGTAATTTTAATTGTTCATTTAAACAAGGCGCTCCACACTTTTTATTTTATAATTTTTAGTCTAGTATCATGGACCTAAAAAAAAATTCGGACGGAACTCCCGCTAAGACAAAACTGTGTCCCGTAATGGCGGCGACAGTCTTAGGTGTGACTGAATTTAGGGTTGTCATGATAGCCAAAATTACCCACTTAATATTGTTTTATTTTAAGAAAAATATCGTGTCGTTTTCGTAATTTCAAAATAAATACCATTTTACTAACATGTTAGCTTAGATTGTTAATTTACCTTTTGAGGTACTGCATATGTAACAACACGCCGCGGCCGGAGTCCTCCTTTAGTTGTATAAAAGTCATTTGTTTCAAAATGTAAACTGCAAATGACACTGTATTTGTTTGGAATCCAGTCATTTTGACAGTTACAATTTCGATTTTTTTCAATCCAATCATTTCGTCAAACTTCATTTACTTTAGGAAATCTAGTAGAAAGAATATAAAACAACTAGTAATAATTAACCTAAATAAATTGAATTGATTAAAAAATATATTTATTTCCCATATATTTAGGGTAATTTGCACACGTGAATATTGGCAACACTGGCCTTGTGATGAATTATTTTGTTCTGGTTAATAAATATTGATTGTAATCTATAAAATCGGGAACTAAGTTGTTGAATTATTCATTTACCTATGAAACGTGATTCCTGTATTTTTTTTCTTCTGATCGCTACGGTTTTTGCAACATTTCACCACACAAGACATGCTGTATTTCAATACTTTTTTTGCCGCGTAAACGTGTCGACTGTGTTGACGTTTGCACGCGTAATGGGTGAGTTTGCTGTGAATGTGTGCGTGGGGGCCTGTACGTACAGCGAGCTGGCTGACTCTGAGTGACACAGTTTTCTGTTAGCGAGAATCCGTCCGAGTTTTTATACGTCCATGTCTAGTATATTCTTCATATAAAAGCCGTGTTAAATTTAGCGATTACCCTACACTTTTACAATATTTTTGTTTGTTATAATTTTTTGCAAACACTGTACGTAGAATCATTAATGTTTTTAAGTTAGATAAATATTTCTCATGTAAGTGAAATTTCTTATGGGAAATAAAGACATCTCAAACCCGATAAAAGTCTAAAGTCAACGAAGTTATTTCTTCACCGGTTTACTAGTAGACACTGAAGAGTTCCACTATTCACCTCCTGGCTCCAAATAAACTATTTGAGTTAGTGTAGTGTATAAATAGTGAATGAATAAGGGGAATTATAAAACGAACGAATAAAAAAACTTAGCGACTGATGATGAGATACTGTTTTAATAAAATGAGCGGTATGAATTTAAGTAAGCGAAAAATGAAGTAAACTAACGACGAATATTGATTAATAATAAAATCCAGAACGAGCTTACTAAAAGTGGGTTGTGAACTTGTGATTAATCCATTTCAGATATTAAAATTCTAGCCGTGCGACTAAATGACTAAGTGAGCGACTAGCAGATAGATACCATCTACTGTAATTGAATCATTTGGGTTAGGTTAGGTTAGAACAGTGACCATTAAACGCCAGATTCCCTCTATTCTTCAAATAATTATTTCATAAGAAAATTAAAAAAAAAATGTGAGCTTATAGTAGGTACTCGGCTCATGTATTTTTATTAATTATCAGACTCTGAGAAAGTACGGAATTGTGTAAAAGTGCAAATTGACACTATGCTGAATCACGTAAAACAATAAGTTAGAGTTAAATTGCTTATTAGTCTATTAGGCTAGATTGTAATAAATTATAAAGAACAAAAGTTCGTATTAAGAAAGGAAAAAAAATACCTACAGGTCAAGCTAACAAAAGCGTGTTAATAATAAAAATAATTAAGTTTCCCAATTTGAATAACTACTATGGATAAGTTGTGGGGTATTTTTACCCGACTGTATGACGCAAAGGCGGGTAATGTGTTTATCAGCCTATGTATGTATGTATTTTGTTAAATGTATTATTATTAGTTCTCTATCAAAATCTGTTTTACCTAACACAGGAGAAGTCCCACTCAACGCGTCGTTATTAGCCAATTCAACTTGTCATTATACTAGCCATCAAACTGGCCATTCTGAAAACATTGTTATGCTAGACACAGCCCTATAAAATGAAACCATTACGATGGTTCTACTCCCCTTAGTAGCAGCTGACTCGAGTTCTAAAACTTACATTATGGGTTTAATCCGTGTAGTCTGTAGAGCATTGTGGTACAAAAATCACATCTATTGCGCACAGACTTACGGAAACTACAGAAGCACCTGTCCCACCGCTGGCGATTAACGAGAAGCGAGTGGAGCTAACAACTAAAACATTGAGTGCGCGACAGCGACGAGCTACAACTCGCTGGTACATAGCGTGTGCCTCTCAGCGAGTGATCTGCCCGCCAAGCGGGCGTCCATGAGCGAGTACTCTCTTTGGAGGCACTGGTCGCTGCAACAAACGAGTACTCGCCGGCGCCGGCGGCGGTGTGAACAGTTTTTTTTTAATGGCATCTCGTATTTGACCTTGAGAAGTCGTAAGCTAGCTTAAAGCCTCCAGCCAGGGGCGAATTTTTTATAATACTAAGCGACTGCACACTTGGGCATCCCGTCTGGGGTACGAACCTCTGCTTAGGGCGTCGCTGGGGGGAGGACACCAAGTTTCGGACAGGCTGGATCAATAATTCTGGATGATTATTATTATCGGGGGTGGTGTGAAAAGTCAGCGATCAACTATTAATATATTTATCTCTTTTGCGTATACGGGACTAACGGGACCTACCCTCAAGAAACTTACAAAAGATTTGTAAGTTGCTTGAGCAAGAAAATCGTTGATAGTCGTTTCCTCGTCGGCGCGACGGTGTGACAGGCCCCTTAATAGGCTTTTTATACAGTCATGTTGAAAGTAGGTAGTTACTTTTGTCAATGGCGTGGGTTTGCGTGGTTTCAATGTAAACAATGATGGGCCAAAGTGTAAAGCAGTTTAACAGTAACAGCATATTAAAATACGTCTAAGGTCGAAGCACATAAAAATGTGGTAAGTGTAAGCCTAAAGGACTAATAATACTCCGAAATTGATTTTTAAGAAAGTATGGTTTTTGGTGTTGGAAAGACTGGCAAAAGGCCACCAACACCACGTATATTTGCAACAAAGACAGTTGACCGCCCTTACATAGTGTTGGGGGTCTTTTGCCAGTCTTGCCAAAACTACGCAAGGGCGATTATGTAAGCACGGTGTATCCTATCTAATACTATAAATGCGAAAGTTTGCCACTTTCCCGCTAAAACGATTAAACGGATTTGGATGAAACTTAGCACATGATGACATGACCCAGTTTAGGACATAGGATACTTTTTCTCCCAATATTTCGTCAGGATCGAGACTTATGCGGGTGAAAACGCAGGGCGCAACTAGTTTTTCTATAATTAGGTGTAATTTTAATTGGAAATAAAATATAATGATCTTCCTATTCAATCAACAACGTCGTTTTATTTGCTGAAACTTGCACCGAAAGAATCCCTTCATGTTGTAGCTGAAATCAAAAGAAACATTTGCAAAGACAGTGGACCACCGCTGACATCAAGGCATAATTAGACAAAGGAACTTGCATTTCTCTTGATCTGGAAGAACAACTGACGGTCTTGAAGGGTTTAAAAGATTCCACTGGGAAACTACGTAAAGACTATGATCAAGAATTGGGGAGAAAAAGCTTATGTAATTCAAATGATTAACGGATGGATGTCTTGTTAGTCCATTGTTCATGATGAAATAGAGACAAGGTCCCAGGATCTTAGACAAAAATTGCGCGTGCAGCACCGTACACCTGGTAGAAGCGAAACTTCTTGAAAGATAAAGCATTAGAGAGATTTAGTGTGAGAGACAGAGAGAGTTATATCTTTCTTCTCTATCATGTAACGAAATGTGCCTAAACGTCAAACGTCATGGAAATTTAATTCTCAATCATTCTCGTCCAATTATAAAAACTTTTATAACATCTGTACCCCTACCCATGTTGGCAAAAAATAAATGATTTTGATTTTGAATTATATATTAATACTTATATCGGATTGCCATCTAAAAAGTCTTACTTCAAAAACCTTTAGTCGAGTTAACTTATATTTTTTTATTTGCATGCGTTTCTGTAAGTTTCTGTGACAATAAACCAATTATTCTTTCTAAAACCACAGTAGTCGCAGACTATACGCGGTCAAGACATTATCTTGTTTCGACGTCAAAGCTGTATGAAGTGGAATTACTGAACATTTGTCTGTTATGCATGAGGTTACTAAGTGGTGTGTCTGCTTGTAATCGCCCTCTGAGGTCCGTCACGTCCATTAGTTGACTGCACGGATGAGACCGAGCATCGTTTAGAGATAATTTTGAATAATTGTTACTGCGTGGCTCAAGAGATAAACAAAAACTTTGAAACATGAAAAATAAAAATGTGCTTTTTAATTCACTTTACGAAAACATGAATTATTATCATTGTTCGTTGCTGTATTTCTTTTCTTTTTTAAGTTATATGTAGATAGATAGATAGAATACTCTTTTTTGTAATTTATGTGATTAATAGTATTTTTTAAGAAAACTACTTATTAAAGAATCTGGCCATATAAAAAAAAAAACCGGCCAAGTGCGTGTCGGACAACGCACAATGAAGGGTTCCGTAGTTAGGATGAATTTATCTATAAAATAAACATAACATTGTAGTTGAAAAACATGTTCTCGCATACATCGATATACGCCACGGTGAATTTTCTAACTGAAAATTTAAGTTTGTAATCGCATTTTTTTTTATGTGATAAAACTATAAATTTTCAATTTTCGGACTTTTTCCTTTACTTGTGCTGTGAGACCTTGCTTCTGCCCAAATTTCATGATTCTAGGTCAACGGGAACTACCCTATAGGTTTTGATTTATGTGCGAGATATTCGCAATTTTTTTTTATGTGATAAAACTACAAATTTACTATTTTCGGACTTTTCCCTTTACTTGTGCTGTAAGACCTTGCTTCTTGCCAAATTTCATGATTCTAGGTCAACGGGAAGTACCCTATAGGTTTTGATTTATTTGCGGGTATCGAAATATGTCGCAATAATGTCGCTTATATCGCCGTATTTTTTGATTGCATTGACTTGGAAGCTTGATTTTTTTAGAGCTTCAAGGGACTATAGATTTACGTATGATATTAATTTCAACTTGATACCTCCACGCATTTTTGAGAAAAATGGTCTTGACAGACTGACAGACAGACAGACAGACAGACAGACAGACCGACAGACAGACAGACGGACAACGAAGTGATCCTATAAGGGTTCCGTTTTTCCTTTTGAGGTCCGGAACCCTAAAAAGAAGCTAAAACCCTAGGAAAAATTAGTCAAAAGAAGGCGAAGTTACGATGTATGTAGGTAAATAAATATCTATCTATCTAAAATCATTTCTAGAAAATACAGAAAAACTCATCAATATTTTTTTATCGACGACGGAAGCTCTTGGCTTTCATCTCTCCTGATGGTAAGTGATGATCAGGCCAAAGTTGGAAGCGAGCTTCACCCGGAATCCTCAACCACGAAGGAATTGGCTATTTAAACTTTTTATTTATTCATATCTAACTGCCGAAACACGACTAATGCTGTTAACATTGTTGTTATGGGGACAGACTTAGATAAGATGGTGGTAGCTATCCAGGTGAACATAGAACAAGTCCTACCACCAACCGAGCAGATTTTTTTCCGAACCCGTGAACCTCTGGGTCTGAAATAGGTGGTCTTACCACTAGACCACAGAGGTGGTTAAACTCGAGCGTAGGCAACGAAGAACTGACGTTCGACGTGTACTTATACACTTCGATACTGACACTCGACGTGTAGGTACAAACACGCTTCGTTACTGACACTCGACGTGTACAAACACGCTTCGTTACTGACACTCGACGTGTACAAACACGCTTCGTTACTGACACTCAACGTGTAGGTACAAACACGCTTCGTTACTGACACTCGACGTGTAGGTACAAACACGCTTCGTTACTGACACTTGACGTGTACAAACACGCTTCGTTACTGTCACTCGACGTGTAGGTACAAACACGTTTCGTTACTGACACTCGACGTGTACAAACACCTTCGTTACTGACACTCGACGTGTACAAACACGCTTCGTTACTGACACTCGATGTGTACAAACACGCTTCGTTACTGATACTCGACGTGTACAAACACGCTTTGTTACTGACACTCGACGTGTACAAACACGCTTCGTTACTGACACTCGACGTGTACAAACACGCTTCGTTACTGACACTCGACGTGTACAAACACGCTTCGTTACTGACACTCGACGTGTAGGTACAAACACGCTTCGTTACTGACACTCGACGTATACAAACACGCTTCGTTACTGACACTCGACGTGTACAAACACGCTTCGTTACTGACACTCGACGTGTACAAACACGCTTCGTTACTGACACTCGACGTGTAGGTACAAACACGCTTCGTTACTGACACTCGACGTGTACAAACACGCTTCTTTACTGACACTCGACGTGTAGGTACAAACACGCTTCGTTACTGACACTCGACGTGTACAAACACGCTTCGTTACTGACACTCGACGTGTACAAACACGCTTCGTTACTGACACTCGACGTGTACCAACACGCTTCGTTACTGACACTCGACGTGTACCAACACGCTTCGTTACTGACACTCGACGTGTACAAACACGCTTCGTTATTAAATACTGTGGCAGGTTTATACCCGCCCCATGCCGCTATGTCTAAATAGCTACGTTAGGTATGTAAAGACCACACGTGTTAGCTTTTTGAAAATATGCTTGTATTTGAAAACCGAAGAGTATACTATTAAATCTTGCTAAAATATACAACTGATTTTGTTTTCACAGTTTATAATGCTGTATTAGCTTAGGAAAACGGATATTTAAAATGAGCCCTCCGCAAGGGCTCCCGGCATCCCATATGCGACTTGAGTGAACCCTCTAGGAGGGCTCCCGGCACTGAACGTGTTAACAAAAATGCTAGATGGAAAATGATAAATATTATAAAATTTCATAAAGTAAAGCATAAGTAGATAGAGAGAGAGTAGGTATCCACTTATCTCAATAATTCCATAAAATTATTTAGTTTATTCAATAGAATTTTCACAAAAAAGACTAAGTAAATAAACCAAATATGTAAATAAAATAGAAAATCCAAATCTTTTAAAAGATTAAACATTGAAGTAAATATAATTTGATTTTCCAAATCTCATGAACGCTTCAAATGGAAGACCATTTTAATATTAAATAAGGGGCTGCAATTTTTAAAGTATTATTTTGTAGAACGTCAGTCAGTTGTAGAAGGCACATTTGCATTTTGATTGGATAACTAGAGCCTGAGAAAGCTAGATTAGGTTTCACTTGTTAGCATCAGCATTTTAAAACTTTTATTATTTGCAATTATGTTTTGCAATTATACATAAATTATATAGCCATCTCGTTTCACTAATAAGATTGTATAAACTAAAATTTTATACAGGTTTTTAACTGAAATATCGATAAAATTAATGTTTAAAAAGATTTAAATCACAAAGATTATTTTAAATTCTGGAAATAAATGAAGCTGCACTAAATTGCATTAGTAAAATGAAAATTATTGCAGAAGTTATGAGTTAATATAATATATAAGATAGATAATATATATATGAAGTTAATATGTAATACCTACTTAGTAAATTCTTAATTCTTCTTTTCGTATCGACATGGTACATCTATGTTGTTAATACTGTTTCGGCCCAGCACCACAGTTATTGCGGCGTCGCGTCGTGGCGTCAGAGGCAAATTGACTTAAAATGCTTGAAGTCTTAATTAAAATGCTTTTATACAATTAAGTATCTCACTCAGACCAAATAAAAAGCAAGACATAGCGCTGTCAACAGTGACGTGAGGCCGTTTTCGTAAACATGTGTGCACTTAGTGATAGTTCCGGTGAGGTGTAGTTTGGTTGTAAATGGGTTATAAAAGTGTGCGTATGAGCGTGTATGCACAGAGCGAGGTGTAGTTTTGGCATGAGGAGAAAAACCAAGACAAAGCACTGTGAACAATACAGTGATGTATTGTTCACAGCGCTTTGTCTTGGTTTTTTATTTGGTCTGAGAATACACAACTATCAAACTATTTATACTATGAAATTAATGAAATTCACCGACCCCAGCGTGGAACCAGTTGAAGCCACATACTCGTACCGCACCAGTGCGGTGTTTTTTATACTTTTGCAGATTCTTGGAGCTAAACCAGACTAGATCATTCGAATTCGGCACGGTTGGCGCAGTGTTAAGCGATTGACTGCTGCGCTGCGTGTCGCGGGTTCGATTCCCGTACGGAACAAATATTTGTATGACTTACAAGTACTTTTCCGGGTCTGGCTGTTTGTTTAAATGTTCGTAAACGCACCCACGATACAGGATAAATTCAACGTTTTTTAGACAAGAAAGAAAGAATGAACCCAAAGATTTACACTAGCCCCTGGAGCCTCATGTTTCATGGGACTACAGAGACCATTGCATAACAAAGAGTAGACTGGGGGGTGCGATGATGGTAGGGAAGACGTGCCCTTGGGATATGGAAGGATTATCAGAGCCATTCCGGATATGCATCCTTGAGCAAGCAATGGAATAGTGGAGACACGGTTTATATTTATCTATGGATGGGCATCTTTTAATGACCTCGCCACCAGGTTGTTTAGGTCCAGCTTCACTGAACCTTGAATGGTGAAACTTTTAAACTTTTGGCGGGGTTAAACTGCTTTCTCGACGCTTTTCTATGTCACTGCTATGCTGTGTTTCATGTTGCTGTTGCCAATGTCTTCAACCGAGGTTTCTGTTTTTTTTGGTGTTACTACACCGTAAGTCGTAGTTAAAAGAATTCAATGACGTCCCACTTGTATACCCCGAACCCAAAGTAAAAAATCTAAAAGGATTGTTCGGTGGGGTTACAGCTACTTGAGTCAATCACTTGAATCCCGAAATGTCTAAGAATTTTATTCGCACTCACAAAAGACAAACAATTTTGGAGCACTAGCATAGCACAGCACTATATATAATATTATTATAATTGACGCACGGAACATAATTTAAGCGTTACTCTTCAGCAGATCCCAAAAAGATAGGAAAGATCTCAACAGATTAGCTTGGACGGGAGTCGGTTCGACAGGCGAAATTCAGGCGAGCGAACCGTATGCACTGGTTCGCTCGCCTGAGATCAGGATCGCACATAGGTCTAGTCTATGCCACCTTTGCACAGCTATAACGAATTTTAGTTGGCGACACAAACACAACGAAAAAAACACTGAACGATTTCGATGCCCGACGCGAGGCGCAAAAACATGTGTCGCACTGTAGTAGACTCAAAGTAATAAAATATATTTGTAAATTTGACGGAGAGGACTCAAGACACGTGTGTTAGAGTCAACGTCCAAAGACCAACCCAACTATTTACACTAGATACTAAATTAAAAGACTGGGTGACGATCTGTTCATACCAAGATTCCTCCGTGCCTCGGAAAGCACGTTAAGCCGTAGGTCCCGGCTGTCATTTGTAGATCTTTGACAGTTGTTACGGGTCGTCAGAAGCCCAAAAGTCTGACAACCAGTCTTACCAAGGGATATCGTGTTACCCAGTAACTGGGTTGTGGAGGTCAGATAGGCAGTCGCTCCATGTAAAATACTGGTATTCAGCTGTTACCGGTTAGACTGGAAGCCGACCCCAACATTGGGAAACGGCTGGGCAGATGATGATGACTAAATTAAAAGTCTAACAAAAAAACCTTCTTAAAAGTAATCCAACAGGTGGGAGAATTAATTTTCAAAACATTTTTCTGCTAAAAACACAATTCCTACAGCAAACACATTAATGCTGAAACAACCTTCCATAGTTCATCCTTATTTTCTTTTTATGACTTTATTCATCGCTACAGGGTGATTATAAATCGCGAAAAACAAAACATTGCGTTTCTTTGTTAGCGGTAAATACCCCAACAATGGATGGGCGGGTTTATTGTTTTGTATCAGCGGATTATACCGAATAAATTAAAGTTGAAAATATTCTACGCAATGTAAGCCTGAACGGGTTATTTACTTTCTCCTGCCCCGTATGTTTGTGGACTGTCGCTTTGGTCGAGTGGTCGCAAGCGCTACTGCTGAACATGAGGTCCTGGATTTGATTCCCGGGTTGAGCGAAGTGTTATTAGGTATTTATCATCAAGAATTTCTCTTTCACAGCCCACCGAGTCTGGATTTGTACTCATCATCATCATTTCAGTCGAAAGACGTCCACTGCTGGACATAGGCCTCCCCCAAGCACCGCCACTTCGACCGGTTCTGTGCTTCCCGCATCCAGCGGATACCTGTAGCCTTCACAAGGTCATCGGTACACCTAGTAGGAGGCTTTCCAACGCTACGTCTTCCGGTACGCGGTCGCCACTCCAGAAACTTTCGGCCCCATCGGCCATCAGTTCTGCGAGCAATGTGCCCTGCCCACTGCCACTTAAGCTTGGCAATTCTTCGGGCTTTGTCGGTTACCTTTGTTTGCCTGCGGATCTCTTCACTTCTGATTCGATCACGTATAGGGAAACTCCAAGCATAGCCCTCTCCATTGCCCTTTGGGTGACTTTTAGTCTTTTGATAAGGCCCATTGTGAGCGACCACGTTTCAGTGCCATAGGTCATCACTGGCAACACGCACTGGTCAAAGACTTTCGCCTTGAGACATTGCGGTATGTGGGACGAGAAGATATTGCGTAGCTTCCCGAACGCTGCCCAGCCGAGTCGGATTCGACAATTGACCTCTTTATTGATTTGTACTCAGTTTATGGCAATAGGCTCGCACAGTACATGGGACTTCAACATAGCTGGCGAAATGTGGGAGTACTATATGTAGGTGCACCTCTGCGTAACCCTTCGGGGAACACAGGCGTGATGTTATGTCTCTTAGAAAATGGCTAGATGTTGCTCATATTTTTCACGTGAAAGCTTTACGTATAGAAAAAATCGTTAAGCGTCACTGCGTCCACTAGTTTATTGAGTTAACGTTATAAGATGACGCGCTACAGTTTCTGTTTATTTTTTAATACTTACACATAACATCACGCCTGTAATCCCCGAAGGGTAAGGCAGAGGTGTACCTATAGTACACCCATGTTTCGCCAGTTATGTTTAAGTTCCATGTAATAGGGAGCAAGCCTATTGCCATCAACCGGGCTCAAATCCAGACTACCGGCTGCAACTGAAAAATTCCTGGTGGAAAAACCCTATAACGATTTTCCCGACCTGGGAATTGAACCCTGGACCTCGCCTCTTTTTTAATACTTATTATATAAAAAATTACGTAGCCCGTAAATCTTTTTTAATTTACATATTAAAATTATTATTGTAAGTCGTATAGAGATACCTGCCTACAGAGATATGTTACTTTCGTATTTCACGGAAATAAACATAAAAACGACATTTTAAACAGTCAAATGTCAAAGGTACCAGGCAAATATGAACAAAAAAGGCACTCGGAGCGTGCAATAACGTCACCAGTGACGCGTGAGTGCGAATCACTCGTCTTTTAGTTCATCCCTCGCTCCGTTCATGTGTGTCACGCAAGTTGTACATCGTTCACTCCATTCCATTCAGTGCCTACGAGTCGTTCACGCGAAACGCATTTAGCATTTTTATGAATCGGATGATTTTGATGCGCAGAATATGAGTGAGGAAAATCTACCGTTCCCTATTTGTCCTCGGCAACAAAATGGAGCACAGATTTACGGAAGCCATTCTTAATGCTGGACTTTGACATAAACACACAAAGGCCGAGTTTTCAAGTTTCTGTTATGCAATAAGCTCATGAAAGTGCAAAGTTTGTTGAGGAATCTAAAATAACTGAGTAGATAACTAAAGCTATTCGTCAGGATGACGTTAAAAGCTTTAACAAAGAAATTATAACTTTAGCAGAAGAATTTAATAGGTCAAGTTAGTCTTGCCTAACTTTACCGCAAATTATCTTGAAAATGTATTTGACACTTTAGGTGCTTTAGATACGTAATGACACGTTTTAATGGGACTGGTCGTTAGATATTACGCTAATGTTGAAAGTGAGAAATACTTACCAACTGTGCTGTATTAACACAATGAGATGATTTCAGTTTGTCAAAGAGCACATGAAAAATTCTGTCGCTCCCCGAAAATTGGTTAATCATGAATGCAACACAGCGCACTGAGGCCAATGAGCAGTGGTGGCCCAATGTTGACGGCCGAGACTTACTAGTTGTAGGCCGTAGGTTCGAACCCTGACAGGCGCTTTACTTTATGTAAATTATTTCATCAACACTCCTTTCAAAACGGTTAAGGAAAACATCGTGAGGAAACCAGCATGTCCTAGAACCAAAAATGCGAAGACACGTGACATCTATCAACTGGGCCCGCGTGGGGATTACGGCCCACTCCCACTCACAGAGAGGAGGTCTGTGTCCCAGCAGTGGGGATATTTTAGGCTGATTATGTATGAATGCAAAAACTTGGAATGAATCAAAATAAAAACCGGCCAAGTGCGAGTTGGACTCGCGCACGAAGGGTTCCGTACCATTATCTATAAAACGGCAAAAAAATCACGTTTGTTGTATGGGAGCCCCCCTTAAATATTTGTTTTATTTTAATTTAATTATTTATTTTTAAAGTGAATATATACCTAACTAAATATTCTGTGAATATTTCAAGCGTCTACCTGTTGCCGTTATCAATATCGAGCAAAAATTAGCAAAAAAATCACGTTTGTTGTATGGAAGCCCCCTTAAATATTTATTATATTCTCTTTTTTAGTATTTGTTGTTATAGCGGCAACAAAAATACATCATCTGTGACAATTTCAACTGTCTAACTATCACGGTTCATGAGATACAGCCTGGTGACAGACGGACAGACAGACAGACGGCGGAGCCTTAGTAATAGGGTTCCCGTTTTACCTTTTGGGTACGGAACCCTAAAAATCGAGTTTCTTAATAACCTGTGCAGATTCTTCAAGACAGTTTACTTTAAGGATGAACACATTATCGAATGTAGCTCATGGGCTACTTAAAGGAACACAAACTAAACATCGCGAACATCAAGTTTATACATCTGTGACAAGCATGTTTGGTGACTCATGACCTTTCAGCTGCAGTGGGTCAGTGCTCACCACTGTAGTTCATGATACGTATGCCCCAGTTACCGAGTGCCTGCACATATTTGTACACAATCTAGCTTTTACTGCTCTATTCTTTTCTGAAATATACAATGTTAGTTAAGGTTTTTAGTCGATTCTTCTAAAAAATATTAGCTATAAAATAGAATAGGAGCTTATTAATCAGATTTCAGTGCCCGTAGGTACCAACTTAATGAAGGTATTTGTGGATGCTCAAACTAGCATTAGGTACCGCTGTGTCGTGATTTCTTTAAAATGATAAGGCGTGTTATTGGGTTTGTCCATCTGGAATTTCTTAGTAGGATCCCGGAGTCTAGATCTGTGCCCGGTTGATGGCAGTAGGCTCGCCCCATGTTACATGGTACTTAAATATAACTGGCGAAAAGTGAGTGTACTATAGGTACACCTCTGCCTAACCCTTACAGTATAAAACTGATTTACATCCGTCACACTTACAGGTCCAGTTGAAAACCAGCATCAGGCACTAGTTGTCTGGCATTTTTTTGTTGAACTGGGCCTTTTTGCCGCAGCCGTGAGTCATACTTTACTGCTAATGTCTTGCTTTGATTTTTTATATTTTTATCTACTGTATATTAAATTGTGTGCCTTTTAGTCTGGGCTAAATAAATGTATTTTCTTTCCTTCTTTCTGGGAGTACAGGCGTGATATTGTGTTATAAGGCGCGACCATATTATGACCACAATTCAAATGAATTTCCTAACAAGCTGCTACAGAGAACTCATCATTCTCCTATACAATATTTTTCTTCCATAATTCTTTAATAGTCTTCTCGATTAGTTTCTAGCTATATCATGTTTCACACAGTCCATCCATCTTTGGTCATCTCCTACTCGTATAGTCATCAACTTGAATATTATATCCAAGATAGGAATGCTTGGAATCATGCTGGTCCAGCTCCATAGAACAATCTAGAGTCTAGACAAAATCAAACCGGTTGCTATTTTAATTGTATAATTTGTACTTTTTATGACATTGATTTTACATTCTGTAATTACCTTAACTCACGCACTGACTTATTTTTTTTTATTTTTTATTTTTTATTAAGTCATATATATATAGATATAGATAGATACGTGGTGGTCACATATTTACAAACATCGTAAAAGTATGTTTGTAAATATGTGACCACCACGTATCTA
Source organism: Tiliacea citrago (assembly GCA_963921375.1). NCBI lineage: Eukaryota > Metazoa > Arthropoda > Insecta > Lepidoptera > Noctuidae > Tiliacea > Tiliacea citrago. The sequence goes on from OY992781.1 coordinate 18,530,813, forward strand.
TCTCATAATTCAGTTATTTTCATTGCTTCATTTTTAATTATTTTTACCTATTGTGGTATAGTAATTTTATTATAGGTGCATAAAATCACCTCATATATCTATCCTATCTTCGCATAAAATCATATAATTAATGTACTTAAACAAAATATTGTAAAACATTTTTAAATGAGTAACGATGGAGTTTCTTGCCCAATCTTCTCCATACGAAACTACCTTTTGGAAGGGGCAACTAGAATCATTTATATTTTTTTGTAAATTTTGACGTTCAAAAGGAATTCCACTTTGTCCCACCGAGCCGCCCCACTGCGCCCCACACACGGTGGGGCAAAGTGGAATGCCTAAAATTTTGTAATGGAATCTGCCCCACTACTTCGATTTAGTGGGGCAGATTCCAGTACTCTAAAATCTTGTTGGATTCTGCCCTACTAGGGTTGGCACCTTAGAATAAAAGCATTTTTTTTTGCAATTTTTTATTTCCTATTTGTTTCTGGAAGGAAACGGGTTGTGAATCACAGGTTAATTACACGATTTGTTACAAATAAAATATAAGTACACTAAACTAAAATCACAGATATACGATTTGTTGTTACTAGTTCATTAAAGCTCTTTATACTAAGATCAAAATCACAAACTGAGTACGAGTTGTCCCCGTAAATAGAAAACGAAATGCTATTTATTCTAACTGCTCGGGGTGGCTCGGTGGGGCAAAGTGGAATGTTCCGTTCAAAAGTGCGTCATATGTGCATATTTGAAATAAATAATTTGACTTTGACATCCACATGTCTGTTCAGTACTGCTTTACAGAAAAACCCAACCAAACTCGCCGTCTCTTCTTTTTGAGAGGCTAATCAAACTGATTGATAGCCGGCTGTCAAATCTCATACGATCAGTTTTGTTATTGGCTAAAGGCACAACATCCAATGAAATCACTTGACGCGAGATTAAATTGAATAGCCTTTCAAAAACCGTAATAAAATTTGGAACTTTTTGCTCGTGTTGACCGTTTGTGTCTACGAGACCAAGCGACAATCCACTTCCGTTTTATGCCAACCAAATAGGATTTGACTTAAAACGTTTTCACGCTTCAAAGCGTCTGACAGATTTTATTGAATATTGAATGACATGTTGCCTCTTTAGTGTGTACCTACAGAGCCCGGGCGTAAATATGCAAACCAAAACCGAACTTTTTGAAGTGAAAACGTCTTTAACGGTTGATCGTTTTTTTGGTAAGGGAAAAACTTATGGCTTCGCATCATCAATATGCTAACCATGTTATGCTAATGTATGTTTGTATTTTATTTGATTTTATTATATTCGGGAAACTTACAGCTAGTTTATACAGTGTTCATAAACAATATAAAATTGAAAGCCATTTACAAATTTCCACTGATAAACACTTAAAATAAAAACGAGATAAAAAAAAAGGTTGGTACAAAATACCAACAATATAAATTAGTAAATAAATAGTAGACGATCAGAATAGTATACGCATATACAGGATGGATTTTTGAGACGCAGAGCAGTAAGGACAGGTACTTTAACCGTTGTATCTACAGGAAAATGGCCTTAGGAGACTGTCCTTAACTTTTTTTTTTTTTCTTTAAAATAGACCGACGGTCTCAAAACCTTGACGACGTGAATAATTCTATTCTTCAGGTCCAAGATTGGTTTACGGTAAATAATTTGGTTCTAAATGAAAAAAAAACCAAATGCATTAGATTTAAACTACCTAATGTTAGAAGTAGCGAATGTGATATCATATTGAATGGAGAAACACTGGAATGTATTAATCAAACGGTTTTCCTAGGAATCACTCTAGACGAGAAACTACAATGGGGACCACATATAACATCTCTTGCGGGGCGGTTAAGCTCGGCCGCTTATGCTGTTAGGAAGATAAGACAGTTAACAGATGTAGAAACCGCGCGTTTGATCTATTTTAGCTACTTCCACAGCATTATGTCGTACGGTATTTTATTGTGGGGTCGGGCTGCTGACATTGAATCCATCTTTATTTTGCAAAAGAGAGCTGTCAGAGCCATTTATAATCTACGTCGTCGCCGAGAATCTCTTAGGGAACACTTTAAAAGGATTAATATTATGACGGTACCTTGCCAATTCATTTATGAAAATATTATGTATGTAAGAAAAAACCAACATCTTTTCAAGAAAATAAGTGATAGACATAATTTCAATACTAGAAATAAAGACAAAATAGATCAGCCATGTTTCAGATTATCTAAAGTACATACATCTTTTATGGGGTACTGTGTTAAATGTTACAACAAAATACCTTGTGATATATTGCAATTAAATGAAAAAAAAATTTAAAACTCATATAAAAAGTACACTTTGTAACCAAGCTTATTACAAATTAGAGGATTATATCCAGGATAAGAACGCTTGGAAACATGCTGGTCCAGCTCCATAGGACAATTTGGAGTCTAGATAAAATCTAAGTGATTGCTATTTTAATTGTATATTTTATGACATTTATTTTACACTCTGTGATTACCTTAACTCACACACTGATTATTTTAGGAAAACGTTTTTTTTTTTTTTACATTGTTTGTAAATATGTGATAATCACATATTACATTATTAATTCTTTTTACCTATTGTGGTATAGTAATTTTATTCTAGGTGCATCGTCTTCACATAAAATTATATAATTGATGTACCAATACCAAATATTGTAAAACATTTTAAAAGAGTAACGGTGGAGTTTCTTTTCCATTCTTCTCCATACGAAGCTACCTTTTGGAAGGGGCGACTAGAATCAATTCTATTTTATTTGTAAATTTTGACGTTCAAAAGTGCCTCTTATGTGCCTATTTGAAATAAATAATTTGACTTGACTTTGACTTTGAGACATTTAGATCTGCATAGTTAGAAAATTAGCAGTTTTCGAAAAAAAAATTTTTAATGCCAATCGTATCTGTTTCTTATAAGGATCAAAAAACTCTACAGGACCCACTGGGGTTTGAGTACTAGAAAATTCAGAAAACGCAAAAAAAACCATACTTTTGGTATTAAAGAACTTACTTTTTATGATGGATAGACTAGCCGAAAATAAACAAGTTACTCTGTCTAAAAGTTTCGATCCAATGCAGGCATCAAGTTATCTCCTGTGTATTGTAAACTGATTCGGTAATCAAAGTTGCAATTAGGTCAAGGTAAAGGTCAAACAGTGTTATCCAGCCAATAATATTTATATTTTAATGCCTCATTTACATGTAATCCCATTCGAGTTTAATTGATACATTTTTCATCATGATTGTACACAAATGTCACATCACAAGTAGGAACCTACTCAGATCCAGAAAAATACCGACACTTTTCCTCTCTCCTACTTATTTAAAATGTTGCTGTGCCCGACAGGGTCCATAATTGTTTCTATTTTGTATTATTTACCACATGTATGTGCACATTATGGAATGCAATAAAGATTATTCGAATTGAATTGATACTTTATTACCAACCCGCACTGGGCGCGCCTGGTGGGTAATAAACCCACTCACTCTCACGGAGAGGAGGCCTGTGTCCCAGCAGTGGGGAAATTATAGGCTGATTATGTATTTTATATAAGATATTTACTACAAGTTTTTTTTTTATTATTATTATATTTTTTTTTTCATTGGTTTATCCGAAGGGTTCCCAGCCTGACCTAAAATTAAATCATATACCTATAATTTTTGGGCGGCAAACGAACGTATTATAAACCTGCTTAGAAATTCAAACTCTCAGCCATTGCGCGGACAAAAGCTGTGCGCAGACTGAATCAAAGCTTTTTTTTTTGACACTCGAGTTTAACTAAATAGTAGCGCAAACACTTGCAACAAATCGGTCCTAGATGACAAAATGTACGTACTGAACAACCAGAGGCATATTTAATATGACTGACAACATCATATTTGACCAAAAAAGCAAAATTGTTACCTAAATTTTTACGATAAATGCTGTTTAATAAAGCACTATGAAAAAAAACTAAATCAAAAAACCTGACTGCGTAAAAAGTGAACTTAAATAAAAAAGATGGAAACGAGAATTATATAAATTAATACTATAAACAATCTCATGCAGTCGGAGGCAATAGGCCGTTATTGTTAAGAAGATGCCTCCGACTACATGAGATTGTTTATAGTATTAATTTATAAGAATCTTGTTTCCATCTGTTTTTAGGTTTACACAGTCGGGTTTTTAGATTTTTTTATATTTATTTTCAGTTAGGATTATAAGACGGTAAATTAGGTAATTACTCACTTATAATCGGGTGATAACGGCCGCGTACTCAGTCACTCCAAAAGTTCGGGATAGTTTTTTATCATTTCTTATTTAAATTAGGTACCTACATTATTATTTGTATATATTTATGTAATCTTCTTTTAAAACCCTTCATTTTGATACCCCACTCGATAGGCTTGGGAGATATATTTTATTTTGCGCCTTAAATCTGCCATTTTTAATATACCCAGTGACACTCGCGCAAAAAATACGAATCTAACGACATATCATTCATCAAAATCGATTCAGCAGTTTAGTAGTTAAGAGGGAACATAGGGACGGACATACATACATACATACAGGTCAAACACATAACCCTCCTTCTTTTGGCTTCGCCGCAGTCGGGTAAAAAAACTTGTTGAATTGGCGGATTATTGCCTGTCACCTGTGGCCTGTAAGTTTTAATAAATAGGCCACCAAACAAAACTATGTTGTTTCTAGTGTGCGCAAGGTCTTAGTCATAAGAATGAATAAAAAACATTTGTCATCGTTTCGCTGGCTGCATGAGTAGCCAGTTTTTAACAGGATACACGTAGTCTGGTCATAATTCATCGTGCAACTACAGTCCCTCTGACACACGGATTTAGTTATTTGAAAACCGAGTTAGTTTTCGCATTATATTTTCTGTTTACATTTATTACAGTTACAAAGTGGGTCATGGTTAACTGAGTTGATCTTCTTCTAAACATTTCCGTCACAGAATGATTGATTGATGCAGGCAAATTAAGTTCCTGGCAGACTAATCTGGATTAATTCATGATTATAACAGACTAGCTGCACCCCGCGGTTTCACCCGCGTAAGTCTCGATCCCGTGGCAATAACGGGATAAAAAGTAGACTATGTCTTAATCCAGGGTGTCAGCGACCTCCATACAAAATTTTATCAAAATTGGTCCAGTCGTTTGAGCGTGAAGAAGTAACAAACATACACACACACACACACACTCACAAACTTTCGCCTTTATAATATTAGTGTGATTTGTTACATTTGTATTGGCAATGATGTCATTTGGTTTCATCAAGTTTTTATTATTTTATTAATATTTTACACACATATTTTTATATTTTGTCAATGTGAGAACATTACAGGCCTATTAGACTGTATATTTGTATAACATTTTCTATTTTGTAATGTACCTGGTACTTGTTGACGGGCTTAAACTGTCCTCTTAAACCTATTAAAACTGTAATTTGAAAACATTGTAAAAGCCTATTATTTTTAAAAGAGACCCTAACCATGGAGTTCCTTGCCGGCTCTTCTCGATAGGAAACAACCAATTGGAACCGTGCACCTAGCTTCTGACGTTTCATAAATGCCCATGTAGGTTTATGTGAAATTAATTATTAACATTTTTATAAGGGTTCCGTTTTTACCTTTCGAGGTACGGAACCCTAAAAATATACACTTCTACAGCTACAGACTGTTCACAGTTCCTTTTAATCAAACTTGACTGAAACAAAACACTGCTGAAGAATGAACGAAGATGGAATATTAAGACCCTTTCCAAAACTCTGACGTATTATATGTACTTACGACCACAAAATACATAGGATAAGGTTAAACTTTAGACTATCTATCCCAAACGTTGCGTAAGTAGCGTTTAACGTTTAACTAACTTCCAGAACTTGTGTGGTAAATACATTAATAGCTGTTAACGGTAGGGGTCGATTGACGATTTTAACTACTTATAAGGTATTTAAAACAGGGAAGAAACTACCCCATTTTTTTTTAGAGTCTGTTAACGCAATCTGTTACTAGACCAGGGGGCCGATCGCGCTATTTCTCAACGTAATTACCGTTCGAACGGAACGTTTTTGGTTTTAGTTTAGTTTTGGTTTAGCTGGTGTAAGAAACGGTATTGCGCTTTTTTTGTGAGAATATTGTTCGATCGATCGTTCCTCCAACGTAACTTCCAAAGTAAAGCTAAGTCGTTTCCGTTGAAATGATTAGCGCGATACGAAATGTGTCTAACGTAACGTTTTGGTTGTGGTTTAGTTTTGGTATTAACGTTCAAAATTAGCGCGATCGGCCCCCTGGGTTGACAATTTTTGAAACCAAAAAGATAATAGTAGGATTGGATAATAGTAGTGGAAACCCATTGGAAATGGAAGAGAATATAACAAAAATGAAAGGAAAAATAATTTACGGGCGATCTGAGGTCGGGAAGTGGATGGGGGTGAGTTTTTAAGGCCAAAATCGCATTAAGTCGATTTCCGGCAAAACTACAAGTCCTATGGAAAAAAATTAAATGGCAAAGGTGTAGTTAATAAAAAGATCTAAAACGTTTGTATTTAGGTAGACTTTTTTCTCTTTTTCTCAATAATTTTTTTTTAACAAATAAGCTCACTTTCGTATACTAACTATTATAAATGATGAGAAAGTATGTTTGTTTGTTTGTGTGTACTTTCACACTAAAACGGCCGTAATATGGGCTTTTTTCAAAAATCGTAATTTGAGAACTGCTCCCAAATTACGATTTTTATTTTATTTTTTTACATAGTTCCTTGACACAATCTTTTCTTTATTTGACATTATATAGGTACCTACAATTTAATTTCAACAAAGTATTTTTACTTTTATAATTTTAATAATATTCAATATAGATTTTTTTAAATATGTTTTGAATGTGAGAACGTGAAGGCTTAATAGACTGTAGATTTGTAGACCATTTTCTATTTTGTTAAGTACCTGGTACTTGTTGACGGGCCTATACCCCATACCTAGTTGGCTTTTACAATGTTTTCAAATTACAGTGTTATGTAATTTGAAAACATTGTAAAAGCCAATTATTTTTAAAAGAGTAACCGTGGAGTTTCTTGCCGGCTCTTCTCCATAGATGAAACGACCAATTGGAACCGTGCACCTAGCTTCTGACGTTTCATATGTGCCTAGGTAGATTTATGTGAATTATAATATATTGATTTAGATTTTTTGATTTTGTTTTAAAACTTGTTTTATATATTTCAGCAAGTATATTTCTAAAATATTTACATCATTTAAAAACTAACAGATTTAAAATAATAATGACAATATGTACAAGTATTTGTTCTCAAGTGGCGTGTCTGTACCTGTCTGAAGTGGTAGACATTACAAACGTTAGGCGTCGATTCGATATCGTGGCCCTGGCACACAGGCATGGGAAGGAACACGGGTGGGTTTTAGTCAGTAAAAGTCTGGCCCTCCCGCTCCGCCCAGAGCGGGAGAAGTTACTTGATAATTTCCCACCCAAAAAAAAAAAAAAGGCGTTGATTCGCCTGCATTCTACCTCTTTCTTACTGTTTGTAATACAATAAAGTTAGTTCCATTCACTTGGCACAGTACGTCTTACAAAACTAAAGAGTTGCTTCTCGCCCGTTTAAATAGAAAGTACTTACTCTGTCTATTGTAACAGTGCTAATGAAAAACTTTGTGGCAACTGTATAATGGATTTCTTCTATAACACAAAGTGGTTTGATTAAGCCAGTTTTGTACACATAATCTGAATAGAAGTTGCTTTTAACGTGACTATTAAATAATCAAAATAACGAGCACTTTCTAAAAAAATTAGGTACCGTAGGTAAGTAAAATTTTATTGAAATTAACAATCTTTCCTAAGTTTTAAATTGACATAAAACAATACTTTAACTAAGTACCTAAATATCTCAGCAACCGACACAACATCCCTTATCCGTATCTGCACAGTTCTCGTAGCGCGTAGCCCGTAGCCCGTAGCCACTCGTAGCGGTCGTAGCTCAGTCAGCGCGTGCGGTCCGTGGAAGTCGGCCGTCGCCGCGCCGCTGTCCCGCGAGTTCGACGTCTACGCAACTTCACACAGAACATTTCCGATTGATCACTTTCCACAACTCCATTAAGTGTTTACTGTTCCTTGGAAATCATTATCACACGTGCTTAAGGCAAGTACGAATTTTAGAGTTTCAAAAGTAGTTTAATTAAGTATTTAATTAGTCGAATTTTTTTAAAAGGGATTTAATTAATTGTGACGTCTTTTGTATATGAGATCTAGGCAGATTTTTTTTATAGAATGTTGTAAATATATAATGCAGGTTGTTCTGAAAAATAAAGGTCAACATGCCGCGGCCGTATGTGACCTCTGAACAGAGGGAAACACTCAATTCGCGAAAGCGAAAATATTATAGTACTTTATGGTGTTTGTTCTTCGGATCCCATAAATGTTTAATACGTTTTTAGAAGGTTTATAGTTATATCAATATTACAGAATGAGACACAGGAACATATTACAGTGCTGAAACACACTTAGATGTTTTACTTATTAAGATTTATTCAATGATATAAAATATATATAAACATAACTGGCGAAATGTAGGTGTACTTATACTTATTTTTTTATTTTGAGTCATTAAATTACTAGACCAGACATAGACAGATGTACCTACTTAAATACATATAGACAACTACGTCAATTTTTTTTTTACAAACAAGTAACATGAGGTAAGTGTTGTTATGTAAAAGTATAAAAGGGATTAAACCTAAGTACCTACCGAGGAGTATTTGTGTACTATACAGGGTGGATTTTTGAGATGAGGCAGTAAGGGCAGCTACCTTAACCGTTGTAGCTACAGGAAAACAGTCCTTAAGTGACTGTCCTTAACTTTTTGAGAAATTTTGATCTGCATTCACAGACTTTGAAGAAAAATTACAGTCAGCAGGAAAATGGGCAATTTTTATAAAAACTTTTTTTATGCCAATCGATCCTCTTTTTTATAAGGATCAAAAACCTCCATTGGACCAATTGAAGTTTGAGTACTAGAAAAGTCATAAATCGCAAAAAATCTTTTCCCATACATTTCGTAGGAAATGAGAAAAGTCTATCCTGTATATAGGTACACCTCTGCTTAACCTTTCGGGGGTTAAAGGCGTGATGTTATATTCCACAAAGTTGTAAATAGAATAATCAGTAACTGCTCTACATAAAGAATCTATAACATTAAAACTATTTATAACATTATATTCAAAACCATATTATTATTTCCCATAATTTTGCATACATCGTCACTTTTTGTTGACAAATAATTTGTCGAAAACAACAAAAAATAAATCAGAATTAAATTAATGGCGACTAGCACATAATCCCGTTGACACCCTAACTTAAAACAAATGAATTTCGCATATTATTGTTATTTATTTATTAAAAGACAGCCTATTTTACAGTTTAATTTTAGCCACACAAACATTTTGTGATCTGTGCGAGTCCCAATAAATGCTTTTTCTTGGGTTCTTGGCGGGAAAGTGAAGTGACATGTTTAGCAGTTTTGTTTTATTTTCTAAAATCTGTGTTTAGCTGAATAATAATGTGTAATAATGGTGGATTATTAACCATTAAGTGTTCATGAACGTGCATAAGTGTAGGCAAATGAAACAAAACAGTGCAACATCACTTCAAGTTCTCTCAAGAAATCCGCGTGAGGTCTCAGTAAAGTGCCACATCTTTACTGAAACTCAAAGGGAGCGGGCGAGGATATCATCATTATGCATTGAATTGAATTTTTCATTTCATCAATATAAACAAAGTAATTAAATAAAGACTTGGCTAAAAGGTCCCAGCAACCAGGCCATTAAAATATAAAAAAAAAATGTTTTTTCTTTTCGTTTGGATGATATTATGGTACAAAATCAAAATATTTTATTTCACATAAACCTACATGGGCGTGAAACGTCAGAAGCTAGGTGCACGTTGCCAATTGATCGTTTCTTATGGAGAAGAGCCGGCAAGAAACTCCACGGTTACTCTTTTAATAAAAAGTGGGCTTTTACAATGTTTTTAAGTTACACTGTTGGTTACTATGACACTGGTTGTTTAACTAACAACAATAGGCTAACTGTTTCAGAAACTTATATAGAGGTTTTATAGCATGGCTGTAGATAAACCATGTTGATTACCACAATGATACATATATTATAATGATGATAATGATTTAAAGGTACATTAATACATACATACATTAGGAGGAATTTTGTCTAAGGAAATTTGTAAATCATTTTGTTTAACGTTTGCAAGTCTTCTGGAAGTTTATTAAGAAAAAAAGGTACTAAATAATCTGCAACCCTCATCTTTATCTACATTTCAACCGAAAGACATCCATTGCTGGACATAGGCCTCCCCAAGAGGGGTTAGCCGTAATCGCCACGCTTGGCAGGCGGGTTGGCGATCGCAGTATGGTGTTAAAATGCATAGAGAACGCTGCTGCCCATTCTCTAGTAAGTCCCTTAGTCGCCTTTTACGACACCCACGCGAAGAAGTAGGGTGGGACTATTCTTTACGTCCGGCACCATACGGATCCCTCATAAGTCTTCTCAATTACTTATGCTTTGGTTTCCTAAGATAGCAGTGACTCATCACACAATGACTTTTGTCCAAATACAGAGCATTTTTTAACTCCATAGTCGCTCCGTGGCTAAGCTGGTAATAACAGCCACACGGGTCGATCCATCAGGTTAAGCTACGCTTGCCGGGGTTGGTTCGTGAATGGGTGACAATATTTACATACCGAAACTCCTCCGTGCCTCGGAAAGCACGTTAAGTCGTTGGTCCCGGCTGTCCTTCAAGGATCTTTGACAATCGTTAGGGGTCGTCAGAAGCCCGAAAATCTGATAACCAGTCTTACCAAGAGGTATCGTATTACCCAGTTACTGGGCTGTGGAGGTCAGATAGGCAGTTGCTCCGTGTAAAATACTGGTATTCAGCTGCTTCCGGTTAGACTGGAAGCCGACCCCAACGTAGTTGGGAAAAGTCTAGGCAGACTGAGTGACAAATATAGTCTGTCATGAAAAACTGTTATTTTCGTGGTGAAGATTTTCATGGCGGCACCGCTTTCCTTGGGATACCCTAGTTTTACAGAACCACTGAAAACAAATTCGGATCTCCTTGTTTTTTATTCGAACTCGTTCGAATTCGTTATTTATTCGAAGTGTTGTGTGGAGTACCCATAAAAACTGAGACACAGCTGCGCTGAGAATCTGATGATCTAAAAAGTAGCCCCATGTTTTATATATAGGTTACTGGGTTACATGGTAGCGTAAATTGTTGGCTTTATATCCAGATCATGATTGAACTGGCTAGACTTCGGCTTTCGTTAAAAACACTGGACGTGATCTCATTTAGGAGTGAATGATTAGCTAGGGATCAATCTTCTCCGCATTTCGGTTTTGATGAATTGGGATTTTGGTCGTCGAAGTTACTCATTTCATTTGCCTGTAACTTTTAATTAAACACAATTAAATCTGAATTAGGGAATCATCCAAATTAAACACGTCTCATTTTTTATACACAGGGAATCTTTACTCAATATTCAGTTTTAAAACGGCGAAACTTAGCGATAGAGCGATATCGTTAATTGAAATGGTGATCGCACTATGTTGTCATTAACGCACACAAGTACTTAATTTTTCTCTTCTTCGGCGTTAACCTTCAGACGTACGGCCCCTAATGACGCCCTTGAGAAAGATTGTGTTGCCTATTTTTAGCCAAACACATGGCTCACTCAATTATTTTAATTATACACAAACAAACAACACTGTACGCTACCGTTCTTCTGTGGGATTACGAAACTATAAGGACACACCGCACTTGCTCATTATTACCCGACTGCGGCGAAGCCAAAAAGGGAGGGTTATTTTAATTACTGCTTGGCTATTCTGCAAAAATTAACTATCAAAATCAGTTCTTTAAAAAGAAAATAAAAAATGTTAATGCAATTTACGCTGAATATTAAGAATCGGCACTTTTTTTGCGGGTCAAATGAACCCCAAAAAAGTGAAGTGAATTTAAGCTGGTAACCAGATTCACTGTGAATAAGGAGTTTTAAAGAGAGATTGGTTCAGGCTTCTTAAGAAAAGTTCAGAATTGAGTTCGATACTGAAGTATCTGACTGATCAAGATACAGACTGAATTTTATAAAACTAGAAATGCTGTCAATTAAATACCCATGTACCGTGGAGTTTGGTGCTCTATCCGGCTCCACACCAGCCTTATCTAACTTTGAATGTCGGTTTGAATTCCTAATAACTAATAATGATAAATGTAGTATGTTTAAAATAGTACATTACTGCAGCGGCCAGCACGGCCCACATTTACACGTTCGTCCACCAATGCCTGGTTGCGGCCAATGCTTGTATAGTGCTTTTCTGAAATAATGCGCGGAAATTTAAACACAGTAAATTATTTATAAATTCCAGATTCAATGACGAAAAACGATAATTTATGACGCGCCAATGTGTTCGTTTGTTTTTTTTTTCCATAAACAGCTTTTTATTTGCAAGCCAGTTCGAAATTGCAATAAAACCTTTTGTACGTATTTTTCTGTTCCTTTCTTCTTGTATGTATGTGTGTACATAAATGGATAAATAAATAAGTTACCTCCTTAGTTGCCATGTTTCGGAGTAAAAGATCGATTCCATTTTTTAATTACATAGTAAACTCATATCTATCGTAGATATGAGTTTACTATGTAATTTATTTGGCCGCTAAACTACGACTAATATGGATTTTCATACAACTTTTGGTGGCCGCTGCTCGCATGTCATTTGGCCAGTACAGCAATTTCGATTTGTCTCGAAGAAGGTTGTCAAAATAATGCTCGAATTTCCAAGCATGTTTGAGAAAATGGTATTTTTGTTATTATCAGTATTTTACACAGTTAATAATCCTAACTAATATTATAAAAGCGAAAGAAGAGTTTGTTTGTGTGTAACGCTTTCACGCTAAAACGGCTGAACGGATTTGGATGTAATTTGACACACACAGATAGACCATGACCATGACATAGGCTACTCATCATCCTGGATTACATACGAAGTCGCGGGCAACAGCTAGTAATAAATATTTCGATGCGTTTGACTTGTCGACTACAATAATTTTAAGAAAATGTTATTTCGTACCTCATGGCCAAAGTCGAGGACTGGTCCTTAATTAGCCTTATACATACATCAACTCACGGCTTTTTCCCATGGGGGTAGGTAGAAACTATAGAACGCCACATGATACGCTCCTTACATACTCCTGTTGCTTCGGCTACGTTCATACAATATCTGCATAGTTATTCAAAACGGTACGATTCGATACCGTATCGATAACTGCACTAGTTCGATAACCTGATTTCTGAACAGAAGGACTGGGAAAACGCTGTTCACAGATCCGTGTCGAACGGTTTTTTTTTAACAGGTTATAGGTGTGTCTAAGGGGAACGTTACAAAATGGTAGTAAACAGATAATTATGGAAGAAAATTTAGTAGTACATTTAATAAATGATTTTTATTAGATATTTCATTAAGTGCAACTATAGAATATACATCGCGTAACTATTAAAAAAAAACAGTAACCAATGATTTTATTAATAAATACAATTTAACTTTTTTTCTATTAAACTTGCTTTGTAAACTTCAACTTTTGTCAAACTGGGAAATATAGCTAAAGGAATATTGTTTCATTTTCCGGACAAGTTTCACTTTGAAATTTGAATAACTTTAAACAAAAAAAACTGACTAGTCTATATCTGTGAAAAAGAAGCTTTTACAGGAAAATGTATTTTTATCAGTACCTATGCAACATTTACAATTTCTTGCTATTTGCTCATTTTCATGTTATAAAACGTAATTGAAAATGCATATTTGCAGAAAAGAGTGTCATTGGAGCGGCGGCAGATGCTCATTGCTTTCATGCAAGGCATGCGGACCTTGCCTGGGACCGTGTTGCAGGATAGGATGAAGACCGCACAAACAAAAATCTGCTAGACTTACCACGTAAAAATAGAATCACGTACTCCATCTACCCAAATAATTTAAATAAAGTCTAGCACGAAGTTTTTGATACACGTACATTACGGTACGTTTGGACACGTACCTTTGTGAATAGGTAAGCTGGTCATACACGCACGCCGGTTGCGAGTGCTACGCACCTGACCTTTCTGAAGAACATCACCAATTAGTCTTATATGAATAAGGAAAAGTGAAAAAAACAGTCATGAATTCTGCAGTAGGACTAGAACATAACAATATTATTATGGCTTTTGTAATCGAAACAATGTAAACAACTATCGTTAAACATGAGACGGCGCGAGTAACTTCCTTTTATCTTTCTCGAAGATTCGACGTTCGTCTTACTAAACCTATTGTGGAAAACTCAAAGGGAATTTCCCCACCTACGTAGGTACCAATACTACTATAGAACGCCACCTGCTACGCTCCTTACATACTCCTTTTGCTTCGCCTAAGTTCATACATCTGGTCATACACGCTCGCCAGTTGCGAATACTACGTACCTGACCTTTCTGAAGAACATCACCAATTAGGTCACTATATGTCCTCCTAGGGCGTACCCACGCGTGAGTTTATGTATGTATCTATGTGTACATACCAATAAAAAGGGAGCCTATTTGAGTTCAAACACGAACACTACAGAAAAGTGGATATTTCTTTTTAAACCCGTTAATTTTATAAATGTCCTGAACCATAAGTCACAAATCAGATTAAAATAATGAAAAAGTAAAAGTATCGGATGGACGTGACTTTTTACTTTCGCGCATTAAGGCCGCTGGAGAGATTTACGTTTTCTTGTTAGGCGTGAATTTCATAGAAATGATTAATATAGTGTTCTAGTTAATTTCCATTCGAGCAATCGTTTTTCACTGGAAATAATTTATTTGCGAACGCGTAGGCTTCCTGTGTTGTTTTGCGTTTTGAAAATCTGTGTTTTATTTATTTATTTATTTAGGATCTCAACAAAGGATACACATATACAGTATAAATCACAATAATAAAAAAGGTTCTTGTAAGTGTGCTCCTTCAATTACAGGAGACCACAGCATGCACATATAACTAGGTTTGAACAGGATAAAAATAAAATAGATAAAATTAATGACGAAATTTGAGGAAATAAAATAAAATAAAAATTTACAAATAGCATTCATATTACAATTGTTTGGTATAATAATAATTCTTACACATTTGTTAAATATTGGAAAGAAGAAAAATAATAGCAAGTTATTTTGCAATGGTTAAATTATTTTTGTGTTTTTGGTGGCCTTAATTTTGCTTGTTCAGGCTATTGAAGTTTAGTTCTTATAATAAGTCTGTCAAAACGGCTGTTAATAACAATTAATGTTATTACACAGGATATATAATTATATCTTCTCGTGGTTTAGTAACACCAGCCGCACCGGTCGATCGATCAGGTTAAGCTGCGCTTGCTGTGGTTGGTCCGGTCCATTTACATACCGAGACCCTCTCGTGTCCCGGCTGTCATTCGTGGATCTTTCACAGTCGTTACGGGTCGTCAGAAGCCTGAAAGTCTGACAACCAGTCTTACCAAGGGGTATCGTATTACCCAATAATGGGTGGTGGAGGTCAGATAGGCAGTCACTCCATGTGAAATACGTATTCAGCTGCATCCGGTTAGACTGGAAGCCGACCTCAACATAGTTGGGAAAAGGCTAGGCAGATTATGATGAGATAATCATATCAGAATCAACAACCTGCTAAAATAATTGATTGCATCATCAACGGATTCAACCTTCCTAAGGGAAATGCCACTGCCATATTCCCTTAAGAGCGGCCAACCCGTCAAACTATGTTAAATATTTAGTTTTTATGAAAGCTAAAAATAAAACTTTAAAGAAACTTTAGTCTAACCTGCTTTTTTGCACAAATTTTACCGGAACTTCGGCCGTTCATAATGTACTTATAAACTGTAAAAGTAAAGAAAACATTTTGATAGAAACCTCGCATCGTTATGCAATGGAGATTCTAAATAAACTTTTTTCGTTTTTTGATTCTAAATAAAATTAGAAAAAACAACAAACATTTATTACAAAAACTTGTAAGGCTTACTCAAAAACACGTATTTTACAACAAGTTTTATGAAATTTCCGCACACTATTTTCGTTCAATGTTATCGCGTTCTCACTTGCTTGTTAGTAGTTCTCACTTGCGCTGGATGAAACAACGAAGCTTTTTAACCATCCTCGCGTTGACGATAGTCGGACCGCGAAGGGCCCTCTTAACTGTTGTTTACCGAGAAAATCGAAATCACTCCAAAAACCGTATCAAACAATATTTAATTAGCACATAAACTGATGCGAAGGTACGAAGTTTAAATACTACTCTGTTAAATTATAGCTGCGAGCTGTGTAGCTTTGTGTGTTCCTAACACAATTAAACTGAGTTTAACTGCAGAGGTTGACACCAATTTAAACTGTAGTTAGCCCCTGTGTAACCTGGTCTGTAGTGCACATTACTAATGCACCGATGTAATGAGCAATACGAATTGCTAGTATTCTTTATGAGTAATTGAGTAGGCTAGGCTCTGTGTGTTTAGCCTAGTAACAGTTCAGTGAATAATAAATCAATTAACTTCGGGTTTTAGCTGCATGTTTTTTTAGGGTTCAGTACCCAAAGGGTAAAACGGGAACCCTATTACTAAGGCTCCACAGTCTGCCTGTCTGTCTGTCCGTCTGCCACCAGGCTGTATCTCATGAACCGTGATAGTTAGACAGATGATGTATTTTTGTTGCCGTTATAACGACAAATACTAAAAAACAGAATAAAATAAATATTTAAGGGGGCTCCCATACAACAAACGTGATTTTTTTGCTCGTTTTTGCTCGATGTTGATAACGGCAACTGGTAGATGCTTGAAATATTCACAGAATATTTAGTTGTATATTCACTTTAGAAATAAATAATTAAATTAAAATAAAACAAATATTTAAGGGGGGCTCCCATACAACAAACGTGATTTTTTTGCCGTTTTTATAGATAATGGTACAGAATTCTTCGTGCGCGAGTCCGACTCGCACTTGGCCGGTTTTTTTTTGTATTGGAAATAAATGCTTGAATTTTTTATATAGAAAATTGTAGAATTGAAGCGTTAGTACAGTCATGGCCTAAAAATGTTTATCAGTTTTCAAATTAGATCCTTTATCATACTTTGTGCACTAAAGTATAAAATACTTTATCTAGGTACTTATTACTTTTTACGTACCTATTAACTTTGAACGAAAAGAGTTGTTGGTTGGTTTATCATGAACTATTTAAGTATCCTAGTTTCTGGCGGGTATTCTGAATTTTAAAATACTCTGAAAGGACTGTGTTCTAGTTTTATTATAAAATTTTATTCGATTCAAATGACTTTGAATCAATTTGATTCGAGTTCGAGATCAAAACTAGTCAGATATTCCCAACCCAGTAGAAAACACATAAAAAGTTATACCATCATGAGATCTTTATTATTTTCTTTCGAATAGAAAACATACATACTTATTAGGTGACCCACATTATTATCGTACAGAGATAAAATCATCATACGATGAAGAAAATTACAATTTTTTGTTAACCTGGAGGAGCTTGGGGCTAATGACAGCCACACGGGTCGAACCATCACGTTAAGCTTTGCTTATTGGGGTTGGTCCGTGGATGCGTGACCATCTTTACATACCAAGACCGCTCCGTGCCTCAGAAAGCACGTTAAGCCGTTGGTCCCTGCTGTCATTCGTGGATCTTTGACAGTCGTTAGAGGTCGTCAGAAGCTCAAAAATCTGACAACCAGTCTTACAAAAGGGTAACGTATTACCCAATTGCTGGGTGTTATGGAAGTCAGATAGGCAGTCGCTCCATGTAAAATACCTACTGGTATTCAGCTGCATCTGGTTAGACTGGAAGCCGACCCCAACATAGTTGGGAAAAGGCAGATTGATTGATTGACTTACAATAACGCCTGGTTTCTGAAATTACCACAAAAATTATGCTAATGTTTACGTCATGTTTACCGCAAACAAACGTATTTTCTTTCTTTCTTCCTAACTACCGTTATTAGTTGACCGAAATAGGTAAAATAACAATTACACTTTTTAGAAATGAAGTTGAGGTTTCAGTACCTACCTAGTTAATCTTGGTTTACCGTTACAAGTTGCTTTAACTGGCACACCATTCAGGTGATATTCTTTTACTACTAGTTAATGAAAAAGATGTTTTTCTACAATAATCTGCATAAATAATGTATGTACCATCGCGGACACTTTTACAATTATTAATCAACCGCCAGTGTCCGCGATGGTACCGACCAGTCCACATAATAGGCCTATCGTTGTAAGGGGATCGGCCGATGTTTGGTGTCAGACAGCATTCGACGAGCTCGATTGAGCAACAATGTACCATGAACGTAATCGAATTAGAAACCATCCACATACTTAGGGCGAATTTCACCAATGAAACTGAACGCGTTCAGTACATGTAAACCGAGTTCAAGAGCTGTCAGTGTCAATATTCCAAAGAAAATAATGACACTGACAGCTCTTAAACGTGGTTTATGTGTTGATCGCGTTCAGTTTCATTGGTGAAATTGGCACTTATACGTTTAGGGACATACGCACAGGTAGACCATGACCTGGGACATAGGGTACTTACTTTTCATCCCGATATCCCCACAAGACCGAGACTTATGCGGGTGAAAGCTCGACATAGCTTACTTTGTTGTGCTTGTGGTGACTTAACTGCATGCAGCTTTACTTATTTTGTCGAATTTACAGAAAGGGAAATTAATTGATACGCGAATTGACACCCTACGTCCATTTTTAGGGTTCCTTACTCAAAGGGTAAAACGGGAACCCTATTACTAAGGCTCCGCCGTCTGTCTGTTCGACTGTCACCAGGCTGTATCTCATGAACCGTGATAGTTAGACAGTTGAAATTTTCACAGATGATGTATTTCTGTTGCCGCTATAGCAACAAATACTAAAAACCAGAATAACATAAATATTTACCCCGAACCCCCAGCTCCCAAACAAAAAACCGCCGTTTTTTTGCCGATTTTATAGATAATGGTACGGAACCCTTCGTGCGCGAGTCAGACTCCACTTAGCCGGTTTTCGTATTATAGCCAGTTGTGATTTGATTTTACGGGCAATTTCAATTGGTAATCAATTTGTTTAATAATTAATATCCCTGATTTTACATAATAATTTTATGTAGGTATAACTTGTTGTTGAATACCACATCAATAGTAACCTCAATGTGTTGGTACTTTTGTGGGAATCGTTAATAATAGTGGTGTAAAGTTTTAAAATTTAATTACAGTTAAATTGATACTGAAACTTAAATAGTGGTCATGAAATTGAGTCCTTATTTTGAAATAAGAATTTAGGTATTAATATTAGCGAAACACAAAAGTAGCTTGACAATCATTGTTTTCTATTATTTGACGCACATCAGTTTCAACAGGCGTACTTTGACGCACATAATTTTCAAAAGGTCTACTTTGACGCACATCATTTACAAAAGGGCTAATTTGAGGCACTTTATATTCAAAATCATGAATCATAAACTTTTGCCATCGTAATTTTAATATTAACACGAAACCCATAGCAACGTTTTCGATTAAAAACGAGAACAACTTAGATTCTCACCTTAATAAAAACTCGGGCATTCATTTAAAATTAATTTACTCTTCATCGAATTAAAATTAAATTCATAAGAACAGTTAATTTTCCTTCACTCTATTATTTACAACTAGCTTCTGCCCGCGACTTCATCTGCGTGGACTTCAGAATTAGGTCCAGAGAGAAATAAAAAATGTGTTAGTATTTCACACATTTTATTATTTGAAAACTTTTACAAAATTAATGGAATAAAAATGTAACCTGTAGATATTTTATATGGTAAAATGTATATTGTTTTTTTTTTCCATACATTGATAACAGTCAGCCCTGTCATCCACATAATCAGCCTATAATATTCCCACTGCTGGGACACAGGCCTCGGTGAGGGAGTGGGCCGTAATCCACCACGCGGGCCCAAAGCGGGTTGGTAGATGTAACATGTCTTCGAATTTTTGATTCTAGGACATGCCGGTTTCCTCACGACGTTTTCCTTCACCGTTTTGAGAGCAGTGGTGATGAAATAATTTACACATAGTAAAGCGCCTGTCTGGGTTCGATCCTACGACCTACAACTGGTAAGTCGCGGCCGTTACCACTGGGCCACCAATGCTGTCATTTGCCGGGATAAAAAGTATCCTGTGTGTTAATCCAGGTTATAAACTATCTGTGTGCAAAATTTCATTCAAATTTTTTCTGCCGTTTTTGCGTGATTGAGTAACAAACATACAAACTGTTACATCTAAGCGACATC
The DNA here is from genome assembly GCA_963921375.1 of Tiliacea citrago. Classification (NCBI taxonomy): domain Eukaryota; kingdom Metazoa; phylum Arthropoda; class Insecta; order Lepidoptera; family Noctuidae; genus Tiliacea; species Tiliacea citrago. The sequence goes on from OY992781.1 coordinate 18,551,235, forward strand.
AAGATTATTAATTGCCTTTGCAGTACGTGTTTGTGAATATAACGTGTTATTGTTAGAACAGTTAATCGTACGACACTAACATTTAGCGTCGTTAACGTTTCGAGAGTAATCAGTGACGTCAGAATAACAGCCTTTGTAATACAGGGTGTTACGTCTCGGAGGCATTCATTTATGAAAACTGGTGATTCGTTTTTGCATCAGTAGTTTTATTATTGTGATCCAGACTGTTCCAGACTCTAAACAAGAGCAGGTGAAACTTTTGACTCTAAAAGCCAATGACCAAAAATGGTGTAATTTAAATTGTTTTCGCGGCCATCAATCAAACACTATTAACTAGATGCAGAATAATATATCGAACAAAAGTTATGTGCGGTACCATAACCTAACATCAGTCTGAATCGAATCTAAAATCAGGTTTGTATAGCTAAGAGCTTATTTTTTACATAAAAAATCAAGTTCAAATATATCACCTCAAACTACATAATATGTAGAAAAATCGTTTATCAATTCATTTTCAGGGTTCCGTAGTCAACAAGGAACCCTTATAGTTTTGCCATGTTCCCAGCTTAGCTCAGAGACTTCTCTCTCTTAGTACTAGAAAGCTGTAATTTGGCATGGGTTTACGTATTAATCACGCCGACAAACTGGTAAAATATAATACGGAAAAAAAAAAAACTAGTTTATCTTATGGTGTGATGGTTGGATAGGCCGTTCAAAATATTGCGGGTGTGTGAAAACCATTTTTCGATTCATGGATGCATTTGCGTAATATTAAGCTTTAAAGTGCTATTTTTGGTTAGAGACAAATGTACCCCCCCCCTGCCAGCTAAATGGTTGTTTTTGGATATCTGAAAAAAAACATGGCAGTGGTATATATAACGAAAAGGAAAACTATCACAGCTAAGTAGGCTTTACAAGTTAACGAGTAATAGTCGACCAACTTACATTTGCAGTTGGAGAATTGACCGTGACGTATATCGATGCATTCTACACGTTTTTCAACTACAATGTTAATTTTGTTTATGGGATAAATTCATCCCAACTACGGAACCCTTCATTGTGCGTGGTCCGACACGCACTTAGCCTATTTTTTGTAATAGGTTTTTCCAACACCGACTTTAACCATGGCTGCGGTGTAAAACCAAGTGCACCACTTCCAATAGTGTCATGGTAAGTAAAAATACGATATTGATTTAAACTTTAGGAGGGAGTGTTAACAACATCGTTATTTTTTTATACAGAATTGAAAATAGTTGTTTTTTAATTAAGTTTTCTGTTTTTTAAACCTTAAAGAACGATCTATTTATGCCCACTTTCGTTTAAGACATAACAGTAACATACCGATTTTTGTAGAAAAAATACAGAAGGACGGTCCAGGGCAAAATTCCGATACTTATTTCTTTTTAGGTTTACGAACGACTTGTACTTAATTATTGTTTTTGTAAAGAATGTTTAATTAGAACGATTTATTGCTTAATTTTGCACCTTTGACAATAAACGATCAATAACCCTTTTATTATGAAAGGTTTTTGTCTTATAAGCTAAGTAAGGTCGTTCTATAGCTCGCCTCCTTATCTACTAAAATCGTAGACAGAGTTAGAATACTCTGTCAACGATTAAAATAAGTACAATAGTGGTTTGACAAAGTTAATGTCTGCGAAGGTTGCAAAATAAAAACCATTTGATTACTGCAACTTATGCCTAATTAATGCATCTACGTAGAAAATGCATTAACTATAAAACCTTTCCAAAACAGACACAGAAAAATGCACTATGTCGATGGCATATTTTACGTCATAAGAAAACCTTTTAGGGCTGCCGCTCACTGGCAGCACGGAAAGGCAGGGGATCCTACGGCATCACTACCTGCAAACGCATACAAACGGCAACGATGCCGCGGTATCCTTAGGCATGCCGCGACGTCCTTTTTCAATTTTACTGTCATACATTCGTGGTTTTTATGTGATGCCTGAGGAATACAACTTAATAATTTAAGTATACTAGTGGTCGCCCACTGGTCGAAATTCGACCCCCTCTACTTACAATCATAGTACTAAATAATTCCATGAGTGACCTACACTAATTCCAATTTATAATAGATAACCCCGAGCCCCGAGACTTCGAGTTTATTAAATATATTTTTGTATGCACGTTTTTCTGTGACAAATAAAATTATTTTTCTTTTTTTCTTTTATAAAGTATTAACTTATTCCATGCTCAAGCTTTCACTTCTGTCACCTATCTATCTTAAAGTCATGAGGCCCTGGTACTATTTCATAGGGTGCCTGAATGGGGGAAGGGTGCCTGGTGCCAAATTTCATGCTCCGCCGTCCGCGTAATTTTCGTAAAAATTGGTCATAGTTTTCGCTTCACGTATTAATTAATAAGTATAGGTAATTATTACTATTTGTCAAATAAAACTACCTTGCCGTACCGTGCTCCAGTGGGCGCAGGCCCTTATTGTGATATTGGGTGCTCCGACATTCCGCATTTCCAACACTTTTCTGAAAAATGTTTGGTGGTCAAAACTTGAAAGTCACTGCACATAAATTATTCAAATATTGCAGATCCTTGTTGGCATTCGTATATCTTTGACACTTTGACAGTCGTTACGGATCGTCAGAAGCCCGAAAGTCTAACAACTAGTCTTACCAAGGGGTATGGTATTACCCAGTTGTGGAGGTCAGATAGGCAGTCGTTCCATGTAAAATACGGGTATTCAGCTGCATCCGGTTAGACTGAAGCCGACCCTAACATAGTTGGGAAAAGTCTAGGCAGATTGATTAAGGGTACCCGAAATTCCGCATTTCCATCGGTTGTCTGAAAAATCTTTGGTGATCAAAAGCTTGTGGGTAAAATTTTTTTTATACTAAAACCAAAATAAAAACAACGTCTTTTTTTTAAAAAAAAAAAAACGTTGCCCCACACCAGGAATTCCTCCTGTATCGTGGGTGCATTTACAAACATTTAAACTCACATACACAAACAGCCAGACCCGGAACAACTACTTGTAGGTCATACAAATATTTGTTCCGTATGGGAATCGAACCCGCGACATGCAGCGCAGCAGTCAATCGCTTCACCACTGCGCCAACCGTGTCGACCAAGTACATAAGTTATACAAATAATGCTGATCACCGTTTTCAAAATGGCCGCGCAACTTGATTGACATAAATCTGTAGCGACCTCGACGCTGTTTTCTTTAGTCCTTCACCAAGTATCGGCAAACTGCGAAATAAATTGAGTCGCCGCTGTTGTTTATTTACGGCAAATTATAAAAGCCAAATTGAAATGTTTATATTTTTAGTAAATCAATACTGGACAGTTAACGAATGATTTACTTAAGACAATGTTTACAAAGTTTCTTCTTATAATTTTAGATTCCAAGTAAATTTTTTTGAAGATCCCGTCGATGTCTTCGATGTTATTCACGATAAAAATCTAGATTGAATTTTGTTTTGGAGACCACTTTTTCATAACGGGGTTTAACTTTATAAAAATTCAGTGCTGCGAATAGGTAAATATTTACCTAGACTGATTATCGAATGTCCCTTGAATAAACGGGGCGTGCGTGTTGTCAAAACGTCATGAGATAACCTAAAGTGTGTGGCCCATTAACATATCTTGCGTAATTTTTCCACGAGAGGGCGCAAGAATCACTTCGGTATAGAGTATAAACGTAATTATATTAGCAGCTGCTCCGTTTTATAATGTTTTGAAAGCTCAAAGAAAAATGACTGAGCGGTTTCGTTTAAATAAAAATGGGTTAAAGAGGTGATTAGCCATTTCCCTATTTTTTTAACGAAGTTCATTTAGTTTGCCTGACGTAATGTAACTCGATTTCATGAATCACAACCTCACACCTTTTGAGTAGGTACTATCGGCCCAAGTTAAGCATGCTCACTTAAGAAAATATTCCTGCGAGAGCGCAGCTAGTGAAAAACCACACCCCTTCCTAGTTTCCCCCAATTAGAGACAATATGCATTTGTGTGAGTAATGAGCGAGTAACATAAAATAACAAACATTAGCTAGAGCGCGGCAGTGCCAATTTGCTCTCGCTAATTGTTGACGCTTCCCTTAAATTCCTATCGCCATTTCATTTTACGACCTGTTTATTTCTATCGGACTGATTGCCTGCCTAACTGTGACCTCTGCTTGTATACCGGACTGTGATCGAAAGCCTCTTCTTGACCCTAGCTTGTATCCTGGACTGTGTGTGTATTGTGTGTGGGCTGTGACTAACGTGGTGCAACCATGACGACCCGAAACCTGATTCAGGAAGAAAGGAATCAAATTATTGTTTTGCATAGACAAGGGTTAAATATATCCCAAATAGCAGTGGAGTTGAACATGCAAGTAAGTTATGTTTTTGTATTCAGATAGAGGGAGAGATATAGAAATAAATAAAGTGATAGTAATATTATTATTTCATAGTTTGCATTTTTCCTTATATTGCAATTTAAAAACAAATTCCATGAAAAATATTGGTATTCAGCTGCATCCGGTTAGACTGGAAGCCGACCCCAACATAGTTGGGAAAAGGCTAGGCAGATTTATATATAAAAATAATAAAATTATTATAACTTTCAGATGGATTCTTTTTAAAAGTCTCATAAGATATTACCTACTTATAGTAATGCATTCAAATAAGATTGTTCTTTTTATTTATTTTTGCTTTCAAAGACGTTGTTGGAGCCTTTTATGACCCGATAATAAATCCTAAACCAAAACAACCTAAACAATGGTGCCTTATCTCACAGCGTCGTTGCCGCATTTTAATTAGAAAAACCAGAGCGCATTCGTCGCATTTCTAGAGGCTTGATCATTATATTTCAAACTACAATTTTTTTTCGCCCAAGCACAAGATAATTGTTTTTTATAATTATTTTTAACATTTATTTTATCATAATACTGCAGATGGAAAGTAATTGACAATAATGTAAATTTTTGTTAGTAGTGCTCCTAAATACTTACCAAAAAAACTTAAAAAAAATTGCACACATAGTTTTAAATACTAACGATTTAGTGCTTGGCTGGCCGATAAAATAGCAAGTACTTACTATTTTTTCGGCCAAGCACTAGATCGTTGGTATTTAACCACGAAAAACCTTTAGAAATGCCACGTTGCCAGCCCGCACGGGATAAACACTTTTAAATAGTAGAGATAAAGCACAAATTTGCTTGGGACAGTTTCATACAATGTTGGAATTTACGCTATGCCATTTTTCTTACTCATAGGTATACGAGGTGTAAATTGCAATATCTGAAAACCTCTTAAGGGGTCATTGTACTAATCATTATAAACAACTTTTACTACGGGACCAAACCTGAAATCGCGAAAAAAAACAGCTGTTCCCTACATTTATGTTCGCGTAACTCGTCAAAATGTATGGACCAGCTGCTTTTTTATCGCGATTTCAGGTTTGGTTCTCATAGTAAAAGTTGTTTATAATGATGAGTAATGACCCCTTAAGAGATTTTCAGTTATTGCATTTACAACTTGTATTTTAAAATATAGTTATGAACGTTATAACTACTTAAATTAGTTATAGAAAAGTTAAGAGTTTATTTATCATGAAGTCAACCAAAATGCACACCTTAAGTATTTCAATACTTATAATTTTTATTTATAGTGTACTAGTTCTGCCCTTTGAATAAGACTTTTGTAGTGTACTCGTATTATTATACTTAGTTCCTATATTATGTAAAAAATCGATGCTGATTGTTTTTTTTTTTTTTTTTCGTTAGAGAACAACGGTGCGCCGCTGGGTGCGAAGATATGAAGAAGGAGAAATTACAGAACGCGTTCGTGCACCTCGACCCCGGGCTATAAACGAAAACGAGTTAAATAATATGATAGCCACGTATGAAGAGAACCCGTTCACACCCACTCGCAGTTTCGCACAAGAATACGAAGTTTCGATGCAAACTATTAGAAACGAGTTGCATCGAGCTGGAGTCCATCACAGACGTCCCGCAAAAAAAATAATTTTGACGCAGGAGCAGAAAGCTGCTCGCGTGCGATTCGCTCGTGACTACAGGGACTTCGATTTCTCTTACGCCATATTTTCTGATGAAAAGTGCTTTAGGTCTAGCCAACAAGGTCGTCGGAATTTATGGCGTGTAGATAACACAAGATACGAACCTCGAAATGTGAACCCAAATGCAGAATCGGGAAGAATTGTAGTGAACATGTGGGGCTGGATGAGTGCTGCTGGACCAGGCGAGCTCGCTTTTATACCAGGGAGGGCAAACGGCCAAACGTATTTAGAGGTGCTACAAACCATCATGGTACCCACAGTGCGCACGGTGTATCCACAACTGGACGTGCCAGAATTTTATTTTTTCCAGGACAATTGCCCGATACACCGTGCGCAGGTTGTTCAAGAGTGGTAGCGAGGGCAACCACAAATTAAAACAGTGCCATGGCCCTCCCGATCGCCAGACTTAAACCCCATTGAAAATTTGTGGGGTTTAATGGTCCAGAGATGGGATAGTAGAGCAGAAAGAACGAAGGAAGCACTTGTCACACATTGCGAACAAGTTTGGGACACATTCAGAGGTTCGAATTTGTGCGAAGTCCTGGCTAGGTCCATGCGAAGCCGTTGCGATGCTGTGATAGATGCGGGAGGAGCAGCGACGAAATATTAAGTTAATATAATTTTTAACATGCACTATGTTAATTAACGAAAGGCGTTCCCGTTAACCCGCAATAGTCCAAACATGCTACAATTAATATTACCATTTAAAAATTCGCGAAAAAAAATCAGCTGCTCCCTACATTTTGTTAAGCTAGGTATGCGAACATAAATGTAATGAACAGCAGATTTTTTTTCGTGAATTTTCGAATGGTCATATTTTGGTAGCATGTGGACGCTATACTATTGCGGGTTAACGGGAACGCCTTTCGTTAATTAACATACTGTATAATTACATTATACAGGGTTATTTTTCTAACACCTGGTAGGACTATATTAGTACAACCACTTTTGATCTATGACTTTTTAGAATACCAAAAGTAAACTTTCAAGTTTTTGTTGTAATATTTGTAATAACACTTTTTAGATCTGTATTTTGTAGTAAGTACCGCTGCGACCCTGCATTCGCAACGCACTGTTTGTTTATTTAACTACTTACATATTTTGGTACCGCGTAGAGTTGTTCAAATTTAGAGCGATCAAAATAAATATTTTTAATTGTATTATGAAATTATTTTTTTATGAATTATTAAAAGTCATACAACAAAAGTTGTTATTTATGATGTTAGTATTATAGTCCTACGAGCTTATTAGTGTTTTATCATCAAATGACTTCTCCCGCTCTGGGCGGAGCGGAAGGTCGTGTCAAACTTTTACTGACTAAAACCCACCCGTGTTCCTTCAGTTGCCTGTGCCAGGGCCATGGTATCTCTTTCGAACAACCCGCGACTCCGGCGGCTTGCAAATAACCCTGTATAGCTATTTTTATTAGGTTTATTTTTATTATTCCAATTTGTATTATATTACTTCGTTGATTAATGTCACAGGGTAGACTGTAGACCGTAATCATAGTTTAAAATATTGCCAACGATTTTGAAGTCTTCTTGTAAAATTATTGATGTCAATTTAGTGTCATGTTGCCTTTATTGGTGGATTTGTTGTTTTATTTACAATCAATGTTGTCGTAAGCCCCGATCTCGTTAGTTTGTTATTTTACATATTCAGTAGTGTCATCATATCCGTCCACCTCATAAATAATTGATCTCATTTGCTTGATAAACCTAGTCTGTAGTGTAATGTAATTATTGCAAATTATAAAAATTATTAAGATTCTTAAATTGTACTAATCTTAAAACTTTTCAATTTCATTAGAACTGCACGAGCAATATTCTCCTAATCTTATTTACTGACAGGCTTTTTGCCTGTTGTTGTTGTGTTGTCTGTTTGTCATTGTTGTGTTGATTTCATATTTTGAACTTTACGATATAAGTGTAGATAAAACAGTTTATAAATGATATTATGAGTAAGAATCTTTTCACTTATAATATTTTGCATTTTGATGATAATTTCTGTGTAATTTTTTGTTATAATATGTTAATTTCTGGATGAATCTTTAATGTTTTGAAAAAGTCTATTAAAAATAAATTAAGTTACTTATATTGTTTTTTTTTCTACAACAGCAAATCCTTAAAATTGTTCTCAAGTAGATTTTAACTAACTGTTTATTTTTTCACACTGAGATTACAGCCGATAGTTTCATACAAAAAGCACTTACTATACATCTTTTATTATACAGATAAGATTTAAATATCAACCTAAATAAATCTTTAATCCTGCATAATGTTAAATGAACACAAACTAAAAATATATATTTCACTAGTACCCAACATTTTATTTCAATCCTTTCACTCTCACTGCTGCCAAGGCACAAATTATAGTTTAGTTTAATTACTTGATAAGCTTCTGAATTTTAAAGTGGCGTAGGAACTGAATCATTGTTAGATTTGTCAAAAAAAACTTGACATGCAATGCCGGTAACGCGCCTGTAGCGTTGATTTCGCTTAAAATCATGAATTGTCAAACTTTGACTAGAGCATGAATTATAAAAGAGTAAAGTGTTGGTTTGATTATAATCCAGTCTTAAAGTGCTCATCCTGCACGGCATGCCTGGGCATTTTAATTGCAACGATACCTTGTTCGTTATACAGGCTGAAATTTAATTCATGGGTATCCTCTTAAGGGGTCATTGTACTCGTCATTATGAACAACTTTGACTATGGGAACAAATATGAAATCGAGAAAAAAAAATTGCTGTTCCCTACATTTTGTCGAGTTATGCAAACATAAATGTAGGGAACAGCTGATTTTTTTTCCGCGATTTCAGGTATGGTCTCATAGTTGAAGTTGTTCATAATGATGAGTACAATGACCCTTTAAAAGGATGCCCATGAATTCAATTTAACCCTGTATTATTTTAATGAATAAAAGGTAATATTACAATTACCTACTGTTAAAAGTATTAAACCAAATACAAGGAACAACTGCAAAACATTTGAGATAATCCTAAGGTAATAAAAAAACGTATGGCCCTTGTATTAAGCCGTCCTCTATTGTTTAACCGAATTTCCAGACATTCCCACTAAATAACAATGGGTCTTAGATAATGAACTTATTTTTATTTCAGTTGCAAGAGTTGTGCGGCTTGCGGCCTTACGTTAGCTACAAACAAAAAGCTCTGATAACATTGTATGAACTGCGCAGAGTATTGGTTCAAATATTACTGTAATTTGCAAGTATTCCCAAATTGCCCAAGTATAAACAAACACATAGAAATTTAGATAGTTATTCACTTTTAATAAAGTCGATTAAACACAAAAAATTTCAATATAAACATTTGATACCTTCATGCAGTGCCGGTCAACGCACCTATACCTAACGTATTCAGGGAGCCGTGAGATAAAAGGTAAACAAACCATAAATGTCCGTTCAATCGATTTTGAATGCTTTTATGTTGGTGGCATGACAAATGGCAGCTGCAGTAAACAGTTGGTATTGTAACCACTTTTTTGCCTTTAATGCCATCCATAAGCCTACGGAATAGAAGTCAAAATCGGTGGAACGGACTGTAATAAAACGGTTCGTTTCAATGTCTCATCTTATTGTGAAGGGAATATGGTGCGGTTGCTGCGGCATGCGGCATCACATAGGATATGGTGAAAATTGGAGAGGCAGTGAAAGTGTTCATAAATAACCTATATCTATAGACCCGATAGAGAGAGGAAAATACTAAAGTGGATTAATACATATAAATTGTAGTTTATTAGTTATTACAAATTATTTTTGTAAATACTGCAATATCAATAATACATTTTCTAAACCAAACAAACAGAAGATATGAGTACTAAAATTAATTCTTGTCAATAATAAAATAACAATTTAATTCAATAACAAAGAGCTCACGCCGCCGCCGCGCCGCGCTGGCCGTGCCCATTAAAAACTCGTCTCTTAGCAGAAACAAGTGAGCATAGTACGCTCCTAGTGTGAGTGTCACACATTCTATACATGATTATACTAATACGAACACCACTAAAATACGCTTTGTGCATCCTATTGGTCAAAACTCGTGCATTGTGCGATCGAGTCGTGAGTCGTGCTATGCGATTATCGCCTTTAAGGTGAGCATGCGGAACTTTGGCCGATAGTACATAACGTTATTATGGTTTTTAGGTTCTAGAAGAAATTGAATCATTTTTTTTTATATTTTTAAAGTTGAACAAAGTCGTCAGGAACACGAACTTAAAACTGAAAAGATTACCAAAACTGAAAGCAGGTAGTTACATAAAACAGGAACAATGACTATGAAAGGCGATCCGTTTACGTAGGCCGCTACAAAAGCGCCAGCTGACGATCAACTCATTTGCATCTACTGTCAAAACTTCCAGACCGGATCCCGCTTTGCAAATCCCGAATATGTATAAATAGGAAGGGAATCGATGTAGAATTAAGATACTACATTAATGTATAATAAATGTAAAAAAATGTTTCTCAGTCTGGTTATCTATAGGTACCTACGTGTATGGATCATATTATTATGGTAATGTTCGGCAGAAAGATACGTGGCTAGATGGTGCATGATAATATTAGAATGGTATAGAAATTATGAAATAAAATGGTAAACTATTCGAAAAAGCTAAAATGGCGATGGGCTGGACATATTACAAGACTCCAAGACGACCGCTGGACTTCAAGTGTAACGTATTGGGCAAGCCCATCAGACCATAGGAAAAGAGGCCCATAGCTCGCTGGGCCGATGACATTGTGAAAGTCGCTGGCACTCGCTGGATGCGTACAGCAGAAGATAGAGACCGTTAGTCATCTCTGGAGGAGGCCTTCACCTTCTACTAAGAGGGGTTCTTGTTAGTAAAACTGAAATTGTTAAAATAATAAATTATAATAATAAAATGTACCAATAATAAATCATAAATATAATAATCTAATAATATTAAAAAAGTAAATAGGTATAGTGTTTTTTTCTTTAAATATCAATGATTTTGAATTGAGCTTGTTTAGAAAATTTTTATTGTAATTAATTATGAATTTGAAATGTTTTTAGATTACATTAGTATTTATATTATTTTCCTGAAATATTCAAACAGCAAGAAATAAAAGGCTATTTTATTTATATAAATTGTTCGATATAATTAATCATTCACCATAATTAACCGTGCCTTTTATTACACCCCAAAGGAAGCAAAACAAACCATTATACTTTATGCTCACAAATTAGAAAACTAAAAATTGCTGTAATAAGTAGGTATTCATATAGCATCAAATAATAAATTGTGATCCTAGACTAGAATCAATAAAAAAAAACCGGCCAAGTGCGTGTCGGACCACGCACAATGAAGGGTTCCAGAGTTGGGATGAACTTATCCCAAAAACAAACTTATTTATTTATTGAAACATGGAAGACTTACAGCTTAAAAACGTAATAAAAAAGAAACCATAGTCAACAGCAAGCCAATTACAAGTCTTCGCGTGTAGAATTAGACTGGATAATTTTAAGTGAGCATACAACAGCAATACGTAATACATTTGGTTGTTTAAAAGGTTACATTTTTGTCTAAAACTATTTGGTTAACATTAAAAGAAGAACAAATCAAATTAAAAAAACAAAAAAAATAAGAAGGTACAATATAATAATAATTAAAACTTATGGATAAGTGGCTATTTGAAAAAAGTAAGGCTTAAGCACCATCTAGCTGACGTTACACTAGTCGCAAAGAGATCCAAGTCATGCTGCTTACATATTTCATTGAATTGTTTGCTTGCGCGCACAATATAACTATTCTGCCTGTAATTCGTAGAGATAAGGTACAAATAAGGGCGGATTTTATCATTGTAGTTGAAAAACATGTTCTCGCATACATCTATAGATGTCACGGTCAATTTTCCAACTGTAAAATTAAGTTGGTCGACTATTACTCGTTAACTTGTAAGGCCTGCTTAGCTGTCATAGTTCTCCATTCAATTTCGTTCTATATACTACTGCCATGATTTTTTTCACATATCCTCAATCAGCCATTTAGTTGGCAGGGGGTCCACTTGGCTCTTACAAAATTTAGCACTTTAAAGTTTAATATTACGCAAACGGATCACACCATGGGATAGACGAGAAAAAAAATATCATCCCCACTTTACGTGTAAGGGAGGTACCCTAAAAAAAATGTTTTCCAGATTTTATTTTACGACTTTGTCGGCGTAACTAATATGTACATCCATACTAAATTACAGCTTTCAAGTACTAAGAGTCTCTGAGCTAAGTGGGGACAGACGGACGGACGGACAGATAGACAGCCGACAGACAGACGGACATGGCGAAACTATAAGGGTTCCTTGTTGACTACAGAACCCTAAAAAACCGGCCATTTTCGTGTCGGACCACGCACAAGAAGGGTTCCGTAGTGGGAATTAATTTATCCTAAGAACAAACTTAACATTGTTGTTGAAAAACATGTTCCCTCATACATTCCAACTGCAAATGTAAGTTTGTACGTACAATAATGAGAGATTTACCATGTTATTCTTATAGGTTTTCCTGTAATCTGTAGGTACAGAACTTTTACTGTATTTTTTTCAAAATTTTAAGAGGGGAATGGTAAATTTTCATAAATTTTCTTAAATAAGTGTTTATTTTAAAATTATAAAAAAAATATATCTGTAATCCTTACAACAAGCCGTTTCATTTGATAAGTCACACGGTACAGTTTGAAAAACTTTTCTTTTTTAATTTGCTAATTGGACCCCCAAAAGTGACCCCCTTATTCAAAATGACGTAATCGGTCTAGTAGATTCGGAGCAAATCGGCTGTGAAAGACGGACAGACAGACAGACAGTCAGCCAGACAGACGGACACACGAGTGATCCGATAAGGGTTCCGTTTTTCCTTTTGAGGTATGGAGCCCTAAAAAGCAGAACGTAAAAAATAATCACTTGCATATTATTACGAAAAACTTCTACAAGCGAAAGAGTGGAAAATTAAGCAGTAAAAAAAGAACTTCGCAGTCAAAATTTCAGAAAACAACACTTAGAAATTCTATTTAATAAATGAAGGCTCCCAGACAGACTGACCGTTGCTCAGATATCATCTCGTTAGCAAGCAATGTTACATTTGCATAATTAGGGACTGTATTATCGCCATGATTTGGGATAAAAGAGGTCCTACTTAAGATTCTATACGTTTGTAAGAGTCAACTAGGGAATGAGAGAGAAGGGTCGTTGTAAGCGATTGCCTGACTATTCCCACTTATTTTTATTGGCATATCGTACCTTAAACTTCTTTCATAATTGAAAGAAAAGAAAGAACGAAAGAAAATACGTTTATTTGCGGTAAACATAACGCAAAGAAATAAAAACACAAACACGTACGTTGAGGGAAAATATGCCTCACATTCACGCAAAACGGCCATCGCTCAGCACAATGCTGCGACCCTATGCGAGACAGAGCCACAGCGTGCAGCGCTGGTTTTCAGCGACAGCCGGCGTTGACGTGATGACGTCAACCGGTGCAGCATAATGAGATAAAAATAAACAAAATAAAATAAATGCAATACTTCGTTATCTATGTTTATATAAATATAATATCTAGAATGGCAACATTCAGTAACGTGATTCTATTGATTTCTTTTTCTTGTGATCGGTCCTTCTTTTATTTTGCACATAGTCTTAGCAGTCAGAAGAAAGAAAGAAAGAAAGAAAAATTATTTATTCTGCACAAAAAAAAACGCACAGTACAACAAAATAAGTCAAAAAAAAAAAAACATACAAAGTAGCCAAAAGCCTCAAAATCAGAGATCAAAAAGCAATCATGTTAGTTAGTAGTTAAAAGAACGATACCGAAGACGTTATTAATTACTAGCTGCAACCCACGGTTTCACCCGCATAAAGGCTTCTACATACTAGTGCGACTTGTCGCGCGACGCGACACCGGTTGAACATTATCTATGATTAATTCAAGGAAATTGTTTTACCGGTGTCGCGTCGCGCTACAAGTCGCGCCAGTATGTAGAAGCCTTTAGTCTCGATCCCGTGGGGATATCGGGATTAAAAGTATTTTATGTCATAAGCCAGGTCATGATCTACCCACGTGCCCAATTTCATCCAAATCCGTTCAGCCGTTTTAGCGTAAAAGCGCACCTAACATACAAACTCACTTTCGCATTTATAATATAGGTTACGATTTAATTCAAGATTTAGTATTTTTTTATGATTAGATGCAGAAACAAATATTATAAAATGCAAAATAATCATCATCATCATTTCAGCCGAAAGACGTCCACTGCTGGACATAGGCCTCCCCAAGCACCGCCACTTCGACCGGTTCTGTGCTTCCCGCATCCAGCGAAATAATAACAACAAAAAAATAATAATAATAACAGGCAAAATAATAACTTAATATAATACGAGTGTGCTTTATAGACCATACGACTGAAGTAAATCTTACAAATAACTCTCTCTTTCTATATTCACTAACTTATATCTCCCTCTCAACTTTCGTTCGGTCGCTTCCGTAACGCTCTCGTCACGCATTCACCAGCTTACTCCCCAAGTCAGGCGTGCCTAAAGAAGTTTTACTTCAAAAAAGTGACGAAGTTCCTTTCGCTGTATATTATGTATTAAATAACAGCACACATGGCACAATGAAATATATTAACAACGTTTACATAACATACATACATAATCCCACTGCTCAGACAAAAGCCTCTTCTCTGTCGGGAGTGAGCCGTAATCCACCACGCGGGCCCAGTGCGGGTTCGCGGATGTCACACGTCTTCGAATTTTTGGTTCTAGGACATGGCGGTTTCCTCACGATGTTTTCCTTCACCGTTTTGAAAGTAACGCGCCTGTCAGGGTTCAAACCTACGACCTACAACTCGTAAGTCGCGGCCGTTACCAATGAGCCACCGCTGCAACAACGTTTGGAAGGAATTAAATGAAAAAAAAAACATAAGGAATGGTACTAAAATTTTAATCATTAATAATTTTAATATCAAAGAAACGCTTGTCGAATAAACGCTTGTTGAAGAAACGCTTGTCGAAGAAACGCTTGTCGAAGAAACGCTTGTTGAAGAAATGCTTGTCGAAGAAACGCTTGACGAAGAAACGCTTTGTCGGAGTACAGTAGTGTCGGACATAAAGTATTTCTGACTAAAGTACTCGTATTGTCGAAATGAAGACGTATCTGAGTTCCATATTGTAGAAATAAAATCTTGTCGTATTACGGTTTGTCAAAATTCAGTTTGGTAATCACCTACTACAGCAAAAGGGTCGTGACGATCAAACTTTACATCACTTCTTTCGGTCAAGCTCAAATTCGCTAAAAAAAAATGCTTATTTTTCTCCCACAAATAACACTTATTAATCATAACTTAAAAATTAAAAATAAATAATTATGATGTAGGACAATGTTAATTTGTGCCGTGACTTGTATTTTAGGACACCAAGGACTCCCCCCTAGAGGCAAAAATATCATCAAAAAGATTAATAAAGAAATGCTTAACGAAAGTTACATTTAAAGCATGCAGCATGCCAAGCAGGCAGAATATAACTTGCGATAAGAAACTTCGTTCCAAAAATAGAGTCAACAAATAAGAATGAATCTAAATTAACAAAAAAAAAACAACGAGACCATTCCAATCGTAAATATTGACAAGCGTTCGCGAAAAATAATTTCAGTCTCAACAAATGATTGGTCTTTTCTACAGCGGCTTAACCCTATTTGACGGTCGATGTACACGTAACACCGTTTATACATCACCTACCATTAGTTAATGGACTTTGATTGCACCCATGACAGTGAGAAAACATGACACGTCTAGCAATTAACTCTACTACGCCCGCCATAACGCGTTTCCATTATTGAAAAGAGGCTTTAAATCATCATTAGGAATATCGTAGATAAAATCTTCTATGGCTTTGGTAAAGAGCTGTAAAAAGGTGATACGTGTTTTGGTTGTAATGTGAGCTTTTATGTCATGTTTGTGTAAAACAGACATTTGATTGTAATCAGCCTGTCGTGTTCCCACTGATGGGACACAGGCCTCGTCTCTGTGAGAGGGAGTGAGCCCTAATCCACTATGCGGGCCCAGTGTGGGTTGGTGGATGTCATAATATGTCTTCGAGTTTTTAGTTCTAGGACATTTTCTCTCACGATGTTTTCCTTCACCATTTTGAGAGCAGTAGTGATGAAATAATTTACACGAGGTAAAGTGCCTGCCTGGGATCGAACCTACGACTTACAATTCGTAACTTACGGCCATTTCTACTAGGCCACCACTTCTCAAACTCTGGTTAAATAGATGAAATGGATGTGTCTTGTGATATCGGCAGTTACTACACTTATAGCACTATTGCTAGTATACCGCAGCGGGTTAAATACTTCTAGTTACACGACGCCAAGTACACTACAGCCAAAACCTACAAAGAAGGAGAACCGCATATAGAGTCAGTTTACTGTATCGGGCAGCTAGTTTCATCTTTATGACTGACCAACACCTTGACTGTTCGAAAGTACCTGTATTTGGTTTAATTGAAATATATTTTTTGAGTTTGAGTTTGTGAACAACGAGCCTAAAACCACATAACATTTATACGGGAATACAAGGATATTTAAGTGTTACCAACGTAGACTTACCTGCTTACGTATAAAAATGAAATCATTTTTCATTCTCCATAAAAGAAACAGCCAGCAGTGCAAATAAGAAAAAGGTAAATTTTTACACCGCATACAACAAAAACATAACAGGGCGAAAAACGTGGGTATGTGGCTCATATATATTTTCACATTTTTCCTTCCATTTACGGAGCAAAAGACGATCATGAAAAGTTACTGACGGCAAAAACGTGTGTATCCAAACGCTTGAAGTTACAACCGTAGATAATACAGGGTAGAAGGCCAAAATAAATAAAAATAAGTTTTGAAGTGCATTAAAATCACTCAATAACTCCTTATTACTGTTTTGTTGTATGATTGCCCTAACTTTTTTATGATTGAAGTAAAAAAAAAAAGATAATTTATAGAAAACTTATAAATCCACAGTCAAACCTATAAAATGAAATAAAAATAATATGTCTCCCGTTTGTTTTTAATTATAATTCTATTCTAGCAAAAATATTTTCGCTTTTGTCGTCTACGCAGGTAAATATTTGTCGCAGCCGTTTCGCGCCCTCATGAATTATTAACTGTACTGCATAAGCATAGCTTCGCAATATTTATTTAAGATGCTTCGGTATTACTTGGGTTACTGATAAAATTCGTATAACAACATCGCCTTTGGCTGTACTGTTTACAAAAAGTATAAATTGAGAGACTTGAAGTCAAACTAGTTAACTTGTCTCAGTCAGCTTTTTACGGTTCCGTAGTCAACAACCTTATAGTTTCGCCATGTATTCCTGTATTTTTTATGTCTGTCTGCCTGTCGCCGGCTTAGTTCAGAGACTCTTAGTACTAAAAAGCAGTAATTTAGCATGGGTATACATATTAATCACGCCGACAAAGTGGTAAAATATAATCTTGAAAAAGATAAAAAAATTGTGGTACTAGCACGTAAAATGAGGACGATATTTTTTTTATCGTCTATCTTTCCCATGATGTGGGATATCATTGGATAGACCGTTAAAAAATATTGCGGGTCTGTGAAAACCATTTTTCAATTCGCTCTCCCCCCCTCCCCTGGCAGCTAAATGGTTGTTTTTGTATAAGTGAAAAAATTCGTCGTGACGTATATCGATGTATGGGAGAACATGTTTTTCAACTACAATGTTAAGTTTATTTTTAGAATAAATTCATCCCAACTACGGAACCCTTCATTGTGCGTGGTCTGACACGCACTTGGCCTTTTTTTTTCAAAAAGGATGCTCAGAAAGTAACTAACACCAAAACTATTTAGTAACAGCGACTAATGAAACCACACGTGCTTTCAATCGGCAAATTCGATAGACAAACGAAAGTTTGGTAATTACTGGTCTTCGAAACGGGACAGGAAAATTGCTTTGTAGCTCCCAGAGGGCTATATCAGCAACTATAAACTATGAGATATTGAAAATGTTGTAAAATATACTACACAGACATGACACATATGAGTTCACCGCGCCGTCCCTCGAACCGCAAGGTAACGCCAAATAACGCACAAAATTTTAAAATGGAATTTACTTCTCCGCAGCGCGACCGCAGGGTCGAACTTTGAACGTGGCTAACGTCATGAAAATGGTTGCCAATCTTTTTTAATACTGCTGTGTTTTCTAATCTATGCCTGTCTTCAATTTTTTTTTCGCAAAGGGAAACAGCAACTTACTAATACATTATCTACGGTTGTTTTGATCTGTGTTTATACTTAACGGCGCAGGATAGCTTTTATCAAAAGTGAACATCGTAATAGTGGTTCAGCAGCTTCAATATCATCAGGATTGAGCCGGAATATAGCAGTTCGTCGTGGACATGGTATGACAGCGGCTTCTCCTGACATCTTCTGTCATCAGAAGACAGCCGCCACGTAACCATCGATGCGACGCTCTGCTAGAGGGACTGTCAGCAGCCAGTGTCACTCTTATCCGACCATTTCGGTGATTCCAGTAACTTCATAACAAAAATTGACGGCGCCACTTGCTGCGCCGTCAATTTAAATGTTAAATGTGGTGTTTCACTTGCCAGACGAACCAGAAAGTCTCAGGTCAAAAATTACAAAAATGTAACAGTGGACTAACTTTGTTTTATCCTATGCTTCTCTTTTTTATACTAATCTTGGAAAAATTGTTGTATTTAATTCGATCAATTCTAAAGAGTCGAAAACCATTCCACATCTTCTGATGGACTCATCATCTGCCTAGCCCTTTCCCAACTATGTTGGGGTTGGCTTCCAGTCTAACCGGACACAGCTGCATACCAGTATTTTACATGGAGCGACTGCCTATCTGACCTCCATAACCCAGTTACTGGGTAAAACGATACCCCTTGATTAGACTGGTTGTCAGATCGGGATGTTCGGGCTTCTGAAGACCCGTAACAACTGTCAAAGATCAAAGATCTTCCGATGGACTATATACATATAAATGACTACTTTAATCGCCCATTTAAATACAAATCAAGCTATGAACATTGACGTCCTAAGGTCATGGAACTACGTTATCTTCCCACTGACAGCGAACAAGATTGGACGAGTAATACGTGTAAATAGAGCTTAGATTAAGACCGAATTCGGGTCAGCGTCAGATAACGGTCGGAAGGAGAGAAAATATGGACCATTTATGAAACTGGTCATGAGTACCTATCAGATCCAGTAATTTGGAAAGGATTCTGTGATAAGGAAGGAATAAATAAGGTTTATGACTGCTGTAGACTTTAAGGAGGTTTATGTTTAGATTGTAACAGACTGGGGACCTACTAACATCTCATACAGCAGTATTATTATAGAGATGGAGATATACAGGACGTATAGCTCCATCTCTTTACCACGCTGGAGTAAGAGTATCATAATGCTCTATGAGGTGGTGTTAGGCCCCCTGATATGATAACAATGCCTATTACAGTTCCAACCGTCATTATTCTAGTTTTTCTAGACTGTCGACGGTCGTTACTGACTAGTATTGTATTAAAAGATTATTCAAGAGTGACGATACTCAAGTAAATCCGGCGTCATTCTCGGGTCGGACAAAGTGTTATTGGGTTTTTCCATTAAGAATTTCTTAGTAACAGCCCGGAGTTTGGAAGTTGGCGGTGTCATACCCCCGTTTCTCGGAAATCACGTTAAGCCGTTGGCGCCCGATCTCTCTCCGGTCCTGTCGGATTGGCTACCCATCGGGCTTTGAGACTGAGGGAGGAGAGAGTGCACCTGTGTCTGCGCACACACTTGATCACCATAATATCATCCACGCCGAGGGCTGGTATCCGCTGAGATTGGTCGGCATGGCTGAAATTCGGTCTGGAGGACTAGCTAGCTAATCTTAATGCCAGAGAATGAGATTTTGTCGTGCAATTTGTACCGATGAGGCTCAACAAACAGGAGCTAGAAAAAAGGGGCAAAAAAGGACCATTAATTACTTTTGATCTCAAATTGAGATATGGCCCGCCCCTCCAAAATTCAAAACATTTGAAAGTATTTGTGAAAGTATTTACATAGCGCCACCAAGACTCATAACACATGTGTGCGTAATGAGACGGCCGTCAAACAATAACAAATCCACGGATTTGTTGCTCGACTAGTGGCGTCATTAATCGCTCATTATTATTAGTATGGCGCTGCACTGCATGAAAACACACTACGAAAACTTGCGTTGTTGACCAACAAATCTGATAATTAGTGAGATATTGCGAGTACTGATTGCACAATAACTATGAATAAATTCGACGAATACGAAGACGAATACTTACAACTACATACAAACTCTTTCGTAAGGATGTGCCTACACACATTGAAACAGTAATTTGGATGGGCGAGCCATGTTATCGTAGTTTATCTCTACAAGCCGATGTCACGGCAACTTTAAATAAGAAATCGGTTGTATATTGGCTATGTGTCCTCTACGTCACCAGGGAAATCTGGCGTCTAACCAAAATATAAAACGAGATATTGGTAACTCTGTGAAATAAGGTGGAGTTGTCAAAGAAATATATTTCATGTTACGGAGATAGATACTAAAACTAAATTTATATCTCACTTATTCTGCTTTAATAACATTGCATCCTAACTAATATAATAAATGCGAAAGTAAGTTTGTTTGTTACGCTTTCACACTAAAGCGGCTAAACGGATTTAGATGAAATTTGACACATAAATTTAAATTCAATTTTTTTATTTCAGACCAAGTGATCCATATAGTGTTAGTATGAACTTAGCCTATGTTAGTAAACTCAATAACTTATAAATATGTACAATAACTAAACACTAATTGGCTACATGAACATGCGCACGCACATGTCTGTCAGCCCAGAGCCTGATAAATGGTCCATCAACCTTGTCCGCCAGTGTAGCTTAAAATACAGTTAGGGCTACCCCTGAATCGCCGCAACATCGATGCACACCGTTTGCGCATGATGGCATGAAAGTCATCTATTCGCGCCTCCGCAAACATGCCCGATGCACTGCAATACCGAGGCAGCTCCAACAATATCCTTAGTGCATTATTATATTGCATGCGCAGAGCGTAGTAAGCCTTCTGCTTATACCTAACCCACAAGCTGCACGAGTAGAGCACCGCGCAAACCTGCGGGCAAGCATATTGCATCGGGCTGCCAACGCCCTGCGCTCCCTATCTATATCCTGATCATCTGTGAGAGAACCCGTGACAACATGACCGAGGTATTTAAATTGAGTGACGACTTTTAATGGTGTTCCTTGTAACGTCACCGGTGGTATTTCGTCGTTCTACATAAGTAGACCATGACCTAGGTTAGGACATTTTATCCCAATATTCTTAAGGGATCGAAACTTATATGGGTAGTAGGTAATATAAAGGCGAAAGTGAGTTTGTGAACAGATTTGTATGAAATTTGGCACATGGGAGACCATGACCTGGAGAAGGACATAGACTAGTTTTGATCCTGGATCGCAGACGAAGTCGCGGGCAACAGCTAGTATATAACGATGTTAATTTCATTGGTTAGAACGACCCAAATATAAATCCTACTGGAATAATATCAAAATATTCAAGCGCTCTGGATCTGATTAAATTGTTGTTAAAGGAGACAGAACAATGAGAACCCTTACATAACACCGAAACACCGATAGCGATATAATCAAAGGAAATGTATTACCTATTTGGCAGCGATATACGCGGATTACTGAATTTCTTTAAACCAAAAATTATGATGATACCGTCCTTTCTCACAACAATGAAGTAATTCTTAATACAAACACACACACACACACACTCACTCACACACGCGCGCTCACTGACACACGCGCCGTGCATATACACACACAAACACACAGTTCTTGTATTGGACTTTTATTAGTTTATCAATTTATTTTAAATTCTTTGTTAATAATTATGTAACAGTTTAAGCAATACCCGAAAAATAGGACCAAAGTCCTATTTTTCGGGAACTGAGGGCTGATTGTCCTTAATACAGGCTAATAAGAACCTATTCACCGATTTCTTTGTCAATTATGGATCGATTTAAAAAATTCTTGTTTGTTTGAAAGGGTATGCTTCCGAGGTGGTCCCATTGCCATTAAATCAGAATCTGATGAGGGGATCCCATGGAAATCGAGGGAAACCCTCAAATTTTATAGGCAAACCTATAGCGATATGGGTATTTTTTATAGTAACTCGTGCATTTGCTTTTGGAAATCACCATTTGGTGAAGTGGAACTGATGATGGAGACCACAGATGGCCACCGGAACAACATAATAATAGGTATTTAACGGGTTGCGATTCGATTAGGTACTTTAATATGGTTACTAAGCAATTTATGCTCGTCACAATATGGTCAGTGGCAGTTCTCCTGGTTGTTACCAGGAGAACTCCTCAACAACTAACGTCCCAGCATCGGGAAAAGCAATATTTTGTAAAAGGTGAAAAGCAGTTGACGTTAGGCTATTGTAACTTAGATAAATTTAAAACTGACCCATTAAACATGAAAAAAAAAAAAAAAACCGACTTCCAAAAAAACACTACAAAGTGAAAAATAATTTTAATTTCAGAAGTCGGTGACAAAAGCCTAAAATACAGATCCAAAGACACCGACTTCCGAAATTAAAGTTATTTTTCACATTGTAGTGTTTTTTTTTATTACCTAAATAAAATTACTATTACTATACATCGGCAGCATATATTTTACTGACACTTCAGTAGGTATGTAGTTGCAAAGGGAAATGGGATGAAAACGTTTTGTTAATATAAGATAAGCATACTCACTTGATTGTGGGATCTACTACATATTATACTGTCTCGTTGGTCAAGTGGTTGCAAGCACTACTGGTGAGCATGAGGTTCTGGGGGTCTACTCCGAAGCGCTAAACCGAAGTATCGGCCGAATGTTCGGTACTTTCTTTACTACTGCTAACTATCGCTGACTACGGCGAAAACAAAAAAAAAGAAAAGACAGTCGAAGAGATAAGCCAAAGTCAAAACTGTGACTTCAAGTCGGGTAAGGACTCAAAATCAAAAAAGGAAACTGTGGAAGTTATAAAACGGCCGAACACTCGGCCGATACTTCGGTTTTCGGTTTAGCGCTTCAGAGTAGACCCCCTGGATTCGATTCTCAGGTCGGGCAAAGTGTTATGGGTGTTTCCATCTGGAATTTCTCAGTGATAGCCCGGAGTCTGGATTTCTGCCCGGTTCATGGCGATAAGCTCGCCTTACATGGGACTTAAACATAACTGGTAGGTATTAGTATAGTATAGGTACACCTCTGCCTAAACCTTTTTTTTTTTTGGGTGGTAAAATATCAAATAACTTCTCCCGCTCTGGGCGGAGCGTGTCAGAGTTTTACTGACTAAAACTCACCCGTGTTCGTTCAGATGCCTGTGTGCCAGGGCCACGATATCACTTTTGGACAAACTCGCAACCCTGGCAGGCATTGGACCTATCAGACCCCGTCAGTTGCTGCTGACATCTCTTTAATGCGCGCGGAACTCAACGCGCCGTCGACCCGGGCCTGGTCCTTATCGGACGGCGAGCTACCCTTCGCTCACCGTCCGCAAGCCCGCGCCTACGGAGTCCGGGAATAGTCCTGCGACTCCCGACGCCCGGGGCGTCTCCCGCGGCGACTACGGGCGTGAGGGCGCGAATTTTGCCTCTCCCTCACGCATTCCACCTAGAAAAGAAAGAAAGGAAATAGGTTTATTTGCGGTAAAGAACAAGTTGAGGGAAAATATGCGTCACATTCACGCAAAACGGCCATCTCTCAGCATAATGCTGCGACCCTCTGCGATACAGAGCCCCAGCGCTGGTTTTCAACGACAGCGGTTGACGTGATGACGTCAACCGGTGCAGTATTAAAATGAGATAAAAATAAACAAAATAAAATAAATACAATACTTCCACCTCCTTCTTCGCGAGCATTACTGCTTCACCTCTGCCTAACCCTTCGGGGATTACAGGCGTGATGTAATGTCTATGTATGTTATGTTATTATACTTATGTATGCCTTTAACTGGTAGT
This sequence comes from Tiliacea citrago, assembly GCA_963921375.1. Taxonomy (NCBI): domain Eukaryota; kingdom Metazoa; phylum Arthropoda; class Insecta; order Lepidoptera; family Noctuidae; genus Tiliacea; species Tiliacea citrago. The sequence continues at coordinate 18,575,377 of OY992781.1, forward strand.
AAACCAAGCGACTGTTCGTTCTGTTTCAAACCAAACAGAACAAAGAATGAAGAGACAAAAGCCATAAAAACGAACAGCCCAAGAAATTAATTCACAAAGTGCAGTTTTGATGCTCAAAGCAGACCTTTCCATTCGCACACGATTCAGCACAGTTCGAAAGAGTTATTCATTTATCTACGGCAAAGAGGTCAGAGGCGGTAGTGCCGGAATTTTCTTTACACTCCAATGCTCGCCATTTCCGAGTCACGGTACCTAAAAGTGGTTAAATTGCACTCCACATCTGGTACATATTAAAGGTGAAGGCAGTGCTAAAGAATCAGGTACCTATACACCCATAGGCTGAGCTGAATTTTAATTGAAAATTCCTGTTGTTATGAAAATAGGTCTACCGGTGGATTGCTCTCCAAAATCTACGAAAAATTGCTTGTTACAGCGCGCGGCCACAATGCCTAAGGTCGATTTATGGAAAATAATTAAAGACAAAAAAATAATATAATAGCTTAGTAGGTAGATTTGTATTAAGGCTACCGCAGACAGGCGCGACGCGACAGCGCATTGTGACACCAGTAGCACAATTTCTATGAAAACTTCATGCAAAGGGCCTGTCGCGTTGCCTAACGCGCTCGCCATATCGTGCCAGTCCGTACTAGCCTTTAAGCGGCGTCTCTTCACGTATAGACTACGAATTTTTACACCTACATCATGTGGGAATGTGTAGTTCAAAAATAATCAATCATTTAGTCTAACCATTAACAATTACTTCTTGGATCTTCCCTTCTTATTTCTTTTTTACACCTTTAATTAAAATTTTAGTACTGGAAATAAAAACCAGTTAATTTGGTTCACCAAATACCTAGAAAACATCAATTGCTATGTCTAGGGAACACTAAATGTAATAGCAACAAAGACTAAAGAAAAGTAGCATTCAACTTGCACTCGCTTTGAAGCAAGGGATCGCTTTGCCGACGAATGAAGTTGGAAAATACTAAACGAGATTTGTAGTCACCGAGTCTGGGGACATGTTCTGATACGAGAACTTTTGATTGGTAACTTTCTAGCACAGTTATGTAGTTTTTATTTCAGAAAACTATCCTTCTTCTTTCGTATTCCCTTCAATGATTTGTGACAGGTCGTGCTGTAGTAAAAAAAATTACTGCCTACACAAGACCCTTGATGTTTTTTTAACCCCCGACGCAAACAGAGGCGTGTTATAATTTTTTTAAGAGAGGTCAATATTTAACGTATTGGACTACGGGTCCATTGCAGCGTTGTTAAAAAGTGGTTGAACGGAGCAGGATGGCGTATTATCCTGCAGTTAAGATATAAGCTTGTACTTATTAAATGGCGAATACGACGAAATGTGGGTTTCCAATAGTCCATTGTATAAAGGAATGCAGCCTGGCTGGCATGGCGTACATTATTCTACATAACCTTATTTTATGGGTTGAAACAAAGTCTGAGCGTTAAAAGATTCCAGTCGGCGTTCCCAACATGTCAGTGACCAGACGGCCACATTTTGTGGGTCCGTCAAGCGGCGTACTTTAAACTAGATTAATGATCGGTCGTACCACGTTAAGCTGTCGGTCTCAGCCAACATTAGAGGCGTTTGCCGTCAAAGCGTGTCGGACTCGTAATGCCGGTTGATTACTTGGTCACGAGTAAGTGGGGAATTTTGGGATTACATTTAGTGAGAGCCGTCAAAGCTCCTGGCTGCGCTGTATCCTTGCGTAAGTAGTTTGTCTTTTGATTCTATTCATACATATAATATAGGATTAAATTTTAAAATCTGAAATAATTTGAGCCTCCAAAAATGCTTCGCTTATGATGAAAAAGCACCGTGGTTAAACGGAGAGATTTTTTATATAAAATAGAAGGTAGAATTAATTTTTGATTTTTATTATTTATAATATTACTCCGATTAACCTAACATGTCAGGTCTCAGGTTGGCAGTGTAGTTTTGGGTTGGGGCTTAAAGTATCATAAAGAGCTAAAATATTTAGTGCTGCAGCAGTTTGATAAAAAGTTAACGTGTCATAACTGCTTAAACTGCCAGTCAGGCCAGCCGCGCTTGAACGATGAAAATACGCAAATGTGGGATTTAAATAGACAGCTAGATTATCCATAAAACTGTTTTCATCTCCAAGTTGGTAGCCACTCGCTAGGTTGTGTGAACACAGACAAAATGCTTTATACTTATTGTGTCATCTTTTATGTCGTCAGATCCGTGCAAGACCATATGTCTAGGACCATAAAGTCGAGTATAAAATAAATCGATCCGCTGTCGACAGGATATTGGATTACACACTTTTCTCTGTTTACTCTCCAATATTTTTATACCTAACATTTTTATGTGGTGCAAAATTTTATGCACTCTGTGCGGAATAGAGCTCCGAAAGACAGTTTTGCAGCGTATGCGTCATTTGTTACATTTTTGCTTATCAGATGCCAGACTGATGACTTGCATGCTTTGAACCGATTTTAAAGTACAGGTAGTTAAAATTTCTTACTTGAAAATAGTCATGGATGAAAAAAAAACGTCGGATTAATTTAAAGTTTTGCACACTTATCAAGGACCAATGATAATAAAATAATTTAATAAGTTTGTCCCATTATCCTCACCAGGATCTTCAGGATTATCTATATTTTCATATTCAGAGACAATGTACTGATTTGTGCCAAGTACTAAGGCATACATGAGTTAAACATTGAGACAAGCAATTGACTATTGGCAGGATCAACTGAAGAGTTTTTTTGTACACTCGGCAAAAAAAATTGTAAATTTTTTTTTGAATACTAATAAACACCCTTTAATACAAAACCAAACTAAAAAAGTAGAAAATAAATAATAGTTCCAAAAACTGAAAAACACGCTTTAGTAGAAAACTAAACTAAATAATAGAAAATAATTTTAAATAAGTTTGAAATAATAATAGTAATTAACAAGAAATTTATTTTATCGTTAAAAAGCCTGCTTGATGTCAATTCTTGTAAATATTTTATTGACAGTTATTGGTAAGAGTAGAATCATTATGAAAATAATAATAAATAAGTTTTTATTTAAAATTATTTTCTACTTTTCAGTTTAGTTTTCTATTAAAGCGTGTTTTTAAGTTTTTTATTTGTTTCAGTTTTCTCGTTTTTTGATCTACTTAAAATAAGGATTTGTTTATTTTTATCTAATCTCTAATTTTTTGTAGGCATGTTATTCGGAATTCGGAGCAAAGCCATCGGTGAATTTCTATAAAGAGTCCCAAAGATAGTAAGTTTTGCAAGGGTTTTGCAATTGTGAGAAAATAACGATAATATTCCGGCTTTTACTGCCGGTTTCCTATCTCTAACATCTTTGGCCAAGTATTGCCCGTCCTTACAACTTTCCCAAAGAAGGATAGAATAGAGAATACTCTTCATAATGTACACCATACAAATTACAGATTTATATGTTGAAACTTTACATAGGGTGACACAATGGGCGGTCTGATCGCTAAAATCGATCTTTTACAGACAACCTTTGGATGGATTAAAGGGAGAAGGAGAGACAATACTGCAGGTAGTCAGTGGTGTACCATTTACATGCATACATAAAGCATACACTAGACAAGGATGCCAGGATTCACAAGGATGTTCAAGTTTAAGAATATTAGATGAAAATTGATACTCGTTTAAGATAATAAAGTACAAAATTATATTTTTTTTACCATCAAGCTCGGGTTTATGTATAATAGTGATTTCTACTTTAAACGACGTGAGGTGATCGTAAATGAGACCATTTTATCTTCAGTAATAATTACAGTTTTGTTTTTGTCCGTGCAAAACGACAATAATATTAACGCGGATAAAATATGAAATTTAGAGAAAAATAATTTTGGATAAACGCCAATTTGATCTGCATTTTAGATAAAACTATTGGCCTATTTAATTTATTAGCTCTGAGATATTATGAAAATGTAATTAAGAATATTTTTAACTTATCATATCTCACCTATAAAATTCGGTATTGGCCAAAACGTGTTGCTATTCTAAAAGCGTTTCAGCAATTTGTAGCCAAATCGTTTGAATAATTATACCGATGTTCGTGGTATTGAATTCTGATACATTTCTCTTTGATCCTATTTCTTTGAGGGAACGAGTGTCTAAGCTTACGACCTTGGACAAAATTTGTTGGAGATTAGTATTTCCAACTAATTTTACCCAAGTATTAGTATAGTATTTTATTAGTTTTATACTTATCGGAGTTAAGGTATAAAACTCCCTTAAAAGAATAAAGTTTGTAAAGGTTAACTTGCTTGTAGGTATATCTATAGAAATTGGAACATTTCACAAAGATTGAAAAACTTCCGTATGAGTTTTATCATTTTTGTACCCGAAACGTTTTTATGGAATCACCACTTTTGCGCTTGTATTGGACAAATAAAGTAAAAGATGATCGTTCATACAGCAATCTAAGTTAAGCGTAACTTATTTGAAATGTTGTTACAGAAAAGTTATTTCAAATGTTTTTGTGCGGTGTTGCAGTCTGAAAAGGGGATAAAGACGTTTATTTTTTAATTATATATTTATTCAATAAATATTGTAATCTTTATTCATCTGTTTCGAGTTCTGTGAGAGTTTAAGTATGTGAAATAATCTTTTTAGTGAAGAATTTAGATTTATTCTTCGTTTGTCCTACATAAAAAAATCCTGGGTCGTCCCAAACAATATGCTTCCTTCGTCCCAAAATATAATTTTAATTATTTCATTCCCGCTTCGTCTCATTATATATTCCTTCTATGGCCCATATTTGTTTGTATACTTCAAACTTACTTTTTTGTACAATCGAATGTTTAAAAGCTTAAGAGCGGCCACCCGTCTTACTTTTCATACAGTCGCTTGCACTTGATTATGGTGTTGTAACATCAATCAATCAATCTTTGAACTTTGAAATAGGTATCTTGTGCACTATATCTAGGTTTCTATGCAAACAGAAAATAAAAAAAAAACGAGAAAAAAATTCTGAAAAAAAAATCCGCTTCTTTGCACAAATTTTACCTGAACTTTGACCGTTCATATGTACTCATAAATTGTAAAGGCAAAGAAAATATCTCGATAGAAATCTCGCACACATAATGGAGATTCTAAATGACAAACATTTATTTCACAAACTTGTATCTTTCACAGGCTTACTCAAAAACGCGTATTTCCTGGAACAAGTTTTATGAAATTTCCGCATACTATTTTTCGTTCATTATTATCGCGTTCTCACTTGCTTGTTAGTAGTTCTCACTTGCGCTGGATGAAACAACGAGCTTTTAGAACATGCTCGCGTTGACGATAGACGGAGTAGGAAGGGCCCTCTTAATGCTCTGTGTTCATCTTTAGCTTTGCTTCCAGCAGAACTCAAATGTGATGGCTGGCTATAAATTATGGAGGATTGTCCCAGAACAGATAATATCGATAAATTTAATGATTATTTTGTGTCAGCTTGGCTTGATAATGAATATTTCAATTGAAAATGGGATTTTTCTGGTGACACATACAGAACGAATAACCCAGCAAAAGGTGGTAATGCCAGATTAAATATAACATTTTCTGGAAAACTGCACATGATTATTTTTTTGAATACAATTAGAAATGGCGCTCAATCTCGAGTGTTGACAAAATCATTAACGATTTAATAGCAGCAATGTTAAATGGTTTTGTTTCTTTGGGAGATTGTTTCGAAAAAATATGCCCGTTTGTGTTTTAATTGGAGTGAGCTAGACGGTGATTTTTACCTAGTTATTTGTTTTTTTTTAAATATATCTCTTAGTTTACTGATGATCCAATTTATTTATATGAATGTTGATTTGTATTTTTTAATTATTATTTAAAAAGTGCAAGACGTTTTTGAAATTTAAAGAATTTTGTTTTGATATTCTCATTTAATTGTTGGTCAGTAAATAAAATTATCATGTCTTAAATATTGTTTATTACAGATCTGACTGTTCTGTATATTTAAACTGTTGATAGTAGGTAATGATAAGATGATTATTATATACTCAATACGTTTATTGCATTCCACAATGTGAACTTATATATTATACTATTTCTGTGATTTTGATTGTGATACTGGATAATAAAGATGATTTATAACTAAATGTTTCGAATAATTTTATTATGAATTATTGTTCAAAAATTTAAAATAAATACATCATTTTTTTTGAGCAGAGAAGAACAACTTCAATAGTGATATGGGACAAACTATGAGTTTTTTTTTGGAACGTGGGGCAAAGTTTCAGGACGAGCGAAGAATAAATCTGAATTTACAATGGAGTACTAACGATCTGAAATAAAGATAACTTTTTTCGTCACCATGATTTACGCAATATCCTGTTATTCTTACATAATATTATCAGTGGTCACATAATAAAGATAACAGTAGTAGCCACCCACTATCTCGAAAACCGGCTAAGTGCGTGTCAGACCACGCACAATGAAGGGTTCCGCAGTTGGGATGAATATATCCCAAAAACAAACATAACATTATAGCTGAAAACATGTTCTCCCATACAACGATATACGTCACGGTCAATTCTCCAATGTAAGTTTGTAATTGTAATTCTTTTTTTATGCGATAAAACTTTTCAAACACAAATGAACAATTTACAGACTTTTTCCTTTATTTGTTCCTTGCTTGTTGCCAAATTTAATTATTCTAGGACAACGGGAAGTATCCATAATCTTTATTTACGTGTCAAAATATGTCACATAAATTGCCATATTTTTTTATTGCGTTGATTGTAGACCTACGTAGTTGATATTAATTTCAACTTGATATCTATACGCGTTCCTGAGAAAGGTTCTTGACAGACAGAGAGACAGATATACAGACAGACAGACAGAGGGTTCCGTTGATTCCTTTTGAGGAATTGAACCCTAAAAAGAACAATACATTCCACAAATACATTACCTAGATAAAAATAAAGCGGAACATAAAACTAGACGCCATGAAATCATAATATGGTTTATCGTCCAATACCGACCGAAACCGCCCACGATCAGGAATTATCTGTCCGAGGTCAGTTGAGCATGCAATCACTGACAGCTGATAGAAAATACGCACCTATATTAGCAAACAGATCCATTATTAGCAGGACGAAGCTCATTTCGGTTTGATAACAGGTCGACATAAGCCCAAACTAACGTACGGATAGCCGTTATCCGAGATATTAGCCGTCCGCGGACGCCATACCACTACGAACGGTACTACGAAGCGTAGATGATACACAAAATGAAACCAACCAAGTGCGTGCCAGACCACGCACAATGAAGGGTTCCGTAGTTGGGATGAATTTATCCCAAAAATAAACTTATCGTTGTAGTTGAAAAACATGTGCAACATAATACACACATACATCGATATAAATACGTCACGGTCAATTCTCCAAATGTAAGTTGGTGGACTATTACTCGTTAACTTGTAAAGCCTACTTAGCTGTGATAGATTTCCTTTTAATTTCTATATCTGCCATGATTTTTTTCACCTACAGGTACAAAAACAACCATTTAGCTGGCACTTGACTGTAACAAAAATTAGCACTTTAAAGCTTAATATTACGCAAACGGATCTCTGAATCGAAAAATGGTCTCCACAGAGCCTCAATACTTTTGAATGGCCGATCCAACGATACCCCAGATCGCGGGATAGCCGAGAGAAAAAAATATCATCCCCACTTCAGGTACCAAAAAAAAATTTTTTTCAAGATTTTATTTTGCCACTTTGTTGGTGTCATAAATGTATATATATATATCAAAAATAAATTAATCTAATCTAATCAATAAAAACCTAATCTAATCTCTAAAACAAATCAATTAATCTAATCTCTAATAATCTCTGTATGTTAATCTTATCTCTTTATTATTAATCTCTGAGCTAAGCCAGAGAAAGACGGACAGACGGACATGGCGAAACTATAAATGATAAATGATAATAGTACATTTTGATACAACAACCTCGCCTACGGCTCGGGTGTTAATTCGGCCTCGAATGCAATAACAAATGTCCACGTGTATCAAACGACGTTTTTCAATACACTTTTGAAGAAATAAAATAAAATAACGAAAAATTGTCATGAATTATTAGGGAACTATGATTTAGATTTTCCAAAGTTGCCATATATTTCAGCTTTGATTTAGATGGCAACAGGCTATCGCAAAGCATTTTGTGCCTCAATCACAATATCTGGCGGCGTAGCATCTATTCAAAACTTAAATTCGATTTTTTCGCAAATAACACAAATGAATTTGCTTTTTTTCGCGCGCTTTACCTTCGCAGGATAAATGAAAGGCAAAGGTATATAGCCGATAAACAGCCTAATATGAAAAATAGAAAATTCACATATTTTTGAGTTTAGAACACAAATAAATGTTAATTTGTTCATAAACGTTTTTTTTATTGTAATAATCATGGTATTCTATTTATAAACATTATATAATATTCCAAAAATATTAACGCCGTAAAGACGGATCATTGCCGAGATTTAAAAAAAAAAATCACCTCCGAATAGAGAGGAGAGGACAGACGGTCGGACGCGCAGTGGTTCCGCGCCCTAAGAGAGGCGGTCATAGGATTTCGCGAAGGTAATGACTGTCGTTATCAATACTAAATATTATCATTATGCTTTTTTGTAATACTTCATGTTATAATAAAATGAAAAAACCGAATTAATGTTAAAAAACTTATTTTATTAGAATAAATAATGCATTTATTGTACTTTTTTGTACTTGACGAAATACTTACTAAAATACAATAAAGGAATTGGAACTTAATAACTAATAAACTTAAATATATACATTTTTATAATAAAAATAGAGTAAATACCTAATTATTACCTAACTACAAATACATGTTAATAGTTACATAATAGGAGCTGTACCTAAAATAATGTAAATCTAGTGTTTATTATATAACTATATACATTTTATTCTATACCGACAACAAATTCAACACCTCTTTAGATAGAATAGACTTCTTCTTCCGTGGTAACCTTCTCAAACCAGAAATATAAGGATCCGAATTAAGAAGAAGTCTATGTATCAAGTCGGTGTTTGTGACAACCCGGGACATTTTCCTCGTGTTGTCACGCCTAAACTGTTTAACTAACTTATTGCAAGATTCGGCGGCCTCTTCCGAAAGCTCACCTATTGACAATAATGCGTGGTCAATTACTTCCGAACCATGAATGAGGACCTTATGTACAGACGAGGGCAGGTTGTACCATGGATAGGTAGCAACAAGCTTACGTGCTGTGTCTAGAGCATACTCTTTAAAAGCCACGTTACTAATTTTGTATCCCGACGAAAGACACTGCAGCAGATTATGACATCTGTCAATAAGGTCTTTGTCTAATCCAGTAATTTCCGCTGAAATCGCTGAATTAGAAAAAAACCTTCTGGCAGTGTTTCCATCGTTGGATGTGCCACTTCCTCCACTTCGCGGTTTGTCGACTATTAGACCAAGTCGTTGCCTAAACTGTTGCTGGCCATGTTGTTTTTTCTGTGCAAGAGTTTTATCGTCTGAAGAACGCGCCTGCCATTTTTTGAAATCTAATCTATAGGTAACGTGAATAAAATATTTAAAGATTCGGATATGCGAGTGAAGAGGAGATAGTCCAAATTGATATTTACTACTGTCTACAGTTTTGCTACATGATTTATCTATATCGTTCATGTCTTTTGGAGTTAAACCACAAATATAGCACCTACTACAAGATGTATCACTCAGAGCACTGCACACTTTACCATGAACCATGGTTAATTGTAAAGAATGCCGCACCTTTATTTCACATCCATTGTGAGTGAAAGACGATGGCTGTAAACTGTCAATTTTAGTCTTGAAATAAGCATCTTCTTGCACGGAAAGGTCTTTCGATTCTTTGGCAAATTGGAATCGAATAGGCCTACAATACCTGGTGGAGGAAGGGCGCGGGTTTTTCCAAACTATTTGGTCTGGGTCGGAAGTATTTGACTTACAAACTAATTGGAGAGGACAATATGAAGTAAGAAACATACTGCCATCATCCTCGATACCAGAATCACCAAAACACTGTTTATATTCGCTGTGCCCCGTACTCCCATTGAAACCCCATTTTCCAATTAAAACAAATTCTTTATTAAGGTCAATATTATTTAAAACGTGTTTTTGGGATTCTAGTATCCGGCATGCAGTATGGTCTAACAATGATTGTAATTCTACTTCAGCCGATGATTCCGTGATAAACTCTTGCGATGGATAACACCGCTTCTTAGCTTCCAACACTTTTGGATAAGATGGTAATGCATTCGGTGATTTTGCATTAATGAACTCTTTCATCATAAAATACTGGTGTTTAGTCAGTTTAGTCTCAGTTATGAGAGACAAGACTTCATCAGTGTTGAAATTTAAAGAAGCGTAAGCGGCGTCAGATCGACTTGAATCATCCAACAAATAATTGATCGCGGAACTGTCTACTTTACTTAACTCTGCAAGCCTGCGGCGTTTTGATCTCTTGCTACACTCTTCGAAGTCCTTCCTGTGCTGATGCTGTTGAGTGCTCGTCGAAGCCTCTGCTGCTGGCCGTTGAGTGTCGTGGCTCCCTGCTGCTGCACAATTTGACAGAACGCAAACTTCAATTTCGTTCAGCCAGTCTCCGTACTTAGATACCATGCGAGAGACTTGCTTCCAAATAGCTACAAATCTAGTACAAAGATTAGCAACTCTTTTTTCTAAGTCATCAGCAACCAAATTCTCAACGTCAGGCAGTAACTGTATCAGGGCTTGAAAAACTCGACGCCACCGTTGCAGTTCGGAATTGCTGTCCTTCATAGACAGCCAAGTATCTAGTACAAGCATTCTTTTAAAAGAACACTCAATACTAGTACCTAAAACAAAACAACAAACAGTTAAATGCGGATCAAAAACAATACATATTTCGTAGCAAGTGCTACGCGCCCAGCCGCTCGGCGTAGACCCTGGCTGCACCTTACAGATGCAGCATGCCGCAAGTACTTTTTTAAATTCTAGTAGTAGAGATTTTAAGCGACATTTTTATACCATTTTTTTTTAAATAGAGTGCTACGCCGCAGCATTTCTTGCGTATTTATTTCTGTATTTTTTTTATATTGAAGCTTTTACTTATGTTTGTATCTACTTGTGCCATTGAATTAGGTTATGTCCATTGCAAAATAACAGGTCACAAACAAGTTCGATCTTGAAAACACGCGTCGCGTCTTAGGGTAATTAGCGCTTGGTGATAACACGGTTGATGACTAATTACATGTGTTTACTTCCGATGCCAAAAAAGGAATGTTGCGAACAATAGATTGCAAAACCTTTTATACCCTCAGGTAGTATGACAACTAGTGGGTAACTGAACCAGATATAATGGCTTAGCTCAGTCATTGCCATTGGAAGCCTATGCCCTACTAACGGGACCACTGTGGGACGGTGTGAATAGAGGCATTAAACTAATTTGGACTAAATAGGTATAAGTTCACGCACACGTGTTGGAAAATAAAAAATCGCACGCGTGTGAAATACATTGCATTGTGAACCTAATCGTAGTGCGTTATGAACCAGTTTTCGAGGAAGTGTATTGAAAATGATTTTTATTTCTGTAAGTAGGTTTGTACAAACACTTTTACACGTCAATCATATTTTAAAAACTAGATGAGGTCGGCGTTTCCTATCTGACTACTCTGAGAAGAAAGGCCGAAACAAACTCAGAGGTCACAGTCTCTTTTAAAGTCCAGACATAATCTTGGTCCGATCATGTGAAGGCCATGTAGATTGGTGTCTGAAATGGTCTAGTATAAGGGTTCCTTGTTGACTACGGAACCCTAAAAAGGCACAGAAGGCTCGAAACGAAGTAATATGGAGATATGGCGCGTATGGAGATCTCAAACGAATGCCAGTCGCGTTGCGAGTGCTTTTGCACTCGCTGTACATACGTGTAGCGTGTCTATGTGTGCGTGAGTGTGTATGGAGCCGACCTTCTATACCTATCTACTCCGTGGCTGATACCTCCGTTCGATAAAGACGCCCTGACGTTAACGTTACTCGTTTTCTAAGACCGTTCATTGATAAGCCGACGCTTCGGTTAAATCGAATTGGGTTATGGATGGGAAAATGTAGCGTAAAAATGCGCTGATACGGTCAGGTAAATAAATCTGGAAGTTAAAGCGTTGAAAGTAAAAGCCGTGAAGATCTTGGGTGAAGATTTTCCGTAAATTCATAAGCTTATCAAAGTGTTTAACATAATCAGCCCATAATGTTCCCTGCACTGCTGGGGCACAAGCGTCCTCTCTGTGAGAGGGAGGCCATAATCCCCACGCGGGCCCAGTGCGGGTTGGTAGATGTCACATGTCTATGAATTTTTGGTTCTAGGACATGCCGGTTTCCTCACGATGTTTTCCTTTACCGTTTTGAGAGCAGTGATAAAGCGCCTGTCAGGGTTCGAACCTAGGACCTATAACTCGTAAGTCGCGGTCAATATCACTAGGCTACCAGTGATCACTCACCATTTATCAAAATGTTTAATTAAAGCAAACTAAAGTATTAACTAAGCTGTGAATAAGTATCATAAGACAAACACTGATTTGGTTAGTTTTAATTAGGTATATTAACTTAAAATTGAAGTCAAAGTTGATCCACTTACTTACGAACTTGGACAAAGTTTGGAGTGTTTTAATTTTAATTTATGGCTACTATCAGCTTGAAAACTGACAGAGAATACCTAGTATATTAGAGGACATAGGAGCTCGTGGCTAAGTAATAACAGCCGCACGGGTCGATCCATCAGGTTAAGCTACGCTTGCCGGGGTTGGTCCGTGGAGGGGTGACCACCTTTACATACCAAGACTCTTCCGTGCATCGGAAAGCACGTTTTCGTGGATCTTTGACAGTCGTTATGGGTCGTCAGAAACCCGAAAGTCTGACAACCAGTCTTACCAAGGGGTAACGTATTACCCAGTTACTGGGTTGTGGAAGTCAGATAGGCAGTCGCTCCATGTAAAATACTGGTATTCAGCTGCATCCGGTTAGACTGGAAGCCGACCCCAACATAGTTGGGAAAAGGCTAGGCAGATAGATATAAGTTAGAAGTTATTAAAGAAGACATTAAGGTAAGTATTGTTAATGTAGTCTTCACGCGAGTGAAAAGGTACTAACTAACCTTGAAATATTATTTTGGTAAACGGAACTGACATTAGGTGGAGTAGATGAAATTATGCACAGACACACACACAAACAAATGATAAATGATTTATTTCTGTAAGTAGGTACAACACTTTTACACGTCAACCATTCAAAAAAAAACTAGATGAGGTCGGCGTTTCGTATCTGACTACTCTGAGAAGAAAGGCCGAAATAAACTCAGAGGTCACAGTCTCTTTTAAAGTCCAGATCATATGAAGACCATGTAGATTGGTGCCTGAAATGATCTTTTGATGAAAGAACCACACAGATTGAGGGGACCTGTCCAGTCAGTGCACGCATTTGTCAGTAGTCGTGCAGCTCAACTAAGAACTTAAGGAGCTCAACGATTCAACGAACAATACCAAAGAAACGACATTTGGGTAGGCCACATAAATTACTCAAACTGCCAGACCATGATGAAAACTAACTGAGAAAAAAAGAAAAATAAACAATAACCCACATAGTCTTCACATTTACAATACTTAATTAAAACAATATAATATTTAACAAAGTATATTTACTTTGTTAAATATTATATAACATATAACTTTGTTCATGTCATTGTATAAATAAAAAAATATTTACAGTCAATTACATAGATCAGATAATAAGGCTTTTAACATAAAACTTTTCTCTATTTCTGTACCATAATTTACGCTCGCTGTAGCAAATAAAGCGACGAAAGCGTACAAGCGTGGCAAAGCACACAAAAGCGATGGAAGCGTAGCGTGTTCTAAAGACAAACACACAATACATAGAGAAAATTCTATTACGCACGCTCTGAGTTTATCGAAGAGATAACAGCGCGGTTAAGTATACAATTTCCATGAAGATATACAGTGACAATGAAACTGAATTATTAACATAATAATATCGCTAATGATTGATGTACACACGGCTACACATCAAGCTATACATTTCCAGTATAAGCTGATCTCGCATTGTATAGTATTTCCGTACAATGAGAGCTCAGTATAAACTAGAAATGTATAGGTTAATGTGTAGCCGTGTGTACTATCAGGGAAATGAATTTTAAGCAAATTGACACCGTATGTCAATTTGCCGTGTATTAGCCATTACTTATCAGTTATCACTGTCAAAGAATGATAGTTGTGATTTGAATATATGGACAATGTTGGTAGTCATTTTGATTAACAATTAGTTTCCCTGACTTTACATAGATTTTAGTTAAATAAAGGTATAATTATACATGTACTGGAATTAACGAACACCAACAAACACCCCAATTTACATACACTGATTTTTTACTATTATGTATAAAACATTACAAATCACACACATTACAAATCTACGCACGCACACAGTTGCACAAATACCTGTACTTCGTCCATTTTGGTTTGTTTTGACTGTACAGCGGAAATTTAACTGTAGTTTACGTAGTTTTAATTATTATTGGGATAAAAAAAAATACCTGTACCTATTAGAAATTACAGAATTCGATTCAGTGAATGATTCTGAACAAACTGATTTAATAATGTGTATTAATTCAGTTACACATTGAAATTAAGTATGAGTGTAAGTAGGTAAATTCGGTACTTATTATTGAATTTTCACCAAGTGAGACTGCCTGTTGACTGCTACGTTTCACGGCTGAATTTCTGCACTGGTTTTTAAAGCACAGACGTAGCTTAAAATTTGCAAATGAGAAAAGATACGATACCTTATAAGGGGCCGTGCACGAAATCAGCTGATTTTGATCAATTTTGTTTGTTGGTTGTGAGAAAGGGAAAAGGAATTTAAACAAAATTATTTGTTATTTGAAATGTCGAATTATTTGTTTTGCATGTGGCGGAAAGGGATTTTTCAAATAGATTAAGTATTAATGGAAAATCACTAATATTCGCAACAAGTTTTCCGAAAAATGACGCGAGACTGACGTTTGATGATCTTTTTACAAGACACTACATTTGATTTTAAAATTTAAAAATATAACCCACATTCTTATATGGTCTACTTGCTAGGGGAAGCACTTTTTTCAACTTCTATACAAAATATAGTAGAAAAATAAAGTCGAAAAAACCTATATCTTTTTAAAAACCCAGTCATTAATGTATTTTTTCCTAATATTTAGCAAACCATATCAAGAAATTTAAACATCACATACTGGGCTTCAGCTATCCTTGACATAAAATCAAAATTTTATTTTAAAATTATACAATATCTTCATTAAGTAAATCAAAGGCGCAATATACTATATTTTCGAGAGCACAAAAGTGCTGAAATTATTAACAGGTGCTGTGACTGACACGAATGATTTAGCATCACGAAAATTTTACTTCTATAGCTACACAGACTTAATGTTTCAATTATTTCAACCTTTCTCACAATTAGATAGTAAATTGACGAAAAAGGGTTTTTTTCGCGCACGGAGCCTTAAACCGAAAAATTAGAAACGTTCTACGTTTCTCCAATGACACCATCTTAAAATGAGATAGTCTGGCTTCGTATGGCCACTTATTTCGGTAGGCGAAAGATGCCTAGTGAAAGGCATTATTGAACAAAAAGTAAAGTATCTGATACCAGCCTTACACATATTGTATCATTTATGCGCAATGTATCCGTTTAAAAGAAGATGTAGTAACAAAAATTGAAAAGAGTATGCTTAGATGGTTTGGTCACGTTCAGAGGATGAGTGAAAGGCGACTAACAAAAAGTATTTTTTAAAGCAGAGGTGAGTGGAAACGCCGGGAAGGGACGCCCTAGGAAGACATATAGTGACCAAATTGGTGATGTTCTTCAGAAAGGTCAGGTTCGTAGTACTCGCAACCGGCGTGCGTGTATGACCAGATGTATGAACGTAGGCGAAGCAAAAGGAGTATGTAAGAAGCGTAGCAGGTGGCATTCTATAGTTTCTGCCTACCCCCGTGGGAAGGAGGCGTGAGTTTATGTATGTAATGTATGTATCCATGGGCCATACAACTTAGTAACAGGCAGTGCTGCCCCATTGGGTGTTATGGCAGTCGTAAAGGACGGCTAAGCGATATCAGGACGCCAGCCAGTGGCGTCCACCTGTGCTAATAGCGTCGTGCTACAATCATCCGCCTTGACAGCACGGTAATTATCGCAAATCTGACCAATTATGACGTAACTAATACTGGTTCAACTATATAAATGACTAGCTGCTGCTCGCGGCTTCGCCCGCGTGGCTTTTTCCCAAATAAAAGTAAGCATTGCAGCAAGCGCGTGGCATTTTAATCGTCTAACAACGGCAGCCCACTTTATGTATCTAATGACTACTAATCATACATAAACGTTAAAAAAATATTTATTAACATTTGAATCATTAAAAAAAGGAAAATTTATTCAATATGACGCATGACGTAGTTTGAAACACCCTGTTACGAGCGTGGTGCGAGCCTTGCGTTCCAAGGGCGGCGCGGAATGGAGTGCAAGGCTCGCGCCGCGCTCATATCAGGGTGTTTCAAACTAAATCATGCGTCATAATGAATAATATTTAAATATTTCAATTATTAAAATGTTAATAAATATTTTTTTTTATATATATGACTAGCTGCGCCCGTGGTTTCACCGCGTAAGTCTCGATCCCGTGGGAATATTGGGATAAAAAGTAGCCTATATGTTAATTTGGGGTGTCAGCTACCTCCATACAAAATTTTATCAAAATTGGTCCAGCCGTTTGTGCGTGAAGAAGTAACAAACACTCACACACACATGCTCACAAACTTTCGTCTTTATAATAAATATTAGTGTGATTAGTAGTCATTGGATACATGAAGTGGGCTGCCGTTGTAAGACAATAAAATGCCACGGTGTATACCTAAATATATACAGTTTGGATAGCATCAGTGAGGTTTGTCGCTAAGAATCAAAATATTATAAAGGCGAAAGTTTGTGAGTGTGTGTGTGTGTGTGTGTGTTTGTGTGTGTGTGTGTGTGTGTGTGTGTGTATGTTTGTTACTTCTTCACGCTCAAACGGCTGGACCAATTTAGATAAAAAAAAATATGGAGGTAGCTGACACCCTGGATTGAGACATATGCTACTTTTAATCCCGATATTCCCACGGGATCGAGACTTACGCGGGTGAAACCGCGGGGCGCAGCTGGCATAAATAAATGAGAAACAAGTTGGGCATCACCAATCCGTTAGTCTTTTTATAAGTACGTATTACTGTAGCAATAAATAAATTAAAATCTTTCTTTCTGAAGCGCAGTGATTGACTTTGATTATGTATTCTACTATATTACTATACTGGTCAGCACACGTAATCGTATCAGTAGATATCTTACTGGCAATTCTAACAACTTCTTTAGTAAGTAAATCACGCTCTTTTGTGAAACCACTGAAATGCCAGAGAGTACAAAAGTTGTAGAAAAGTAGAGCGATCTGTAACGCGTAGGGGGCGCATAAAGAGACGCTGTAGAGTGTTTCAAATAAAACATTTATAGGAACGTCGCATCAAATGCTCATAAAACAAACAACGCGGCGCGGGGCTTCAGGAACACTGAAAACTGATGAATTTCTCCCATATTCGATTTATCTTATCCTGTTATTGGGAACTACTTTAAAAATGGCTAACTGTTTTCCAAATAGGCAGAGGAAGGTAATAGGTCAGTGGTATTTTCAGGCAATCATTTGTACCAGTTCTCTTCAAAGCAAAATACCCGGTACCTACGAGTTTAATTATGTCTACTCAATATTCCCAATTATGTTGTGTATGAAAATTAAAATGTAATTACTGGAACCGATCGTCATTGCGTTTGTATTCCACGAAGAGAACTCGCCATCAGTGTCCAACAATTCGCCCACGGCCAAATACGAAAGCTGAAATTAGGTAGCGTATTGTCAATTACTATGCGATGCATTTCAATACTGCGAGGTTATTCGATGGGTAGAGAATCTAATCATGTTTCTCAGTAGGTATAAAATAAAAAATGCAGACAGCGGGGGGGTAACGCTTCCCTGCCAGGGTTACGAGTTTGTCCGAAGGGATATCGGGGCCCTGGCACACAGGCATCTGAAGGAACACGGGTGGGTTACACCCAAAAAAAGGGGGTAATACTTCACACCTTTTTTGCAAGTCAAAGTCAATTAATTTATTTCAAATAGGCACATAAAAGGCACGTTTGAACGTCATTTACAAAAAAAAAAATGATTTTAGTTGCCCCTTCCAAAAGGTAGATTCGTATCGAGAAGAATGGGCAAGAAACTCCACTAGGGGTAAGCAGAAGCGACAGTTGAAAGTCTATTACGAAGTACTATCGATACTTACTACTAGCTTTAAAAAAAAGGCCATCTAATATAACAACGCACTAAAAATAGACGGACTATTTTAGTCTTAAGAGTACACCGCCTTGAAGCGGTGCTTCTGAATCCAAAATATACTTCGATAGAATTGTTGGCATTCTGTTTGTTTATCTTCGAAATCATCTTTATAAGCTCTACCTTCCACGCTAATCTACCGGGCAGTCAACGTGTCTGCAAATAATACAGAGTTCTGCTCGTTCTAAGGCAAAACATACCTAAATATAAAAACAAGCTAGGTTATTTAAACATAACATAACATCACGCCTGTAATTCCCGAAGGGTTAGGCAGAGGTATACCTATAATACACCCACATATAGCCAGCTAGCCAGCTATGTTTAGGTTCCATGTAATAAGGGCCTAGCCTATTGCCATCAACCAGACTCCGGGCTGCTACAGAGATATTCCTGATAGAAAAGCCCAATAACAACACTTTGCCCAAGCTGGGAATCGAACCCCGGACCTTGTGCTTAACAGTAGCGCTTGCGACCACTGCACCGAGGCAGTCATCATGCAGGATTAGCAACACCTCAGTCAGTCATCAAAAAAATCATCAGTCTACAAATAATACTAGAATTCTGCTCGTTCTAAGGGAAAATATACGTAAATATAAAAACAAACTAGTTTATTTAAAAGTATTACTCGTAGTATATAAATGTAAAGTGTAGGTAAACATACACATGAACGTGTACTAATTTGCATGCCTTTCTAATTACAAACATGTACAGATTGTATTTCCTGATAATTCAGGTTTAAATAAGCCTTAAAAAATACTACTATAAATGAATTATTATATCTGGAAACGTGAACACGCGAGGTATAAATAATCGAGGGAAATATGACGTAATTTAATATGGTAATTACGCGAATCTAGTTTCTTACACTGAGTTAATGAAAAGAAATATTTAAGGAAACGTTGCTTGCCATTGAAAATACGACTGCATTCACATAATTTCTAGCACTTTTTCAGCCTTTTGCCTGGTTTGATTAAGAACGTAGTCACAGAATTGAAAGCTAGTTTGCAAATACACGATCATTATCATTTTGCATCATAAGTTGAGTTTCTTGTACCCTACCTATGCCACCAAACGAGAATCAATAAAAACTACCTTTAAAAAAACCGGCTTTAGAAACCCAAAACCATTCTGAGGAAACACGTGGTAATTTCAGGAATAAACGCTCAATACACGGTCAAATTAAATTTTAACTAAACATGATTAATAGGCCAGTTATTTAAAACATCGTCAGTAGGTGCCAACAATTGCACTGTAGGCTACTGTTTTTTTGAGATGTTGTTAGGATAGTAACCAATATGCAATAGTGTAAAACCAAGTTAACAGCTTTGAAAGACCTGTGCCAACTGCGTGGTGCTCGAAAATCCCAGAAATTCTCGGACCTTTTGGCTTAAAACTTCAAAAAAGTACAAAAAAATATACTATACATTTTAATATTCAAAATTTGCTACAATTTGAGCGCAGCTGTAGCTCTGTAGGTTCAATAGAACTCGAGATACAACACTTCAAACATTGGCAATATTCACAAAAATGTCAAAAATGTAGTTTCCTTGTAGTTATTTAGCTATAATTTTAGTACAAGCGGAACCCCGTAGTAACAATTATAGTTCACTTTGTTTTTTTTTTAACCTAATACTGTTATTGTTAGCATCATCACACTGCTGGGCAAAAACCTCACGCTATGACTTCCAGCTCTTTCAATCCAGGGCTAAAGTGGACCACTGGTCGTTTGTTTTCTCCAGGTCGTCCCGCCAAATTTACCTATTATTAGTTAAATTAAATAGTGGTAAAATAAAAAACTAAGATTCATGCAAATATGTTAGTGTAAAAGGTACAGACCGGCGCGACACCGGTCTGCACGAGCCTTAATACACTCTAAAGCGGCACGTAGTGTCCCACGCGCGCCCCTTTCAGACGTCACAGGGGGGTTCAATCTCCTCATCCCCCCCCAGACTTGTGACACCAGCCGGGGATCGCGGAAGTCACATATGATCCCATCATACCCGGAGCAAGTGTGAGAAGGGAACACCGGGGTGGTTTTAGCCGGTAACAGTTTGACGCCAAGCGTGGCGATTATGGCAACCCCCCCCCAATGTCGGGGGAGGCCAATCAAAATCAAAAGTCATTTATTCAAACTAGGCTGAGAATCAGCACTTTTCGAACGTCAAAAATTACATAAGTCCCCCAAAAACGCCCACCCTTCACCACTTCCTAGTGCTTTAGCTGGGAAGAAGAAGTGGCGCAACAAACTCCCCAGCAGCACAGCTGAAGCATAAAACTTGAATCTATACAATAAAATGTAAAAGAATTTGCATTACGCAACACAACATTAAATTAAATTATTTGCCTTATGTTAGCTAGCACACGCCACTATACTAAAAAAAAACATAAAAATCGAAAACTATACTCAAGCAGAAATAACGTAAACAGAACGTACCTAAATAAAAGCCTCCAGGCATAATGGGCGTGCCCGCCCACACAAAGCTATAGCTGTAACTCGGAAGTCAAAAATGATAAACTAAAATGATAAGCACCATCGTAGTAAAATAAAAAACAGTTAATCATTAATAACAATAATAAAACCATGGTCAGCAAGACGACCAGTCACCACAAGCAGCACCCGTTCATGAGCATAACGCAAAGATCAGCCATCACCCCCATCGCCATATTTGAGGGAAGGAGGCAACCCGACCCCCGACGCTTTGACATCTAAGGGAGCATGACGAACTTGCTGCCGGTTGCTCAGGCAAGAATAATATAATCAATTGTCTAGGTCGCTAGCTAACCACTTATTGCAATACAACTCATAAAAAAAACATTTTCATGAGTATATTATGTCACTAATAAATAAAAATAAATTGACTTAGACAGTCAAATAAAAATAAACAATTATATGAACTCATATAACCTGTCAGTAGGTACGCTAATTCTGGAGAAAGAACATGAACATTGTCTTGTGTTAATCACAGCGACCAACTATTTTATCGTTTAAGTAGTCATTGATAGAATACGAGTAGTATGCCTTTGAACAAAGATTGGATTTAACTTTAACTTTAAACGCATTAAAAGGCAAATCTAACAAAGAAGAGGGTAGCTTGTTATAAAAAGTTATACCAAGTCCATCAAATGAGTTATGAACCTTATGAAGCCGGTGAAAAGGAGCACGTAATTTATCCTTATTTCTGGTGTTAATATTGTGAATGTCACTGTTTTTAGTGTATAAGTGTATATTTTGCCTAACATATAAGATGTTGGCGAAGATGAATTGTGATGCCGCCGTGAGTATACCAATATCTTTAAAAAAATCTCTTAGAGAAACTCTGGCACCCAGCTGGTAAATTGCTCGAACAGCTCGTTTTTGAAGTACAAATTTTGAATATCAGCAGCTTTACCCCACAGCAGAATACAGTAGGACATAACGCTATGAAAATAACTAAAATAGACTAATCGGGCTGTGTCAACGTCAGTGTATTCTCTTACTTTCCTGACGGCGTATGCGGCCGAACTGAGCCTTCCCGCTAGGCTTGATATATGAGGTCCCCACTGAAGTTTGGCATCTACTGTTATACCCAGAAACACTGCCGAGTCTACAACAATGTCCAGCAGAGGACGTCTTTCGGCTGGAATGATGATGAGATTTATTTATTTATTTATTTATTTATAGTTAATTAAAACGGTACAACACCAATTACAATAATTAACATGGAAACATAAAAAAACATAATAATAAAAAATAATATGAGTGAAGATATGAGTTAAGAGCGTGTTAGCAAGCTCTAAGCTCATACCTGAAGAGCAAGCAGTCTAAATCAAATTTCGAACATAAGCTCCGCCCCTCGCTCCCCACTACTTCATTATGTGTTAAACGCTAATATATCAGTAATAAAGTTGAATATCGCGTGAGCTCGTTGATCGTGTTCGAGCACGAAACTAAATAGCGTACCTAAGTCTCAATTCTTATTTCGTTTATAACCAAAGTAGGTAATAATTGATCTGGAGAAATAATATATTGTGTCTGGATAATAAACTATATTTTCTTGCTGTGATTATTTATTTTATATATAAAAGCTAAACAATCTTGTTTGTTTTTTAGAACTATCCTTAAAAAAGGCACGATTTTCGAATAAAACAATTATTGAGAGAAAATATTACAACTACGTAACTGTCTTCAACATGGAAAGAAAAAGATCCAATAAATCATATACTAAAGTTTCATTTTGCTTGTATGTGTGACTGTTTCAGAATATTCATGCAAATTAACATAAAGATAGGGAGCCTCCTTTTAACTTTACCACGTTGAAAATTTTCTAGGTTCCACCGACTTTTATTATTATGTAACGGGTAACCTAGCCAGCCGAATAGACGATAGTCAATACATCTCAAAAACTTTCTGAATAGAAAACCCACGTCCAACGATATAGAGCAAAACTTCGATGAAAACTTCACGTCAATCAGATATGCTGTTTTGCATAAAACGGGGATAAAGATACAAACAAACAATCGTATATTATGTTGTATATTATATTGAATAGTTGCCAAACTCTTGCGTTAGTATCGAATGAATCATTCGCGTATGATAGTTATGGAGAGTTGAGGATCTCCCGCGGCTTGGATTGCGTTAAGAATAGGGTAATCCTATTATTATATAACTATTATATCGCAGATATGATTTCCACACAGAATACAAATAATACCTACGTGTATACAACGTGTCCCGGAATTAACGCACACCACCAAACACCCCAATTAGAATATTATGTTAGGCTATGGTCTCCTATAAACGCCGTCGGCCGCGTACAGCGTCACGCTGCCGTACGCTGCGTCACGATGCTTACTATAGAAATATACTGTTGTGGTCTCTTTTACACGCTGACGTTGGCGTGTGGACGCCGTAGGCGGCATTCAAACGCTGTGCGCCGCGTCTCTAGTTATTTCGAAGCATTGCAGCGTGAATGTCGTATTTGGCGTCAGTACGAAATGTCGAAATTTGATAAAGAAAAAGAGGAATTATTGATTGAATTAGTCAAATGTTATAGCCTCCTATTTAAGTAATGCAAGCGCCGCCAAAACTGTCGAATTTATACACATTTTATATCACACTACACATGAGCACTGTTTGTCGACTACTGCTGTGAACGAGACGTCGTCGTTCGCTATGAGATGTTTTGACCGCTGACGCTGTGCCTGGCGTTCAGACGTCGATCGGAACGTAAACGCTGCCATGAAGTCAGACGCCGCATATAGCATTTAATAGGAGACCGAAGCCATATAATCATAATACATACACTGAATTTTTATTATCATGTATAAAACATTGTTTATTTATTAAATTAGATAAACTGATTGTAGGAGAAAATTGTGGTCACATGACAAATCTACGCTAGGACACATTCGCACGCGTTTATATACTTCGTTCATTTTGGTTTGTTTTGACTGTACAAAGTTGTGGCTGTAATTTACGTAGTGTTAATTATTTTTGGGATAAAAAATTAACTATAATAAAAATAACAGAAATCGATTCAGTAAACGATTTTGAACAAAGCACTTTCATAATGTGCATTAATTCAGTTACACATTGTATAATTACGCTTAATGGTACAGCTTTGCATAGGGTGTCCAAATTTAAGTACTTAGGACATATGCTGACCTCTGACCTCAGGGACAATGATGACATTGAGAAGGAACGGAGGACGCTGGCAGTGCGGGCGAACATGATAGCACGCAGGTTTGCACGTTGTTCGACAGAAGTCAAAATTACACTTTTTTGGTCTTATTGTACGTCATTCTACACGTGCAGCCTGTGGGCCGACTATACTCAAAAGTCTTACAGTGCCCTCCGAGTCCAATTTAATCATGCGTTTAGGGTGCTGATGGGGCTGCGGCGATTCTGTAGTGCATCAGGGATGTTTGCTGAACGTCGCGTAGACTGCTTTTACGCTACGATCCGTAAAAGGTGCGCATCCCTGGTGCGTAGAGTGCGTGGCAGCGCCAACAGCATCCTTAGCATGATCGCTAGTCGGCTGGACTGTGGTTACATCAGTCATTGCTGCGCCATTTGGCGCAGTAGTGATTGTTGTTGATTGTTGATTACTTTATTTTATATGTTTTGTTGTGGGTAGTTTTAAGTATTACTAACACTAGTTTATAAGAACACTGCTACTAACAAAATTGACACCTATGGTCTGATATAAAGTATTTAATTAATTCATTAATAATCTTAGAGATAGGCTGTCGCTGGAAACCAGCGCTGTGGTTCTGTTTCGTACATGCCACAATTTGCTGACGGCAACGGATTTTTATGGATCTGATTCGTGCGTGAGTGCTTTTTATGTATGGTGCTGTTCCGCACGTCAAAAGAAAAAACGGAAATGTTATAGGATCACTGTCTCTGTCTATCTGTCCGTCTCTCACAGCCGATTTGCTCTTAATCTACTGGACCGATTAAGTTGAAATTAGGTACACATATGGATTTCTGTGACCCAAACACGAACCAGCCTCAAACATCTATTTTATATAATTTAAAAATAAATAGTTTTAAAGTTATTTAAGAAAATAGATGTAAATTTACCATTCCCCCCTATCTCCGTAACTACTGAGCCTACAATTTTGAAAAAATACAGAAAACAGGTCTTTACTTATAGATTACAGGAAAACTTATAAGAAGTCTATGGTCTTAAAAGAACACTCTAAATCACTCATGTACGTACAAACTTACATTTGCAGTTGGAATATATGGGGGACCATGTTTTTCAACTACAATGTTAAGTTTGTTTTTGAGATAAAGTCATCCCAGTTCTATGCAACCCTTCATTGTGCGTGGTTCGACACGCACTTAGCCAGTTTTTTTTGCAAGTAAACATGGTTTTTTTTTAGTTAGGTAGGTACCTTGTTCCGAGTGTAAGCATTAGTACAGAATAAAATAACCACAATTTACAACTCTTCCATCACAAGGTTTCCGTCCTTAAAGATCAACACTCACAGGCAGCGGGTGCGGGTCGGGCGCGGGTCGGCACAACAGTACTATAGTTTTCGCCAGATAAGAAAAAAATAAAAGCCGTTAACACCCGTCTACCAATGTATTCCAATATTTCAAAACGATACGAAAAATATGTAACGGAAGTGTCGCTAACATGATCAAAACAAAATTATCGTGGTAAGGGGCGTCCTTGACGCGTTCACTGGACATGAGTTACAAACCTTTTGGCCAAAACCTGCATTTCTATTCACCCCGAAGGACTCGATAGGCATAATAACAAAATGGCGGACAGGTAATGCGCCCCTGACTCGCAAGTCGGATCAGTGACTTTTATTTTTCTCTTATCTGGCGAAAAGTATAGTACCAGTGTCAGTATGAATGACACCACACGAAACGCGTGCGCGGCTCCCACCGCCGACCGGTGCGCGCCCGACCCGCGCCTGCTGCCTGTGTGTGTTGAGCTTAAGTGAAATAAACACGACCGTGACGCAAAAGAAAACCTTTAGTCATTTACATACCCTTGCAATTGCAAACACAGTCGTCATCGTTATGCAAAAAAGCTTCTAAGCACTCCAACATTGACGTTTGAGTATCAACGAAACTTTTGCGGCAGGATATATTTACGGGGCGTTATATTATGTCAGTCCTCATTTCCCTCAAAACAAAAATAACATTTTCTCGTCGAAACTGGTTTAAGGAGGGTTTAAGGTTCGCAAAGAAACGAAATTATACCGTTTTATAATGCATGTCACGTTGTCTTGTGGTTTTAATCAAGGCGAAAGTTTAGGGTAAGCGTTAATCTACTAATGTTAGGTTAAGGAAGTTCGTAAAGTCCCGAGCTCGTATTTAATGGGATTTATTCTTTGTTTCGGAGAGCAGTGGCAGCCTAGTGGTAATGGCTGCAACTTACGAGTTGTAGGTCGTGGGTTCGAACTCTGACAGGCGCTTTACTTTATGTAAATTATATCATCACCACGGCTCTCAAAACGGTGAAACATCGTGAGGAAACCGGCATGTCCTAGAACCAAAACTCGAAGAGATGTCACATCTTCATCCCGCACTGGGCCCGCGTGGTTGATTATGGCCCAGTCCCTCTCACTGAGAGGAGGCCTGTGGCCAAGCAGTGGGAACATTATATGCTGATCATGTTATTCTTTGTTTTAGATTCTTTTAGGGCAAACAGGGGGCCGATCGTGCTATTTCTCAAAGTAATTACCGTTCGAACGGAACGTTTTTGGTTTTGGTTTAGCTGATGTAAGAAACGGTATCGCGCTATTTTTTGTGAGAGTATTGTTCGATCGATCGTTCCTCCAACGTAACTTCCAAAGTAAAGCTAAATCGTTTCCGTTGAAATGATTAGCGCGATACGAAATGTGTCTAATGTAACGTTTTTGGTTGTGGTTTAGTTTTGGTATTAACGTTCAAAATTAGCGCGATCGGCCCCCAGGTCAGTAAGTTCATTACCTTTCATAACTCAAATTGACAATATTTCTGGTAGTTAAGAGCATATACGACGTAGGGCATTTCATACCAACTTTCAAGTCCTTGTTTTTCGAAATGACTGAACCGATTTTAATGAAACTTCATACACATAAGCACGATACAAAGGTCTAAAAAGTTAGGTAACAATGTTTTTGAAATGTCTTATTTAAAAACAGATAACTGGAAATCGCTGTTTCTATGGAAAGTTTTAAAAGGCGACTTCATTATTTATAATAGGTATAGATCTATAGATAAACTACACAGTGTAGGGTATTTTCTGGATTATCAATAATATATTATAATTATTTTGATAATTATTGATAATTATTTTTCTGTCTTTAAGGACTTGCCAGGAGATGGTGCCTTACAGCATTATTTTGTGGGCTAATCATACCATACGGTGTTCATCACTAATCTGTTTTCCAAATTAGTAGACTGTTCAATGTACCTACTGATCACTGGATAAAGTATTAACCTTATCAAAAACACAACAAAAACAAAACAGGGACCATTATAGATAATCTACGATCACATGGCCCGCCCCTCGAAATTACTGTTTCAATGTTTGAAGTCACACACTTACGAATAAATAAATCCTTGAATAATTTTTTTGGTCAATGGCCGTCTCATTACACACAACCTACGTTGTGAGTCTGGGTAACGCTTCGTAAATAATTTGACAAATACTTTCAAACGTTTTGGACTTTGGAGAGGCGGGCGATGTTATCGTAGTTTATCTATACCCATGTTTCAACAGAGTCAGTAGTGTGAAACAGATACTAATGTATGTATAATATTATCATCATCTGCCCAGCTTTTTCCCAACTATGTTGGGGTCGCCTTCCAGTCTAACTGGATGCAGCTGAGTACCAGTATTTTACATGGAGCGACTGCCTATTTGACCTCCACAACCTAGTTACTGGGTAATACGAAACCCCTTGGTAAGATTGGTCGGCAAACTTTCGGGCTTCTAACGACCCGTAACGACTGTCAAAGATCCACGAATGCCAGCTGGGACCAACGGCTTAACGTGCTTTCCGAGGCACGGAGGAGTGGTATGTAAAGATGGTCACACATCCATTTCATTTATGTATAATATTATAAAGTGGTAAAATTTGTGAGTTTGTATTTAGGAGTAATCTTCGGTTCTAGGATCCGATTCCCAAAATTCTTTAACTAATGGGAAGCTACAGTGTATTGCAGAGTGTCATAGGTTTGTTTTTTCCGAGAGTGAAAAAATTCTAGACAGATTATGCCACCCTCTAGTGCTTCACATATTCACGTTCTCATGCTACTTTTAGCGAATTGTTTTAGAAACTGTTAAAAAACCCTACCATACTTGTACTACAATTCTTGGAAATTAAAGGACATGTCCAAAAATGGTTTTTTATTAATCAATAATTCTAACCAGGATCAGTTAAATATATTTGGATAGACAACCCAAAAGCTAGTGGTTTTAACTATAACATACATTTTTAAAGGCTTGGCTTGGGGGGGGGGGGGATTTTTGAGAAAAATCGTTTATTTTATTTTATTGTGAATTTACTCCTAAAACGAACAAATATATTAAAGTGTACTAACTAGTATATTAAAGTGAACACTCCCTAAACAAAAAGAAAACTTGTCAAAATTGACATATGGCACTGTTATTACTGTCTTTAAATATTTGATCGATGATCAAGACAATGTAAACAATAAAAAATATGATGGAATGGGATATTTTCAGTCAAAAATGTTTAGTCTAACCTTTTAGAATTGTAAGGGATTATATTTTAGATTTTATTTGGGTTGCCATCAACAAATAAAATATATGAAAAACATTAAATATTTTATAATTTTTCTCTTAAATGGAGGGGTCTAAAAATATTATTTCAGTGGTTACAAATTCCATATTTTTGTCGCTTTTATTTTATTGTTGTTTGATGCTGGTTAGATTTTTCTCGGAATAAAAAACCAACGCCCATACAAAAAGCGGACATCTCCTTTCGTTTCATTTCTCATCGTTACGAATCGCCCTTACACACAACTAAAAATGATTTTACACTATCTACCCCTATTAATTTTATGTTATTTTAAAACAAGAAATATCACACGGACAGAGTCACGGGGCAGCTATTTGTAGAAAGACAAAATTTGTTAATGATGCTGATCAACGCCTAACTTATGTCATCAAATGTTTTGGCACGAAACTCTGCTCAGCCCCACCGCATTATAATAAGTATGTTATTACGCATGTTACGTGTTTTAAGTAAGTAAATGGCAACTTGCTGACGAGAATATAAAGTGACTTGGCCGACTTAAAATTTACGAGCCAGCGCTCTTACTGAAAAACTACGAGAACATTTTAAAAATATAATTGTGTTCCGTAGCTCTCTTGAAACCGAATAGTTTTGTAAACTAATAAACCAGTTCCATTTTGTATTTTGAAATTCAATATTGGCAAACTGTAGTGAGCAAAAGTTTGCCTGAATTGTTTTTTATTCTATAAAAGTGCTGCATTCGAAGAGTAAAAATGATATATGCGTATTGGCAAAGAGAAATAGGTAGGTACTCAATATATTTATTCTATAACTAGCTGCGCCCCGCGGTTTCACCCGCGTAAGTCTCGATCCCGTGGGAATATTGGGATAAAGGGTAGCCTATGTCTTAATCCAGGGTGTCAGCTACCTCCATACCAAATTTTATCAAAATTAGTCCAGCCGTTTGAGCGTGAAGAAGTAACAAATATACACACACACACTCACAAACTTTCGCTTTTATAATATTAGTGTGATCTCACAGATTTTAAATATTTGCATGGAAAAAGATGCCGAATAATGAATGTCTTCTGTTCACTCTATATTGACTAGAATCTCATTATTCGACATCTTTCAGGGTTCTACTAGGTCCCTATGAAACTAGTAGAACCCCGTGGAAGCAAAACTTTTTTAACTAAGAAAACGAGAATCTTCAATCAGTTTTTTTTACAATGGATGCTTTAAAGACCCACCAAAAGAAACTCCGTTTGCCTATCAATTTCAATTATATTTATTATCTAATTTTAACCAGAAAACAAAATTTATATTTTTAAAGTTTATTCATTATTCTCCTCATTAAGTCACCACTGAACCTTATTATCAAAACGACGCACTACTCTCCGTTACACGTCACGACGGCGTATTATTTCAAATCCCGTAAACCCTTCACCACGCGCAAAGTACCAAGGTTCGGTGCTTGTCTCGTTAACTAACAACTGGTGGAAAATTACTAGTTGAGCCGGCTCGTGGCGGAGGCACGAACAACCGCCATCATTGCCCATTAACCCCATAATACGTTAAATATGCTAAGGAGCTCGCATTCACGAATAATAGTGGCTGAAATCTTCGCAAACTTCGCGTCACTCCGCCGTATGTTTGGTACTTTGCTAATTATGTAGTCTGACGTCATGAGATTCAGATGTGGTCGCGTTGAATTAAGTTTTATTTTAAGCTGCGGTTTTACTTACTCCGTGTTTGTCAGAGATCTAGTTTATGTTTTATTATTGCAAATTATTTTGTCATGATTAGAGTAGGCCTGTACTACAAAAAGCAATAATTATGCAATGCTACAAGAGTGCAATTTTCGATTTCTTTCGTATAGGTAGTTTTTCTATTGTATAGCAAAAACTTTTCACTTGACCTAATTGAATAAAAAAACATAAAAATGCTTGATACTGCATGGAGATGACATTAAATGCTGCCACTCAGTTCGGTCACTTTATCCGAATGCCAATTGTCGAATCAATCGAACCCGTTTCCAACAGCAGCTGTAATGTGGGGCCAAAATAAAATAAAATACCTTATCGATTGACAGATTTAGTGGAAGGTGACACATACGTAGTGCCTACATGTATTATAAGACGAGCTGTAATACAGATTGATGATCGTTCCACTGCCTGAAATATCGCTCCATTTTGTTAAACGCATGAAGCTCTGTCCGTGTCCAAAATCCGGGCAAGCGGGATTTAATATTAGTATCCACTTACACGGATCGTGATCAACCTTTAAAGGGCATTTTATCTTCTCATGATGTGCCACAATTAAACGATAGGAACGTCTCTAACCATTGTCTAACGCGAACGTGAGTAATACCTATCTGTTATGCGTCGGTTCAATGAGCAGCGAATCTGTCTGTAATGAATCAGTCCACCTAGAGGCAGGTTTCACCGCTTGTACAGTTATCTTAGAGATGAATTGAACAGGGCTTACTAAGGCTTATTGTAGGGGCGTTTTATCACAGATAATTCTGCTATTTAATGGATATTTCAGCTCTTGAGCACAGAGTGTGAAAGTATTCTCATCTTATTTTAAATTTAAATTCCACAGACGTATAGCTATAAACCGATGATAGTGTAGATAACTTAATAAGTTCAATTGGATTAAAATGTGGAGTTATCTATCTGCCCGGTGTGCTTGGCAATATTCAAGGGGTGCTATTATTTGACCCACTTTGCACATCATACGAGTGTGGCGCGTTGAAATTTTATTTTTATATTTATATATTTCTACATTGTCTTTCATATATTTTATTGTTTTTATTTGTTGTGTAGTTTAGTATCTTTATTCATTTTCATTTATGTTAATTTACGGTAGCCGAAAGAAACCGGATTTCAGTTGTAGAATTTATTATTAACTATAGAAAAGTGTAATAAGAATGATAATAGTTATGATATGATAATTTTGATTTTCTTCATTAAATTATATTTTAGGCCTCTGTTTAGACTTGAAATTATAATTATACACGGTCCAACTTGACTTTGATAGCCCGGAATACATAAAAAACCAGCCAAGTGCGTGTTGGACCACGCACAATGAGGGGTTCCGTAGTTGGGATGAATTTATTGGGAGTGTGGATGAAGTAGTAGTTGAAAAAACATACTGTCCCATACATCGATGTACGTCACGGTCAATTCTCCAATTGCAAATGTAAGTCGGTCGACTATGTAAAGCCTACTTAGCTATAATAGTTTAATTTTATCTTCGTTATATATTATACTACAGCCATGATTTTTTTCTCATATCCAATAACAACCATTTAGCTGGGGGGTGACACTTGACTGTAACAAAAAATCCTATCCAACGATACCCCACAGTGCCCCATACCATGGGATTGACGAGCAATAAAAAATATCATCCCCACTTTATGTGCAAGTACCCGAAATATTTTTTTTCAAGATTTTGGTTTACCACTTTGGCAGCGTGATTAATATGTATACCCATGACAAATTACAGCTTTCTAGTAGGTACTAAGAGTCTGAGTAAGCCGAGGGACAAGCAGACAGACGGACATGGCGAAACTATTCCTTGTTCCTTGTTCACTACGTAACCCTAAAAATGAACAAAGTCAACAAAACAAATTAGTTTCAGGGAAAGTATAAAACGTTAGTTACGCCTCCGCCGCTTTAAGGGTAGAAAAATTAACTTTTAACACAGAAGAGTTAATTACGCAAACTAACAACTTAGTTATAACTGTGGGCTGTGCATTATTTAGCTTTGAGTACAGAGCACGAACCTCATCTTTTAGATACAGCTAGTAACTTTGAGCAGTGAACGAAGCTTTATTTTTCTAGGGTCAAAGTAACGTAGGTAACGTACACATAATACGTTACAGCGTGTGCGACATAACACTCATTTGCATGGACTAATCGCCATCTTGCCCCAAGCTAAGAGGGGGCTCTCTAGGGTAAAGTTATTAGTGCCCTGTCCATCTTCATTCCGCAGGCTCACTGCCCGAGACTTGGACTTGACAACCGTTTACTAACGGTCGTTTGACTATATTCCGCAATTTGAATTTGAAAAAGGAATCAGATTTTTATTTTTTATGTTCCAAAACGGTTTCACTAGGTATTTTAATAACTGCCACCAGGAATTTTAAACCAAGCTTTTAGCAGAATTGAATTTTGTGATGCATGAGATCGGATTGTGACATTTGGAGCTATTGTTGTCGGTGCAATATTAACAATATTTATTTCGTATGTAAAACCGTTAAAGGTTCACAAAAATGTCCATTGATTGCCTCAATTTTTCATCCGTCTGAAATTCGTTGTTGGTTCTAATGCTGCTCAATCTTGTTTGTGAGGCCATGTCTCATTTATCTGTGCAGACTCTAACGAAAATAACGCAGACGACATCAATCAAGATGACATAATATTTAAAAAAATATCACTTATGGGATAAATAGATACCTATTCTACGCAAAGGTTAATACGACCAGACCAATCTAGTAATAAAAGAAAACATAGATAATTATCTGCCCACAGAGGCTGTGAGTAAAAAAGTAACCTGAAAGAATTAGGTCAACACGATAGTCGTGTCCACGACATTTATATTTACAATTATCTTTAAATCTTTTACCAGCCAGCTGTGGAGTGTCTCGTTTAATTAAAATCAGATACTTAATATAGGTTTGAGTTTTCAATCTCATATGTGTAGGAAGGATGTTCCACGACAGATAGATCAACAGTCAGGCCCAAAGAGGCTACACGCAGTGTTCCATGCGCGCTTTTTTGGGAGGACGTGCGGTTATGCGATCGGCCGCACTTGTTGATGGGGCCCGCTAGGCATGGCGGGCTGATACCAGTCTGGGGTGCGGCGAATGTACAATATCTCTCGGGCACCCAAATCGTAGTAGTAGAAGGAATAGTTGGGTTTTTGTTCTCCCCAGACGGAGGGTATCTCCATGAAAAAAAAAAGGTACTTCAACATATCTTTAATTTGATCAAATAAAAATCGCGGTACATACACGACGGTTAAATCGATAAGAATAAACCTCCTCTGTAGCGCTGGAGTCATTGATCCATCTTCAGTGGTACACCCTCCCTGCGTAGTCTTATCTAAAGCTAATGTGGCAACAGGCTGCACATTGCGCAAACACATTGCTGTCCCTAGCAATGGCGTTGATTAGAACATTATCATTGCGAGTTCATTAATTGTCCTAGTCTACGGTGACATTCAATTCCGTACTAACTACGTAACCATTATGTCTTATTCAATAAGTCTTTGGAAATAAACTTTCTGGTATCAAGTAACAAGACATCGCAGCGCTTCATTTTCTGCGCAGCTTAGTAGGGTAAAGTTGTTGTCACCTAGGTATTTGAGCGCATTTAATCTGATTTTGTAGGACTGTCACTGTAGCACTGATAAAATACATCTTTCGAAGTCAATTCTGAAGTGGAATTCAAACTAGAAACCACTAATTAATATCATTAACCACATTCTGAGACAAAAGCCTTTCTAGAATAAAGTACTTACCAATTTAACTCAACTATAACCGACACTTCATCTTTCCCGCGCTGAAAGGCCGTCGTGACTTAATATTAGCGGTTCTCTATTGTATTCTTATTAGTAGTCTATTGTAAGTTTCTGTTTTAACCAAAGCTGAGAGGAGCCCAGTAAACAATCAGTCGATTATTGTAAATGATAAATGATTTTTATTTCTCTAAGTAGGTTTGTACAGACACTTTTACACGTCAATCATTTTTTTTTTAACTAGATGATGTCGGCGTTTCCTATCTGACTACTCTGAGAAGAAAGGCCGAAACAAACTCAGAGGTCACAGTCTATTTTAAAGTCCAGACGTAATCTTGGTCAGATCATGTGAAGGCCATGTAGATTGGTGTCTGAAATGGTCTTTTGAGGAGAGAACGAAAGTGAGGGAGTGGACCTGTCCAGTCAGTGTCTTCGAATAATACCAAAGAAAGGACATTATTGTGTTATGTTGACGCTAAGCGGAGGGAAGTTAAAATAACGCAACTTAATTGGCTGTACCACACATCTAATTTTCTCCCCGCTCTCATTGAAATCGAGCCTAAAGACTCCTTCAAACTAGGTAGAAACAACTATTAATAAATTCTGAGACAAAGTCTCTCTAGATTCTAGTAAAAAGCTGTAAGGCACCAATTTAACCTGACTTTACCCGGCGCTTCAACGTTCTCGCGCTGAGAGCCCGTCGTCACGTATTTGCGCGTGTTTAATTCACGACTGTCCGTGTCCACGGCACGGCAGGGTTAACGAGTGTACCTGCTTCTGACTGAATTCTCTTTCTTTTATATTATTTTCTGAATAGGAGAGCCAGCCGAGTGATTAAATATGTAAAGCTGGGCCAGTTTAAGTGCTAATGAACCGTGTGATTCTTGCTTTGTTTATGGATTTGCGGGTTATTTGTTGGTATATTCAAGCGGTAGTACTAGTTGAATTGAATAAATATTTTTGTGCTGGACTGCACTGTTTTATTAACATAACTAAATGCAGAGCGAGTTAACAATTAATTTCGCAGTGTTTACTATTCAATTTCAAAACTGTTTTTTGTTCAATTGTGTCTACACAGTTTTATCTAAATAGGAAAAGGAAAACATGTATATTTTACTAAAAGTACTAACTAATTCCCTTGCCCAAGGTCCCGTATCTCCGAAACAGAGAGAAAACATCGTGGTCGTCCAATTTCACCTGATCCGTAGCGTGGGTAGCCCTGCATTAGCGTTGCGGTGGGTCGCCCCAAAAACCTCGCCAAATGAGCACATGCACGGAAACTCCCGAGCTCATTTACGGGCCCACAAATCCTAGAAAGAGTAAAGAAAAACTCCTTCCTTTTTCGTATAAGGTAAATGCTTTACTAAGTGCCCATTTATTTGTAGCTGATCAGCCGTTTATGTGCCTTATGATCAGTGAAAGGATTTCTCACGTCTTCTAAACAAATAAATAAAATTGAAGTGTCTGTTTGTTATGTCTTTTACTCAATAGCTTTTTACAAAATGCATATAAAAGTATAGGTATACGGTAAAAAAAAAAAACAAATGTGGGTAATCTCCGAAACGTCAGGACAGATTTTGACTGGCCTTTCACTGGCAAATAGCTGATGTTATTAGGAGTAAGTTAAGCTACTTTATTTTAGAAAAAGCCACACGGGCGAAGCCGCGGGCAGCAGCTAGGTGTAAATAAACGTCAAGTATTTTTAAAGTGTCAAGCCAACAAAATGTTGAAAGGGTTATTCACATAAATATAGCATAATCTTTATATGGATGCGTGGGTAGTCACCTAATTTTGTACTGTAGGTAAGTACTGTCATTGTATTGTATCTTCTCAAAATTCACCGATGACGACGTTGTGAGCTGACAGAATGCAATGTGATACTAAGGGCTAAACTGAGTCCAAGATCTTTCAGTGTCAATATTCCATAACAATATTGACACTGACAGCTCTTGATCTCGGTTTATCTAAACCAAGATCAAGAGCTCAGGACATCTGTCCTGATCGCGGCCAGTGTCATTGGTGAAATTTGGCCTATGGGTGTTTTTCTTCATTTAAATTTTTTGTAATAATTTGATCTCCTGGGTTTTTTCCCCTCACACGTTTCTCCCTATCATAACTATCTGACATTATCTGACACAAAAAAAAAATGTGGCGCAGTGGCAAGAAAATTTAAAAAAACTAGACACCCGAACATCCTTCCTTTAAAATATTTCCTATACGTATTCGAAGCTTGGTAGTGCCAAGTGTAGTGAAGTTTAGTGAATAATGAAGTAGACCACAACTTTTTTAAATTAATCTCATGGGTGCGATTCAATTTGAACTACTAGATTTTATGTGTACCGTTTTCATTTGGAAAGCGTTTCAGATTTAAAAAGATTGAGTAAAATGTTTACTGCTGTGTGCACTCAAGCTCAAACCTAAGCTTAACGAGATGATATATAGCGTATTTTATTATTGGAGCCCCACTCTTGCAACGTATTGAACGACTTAGAATTGGCAACAAAATGTAGCCAATAAATAGTTTCTGAACTGTTGTTGAGTCTGCAACTTTTGTCTTTTTCAAGTAGGTAAGTAGGTAGGTACTTATTGACGCTTCGTTTGTCATGAGAATAAAGATTCGCGTTTTCTATCCACGAGTAATTTACTTCGTAAGCGAGGCATAGATTACACTTTTGTATTACAAAATTAAATTATCCAACCGAGGCAGTGAGAAAGTGTGATACCAAGAAAACCGTTTTGTAAATCTACATCATAATGTAAAAGCCAAAATAATTTCTTCTTATAATCACCATTTTCACTACACCACACATAAAACGAAACACAAAATGGACAATGTGTTCACGTTTCCGTAACCCCATGTTGTTCAGTGTAAATGGGCAGAACTGAGCAATGTACACCATCGCCAGATATATCTGACGTCTATTCAATGTTGCCATTTTGAAAAAGAACCCATATCATCTTGCGTCTGACTGGCTGACGCGAGAAAGGCGTTCGTTTATGATGACCCTTGTCACACCATTTTTTCTGTCTCCTATAACACAAAGTAGAAACTATACGGTTAAATATATTATTATTTTGTTTCAGATGTACGTGAAGTTACCGTAAAATAATAAAAATAGTAATCACAAGCTTAGCAGACGTGAAAAATAATAGTGCCTATATTAAAAAATAATTTAACGTCATTTAATTAAGTGCTAAAGTGTAACGTTCCATTATAATTAAATATGTGTAATTAGCGAGGGAAAATACATCTAGCGAGTGTAAAATGTGTGTGTATTTAATCAAGAGTGTATCAAAGTGCTAAATCTAGAGTGTAATGTTAGATAGTAGGGTGTAGTTTTGTGTGAGCGTGTGTGAAAGAGAGGGAAGATGTTGCCGGTGCCTCAGGATCGTATGTCTGGTCGGCGCAGCAGTTCCATTGTCAGTCGGACGCTGCTCGGGCGCCGGGCCTCCGTCTACGCCACCGGCAACCACCAGGATCCTGCCAAGGTAAAAATAGCAATATATTATTCGTTTTGTTGATGTTGGGATAATGTAGGTACAAGTTCTATCAATGTGTCGATCACTCAGTGATTTTCACATTAAAAAACTTTTAAAATACCGTAACAAGTAAATGTAAATATTTATTGGCCAAAGTGGCTAAAGCTGCATCCCATTTTCAATGTTTTCTAATCGATATCATAACCACACGTGTGCTTTTGTTATTTAGGTACTTTTATCTTTCAATATCTCAATTAAACTACAACAAAGATATAGCAAAACCCACCAATTCAAATTAGCTTTATCAAAATTTGCTCTAATCTTGAATTCGGCTTTCCTTAATAACTAATGCTAACAACTAATATGAGCGTTCATAGTTTTGTTATCGTCACAATACCGCCGTTTGTGTGAACAATAGCAGGCACCCGCATAATTCAGAATCGTGAGGGTAGTTTGAGAAACGCGGTGTACATATATTAATTCACAACAAAAATATTCATCTTTAACTTAAAAACGTTTTTCAAGAAACTTGAGTAGGTACTTAGCACACTCACAACATTGTTTTAAACGTACTTGCAAGTGAGTTGCAACTCACTCACTTCATGTCACTTGTCTCTTTGTTTGACTGTACTATTCTAACAATATTTATTGGATCATTGGCTTCCTCTATTTAAGATACTGGTATTCAGCTGCATCCGTTTAGAAGGAAGTCGACCCCAACATAGTTGGGAAAAGGCTAGACAGATTGATTTTTGACTTCAGTATTCCATATGACGGGTTTCGGTAACAGCTGAGCGGAATTTGCTTTATAAATCGGTGGTAATGGTACCTAATGTTCCGTTACATGTAGAGGTAGGTAGTTATATTTACTACTATGCCTATTACTCAGTCTTTAATAGCTAAAGAGACTTTTAGCCATTGCAGGACTGATAAAAACCTCTCCTGTCGAGTAGGATCGAACACATTTGCTCAGTAAGAGTTTGCAGGAATTTCAAAACATCTTTGTCCAGGTTTAATCACATTGTTTACTTCACCATCAATCTATGCCAAAGATCGAAAATATAGCATTAAGGGTTGAGGGTTTAAACCCTCAACCTCCTACAACCTTCGAGTCGACTTACTCGCAGTGGGCTGTATTGCCTTTATCTAGCTGTGCGTGTATATTTGGCTACACGACTCAATTAGCTAAACGCTTATCAATCTGGATTATAGATGCGACTTAATTGCTGCGTGGGCATACATACGTACGCACTGGATTAGAATTATCTCTCGCTAATAGTACACAAGATACGTCATCTTGTTTTTAATTTCTATTTATAGAAAAAATCACAGCTTAAAAGATCAAGAACATACATCAAAGAACGTAAAAATGATGTTGAGTCAATCAAGCGTACATTTCTTTATTGTAAACACAACAATGTGGGAAACCTCGAATAATAATGATAAAGTTCTAAAGATCTTTTTATCGGATAAGAATAGCCCGATAGCATTATATATAAACGTACCTACCATAAATATTCTTCGCAACTTTTTGTACACAACTTTTATAGGCGTATCAAAGAAGTGTGCTGTACGGATTTATAGGAGCGGTATGAATGATAGTGCTCGCAAAATATAAATGTTTATGAAAAGCGCTACTACTCGTCAGATTTACGAGTAAAAAACACTGTTTTGGAGCCGTAAGCACACAGTTACTGTGCTTGATCTTACTCAACGATTCTAAGTCAAAATGATTGATGGAATCGATGGAAATAACCCTGTATATCGGCACTTTAGAAGCTTTTATTCGTTAGTTGATGGAAATGAAATAAGATATCTTACAGCAGTTTATTGTTTTACTAGTTGCGCCCCGCGGTTTCACCTGCATACTCATCACTATGTCCTAAATCCAGGTCATGGTCTATACCAGGGATGGGAAAACTTTTTCTTTTTTTCATACTCGGAAAGTAGTGTTTATTTGATCTGAGTAGCGGGTGGAAAGCGCTGCTTCCCACCCTAGGGTGGAAAGACTCATAGTAATTGCTTCCCTCCCTAGGGCGGGAATTAATTCTAAAAATAGTACTTTGGTTAGGTAGTCGGCTACGAAATTTTTTACATAAATAACAGCCAGTGTAAATTAAAAAAAAAAAACACCTATTAAGCCAGACGGCCCGTGCAGCCGTGGTGGTGAAGCGGTGTGATCCATATTTAAAATTTTAAAAGACTATTATAATTTGACGGAATACTAACTCTGTAAGCTATACCGAAATACAAAATCTGGGTTTTATATAGACTAATATTTGATTAAAAATGAGTTCAAGTGAGGCTGAAATGTTGACCCCAGATTCGGTTAAAGACGAGGCAAATATAGTAATCGAAAATCTTTTGCCAGAAATTTCAAAGTTTTACATTGATTTTATGAAGTGGCGAGCAAAATATTTTAGAATATTTTTTTACTTTCCTTCTATTCGAAATGAAAAGTAGAGTGTTTAACACGGGTGAAAGTCACCAATTCCTTTAGACCCTTGTATAACAATCTACTATTCCTTCGCGTGCCAATACTAACTAAATATATGGCGGGACAAGTTGTTGCATTTTTGGCTATATTATTTACTGAAATAACAATATTGATATGTATATAAATTAAACTTTTAAGTTAGCTGCGAAGTAGAAGGTTGAGGAGCACTGATCTTTGTGGGGATATGTGACATGTGGATTTGTTTTTGTTTCTGCATGATTTCATCATAAGCTGGCTCCATTTGGAATGCTGAAATTTTTAGCAGTTAAAAATGGTGGTCATCCGAAAGCCTATTACGAAGATAATTTTTTCTTAGTTTCATTATTGAAACCGCCAATAAGAATGAAATTTCTAACAATACGAAAACTTCACTTGATTTTTGTTTGATGGTCGCGGGTCGTATTTCTGTTTCCCCATCCCTGGCCTAT
The DNA here is from genome assembly GCA_963921375.1 of Tiliacea citrago. Classification (NCBI taxonomy): domain Eukaryota; kingdom Metazoa; phylum Arthropoda; class Insecta; order Lepidoptera; family Noctuidae; genus Tiliacea; species Tiliacea citrago. Next base: position 18,615,993 of record OY992781.1, read on the forward strand.
ACCCATGTGCCAAATTCCATCAAAATTCGTTCAGTCGTTTTAGCGTGACAGCGTGACAAACAAATAAATAAACAAACAAACTCAATTTCGCATTTATAATTGATATTAGTTAGGATTAGCATTAATATCTATTATACTCAAGCATATTTCCACAGAACTTTGCATAGCGTGGCTGCATTACCATTTTCGAGTCACAAATTCCATCAAACAATTTGCGTGAAGTTATGGCGGCGTTATGAGCGTAGCTGGCATAGCGATGCACAAACAAACACAAACACATGAGCTGTGTATTATTACCAGCTTGCGTACGATATTTGCTCGCGAGGTACCTACGGGTACGCTCCAACGCGCGCCTCCATTCTTCCATTCATCCGACGAACAATATCTTATTTCGTGAATATGCTAAATTAAAATGCTATATAAGAATATATTTTTTGGAAAATTGCAGATGTCTAGAGTTTTATAGAAGCCTGCGTTTTTAGTGAGAGTTTAAGGAAAAAAAATGTTTATTATAACATTTAAGAAAAAAAAAAGTTTATAGAAAAAATAAATTCTTTATTTCTTTCTTTATATATCTCGGAAAGCACGTTAAGCCGTTAGTCCCGGCTGTCATTCGTGGATCTTTGACAATCGTTACGGGTCGGCAGAAGCCCGAAAGTCTGACGTCTTATCAAAGGGTATTGTCCTCCTCAACATTAGCATCATTTCAGCCGAAAGACCACTGCTGGCATAGGCCTCCCCCGAAAGAGGTTTGCCATAATCGCCATGCTTGGCAGGAGGGTACCATAGGCTTGGCGATCGCAGTATGGTGTTAAAATGCATAGAGAACGCTGCTGCCCAATCTCTAGTAAGTCCCTTAGTCGCCTTTTACGACACCCACGGGAAGAAATAGGAAGGGTATCGTATTACCCAGTAACTGGGTTGTGGAGGTCAGATAAACAGTTACTCCACGTAAAATACTGGTATTCAGCTGCATCCGATTAGACTTGAAGCCGACCTCAACATAGTTGGGAGCTAGGCAGATGATGATCAGCATTTAATACACTGCTACTGCAACAATTAAAATTTAAAAGGTCGGCTAAACTGTGAGCTACGTATTTTTAAAATGCGGTTTTATTTAAATAAAATATTTCGCATAGCACAGGTATTCACGTTGCCAAAATATTAATCGAGAATTCTATCTATGATTTCTTGCAAGTAACATTTTCTCGGCGTTTATATAAAATTAAATGGTCTCAAATTGAGTTTTTAGAATTCCAATTTTCTCGATAATACCTTTAGCGAAATCACGCAGAAGTGACACTGAGCTCGCAGCCACTTTGAAAAGGGTACGAGTGGTATGGAATTAAAATACCTGCTTACTTTGAATATAAACGATGTTCCTGTAAATTATGGGACCGAGGAGGGACTACCGTTAGAGCGGTATTGAGAAGTAGGTGGGTACCTACTTCATTCTACGGTGACTGTGGCGTTTGAAATAGAAAACTTGCTAGAAAACGCTTTTTGGTAGGTAAAGTTTCCGATACTTTCGACTGATAATTCCGTGTGGTGCCGGACGTAAAGAATAGCACCATCCTATTTCTTCCCGTGGGTGTCGTAAAAGGCAACTAAGGAACTTACTAGAGAATGGGCAGCAGCGTTCTCTACGCATTTTAACACCATACTGCGATCGCCAACCCGCCTGCCAAGCGTGGCGATTAAGGCAACCCGGGTCCTTTTGGGGGAGGCCTATGTCCAGCAGTGGACGTCTTTCGGCTGAAAAGATGGTGATGATGACTTTCTGCTGGGATTTCAGTAATTTTTTTGTATTTTATAAATTTCAGTGGAATCCTATCTTTTCTATTCCAATATTATTCAAAATACAGCAATTAATTCGTTTTTGTTCGACTTTTGCACTGGACTCGGCGGAGACCTTTAACATAATTTTAATTTACAAGATAATTTATACCTTGTACAAAAAATAATGGTTTTTAAATTATGGTATAAAAATGCACGAGGCCAAAAAAATGCACCAGTCAACTCATTTGCAAGTCATGAGTGTTTTCAAAGCAAACAAGATGAGATTTCAAACGTGAAAAATAACCTGCATATTTCCTTTTTTTGTACGCAGACTCACCTTTAAAAATGGAAATTATGTGCATTATTTTGATAGTACAATAAAGATGAGTTTTCTCAATTGTTTATGTAATTTAATAATCTCAATAACATAAACAATTCACTGGGGGCTTATCATTCCCTGCATTGCTCAATACAGCAAATTGATTCAGATACGAATCATAAATTCATGACCCACTCCCAATCGCTTCATGTTAAATTCATAGAACTAATTAAATTAAACAATACTGTGTACATTGTCAAATATCATGTTGTATAACGTTGTGTTAAAAATGACAATGCATGCGGTCACCCGCACTGACCACCCTTAATTAATCGACACCATTACAAGTTTCAACAAATTTCATTCCCACGTGAATTTCAGCAGTGTAATTTTTCACAAAGTTCGTGTGATTTCGTTAATTTGTAACAATTAAACGTTGATGAACATGGATGAGGTGGTTTTTATGCTGCGTAGCGGTTTTCGTAGCGAGAAATTCGTAACACCGTAGACCCTTCGTAGCGGTAAAGGTTTTAGAACCTAAAGCTACGAAAGATCTACGGTGCTATGAATTTCACAGAATGCGCCCGCATTGTGAGCAATGCGACGCATTCTGTGAAATGGATATTTTATCGTATGTCATTTATTTTCCTTAAAACTATGTAAGACTGAATCGTAACGTGCTGCCAAACTCTTCTCTCATACGTCTTTTTAGGGTTCCGTACCAAACTGGTAAAAAAGGACCGTCATGGTGAGACTAAGTCTGTATGTCTGTCTGTCACAGCTGGAAACTACTATCAACATGAAATTTGGAATAGTTTTAGATGACGTTTACTCAACTATTTTGCGAACAAGAAATAAATTTAAAAAATATTTTTTTTTTGCAACAGGGCCTGAAAAATTCGAATGGAGTTTACTAGGGCATGTGGGGTATCATATGAAAGAGCGCTGTTTGCACATTCTCAAACATTTTTTTTTAGGCATAGTTTTCGACATTTGATGAAAAATTTAAAAAAATACCGTACCCCCGTTATCTCCGAAGTTATATTATTAAGCATAGAGAAAAATCTGAAATTGTTCTATGGGATAGAAGTTTATCTAAAGATTAAAGGAAAAATAAAACGATGTCTCTAAATAGCACGCGCGCGCGCGTTTGTAAACGCACCCACGATACAGGAGAAATTCCTAGTGTGGGGCAACGTTTTTAAAAAAGAAGAAAGAAAAAGAAGAAAGAAGAGAAGAGCACAGTTTTTCAGAAATCATCAACATCATATATGTACATATATATACGTACGGAACCCTCGGTGCACGAGTCCGACTCGCTCTTGACCGGTTTTTTGTTATTTTTGTAGCTTTTCTACTATAGAAAATACTTAAGTACTTTGTAGTTACTATACACCATTACTAACTTACAAATTTTCCATTTCCTTTATTTCCTCTTCATAGACGTGAATAGAATCCTAACCTAATTATGCCAAACTCGTCGCCGAAAAACAAAATCCCTTGTTCAATAAATCAAAGTGACAGACGAGTTATCTGAAAGATCTAAGTTTAGCCTACTTGAAAGCTTCTGTCAATCACACAGAGCACGGAATCACCTCGCATTGTAGAGATGGCAGTACTTATAAAATTCGCCGAAATTGCGTTGAATACGCAACTTTTGTCACAGACCGCCTTCTACGGCGTCAGGGCAGATGCACACGATGCGTTGCGGTGGCCGGAACTGAGTCGCTGTGGCGTCCTATATACAAATAACCATGATATGACACAGGGTGCGTTTTGGCGTCGCAGGGGATATACACCGGATTTGCAACCCGTGAGACGAGGCGGGGAGGAGTGTACGCGTTGCGACGCCGGAGCGGCACTGCTCAGTTGTTTGTGCGGCAAAAGGACGGGTGAAATATTTGCGGTGTGGGGCCGCCGCGGCTTAACAACGTTACGGTGCCGCAACGCCCGTGTGACCGCCAATGCGACGAAATCTTTACGTTGCGGCGGGGGCCGCGACGCATCGTGTGAACAGGCTCTAGAAAGCAGAAAGAAAGAACAAGTTTGGGAAAAATATGCGTCACATCCACGCAAAACGGCCATGGCTCAGCGTAATGCTGCGACCCTATGCGAGACAGAGCCCCAGCGCAGCAGTCTCAGTTTTTAAACGTCATTTGTATCGTAAACGGTGACACGCTTGGTTCGTTTAAGGAAAGTGTTGACAATGCCGCTTTTAGCAGCGGCCGCCGAGGCGTCTTCTTTATTCCGTTATTTTGTTATTTTAATCTCATTAAATGCTGCACAGGTTGACGTCATCACGTCAATGCCGGCTGTCACTAAAAACCAGCGCTGGAGCTGTCTCGCATAGGGTCACAGCATTATGCTGATCGATAGCCGTTTTGCGTGAATGTGACGCATATTTTCCCCCAATTTGTTCTTTCGTGTGTTTTTTTTTCTTTGCGTTATGTTTACCGCAAATATACGTTTTTTTTTTCTTTCTTTACTTTCTCCGTGCTCTGTGAGTCTTTCACATAAACTTTCAGTGTGCGGACAAGTAGCTGGTGTTTCGGAGGGTTACATTACTTCCCCGATACTTTATCTGTTCATTGACTGGAAGAAAAGACTTTTATTGGGGTTTAGATATCCTGTAATGGTTTTAGTGGATAGGAAAAGGATTTTAGTCTGTCGTGTAGTGAGATTGGGTCTGCTTCGAATCGTCTGGGCTAGTTCGTAAATGTATTTTCATCTTTAATTAACTGGCAGAGCGAGATGAAGAGAGTGTAGCTGTCGAGCTGATAAAGTAGTTATGTTGATCATTTATGCTATCGTTATACTTATGGTACGATAACATAAATGATTACCTTACTTGCTTTGCATCGGTGTCACTGCGGTGAAGCCGTCAACAGTCTCAGACACTATGCCCTGTCCTGCTGCAGGAGTGCAGGTCGCATCGCACGATACGCTAGCGATCATCGATGTTATTCGTAGAGCCCTTGTCACCGCCGTACCAGCAATATTAGAACCAAACGGCTTGGTATGTGACAATGGGAAGAGACCAAACCGACCGTGTGGGACGCAACCTGTGTCGACACCCTTGCGCCATCTCATGTTCCAAGCATGGCTGGCTGTGCTGGCGCCGCGCCGCTGCACTGCTGCGGCTGTCGAGACCCTTAAGCGGCGCAAATACTGTAAACCTTATGGGTAACTACAGTTTTGAGCCATTTGTGGTCGAAACGCTCAGGTCATGGGACCCGAGTGCGCGTCTCGTTATTAAGGAAATTTCTCGCAGACTGATCGACATTTCACGTGACCAGAGAGCTGGCTCATTCTTTGGCCAAAGAATTAGCATTGCCATTCAACGTGGCAATGCTGCCAGTCTTCTGGGCACGTTTCCGGATGACAGCGATGTGAACGACTACTTCGACGCCTAAGTGTCCTTTTGTTGTTGGTATTTATTTGTATACTAGCTGCGCCCCGTGGTTTCACCCGCGTAAGTCTCGACCCCGTGGAAATATCGGGATAAAAGTAGCCTATATGTTAATCCAGGGTGTCAGCTACCTCCTTACAAAATTTTATCATTATTACTCCAGCCATTTGAGCGTGAAGAAGTAAAAACACACACACTCACAAACTTTCACCTTTATAATATTAGTGTGATTTACTTAGTCATTTAATTTAGACCCTAGTGTAATTTATATGTAGTTTAGTCATATATTGTATAAAATCATTTTAATGTAGGTATTTAAAATTACTGTTTATTAGATATTTAGGCTTATGGTATAAACACACATACACAGTGTGACACAATTGCATTCTTGAGTACAGTAGGCCGCATGTCAGTGGTAAAAAATATGTATAAGCTTCATATTAAATATATTGAAACTCCGTACTACGCTAGGCCAGCTCAAGGTCTAAGTGTTAACACTGATATGCGGCCTACTGTACAAAGGAAATTGGAATTACAATATTGTTTTAAAAACAGAAAGAAAAAGTATTTATTGGGTATCGCATAGTAAAGTAAAATGAAAATAAAAACGGAAAGTCCTGTAGGAGGCCAAAAGGATCCTATCTCAGCATGATGCTGCGACATTTAAAAATAAGTGTCGTAGCGCTGGTATTCTGTGGCCCGTTGTGATGTCACGGACAGATATAGAAATAAATAATAAATAAAATAAAAAATAGATATGTATGAAATGGAGATGAGAGCAGTGGTGGGCCATTGGTAACAGCTTCGACTTACGAGATTGTAGGTCGTGGTATCGCACCCAGGCAGGGCTTTACTTTGCGTAAATAATTTCGTCACCACTGCTCTCAAAACGCTGAAGGAAAACATCGTGAGGAAACCGGTATGTCCTAGAATCAAAAATTCGAAGACATGTGACATTCACCAACCCGCACTGGGCCCGTGTGGTGGATTACAGCCCACTCCCTTTCGAAGAGAAAAGGCTTGTGTCCCAGCTATGGGAACATTATAGGCTGATAATCCTCTTATGCTATGTGTGAAATAACGTATTAAAATAAAATATCACCCCCACTCAAACCCCGTGATTCCCTTATTACTCCTCATCTCTTCAATATAATTGTATTCTTTATTTCATAGGAGGAAGAGGAAACTGGAAAATCAAACAACTTGTTAAAAACAAATAATCTACTATATTTAGCAACGATAACATCTCGGAGTTCATAACGTGTTTCCCCCGATTAATCTCATAAAGCTGCGATAACCATAATCTGAAGTTCTATAGGGTGTTTATTTTTTAGCGAAAGACAGTTTTTATAAATAGGAAAAGTAGGCTTGCAATTTCTGCACATTTCGTGTTTGCACCCCAAGCAGCACGCAAGCGTTTTCAACATCAAAATGTTCTTTTCGAGACGTAAAAGTGTCAAATAATGATTTCGTCTTTATAAGAGTGATTTATGAGTTATTTATTTATTTATTTTTATACAGCTCAAACTGTATGAAATCTTTATTAAGGGTTCCGCGTAAGCTTAGGGTGCTTAAACAGAATATTAAAACTCTACTATACAACTTTAAGTATTTTGTGACATTTCAATCTGGTTTTATCGTTAAAGCTGTATACAGGTTGTATTTTGCATGTGATCACTTACTTATTACAGCTCTAAGGGTTACTAAATGGTATATGCAAACTCCGTTCTCAAACTTATGTTTAAGGCGTAAATGTACACTCTTGTAAATACTGTGGTTTTATGACTTCTATCTATGAGGGTGCTTCTAATTAATGTTTTCATTGTGAACAAATGCAATATATAAAAAAAAAGAAATAGATCTGATGCAGTCAAGAAGAGGATTGGAAGGGAATATTTGAATATTACAAATTATCAACCAAATAACAGTAATGATAGTGAACCGTCACTTATTGAGAAAGATAGTGAATCATTACTAAATCGGACAACCTACACCCAAGCGTCCATTCTATTGACGTCCAACGAAGAGGTTCCGTAGCAAAAACATTAAACAGTGATATTTGGAACCATGAGATCTAATTCTCTTACTGCTTCGTCATATGACGATAATGAGAGCCTTTCCACACAGCATTTTGAGGTGGCCCATTTATCTAAAGGCTGAGGGACACTTAGTGATATGATAACGGGGCGATTCTATTGGGATGATGAAATAAAACAGCCGGCTTTCAATGTTCGTTAAACATTGATGAAATATATTTTTACGTATTATTTGCAATGATAGGTACAAATGCTGTGTGTGCAGAATGCACGGTACGTAAGACGGTAAAATAATGTACGGTACAGTACACATCCTTTATCTCTAATTGGTTTATCCTCTAATTGGTTGACATCTAATCGCTTTCTTGGGCATCTTAACCCGCCTTTTGATTCCCACAAACTTGGTACAATGCAAAGCCTGTTTTGCTCTTTCTTTTTTTTTGCTTCTTATAATTTTAAATGGCATATTTTCCTGAAAATAAAGTGAAACAGGTATAATATACAGAATACACTAATTATACACACATCAAAAAAGTCTAAGCTACATGGTTTAACACACGGGCTTACAACTTTTGAACGATTTTTACTATTGTAATGTGTTTATATTTCTTTTATATATAATAACTAAGCATTTTTGATGCATTAATGACTAAAGCAACACAATCTTTTTTTTTATTTTTGTTAATCACAATAAGTAACAATATGTGTTCCGTAACGTACTTAGTATAAAATAAAGATAAAACGAAATTAAACTTTTCATGTTTTACAAAATTAAATAACGATTTTTTTTTATTATTTGGTAATTCAGTACAAAGTGTGACCGCCTCTGTTGTTTAAAACTTGTCGGCAATGCTTCTCAACGAATTTATAAGATTGTTTATCTGATCCTGCGGCAATCGCTCCCAATGGAGTTTTAACAAGTCTTTCAGTTGTTAGGTTTTCGATACTCTGTCCAGCCTGGAGCTCTAGAACCCGTCTCTGGAGCATGTCCCATGTATGAAAAATCAAAAAAAAAGAGTCATTTATTCAAACTAGGCTGAGAATCAGCACTTTTCGAACGTCAAAAATTACATAAGACAGTCCCCCAAAAACGCCCACCCTTCTCCACTTCCTAGTGCTTTAGCTGGGAAGAAGTTCAGATATAAAACTTGAATCTATACAATAAAATGTAAAAGAATTTTCATTACGCAACACAACATTAAATTAAATTATTTGCATTATGTTAGCTAGCACACGCCACTATACAAAAAAAAAAACATATAAAAAACTATACTCAAGCAGAAATAACGTAAGCAGAACGTACCTAAATAAAAGCCTCCAGGCATAACGGGCGTGATGCTGGATGGGATTGAGGTCTGGCGATTGTGCAGGCCACGGCAATACCCAGATGTTTTCCAATGCCAAGTACTCTCTGGTCCTCCAAGCTGTGTGCAAACGCGCATTGTCATGCATCAGCGAGAAATCTGAGCCAAAGTTTGTGCAAATGGGTAAACATAAGGCCCGAGGACATCTTCACCGTAACTTTCAGCGTTCATATTGCCATCCACAAAATGAGCTCAGTTCGTCTGTTCTTCATAATACCCGCCCATACCATCACTGTGGAGCCACTGTAAGGGTGCACTTCCTGGACGCATCTCAGCCAATCAGCATTTCCGGGATGACGACACACTCTTACCCTTCTCGTATCAGGCCTAAATCCAAACTGGGACTTATCGCAAAATAAAATTTTATCCCATTGCTGGGTCCATGTCAAGCCATCCCTACACCATTCGTTTCATCAGGCGCGATTCCCATGACGTATAGGTGGCCACCTAATTGAGCATCGTGCTCGTAGGCCATATTCATGCAGCCTATTTCTCACGGTTTGGTAGCTAACAACAACACCGCTTGAGAATTGTAGTTTTAAAAACCTATCTCCCGGGCGGTTAACATCAGCTGACGTCTTGCAGTCAGTTGTATGTATCGGTCCTGTCGAGCAGTTGTACTCCTTTCACGTCCTGGGTGCTGCTCAGCAGGATCCTCTGTATTAACGTAACGCTGCCAAAAAAAAAAAAAAAAACACGCTCCTATTGACACTAAAATGCCAAGATACCTGGGACTGATTTCTTCCTGCTTGTAGCATTCTTACAGCTCTCTGCATCATTTCATCAGCAGTCAAATGACGTCGCTCCATGATATAAAAAACGACACACCACTAAATTTTTCTAAAACTTTATATCTCAAAATGATAAAAGTGAGATAAATACAAATTTATCAAGCAATGAAAACATATGAAATCGGGAAATAATAATTAGCTTTTATTTTAATAAAACAAAACACAATCGAAAAGTTTATATTTTTAAAATCAGTCAGTATATGTTTCCGGGAACAAAAAGATTGTATACCAACCTACTTTGTTAAGAAAAAAATAAAGTATCAATTAATAAAACATGCAGTTTCTGTAAATGATGCGTGTTGCTTAGTCTTTTTTGATGTGTGCACTTTACAATAAGTTTACTTAGGTATAAAATAAAACAGATAACTTTTTTGGTTTTACCAGTACGTAACGAACGAGAACGACAACGACGGCAACGCGAGCGAATATTAAAAATAACGAGTCCGAATTTCGCGCAGAAGGCTGCACAGTTACATTTTTTAGGAACCAAAAAGTGACATAAAGTGAGTGAGAGTGATAAAACATACGCGAAAGTTCGTGGTGCCTATGTTCAGATTCGCCAAGATATATTTCGGCCGTACTGTACTATGTGCTATCAAATAAACAAAACATCATGGTCTAGCGTAGAGATGAAATAGCCCACAATCATTGTATCGTCGTAAAATCGTTTAGCAAAGAAAGAGACGACTGCTAGAACCAAAGAGTATCTTATATACCTAGAACCGTACAAATAGTAGATTGTACAACAAGTACATAAAACAAGTCACCTATCCAAGACGTCAATCCGCCCAAGTGCATACTGCACACATTAAAGTTAAGTATAAAATATATTTTATGAAAGAGTTATAAACTCTGCTTTTCCCTTCGATTGCGAGTAAATCGAACAGTGATATTGCAAGTTATCATCTTAAGTTTTAGTTTAAATTAAATTGGGATAATTTCTCTACTTTTTTACCTGTCTACATAAACATTAGGCATGTGGAGGAGATCTATACTGTCTAATCACAAGTGCATTTTTAATAATATATTATTGAGAAAGTGAGGAAGGGATCAAAGTCATCTTGGTCTCAGGGTTTTTTATTTCTTTTAAGTAATTCTGAAGAGCATTATAAGTTATGCATAGAGAACTAATATACAGCCTAAGTAATAAAAATATTATATTTTAAAGCTGATTAAAAACCAATAGCTGAACAATATATTCATTAACTTAGTACAGCTACTCAGACTATAACACTCACCAAATATCGTTTAGGCTGTTTAGCAAATTATCACCATTTTCAAATGTATAAAAACCAAAATTTAAAGTATAATATAATTAATGGAATATTTTGCCGTTTTGATAGATAATGGTACGGAACCCTTCTTGCGCGAGTCCGACTCGCACTTGGCCGGGTTTTTTTTTATAAGGACTGTATAAGCGCTTATACAGCCTGAATATACAGCTTCTATTATAAAAACGAACTTAAATACTGCTTATATACAGCTTGCAATACTATTTGGCTCTTCTCTGTTATCGACATCGGCAGACAGTGCATGAGAATTTTATTTTTAACCAATGAAATAAAGTAAGAGGTTCTCAATCCGACGCGTATATTTATTTTCATCGCCTTGATTCGACCCAAACTACTATAAAATTAACCCGTTTCACTAATTCAGCCTATATATTTATAGTTTTCCGTGAAAACGTTGAATCATCACTATTTAATAAAGGTTTTCTTGCTAAATAATAATGATTCATGTATATGGGTAACAGATAAACATCCAGGGATACGGAGAATTAATTTCAACCTCCATAAATTCATGATTTTAACGAAAATAGCTGTGAATATATTTCCATGCTATTATAATATTATGGCATCCGCTGTGTACTGGCGTGCATTGAGGATAGAAATAGGTTACCTCTGACTCTCAAACGTGGGTGTAAGAAGTGTCAATGGTTTTTATCAAAAAACTGGTTCGTGTCAATGGTTTTATCAAAATACCACTTTCATGCTTATAAATATTGGAAAGTTATGGAACGAAAATAATTTAAATTGCCAAGGGATATTTAAAAAGGCTCGCCCCTATTACATGGGACTATAAACATAACTGGTGAAATGTGGGTATACTATAGGTACACCTCTGCTTAACCCTTCGGGGATTACAGGCATGATGTTATGTTTATGTGATATTTAAAAAAACTTTTAGTTGTCGCTCTTTTTTTTAACAACATTGTATAAATGTTGAAAAATTAAATTGTATGCAGTTCCTAAGATGAACTGCATTCTTCTGTAGGTGTGTGTGTGTGTGTGTGTATGTGTGTGTGTGTGTGTGAGTGAGTGAGAGAGAGAGATTGTCTTTGTTCTGATTTATCTGCCTATAGATCGACAGCATTCGGTTTTGGCTTACTCCGGGTCTTTTTGTCGATTATTTTGTTAGTTTTTAATGTTACATTTTTTCAATCTGCCTAGCCTTTTTCCAACTATGTTGGGGTCGGCTTCCAGTCTAAACGGATGCAGCTGAATACCAGCATTTTACATGGAGCAACTGCCTATCTGACCTTCACAACCCAGTAACTGGGTAACACGATACCCCTTGCTAAGACCGGTAGTAACATTTTTTTGGCTTCTGACAACCCCGCGCAAATGACTGTCAAAGATCAATAAATGACAGCCAGGACCAATGGCATAACGTGCTTTCTGAGGCACGGAGGAGTCTGGTCACCCATCCACGGACCAACCCCGGCAAGCGTAGCTTAAACTGATGGATTGACCCGTGCCCTAACCTAGCCACGGGCTTCTTAGTTCCATTTTTAGGGTTCCGTACCTCAAAGGAAGAAATGGAACCCTTATAGGATCACTTCGTTGTCCGTCTGTCTGTCTGTCAGTCTGTCAAGACCATTTTTCTCAGGAACGCGTAGAGGTATCAAGTTGAAATTAATATCAAATACGTAAGTCTATGGTCCCTTGAAGCTCTAAAAAAATCAAGCTTCCAAGTCAACGCAATAAAAAAATACGGCGATAGAAGCGACATTATCCTAGTGTGGGGCAACGTTTTTTTTTTTAAAAAAAAAAGGATTATTGCGACATATTTCGATACTCGCAAATAAATCAAAACCTATAGGGTACTTCCCGTTGACCTAGAATCATGAAATTTAGCAAGAAGCAAGGTCTTACAGCACAAGTATAGGAAAAAGTCCTAAAATTGTAAATTTGTAGTTTCATCACATAAAAAAAAATTGCGAATATCTCGCACATTAATCAAAACCGATAGGGTACGTCCCGTTGACCTAGAATCATGAAATTTGGGCAGAAGCAAGGTCTCACAGCACAAGTAAAGGAAAAAGTCCGAAAATTGTAAATTTGTAGTTTTATCACATAAAAAAAAATAGCAAATATCTCGCACATAAATCAAAACCTATAGGGTACTTCCCGTTGACCTAGAATCATGAAATTTGAGCAGAAGCAAGGTCTCCAAGCAAAAGTCCGAAAATTGTTCATTTGTAGTTTAACCACATACAAAAACATTTTTTGCGATTACAAACTTAAATTTTCAGTTGGAAAATTGACCGTGGCATATATCGATGTATGGGAGAACATGTTTTTCAACTACAATGTTAAGTTTGTTTTAGGGATAAATTCATCCTAACTACGGAACCCTTCATTGTGCGTGGTCCGACACGCACTTGGCCGGTTTTTTATAGTTTGTATTTCCTGTGCGCGTCGCAATTAAAATACAATTGTTGTTTCCTTCTTTTCGTGAAAAAGAGAAAGAGAGATCTTCAGTTCGCTGTGCATTAAGCCTACTATCCCATACCAACATTACGTTAGAGACATGAATGAAACTAGCGGAACGAATTTATTACATAATTCAGCGTGTCCCGCAGCCACTTGACACCGCTACCTACATTATTAAACACCCCGAATTGCCTTACACCGTTGAATAATTCATGACTATATAAATATTGGAAAGTTATGGAACGAAAATAATTTAAATTGCCAAGGGATATTTAAAAAGGCTCGCCCCTATTACATGGGACTATAAACATAACTGGTGAAATGTGGGTATACTATAGGTACACCTCTGCTTAACCCTTCGGGGATTACAGGCATGATGTTATGTTTATGTGATATTTAAAAAAACTTTTAGTTGTCGCTCTTTTTTTTAACAACATTGTATAAATGTTGAAAAATTAAATTGTATGCAGTTCCTAAGATGAACTGCATTCTTCTGTAGGTGTGTGTGTGTGTGTGTGTATGTGTGTGTGTGTGTGTGAGTGAGTGAGAGAGAGAGATTGTCTTTGTTCTGATTTATCTGCCTATAGATCGACAGCATTCGGTTTTGGCTTACTCCGGGTCTTTTTGTCGATTATTTTGTTAGTTTTTAATGTTACATTTTTTCAATCTGCCTAGCCTTTTTCCAACTATGTTGGGGTCGGCTTCCAGTCTAAACAAATGCAGCTGAATACCAGCATTTTACATGGAGCAACTGCCTATCTGACCTTCACAACCCAGTAACTGGGTAACACGATACCCCTTGCTAAGACCGGTAGTAACATTTTTTTGGCTTCTGACAACCCCGCGCAAATGACTGTCAAAGATCAATAAATGACAGCCAGGACCAATGGCATAACGTGCTTTCTGAGGCACGGAGGAGTCTGGTCACCCATCCACGGACCAACCCCGGCAAGCGTAGCTTAAACTGATGGATTGACCCGTGCCCTAACCTAGCCACGGGCTTCTTAGTTCCATTTTTAGGGTTCCGTACCTCAAAGGAAGAAATGGAACCCTTATAGGATCACTTCGTTGTCCGTCTGTCTGTCTGTCAGTCTGTCAAGACCATTTTTCTCAGGAACGCGTAGAGGTATCAAGTTGAAATTAATATCAAATACGTAAGTCTATGGTCCCTTGAAGCTCTAAAAAAATCAAGCTTCCAAGTCAACGCAATAAAAAAATACGGCGATAGAAGCGACATTATCCTAGTGTGGGGCAACGTTTTTTTTTTTTAAAAAAAAAGGATTATTGCGACATATTTCGATACTCGCAAATAAATCAAAACCTATAGGGTACTTCCCGTTGACCTAGAATCATGAAATTTAGCAAGAAGCAAGGTCTTACAGCACAAGTATAGGAAAAAGTCCTAAAATTGTAAATTTGTAGTTTCATCACATAAAAAAAAATTGCGAATATCTCGCACATTAATCAAAACCGATAGGGTACGTCCCGTTGACCTAGAATCATGAAATTTGGGCAGAAGCAAGGTCTCACAGCACAAGTAAAGGAAAAAGTCCGAAAATTGTAAATTTGTAGTTTTATCACATAAAAAAAAATAGCAAATATCTCGCACATAAATCAAAACCTATAGGGTACTTCCCGTTGACCTAGAATCATGAAATTTGAGCAGAAGCAAGGTCTCCAAGCAAAAGTCCGAAAATTGTTCATTTGTAGTTTAACCACATACAAAAACATTTTTTGCGATTACAAACTTAAATTTTCAGTTGGAAAATTGACCGTGGCATATATCGATGTATGGGAGAACATGTTTTTCAACTACAATGTTAAGTTTGTTTTAGGGATAAATTCATCCTAACTACGGAACCCTTCATTGTGCGTGGTCCGACACGCACTTGGCCGGTTTTTTATAGTTTGTATTTCCTGTGCGCGTCGCAATTAAAATACAATTGTTGTTTCCTTCTTTTCGTGAAAAAGAGAAAGAGAGATCTTCAGTTCGCTGTGCATTAAGCCTACTATCCCATACCAACATTACGTTAGAGACATGAATGAAACTAGCGGAACGAATTTATTACATAATTCAGCGTGTCCCGCAGCCACTTGACACCGCTACCTACATTATTAAACACCCCGAATTGCCTTACACCGTTGAATAATTCATGACTATGGGAACCTTACATGATATCGCTGTTTCCGAACGTAATATTATGTATGAACTAATTAGTTAGATTTCTCCTAGCAGCTCCTCCAGCTGATTTATGATTTGTTTAGACGGTAGCATACATGGTCAGCTTTATTTCTACATCCGTCTGACCTTAGCAAAATCGTGGGCATTCGTGATGGTCTAGTGGTTAGGCCTCGCCTCTCATGCACGAGGATATGGCACAAATTACCAGATAAATCACTCCATGTACTTACGCGCGCTAACTACCTACCGGCCGCCGGGTCGCACGCGACCCATTTCTCAGTGGGTTGCCGACAGCCGCGTGCCGCGCGCGGCTCGGCGGTGCGCAGCTAAGTAGCAAAACTCACATTACGCCTGTAAAGTTAGGTACATTTTCATTCGGAGACTGAAATATCCGCCTTGAGCGAGAATGGTAAACAATGTTCATGCGTATTACATGATTTTGCGCTGCAGTCAGTAATCATCATCATCATTTTAGCCGAAAGACGTCCACTGCTGTACATAGGCCTCACCCAATGGGGGTGGAGGGTTTCCATAATCGCCACGCTTAGCAGGCGGGTTGGCGATCGCAGTATGGTGTTAAAATGCATAGAGAACGCTGCTGCCCATTCGGTAGTAAGTCCCTTAGTCGCCTTTTATGACACCCACGGGAAGAAATGGAGTGGTGCTATTCTTTACGTCCGGCACCACACGGAACAGGTAATTAATAGACTGGTATTATTATTTATCGAAGGTGAGTGGCTAATACGGTAAAAGGATTAAAGACCTGCGCGCCTACGACGGCCGCTGCGACTACAATAAGAATTGTTTCATGTATACGTGCAGTGTGTGCACTGCACACATCCAGTCAGACAGATCTGGCACAGGATCGTCTATTCAGACTAATCTCTGCATGTATGGTAACCTTTAGAATTCACCTAGTTTGCTGATTTATTACTTCTTTTTGGAGTATGGGAAGTTACACAAACACATTTGTTTTTTGAAACTAATGGTAAGCTGACGTATCGAAACCTCGCTCTGAATATTAATTCGACCTTCACATGAATTTGTTAGGCCTTATCTTTTGGCAGTTAGGTGAATTACTTTGTGAGCTGAATATATTTTCTTATTAGTGTAGGCCTAGACAAATTTTGGTCTGTTTTGTCTTATTGAAATAGTCATAGTCTTCTTCTTAGCGTGAATAACACACAAAATTCAGTTTTCAAAATATAAATACATATTCTTAACAAAACAAGAAGCAATAATGGGTTATGACACTTTCCTCCACAATAGGCTTTATCGCTATCTCCATTCTCTATTGTGCAAAATAAGCCCAACACATTTCTATACCCGGAAATCGAACCGCAAAAAATATTCCGTGTCCTCAAATACGTAAGCCTTTGAGCCGCTGCGCTGGTGTCAATGAAAAGCCAAGAGAAACTGTAGCGCGTTATGTTAGTAAAGGCCTCCTCCCTTTTCCTCCGAAACTCTCTATATGGTGCCTTGAAAATCAAGTAATCTCCTGCTGTACCGCATTAAACAAACAAAAGAAGAGATAGCTCTTACTTACTAAACAAACAAAGAATGAAAGGAAATACATTCATTTAGGACAGACTTAAAGGCACTCCGGTTCTGTGCTTCCCGCATCCAGCGGTTACCTGCAGCCTTCACAAGGTCATCGGTCCACCTAGTAGGAGGCCTAGTAGGTGGCGGTGCTTGGGGGAGGCCTATGTCCAGCAGTGGACGTCTTTCGGCTGAAATGATGATGATGAAGGCAATCAATACAATATATTATACTACAAGTAAAAAAAAGAATTAATAAAAGAAAACAAACAAAAAATGTAATATATTTGCAGGAAAATGTGCCTCGCGGCTGGGTCAACTAAGCCAAGTTCAGCAAAAATGCCACACAACTAGTGTCTTTTTTTTTTTTTTTTGGGTGGGAAATTATCAAATAACTTCTGCCGCTCTGGGTGGAGCGGGATGGGAGTGTCAGACTTTTACTGACTAAAACCCACCCGTGTTTCTTCAGATGCCTGTGTGCCAGGGCCACGATATCCCTTTCGGACAGGCTCGTAACCCTGGCAGGCATTGGCCCTTTCAGACCCCGTCAATTGGTGCTGACGTCTCTTTGAGGCGCGCGTGGAACACAATGCGCCGTCGACCCGGGCTTGGTCCTTATCGGACGGCGAGCTACCCATCGCTCACCGTCGGCAAGCCCGCGCCTACGGTGGCCGGGAATCGGCCTGCGATTCCCGACGCCCGGGGCGTCTCCTGCGGCGACTAGGGGCGCGAGGGCATTGAACACAACTAGTGCCTGACGCTGGTTTTCAACTAAACCTGAAAGAAGCGACAAAGTAGCTGACAAAGTAGCGAAACTTGCAAGTGACCGCTTTAAATAGACGAGTATTTATAGCCGCACTTCCAAAACGGTTTGTCTCTCTTTAGCTTGGGTTTTTCATATATCTTCTGAATACATACTTATTCGCAGAGTTAGGAGAAGGTGAAGCGGTAATGGGTTGCAATAAATAAAGCAAACACAACAGCTTACGTTATAGAAGTATTATATTGTCCAAGAAAAGTTCACAGATAGAAAAGAGTTCGCAGAACACAGATAGTAAAAATAGAAGGCGAAGTGAAGAGCACAGAAAGAAATGATACCGGTCGCTAGCGCACATCGCTCTCGCTCGTACGAGTACAGCATGTTTCATCTAGGATTTGTATATTATAGTGCTATTTAGTATAACCGTGCCTATCGTTTCTTTCTTGGCCTTCTATTTTTACTATATGTGTCCTGCGAACTCTTTTCTATCTGTGAACATTTCTTGGACAATATAATACTTCTATAACGTAAGCTGTTGTGTTTGCTTTATTTATTGCATCCCATTACCGCTTCACGCTTAAGGGGGATGCGCTAAGGTAGCCCGCGAAATTCAAATTTTATAACGTTTTTTTGCAATTTGCAGGTCAGTAACAGGATGTATGTTGATCTAAATATGATTCGCGGACGTAACAAATATGGCTTTACAGAATTATAATCATTAGAATCGGCATTACAACTCTCAAAGTTCATAAAATCCTACTGAATGATTATTTCAGAAATATTAATTCAATAGGATTTTACGAAGAGGGTTAGTTGTACTGCCGATTCTAATAATTATAATTCTGTAAAGCCATATTTGTTACGTCCGCGAATCATATTTTTTCTTTTTTTTTTTTTTTTGGGAATATAAACGGATACACATTACAATGTTATGCTAAAGAACTTAAAACTAAAATAGGAGTATAAATGTATAACCAACAACATTTTCCACATAATATGAAAAAAAAGTTGAACAAACACGAACGGCGTGCGATATAAATTACCCACAATGAGTAGAGAGTATGGTTAAAATTAAATATAAAAAATAAAACTAAACTTAAATTTAGATCAACATACAACCTGTTACTTACCTGCAAATTGCAAAAAACGTTATAAAATTTGAATTTCGCGGGCTACCTTAGCGCATCCCCTTTAATGTAGCAGAATTTGGAATCAGGTTGATTGTTAAACACGGTGTAATCGACGTGCAAACTGTTACCCATGATTCTAGACCCCCAAGCGTTTAAATTTTAGTAGGTTAGTTAAAATAAAAATCTGTTTCATACAAAAGTGCAGTAACCGACGAAAAAATTCTACGCTGGTGAATTTATGGTAATAGTTTGCACGTTGATGTACAGTCACGGGTGCGTACATCGGACCAAACATTATCCCGTACTCAGATGACCATATCTGTTTACCGTCTGTTTTTGCGTCGACCAATAAACGGTGGGCCCAAATGTAATAAGTTGAGATATGATTTAGAAATTTGAGACGAACTGTAGGCTGCTGTGCTTAACGTGCGCCCAGCTAAGGTACATACGTGAATTGTGCAGGTGGTACTATGGTCTTGATCATGTTGTTACCACCTGCACAATTCCTAGACGTCTTTTTAATTACAATAGAAGATGTATAAAACACCATATTAAAACGATTTTTTATTTTATTTTAGACATCCTTTCCTTTTAATAAGTTATTGACGTTCATTTATATGATTTTTCATTCATTTTCTACTAAATACTCGTATAATAAACATTGATGCAAAATAACATATTTTGCACCTCAGGAATCAGCTGTTAGTTAAATATTGGTATATGACCTCACTTTCACTTAATCTCTTATAACTCTGTTCTTAGATTGACAAAATCCGCAGAATTTTCAGTGAACAGTTACAGTATATGTAAGCTATTAATTGACACCATTTTCACCTTTTTACACCTAGTTGCAAGATTGTATGAAATCGTTTCCGTCTCCTTTCTCAGGCTCTGTTACAAAGTTCAATATTGATCACACATGTCTGACCACCCTTTATCCGGTTTCTTTACGGTATCAGCAAAAATCTGATGCGATGAAACTATTGGTTGATGACCGTAGGTAAGCGTTACCATAGCAACCGAGCGCTGGTAGCAGGAATAGTCCTTACGGTGATTCGATGTACCTACGCATCCGTGACTGTACATATACCGATACGTCAATATGTACGTCGATACAGCTTATATTGTCAACTCAAAATGTCACTGAACATAGTGTGTAAGTCAGCTGTTCAGCCAATTGCTTAGCCACTTTGCCAATTGAGTCTTCAAAATGCTGTATATATGTAGATAAAAGTGGCAGTTTTCCAAAATTTTAGGTGTTCTGTGGCCTTTTACCAACAGTTCTGGTTCCCACTAGGTATATGTTTCGGAAGTTTGGCCCAGGAAATGCAATGTCTCAAGTTTTGGCGTTCGGACAAAAGCGAAAGTAACTATACCAGGTACCTATCTAATATTTTGTATAATAAGTTGTGTAGTGTATTCTGTTTCTTACCCGCAATAAAAACATACAACATAACATCACGCCTGTAATCCCCGAAGGGCTAAGCAGAAGTGTAACTTAGTTATGTTTAAGTTCAGTGTAATAGGGGGCGAGCCTATTGCTTTGAGCCGGGCACAAATCCAAGCTCCGGGCTGCTGCTGAGAAATTCCTGACGGAAAAAGCCTGCGATCATATTTTCTGCATTCTTAAAAAAGTAATAAGTTTGTATTGAAAATTCTACTTAATTATGGAAACAATATTGTGAATCGATGCCATGGGTCGCCCGAAATTCTTTTTTAAATTGATCTTGTAACCTCCCTCAGCAAGATTTTTATACAAAAAATGTTAAATATGAATATCGATTTATTTATAACATTTCACAGAGATCGCAAAGGTTACATTTATCCATATTTAGCACTCAAAAGGTCAAATGATTTATAACACCATCATTTAAAATCTGGTAAATGTTTTCTGGTAACCTATAATTACCACCTTGCTTCTTTAAAAGCAGTATACAATTTGGGTGATTTAGTGATGGCAGCATTATATTGTAAGCATAAATATCTTACAATACGCTACTACTGACTGTCATAATTTCCTAAGGGAAGCCGACAGGAATCGGGTTATTGGTTAGCTGCGCCCCTGTACGCTAGACTCAAAAGCGATTTTCTCCTAAAGTATTTAACATGGATAACTAGAAACCACACGACATCATGCCTGTAATCCCCGAAGGGTGAGGCAGAGGAGTACCAATAGAACACCCACATTTCGCCAGTTATGTTTAAGTCCCATGTAATAGTGGGCGAGCCTATTGCCATCAACCGGACACAAATCCAGAATCCGGTCTGCTACGAATTCCTAATGGAAAATCCCAATAACACTTTGCCCGACCTGGGAATCGAACCCAGGACGTTATGCTCAGCAGTAGCGTTTGCGACCACTAGACCAACGTGGCAGTACCTAATCAGTAAAGTATATGGCAGAACTATTGCACAGTATAAATATTGGCAGTATACTAGGCCTAAAGCCGAAAATACGTTCTGAACATATTGTAATTATAACTTACAACAATATAACTCACTCCAACGACAATACTGTCTAATTGAACAGTCTTTAGTTTTTGGTCTCAGTCTCGGCCCACAGTACACCACCGCAGACCAAGACATGGGTCTCGATCTCTTGTCTCTGTCTTGCGTCTCAGTCTCCGGTCTCTGTCGCCGCGCAAACCACCACCTTTATTGTTGAAATAATTGCCTACTTTGGAGCGTTAAGGCACGGCGACCACTCCTCTCGACACGGCAACTGCGACTGACAGCAGCACCGCGACAACCGCTTTGGGGTCTTGTCAATGAGTGCGTCTGTGTGAGTGTGCCGATTCTAACGTTTACTACGTAGTTTCAGCACTGTCCATGTTATTATATACTGTGTCTATGGTCTCCTTCTTTTCGTGTCGTCGGTAATCTTCTTAGTTGTTTTTTATATTGTTTGAGCCCAGAAGGTGGCCATGTTGATTGCGGCATCAGTGGCGTTCTTTAGGTCATCCGAGGTAGAAGTGAACGGGCACAGGACATTCCAAGAAGTCGGGCATGGTCTGCCCAGGAGCACTGCACTCACACTGGGTAACTTGTGTCAGATGTTTATTAGGTGTCCATCAGTTGGTCGTCTACGATTTGCTTTCCTAAAGCCAAGTAAAAAAAGGAAAACATATAACCAAACAAAGATGTACTACCGGTTTACTTCTTAAATGCTGCACGTATAAACAAAAAAACCGTCCAAGTGCTTGTCGGACCACGCACAATGAAGGGTTCCGAAGTTGGGATGACTGTATCCCAAGGACAAACTAAACATTGTAGTTAAAAAACATGTAATGGAATGTATGAGGGAGCATTTTTTTTGATGAACTGCAAATGTAAGTTTGTACTCACAACATGAGAGATTTACCATGTTATTTTTAAACCATAGACTTCTTATAGGTTTTCCTGGTATCTATTAAATAATATAGAACTATTCTCTGTTTTATTTTTAAATATTAGGCTCAGCAGGCTGTTTGTGTATGTTAGTTTAAATGTTTGTAAACGCACCCATGATACAGGAGAAATTCCTAGTGTGGGGCAACGTTTAAAAAAAAAAAAAAAAAAAAATTTCCCCGAAATTGACGCATAATAAAAATTCATTTATTTACGTTACACGTCCATATTTGCGTCACAGAAATACATAATATGTGTACTAAATTTCAACTTAATCAGTCCAGTAGATTCGGAGCAAATTGGCTGTGATAGACATACACACGAGTCATCCTGTGTACCTAGCTTATGTTCAACAAATAAAAATATTTGTTTGATTTGATTTGATCCTATAAAGGTTCAATTTTTTCCTTTTGAAGTACGGAACGCTAAAAAGGAAAACACATAACCAAACAAAGATGTACTACCGGTTTACTTATTAAATGCGGCATACAAGAACAGCTTATTTGTGTACAAAGCAAAAGAGATTATACGACGTTCCAACGAATAAGATTAAGTGGCACAGTACCTACTAACATGAGAAAGATCTTTATCTAAAAGTTCGTTGTCAGACAACGGATAAGCGGCGAGAAAGATGGTTTCCGACTTAGAACTAGGCGAGTTTAACCTAAAATTGTTGGGCGAACTAAATCTAATACTAAGTTAGAAGGTTGTGGATACCGATTTCGTATAATTTAATTGTGGAAATGGGATTTGCCATGTATTAAGAGATAGATGACAAATACAATCCCCATTTCTTAGAAAAGGTAGGTATTAACTAAATGTCCAAAGGGACTATTAGTTACTAATAATACCTATTTTTTTAACCGATTTAAAAAAAAGGAGGAGTTTCTATCTTCCTCTTCATCGTTTTTTTTGTCAATTCTGAACCGATATTGGAAATTCTTTTTTTATTTTGTAGAGTAAGTTTACGCGGTGGTCCCATAAAAAATTTACTGACTTTGCTTGGATAGTTTTTGAGGAGCTTGTGGCTACATAATAACTGCCGCACGGGTCGGTCTATCAGGTTAAGCTACGCTTGCCGCGGCTGGTCCGTGGATGGGTGACCATCTTTTCATACCAAGATTCCTCCGTGCCTCGGAAAGCACGTTAAGCCGTTGGTCCCGGCTGTCATTTGTAGATCTTTGGCAGTTGTTACGGGTCGTCAGAAGCCCATAAGTCTGACAACCAGTCTCACCAAGAGATAAGAAAGAAGAAAGAAAAGAAAGAAAATACGTTTATTTGCGGTAAACATAACGCAAAGAAATAAAAACACAAACACGAAAGAACAAGTTGAGGGAAAATATGCGTCACATTCACGCAAAACGGCCATCGCTCAGCATAATGCTGCGACCCTATGCTAGACAGAGCCCCAGCGCTGGTTTTCAGCGACCGCCGGCGTTGACGTGATGACGTCAACCGGTGCAACATAATGAGATAAAAATAAACAAAATAAAATAAATGCAATACTTCGTTATCTATGTATATATAAATATAATATCTAGAATGGCAACATTCAGTAACGTCGGCAATGACTCAAGCGCCGAGCGCATGTTACGCAATCTGTGTGTGCAGCTGTCAGCTGTCATAAAGAATTTGGCGTTTTACGTAATGGTTACATCTCAGTCAGAGAGGGTTACATAATTAAATAACATGGCGCATTATGTAAAGAATGCTAGGATGTTATCTAACAAAGGATTCATTGGGTGACTGGGTATTAAATAAGTATGGTATTTGTACAGTGTTCGTGAAATTTGTATATGAGATATCGTGTTACCCAGTAACTGGGTTGTGTAGGTCAGATAGGCAGTCGCTCCATGTAAAATACTGGTATTCAGCTGCTTCCGGTTAGACTGGAAGCCGACCGCAACATAGTTGGGAAAAGGCTAGGCAGATGATGATGATGCTTGGATAGTTTTTGAGTTTGCTTCAATAACACGTATTTTTCCCAGTTTGCCTATGTGGATGATGATATAATAACTTCCTGTCACTGTTACATTCACGATGCACACATTTTACAGCACGTAGTATTCTGATTTGTGTGGGGTAGGTACCACAACAAAAAGTGAATTAAAAACCTTTTACAAAAAAAAACAACCGACTTTCAAAAATACACTACAAAGTGAAAAGTAACTTTGATTTCGGAAGTCAGTGTCTTTGGATCTGTATTTTAGTTTTTTGCCACCGACTTCTGAAATTAAAGTTATTTTTTACTTTGTAGGTAGTATTTTTTTTGGAAATCGGTTGTTTTTTTTTGTAAAAAGTTTTTTATTTTTCACTTTTTAGTGGGTCAGTTTTTAATTTATCTAAGTTACAATAGCCTAATGTGAACTGCTCATCACATTTTACAAAATATTGCTTTTTCCGATGCTGGGGTGTTAATTGTTGAGGAGTTCTTCTGGTAAGAACCAGGAGAACTATAACTTATAGTGACTTATGCATTGTGACAAGCATAAATTGCTTAGCAACCATAATAAAGTGCCTAATTGAATTGAAACCGTGAAATACTAATTATTAAGTAGTTCCGGTGGCCCTCTGTGGTTTTCCTCATCAGTTCCACTTAACCAAATGGTGATTTCCGAGAACAACTGCACGAGCTACTATAAAAAATACCCAAATCACTATAGCCGTGCCTATAAAATTTGAGGATTTCCCTCGTTTTCCATGGGATTTCCTCATTCTGATTTGGTGGCAATGGGAACACCTCGGGACCATACCCTTTCAAATTTTTTTTTTTTTTAATTCGGTGCACTATTGACGGAGAGATTGGTGAAGATACATAGAAAAGAAAGAGAAAAAAACATGCGGGGCAGTCTTTCGGGACTGCCGATAGAAGTGAGCCGCTAGTTTTTACTTCTATTCAATATTTTCCTTGATTTCTTTCATTTCAATTCTATATTTTCCATGATTTTTGATCACCCAAAAAGTACACATATATAAGGTGCTAACAAATTAGGTACCAATACTTTTAGAGCTGATAGTACTCGTCTCTAGGAGTAGACTTAAGTATGAAACATTGAAAAGTTTATGTTACTTTTTGGAGATAATTAGGGAAACAACGTTACTGCGTAAAAACACCCTGTTAATAGATAGTCAACAATCATTGACGTTAGTCACAAACGACGATGTTCAGAAAGACAGAAAGTGTGTCTTGTCAGTTAAAAGCACAGGATGATTATGTTTGGGCGAAATTTTAATTTATTTATTTTGTTCCGTAAATTAAAACAAAAATATCATATAAAAAGTTTTCTTAATTTCTATATAAAGTTAATTGTTTTGATGTAATGTAACACCTCTTAAAATATTGGTACTTAATTTGTTAGCACCTTATATACACAGTATACATATAGCTCATGGAAAGCGTTCGGTGACGATGACGCGAGTTCCATGATTTTTGTTCACCCAAAAAGTGCTCAACGCGTCTAAAGAAGTTTTCACTTACAAAAAAAAAAAAAAATACAGTCGAACATAAATAATCTCCTCCTTTTCGGTTAAAAATAAAAACTTTTACAAAAATCAGTCTTTGGGGACTGCCGATGAAATTGAAAACTAGCGTTCGGTGACGATGACGCGAGTTTCATGATTTTTGTTCACCCAAAAAGTACACATATAATTATACACAGTATAGTTCATGGAAAGCGTTCGGTGACGATGACGGGAGTTCCATGATTTTTGTTCACCCAAAAAGTGATCAACGCGTCGAAAGAAGTTTTCACATACAAAAAAAAAGAAATACAGTCGAACATAAATAACCTCCTCCTTTTCGGTTAAAAATAAAAACTTTTACAAAAATGAACAATCGACAAAAAAAACACTACAAAGTGAAAAATTACTTTAATTTCGGAAGTTGGGGGCCACAAAACGAAAATACAAAACCTATGACACTGACATCCGAAATTAAAATTGTTTTTCACTTTGTAGTGTTTTTTTTTGGAAGTTGATATAATTAATAGGAACTAAAATATCACTAAAAATCTGTTATGGACGACACTAGATTTAGAGCATTTAGGATTTCCTTCTTATTTACATATTTCTGAAACGGTAGAAAAACATTTATCGATGTGTTACTCCAAGTGTGTGTGCATTACGTACAATTTTCCAATTTTTTCCAGGTTCAACTTGAACCTGGGAAAATAAAAATGTGGCCGTCACGGGACGCCCGGATGAGATGTGATACATGGCGGGAAGTGGGGGGGGGGGCGGGATGCGACGGCGATAATAGAGCGACATGCCGTCTGCCGTCACGGCATACGAGTCGACCTTACCCCCAAAGCGAACCAATAGATGTTTTAAATCAAAAGTCATCTGACGTAGGTTATAAAGTATCAAGCTCATGTCAAGGTGAATTTAGACCAAACGAAGATAGAACCAAGAGCATTCTTGTCTTGATATTCTTATCATTTTAGTATGGATAGGCCAATGAAAGAATGAGTATTACATATACTCATTCAAGAAAGAAAGAAAGAAAGAAAGAAATTATTTATTTGCTGATAATGTAGGATACATATAAGTTGGAATATTTATTAAGTGTCCCGGTACATTTTACCTTACGGCATGCAAAATATTCGGTTTGAATTAATAAAATAGATACAGCTATTACAATTATTGTTAGCCATAGCCGAATTGAACAGATCAGACTAAAAAAAAAATGAATTAAATATAAATCTCTCGCAAATTATACAATCATGAATATAAGCTTAATGTCAAAATATTACAAAGCATTAACAACAATCACAATTATTATTATTTATAGAATTTATATAATCTGATAATGTCAAAATCTGTTATGTCAAATTACAATAGAACAAGAAAAAAGGAGTGTATAAGGAGGAGCTCGTGGCTAAGTAATAACAGCCGCACGGGTGGATCCATCAGGTTAGGCTACGCTTACGTCCGTGGATGGATGACCATCTTTACATACCGAGACTCCTCCGGGCCTCGGAAAGCAAGTTAAGCCATTGGTCCCGGCTGTCATTCGTGGATCTTTGACAATCGTTAGGGTCGTCAGAAGCCCAAAAGTCTGATAACCAGACTTACCAAGGCGTATCGTATTACCCAGTTACTGGATTGCGGAGGTCAGATAGGCAGTCGCTCCATGTAAAATACTGGTATTCAGCTGCATCCGGTTAGACTGGAAGCCGACCCCAACTTAGTTGGGAAAAGGCTAGGCAGATTGATTGGTCTAAACCAACCTTTACAATAATGATAATTATACAAACAACAGACGCAACAAGAATCTTAATATGATATTGGCTTTTGTAATACCATCCTTGCTTTTCCAATGTCCGATAAGGCTAAACAATTGTACAAGTTAGTGATAAGGTAGATACTAATGAACAATTTTGTGTTTTTTCTTCACTGGGCGATGTGGTCGCTAAGCGACAAAGCCCTTTAAATAAATTAAAAAAAAAAAAAAAAATTAATACCTACATAAAATCACGGGCATTATCAACCCCCCACTTGTAAGTAACCCCATAGTAAGTGTACGTACGTCTCCTGTGGGCGCTAAAAGCCTTACGTCACTAGTTACGTCGCTTATCGATATGGGGCAGACAGTACATTGTATTGTGACGTGCGCCACCGTTCACTATGCAGCCACTAATGCTTCTGCGGGAGTAACTTACGTTACGAACGAGATACAACGTCTTTTGTAGGTGTACACGGGTCTATGACGGTATATTTAGAATATACTCCTGTATCACGAGATTGACTCGTGGTTTTAGTTTTTCCGTAGATGTGTACGAGTAGGCTAGCTTTTTGTTTTTTTTTATGTTTAACAGATTTCCTCTCGCTTTCTGTGGGGGTGATTTCATGAAAAGGGACGGATGTGTGTAACAGGAAGGGACAGCTTGAGCATGGAATTAGTAAGTACTTTATAATAGCATGAATTAGTGTACTCATGGAATTAGTATACTAATGGAATTAGAGTCCACATGGAATTAGTAAGTGCTAGGTATATAGATTGTAAGTAGAGGGGGTCGAATCTCAGCCAGTGGGCGACCACTATTAATTAATAATTATTCGAATAAGTGTTTCAGTATTTAGCTTTAGGTCGCTGCTCATTTGCTTATTATCAAGATGAGATGTCAGATGTTACACATCTTATACGACTACTGTAACAACGTGGTGTCAGATTTCTATGCCGTCTATGGGCTTCTGACTTGGCTTCACATGCCGTCGAGAAATATCTCTCAGGCATGCCAGTCATGTCATCTCAGTTTTCGCACGAAGATTTTCTACACCGTCAGAGGTGCGTGACTTGGGTTCGAACTCGAGACCTATGAATTGACAGTCCGACGGACACACCACTAGGCTATCACTGCTTTTAGGATTCTGTAGTCAACAAGGAACCCTTATAGTTTCGCCATGTCTGCCTGTCGGTCTGTCCCTGGCTTAGCTCAAAGACTCTTAGTACTAAAAAGCTGTAATTTGGCATGGGTATACATATTGAATCAACCCGACAAGGTGGTAAAATAAAATCTTTTTTTTTTTTTTTTGTGTTACTCGCTTTCACTTAAAGTGCGGATGATATTTTTTTTTCTCGTCTAACCCATGGTTTTGGGTATCGCTGGATAGGCCGTTCAAAAATATTGCGGGTCTGTGAACAGAAAATATTCTGTCTTTTCGATCCAGGGATCCGTTTGCGTAGTATTAATCTTAAAATGCTATTATTTCTTAGGGTCAAGTGTCTTCCCTGCCCGCTAAATAGTTGTTTTTGGATATGCGAAACATTAATGGCAGTAGTATATATATCAAAATTAAAAGGAAAACTATCACAGCTAAGTAGGCTTTACAAGTTAACGAGTAATAGTCGACTAACAATTTGGAGAATTGAACGTGACGTTTATCGATGTATAGGAGAACATGTTTATCAACTACAATGTAAAATTTTATTTTTGGGATAGATTCATTCCAACTACGGAACTATTCATTGTGCGACACGCACTTTGCCGGTTTTTAGGCTAGCTGTGATAGGTAAATGCGGAAAACTGAGAAGACGGCTAATCGAGATGGATGAATGAAGTTGACATGTTGGTTGGGTTTGGTTGTTTGGTTTGGTTTGTTGGTCAAACAGCGGATAAGGAAAATATTACGTAAGTAACTACTATCGTAAATACTAGGTATATACCTACTGGTGATTCAATTTTATAGGTACTGTGAGCGATGGAGGAGCGCTGACGGTACCAGGATAAATAAAACACTTATTTGTGATATAACTCGAAAACTTATTTAGAATCTTTTAGTTTTTACAATATTACATACATATCACACCTTCCCATGGGACTAGGCAGAAACTAGAGAATGCCACCTGCTACGCTCCTGACACATACTCCTTTTGCATCGTTTACGTTCATACATCTGGTCATACACGCACTAGTACTACGCACCTAAACTTTCTGAAGAACATCACCAATATGGACACTATATGTCCTCCCGGCGTTTCCACTCACATCTGCCTTTTAATTTTTTGTCACTAGATCTTCTTTTATACCACACAAAATTATATTTTATATTATCATGATATATGGCGCCAGTGACAGACAAATTGAACGGAAATCGTTTGGCTTGGTATGGGCATGTGATGAGGAGGGAGGAGGAAATGCATGTGACTAAAAGAGTGATGGATGTAAATTTTTATTGATGGAGAGGGAGAGGAAGGTCAAAGAAAAGATGGATGGATTGTGTGAGGAATGATATGAAAGGGAAGGGAGTGATTGATAGTGATCTTAATGGCTGACGGGGAGAATGGAAGAAGAAAATGTAAGAAAGAAAGGTAGAAAGATGATGATATTATCATGACATGTGCTTGTCAGCTCGGGGGCTCTTTGATCATCATAATCAGCCTATAATGTTCCCACTGCTGGGACACAGGCATCCGCTCTACGAGAGGGAGTGGGAGTGGGCTGTAATCTACCACGCAGGCCTAGTGCGGGTCGGTAGATGTCACATGTCTTCGAATTTTTGGTTCTAGAACATGCCGGTTTCCTCACGAAGTTTTCCTTCACAGTTTTGAGAGCAGTGGTGATGATATTATTTACGCAAAGCGCCTGCTTGGGTTCGATCCCACGACCTACAACTCGTAAGTCAAAGCCATTACCTCTGTTCCACCACTGCTCTCACGGTTCTTTGCTATTTTCTTGTATTCTAAATATAAATTAACGTTTATCTCGTATTCCTGTCATCGACTTAAACTCGCGAAGGTTGCATGCTAACATGTTATATTATTATCCACCAACCCGCACTGTGCTCGCGTGGTGGATTACGGCCCATTCCCTCTAACTGTGAGGAGGCCTGTGTTCCAGCAGTGGGAACATTATAGGCTGATTATGTATATTATTATCCTTTACAGTACTACTTTTATTTTCCGAATAAGTAGCTCCAGGAATTTAGATGCTTAGAAATACGACAACTATAATAATAAGAGCGGTATTTCATGCAGCCGCAAATAGATCGCTACATGAATTATTTTATTCCAAAGAACTGCTCACTGCATCTGTTACATGTTTTTACCCAACTACGACAAACCCGAAAGTAGGGTAATGTTTTATTACAGATGCATTGTCGTGGTTTGCCTTATCTTGGCGCTTCCTTTACGAAACTTCAAGTTTAAAGCTGCTCGGTATTTCAGAAAGTGCCGTTCTTTGGGAGAATTTAAATTGCGTTTACTATTAGTAAAATAATGATGTTCTTGGTTTAAGACCCACGTCCACCACAAAATCACTAAATACGTTTAACTCTAAATATAATTATGTAAAAAATCATTTTGTCTTGGTCATCTTCAAACGATTGACCAAAACAGAATGATGTTTTAAGTTCGATTAGCGCTAAACGTGTTTAATGATTTGTGGTGCAATTGGGATTAAGTACCATAATCAAGACTACCGCTTAACCATTTTATAAAAGGAACCCAATAGATTTTGTAACACATGTAATAAGGGTAGATTACGAGAATGTAGCAATAATTAATATATGTACGTATGTTTAACCAGTATTATCGGTTATCTCAAAGCATAAACCGTTTTTGATTGGAGATTTAATGGGAAAGTGCTTCATAACAGGCAATTAAAAACGATTCATTACTAAATAATTTGGCGTTACAAGTACTTAATACCTACTGCAAAATAATAATGTTATTGATGTTTGAAAGAAGCCTATGCTAATAATATTATTTTAAACATAACCTCGTTGGTCTATAAGTGTTCGTGATGGATATGAAGTTTTCTATAAGATCGGACAGAGAGATATTGGGTTTTTCCATCTGGAATTTTTCAGTTGCAGCCCAGAGTTTGGATTTGCGCCCGGTTGATGGCATTAGGCTCGCCCCCTGTTACATGGGACTGAAATATAGCTAGCAAAATGTGGGTGTAGGTACTATAGGTGCACCTCTGCCTAAACCTTCGGGGAATACAGGGGTAATGTTATGTTATTATTTTCTATTAAATTTTCAATATAGAGCGTTATTTTTGTCATATTCCCATTTCTTACAAAGCTGTGAGGCAGCGCTGCTCCTCCGTATAATTCGTTGTTTATTTATTTCAGATATCGGATTGACGGTATTTCTCGTCCGTTACCCTTTTTACGGCATCTACGAAACTCATATCTTCGGACCTTTTTCACATTTTGACTTCGAATGGAGTCCAAGATATTTTCTGGTGTTATGGCGTTTCTTATATCGTTATTGTGATAAAGATCCTGTCTTTATTACTAGGTTTATGATCTTTTGTTATCACCTACATGTCTAGGCTTTAATGTCTTTATTCTTCTTTTTTCGTATCGTCATACTGGTTTGTTATGTCTGCTATAACGTGATTATACATAAATGTGACTTTAATGTGAGAAATTGTTATGTTGTGATAGCCTCTGATTTTAAGGACCTAGTTCCTGAAAACCTGGTCCTTATTTAAAAAACCTTCGCTTTCCATCCAATCCACCATCTTTATTCTACAGCCAAACCATCTGGCTCATTCATAGCTTTCCAAATCCATAGAGACGCAAGGGCTGTTCGCAGCTCAAACATTTTCCACCGAATACATTTCTAAAAGCTCTCTCAATCCGTTTTTAAGTAGAGAAACTGAAAGGCAGTCACATTATTTTTAGGCATTCGGCCGACGAAGTCATTAAGTTAGACAGCCTATACAGTACACATTGGCCTGAATTGCCGGCTTGTACGACGGAATGAAAAAGCGGTACAGTGCGCAGCCATTCATTTAACTTTTTGGGCTGATTGCAAAAAGTATCGAGTTTATGACAAAAGTTTACCAGAAACATTACTAATGTAGCCGATATTAGTTAGAATTGTTGATAAATTGGTAAAGCGATGAAAGGTTATTCTGCTTTGCAGCTATTTCGTCATCGCTAGCAAAAACAATTGCTATGGATTTCTGTACAGAGTGAAACTACGTATCTAATTTATCCAGAAGTTTAAATATGATTCATAAAAATATATAAAATACCTATTAAGGTAACCTTCCCATAAATGCGATAATTGGACATCTTACTCCGCTCCCACATATTATGTATGTACCTATTCACCGATACGATAGGTAAGGTATCTGAGATATTTCTATAAGATCGTGAGTCGGACATGATATCGTCGCTAAGGTCCTCGTTACGCCTTCACGGCTGAACGCTCCGCATCACAATATGCAGATAGAAACGAACACTTATTGATAATAATCTTATTCCATTCAACGAAAAAGATGTAGGATAAGTTTGTGAGATGGGACTAATTTAGAATGAAATGCGCATTATATGAGAAATTGAGATTTTAGGTAAAAAACTAAACTTGTTTATTTTCCTTGCTTTTTAACCAAGAATAGAACAAGACAAAGGAATACTGTCCCATCTCAAAAACTTACCCTATATAATATTTGTGAGCTTGTAACTTTTACAAACAATATTAAACATTCGGAAGCAGGTGGAGATAGAGAAAGCAATTAAAACTAAACTGAAATTAAAGAAAACAATCAGAGAGAATACTGAATAATTTTTAAGCTATCAAACTGTGAATAAGCCTGGAACAGTGGGACAGACAGGGGCGAGTTAAATCGTCGAAGTTGTCGAGACAAACTGTGGCACCCGCCATTCAAAGCCGAGTCGAACAGCGCCGCAACTTTGAATGAAAGCATTCCAAACTTGTGCGGTCACCGCAGCCTTACTGCCTCCCTCACAAAAAATACATCGTTGAGATTTAGGAAGACGTTGCTATTTCATTTTCGTTCAGTGTGTCATGAGAATTTTGTGGCACAAAGTGACAGTTAGTAAAAATGTTAACTTGGGGTAAGTGATGGTGATGGTCACTTTGTGTTGTGTCATTAGGGTTTATTTCAGAATCTAAGTCAGCTTTCTTTGCTAATCTTTGTTTCGCCCATTTGCAGCTGTTGTCCTTGACATGCGGACGCACGTAAACGCCTCGTCCAGACAAGTTCTTAGACCGGTACACATGTTTAGAATTTATGATTGAATTGGCAGGGCCCGCGGCGACTGGCGTATTTTAGAGCAGAGAGAAAGTAGCAGTAAAAGTAAGCAGTATAATTCGCATTTTTTCGCACATTATTGACGTGTAACATGTTTCCTCTTGCTTCTTCTAAACATCTTTCTTCTGTGGGGGCGATTTCGTGAAAAGGGACGGAAGTGTGTAACAGGAAGTGACACTTATTACCAAGGTGAGATGTCAGATGTTACACATCATAATTATGCGACTACTGTAAGGCTCGCTCGAGTTTTTTTAAGGGATCCGTACTTCAAAAGGAAAAAACGGAACCCTTATAGGATCCCTCGTGTGTCTGTCTGTCTGTCTGTCCGTCTGTCACAGCCGATTTACTCCGAATCTACTGGAGCGATTAAGTTGAAACTTGGACCACATATGAATTTCTGTGACCCAAACACGGACGTGTAACGTTATTAGATGAATTTATTGTGAATATGGGGGTCACTTATGGGGGGGCAAATTAGAAAATTAAAAATTATAAAGTCTTTTCGAGTAGCTTAGCCTCTATTTATACCGGCAATAATAAAACCCTAGGTACGTCTATACATTTTTTTTTAGGCGGAAAATTATCAAATACCATCTCCCGCTCTGGGCGGAGCGGGAGGGCTTGTCAGACTTTTACTGACTAAAACCCACCCATGTTCCTTCAGTTGCCTGTGTGCCAGGGCCACGATATCCCTTTCGGACAAACTCGCAACCCCGGCAGGCATTGGCCCTAACGGACCCCGTCAGTTCATGCTGACATCTCTTTGTGGCGCGCGTGGAACACAACACGCAGTCGACCCGGGCCTGGTCCTTATTGGACGGCGAGCTACCCATTGCCAGCGGGCAGAGCACAGGCGTGCCCAAGACGTTTGTGACAAGACATGATAAATTATGTCACGTCAATTTGTACTAGCATTTTATGACAAAACAGTTTTATCGCTCAAACTGTGATAAAATGTGTGATTCAAGTCATGTCACAGTAGGCCGTGCTCGCCCCGCAGGTATGTCTATACCTAAGGTTTTATACTAAGTTTTTAACGTGCAATAGTTAGGTTCTTCAAATAGTCAAAGTTGTGGCATGGTTTTGGGGTAACTTCACCATCGTTCGTCACTATCCAATATCTCTAACATCACTATCACGTAACACCACAGTGTGTGACCATTAAAATTATGACATTGTTTAGCCCAAGTGTCATTGAAAGACGTATAGAACGTGCCCGCGAATAGTTTGTCAACTATGGCTCAATTAGAGGGGACGGGGCCTGCTGACGATTTCCTCATTATATTCCAAAACTAGCGACCCGCCCCTGCTTCGTGCGGATTTAATTATGATTACGATTTGGCTAAACATATATATTTCATTTCACGGGGTTGAAGCGCTACCGTAGTGCGTCTGGAATGTCCGCTGAAGCTAGGGTGAATGCGTTCAATGCCATTCAGAGAAGCAGAATTGCATCATTCATGTCCCGGGTTGGTACGTGTAGAAACAGTATAATTAAGGAGCTCGCTGATAGGATGTATGTTACCAAGACCTACAAGCGGTGGTTGGAAATAGCCGCGTAAATATTAAGAAAGGTAGGAGTTTGTTTGTATGCCGTTTTATTATATTTATATTTTTGACGTGACAACGTCTTATAATTCGATGGAGCCGGCTGCACGCATGAAAAAACATGACTCATGCGGCGTTACCTCTCATGCGGCGTTACCTCGCTTTGGGGCGTTCCATTTAAGGCTTATAACGTTGTCACGTTCAACTATCGTCAGTAAACGGACTTTACAGACAACCGATTTTTTTTGTATAAAGTTTTTTTTTGTGTTTTTTATCATTATGGTCTTTAATAAAGTTTTTTACGTATTTATAATAAATAAAAATCTTCTATAATTATGTAAGTTTAATATTAAAGTATTACATACAGAAACACCTTCCGGATTTTTTTCTAAATGATGGTGAAAACTGCATCAAAATTCGTTGCGCAGCGCAGTTTAGAATAAAAACGTAGTCACACAGACAGACACGAAATGCGACTTTAATTTATAATATGTATTATACTTACGTATAATATTATACCTAACAAACTTCAGTTTAATGAGATTGTATATGCAGGCGCTAATTTGTTTAAGGCAGGTGTGTCGTGACGAGTTAATTAGTCGAGATAAGCTCCGATGCTTTGAGGAAAGCTCTGCTCTTAATTTTGTAAATGTAGTTTTAAGAAGCAGATAAGTAACTTGCTTCTGGAGATATAACGGATCTTTT
Source organism: Tiliacea citrago (assembly GCA_963921375.1). Classification (NCBI taxonomy): domain Eukaryota; kingdom Metazoa; phylum Arthropoda; class Insecta; order Lepidoptera; family Noctuidae; genus Tiliacea; species Tiliacea citrago. The sequence goes on from OY992781.1 coordinate 18,652,171, forward strand.
AATTTTATTAAACGGCTTTAAGAATACTTACAGGTCATTTTATCTAAGTAGAGTCTGTTATAGGTAGAGATGAGTTGTGAATCAGTTGTTTGACTGAAAGTGAACTACCTTATCTGTCGCTTTAGATGTGAAGAGTAGCAATAACTGAAAAATAATATTCGTACAGTGTTAAGGGAAACCTTATTACAATTGATTACACTTCAGAACGAACACAGAAACTCAATGAAAACTGTGGATACCTACACTTTAGTAAAATCAAACATAAAAGACAGACAGGGATACTTTTAATAAAATTAAAACTAAAACAGCTACCAAATAAAATAAATAAAAATCTTTATTGCAGACCACAGTCATAGTCCGTAAAAAACACAATAAAAAACAAAAACCTAAAGTTACATAACACGAAAAAAAATGACATACAAACGTAAAATTACGCCTTTCTCAAAATGTACGCGGCTATTTCCAACCACTGCTTGTAGATCTTGGTAATTAACATACATTCTATCAGCAAGGTCCTTATAACTATACTGTTTCTACACTTACCAACCTGGGACATGAATGATGTAATGCTGCTTCTCTGAATCACTTTTCACGTTCGCTTCCGCGAACATTGCAGATGCACTACAGTAGCGCTTCAACCCCTTATGGTGTCTGTAGATGTTATTGTACTGAACACGTATGCCATCCCAAGACTTCTTTGTATACTCAGTTCAGAGCTGGCACGTATAGAAATTAATAATAACATATTACAAAAACGAATAAAAATAACTTCAACCCTAAATTTTAGAACAAAAAGGAACTAAAAATAGATTCTAGAGTTCTCTAAAGCCTCTTTCATACATTATTGGAGTGAGAACGTGGTAGGTACAATGCTTTTGGCCCGAGTATTAAGGCGGAGTTCGGTTTTGACGTCCAATATTGAAGGGTCTTTGCTTTGAATATGTTCGTATGTGGTTTTTGTAACCTGCGCTTTAGATTCTGGTCTATGTTTGATTTATTTATACAACCTGTCCCGGATTAAGGCACAATCTCTTAAGGGGTCATTGTACTCATAATTATGAACAATTGTTACTATGGGACCAAACCAGAAAACGCGAAAAAAAATCAGCTGTTCCTTACATTTAGGTTTAAACATATTTATTTCTCATAAGAACTTATGAATAGTTCACTTATAATGAGATACAAAGTTATTTCTTAATAATAATTGCAATATTTGCCTCTGGGGCGATGGTGACGTTAAAGGGTACATACGTGTTTTTTTAGTTTACGCCTAAATATGTTAATATTATTACACTTCTATAAGTCTTCCGGTAAATCATTGAACAGCTGTGCTCCCTCCACATTTTCACGAGTTATTTGAATACAAATGTAGGGAACAGTTGATTATTTTTTTCGCGATTTCAGGTTTTGTCCTATAGTAAAAGTTTATAGTTATAGTTATACATTTGAAAAATAATTTTAACACTACAAAACATACAACGGGCGGCCTTATCGCTTATCTACTTATGTCTGATTTTTCATTAGGGTTTTACTGAAAAGGAAAACATCATATTCATGTTCATATATTTATTTGCATTCCATAATGTTAAAAGGTGTTAAAATGGCTTAGAGCTTTTTTTGGGTGGGAAATTATAAAATAATTTCCCCGCTCTGGGCGGAGCGGGAGGGCGTGTTAGACTTTTACTGACTAAAACCCACCCGTGTTCCTTCATTTGCCTGTGAGCCAGGGCCACGATATCCCTTTCGGACAAACTCGCAACCCTGGCAGGCATTGGCCCTAATAGACCCCGTCAATTCGTACTGTCGTCTCTTTGAGGCGCGCGTGGAACACAACGCGCCGTCGACCCGGGCCTGGTCTTTATCGGACGGCGAGCTACCCATCACTCACCGTCCGCAAGCCCGCGCCTACGGTGGCCGGAGCTCGGATTGCGACTCCCGACGCCCAGGGCGTCTCCTGCGGCGACTAGGGGTATGAGGGCGCGAACCCTGCCTCTCCCTCACGCGTTCCGCCTCCTCCTTCGCGACCATTACTGCTTCGCAGAAGGAGGTGACGACCTCCCATGCACTCTCGCTCCAAACCATGGCCTGAACCAGGGCCGGACGCAAGAGATCGCCGCCGCCCATCGCCTCCGTGGGGACACGGCGGTGCTCCGCCCAAGCCGGGCAGACCACCGTATGCTCCACCGTGTCCTCCGGGCGATCCACACAGTGGTGACAACCGGGCGTTTCCTCCCGCTTTATCCTGAACAGGAACCTCCCGAAACATCCACGTCCGGTGAGGACCTGCATCAGGCGGATGGTGAGGACGCCGTGGCGCCTCTCTAGCCACTCCTCAAAGAGGGGACATATTGCCGCAATAGTGGCGTGCCCAGAAATGGCTTACAGCTAAGGTACAAATGATAAATGATAAATGATTTTTATTTCTGTAAGTAGGTTTGTACAAACACTTTTACACCGTCAATCATATTTTTAAAACTAGATGAGGTCGGCGTTTCCTATCTGGCTACTCTGAGAAGAAAGGCCGAAACAAACTCAGAGGTCACAGTCTCTTTTAAAGTCCAGACATAATCTTGGTCTGATCATGTGAAGGCCATGTAGATTGGTGTCTGAAATGGTCTTTTGAGGAAAGAACCACACAGATTGAGTGGACCTAACCAGTCAGTGCACGCATTTGTCAGTAATCGTGCAGCTCTACTCAGAACTTAAGGAGCTCAACGATGCGACAATCAATACCAAAGAAAGGACATTTGGGTAGGCCGCTTAAATGACTCAAACTGCCAGACCATGATTAACACTAACTGAGAATAAAAACAAAGAGAAAAAAAAAGTACACTTACGGACCTGTAGGGCACAGCAAACTTAATTCTTAAAATAAATATAAAATTAGGAAACAATTAACAATGAAACATTTTGTTAATAGATTATAAACTTTCATTAACATTTGTGATGAGAAAATAAATATATAAATTACTAATATTATTATTATTAAATAAAAAATAAGAACATAACCTGAACCCCCGATCTCTAATCAATGTCTTGTATTAGTCCAAATATCCTGAACATAATTTACAGCCAGACCTTTAGTAATTTGAGAATACTTTGACTTACAATATAAATTGTATCCATTTATTCAGAAATCATTCATTTGGAAGCAAACTTTGTTAGGCAAGTTATTAATTATTGCGCAATATTGTTTGATGTTATCCAAAGCCTTTACATTGTTACACTCGTTATGCTTAGAGAGAAGGCGTTTCCAATTAAACCAAAACCAGTGCTTAATTAATAGCAATAACAAGCTCAGTCGTTTCCTATATTATTAATTTCTGTTTCAACAACACGAGTGCTAATGTAGAGAGTAGACTGTCCCAGATTGATGCACTAAAGGATTTTGATTCTATGTTAGGTACCGAAAGTCCACTGCTGGACATAAGCCCAAGCACCGCCACTTCGACCGGTTCTGTGCTTCCCGCATCCAGCGGACTCCTACGGCCTTCACAAGGTCATCGGTCTACCATTGTGAGGCTTTCCAACGCTATGTGTTCCGGTACGCGGTCGCCACTTCAGGGCCTCAAGTCTGCTATTACAATAGTGTCAGAATGGTCGATCTATGATTTCATAATTGTTGATTTTGACAAGTTTGGTAATCTACTATTATAATGTCGTCATTATGACTTTCCAATGGTCGGCCACTGACACTACATTGAAAGAAATTGCATATATTGGTAATCTCGTACATAATGACAAATGAATGACATTTCTACTAATGGGTTTTGTAATAATGGCAATACGACAATGCCATTATAATAACACAATTATATTACGAAAACATTGACCAACCAATGATCGACCATTATGAATTTACCAGATTACGAACTTTTACTTTTACTTTTTTACAATGGCATGACATTCAATGATGTTGGAATGACTGAATTTATAAAAATAGCAGACTTGGGCCCTAGGACCTTTCGGCCTTATCGGCCATGTGTTCTGTGAGCAATGTGCTACCCACTGCCACTAGTTTGGAAATTCTTCGGGCTATGTCGGTTACCTTAGTTCTTCTCTTCATTTCTGATTCAATCACGTAGGAAAACTCCAAGCATAGCCCTCTCCATTGCCTATAAGTAAGTGATCCATTGTATGGCTAGCTCAAATTCTGTACCGATTTTCCGAACACGAACAACATTGTAAGAATTTAGGTAATAAAAAAGTAGTAGTAAGTAAATGTAGGAAGGTACAGACGGCTACACATCAAGCTATACATTTCCAGTATAAGCTGATCTCGCATTATATAGGATTTCCGTACAATGAGAGGTCAGCGTATACTGGAATATTATGCAAAATATTAATCGAGTTGCTCGTTTTACTTATAAAATTTAAAAGCATTGCAGTGCCCGTATAAAGTAAACAATTTATGTGATACACAATACGCTATAACTTGCATTTCTTTAGAGTCTGCGTTAACTTCGAAGTTGAAGTCGTTATGCACATTTACGAGTGTGAAGTGCAGGCGGAGGCGGCGTCTGTGTAATCACTGCTTATTCCTTCAAGCACAAACTAAGTAGAGCAAAGATGTCCTAATTAGACGGAGCATTTATCAACAGAGATCGTACAAATCCTTCAGCACACAAGTTTGAACTCCGTTAGATACCAACTGAAATAAAATTGAAATAGAAAATACTCGTTCTCCGCTAGAGGTCGCGGCGAGAGCTTCGCAGAGCCCGTTCGTGACATCTTACTTGATTTGTGGATTCCGAAGGTTTTAATTGTATGAAATGTAATCTACAATTCATATACCTCGCGAATGCTTCGTCAATGTTGGTATACGGCCTCTTACGGCTATTAATCTCCAGCTTTTAACGTTATCCCAGCCTAACTGTGATTTATTTCGCTTTATTTACAAAAAAAAACTATTGTAAACGGCTCGCTGTTTTATTTCGGATTTAGTTTAAATGGATTTATTGGCTTGGTAGAATAAATTAAAAGTGAAAAACTAAAATTTATTGTCGTTTGGTTTCGGGTGCTAAATTGTAAGGTAGTGAATTTAATTTAAATGAGCATTAATAGGAGATACGTTTTGAGGCAAACCAGGGAATTTTAATACTAATGTGAAAAGCGGAAACAAACGGGAACGTCTGGAAAACGAGGAATAAAATCATTCTACCCAGAGTTTGAATATAAAAACAAGTTGGCGGCATCTGGAAAAAATACTATTCTAACATGATGAGGCATAAAATCTCACTTTGGCTAATCGAATCCAAATGGCTTTTATACCTGAAGTACCATTGAAAGTATTAATTTCATAGAACGATTAGCACTCCGATGCTTTAATGGCCGTGATCCAACGACCGATGGTCACATCTCCCCAAGCCTTGTAACTTTTAATGGGTACAGCTGTTCCATTAGTAGATAAAGGATGTGAACCAATCTCCAGCAAGATGAATGACCAATCAACTCTTGAACACATGACCTAAAAACTTAACCTTTCTAATGTAACCCGGCACTGATAAATCGCTCAGTAGCCAGTTTTAATACCAATAAAAGTACAAAAGTTTCCGGCTTTACTTCGCAGTCCATTGCGCTAAATTTACATCGCCGTAAATGAATGTAATGTGAACGACCGCAATAAAACGCAATGGAAAGCTCAACCTTTTGACATAATAGATCTCAGGAATACAGAATTAGAAGTACCGAGAAGGGTATGGTACCTACTGTGTAATATTTTTTTTGGAAATCTATTTTTGCGTATTTCAATAGGCTAAAATCTTAATAAATAAATTGTGTTGAATTGTTGGAAGTTATGAGATATAAACAGATGTGTAGTGAAGATTAATGAGGTGTGTTAGTGCTAAAAGCGGTGATGTGTGTAAGCCGAACTAAGCCAGACGGATGCTGGTGTCTACGAGTACTACTCTACACACGCAGTTATTAACTGTTACTATTATTATATTGTTGGAGCAGTGTCGAGATCAGTAGGCTGAACTTGAACTGTTGTTTGTTGCCTTTGCTTCATTACAACTGTCAGAAAAAAGTTTTGCGCAGAATCTATGATGGTCTTAACATAGACTTTTATTTGTTTAAAAATCGAATAAACAAAAAAAACAAGCGCTTTTGTAAAGCCATGTACGCATGAGCGAACAAATATAGTGAACACGAACATCGAACACCGAATATTTGGTTCGTACGTGTGGACGTAAATTAGCAAAGCGAACATGAACACTATACACCGTCCACACAGAAAAATGAAATTAGATCCCCACGAACATTTTTGACGAACATAGTGTTTGATATTTCTTAGCGGTACGCACATGCGAACAAAGTGTTCGATGTTCATTGTTCCTTCATGCGTACACGCCTTAAGACTGGTTTTGGGCGGCCGAATTGTATTAATTTCATGGAACTATCAGACTAAAGTTAGGAATTTGTGTTTTTCTAATCCATTTCTCTCTTAATCGTAAATTGCCAAAATCAAATCATCTATCTTGATGTAATAAGTTTATATCAAGCACTTTAACAGTTGCTGTCCCAAGTGCCCTGTGATACAAGTTACTTACAGCAGCGATGATAGGTCAGAGATAGCAATTAATTTAATGTTAATAGGTAGTTCGAAGATATGTTTGAACTAATTCTCAGTTTTCTGGAAATTTGAATCATCATCATTCTCCTGCCGATATCGTAATTTATTTGGGTTCGGCGCAACATGTTGTTAACATGTCGTTTTCTTCCATACTTCTCTATTAGTTGTCAAAGTCAAAGTCAAACATTGACTTATAGACCTATGGACTTGCCAAACCTACAAAATCAGCGTGACTATCTACAAAAATTGAGCACTTAAAATGGCCGCCTTTCGTAGAGTTGTTACTGCGAGTACGAGAGAGAAAGCAAGCAACTGTTTGACAGCACATTGCCGAGTTTAGTACCACAAAACTTGGCATAAAACATGGCGAACGGTCACGCATAGACATGATTTTGACGTCACATAAAAATGTTGCCTTTGGTCCTTTTTTTTTATTTAGATGTCTCTCTTTACTTAAACAGCTCTTGATTAGTTAGAAAAAACAAAACGCTTTATGACATGTCTGTGTCGATATGATAGATATTTGTATATAACTATTCTTCCTATAGTAGCATATGCCATCTCCATAGTTTTCCTCAATGAAGTCAAATTATTTATTTCAAATAGGCACCTAAACACCTGGAACTTTTGAACGTCAAAATTTACACTAAAATTGAATTGATTCATCGAGACATCGCGGTAGTCTCTCCCTTTCTAGCCATATCATCTATCACACAGTCCAACCATTGTTTCTTTTTCCATCGGTCTTCCGCTAAGCTACTCGTAAAGCCGTCCACTGCATTCATACTCAAAACTTATCTGGAAGTTATTTGAATGTGAATGTGAATTTGGCAAGTTTCTTTTGCAATAACAGATGAAAATGAAGAAGAGGAGCTCTTGGCTAAATAAAAACAGCCACACGGGTCGATCCATCAGGTTAAGCTACGCTTGCCGAGGTATGCCCGTGGATGGGTGACCATCTTTACATACCGAGACTCTTCCGTGCCTCGGATAGCACGTTAAGCTGTTGGTCCCGGCTGTCATTCGTGCATCTTTGACAGTCCCTACGGGTCGTCATAAGCTCGAAGGTGTGACAACCAGTCTTACCAACAGGTATAGTATTACCCAGTTACTGGGTTGTGGAGGTCAGATAAGCAGTCTCTCCATGTAAAATACTGGTATTCAGCTGCATCCGGTTAGACTGGAAGCCGACCCCAACATAGTTGGGAAAAGGCTAGGCAGATTGAGATGAAAATGAAGAGAGGGAAGCACGTATAAGTAAAGCCATTTTAAATTATGTATTATTTAAGTTAACGTTATTATTCCTAAAAGAATCTTTGAAAGTCAGGATGTACATAGATAATTATTTTAATGTGTAATTTTTTTATTTCATATATTTAATTAAATGATAAATGATTTTTATTTCTGTAAGTAGGTTTGTACAAACACTTTTACACGTCAATCATTTTTTTTAAACTAGATGAGGTCGGCGTTTCCTATCTGACTACTCTGAGAAGAAAGGCCAAAACAAACTCAGAGGTCACAGTATGTTTTAAAGCCCAGACATAATCTTGGTCAGATCATGTGAAGGCCATGTAGATTGGTGTCTGAAATGGTCTTTTGAGGAAAGAACCACACAGATTGAGTGTACCTGACCAGTAATTTAATTGTGACATTGGTTAAACATAATAATTCTAATGTATATGTGTAATTTTATTTATTGTTGATTATTTTAATGATGTGTTTTGTTGAATTTTAATTTTTATATAATGTATGGACTATGTCTGAAATAAATGAATAAATAATAATAATTATTATTATGTATATTGAATATAGGTATTTATCATTGTTCAACGGACAAAAACTATAAGTAGCGTGCGAGTTAACAACCCTATAACGGGGGCTGCTATTGCCAAACTAAAACAAAACGAACAAGAATAACAGCGAGCTTCAATTATCAGCATATTCATAGGAAATTACTGCTTGCACTAAAACAAATCGTCCACATAAAAAAAAATATACCATCATCACATGATCTCCTTAATATTCATTTTATCGTCGTAATCACGCCTCCTCCCTCTCCCCCTCTAATACCTAAATGCCAGGATACGGTCACGTCCTCTTTACTTCGTTATATAGGCCAATAAATTAAGAGGCAATTAAAGTGGCCCTCGGACATTGACTGATATACAACCTCTTTGCAACGTTCGCCAGATTGCGTCCACACCACGCGACCGATCTCGAAAAAATGAGCCAGTCAAGCCCCCCCGCACAATTTATTAGCCCCCGTGCAAGTAAAATTAACATTTTCATTTAAAAAAGGCTATTGTGAAATTATAATATTGTTTGTAAGTACCTACTAAACAAAAGCAATTAGGTCGCCTACCGAGGCTGATGCTACCTATTCCCTCATTTTTTTCGAGTTTTAGGTAAAACTTATTTATCTGTAATGCTTTTATAAAAATCTGTCTTTTGTCTGTTTGCTTATAACTTGGGGATTTATTGTTCTTTTGCTGCTGGTTTCATTTATTACGGTCGATTTGAGGCCATATTTTTGGTGAAATAGGTCCTTGAAAAACTTTTTAAGTGTTGGAAATTTTGCGGACTTTGATTTTAAAAGTTTGCTATGACTTCATTGTTTACCCGATCGATGTCTTTGCCACCATTCCAATTGTTTGTTAAGTATCTGAGTCACAATAGGTAAATATTCTAAGCTTTTGTCGAGGTGGTAGGTACACGAGTGGAACTTAAAGCTGTAACAATACACACCTTTTCGTCTTTGTGTGAAGGTACAATTGTATTATTCCTGATTTCCGCTCCAATATCAGTTGACAAGTGTCTGGCTGACTCGGAGCATACCTATCTCAGTTACAGATACAGTTACTAATTGTGACGATTTTAGAAATATAGTTTGGCCTTTCAATAAAATACTACCATAGACTAGGTTAATATTTCTCATACATTCCTCTCACAGAGAGGAGACCTGTTTCCCAGCAATAAAATTATAGGCTAAATAAGCTGTAATGTAAGTACAGTCCTCAAGCGTACGAAGAAACTTTCAAACTTACAAACGCCGTAAAATATCGTTCATATAACCGAAACGTAATTGCAAAATGTAAGATTTCCAAACAGCATCGGCTCCACGAGAATATTGCTTCTGCGTGATACGATTTCGTTCTATCCGCACAAAGTTGGCTAACCGCTGGCCTGCTGATATTACACCCCTATCACAGGCCCGGGGAGTAAAGGCACCAGATAACTGAATCAGAACCGGACAGTCCACTGGGACTACCGTGTATGAAATTCCGAAAATATTATTCAATCCGAGCTCAGGGGGTCTACTCCGAAGTGTTAAACCGAAGTATCGGCCGAACGTTCGGCCGTTGCTTGACTACGGCTAACTATGGCTGCCTACGGCGAAAGAAAAAAAAATAACGACTGACAAAGATATAAGCCAAAGACAAAAATGTGACTTCAAGTCGGGTATGGATTCAAAGTCAAAAAAGGAAACTATGGAAGTTATAAAACGACCGAACATTCGGCCGATACTTCGGTTTAACGCTTCGGAGTAGACTTCCTGTTCATAAATTACCCTAGGCTGATAAAATTTTAGTTTTTCCTAATTAAGTGTATTAGTGTTAAAATCGGTTTCCCCTTTCGTTAGGATACGATAAAAAAATATTAAATAAGAATATGATATCATATTCTTATTTAATATTTTTTTCCTAAATCCCTCTTTGCCTCAGAAAGTGTCCCGTTCAACCCGTGCCTAAGGTTCTCAAGCTCGGATTATTAGTTAACTGTAATAAAATATCTCTCGCCTAACGAGCTTTGCTTCGGACCGTAATGTTTCCTATTAAATTATTAAGAGTAGGTAATTTGTTATGAAGTGGGTAACGACCAATTTGATTAAACGATCTGTGGCCATAACTTTTAAGAACCAAATTTCTGTTGGGAATGTCCAGTGTAGCACATTTATTTGGTAACCCAATATGAGTTGCAAGAATAAGTGAAGAACTCGTGGCTAAGTTATAATAGCCGCACAGGTCGATCCATCAGGTTAAGCTACGCTTGCCGGGGTTGGTCCATGGATGGGTGACCAACTTTACATACCGAGGCTCTTCCGTGCCTCGGAAAGCACGTTAAGCCGATGGTCCCGGTTGTCATTCCTGGATCTTTGACAGTCCCTACGGGTCGTCATAAGCTCGAAGGTGTGACAACCAGTCGGACCAAGAGGTATAGTATTACCCAGTTACTGGGTTGTGAAGGATAGGCAACCGCTCCATGTAAAATACTGGTATTCAGCTGCATCCGGTTAGACTGGAAGCCGCCCCGAAATATTTGGGACAAGGCTGAGATATTGATATTGTTGGGTTGAAAAAAAAAAAAAGAAGAAAGAAAATACGTTTATTTGCGGTAAACATGACGCAAAAAGAACATAAACACAAAAATAAGAAAAGGTTGGGGGAAACATGCGTCACATCCACGCAAAACGGCTATCACTCTGCAAGTTAGTAGTGTACCAACAAGACTGTTTTCAACACGATAGTTTTCGTAAACAAAGTTAACTTAACATGTTCACATGAATAAATCAAAACGACTGAACCTTTGGTTATATTGTTCATTCGATATAACAAAAACAGACTGTTTCTAGTTTACCGATTGTGTTACAAACAGTTCCAAATAAGTTGAATTTTGTTATTTATCGTTTCGATGTTGAGTTATGCGTAGTTTTGATGAATATAATTATGTTATTAGAATTCAAAATGTCTCTAATAAGTAACAACGTAAAGAGAGAATTTCAACTTTATTAATCCATTAAAAATGGTTCTTAAAGGAAAATGAACGTCATTTAAAAATATACGTCCAAAACCAACAGTTTTTTAGGTTACATAATAATGCACAATTTCCATTTTCACCGTTTTCAGCAAGATTATTTTGTAAAGAATTTGAAATTGTCGACAACGCTGTAAGAAAATTGCAACTTACTATGTGTCACAATTTAAAGTGCTAAGAAGGGAAATTTCCTGATTCTGAATTAAAAAAGTAGGCTACTTACCTATAGCTTTTTTACTCCTCTACCCCCAAATAGTCAAGAGAAAATGAAAGTGAAAACATCATAGATTTCCAACGAACTGGAGATCAAAGCGATGAACGGTGCTCCTCATTTCCCTGCTCAGTCATTAGGACGACTTCACTGCTAATCTTCTGCAGTTGATCCCCTGGTTATACGATACCACGCGCGCAGCAATACTCATTGCCCGACAACAAACTCATCGGTATTTAAAGATACAAACATAAATGAAAAATTCTGTTTGTTACTCACTTACGAGTATTACCATAATTGGTACCTATAATGCTTTCAAATGTGAAACGTTTGTGTATCCAAGGGTATACGTTAATCCCATTACTTATCTACAGTACCCAGAATTCTCCTGTCTGCGGTATTAAACTCGAACACCAAATTGCTTTTAGTGTTTCTCACACAAAGAGATTCTCTTTTCTTAACCAACGAGAACAGTACCTAGATATCAGGTTGATTACACTTTTTTAGCGATAGACGCGTAATAAGGAATATAAAGTAAAGAAAAATTATAGATAAATCATACAATTTGTGGATACATAAGTCTTTTGTGTATAAAAACGTTTTCTTTGATATTTCTATAGTTCTTAGAAAATCAGTAAACAGTTTACTATCTACCCGTACCTACACTATGGCCATTGTTTAGAATAAAAAAATAAGATACACACGGAGTAGCATCAAAACCTTTAAAATTTGACTATAATACTAAACCTTGAATAATAAGTTATAGCAACAACAGATAGTGTGGCAAAAAATACGAGACTAACAGTAACAGAATTATTAACATTACCGAACATTATTTATCTCATCCGTAGCTTACAGCAAAAATACCGATGGAAAGATTCCGTTTCCCATTAATTTATATTCGGTCCTCATACACTTCTTGAATTCTAACAAATTAGTTTTCTAAAAGTAATTTGCCGTAAATTATTAAGTATACTCTGATATTTTGTGTGACTTCCTTAAAGATGTGTGTCTGGAACAAATATCTTCCATGTATGTTGTGTGGGGCGTTGATAGCTGCGCCACAGTATTTTACTTTTGCAGCCTTCGTGTCTTTTGTTAAGTTATACCTAAATTGTTCCTAATAAATAAATAAATTTAATTTGATATATTAAAATGATATTTGTTTTTTTTGTCTTAGAATATAATATGTTTAAGAGTAAATATCTGACTGTTAACACTAACAATAGGCTGGCACAGTCCGCAATTGCACAATCCCTAATTTTAAGTAACCTCACAGCTGAACACTGTCTCTTAAGATACAGGTTATTCTAGTTTGAGAGGCAGGGCTCACAATATCTGTATACAGAATTATGAAGCGTAGAGCATCGTGTTAATCAGTGTATACTAATGTATGTTTCTTTGTGACAATAAACTATTACTTCATTACTTCATTTGGTGTCGACATAAAAATAACCTAGTAAATAATCTAGTTACCTCTAATGACTCTCACCAAGGACCACTGAATTATTCTCTGCAGCAGGCTTAGCTTTCTATTTCTACTCTACTTTAGAATTGAATTGCTTGTCTACCCTTCTCGGTAGAAAACTGACATTTTTTTGCAGGGAATCGTCATTTTTATCTACTCTTCCATTTATCGTGTTATTTTTTAAAAAAGGTGGATCACAGCTGTAATTTTCTTACAAATAAAAAATCTGAGTTTAGTTCAAAATTTTATTTCATATTTTCTTCTCCGCAAAACCATCATATTCCTGCCTTGTCCCATGTCACTTGGGTTCGACGCAACGCGCGCTGCTACAAAGTTCTTAAATGAAATAACAATATTTTCCAGTTTTCATCTTCACACACGTTACAGAATGAAATTTATGTGCATGCGAACGAGTTATTACAAATGAAAATGTATGTGAGATGATCGTGTTTGCCACTGTTTACCTTCGTAAGGACCTTTTTGCTAAAATGTCTATCAAGCATACTTTGTCTGTGGTTAGTCTGGAAACTGAACTTCAAAATTTCTAGACACTTTCGTAGTTCAAGATCTGTGATGTCCTAGAGTTTGTATGCTTTGCTTATTACACTTAAAACTTTATATGTAGTAGTTAGTATCGTTCCTTTTCTGTATGAGAAGCGGCTTTTTCCGTGAAATGGGCGATTAAATGGTCTATTGTTACAATTAATCTAAAATAATTAGCAAGAAGACCCAAAAATAACTTAAGCTCTTTACAAATTAATAGTCAGGCATATTTCAAATAAGTATACCGCATAGAAACAATTAAGGTATTTATTAAAAGTAACATAAATCGAAATCATAATTTCGTTAGAGACATTTTCTTCCTTTGACATCAATAAATATTTATTCAAAGACTCGAGCTTTATTTGTCATATATTTTGGTGAAACGTAACACTAAGTAACCGGAGCTTACTTTCCAATTTTGGGAAAATACTTGACTACTGCCCAGTTGCTATGTCAAAACGGATTGTTGTGATTACCAATGTTGGTAGTTGCTTTTGGAAATGATTGATTGGTCCGTTAATTCTTACGAGAGCCTAGAAGGGTTCACTAGTTAAAAACCGGCCAAGTGCGTGTCGGACCACGCACAATGAAGGGTTCCGTAGTTGGGATGAAGTTATCCCAACACACAAATTTAACATTGTAGTTGAAAAACATGTTCTCCCATACATCGATCCACGTCACGGTCAATTCTCAAACTGCAAATGTAAGTTGGTCGAGTATTACTCGTTAACTTGTAAAGCCTACTTAGCTGTGATAGTTTTCCTTTTAATTTCGTTATATATTAATACTGCCATGAATTTTTTCACATATCCAAAAGCAACCATTAGTTAAAGGGTTGTTTTAATGGCAGGACACTTGACTCCAATAAAAAATAGCACTTTAAATCTTAATATTACGCAAACGGATCCCTGAATCGAAAAACGTTTTTCCAAATTTTAATCCTTTTTTCAAGATTTTATTATACCACTTTGTCGGCGTGATTAATATACATACAATGCAAAATTACAGCTTTCTAGTACTAAGAGTCTCTGAGGTTAGGAGGGGACAGACAGACAGACGGAAATGGTGAAACTATAAGGGTTTCTTGTTGACTACGGAACCCTAATAAAGGAATCTGCAAAACAGCCCAAAACGGTCAGTAGGATATAGGAATAGTGTCACAACACAAATGATTCTTATTAAAAAGTAGATAATAGTAGAATAGATGGAATAATCATTGTTTTCAAAGATGTCACAAGTTTTGAATTTCACAAATCGAGTCCCTGAAAGTACTAGTAACGCCATCTGTTGGTGCTACATAGAGAAATAATATGGGTAGGTTGGTCTCAAGTTGTGTACTGAGATACACGTACCTCCTCTGGAAAAGCGGAAAAGCTGTCCTCTTAGAGACTTTCTTTTACCTCACTAGATGTCGCTTTTAACAAAAATACTGTATCAGGTTATTTTTTAAATTACTAAAATCTACTTTTAGATCAGATACATATTTTGTCCTTTTGTACTTTTGAAATTTAAAATGTTTTAAGATTATAATTTTCAAAATGATCCTTTATTTATCAAAATAATGTTAGTACTTAACTACAAATAAGTCTGTTTTTTTAACCGACTTCCAAAAAGGAAGAGGTTATATGTTTGGCTGTATGTTTGTTTTTTTTTTTTATGTATGTTCACCGATTACTCCGTCAATTGTGGACGGATTTTGAAAATTCTTTTTTTGTTTGGAAGGGTATGCTCCCGAGGTGGTCCCATTGCCACCAAATTAGAATCTGATGAGGGGATCCCATAGAAATCGAGGGAAATCCTTAAATTTTATAGGCATACCTATAGCGATTTGAGTAATTTTTATAGCAACTCGTGCATTTGCTCTCGGATAACACCATTTGGTGTAGTGGAACTGATGATGAAGACCACTGATGGCCACTGGAACTACTTAATAATAAGTATTTCACCGTTGCGATTCGATTAGGCACTTTAATATGGTTGATAAGCAATTTATGCTCGTCAAAATGCATATGGTAAAGTCACCATCAGTTCTCCTGGTTCTTACCAGGAGAACTCCTCAACAATTAACGTCCCTGCATCGGGAATACCAATATTTTGTAAAAGGTGATGAGCATTTGATATTAGGTCACCGACTTCCGAAATTATAGTAGATTATTAACCAAGGGGATAAAGCAGTGTCTTCTGTCGCGGAGGACGATTTCTCGCTACACTCAGGACTCGTCTTAAATCCCTCGCTTCGCTCGTGATTTAAGTTTTTAACACCCTCGCTACGCTCGGGAGTAAACCTCGTTACGCTCGCGATTTAAGTTCACCCAAGACTAAGACAGCTTTATCACCGAGAAAAACTTTTCGTACCATTTGCGAAAACATTAACACAATAATAATATGAGATAAGCATTTATAAAAAATAATGACAATTACAAGTAAAAGTTAACATTCGAAACATTGGTCCAATTATTGATAGAGAGAGTTACATTTTTGTTTGGTACATTTATTGTTGATGAGTTGATTTGAGTATTTCTCTGTTCTTGCGTCTGAGGAACTTGCGTTTCATTGTAGATAGTATACGTCGGAGATAGTGGTGGTGGTGCATCGTGAGTTACGGACGAAGATAAGATGCCGGAAGTTGATGGTTGTGGCTCTGATGGATTAAGTTTTATATTTTTGTTAATTTGACTGCTTAATATGGTTTTATTCACCATTGAGCTTTCCATATAACCCTCAGCTACTCTAGCAGAGCTCGAACCACCGTGTTTTTTTATTGACGTAATATCCGCTCCTGAATCCGCCAAGAAAGTCGCCGAAGTTCTTCTAAAGCAGTGACCGGTGTAGAGTTCAACATCTTTAAGTTTTAAATATTTAGCAATTTCCTTTGGCATATTGCTAATTTTATTTTTGCCGATGGCTTGTCGAGTACATTTCCCATTCCGATAGTTTATAAAAAATCTATTGTTTTCCATGTTGGTGGGACGTAATGCTTGGTATTTATGAATGATTTTAGTATATTGTCCTTTTACAATGAATGACCGATTTTTCTTTGTCTTAGTTTCCTTTACATTAATCAGCAGTAACTCATTGGAATGATTTTCAACGTCCTCCACCTTTAAGTTTACAAGTTCACATCCGCGGCAAGCACCATTGAGTCCAAAAATTAAGGCCACCTATAACAAAGATTAAAAACAGGTAAATATATAGAATAATTACCATTACTAAGATACGAAATATTCATAGTTAAATCATGTATACTTTTGTGGCCAGAAAAATTAAGAAATTTTCCACATTTTGAGTCGTAAAAATTTTAGACTTCTTTACGCAATGCCCTTCTGATTTTCTTTTTAAAAAAGCCAGTAATTTCGTGAATCTATTTAGGTATGTCAATGCTGTGTTTGATGCTTATTGTAGCTTTCAGTTTTGAGTATATGCACCAAAGTGTATTCGGATTCTTTGTCTTGGATAAATAATCAAAATAGACAAGAAGTACTGATTCTGAAATTGATAGGCCTTTCGCACTTCTCCACGTTGAAAATTCTTCATAAGTTTTTAAATAATTTTCCTTGGATTTTGTTGGAAGCAAATTATTTAAAATTGCGGCAGCATTTGCACTAATGGAATCCGACAATTCACTGTCACTGTCGCATTTAACATCGTAACGTATTTTTAGAACATTAACATATTTGTAAAAATAAATTAAAATAAACTTAACGTTTATGTAGGTATTTGAAGAAAACAAAAACGCGGCAAATTCCTAGACTAATATTTTTTTGTCGGAAAAGCAAAGGCATCAAGCTCATTCAGTAATCATAACTGCATAATAAATGCGTATTCCTTTTTCAAAAAGATGTATAATGCTTTATATACAAACTAAATGGTGTAAACACAGATGTAGTTCAATATAAATTTCGGTAAGTATTCCAAATTTAAATCACATTCTCCCCCTAGAGGATGAATGAAATTCAGTACAATTTTCTTTCCCTGTTTTTAACAGATTAAAAATGACTATTGTTATGTTCGCTTTTTGTGGCATAGAATGTCACTTTTTTGAGCAAGTGGTACGAAAAAGTTATTTTTCACTTTGTAGTGTTTTTTTTTTGGAAGTCGGTTATTTTTTTTTTTTTTTTAAGTTTTTATTCCACTAGCAGATGTTTGAAAAAACTGGAAAAACAAAAGAAAATTAAAAAATCCAGTGCATGGCGTGCTGTTAATAGAGACAGATCAGCTAGTCTGGTGCACCCATGAACTACCCAAGGGGGTAATCTACATGTGCAAGCATTTATGACATAAATACGAATACAAAAACTTCAACTTTCACTGCTTAAATAGCGTGACTTTAAATGGAGTTAATGCACTTTGTATTTAGTACCAAAATATTTAGGGTTTCGTATACTAAAAAGAAAATTAGTGTTGTGTGTTGTGTTGGTGTTTGTGTGTTGTGTTGGTGTTTGTGTGTTGTGTTTTAGTGCTACCTATTATCTAGGTGACACTTTGACTGGAATAGATAAATATTGTAAAAGTAATGGCTTACTTTGAAAATTATAGATTTTTTATAAAATTTGTCCAAAGATGCTTGGCGAAAAACAGTTCAATAGAAAAAAATGTCACAACCCCACGGCGTCCTCACCTTCCGCCTGACGCAGGTCCTCACCGGACACGGTTGTTTCGGGAGGTTCCGGTTCAGGATAAAGCGGGAGGCAACGCCCGGGTGTCACCACTGTGTGGATCGTCCGGAGGACACGGTGGAGCATACGGTGGAGGACTGCCCGGCTTAGGCGGAGCACCGCCGTGTCCTCACGGAGGCGATTGGCGGCGGCGATCTCTCGCGTTCGGCCTTGGTTCAAGCCATGGTTCAGAGCGAGAGTACATGGGAGGCCGTCACCTCCTTCTGCGAAGCAGTAATGCTCGCGAAGGAGGAGGCGGAACGCGTGTGGGAGAGGCAGGGCTCGCGCCCTCACGCCCCTAGTCACCGCAGGAGACGCCCCGGGCGTCGGGAGTCGCAAGCCGATTTCCGGCCACCGTAGGCGTGGGCCTGCGGACGGCGAGCGATGGGTAGCTCGCCGTCCTATAAGGATCAGGCCCGGGTCGACGGCACGTTGTGTTCCACGCGCGTCTCAAAGAGATGTCAGCACGAATTGACGGGGTTCATTAGGGCCAATGCCTGCCAGGGTTGCGAGTTTGTCCGAAAGGGATATCGTGGCCCTGGCACACAGGCAAATAAAGGAACACGGGTGGGTTTTAGTCAGTAAAAGTCTGACACGCCCTCTCGCTCCGCCCAGAGCGAGAGAAGTTATTTGATAATTTCCCACCACAAAAAAAAACCCCATAACCCCATCATTTATTTTTGTCATCACCGTCGCCGTCGGTAATAATAATATTATTCGCGTGTGAGAATCCCTAATTAAGTATTTGCTATAAAGTCACAACACCCACACATGTTTTATATACGCAGGTAGGTATATCATTTAGACTAGACATCATATTACTTTATATTATTGTTGCTATGATATTCAGTACGTAATAAAAACGAAATAAAGTGACTAGGTTATGTTATGAATGGCTTCATTTGTAGCCAAGAGTTTGGCTTCTATTCCCAGATTAATCGTAATGTTACCGAGTCAGAATTTTTGCAGCTCATTATTAAAAAAAGTTTACCTAAAATTATGAAAAAAGTATAGAATCTATTAATTGCTTACTATTTAATCAAGTTTTCGTGCGATTACGGTCCAACAGAGATTGTCTAGTAAACTTTTCATTCAGCGTATAACCTTCTCACTTAGATCTTCTCTCTGCGATAGAGAATGGGCCCAAATCTACCACGCAGGCCCAGTTGGTGGATGTCACATGTATTCGAATTTTTAAATTCTAGGACGTGCCGGTTTCCGCATGATTATGTTCTTTCACCGTTTTGAGAGCAGCGCTGATAAAATAAATTACACAAAGTAAAGTGCCTGCTTGGGTTTCGAACCCACGACCTACGACACGTAAGACGGGGCCGCTACCAATGAGGACACACAATCTATATTTATACATATATGTATATAAATAGATTGTGTACATTCAGCATTGTTCGATTGGACGCCCACATGTTATGTGCAAAAAGCGTCCAGTAGTCGGATATTGAGTTAGTTAGACTAGATTTGACTATTCTAGATACTGAATCTAGAATAGTCAATTAATAACAAGGATTTAAAAAAATATTCAAAAACATTTTTATTTTATCAGACATTTGAAGTTGAAACTTTGAAAAAGCTTGATTTGAGAAAAAGCATTTCCAAATTCATTGGTACCTTTTACTAAACTTTTTTTTTTAATTTCTGATACTTAGAAACATCATATAAAGTATTTACTATATGAACTTGTAGATAGTAGAGCATTAATTAATAATGAATTAAAATCGCGAATTGCAATATTTTCACCCAATTTTATAAAACTGCGTATATCTCGAAAACTAAATGCCGAGAAGTGGATCTTTATTGATTGGACGCCCACATATTATAAATTAAAGTCGCCTTCGTGAATGTTTGTGTAACCGCATTATTCTTATATCTAAGTATTATCAGCTGCACGGGTCGATCTATCAGGTTAAGCTACGCTTGCCGGGGTTGGTCTGTGGATGGGTGACCATATTTACGTACCGCGCCTCGCAAAGCACGTTAAGCCTTTGATCCCGGCTGCCATTTGTGGATCTTTAACAGTTGTTACGGGTCGTCAGAAGCCCGAAAGTCTGACAACCAGTCTTACCAAGGGGTTATCGTATTACCCAGTTGCTGGGTCTTTGAGGGCAGATAGGCAGTCGCTCCATATAAAATACTGGTATTCAGTTGCATCCGGTTATTCTGGAAGCCGACCCCAGCATAGTTGGGAAAAGGATAGGCAGATTGATCCCGGAAGGTTCAAGGCGCGTGCAGACAACATCGCACCAATCTGCACGAGCCTTTATGTGTATAATACAAACATCATACACACCATCCGAAGCAGGGGCAGATCGTTATTAATTAATAATATTCCATGCAACCTTTAATAGGGTCACCTTGTAGGCAGAGCCACAGAATCTAGAACCGTATCCTACGTACGCACGGGCGCTCTTTTTAACACGACGTTTCTTGCCGCGTACTGCTGAGGGCCTAGACAAATGGCATTCGCTTCGGAGCAATTCTATTTATACAATCGCTATCGCTTCAACGAGAACGAAGTTCGATCGGCAGGCGACAGCGCTTGTCAAAAAGTGCCACTTGGCTACGCATCTCTAAGGAAGTTATCGTTCAATGCTCTCGATTCGTGTCATGGAATCGAATGATGATCTAAAATCCATCGAATTGATTTTGATTATTGTTTATTTTTTATTTATGATCGAATGATGTCTAGCTAATTTCTATTTGTTGACCTATGATCACGCGATATTCCGATAGCTTATGTCAACCCCATAAATTTTTTGGCTTTTCTACTAGCGTCATCGCTAATCGAATGTTACTTTATCTAGGCCATCTGGACTTTTAACGCTCTGTTAAATCATCCATCTGTACCCCTTTTGGCTTGCTCAGCAGTCTACGCTGCATTCTTGCTGCTGACGCAGCATCCTCTCAATCCTCTGGAGAGTGTGCACGGCAGTCGTCTCCCAACCTTCCTACCGTGCACTTGTATCTTGCACTCGTGTCTTATACCAATTAATACATGGTTTATTTTACCTAAAAGTGGTTGCCTGTTAAAACCTAATCCGGAACCCAGTTATATCAGCTCGGCTATGCGGCGTGACTTGAAAATCCAACCTTGCACTTTTTAACGCGCTAGGGATGCACTCTGTTGGATTCTAAACGCTCGGTTCGACGCAGAGAGTTGAAAATCCAGAGCACGGTCAAAAACTCCGCGTTAAAAAAACGTCCGTGCTAAGTCGGCTTATCTAGCTTTTACTTATGTTACAATTATTGATTAATACAAATTTCTTATAGCTACGTAGATTTATAACGTAAAAACACATCGTTAATCATACTTGTGGATAAAGACAACAGCAAGGTAATAGATTGCGATCATTTATCTAGATTTTATAGATTGTATTGGAAATACCATTTCTAGACATTCAAGTCACAGTAACTAGTCAAGACGATAATTACGTACATTCGGTCTCGCAAAAAAGAAAGTTAAAACTAAAACCCAACTACGACAAAAACGCCAACTAAAAATGTTATATACAAGACATCGATGTCGATTTTTTTTTCTGTTTCAATATTTTAGTAACATTCTGAGTAGGCTATGCACATGTGAGTCCGGTTTGTGATAAGTTAAAAAAAAAGAACACACTTTACATTGGCACTTATGAAACTTCAGAAACTAGGTGCACGGTTCAATTGATCGTTTCCTATGAAGAAGAGCTGGCTAGGAATTCCACGATTACTCTTTTATAAATAATTGACATTTACAATGTTTACAAATGAGAGTGTGAATACCTATTAACACTATTATTTATTATTTTACAGAGATTTAATTATTTTGTTAAGTACTTGTTGACAAGCCTACACTGTCCTCCCATACCTATGGAAGACAGTGTAGGCCTGTCAACAAGTAGGCAGTCGCTCTCTGTAAAATACTGGTATTCAGCTGCATCCAGTTAGAATGGAAGCCGACCCCAACATAGTTGGGAAAAGGCTAGGCAGATTGATTTTTTCATAGCTTATTCCTACAATAATTTGCACACCTACTACGTACGGGAAAAATAAAATGTTCAAATTGATATTAAAACTGTGCGTATGTTCATCAATCATCAGTTAACCAGTACTATACTTGTCAAAAAATAATAGGGCCCGTTTGGACATTTAACTTGAATCGATTTATCGTGAGTATCGAGTACCTAGTCGTATGGTTACTTCACTAGTTACGTCGCGATGGTCAATCGCTTAGAGCATTTAAAAGGTGAATCGCGACGTAACTAAATCGATTCAAGTTAAATGTCAAAACGGGCCTATTATTTTTTGATAACGTTATGTTCTGTATGCCACAGTTGAATAATTACAACTGTCGAATGTCCTCCAGTCAAATAATACCGTGCCTTGCTTTGCGAGGCACGGTATGACAATATGGTCACCCATCTACGAACCAACCGCGGCAAGCGTAGCTTAACATGATCGATCGACCCGTGCGGCTGTTATAACTTAGCCACAAGCCCCTCCTTCATTCATTTTCATATCATTGAAACGATGAATTCAAGATAATTCAATGCCCAATGTTAAACAAAGCACTACAACTGTGGTTTGTTTAACATTGGGCTTTATTGAAAATGGAATTAACTTGAATTAAGTAACTTAAGTGCATACAACTTTGAATTCAAGTGGGTACAGTTTTCAAGACTCCTTTTGGGGTGAACCGAGCATTCTCGAGTTGTGCTGGCTTCAGCGCATTCAATTCAGTTTGGAGAGCCCGAGTGCCTAGGACAATTGAAAGAAATACCTAAAATATTTCGTGAAGTACTCGGTCACTCGGTCGTGTTGGGCTTGTTTTCTTAAATAGGTATTATGTGTCTGAAACAGAAGTAAACCAAATTGTATGCAGTTGACATAAATTCACAGAATAACCGCATTCTATTTTGTCTTCCGGGTTATTCGCTATATACGACTGTTTGGTTAGGTACACAATCTTGAATTTTATTCTTGTTTACGAACAATATTTTTGGTTATATTCATTGCTTTCGGTCTTAAACGCAGCTCATATTATTATTATAAGTACCTATAGTTTTCTTTAATTTTTGACATTGTTTTGGCAAAACCCAAGAAACACCTACGCAGACTTCCTTAGTAACCTACTAACGTGTTATCTAGAAAAGCTGATCTTGGCAACGCCGACGTTCATTGATTAATTACTAGATTGATGAAGTATGGCTAACGTAGGTCATTGTTTAGAAGGACCACAACAACTCGGGTACGATAAACTACTATATGATGTAACGCTCGGTATCCCAGAATATAATGAACACATTCATTATCCCAAAAAGAAAATCTTACAGACCGCAGTGTGGGAACGTTTTCGACAGCTGTCTGCCTGATAACTATGATAACTCCAAAATCAACTAATCTAAAAATTTACTTAAAGACTAAAAAAAAAAGAAGAATAAAACGTCGTTATAATTTAAACGACTATTGGAATCATACTTTGACATCCTAATTGAATTGTAATCTTTTATACTTTGACATCTAACTCTTAGATACCTGACATTAAATGATACTTTGACATCCTAAATAAACGCAAATTGTAATTTTAATTTGTAAATATACAATCAATAATGTTAATACTAACCTAATAATTGTATGTACCTAATATTTGTACGCCACACTTGGCAGAATGTGATGATACCATTGACTAATCTTAAGACAATTTATAATGT
Organism: Tiliacea citrago; assembly: GCA_963921375.1. NCBI lineage: Eukaryota > Metazoa > Arthropoda > Insecta > Lepidoptera > Noctuidae > Tiliacea > Tiliacea citrago. The sequence goes on from OY992781.1 coordinate 18,676,145, forward strand.
ACCACATTCTGACAAATAGATGATTATGATTCAGAAATCCTCGAATCTGTCAACATTAACAGAGTCTGTCACTCCTAATTTATCCTTATGTAAAGTGACACGACGATATATTCAGTGAGCGAGCGTCCCGGTTTGAAGTATGTGGCGTCAAAATTACGGTAAAGCCTAATTAACTCCAGACCTTTCGCTGTGGTTGTACGTTGATAGCTCCTGAACGCGTAACACGGCCTTCACGCTTACATATTCAGTTCCCGGCTGACATAATACCATGAAAATTATCCAAACGTACCCTTATTGTGTATACGTAACGTACGCTCATCGTTAAATTTTTGAAGCAAAATTTTGCCGTAATATTTCTGATTTACTTACGTATTTCTATCTCATATTTCGACCACTCGAAACATAAGTTTAGCATGTATATAAATATTTAAACTGTAATCTCCTGTACGTAATATGCAAATGGAATTGAAAAACCGATAGGTAGGCAAAATTATAAATAACATTTTCATATTCTGCAACCTTTCTCGCAGCCGACGAGTAATTTGATTTACTGATGATGTATGATCACGGAACCTGCAAGGACAGGTATAAATACGTGGAATTAAAAAGAAAAACAATAACATTTCCAAAGGTATTTTTGCACAAGGTTTTTACGTGTCCATTTTTAGGGTTCCGTACGTCCGATAAAAAATACGGAAGCCTTATAGGATCACTCGTGTGTCTCTCTGTCCGTCTGTCACAGCCAATTTATTCCGAATCTAGTGGACCGATTAAGTTGAAATTTGGTACACGTATCAATTTCTGTGACCCACACACGGACGTCTAAAGGCTCATGCAGACTGGCACGATTTCGTGGGCGCGACAAGGGTCGGGCTGCCTGTCGTGCCTGCGATACCGCGCCAGTCTGCACGAGCCTTAACGTAAATAAACGAGTATTGAATGGGAACTCACTTTAGGTAAAAATTTATTTAAAAAAAAAATACAAACTGTACCGTGTAACACATTAAATGAAAACGCTTATTGGGATCCCAATTTTATTTATAGTTTTAAAATAAATAGTTATGTAAGAAATTTGATGAAAATTAACCATTCTATGAAACTACTGAGCCTAAAGGACATGTTATGAAGTGGGTTTCAAATATTTAAAAAAATGGAAAATGATAGGAGAAAAAGGGGCAGGGCAAAAAAATACAGAAAATTGTTCCACACCTACTTATAGATTACAATAAAACCTATAAAAAGTCTATGGTCCTAAAATAACATGGTAAATCTCTCAATATTGTGCGTACAAACTCACTTATGTAGTTAGAATATTTGGAGGAACATGTTTTTCAACTACAACGTTTGTTCTAAGTGTTGTGTTGTAAGTTTGTTCTTGGGATAAATTCATTCCAACTATGGAACCTTTCATTGTGCTTAGTCCAACATGCACTTTGCCGGTTTTTTTTTATAAATAAACAAATGAGTATAAATGAGTATAGGTGTGCATTATGGCGGAATAAATTTTTTATATACCTTTTACACAGTCTGCTCAACATGGCTCAGACCTTGAGCATACTGTTGTGTAGAGAATCTCATTGTTCTGATGACGTAGCATTTTGGAAGATGGCGGACGATTTGACAGCGCTTAATATTCGCAAACAGCTGGTATGGCTCTAGATTGAACTTGAACAAAGATGTCATATTGTCACAGTATTGTTTCGTTAATATACGGCTGTAGTTGTTACAGAACGATTTAAGTAGGTACTCGTCTACAAGACAAACTTCGGTGAGACCCGAAACGGTTGTGTCCTTGAAATAAATTTAGTCCAAAGTCTTTCGGGAGTACCGAAAAACTTTTCGTATTTCTGTTCTTTTGTTTTGTTTCAGACCAGTGTTTTATACCTATAGTTTTGGGTTTCGGCAATAATTTTGGTAGAATTTGTAGGACCTAACCCTATATAAGAAAAGACCAGGCCCATTCTGGCTCAATTATTGATGTGTAACATTTTTCCTCTCGTTCTCTGTGGGAGTGATTTCGTAAAAAGGGACGAAAGTGTGAATCAGGAAGTGACAGGTTGAGCATGGAATAAGTAAGTAATTTTTAATAGCATGGAATTAGTAAGTACTTTATAATAGCATAGAATTAGTAGGTACTATATAAATTGTAAGTAGAGGTGGTTGAATATCGACCAGTGGGTGACCACTAGTAATGAATAATTATTCGAATAAATATTTCAGTATTCACTTAGCTTTTTTTAAATTTTGAGGTTAATTTCTGTCGTTGCTCAGTTGCTTATTACCAAGGTGGGATGTCAGATGTTACACATAATATGCGATTACTGTAAGGTTCGCTGGTTTTTTTTCTTTTTTAATCTTCAAACACTACGTGGATAAGTACTGCATCTTTCACTTAAACCTTTCAAAACGACAACTTCATAAATCATCATTATAAATATATAAAATAATACCTCAAAATTAAAGGAATTCAAAGCAATAGCCGTTAATTTTGAGTGTAATTCCCAGCACACGCAAACCCACTCCACTCCACCTTTCGTGACCAAACTGAAAACTTGGGTTGCCAACTTGCAATATAATAAATCGGAGTAACCAAGTAAGTATAGTTGAGTGAAAAATGTACGGATTCAATCTACACCGTGAAACTATTCGAATAAGTAATTTAATACGAGTATCGAAACTTTCTGCATGCCGCTTTCGATATGTTTTTGCAACGCAACGTTGCAATTTTTCAGAATATTGAATATTATGAATTTTTATCAAGATTATTTGCACTGATTTTATGTTTTTTATTTGCGAATGATACGATGTTGATATGATGTCAATTTGGGACTGTTTTAGACCGTTAGCATCATTAGTCGATTATTCTTCAAATTTTTAAATAAGCTCTTATATAATTTTACAGGAGATACATAGTTTATCGGTTTAAAAAAAACAACTACAATGCAGAACGTTTTAATGAAATTTTTGTAGGTACAATTATCACTGTAGTTTCGATTTTAGTTTCATCTCTAAGCCGAAAGTGAAAAGAGTAAATTAGAATCATATAGAAAAACAATTTGAAAGTAGAAAACATAGTATGGGTTATACTATGTTTTCTACTTTCAAATTAAACAAAGAAATAAATTAATGTATTTAGTTATTTGAAAATAAACGTATTTATTTATTATTTTAGCGCCTTAGTTCTATTACTATAGAAAAAAGCCATATTTACAAAGCGAGTTTTTCTATAAGTACGTTTCGCACAACCCTTTTTTCTTTTAGCACATGAAAAATATTACATTACTTAGGTGTAATATTGTTTACCCTATCCTAGTAACAGATGGTTAGGGATAAGCTCTTTTAAGTCATCATGATAATACAATACCTACATGTGCTGTATTTTATTTTTTAAGGCTTTTGGTAAAGAGAGAGAAGAAGAAGAGCAGAGAGTTTATTAGCTCTTTGTTTAGTTTTTATTATGAATAAATGTTTAGAATTTTAATCACTGTTATCAGAACAGCCAAACGCTAAGGCAGTGAAATCCAAATATTATGATTATTTATGATTTTTCGTTGCGCATTCATTTATTTTTTAAGAATCCGTAAAATTACCGAGACTTTCATCGTATTTACTTACTTACTTAAAAAAACGAGGCTAGATTTAATTTCTTCCGCAAATCTTTCAAAACCTCTGACTTGAGACAAATATGTTGGTTCTATTTTCAATTCCATATTGGATGGCCACTCATAAATCCACGTTGTTTCCGATCTGATACATACAAATGGCTGTACTTTGCCAGGCAGGCTATGCAGTGAGAGAAGAATCTTGATACTATTCTATCAATGTCATATCGGTCTAACATCATAAGAAATTGATGCAACCGTATGTAAGATGTGTTGGTATTGTATTGTGGACATCAAGAATCTTGCAACTTACGGCTTTACGTATTTTAGTAGGATAGTGCATGTGTTCGGCAGGCTAAGTATTATTTCATCCCTTGTCGTACGTCTATTATTTATTAACCCTCTAGCAACAGTAACAGTTATGCTTCGTGCGCAGATTTCGTTGAATTATCTACTTACATATACTTAATTAACTTAACTCTTTATTATTTTTGAGCATTACATTGGCAGATACATTTTCTTTTGGTATTAATAATTTCACAATCTTGCACCACTCTAAATATAACTTGTGGCTTTGGCTATTCAACAGTAATGTCTAGTTCATTTGAAATTTCAACTAACCAAATTTGTTAAACTGCTTAAAGTCATGCACAGTTTACAAACGGTTATGGCATGTTTAACAATAACTTCTCTATCACTCCCAGAGGTGTCTAGTTTATGCCTCACGAGTAAAATAGAGACTTGTACAAGTTTCATTTTCTCAAAATTACAAGCAGTACAAAGTAATATTTGTCTTTCCTTTGTACTGTCTGGTGAGGATGAAGAAAATTGAAATATTTTCCACGAATAGCTTTTATTGTTAACCAAAGCATATTAAATTCAAAGAAATGTTTAATATTTTTAAAACCCAAAATCGGAAACATTCTTCCATTTAACTTTCTAACGTTAAGTACCTAGTACAAAGACAAATTAAGAGGTATCATGTTCTTGCAACTGTAATTCTAATAAGGTATATGCGGGAATCGCATCACTCGACGCGTCCTTGAATATATATTTTCAAGGACGCGCGAGTGATGACGAAACATCATTTAGAAATGTAATGTGAAAAGAAGTGTACTTGAATTTACTTTAAAATAAGAAAATCTTCAGTGCTACTTAAGTTCTCAAGTTTTTACTACTTATATTTTATCTTTGAAATATGTTTATTATTGCTTTCAACGCCTGCATTATTCCTTATTTCTTTTACAAGAGGTTCGTAATTGGTGTCAAGTTGCCAGACACGTTTTTTTTTTAAAACTACATTCAGTTTGGAACATCAGAGTTTTGACTTTTAGGATTAAATTAAAAGAAGCGTGCTAAATAGATCGATAGTCTGTGAGAAAATGTTTTTTTTTAGTATGTACTCTACATACCTAAAGTATATGGGCCATCTGCAAATATAAGATAAATAGATATCTCGAAACTTTAGAAGTACCCTGAGTAATAGTTTTATCTCATATTTTCAACGACTTTTATTGCGTTATGTATAAAAGAATGAAATATGGTCAACGAACGAAGTTATTGCCGGTCTCCTTGGGCTAAGTCTGGCAACTTTTATTCGTATTTTATGTGGGTCACTATGCAATTTTTATGCAAATTGAAGATTAAATTTTATTGTTACGCCATTTTGTCTCACTTTTCCACTTTACCGCAAGTATTGTGTAAATCGCGTATTTGGTATTCACGGCAGAGCACTCTTGTGAGTTTAGACGTAGGTTACACATGCATTTGACTGTCACCTTGTTTGTTTTAAGGATCACTAGACACATGACGTGATGTAATTTAGATAGAAATGCCGGAATCCTTTAAAGGCTACAAAATCATTCGTCCTACTAATGCGATATTATGTGAAACTGGTACAAAATTTTAAACACTGTTTTCACACGTTACGGAAGATACAATAGAATAACAATGGAAAACTTCCTAATTCAATTAAACAACAAAACCAATCAATTTTCATTTAGTTGGATGAATGGATGCATGATGAAGTTGCATGTTCGGTTGAATAGTTGTAAGGCGTGGGCGGGCGCGGTGGCACATGCAAAATGATTGCCCGACGGGGCCGCAATTGGCCCTTGTTGTTTGATTTAGCCGACCTGGTTGCCAGCACCCGTTCCGCATGGCTGGCTCACTGTTCTCGATGTTTGCGTTGCTTATAATGTTAGTTTACCCCCTTTCATTATGATTCAAATGCAAATATACCCGGTAGCCGGTAGGTTCTTCATCTTGTTGACTTATTTGGGTTGAGAAAATTCGGGTATTTCGATATTTGGCTGAATAATTTAGAGTGGGTATATATGGTTCAAATCGTATAGAAATTATATACATTATGTTCCAATTTTTTTTTTAAGACAGGCCGTATTCATTTGGTACCAATATTTAATTTAATTAAAGTCTCTTCTATATAAAGGATATTAATTAACTGAATGAAACTCCTCTACGTATATTTTCACTTGCTGTTAAAAATAAAACCCTCCACCACGCCATTTATAAGCGATTTTAAGATGGCCGAGGAAATTAAGAAATTTCCTTGTTCAATGAGATGATTTTATACAAAGTGGGGGGAATCATTGGGGGTACGAGACATCAGACATTGACCCCAATGTCTTCAAATTGTATAATTAACATAAATACCAAGTTTCATAAAGTTAATTAGGTATTTTCTATTACAACTGACACACAGGGCTGTTTAAAATACATGTAAAATAAGTTGTTAAGGCGAAAGCGTCAGGGTAATGTTTTTTTGCAATTTGCAGGTCAGTATCAGGTTGTATGTTGATCTAAATATGATTCGCGGGCGAAACAAATATTTATTTATAGAATTATAATCATAAAAATCATCAATATAACTCTCTAGTTCATAATACCTTATTGAATGACTATTTCATAAAATCATGACATTTGAGGCCAATTCTAACATATAAGTTGTATTGCTGATTCTAATGAGTAGGTACCTATAATACTGCGCTGATAGCACACCTCCGCCGCAAAACCATACCAGCGAAACCACAGTAGTTCAATTGTACTGGTTCGCGTCATGTTCCGCTACTCGCATCCGATTTGAGTAGCGGAACATGACGCGAACCAGTACAATTGAACTACTGCGGTTTCGCTGGTATGGTTTCGCGGCGGAGATGTGCTACCAGCGTCAATAACCTGACACTGACCAACAGATTGCAAAAAACTTAACAAAATTTTAATTTCGCAGGCTACCTTTTCGCATCCCTCTTATGTCGTTCTAGGAAAAGGCCCTGCTTTGTTATTTTTGTTACACGATTTATCAGGTCTTATTTTATATGTAATATTGATTCATAATAATCCCTTTAGGTAATAATATGGTATAGGCTGAAATCAAATAAAAAGGTAGACGGAGCGCGGCGCTCTCAGAGTGAAACAGGCTAAAGGAAGCCAAATTTGATATAGGAAGCCGACCGTGTTCCAGACCGACGCGCGACACCGAACGCGCTAGACATCATAACCTTGAAAACGACGCTTCACTTATTTGAACGCTATTGTTGGCGTACGCTCCGCCCGGTTGGAAACGTTGCATGTAGTGTTAGCATGTAAGTAATCGTCGCACTTATACATTTATAATTAAGCAATTTATTATAAACTAGCAACCCACCCCCTGCTTTGCAACGTTTTTACGGCTTGTCAAAAAAACGAGATTTTTGATGGCCAGAACCACGGCGCAGCTTAGAAGAAAAACGCGGTCACACATACAGACACTAAAAGTGACTTTAATTTATAATAACTATGGCTACAAATGTACTTAGATTAGAGTATGGTGTAGGTATACAATTGTTGGCTAACCTAAATAAATAAATAAAACCGGCCAAGTGCATGTCAGACCACGCACAATGAAGGGTTCTGTAGTTGGGATGAATTTATCGCCAATCACTTTTTTGTATGCTCTCCAAACCACGTACTTGTAGAACTAAGATGCTTTAACACATTTAAAACATCATTCTGCCTCTGCCATCTTCAAACGATTGACAGAAACAGAAACATGTTTTAAATACGTTTAGTGCAAAATGCATTTAGTGATTTGTGGTGCAACTGGCTAAATCAAAATCAAAAGTAATTTATTCAAACTAGACTGAAAATCAGCACTTTTCGAACGTCAAAATTACATAAGACAGTCCCCCAAAACCCCCGCCCTTCACCACTTCCTAGTGCTTTAAGTCTAGTCTATTTACTTTCAAATAGTAGGTTGTTAAACAAGGGGCTAAATTTACCCATTATATACGAGGTAGTTTTAATCCCGAGCCTTAGCGAGGGAGCAAATAGAAACCCAGTATAATAATGGGTTTTTAGCGCCGTGTGTAACACTCGACTTTTCACTACATCATAATCAGCCTATAATCATGTTACCACGGCTGGGACATAGCCCTCCACTGTTCGAGAGGGAGGCGACTGTAATCTTTCACGCGGGCCCAGTGCGGGTTGGTAGATGTCACATGTCGTCAATTTTTTGGTTCGAGGACATACCGGTTTCCTCATGATGTTTTCCTTTACCATATATTACACACATATTTTCACAAAGTAAAATGCCTGCCTGGGTTCGAACCCACGACCTACAATTCTTAAATCGGAGTCGTTACTGCTGGACCACCACTGCTCACAACTTTTCACTACGATTGCGAGAAAATAAAATAATCCAATACAATATTACTTAAATAGTTTTAATTTCTGCTGTAGCCGCAACGCAATGCACGCGCGTTGCACGCATTCTATCGAAGAGATCGCCGCTTGTAGTTCCATTTTCAAAAATAAAATGTTATTTTTTTATGAAACAGTAATTGTTTTTAAAGTCTTTATTCATGATTATTTTACTTATGAATAAAGACTTTAACGTTTTTGTAGGCTCGTTGGTAACAGAAAAAAAAACTTTCTCCCCTAGAGGAAAATATGCTATTGTATCCCCCTGTATTATTATTATTGTATCGCTCTGGCACGCTACAATGACGGACTTTTTGAGCAAGAGAAGTGAAAATAATAATAATTTTATTAGTACGTCTATTGCCAATATAATTGCTTTCAGTTCATGTGGATCACGTTGCTTAGTTGCTGTAGGTTGGAGCGTAATGGGGCACGTGCGAACAGGTGCAATTAGCTTGGTGCGCCATCGGCGTTGGCGTCAAAATGTGTTTCTGGCATTTCGCGAAATATCTGGTAAAGAAATAGCTTAGTATTTTTTTTTATTATTAGATACTTATTAAAAATCGGTAAGTGGTATGATTTCTAACTAGAAAATGGAGTGTGACTTTTCGATTAGTTAGATGTAGAAAAGATTGTGTAAAGGTCACTTCTACGTTCGGATTATCATTATCCTAGTATACATTTTGCGGTTGTGATCCAACTTCACACTAATATTATAAAGGCGAAAGTTTTTGAGTGTGTTTTTACTTCTTCGCGCTCAAATGGCTGGAATGATTTTGATAAAACTTTGGAGGTAGTAATGGAGGTAGCTGTCACCCTGGATTAACATAATATGGGCTACTTGTTATCCCGACATTCCCACGGGATCGAGACTTACGTGGGTGAAACCGCGGGGCGCAGCTAGTAATATTCGTCTTCTAAACGCAGTATTTACGTTAAATACTGCGTTTTGAAGACAGGGAAATCAGAGCGTTCTATAGATAGATAACAAACCATGTGCCCGATAGGATGTCCCATAGCTAAAATAACGAGCTTCGATACAAACTTTCATCCCCTATTTAACCCCTTTAAGGGGCGAATTTTTTCCTTAGTGCTCACCTTCGTCCGACAAACTTTAAGGGATGCTTCAGACCATCGAACTGAATAACTTTTACTATTAAGTTTAGAACAGCTGTTTTTTTTTGCGATTTCAAAGTTGGTCCCATAGTAAAAAATATTTATTCAGTTCGATATTCTAAAGCACTACTTAAAGTTTGCCGGATTCATTTTGAAACACTTTAATTACAGAACTCTTGTGTACTTCGTGCTACTAGACCCAGAGGTTCAGGCTACGCGTTATCTGACAGTAATTTAATAAATTTAAATTACGGAAATTGACTGAACTTCTCTTCTAACAGTCACATGGGCAATTCAATTCACTGACGCGATGTACAACTGATTCGTGCCCGATTGCATTCCGTACAACACACAGCCACTGTGTTTTCTATAGTATATTATTTGGTCATATTTTACCATGTGCATAGATTCGTTAGCAACTAAAATCGACTGTCGTGATTAAGCGCACTGTGCAACCCGGTTGATTGGAATTAGAGTGACGTGTTTGCTGAGCTAATAAAAGTACAATTAGCAACGAAAGTCGGTTAACGTTTTAAAAAACCTACATAAGAGGAGGCTCACAAGCAAAATGAAACTTTAGTATATGATTTATTCGCTCTTTTTCTTTCCATGTTGAAAACAGTTAAGTAATTGTAATATTTTCTCTCAATATTTTTTTTATTCGAAAATCATGTCTTTTTTAAGGATAATTCTAAAAAACAAACAAGATTGTTTAGATTTTATGTCTAAAATAAATATTCTCAGCAAGAAAATATAGTTTATTATCCCGACACAAGATATTTTTTCTTTAGATCCATTATTACTTTAGTTATAAACGAAATAAGAATTGAAACTTACGCTATTTAGTTTCGTGCTCGAACACGATCAAAGCGCGCACGCGATATTCAACTTTATTACTGATGTATTAGCGATTAGCACATAACGGAGTGGCGGGGAGCGAGGGGAGGCGGAACTTGTGTTCGAAATTTGATTTATACTACCTTTTTTTTTTTGGGTGGGAAATTATCACATTAGAACTTCTCCCGCTCTGGGCGGAGCGGGAGGACGTGTCAGACTTTTACTGACTAAACCCACCCATGTTCCTTCATTTGCCTGTGTGCGAGGGCCACGATATCCCTTTCGGACAAACTCGCAAGCCTGGTAGGCATTGGCCCTAATGGGCACCCAGCCTGAACCTCTGGGTCTAGTAGCACGAAGTACACAAGAGTTCTGTAATTAAAGTGTTTCAAAATGAATCCGGCAAACTTTAAGTAGTGCTTTAGAATATCGAACTGAATAAATATTTTTTACTATGGGACCAACTTTGAAATCGCAAAAAAAAACAGCTGTTCTAAACTTAATAGTAAAAGTTATTCAGTTCGATGGTCTGAAGCATCCCTTAAAGTTTGTCGGCCGAAGGTGAGCACTAAGGAAAAAATTCGCCCCTTAAAGGGGTTAAATAGGGGATGAAAGTTTGTATCGAAGCTCGTTATTTTAGCTATGGGACATCCTATCGGGCACATGGTTTGTTATCTATCTATAGAACGCTCTGATTTCCCTGTCTTCAAAACGCAGTATTTAACGTAAATACTGCGTTTAGAAGACGAATATTACTAGCTGCGCCCCGCGGTTTCACCCACGTAAGTCTCGATCCCGTGGGAATGTCGGGATAACAAGTAGCCCATATTATGTTAATCCAGGGTGACAGCTACCTCCATTACTACCTCCAAAGTTTTATCAAAATCATTCCAGCCATTTGAGCGCGAAGAAGTAAAAACACACTCAAAAACTTTCGCCTTTATAATATTAGTGTGAAGTTGGATCACAACCGCAAAATGTATACTAGGATAATGATAATCCGAACGTAGAAGTGACCTTTACACAATCTTTTCTACATCTAACTAATCGAAAAGTCACACTCCATTTTCTAGTTAGAAATCATACCACTTACCGATTTTTAATAAGTATCTAATAATAAAAAAAAATACTAAGCTATTTCTTTACCAGATATTTCGCGAAATGCCAGAAACACATTTTGACGCCAAGCACATAACGGAGTGGCGGGGAGCGAGGGGAGGCGGAACTTGTGTTCGAAATTTGATTTATACTACCTTTTTTTTTTGGGTGAGAAATTATCACATTAGAACTTCTCCCGCTCTGGGCGGAGCGGGAGGACGTGTCAGACTTTTACTGACTAAACCCACCCATGTTCCTTCATTTGCCTGTGTGCCAGGGCCACGACATCCCTTTCGGACAAACTCGCAAGCCTGGTAGGCATTGGCCCTATTGGACCCCGTCAATTCGTGCTGACATCTCTTTGAGGCGCGCGTGGAACACAACGCGCCGTCGACCCGGGCCTGGTCCTTATCGGACGGCGAGCTACCCATCGCTCACCGTCCGCAGGCCTGCGCCTACGATGGCCGGAAATCGGCTTGCGACTCCCGACGCCCAGGGCGTCTCCTGCGGCAACTAGGGGCGTGAGGGCTCGAACCCTGCCTCTCCCTCACGCGTTCCGCCTCCTCCTTCGCGAGCATTATTGCTTCGCAGAAGGGATTTAGACTACCTGCTCTTAATATAAAATTACTCAAATTCTTGACTGCACGCGAAATACTGATAACCAGAGTAAGTCAAACAATCTGCCTATAGCCTTTTCCCAACTGTGTTAAAATTTAATGAACCATCTTTAACCGAAGATACTGTCAAGGCACGAGGTACAAGGCAAATAATCACAACGCATATCATTACTCCGACATTCTAAACAGATTTGCTTTGAGAGTTCAATTTAGCGATTCATAGAAGGATATCTCACTAACACGGACTATTTCAGTATTTGCTGCGAACTCGAACACTAACTTTAAACTTTAATGCGCTTCCAGCATTCGCTTTATAACGATTCGGCGCTGAATCCAGCTTGGCTTAAGATTAAAGAATAAGAATAATTCATTTGCTGAAAATACAGGTTTTTGCACAGTAAGAATACATATTTAGGTACTTATTGTATTAAAATGTACAACTATGTTCTAATATAAATTACAAAACCACCTTCTCATCTCTACATATAAGAAAATCGTAGCGTAATATTCATGTGCATTGAATATTTTTGAAAAGAAGTAATTGTTACGAGGTCTGGGATTCATGCCGAAAATACTTATAGTTTTTAGAATTTTGTCTATTTGTCTGAATGTATGTTCCAGCATCACGTTAATTCTACCAGATACATTCTGTTAATTTTTGCATAGATATTCCCTATAAATCTGGTTAGTCAGTAGGCTATATATTATCACGCTATTTGCTATGGGGGATGAGCAATATTGTAGATATTATGTTTGTATTCCTCTATAAATAGTTTACAGCAAATTGTAAAAAGACGAGCCAAACAAAACTTCGCAGATATTTACAGATTTAACTTTTTAAATGATTATTATCACACTGTATCTTGAATCATCATGAACATATACAGGATGGATTTTTGAGACGGGGCAGGTACTTTAATCGTTGTAGATATACGAAATCGGCCTGACGACACTGTCCTTAACTATTTGAGACCTTTTGATCTGCATACACAGATTTTGAAGAAAATGTTCAGGCAGCAAGAAAATAGGCAATTTTCAGAAAAAAAAAAGTTTGATGCCAATAGATCCTGTTTCTTGTGAGGATCTAAAAACTATACTAGACCAACTGAGGTTTGATTACTAGAAGAGTCAGAAATCGCAAAAACTATTCCCATACATTTCGTGGGAAATGAGACTCCAACTTACTTTTTAGGGTTCCGTACCTCAAAACGAAAAACGGAACCCATAGGATAATTTTGTTGTCCGTACGTCCGTCCGTCCGTCTGTCTGTCAAGACCTGGTGAAATTAATATCAAACACGTAGGTCTGTCCCTTGGAGCTCTAAAAAAATCATGCATAAAAGTCAACGCAATAAAAAAATACAGCCATTTATGCGACATATTTTGATGGGATAAATTCATCCCAACTACGGAATTCTTCATTATGCGTGGTCTGACATGCACTTAGCCGGTTTTATATGATGAAATAGTATGGCCGCTACAAAAGTCAAAAATCGCAAAAAGTTTTCCCATCATAATCGTTTATTTGCATATGATGTGGTTGGTGGGTACAGGGTGTCAGATTAAAATTCAGCGCTAAGACATATTCCGCCATGCACTGACAGTATGCAAATATTAAATGAATGTTAGTCAGTTAAACAGTAACATACAATTATAGACCAATTAATAAAAAATATAAAAAAACTAAAACACAACTACGACAAAACTAAAACACAACTACGACAAAACTAAAACACAACTATGACAAAAACGACAACTAAAAGGTATAAACAAGACGTCACAGACATACAACCTAAAAATCCAGTCACACGTCATGTAATTAGGGCATAAATCAAACAGATTACGTGTGACTCCGGATTTTTCGACTCGAATTTTTAACTTTTTTTTTTTTCTCAATTATTTTGGGGTTTGGAATCATTGAGGGTAGGTACCCACCCACTTCTTTGGTTTGGGAATATAACGGAATATTCAACAGTAAAATTTCGGGTTTATGTATAAATAATCGTTGATAAGCAATATATTTTCGGAAAGTACCTACTCCTTAAGACCTTTCATTATTTATTTTATTTATTTATTAAAACTTTATGCACAAGTAAAAAGTACACTGTACAAAGGTGGACTTAATGCCTGAGGCATTTTCTACCAGTCAACCTTAGGGTGATGCAGAGACAAAACATGGCAGGTGCAACGTATGGGATAGATAGCTCGGAAATAACTATAAAATACAAGCATACATACAAATACATATCTATGTATTTGTATGTATGCTTGTTTTTTGTATGTATATATGTATATATCTATCTAGATATATACATATATACATAATATACCAAAATAAACTTTGTCAGGAGAAATAACGACCGGTAGTGAAGAAAACGACTCCAGCAAATCACCGCTGAGATGCTTCGGCCAACTTCTGACGAATATGTTCACGTGCCTTCACTTTAAATGATAGCCGGCTGGTTGCCGTCCTGATGTTCAGAGGGAGCGCATTCCAAAGAAAGACCGCCTGGACAAAGAAATAAGAATGAATGAAGCCAGAACGGTGCGAAGGACATCGTAGAAGACGATTGTTGGTGGAACGAAGATTTTTACTATGGGCAGAGCATAAGTATTTAATTTGGGAAGTCAGGTAAGAAGGAGAAGTGGGTTTGTCGAGAATAGAGAACAACATAGACAGAGCCCTCAACTCTCTGCGCTGACGAATGGGTAACCATTTCAAAAGCAGTCGGTGCGCGGATACATGGTCATACTTACGAAGATTGAAAACGAATCGAATACAGTTATTGAGAAGGCGGTCAAGTTTATTGAGGAGATCTGCATTCAGGTCATAGTAACACACATCACCATAGTCAATCATGGGAAATATTAGGGACTGTACAAGCATTGCCTTTATGTGTGATGGAAGAAGATTTTTCAACCGATAGAGCGACCGCAACGTTCCGGTGACTTTTTGACTTACAGTCGTGACCTGCTTTCGCCAGTCAAGACAACTGTCGACATGCAGACCAAGATTCTTAACATCGGAGCTAAACGGTATGAATGAATTGTCGAAGATTACAGGTGGCACAGTTAAGCCATTCAGCTTCCTCATACTGTAGGGGCTCCCTACTATGATAGTCTGGCACTTGGTTGGGTTAACCGCTACCCCAAATCGATCAGACCAGTTTTTAACGACATCTAAATCCCGGTTTAGCTCCTCAATCGCATCGGATATGTTGTCAACACTTGCCCAACAATAAAGCTGCAAATCGTCAGCATAAAGATGATACGCAGTCCGAAGCTCGGTAGTAATGAGGTTAATAAAAATGGAGAATAAAAGAGGAGATAATATACCGCCTTGAGGGACGCCAGCTGCAAGATCACACCAACTCGACGAAGAGTCTCCAGCATAAACAGACTACTGTCGCCCCTGAAGATAACATGAAAACCATTCCAATACCCCCGGAGAGACCATAAGATAGGAAAGGATGGATAAAAGGACTTCGTGACTGACGGTATTAAAAGCATTGAAAAAGTCAATTAACACTAAGACCGTAACCTTAGTGTCTTCCATACCCCGCCTTATATCGTCAGTCACTTTAAGGAGAGCTGAAACGGTACTGTGCCCGGGCCTGAATCCGGATTGAAACGGACTGATAAGGGAGTTGCAGTGAATAAAGTGAGAGAATTGTTTGTGAACACTGGCCTCGAGCACTTTAGATAGAAAGGGAAGGATGGAAATTGGGCGGAAGTGACTGGGAAGAGAGGGATTGGATCATTAGATACCAAATACGATACAATACCTTTTTTTTCGGTATCTCTTTTCATCCACTATTAGCCACCATGTAAATTTTTTTGTGTTGTCAATTATAGCCTATAGATATCCCGTGGAACAGCTTGACGCTTCCAACGATACCTCGATTGTTAAAATCCTCGTTTGTTTGGTCTTTGGCCAGTACAGCGATTTATCTCGAAGAAGGTTGTCATAATAATTAACTCTATACATGCGAGCAGCGGCCGCCAAAAGTTGTATGAAAATCCATGTGTCGTGGTTTAGCGGCCAAATCAATTACATAGTAAACTCATATCTATTGTGTAATTTTATAAAAACTTTTTACGAAAAAAAACAACCGACTTCCAAAAAAAACACTACAAAGTGAAAAATAACTTTAATTTCGGTAGTCTGTAGCTTTTGATCTGTATTTTAGTTTTTGCCACCGACTTCCGAAATTAAAGTTATTTTTCACTTTGTAGTGTTTTTTTTTGGAAGTCGGTTGTTTTTTTTTGTAAAAAGTTTTTTATTTTTCACTTTTTAGTGGGTCAGTTTGTAATGTATCCAATTTACAATAGCCTAATGTCAAATGCTCATCACCTTTTACAAAATATTGCTTTTCCCGATGCAGGGGCGTTAATTGTTGAGGAGTTCTCCTGGTAAGAACCAGGAGATGTAATGGTGACTTCACCATATGCATTTTGACGAGCATAAATTGCTTAGCAACCATATAAGTGCCTAATCGAATCGCAACGGTGAAATACTTATTATTAAGTAGTTCCGGTGGCCATCTGTGGTCTTCATCATCAGTTCCACTTCACCAAATGGCGCTTTTCGAGTGCAAATGCAAAAGTTACTATAAAAATAATCAAATCGCTATATCCGCGATCCATGGGATCCCCTCATCAGATTCTGATTTGGTGGCAATGGGACCACCTCGGAAGCATACCCTTCCAAACAAAAAAAGAATTTTTAAAATCCGTCCACAATTGACGGAGTAATCGGTGAACATACAAAACATACAGCCGAACATATAACCTCCTCCTTTTTGGAAGTCGGTTAAAAATGGAACGATCTTTTACTCCGAAACATGGCAACCAAGGAGGTAACTTACCAAAGGTTTTATTTAAATTTCGAACTGGCTTGCAAATAGAAAACTGTTTACTGAAAAAAAAAACAAATTAACACATTGGTGCCAATAATGGCGCGTGAAAAATTATCTTTGCTCGTCATTGAATCAGGAATTTATAAATAATTTACTTTATTTGAATTTCCGCGCATTATTTGAGAAAGGCACGTTCTTCCATCAATGCCCCTTTTACAGGCCGCTGCAATAATATACTATTTAATCCCAACTTCAGATTAATTTTTCGCTACGTTAGATACATGCCATAAAATTATAACAAGTATTCGTTCGAAATTTAAAATGTTTGGTCGTTTTCGGTCTGCCTTCATTATAGCGGTCAGTCTAACACAGGCGTTCATTAATTCACTAAAAAATAATCATTTCGCAAGCATTGGGCAATTACTACTGAAGACAGCGGAGTCGACCTCAGGACTAACTGGTTCTTACACGGACAACTACGTACGTACGTCTCTTGCTCCCGCGTCACCAGCCGAGAGTCTCCGTATTTTTAGGCTACTGAGACCAAAACTACAAACGTAGTATACAGGGGAGTTTTATAAAATCCAAATTTCGGACTGTTATAGAAAAATTCCATATGGAAAACCCACTAACACTTTGCCTGACCCGGGAATCGAACCCAAGACTACACAGGTAGCGTTTGCGACCACTAGACCAATGAAGAATTTTTTTTAAATAATAATGTGGCTGTTATTTTAGTACATTGTGGTGTCTTACGACTTCTACGCGAGCGTAGTCGCGGGCAGAAGCTAGTGATTACATAAATTCTTACATACACTCATAAAATCAAAATCAAAAGTAATTTATTCAAACTAGGCTGAGAATCAGCACTTTTCGAACGTCAAAAATTACATAAGACAGTCCCCCAAAAACGCCCACCCATCACCACTTCCTAGTGCTTTAGCTGGGAAGAAGAAGTGGCGCAACAAACTCCCCAGCAGCACAGCTGTCTGTTCAGATATAAAACTTTAATCTATACAATAAAATGTAAAAGAATTTGCATTACGCAACACAACATTAAATTATTTGCCTTATGTTAGCTAGCACACGCCACTATACCAAAAAAAAACATAAAAATCGTCGAAAACTATACTCAAGCAGAAATAACGTAAACAGAACGTGCCTAAATAAAAGCCTCCAGGCATAATGGGCGTGCCCGCCCACACAAAGCTATAGCTGCAACTCAAAGTCAAAAATGATAAACTAGCACCATCGTAGTAAAATAAAAAACCGTTAATCATTAATAACAATAATAAAACCATGGTCAGCAAGACGACCAGTCACCACAAGCAGCACCCGAAAGCATATCGACGCTTGAAAGGCAAAAATGACCAAGCGACATATTGGCAACTTTACAGTAGAGCATTTTAAAGTTTTTTTTTTTTAGAAAAAAATCTTAGAAAATCGCCTATTTGTCATAACTACTTAATTTCAACGAATTTTAAATGCAGTTTAAAGGCTTAATAAACTGGCATTTAAAGATTATGAACTTTCTCAATAGGTTATGAAATAGTGTCGGTTAGTAATAATTTCATCAAAATCACAAACAGGTAAAACTTACTTACCGACATCAAAATTTTATTATAAAACAAGTAAAATTAACTAAACTCCATTATTTTATAATTTTGTTTAAAGAAAAATGACGCATCCATGGTGGCGCATGTTTGACATAATAGGTAAAATGATCTAAATAGAAAACTTAAACACTTTTCTGTCAGCCAATTTTAATTATAGTACAAATTAAATATGGTGAGTGTAGGATTTTATTGACTAAGTAACAATGAATTTAGGTTTTAAGACACAAAATCAAAAACTTTCAGACAAAGGTTTCCATCATCATCATGACAGCCCTTGTCCTTGTAAAGGTAAACTAAAATAAATAAGGCATTTTAATTTTAAAAGGTATTTATTAGTCATTACAAAAATTTAAAAAAATCCCGTAGGTACGCAAAATATGCGCTTTGACGTGGAGTTGCGAACACCCGTTATACTATACTAGTAACTAAAAAATCAGTACAGGTAGATAAAACAATTCAAAAAGACCTTTGCCCAGCAGTGGGACATTCAAGGCTATTAAAAAAAAAATTGTCTCTTTCAGCAGTCTTACATTGTTATATTACTATTCATACTATTCATCAACATTCATACAATCTTTATAATAAAAACACTTACCGAGTAGGTACTATCTCGAGCAGCAGTGCTATTCTGTAACCATCTCACCGTGAAAACTTAGGTGAAGTGAGCGTGGAGTGAGCTGTCATTCCACAGGGATTGACACTATTGACAGCTCACTTCACCCAAGTTTTCACGGTGAGGTGTTTACAGAATAGCATGGCAGGCGACGTACTTAGTGCGGTGCGCGCGAGCACGCGGGTCGTCTATGCGACGATTCAGTGAAGACTAATCGATTTTTTTTTACCATCAGCCATTCAAATTCTGCTTTACAACGCGTCTATGCGACGACCCAAAATAGGTGGAACGGGGATAAGCTCATTTTTATACAAATTTCATATCTGAAAGAGATATCTAAGTAACAAAAATAGTAAAAAAAACGGCAGGTAAAATATTACCAAACGACAAAATATATTCTTTTTAGGCAGGAAAAATACTACTATATTACGTTTTACAGTACATTGTATTTAGGAAGAAAATACTAAATGAAAATGAGTCCATAATTAAGGTGTGTTAAAAAGTCTTAAATGAAGAAACAAATAAAATAATACTCAGGTAAAATTTCTTAAGCAATGCTCATACCCTAGATACCGTAAGGAAAAAAATACTTTATGTTTAAACGCGTTAATTCGAGTCAAAGCAAAAATTACTAAGCGTAAAAAGTTAAAATCGAATACCCACCAAGTGAAAGTTATTCATAAATCGTTAAAATTTTAGTCGTTTAGTCGCCGAAAACGGTGAAAATGTGTGTTTTTATAGATTACCAAGCGACAACAAAACTCTTCCTAGCGGTACGAGAGTATGATCAATCGACGCGGATTTTTTTTCTGATTTCAATGATATATATAACTCAATATCGCCCAAAATGTCGTTTGGTAATTTTTGCCTTTCAAGCGTCGATATTAATTTATGCTTTCGGGTGTACATTCGAGTTGAAACTAATTGCAATCAATAAAATGTCAGGTTTCAATATGTTCATTAATTAATCTTTCATGATATAATTAACGTCACAATATTCAATTGGTTATTTCAAACTGTTAACATAATTAAGTAGATGGAATTAATTTTGAGTGGCATTTGTGATTAAATATTAAAGCTTATTTAATTAATAGCTTGTGGTAAATTGCACAAGTGTGGTAATAACCTAGGGTAGCATTAATCCCAAAAAATTATTCAAAATGTCCACATAAATATAAATACTTAACTAGCTTTTGCCCGCGGTTTCAGCCGCTTAGAGGTCGAAAATTAACCCACGGGAACGTACTACCGGAATAAAAAGTATTATATATCCTATCCCAGGTCGTGGTCTACCCATGTGTCAAATTTAAACCAAATCCGTTTGCCGTTTTATTAGCGTGAAAGCGTAACAAAGAAACAAACTCACTATCGCATTTATAATATTAGTTAGGTTTTAATTAAACATCTTAGCAATAACTTGTCTCCATAACAAAACTGTGTTTTTTTTTTCTTCATAACAAAAGGCATTTTCCGCAAAAAAAAGCATGTGATGAGCTGAACAACACTATATACCCAAGTAGCATTGCAAGCTGTATTTAAGTTCGTTTTTATACTAGAAGCTGTATATTCAGGCTGTGCAGGTTGTATAAGCGCTCATTTAGTCCTTGTAAGTAATAAAAAATAAGTTCATAAACTAAAACCCGACTACTGAAAAATCACGCTCTAAAAAGTATGAAACAAGAAAATATTCTCATCTGAAATTATTATGTACAAACTATTCAATATTTATCGTCTATTAAATAAACAACTTACACGCCCTCCGCCGCGCTTTGCCCTAAAGATTATGATCTCTTACTACTGTTAGAATGTGTTGTTTTGATAGGTTAGGTGGCATACGACCACAGCTGGCTTCTGGACATCACATACTACATACCAGTCAAAATCATAACCTTCCTTTTTGCTTCGCCGTAGTCAGGTAAAAAAGGGCCCTTATTATTCTGCTTTTGGCGTTTGTAGAGCTGTAGAAGCAAAGAAAGCTGCATCATAGCTGTATTAGAGCTGTTGTTCGGTATACAAAGAAACCCACTACAGATATCATCATAAAAGTATCTTGTAAATAAAAGTGTTCTACATAGGTTTTCGAAGAGTATTACAAAATAATTAAAATTTACCAATCTATTTCCGATGACACGTGCAATAGAAATGTACTACATAATTATTTATATAATATTTATTAGAATAAAAGATAATCTTGGACTAGGATATCTGATGGTATTAGCGAATTGAAAGTGCAGATTAAAATTTATTGTGAACCTGTGTATGGTTTTTGTCAAAATATTCATGCGCCAGCAAAATAATCTAGCTGACATAAAGAAAACTACTAAATACGGTAAGTAAGTGTTTGTTTTTAAGGTAAGAATAAGAAAATTATTTTAAAATAATAGATCACACGCTCTGTGATCATTATTCAATTTGATAATCATGATACGGCTTTTGTAAAATATTCCATTAATTATACTTAATGAATTGTATTGAATTATATTATCATAATTATTTCACACGTTAATAAGATTTATTATAGGTACGATTATATAAGAACTTTATCACAGCTTTATTATAAGTTTTGAAAATTTCAGTGAGAATGGTTTCCAACTTTAAATCGTTATAGATCCTAAATGGTCATTCAAAATGAAAACATATTCAAAAAACCTAAAGATGATTTTCAAATACCTATCCAACGATACCCCACTTGACGTAGTTCGTCGACTTATTTTTTTCTTTTTCACAATATGGCGTCTGGTTGTTGCCATATTGACTTTTGATTACTGTCATATCTTTAGTGACACTCACAAGATTAAGACAAATCGATTGACATAAGAATCATCAAAATCGGCCCACGCGTTTGGTCTCTAGAGTACCACAAAGGAACAAACATATATACATACATAGGCTGATAAATACATTACGCTCCTTTATGTCACGCAGTCGGGTAAAAAGGCCTAGTCATCTTATAATAGCCGACGAACTCATCTGATGTTTACGCAAAAATACACTTCAACATCATCACACACCACTGTCGTTCAAGGCTATGTACTAACCTTTTACACATAGAAAACATTGCATGTGTTCAACTCTAGGGAAAATAAAAATGAAATGTCTTGTAACAAGTCTCATTAGTTGCCATTACCGTTCATTCAATCAGCGCTCTGTAGAAAACAGCCTTATACATGTACTTGGAGCACAAAGTAGCAACAAATTGTGCACTCCCTGTACAATCACGTTCGAAATGAACAATACAGGATGTGGTTTATTTTATAGTGGCGAGCAAACTTAATTGCACAATGCTATCGCTCGTGCTATGGCTTGAAGTAATGTGTTGTAAATAGATCACAATGATTTTGGCAATTGATAGAGAAAAGAGCTCTATGCTCTTTAGTTGACGAATAAGAGCCTTAAAAAGAATCCGCGAAATTCAAATTTTCTTACGTTTTTTGCAATCTGCAGGGAAGCGTCAGATTGTAACTTGATCAAAATATGTTTCGCGACTACAAAAGATTTGTGAAAGAAAGAAAGAAATAATAAATATTTATTGGGACTCAACAACACAGGCGATCACAAATTAAACTAAAACACACTCATAAGAACATAAAAAACAAAAACAATAAAAAAAACAAAGTAGAAAGAAAAATAAAAACAAAGTCCTATACGAGGCCAAAATGCCTCGGTGAGGGTAAGGTGTGATATGATTTACAGAATTATAATCATTAGAATCATTCATTCATTTCTCAATGTCACGATTTCATGAAGAAGTCATTCAATTGAACAAATCTAACTTTAAGAGAATGCTCATGTTTGCTTTGTGTATTCCAATGATTACAATTCTATAAACACATATCTGTTATAGTCGCGAATCATATCCAAATAGCAAAAAATGTACCTAACAATATTAATTTGAATTTCGCGGGCTTCAGGGGATCCGTCAATTTAGCCCGCCAAATTCAAAATTTATTACGTTTTTTTGCAAATTGCGGCGCTGTTTTAAGTTGATCAAAATGGATGGAAATAAGAATATTTTACGAAAATATGACGATTTGCAGCAAAAACGTAAGTAATTTTGAATTTCGCAGGCTACATTGAAGAAATCACCACCACTAGGTACATACGATCCATATTACGAACCTGCTGAAACACCAAAGTCTTAAAACCAGTACAATTTTAGGGTAAAGCGTAGTTTTCTCGTGCTAATTGGGTTGTGGAAAATGGTAGTTAGTCCACGTAATCTGATATTCAGTCGCATCGGGTTAGACATGAAGCCAGACTCAAAATTGCTATGAAAAGGCTAGAAAACGAGAATATTCAGGTATATGTTATGCGGCCTAACCACCTTTGGTATTGTTCGTCGAATCGCTGAGCTCCTTAAGTTTTGAGTTGAGCTGCACGATAACTGACAAATGCGTGCACTGACTGGACAGGTCCCCTCAATCTGTGTGGTTCTTTCATCACAAGATCATTTCAGGCACCAATCTACATGGTCTGACCAAGATTATGTCTGGACTTTAAAAGAGACTGTGACTTCTGAGTTTGTTTCGGCCTTTCTTCTCAGAGTAGTCGGATACAAAACGCCGACCTCATCTAGTTTTTTTAAAAATATGATTGACGTGGAAAAGTGTTTCTACAGACCTACTTACAGAAATAAATCAAAAATTATTTATAAAAACTTTCCCCTCAAACTTATTGCGGAACAAATTTAATTTATTTTCAAGTACTTATTTAGTATTGCATTACAACGCTTTCGGCATAGTAATTCTTGTGAATATATTAGATGATGAATCGAAAATCGAACATCAATCAATGTTATCGAAGGAGTCCTCTAAGCGCTGCGCGCTGTTCACAAATCCGATACCCGAAAATGTTGTCAACTTAAATCAAATAGACGACCGCTATTCGTCCGACAGTCTATTTACTGCCAGGAGTAAGGCAAATCGTCCAACCACTATTTCATAAATCAGTATTATTTTAATAAATTATATTACTTCAGTGTGGAAGAAATGGAGGTACACAGGACAATAATATAGCGTCCAAACATGCAAAAATTTATTACCATATGTTTTTTTTATATTGTAAATATTATTTAAAAAAAAGACATTTTTTTTTGCATGTAGTACGGTATACTATTGCTGGTTGACGGGAACGCCTTTTGTTAATTAACATACTGTAGGTATTTTGCTCATTGAATATTTTGAAGTGTGCTTATATTTTTTTTTTCTTTTTGTAATATATTCTGGTGTAAGTGCAATAAAGTATGTATAAATAAATAAATGTTCATATAGTCCATGGGCGACAATGACCATTAACAACGGGTGGGTCTTTGCCATCAAAAAACATAAAATATTAAAAAAACTTGAGAGAGAGAGACTGCCTTCTTGGTCTAGTAGTCGCAAGTGCTACTGCTGAGAATGAGGTCCTGGGTTCGATTCCCGGGTCGTGCAAATGGTTATTGGGTTTTTCCATCGGTATTTCTCAGTTGCAGCCCGGATTTTGGATTTGTACTTGGTTGATGGCAATTGACTCGCCCCTATTACATGGGACTTAAACATAACCGGTGAAATGTAGGTGTGCTATAGGTACACCTCTGCTTCACCCTTCGGGGATTAGAGGCGTGATGATATGGTTTGTCCTTCAAAGTACTTTAAAAAAAGATTGCATTAATTTATTTTCTAGTATATAAATAAGTTAACATAATTGCACGCGGCAGTACTTACTCAGTAGGGTTGTGACTTGCGTGTTTTCTTAAGAGTTATCATTACAGTGACGTGGGCGAGCCGAGTGACGCAAATCACGTTTACGGGTCACTTGCTTATTTTAACTATGTTCTTACTTTGAATAAGATTTCTTTTCTTTTTTTTTTCCTTGCCGTTTTTGTAACACAAGTATATTTATTTATTTAGGCAACCAACAGCGATACATATAGTATGTTACAGAGATGTATTACAGTAGTGTATGGCTAATAATAGGTTTCCCTGTATAACTAGGATAAATATAAAACATGCGAACGGACTACCTACTAAGAAACTAACTACTACAAAAGGTACAAGTTTAGGTATTGCATAAGTTTAAATTTTAAAGATTAAAAAAAAAGTTTGATAGTTAAGACCAAAAAAAAAAAAAAAGTTTGAATGATAAGATATGAGAAGTTTGTCATTTGCCTTCACTTATGGTTTTTATTATTTGTTTTTTGAATTTACGTTTATTACAGTTAAATATATCCGCTTGAGTGAAATCCGCGTTATAAATTCGAGCAATACGAGTCAATACACAATTTTGGGCATAATTAGTCGAGTGCCGAGGCACGTGCAGCATCGTAGTATGACGAGTGCGCCGTAGGGGAGTGTTAAACGTTACCTGCGCGACCAACTCCGGGCAATCGAGGCGTCCATTAAGTATGTCATAAAGCAAACACATATCCATAACTTTTCGCCTTTCATCGAGTGTAAGCAGACCATGTGTACGACAACTATTTTCATAGGTCATCGGAGGTTTGCGGAGGCGATAGTTAAGGTGGTTAATAAATTTTCTTTGAACCCGTTCTAGCTGGTTCTTATAAATAATGTATTGGGGGGACCAGATAGGGCACGCATATTCTAAGACGCTGCGCACATATGCAAAATACACCTATTTAAGAGCCTCGATATTTTTAAATACCTGACATGACCTAATAACAAAGCCTAAATTCTTATAAGCTTTTGTGCTGACAAAGTCTATGTGATTTGAGAATGTTAATTTATTGTCAAACATAACTCCTAAATCCCGAACTATCTTGACTTTATTAATGACAATTCCTATAAAGTTATAAGAGTAAACAATAGGGTTTTTTTTACGTGTATAACTAATACATTGACACTTTGTGACGTTTACTGTGATCTTGTTTTTTATGTAATAATTATTTAAGTTATTAAGGTCCTCTTGAAGAGCCTTACAGTCATCGAGTGACCTTATTTTATAAAATAGTTTTTTGTCATCAGCGTACATTAAGTGTTCAGAGTGTTTAAAAGAATCAGTAATATCAAATAAATATGCGTTGTAAAAGAGAGGCCCAAATGGGAACCCTGTGGAACACCACTAGGGATTTCAATAAAGTTAGAACGGTAACCTCCTATTACCACAGCTTGTGATCTTTTAAATAGGTATGATTGGACCCATCGTAAAAGGTCGCCGCGTATGCCCAGTCTGTATAACTTGTTGAGCAGGATGACATGATCCACGCGATCGAAAGCTTTTTCAAAATCCGTGTAGATCACGTCAACCTGCCCACCACCATCTGTATTCTCAAGGACAAAATTTGAAAAGCTAGCCAAATTCGATATAGTAGATCGTTTTTTTAAGAAACCGTGCTGTTTGTAAGAAATGCCTCCGAGGATGTATGGATAGATAGTATTGTAAACTAGCTTTTCAAATACTTTGCCTATTGTATTCAATATCGAAATTCCCCTATAATTTCCTATTGTTATTCGCGAACCCTTTTTATATATCGGAACAATAAATGCTTTCTTCCATTAATTTGGGAAAGTGCCTTCTTTTAAAGAGAGATTAAAAATAAAACTAATTAGAGGTGCTAAAGACTTAGCGCAATTCTTCCAGAATACTGGAGGCAATTCGTCGCAACCAGGACCCTTATCGACGCTTAAAGCATTCAATTACTTTTCCACGGCTATCGACGTAAACTGTAAATTGGATATGATGTCAGAACAATTATCTTTTTCGTCCTCGTTCAATGAACTAACAAGGCCATAGTCAGAAGGTTCACCAAAAACGTCGTGATAAAAGTCATTGAAAGCCTCGCAAATTTCCTGACCTTCCGAGTATTTGACGTTGTTGTGAGACAACAGTTTTGGATAATTCGAACCTCCACGCATGGTCTTTATATAGGTCCAAATTTTTTTAGGATCGTTTTTCAGGTTGCGTTCCGTCTCCTGCAAGTGTTTATCGTGACAAATCTCCTGGACATGTCGCTGTCTATCCCGTAACAGTGAGAATTCGTCGTAGTCGCGCAAGTTTCGAAAACGCTTCCAACGCGAGTGTGCCTTACTTTTTTCTTTAATTATTTTAATTAGTGAGATGCTATACCAAACAGGATATTTACGTGCACCTGACCTTCGGTTAAACGGTACATACTTATCAATCCCCGTTTGAATCATTTCATAAAAGCCGTGGACAGCATTATTTGTTGATGTCGTGTCTAAAACTGAGTGCCAGTAAATTTTAGCAAAGTAATTATTTAACATACTGAAATCGGCTTTGCGGTAATTATGTCTAGGCGTAGACAATTCACGAAGCGGGGACACTGCAAGGTCAGATATTTCGATAGTCAATACCGGATGAGGCAGGTCAGTCTTCGTAAGAGGTGATCCACACTCGTTAATTTTTAATGGCAAGTTAGAGAAAGTTAAATCAAGAGTATGCCCTTTATGGTTAGGCAGTAAATTGTATTGTGTAACTCCTAAAAAGGACAAATCATTTACTAAGCGCGCGGCCGCGTTCTGTACTTCGACGGCACCTTGTTTCAAAAAAGTTGGGCTACTCGAATTCCATTTTATACAAGGGAGATTGAAGTCACCCACAAGTACGTAATTACACGTTTTTGTGCTGTGAGTAAGTACATTAGCGACACTTCGCAAAACGTATTCGACATCTGCGGGTATCCGATGAGCATCCGGCGGTACGTAAACAACACTTACGTAAAGATCAGCTGTTGCCGACAGCGCGCGAGCCGGTATTATTATGGTACCACGAACCCAGTTCTTGTCGCGAAAGTATCATCACACCGCCACCTGAGGACTTCCCAGTCGCGGCTAGATCGCGGTCTTTACGAAACACGTCATACCTATCGTCACACAATTCCCTATCAAAAATGCCGTTATGTAACCAGGTTTCAGTTATAATAATTAAATCATAACAATTACATAGGATGTTTTGTTGGAATTGCGTGGTTTTAGTCCTTAGGCCACGGCAATTCTGATAATATACGTTTAAGTTACGGGGCTGCATTGTAACGAGTTTATTTTACTGAAAGTGTATCTCGAAACACGTAAAAATAACGGACAATGAGACACAGATTTTGTTATTACCAATAACTTGCGGGTAAATGGATGATAAATAATCATTTTTTTGCAACGGTATGACTATCGGGGAGGGGTTGTATGAACGAGAATATACAGAAGAAATAATATGCCTACTTTGAATATGATTACGACAAATAGTGGCATCAATTATTAAATAAATGACTATTTTAACATAATGCGGGTAAGTTGCTAAAGAGCTATACAAGTACGTTAGACAACTAACATGTAAAATACATGCACCACGTGAAGGTGCGACCCGAGACAGTGTGAATGTGTCAACAGCAATGATTTTATATTCAAGGCTAGACGTATAGATGTGGGAGTTGCCTAATTTGATATCCTTATATAGTTCCATATTATTGTTACTAAGACAACAACATGTACCCACACATAATGTAACACTGTATTTTTTTTTAAGAACTTGCTCTTACATATATAATTAAAATAATATCTAAATAAGATTATTAAGATGAGAATTTTGTTACCGCAGTAACTAAACCCATGCGTGTCTAAATTATGTGAATATAATGCATACCTCAAGCATCGCACCCTAATCAAGCGCATTTCCTTCATACGATCGTCAGTGACCACGCATTGCTCGAACAAAACACAGAACACAGTAAGCAGAGACTCGGCAAAGACAAATATCAAACCACCAAAAACTACGCTTCGTTCAATACTAACTGAAGAAAATTGAAATAAGTTATCACTAAAAACACAATTAAAAATCAAAAAATTAATAACAATGAAAAGAATTTTCCGAAGAACTAGACGATTTTTTTCAGATCCTCCTCGTCCAAAATAAAGATAGCTGGAATAGTAACTGCTATTCTTACGTGGATCTTGCAGTTTTTTGTCCACGTGAACTGATATTCCTTAAATTTAGCCAATTCTTTAGTTTTTTTAGAAGGCTTTTATTTACTACTGTTAAGTGCTCGTTTACATATACTGGAACAGTATTGCCCTGAACATCTAGATCTTTGGTTGATAGGCGGTGTTTACGTGCTTGAGAAATGATGTTGTCCTTGAGCTGACGAGTGCGTAATTTCGCCACTATATTTCTTGGCCTGCCCTGAATTTTAGACTTTGAAGTCACTCTATTTACTTGAAGAATATCATCTTTTGTTATTTCTATTTCAGTGTGTTTATCTATCTTTAAAATGATTTCATTCAAGTTTTCATCCTTATGCTCAGGTATGCCAACAATCTCAATATTCAATTGCCTTTCCCATTGCTCATTTGCGTTCACATCAGACCTTAGTTTCCTGTTCTGGGCCTTAATCTCTGCGAGTTCAGTTTTAAGAAGATTCAGATCCTTTACTTCTTTTGTGTGAAGTGGAGTTTTTTTTTTTGTCTTCGTATTCATTGCTGTGGAATTGCATCGACTTCTGAAGTGATGCAAGTTCTTCTTCTACCTTAGTCTCTCTAGCTTCCAAATTTTGAACGGTTTTTTTTAATTTCTGTATATTCTTTTCTGACACCGGCTATTTCTAACTTTAATTCCTGGGTGCTTACGTTCAGGTTGCATAGTGTGGCATTAATTTGTGATATATCTTGCCTGAAATCCATTTTCCAATCGTTCAGTGTTTTCGTTATTTTATTAGTGAACTCATTAACTGTCTGATACAATTCGTCATCATGTCCACGCTTGCGACGAGCAACACTCTTTCTTGCTTCCTCAGTCGATTTGTCCATAGAGAGATCTGGGACGGAACTCGCACGTTTGTTTGGAGATTCCGCCATCTTAACTGCCTGGCTGTCTATCTATTCACAGGTCTGAAAAAGATGCATACGATCCATGTATAATCTAAAACCAACAGACAGCCGCATTCCCTATTTTAAGAAATTTAAGATTTTACCATTACCAGCTATATATATATTAGAAGTTGCTTTGTTTGTAAAATCAAATCCAAATTTATTTACTAAATTGTCAGCAGTTAAGAAAACCCCAATCCGTAGTCAATATGAAAACCAATTGTGTACGGCAAAATGCAATACAGCATTGATAAAAAAGAGCTTTTTTGGTATTGCTCCAAAAATCTATAATAAAATACCCAATGTTATTAGAAGCATGCCATTACAAAAATTCAAAAAGTGTTTTCATAAATTATTATTAGATAAATGTTACTATGCCCTTGATGATTATTTAAATGATAAAACACTACCACTTTAAAATAAGTTAATTGATTGCATGCATAAATAAATATTTTTTTAAATTAATTTTTAGTTTTGATATCATTGTTTTATAGATTTTTTTAAATTTTTTTTTGTTTTTTTTTGTGTATGTAAAATAGCTTTCACTGATATTTGTATGTCATCAATGACAAAACATAGTGCGACATGTATAGTAATTATTAGACCTTGACCTTAACCTACCTATGTTTTACAAATAAAAAAATCTGATTCTGAAATACTCGTATGTCGCAATAATGTCGCTTATATCGCCGATTTACGTAGGTACTTATTCTTGGTATTACTAGCTTTGCCAACCAAGGATGACGATTCAGATAAATACTAATACATGAATAATTATCTACTATTGATGACGTGTGTCAGGCTAATCTTACATAATTATCACGTTTCACAAAGCTCCTTATATTGATCGTATATAATACATTTCCCCTGCGCCATCTACTACGCCACATGTGAACTACGTGTCAAACTGACCACACGCAAAATCCTGCATCGCGCAAGCAGAGTTTACCGCGCGACTCTAACATGTAGAAAACGTCGGGCAGCCTGTCTGATCACAATGTATGGCAAGCCGATCCCTTGGGAGAATCGAGGAAAATACCTAGAGATCCTTGACCACCACCTTACCTTCAGTGAGCACATAAAGGCGGCTCATTCACGTGCCTCCTTCGCTCTCAGTAAGCTCCATTTCATATTGGCCACACGCAGCAAATTGTCACTCAAGTGCAAATTGCGCATCTACACAGCGGTCATCCGTCCCATCATGACCTATACTTGCTTCGTCTTCGCACACACTAAGCCACGCCATCTCCATAGGATGCAGACCCTCCAAAACCGTATCTTAAGAATGTTACGGGAACCAACTTCTATGTTCGTAATGGGAATCTTCCTCTCAATCTCAGAATGCCCGCCGTTCCAGCAGTTCATGAAACGCCCCCAAAGCGTTTCTTCGAGTTTGCTGTAAAGCACCCTAATCTCCTGATTGCGGACGCGGCCCGATGCACTCCCTCCCGCATAAGTAAGATTTGCCAACCGAAGCATACTCTCACCACTCCCGACGATGCCACAACCCTCCTCCAGGAGAGTAGTAGGGCTACCAGTACCGTCCGCAAGTACAAAAACTGACCGCCATCCTTCCATCCTTACTACCGTGGCCCACCGCGACGCCCCGGTCCATCCCCGCCCCAAAATAAGTAGTAAGTTCGTCCTAAAATAATCTTAATCTAATCTAGACTGTCCCTTGCTGCCCTCCAGCGACGCCCTAAGCCGAGGTCTGTACCCCACAGGGGAAGCCTTAGCGTGTAGTCGCTTAGTTTTTAAGTTTTATGCCCTGGCTGGAGGCCTTAATTTATTGAGGCACTCACTGAAAAGTCTGGTTAAGCAGCCGACAACCTCCTAGGTTGACAAGAGAACCGCCATTCCCAAAAAAAAATTGTGTGTTCGGGGGATCCCCGTCAGGAAAGAAGTTCCTTACTTTTCTACTTAAAAACAAATAAATTTTAACGAAATCTCCACGCGTTCAGTATTGAGGTTATATAACCGGCCGCATATAATGCTCGTGTGCTTGAATCTCGATACTCGCACGCACACACACACTCGCATATAATAGAAAAAGACAGAAAGATAGAAAAAAAGGCGCATGGAGGAGCATAACGCTTTTTCCTAACGTGGCGATTTCTACCAGTCAACTCCTACCTTAAGCCGATAAGGAACATCGTTCCAAAAAAAACACTATCGTTGGGCAGTAAGTAGCTCACCAGACACAACACCCGTCTGATCGGAGGATCCTCCCTTTTCTATGGAGGATTAGTGATTTTTATATCCTGTTTCTCATACCTACATACTCCCTTGAATTCTTAAACGACACTAACTTAACTATAGACATTAAACGTCATTCTATCGCCACCTACAATACAATGCTATAGAATACTCGAATGAACAGCGTCTTAACGGTTACTTAAAATTCAGTTATGTTTGAGTATTCGACCTTTGTACGAACATAAGGATCTCGGAAAACAGACTTACGTGCGTTTAAAACGGTAAACGATAATAAACATGCAGTTACTGCTCATCCATAGTCATAACTTCTACTAAAACTTTGGGATGCAAATAGCTCAAAATATATCTCTGTTTTGATAATAACTAAAACAAAACAGCAAATGTACGAGAGAAATCTAATACACACGCAATTGTACCTAAACAATGTAATAAAGCTGAAAACACAGCTCTGAATTTCGAGTAAGATTTGCTACGAAATCACGTTTAATCGTGCCTTTTCTTAAGGTTTCGCTGAGAATGTTAACCGAGCTAAGAGTTTATTTATTTATATACATACGCTACCATTACAATGTCCCAATTCGGTAGTGAAGTTTATTAACAGTTCATGAAATAATTTACAACATATTAATATCCATGCCATACAAGATTTTCAAAGTTGTCCAACAGTTTAGTTCGACCGCGCGGCTCCGCGAACAAGTTGGGCCGCCGCCGTCGGCGCTGCACTTGCCCATCTGGTACACACAAGCCTATCCCCTGTAGCACATTCTGATTATTTATGTTACCCCGGACACTCCAAGGATATACGACCATGTGTCGAGTTACAGGACTGAGCTCCAATGGATGTCCATTCGCCAGAGAAGAAGTTTGCGCGCTTTGACCTCACTTTTCTCCTTTCTCAACTCTCCCAGCCTTCTTAGCTTATGTCTCACTTCCAGTATCTATGTTCTTCACACGCTAAGAATCTGCGTTCTTCCAACAATCTTTTTCTACTCTGTCCTTCTGACTTTGTTCATTCTTCCTTTCATATTCAGTCCATTCTTCTCTGAAATGCGCTTCCTCTTGATATCAGGACGGCCACCAGCCGGTATGCATTTAAGCGGAAATTGCAGAGTTATTTACAAAACAAATAGCGTAGAGTCATCTCAATTACCTCTTTTCCTTGAATTTGAATGTATATTTATATATATATATATATATATATATACAGGGTGGAAGGGACATCGACGCGAAGCCTGATACCATGGATTCAGTACATCATTCTTGACCCCCCTGCGTTAAAAATTTTCGTCGGTTATTTTAAAAAAAATTCGCTGCTCCATACATTTTGACCGAGTAGGTAATGCACTTCTGTAGGAAACAGCTGTTTTTTTTTTAAATTACCGACGAGAAATTTCAACGCACGGGGGTCAAGTATGATGTACTGAATCCATGGTAACAGGCTTCGCGTCGATGTCCCTTCCACCCTGTATAATGTAGGGATATAAATATTATAGTAAATAATTATGTATGTATGTGTATTATAAGTTTATAACCTATTTATGTACTTGTGCATCCGTTTTATTTATAATTAATTATGTTATAATTTAATATTTTTTAATATTATTATTTTCTCTCAATCAGAGCACCCGCCATCTTATCTCTTCACCACCCTTGGTTGACTGGTAGAGAATGCCTAAAGCATTAAGTCCGCCTTTGTACCTAATTGTGTGCGTAAGTTACTAGTTTTTTTTTTTTGACGTTACAATCTTATGTTTATTTTTATGTACTTAATCAAGTTTTAGTTGTTCAATACTTCAATAAGTAACAATGATTTTCCTTTTGGTAGTAAAATTTTATATACATTGCAAGCTATAGTTTTGTAGTTTAGTATAATTTAAAAGCTTTTTTTTAATTTTGTAAAATAGTGTACCATGGGGCCGTCTTTTTTTATTTTATTTATTTATTATGTTATGATGTATGTTGACTTAAAAAAGCCTGGCAGTTGAGAGTATGTCATGCTCACTTAAATGTCTCGCTGATGGTGGCGCGTGTGTTGGATCATTCGGTTCCCTACAAAGTGGTTGAGCTGGATAGTGCTGATCCACGCGTCATGTTCGTGAACGAGCGCCGTCAGTTGAGACTGGTCATCTCTTAACTTGCCAGGGCTTATATTGTAATCTTTTAATCTTATAGGTACACCTCTGCCTAACCTTTCGGATATTACAGGCGTGATGTTTTGTGTGTGTTAATCTTATATTTTGAATTGTTTTTTTTTATATATTTTTTTTGCTTTTTACATTGTTCTCAGAAGCGACAAGAATAATGTACCAGGATTTTGTCATATCTTGATTTAAAAGAGTGTCCTTGGAGTTTCTTGCCTGTTCTTCTCCATAGAGATCTACGTTTTGGAATGGGCAAATAGCTTCCACTTTCTGACTAACTGACCGACTCTTTGACAATTCTTGAAATAAATGCTTTAAGTTTGAGTTTAGAAATGGCGAATAGCAACTGAATGACGTATTTACAGACGTAATCTTTTGACTCCTTTTTTTTTTTTTGGGTGGGAAATTATCAAATAACTTCTCCCGCTATGGGCGGAGGGAGGGCGTGTCAGACTTTTACTGACTAAAACCCACCCGTGTTCCTTCCGTTGCCTGTGTGCCAGGGCCACGATATCCCTTTCGGACAAACTCGCAACCCTGGCAGGCATTGGTCCTAACGGACCCCGTCAGTTTGTGCTGACATCTCTTTGAGGCGCGCGTGGAACACAACGCGCCGTCGACCCGGACCTGGTCCTTATCGGACGGCGAGCTACCCATCGCTCACTGTCCGCAGGCCCGCGCCTACGGTGGCCGGAAATCGGCTTGCGACTCCCGACGCCCAGGGCGTCTCCTGCGACGACTAAGGGCGCGAGGGCGCGAACCTTGTCTCACCCTCACGCGTTCCGCCTCCTCCTTCGCTAGCATTACTGCTTCGTAGAAGGAGGTGACGGCCTCCCATGCACTCTCGCTCCAAACCAGGCCCGGACGCGAGAGATCGCCGCCACCGATCGCCTCCGTGAGGACACGGCGGTGCTCCGCCCAAGCTGGGCAGACGGTGGAAGGTGAGGACGCCGTGGCGCCTCTCTAGCCACTCCTCAAAGAGGGGACTTATCGCCACAATTGTGGCGTGCCCAGCGCTGGGTTGCGACAATCGCACTCTCCATGTCGCCATGAGATCCTTTGACTCCTAAGCCACTGCTTAGGCGTTTTAATTACGAGTACGTCATCATTTACGTGTATTTAATCATTAGGGCATGGCATCATTTTAAAAACTGTGTCCCTATTTGTAGAAAAAATGTAAATAGCATATTTTTTATAATTATTATTTTATTTTACATAATTGATTTTCATCATCCTTTTTTGAAGTGAAAACTTCTTTAGGCGCGTTGAGCACTTTTTGGGTGAACAAAAATCATGGAACTTGCCCATCGTCATCGAACGCTTTCCATGAGCTATATGTATACTGTGTATATAATATGTGTACTTTTTGGGTGAACAAAAATCATGGAACTCGCGTCATCGTCACTGAACGCTAGTTTTCACTTCTATCGGCAGTCCCCAAAGGCTGACTCGCATTTTTTTTTCTCTTTTTCAGTTAATTTTAATGATGGTCTGGCATTTAGAGCACTTTATACGGCCTACCCAAATGTCCTCTCTTTGGTATTGTTCGTCGAGTCGTTGAGCTCCTTAAGTCTTGAGTTGAGCTGCACGATTACTGACAAATGCTTGCACTGACTGGACAGGTCCTTGTTTTTTCCTCAAGACCATTTCATACACGGATCTACATGGTCCTCATATGATCTGACCAAGATTATTTCTGGACTTTAAAAGAGATGTTGACCCCAGAGTTTGTTTCGCCATTTCTTCTCAGGGGTAGTCAGATAGGAAATGTCGACTCATTTTTTTTATGTGTCTTTTAAAAGTGATTCCGATAACTTAGAAACTCCTTTGCATTAGAGTGTTTACGTACGTTATTAAAATCGTGGAATTGTATAATAAAATTGACCTAAACGACGTCATTCAAACGGAACTAAAGAAAAGAAGCAACAAACACGCCAGTATTTTTCTTGGCGCGACTTCCTCCAACGAAGCGTTCTCCTAATCAGATTATGTAGAGCGGTGTTATGTCGTGATAACATCGGTCTGTTTATCATAGCGAGTGTGACCGGAGGCCGCGACGGAAGCTCAACGCCTCGCAGCAACAGGTAGCCTGTAGCCAGTCTTCACTTCACCTGCCCCTACTTTATTTATGTGATTGTTAACGAACTTTCATTTGTTTACATTCGCTTTCCAATTGCCCCGAAACAATTTTGTTTCTTGTTGTACTTTGATTAGGTACTAAAGATCACAGTTCAAAATGGTATATTTTAACTGAAAATATTGACTTCAACTTTGATATTTAAGATACAATATTATCTTGTGAGTCTTTAATTCAGTGCTTATGTTTTTGAATGATCGGCTAATACCAAATTTGTAGATTTCACATTAAATTAACGTGGAAATGAATGAGAACGTGTAAAGTACTGTTCCTGCGTATACAGAGGTATATAAGCGTTTATTAATGTCTCATTATAGCGCAAAAGCCTATTTCCGCTTTGATGTGTGGGAGACGAGAAACATAATCACGCTCAAACGTCGAGTGAAATCACAGTTTATACAACATGTACCAGAATTAACGCCCTCTTAAGGGGTCATTGTACTCATCATTATGAACAACTTTTACTATGGGACCGAACAAGAAATCTCGAAAAAAAAATCAGCAGTTCCCTACATTCGATAAGTTCGAATAACTTGTCAAAGTGTAGGGAACAGCTAATTTTCTTTTCACACGATTTTTACGGCTTGACAAAACATAGTACTTTATTATTAGTAATTTTAATATTAATGTATTATCACATAAGCCTTCCGTAATAAATTCTCTAAATGTTCGTGAAAACCACATCAAAGTCAAAGACAAATTATTTATTTCAAATAGGAACATAAAAAGGTACTTTCGAACGTCACAATTTACAATAAAATATAATAGTCTAATAGTAATATATAGTCGCCCCTTCCAAAAGGTAGTTTCGTATGGAGAATAATGGGCAAGAAACTGCACCGTTATTCTTTTAATTTATTTACATTTTTTTTTTATACGTTAATTACATAAACATGTAATTAAGATATAAATATATATTAAGATATAAGACGATGCACCTAGAATGAAATTACTAGACCACAATAGGCAAAAATAATTAAAAATAAAGCAATGACAGATAATTTATTTTGTGATAGAAACATGGTGCTCACATATTTACAAACATTGTAAAAGTATAAGTTTTCCTAAAAAAAATCAAGTAATAAGTCAGTGTGTGAGTTAAGGTAATCACAGAATATAAAATCAATGTCATAAGAATAATAAATGACATACAAATTAAAATAGCAACCAGTTTGATTTTGTCAAGTAGTTAGGTATAGTGGCCGGCACGTAACTTGGCAAGGTTTTGGCGTAGTGGGAATAAGTTCACGCATGTACACTTAGTGCAACAAAAACATTTACACTTGTAATATGCTTGTCATTATTCTATGGTTATTGCCAGAATTTATTTTTAAACATGTTGATTTAGAAGGAAGTTAAAGAAAGTAGAGAAACATCTAAGGATTCTTGCCAAGTTACGTGCCGGCGACTATATTAGTCATCATAATCCGTTGCGCGGTGTTGAAGAACAATGCAGTCACACAGACAGACACAAAAGCGACTTTAATTTATAATATGTATAGCTAAAGAACTAAAACAGAAGTGACGTCATCCTTTCGATAAGCAAGCAAACAAGTCTTAATCTAATCCAGAAGGCAATGGGGACCTCTTGACCTTTATAAAGTTGATATTTGCTGGACAAGGGATGTCGATATCGGTTTCTTGCGATCGTATCGTCTGAAAGTATTACAAGGACACCTGCAACGTCATTCGCCCACTGACTTTATGTATGTGGATAAATCTGTTACTCGCCAGTAAGACAAGGATTTGTATCACAAATCACTATAAGATGTGGACGTGAATCGTAATGAATCACCTAGGTCTCACCCCTACTGACAGGTAGGTAAACAGCGCTTTAGTATAATAATTGAGCGAAGCTTTTCCAAACTTCTAAAGAGCTCATAAGTTTCAAGTATACTTCGAGGTGCAAATACTTATATCCTGTCTTAGACTCAGACGTCTTATAATTTTCTTAATAACTTTAGCCGCGAAACCTTAAATAAAACATTAAAAGATCACATCTCACCAATTTAAATGTAACTTTGTTTCGCTTCTCACAAACCTGTGTGTGTTTACCAGACAACGCATAAACAAAGTAAAACATTCGTTTTAATTAAGTCAGCGTTGTTTAGACTGGAACAGAAACCGAGCTGTGGAGGAGTTGCTTCAGCGTCGTGTACATTTTTGTTTGTAACGAAAAGACAAGAGGATATTTTGCGATTTCCCCCGGGATCGACTTCGATGCTCACTGCAAATATTTGACTGCGCCGTCGATCCTAACCATAACCACTCAAATGTATGTGCAAGGACATCACATTACTAAAGGCTCGTACAGATTGGTGAGATATCGCGGGCGCGACGCGACACTTGTAGGTAGTGTGTTAGATGGTTTCTTAATGAAAGAATAATGATCTTTTAAATAGTATTTAATATTATCAGTAAATAAGTACTTGCTAATGATCTGTCTCGCAATAGTCTGCTTGACATATCTTGACAGCTGAGTGACAGCTGACATTAGACAATTACTACAGTAACATTCCGTTACTACAGGTAGCACAATTTCTATGTCGCTGCCTGTCGCGCCTGCGATATCGCGTGAGTCAGCAAGAGCCTTAAAAATAACTTTATGTAATTCCAAGCGTCGTGTTATTTACCTGTTTATTCGTGAAACGATAAACAGGTTAACATAATATTATTGTAAGACTGACTGAATACGGAACCTCGAAATATTTGTAACAATGACCTACTTTCGGTTCATACCGATGTTATCCACCTTTTGTAGCATAATAGAATGCGTTAATAAAAATATTGTTAGAACAATTCGTGTGTAATTGTAGGGAAAATTGGGAAAATGTTGAAAATCTAGTACGAGAAACAAAATGTTTTGTGAAATTGTACTGATATTTGATATCGCTTTGATATAATAAGCAAACGAATATCAAAATTGAAATACCTCCAACTACCAAGTAAATAAGAGTTGCACCGTTATTTATAACACCGTTTTAATATATGTAGGTGTCTTGTGTTGTAGAGTGTAGCCTACATGACTTACACTACTTATATTTAATTCAAAGAAAATTAATCTGCATTCTCGTAACATGGGGGTCTATTCCGAACATAAATCCGAAGTATCGGCCGAATGTTCGGCCGTTTCTGTATACGGCTAAGTATGGCAAATTACAACGAAAGAAAAAAAACGACAGTCAAAGAGATAAGCCAAAGTCAAAAATGTGACTTGAAGTCGGGTAAGGACTCAAAGTCAAAAAAAGGAAACTTTGGAAGTTATAAAACGGCCGAACATTCGGCTGTTACTTCGGATTATTGCTTTGGACTAGACCCCATGATTTCATTATACAAAGCACACTTTAATAGGATGGTAACTCGTTTTGTCGTTACTCTAAGCTATACTTAAATGAAATTACACAAGTCATTAAGGTAAACAAACAACCTCCGAAAATTTAATTAAGGCGCTTGGTCATTTGGTCAAAGGTCCTTTGCTGTAGGTAAATAATATTGTTAAGACATTATTACCTTATCCCATTTCTGACGACTTCCAAAAATAAGGTTATTAATTCGATGATACTTATGTAGGTACCATTAAGTGAATGTGAGTGCTATTTAATAGGAGGATCCTTTGAGGTATTCTAAACCGTAATGTCGTTCTCCAAATCAAATGAACGAAGTTCATTTAGCCTCTTATTTCAGTGGAGAAGAAATCGCAAAGCTATGAATAGGTGGCGCTGCTAACGCATGACTCATAACATCACATTGTCATTTTTATCTCTAAATGTTTTTCGGATTTTAAATAATTATAAAACGAACTAGCGTGTGTTTTTTTTGTTATTTTAACGACCCATGTATTCAACGTGGACTGCACCTCAGTTAAAAGCTGAACTGACGAACCGAGGAGCTTCACTAAGAGGCCGAAAAGCGGATCTAGTTAGCAGGTATTTACAGCCTATTTCTTTGTTAATAATATAATTTTACAATAGTTTTATAACAAATTCGATATTTCATTAGCTACGAACATTACCTAGAAATTGATCTGAATTTGAATTAAATCTGTTACAGAATCAAATCATTTGAACGTAATTTGAACTTTGGGATACCTAAGCAGCATGGAACTGAGGATACCTGAAGGCCAATTCTCGTAATTTAAAACGTTCAAAATCTAGTCGCAATCTCATCTTGGCGACAAACAAACGTCAAAAAATTGTCAAAATGTAGGGAAATAAGAGGTATTTTTGACAGATTGAGACTGAGATCAGACTGTGAACGTTCTTAAAATTAGTAGAATTGCCCCTCAGATGGATTTAGAATATATCCTCAAATTTTCGGAAGCTGTAAAATTTATTATTTTATTCGCCCTTTGCTATAGTTTTTTTTAATCGTAAGTCTTGAGAGAATGAATGATTTCCATGGTTATAAAAAAAAAAAATGTATGTTATTTGATAGATAATGTAATTTTCTGTGAAACTCAAACTTAAAGACTCAAAGCATTCATTTCA
Organism: Tiliacea citrago; assembly: GCA_963921375.1. Classification (NCBI taxonomy): domain Eukaryota; kingdom Metazoa; phylum Arthropoda; class Insecta; order Lepidoptera; family Noctuidae; genus Tiliacea; species Tiliacea citrago. The sequence goes on from OY992781.1 coordinate 18,716,999, forward strand.
AATAAACCAATTACAGGCACTTTTGAATTGTCAAGGGGTCGGTCAGTCAGAGAGATGAAGCCCATTCCAAAGCGTAGTAGGTTCCTATCCTATGGAGAAGAACGGGCAAGAAACTGCACGGTTTTAAATCAAAATATTGTTACAAAGTATTGGTTACATTATTCATGTTGATATTATACATGTGAGAACAATGTCCGCGATAAAAAAAATAAAAACAATTAAAATAAGCCGTGGCAGCTTATAAATGACCAGTCCCTACTGACGGCGCCCGTTCACGAACATGACGCATGGATCAGCACCAAGTGAGTCAAGCGTTACAAGCGACACCCTTGGAAAAAGTTGACAGTTTTCTTCCCCGTTGACATACTTATAAAGAAATAAACCTGAATTTTCTGTAACCCTAGAAGTCTAGGCTGACATATTTTAAATTATATGAATATTTGGTAAAAGCGTCCAGCCCTAACAAGGAAAAGGAAAGAAATGTATATCCACACCTTAAATTTAGCAACAAAAACATAAAAAGACGGCCTTATTACAAAAGACTTCATCCTGGACCTAATCCCCGCGAAATAACATTACGTGCCCTAACTAATAAGTTCCAAATGTTCGAATATCGATGTTCTTGCTTTCAACAGGTAGACTATCGTGCCTACTCGTGCTTAAAACAGTACTCATGACATAATAATATCCATTACACGTATGAATACTTAATTGAGCAGTTGTGATTTGAACTAGCATGTAACATGGCTGTGTTACATTATACTGAACATTTGTGTACAATGTATAGGTAATATCATGTTTGGCGAACAAGACATGGATTCTGCGACACATGAATATATTAATAATATTATTATTATAGACGTTGCTTCCAATATAGGTAGTTGAATTTATGATTTAGGACATGCATTGTACTGTTTAGAACCTAGATTTAACTAGATTAATGGACTCATCTCAGGCAGACAGGCGCCCTGTATGGTTAATAAGTAAGTAAAGGTATATACGCCCTGATTACTCAGGAGCCGGTTGTTGACATATTTATGTACAGCTAGCAGTAAATCTATTAAAGTAATCTTTCTAGGGCTGAGTGCAAGAAAAAAGTTTGTTCGTGGCTTCAAGGCTTTGATTACAATGCAACAAAACGTTTATTAAATCCCTTACGCCAGTAGCACACCTCCGCCGCGAAACCATAGCAGCGAAATCGCAGTAGTTAAATTGTACTGGTTCGCGTCATGTTCCGCTACTCGAATCGGATGCGAGTAGCGAAACATGACGCGAACCAGTACAATTTAACTACTGCGGTTTCGCGGCGGAGATTTGCTACCAGCGTTAAGGTAACGTTTACTAGCATGGAACGATATTGTTAACACACACGTACCCATCACACCATCACCTACACTCTCACTCACACCGACACACAGCCACTTATACTCACCCCCAAATCAATACTTAAATCAACTTTTGCCACCAGAATTGTTTTACTTTAGTTTTTAATTTACCATTTTGTTTCACTTTTTTGTAACAGTGTTTTACACACAACCTGTATGTTCATTTAATGCAGTCATAGGTCATAAGTGAGTTGTCCGCTGGAGGGTAAGCCTGGGAGTCTACTCCGAAGCGCTAAACCGAAGTATCGGCCGAATGTTAAAGAAAGAAAAGAAAGAAAATACGTTTATTTGCGGTAAACATAACGCAAAGAAATAAAAACACAAACACGAAAGAACAAGTTGAGGGAAAAATACGTCACATTCACGCAAACCGGCCATCGCTCAGCATAATGCTGCGACCTTATGCGAGACAGAGCCACAGCGCTGGTTTTCAGCGACAGACGGCGTTAACGTGATGACGTCAACCGGTGCAGCATAATGAGATAAAAATAAACAAAATAAAATAATCTCTTTTAAGACTCTTGCTTGACATTGTACTGTGTTTGTGATTATGAGAGAACAATAAAGAATATTATTAAATATATTATTGTTGGCGCCGCACGGTGGGCTGGAAATCGGCTTTCATAGACTTAGGGATTTCAATTTGCAAGTGCTTGATTTTTTGCCGGATATCGCTTCTATTAGTCATTACTATGTACAAAAATGACACCCGAGTTAATTCTGCCCAAAAACGAAGGAAATATAATTTTTTTACGAAAAATTTGTATGAAGCTAGTATGAAAAATCGAATTATCTCCTAAACGGCATGTTTAACCGTACTATCCTTGAAGGTGGTCATAGTGATAATTATTTATGATTTTTTGGTTGCCGATTTGACGAAAAAATTTAATGCCGTTTTTTTAAAAAAAAATCGGCAAAATATTTTTATTTATTTTTACATGTAAAACGATCCCTTTTAGTGTCCAAGTTAAAAAGTTCGATATGTTATTAAACCAAATATTAAGAACACACAAAACAAGAAAAATTAAATAAAAAAATCCAAACGCCTTTTCTGACGTAAATATGATTGTTTTCGCTGGTTTGCTTCTTTCGCTAAAACTCTCAAAGTGGCCATATATTACGTTGCGAGAGGCTGCCATTCGGGAAGGTGCTAAGGATATTTATCCATCTTACTATAAAGTGCAACAAACTAAGCTTGATTGCTACCCTCCGAAGCAATCAGTGACAGTTACTGATTGATCGGCTAGGATTACACTTCAAGCTTTACTTGATATCACAGTTACAAGAATCCTTCAAAGCCTTTCTAAGGAAGAGCATAACAAGCAGTTGAAGCTGATATCCAAGTGGGGATTTGATGGTGCTTCTAACCAAAGCCGATACAAGCAGAAAATGGAGGGTGAGGAAGATGACTCGAGCATTTTCATGACCTCCTTGGTGCCACTTAAACTGACAGATGGAGACAACATCTTATGGACGAACCCAAAACCATGCTCAGTTTTGTATTGTCGTCCAGTTCAGTTTACTTTTGTAAAGGAGAGTGAAGCAGTTGTCCTTGAGCTGAAAAAACAAATGGATGAAGAAATTGAGGCCCTTATCCCCACAGAGTGCAATAATAATAATAGGGTGACTCATGAACTAATGATGACGATGATCGACGCTAAAGTTTGCACTTACCTTTCTGAAGCTAGATCACGTGCATCGTGCTACCTGTGCTTAGCAAAGCCTACAGAAATGAACCGCTTAGATGCTGTAACATCAAAAATTGTGTGTTCTGACCTGTATAAATTTGGCTTGTCATCCCTACACGCCCGTATAAATTGTATGGAATGTCTGTTACACATTGCATACAGGCTCGACTTCAAACGGTGGGCAGCGAGAAGTGATGAGCACAAAGAAATGCTACAGACAAGGAAGAAAATAATTCAAAATAAATTCAAAGATGAGCTCAATCTGTTGATTGATATAGTAAAACAAGGCTCGGGAACCACCAATGACGGGAATACTGCAAGAAAATTCTTTGAGTTTCCTAATAAAACCGCAGCTATAACCGGTTTGGATGAAGACCTCATCAAAAGATTTGCTGTAATTTTATAAGCAATTACATCTGGAGAGCAGGTCGATATAATAAAATTTAGAGATTATGCCCGCAAAACAGCATAAAAGTACGTATTATTATACGACTGGTACTACATGTCGTCAACCGTTCATAAATTATTAATCCATGGGGCTGACATAATCGAGAAAAATAATATTGTGCTGATTGGGACTCTCTCGGAAGAAGCCTCAGAGTCTCGAAACAAAGATTTTAGGAGGTTTCGAGAACATCATTCGCGGAAAAGAAGCAGGCAGGATTCCAATCAAGACATTTTAAATATGCTTGTTGTTTCTTCGGATCCATTGCTAAGTGCACAAAGGCCTAAGTTAGATGCCAAGAAAAAGCAGAGCTTTTTTGCTGAAACTCTCGACTTAATTCAATTTCAGGAAACTGAGTTCGAGTTTTTGGATATATCCAATCTGGAGTCTGACAACGAGAGTGATAAGGAAAATTTGTAAAAAAAATATATATGTACATATTTGTAAATTTGTATTTGAGTGTGTTTGGTTTTTTTTTGTAATATTTAATGATATTTTGTCTTTTTTTTTATTTATTTTACTTTATTTTACAAATGCTTAGTATTAATTCCTTAAATTAAATTATTTTGTATATAATATAACTTTATATGTTACTTAAATAAGAGTTTGATGATCTTTTTTTATTTAAATTAATAAAAATGTGTCAAAAAACAGCAATTTTTTTATTTAGTTTTTCTTTTTTTGTGTGTTCTTAATATTTGGGTTAATAACATATCGAACTTTTTAACTTGGACACTAAAAGGGATCGTTTTAAATGTAAAAATAAATAAAAATATTTTGACGATTTTTAAAAAAAAAACGGCATTAAATTTTTCGTCAAATCGGCAACCAAAAAATCATAAATAATTATCACTATGACCACCTCCAAGGATAGTACGGTTAAACATGCCGTTTAGGAGATAATTCGATTTTTCATACTAGCTTCATACAAATTTTTCGTAATAAAATTATATTTCCTTCGTTTTTGGGCAGAATTAACTCGGGTTTTGTACATAGTAATGACTAATATAAGCGATATCCGGCAAAAAATCAAGCACTTGCAAATTGAAATCACTAAGTCTATGAAAGCCGATTTCCAGCCCACCGTGCGCCGCTGCTCGCCAATTTGAGTTGTCAATGTCATCGACGTCAAGTGTCATCCAGATAAAAAAACGCGTGCGCCGGCCGGTTCTTCCGTTCCAACAAAGACTTATGGTGGCCATACACCATCCTTCCTATCGGCCAATCGGCATGACGCTGCAGGCTTGATCCAATCTGCAGTTCGTTTATAAACACCACACACGATCAGTTTAAATTGTCCAATCGGCAGCGACGTTCAGTTGAAGCCATGGCGTTACCGGTGGCGGACGACGATGTTTTAGCCGTTTTGGGCATTTTACTCGTGAAAATTAAACAAAAAAAAGAAAAGATCGAGCTAAGTGGTGCAAACAGTGGTTAATGAAACGAAAACGGTTTACATTTTATATATATTTATTTCATTTTTTTTTTACATTTTATGTTTTTTTACGACGTCTATCACCGGCAAAAATCTTCAATGCAAAGAAATTCGATTGTGCCGTCAAGTATAACTGTCATGCCAATCCATTCCCACACACGGTCAGTTCTAACTGATCCAATCGGTAGCGTCATGCCGATTGGACGATGGGAGGGATGGTGTATGGCCACCATTAATGACATGCGTTACCGTGTCATAATATTCGCTGTATTTTCTTCAACTCATTGTAAAAAAGTTTCATAAAAAATAATGTTTTATGTAAATTCAGTTGGGAATTTATAGCAGTAAAGTGGACCTTGATTTTATTACATGGGAGTTCATAACTTAAGTACCATAAAAATGCAAGAAAATTTCTCCGTGGATCTTAATTAGCTTCATTTGACATTGTAATAACTTTATTACCTACGAGTAGGTACCGAAGTACCTTACTACTTAATTATGTTGGCTTCTTTAATTCGATTCAAGTACTTCCTGTGTTATCTTACACTTTCCTACTCATACCCTACTACCCTGAAGAGAAATACGATCGGGACGTAAATAGGAACACTTAATGTAAGAAGTATCGTTTTACAGCGGCTCGTGTTTTATTTTATCTACGAACGAACGTAAGTTCTTGTATCTCCTAGCTTTGCACACAATGAAAGCTATCTTAACACGCTTTTATTAGCTTCGCCTGAATCTACTTATCTATCTATTTATGTATGTAACGAAATCTTTGAACTCGATTTTAGACCACTTCAGATCGTCGGATTAATTTAAAATTTTGCACACATATCAAGGACCGATGACAACAGAATAATTTAATAAGTTTGTCCCATCATCCTTACCAGGATCTTCAGGATTATCGCCCCTTATCACCATATATTTCTTGTTAATCAGTATTATTATTTCAAACTAATTTAAAATGATTTTCTACTTTTTAGTTTCGTTTTCTATTAAAGCGTGTTTTTTTAGTTTTTTATCTACACCCATGCTATAAATCCTCTATAAAAGTTTCTGAAACAGTTAGCTTATTGCCAACATTAGAATAACTAGTAGTAACCATTATATCATCCAAAGGAGTGTTATAATGTTGTACTTCATTATTTCAACTCCTTTTCTCACTACTCAATTCATGGTATCTTTATAAATTTCAAAAAAGAAAATAGTCATGCACGCGCGTTTCACTACCACAGCGCCGTAATTATAAAAATAACTTATAGGTTATTCGAATTCACGTCGTATATATAAATATTTTTTTTTCATTTTTTTTCGATATTAGTATTGCAAAAATGTATTAAGTATAGAAGATTCATATCATCATGGGTGCACACAAAGTCTTGTATGCAACTGTACATAATTAGGTATTAAAACACTCATGTTATACTGTTTTAATACCCCTTATTATACTGTAGAAGATAGGATGACAAGGAGGGGGAAGACCTATATAAGGCGGTGCAACGCAATCTAATAAAGGTTTTGTTATTTGGTTAAATTGTTGTCAGATTGATTCGTTATAAGTTTATTTTTTGTAGGTATTTGCATAAATCTTTTTTAAAAAAACACTTCTGGTTTTAATTTCCAAAAATACAATAGTTGCATATATAACTATTACCCTTTACTCACCTTGTGCCTATATTCGACGAAGGAATATTTTATCCACTCTTATAGGTACTCATAGTTGATTTCAATAGAATTTTTCAACGATGAAAAGTAAGTGGGATGCTACTTACGTCCGCCACCACTATACCTTCGAAAAAATCAAGTACCTATTTCTGTAAGCGTTTTACAATGTAAAGCAGTGAAAGACACTAAATAGTTACTGATTGGATTGACTACTTCATCATCAGTAATCGGCATTGAATCAGCAATCCTTAGGGTTATTAAGACGTTGCAATTAAATTTAATTTATCCTAAACTAGCCTGCGGCTTCGCTGCGTGGCTTTTTTTTTAATAAAAGTATCAGCTATCTGGCAGTGAAAGTCCCGTCAAAATCGGTCCAGCCGTTTCGGAGATTAGCCAGAACAAGCAGACAAACAGACACAGAGAGACGGACATTTTTTTTTTATAAGTAGTTAGGTATACACTTTGATATGCATTTAGTAAAAAGCTGTTATTTTGACAATAAAAGTCCCCGAAACGATCAATTGCAATTGTCAATTTTAACGTGATTGATACACATTGATGCGCTAATTGATCGTCTACCAAATGCAATTGAAGCAATTGAAAATAATACTACAATACAAATTGATGACGATTGATCAACTGCAATTGATCGTTTCGGGGACCCCTTAAAACAGACACTTAAATTTTATTTATTTGTATTGATTTATACAAATAGGCATAATGGATTAAGTCCAGTGGTTAGTGAAAAACTTAATGAGGTACTAATATAAATTGACATTGCTTGAAAAATGGTACATAATTGAAATCGGGAACGTGTTATTTTTAGGGTTCCGTACCCAAAAGGTAAAAACGGGAACCCTATTACTAAGGCTCCGCCGTCTGTCTATCCGTCTGTCACCAGGCTGTATCTCATGAACCGTGATAGTTAGACATATAGAAATTTTCACAGATGATGTATTTCTGTTGCCGCTATAACAACAAATACTAAAAAACAGAATAAAATAAATATTTAAGGGGGTTCCCATACAACAAACGTAATTTTTTTTGCTCGATATTGATAACGGCAACAGGTGAGGTGGGGTGATTTTTTGCCATTTTTAAAGATAATGTGGTACGGAACCCTTCGTGCGCGAGTCCGACTCGCAATTGGCCGGTTTTTTAATAATGAATGAGATTTATAAAAGCCATGTCAGTTCAATTATAATTTGCATGTAAAAAGGATCACTTTTGCCATTATTCAATTTCCACTTTTGCATTTAATATACGTTCAGTAGGCAGAACGGTTGAATACATAATGGAGGAACTCAACATCACCAAGTATATATCTACGTATGCCAGGAGCATGCCCTCAGCTTTTGCAGGCATAAAAAAATTATGCGTTCACCTAAGCATGATCTAGAAAGGCTTACGACACTGGGCCGGGTGGAAGGCAAAAGCGCTCAAGGCAGAGCACTGACAAGATGGTCAGACGTGATCAAGAAGGCTATTGGAGGTAGCATTTACCGAGCGGTCCAGAATACTGCATAGCTTGGAGACGCGTCATATGTGGTTGCGATCCTGAGCATTGAGGGAACGATAAAGAAGAAGGCACCTCTTAATCTAGTAAAAGCTTTTGTGTGAAGGAAACTAGCTAGCAATTATCAAATATTGCTAGGAATTTAAAGGAGGAACAGATTATAAAAATATTATAGTTAATTCAAGGACCACTGGCCACTTTTCCTCATCTACTTAGGTGAAGAAAAAGCCTAAATGCCCATATAAAAATATTTTGTTCTTATTTGCACACGGTGTGTGCTGTGTGGTGCCGGAAGTAAAGAATAACACCATCCTATTTCTTCTCGTGGGTCTAATAGGCGACTAAGGGACTTACTACAGAATGGGCAGCAGCGTTCTCTATGCATTTTAACACCATACTGCGATCGCCAGCCCGCCGCCAAGCGTGGCGATTTTGGCAATACCAATTGGATGGGAGGCCTATGTCCAGCAGTGGACGTCTTTCGACTGAAATGATGATGATTATGATACTTCACACTAATATTTTAGATGCCTTAGTAGCTCTGTCTGTCTGTCTTTTACCTTTTCATACCTTAATGAACCGATTTAGATGTTTGGCACACGTGTACAACAAGACCTGGGTTAGAACAAAGGTTCCTTTTTTATACCGGTAGTACGTGCCCGTGGGATAATTTACGACATCCACTCAGGCGAAGTCGCGGGCAAAAGCTAGTATAGAAATAAAGCTGTATTACAAATTTGTGTGATGTTATCTGATACCTGACATGAGAGCAGTGGTGGCGCAGTGGTAACGGTCGCGACTTACGAGTTGTAGGTCGTGGTTTCGAACCCTAACAGACGCTTTACTTTTTAAATAACCTCATCACCACTGCTCTCAAAACGGTGATGTAAAACATCGTGAGAAAACCACGTCCAAAACACATTTTTGACATCTTTCAACCCGCACTGGGTCTGCGTGGTAGCTTACAGCCCACTCCCTCTCAAAGATAGGAGGCCTGTGTCCCAGCAGTGGGAACATTAAACGCAGCTGATATCATTTTAAGTCGTATCTTTTCTGGAGCGAAATAGGCTCTAAATCTATGTATCTACAGGTTTCCGAAGAAAAGTATGCACTTCGGTACTTCGTGTTTTCGATTTAGCGCAAACGTCATGCCACAGAGTAACCCCCCACAGAGGCAATGCTTCTAAGTTTTGTAGTACCGCGCTATGTAGTAGGTAGTGCACCTATCATTGTGTGTTTGCATGAAGTTTTCTCTCTGTCGGGTTACCTCCGGTCTTAGATTGTCATTTGTCATTCAAAAGTTTTGAAAAGCTTTTTGGAATTGCATAGAGTTGTTCATCTATAATTTTATAAACATGGCAATACAAAATAGGCAATACGGAATATGCACGTATTTCAAAACTTATCCATTATTTAAATATACATTGTGTAGGAGTCAAGAAATAAATTCCATATTTTATGTTTTTTTTTTTTTATGGGTTAGGTACTTATTTTACAAATTCATTATTTTATTTTGCGTTTTTTTGTTGAACGGAACGCATACTCAAAACGCGTCGTCTTTGACAATGCCAAAGTGACGGAAAAAGCGAATAAAAATTGTGCTTGAAATCTCACTAAGGTAAGTAAGTAAGTGCGATTACTGATCGAATAAAGCACAAAAAAAAATTATATGACTTGGGGCAAAAACTAGATATAAACAAAGCCAGTTTCGTAATAAATGACGTCACATCACCGCGATAGAAACGGACGTTTAAACTGTAGTAGAAAACTGTTGCAGTTTCATAATTTTTTGAGCAAGAAACAGTAGTTGAATTTAACTTCTAATACTTTTCTTGGATTACTGTCTTTTATTGATTTAATGAAAAAAAAATACTTGCAATTTTCCTATTACTTCTATGGTTTTAACAGCTCTATATTGAATCTCATCATCGCTCGATCGCATTTCCGAAGATAGACGATGATTCCCGAAGAGCATTTTTTTCTTTTAAAAGCTGTAACTATTTCATGTAATTACATAAAGTCAATAAAATCAAGAGTGTCGTAGTAACCATCTTTAATGCGATAGGATTCTTCCAATACATGTGGCCGCAGACGTCGCGGCTGTGCCAATTGGAAAAGATGAAAAACAAGATAGATGGCAACCGCTTCATCGTCTAGCACTATTGCACACACATCACTTTGTGTTGACTCTTATATCTTGCGAGATGCAATAAACGGCTTATATGCCCCACATAGTCTGTTTTTATTCAATTCATGGTTTACTGAAAAGTCACATGGAAAAATGTTCTTAAATACTTTTATTTTTAAAGTATGCTTAAAAAATGCTCATTTTCGTTGGGAACAAAAAGAGTAAATGCATATTATTATTGTATTTTATTTATATTTTTTCTTTCAAGTTAGGTTTCTAGCACTTACTTACTATGGTTTGTCTCTGTATCGCACTTAGACTGGTAAAAAATGCCCAAAGCATTAAGTCCGCTATTGTACGGTCATTTAAACTTGTGCATAAAGTTTTAAAAAATAAATATTCCAGTAACAGTGAGCGCATCCTCAAATATTCCGTGAGTTTCGTCAGTTCCTTGAAACTCTTCGTCTTTTTCTTTTTTTTTTAAGTGCGTTGTTAGGGTTCTTTTGTTGTTTTCTAAGTTTCTTAGAAAAATTACAGGTGAAGTATTTTGTCAATCATTACGGTGCGGAGTGCGCGGGTCGGAGCGAGTAGCCTGCCTCACGCTGCGGCAGTCGCGCGCCAGCCGCTACGCCGGGACCCGCACGGTTCGTAGCACCGTAGCCCCTACGCCGTAACGCTACGACGTCCACAGCGTAGCGACCTCAACCGATGTAAAGTGAATTAAGTCGTACTTTGTGAGTTGTTGTACGGTTGCACTTAACTGAAAATAATATTTGGTCAAAGTTTCAAACTTAACTATAACTTGGTAGAATATTTGTTTTTTTATGTTAAACAACAATAAAAGTATCGTAGAATTTTAATATTTGACAATAAATAACATAAGTATATTCTTCACTTTGAGCTACTCAACAAATCTAGATAACATTTATTTTAATGTATTCTAATGCAATAATCGACAAAAGTCTAATTATTCAGCATCTGGTCGAATAAATTATTCTGAGCCACAGAAATCTATACAGAATCCCCAACAATGAATTAGGATTTATTGAGAAGGTCGTTTGGAGGCAATTATCCCAATACCTTCGTGACCAGAAAGCTTTATCCATTCACTAATAATAATCGTTTAGAAATCCGTTAAGCTTGATGATTAGATTAGAAAATAAAATATTAAACTTACTTGAAAGTCCTGTTTTCATAATATAAGTCATAAGTTATAACCCACACTTTTTATCACTAGCAAAACAAAATAAACCCAAAACTTTCATACTAAATACCTAACTAAAATTCACTTTCCAACCATACGCATAAATGTTTCATATATACGCAAGATACAGTTCAGAATGGAAGTGGACACCTTATCCTATGATCCTCTGTCGGAATTCACAAGTGGAATTAATCCTGACACGACATGAAAGCTAAGCTTGTCTCCTCGATGCCAACTTCCTATAGTTAAGATGTCATAATGTCATACTAACGAACAACTTCTAAGAAAGACTTATCTCTCTAAAATATTATGAACATAAAACAAGTACCTACATTAAAAAACATATGCAATGTATTTACAGCAGCATAAGATATTAAAGAACAAAGGCACTCATGCTTAAACTATTTTTTTTTTATTTATGACAAATACGATATATTATTATCAATGATAGTACCCATTATACAAAATTAAAGAAACAAAAGAAACTATTAATTTCTTAAGGAAATCTTTTCTAGCAGACACACTAAACTAAACAATATAATTATCTAGACAAAGTGCATAATTACATAATAGATAAATTAAAACCAACATAATATGCTACAGTAACAAAATATCATAAATCAAAACTAAATGTATCTAAAATAAAAACTTTGTGAGTAAGTAACTCGCATCATGGATTGTCAAAGTCGATTGCAAAGGAGGTGATGACACAAAACAGTTGAATGACGCATGACGTCATGTGACATCTCGGCATGTAGATCAGCGTGAAGACGGCATGGCGGGGACTATCCGACATCACTCCACCTACCGTCATGAGACGGAGCCTTCTGCTGCCTCGGTGAGTTGCTAAACAGAACCTTCCTAAATAATATTTAGAACTTTAACGTATGAATTTTCAAACGACACTTTAGACGGATTTGAAAATCTTAACCAGATAATGAAAAAAATATGTTCCGTGTGGTGCCGGACGTAAAGAATAGCACCTCCCTATTTCTTCCCGTGGGTGTCGTAAAAGGCGACTAAGGGACTTACTAGAGAATGGGCAGCAGTGTTCTCTTTGCATTTTAACAACACACTGCGATCGCCAACCCGCCTGCCAAGCGTAGCGATTATTGCAACCCCCCTTTGGGAGAGGCCTATGTCCAGCAGTGGACGTCTTTCGGCTGAAATGATGAATGATAATGAACCTGATAATGTAATTTTAGTTTTTGCAGGCCTAAACTTCTAAAGCGCCTTGTTAGACACTTTTTCGGCATTTTATCTTTTTGTTTTTTTTAATAAGATAAGTTATTTATTTGACATTACAACAAACCTAATGCACCAAACTTCTACCCATTGAGACAATGACAAGGTAAATAGATCTACGTATCTAGTAATTAATCGAAAATCATAAAACCTTCTTAGTAAGTCTTCCACTTCACTTTCTATCGTATCTGGATAGAAAGTTCATCTAAGTAACGTTATTAAACCAGACTACTGAGAACGCACTTAAACAATATTTATTTTCTTTTAAGTTATAAGTAAAGCATAACGAACTCAAAGCACCTCAAGGCAAAGTTATCTTTTGCTACCTACGTCCTACATAGACTTGGTACTGCTGAATAAAAAATGCTGTTAACAAGAATTTATTTTAAATGAGAAAACATTAACTTAAACTATGTTCAGAGAACATCAAACGTATAAAATGCAAGAATTAAATAAAAATAAAATAAGCCTTTATTATAGTTAGCTCTTAACTTTTTTGACAAAATATTCAAAGTTTAAAATAGAGGTAAGATGTTTTTTTAAACTAAATCTTATCTTTGGTATTCGGTTGGTCTCCCCTCATAACAGCTTGCCTTTCGATCAAGGCCTCCTCCAAGGATTTCCACTTGTTTCTGTCTTTTGCTGTACGTAACCATTCTGGGCCTCCTACTTTCTTAAAATCATCTTCCCATCGCTTTGTCTGTCTTCCTCTGCTTCTTCTGCAGAAGACCTAGCCCGGACCTGGTTGTCTAGCTTCTTCCAGTTACTATTTTGGTCCATATCTCTTTCTTTTCTCTTAATATATATCCCGTCCAGTGCCAAGCCTTGCAAGAATTACTTACTGTTAAATAATAAATATTAAACTATTGCCTACAGATGACTCTGTGTGTATTACCTACTAGTTTCTGATTTTTCATATTCGTTTTATGTCTAGATTATTCTGTTTATTTTCGTACTAGCTGTGCCCCGCGGTTTCACCCGCATAAGTCTCGATCCCGTGGAAATATCGGGATAAAAAGTATCCTACGTCCTAATTCAGGTCATAGACTACTCATGCGCCAAATTTCATCTTAATCTGGTGAGCTGTTTTAGCGTGAAAGCTTAACAAAAATAAACTCACTTTCGCATATAAAATATTAGTTAGGGTTATTGTGCACCTAAGGGGTATGCAGCAGAGATTATTTTTTTTAATTTTGGCCATCTTCATTTAGTAGCAACATTAACTAATAATCTATTCCGTTCAAAACACGAAAAGACATTTCAAATATCCGTTTGATAGAAGTCTTAAAAAAACGTCATCATCATCATCATCCTATAGGCCTCCCCCAAGGGGGGGGGGATTTGCCATAATTGCCACGCTTGGCAGGCGGGTTCACGATCGCAGTATGGTGTTAAAATGCATAGAGAACGCTGCTGCCCATTCTCTAGTAAGTCCCGTTGTCGTAATAAAAATGTAGCTAACAGCAATTAGCCAATTTACTATAACGCCTTGAGCGCACTATAGCACAAGTGCGATTGTATTTGTTTCTGAGCTTCTTCGCTCCACTCCTCCGGTGCTTCTCGGCTTAAGGGTGCTATCACAAAAAAAAACGTTTTTCGTCAATTTCTTATCTAATTGTGAGAAAGCTTGAAATAATTGAAACATTGATTCTGTATAACTATAAAAGTGATAAACCATTCATGTCAGTCTCAGAACCTGTTAATAGTTTCATCACTTTTGCGGTCTCGAAAATATAGCTTATTTCGCCATTCATTTACTAAAAAAATATGATGATAATTTAAAAAAATATATGTATATATATGGAAGGTAAAGTCTTATACTATAGTATGCATAACTTTTTTTGTTCATTTTGTCACTACCCGATGTTTAAACCATGTTTTTACTTCATACATTTTACATCAGTATTGCTTTTCAATATCAATTTTTAGTTGCGTTGATTAAATTTTTATCTCGATTCCAATCAATCAAAAAAAATCAAAAAAAAAAAAATCTACGACCTTAAGGACCAGTATATATATATTTTTTTTAGATTTTATCGTGCTGCCAGTTTGATACAAAAGACAGGGAAAACCCTAATGTTTTACGTTTGTTCGAAATTGGCTGTCGGAACATTATAATTTCTCGAAAATTTAACATTGTTTTAAAAATTCTAATCACTCTACGAACTAAAACAAAGTCGGATTTATGATTCTTCATCACAATATTAAGCAAAATGCTTTAAATAACAAATATCCAGGACTTGAAAAAGTACGTCATTTTGGTTAAACGCCCAAAATATGTAAGCGCGCTCTTAAGCATTTGTTGGTGAAAAGCTTCTGCACGGGAATGTAACCGTTTGCGACTTGCGTCTGTTTGTGTCATTTATTAATATACTAGCTGTTGTCCGCGGCTACGTCCGCTCGGAATTTAGTGTTATCTTACACCACTTGGAAATTTAAATATTGTAATCTAACAGTTGATAGAAATTTAGTAGATTTCTTACGTTCAAAAATGATAAACTGCCCTCCTCTAGTTTAATATTTGCAATAACAAAAGACTACTGCCTAAATTTTGGGGGAATAAAGCCTCTACTTTATTATATAGGAAAGGCACTTAATAGTATTTCTTTGTAGACCACATTTACTGTTTTTCCGTCTTGAGCTAGCAATTTTAAATATGAATATGTGTTTTCTTTTGTTATAGGTATGTGCTGAACTTTTTCGTTGTTATTTTAGTGTTTATCAGAGGAACCCTTAAATTTCATATTTTTTAAGAACACCGTAAATAAGTTAACTGTGAGTTTTCCGAAAAGACCAAAAAAAAAACAGTCTTGAGAAATTTTGTCGTCTACTGTCAGCGGCTTAGGTGTGTAGAGTCCTCAAGCCCGGGTCGACGGCGCGTTGTGTTCCACGCGCGCCTCAAAGAGACGTCAGCACCAATTGACGGGGTCCGAAAGGGCCAATGCCTGCCAGGGTTACGAGCCTGTCCGAAAGGGATATCGTGGCCCTGGCACACAGGCATCTGAAGGAACACGGTGGGTTTTAGTCAGTAAAAGTCTGACACTCCCTCCCGCTCCACCCAGAGCGGGAGAAGTTATTTGATAATTTCCCACCCAAAAAAAAAAAAAAAAAAAAAAGGTGTGTAGAGTCCTATAGATATACATATGTCACGTGATTCCCAGATTCCATTAATGTTTCAATCTAGATAACACTGAAACGAATTCCTAATCCCGGCTGTCGGCGCTCCAGCTTATTTCGATCTAGGTACGTCTAGATGTTTTATGGTTGCATACATTAATTCCTAAATCTAGATCTATTCTATTTTTTTTTAAATATTAATTAGATTTTTACGAACTTATTGTCAACTACCTGTGTGAGCCCGAGTGTGTGTTTTGTCTTACGAAGGTGGTCTGCTTTCTGTGAAACAACACTCTGCCGCGACTACTTCGTGGCTGTGCACGACGACGGTGGTTTTTCGTTACTCGCTCTCTCTGCGCCGACTGTTGATTTGACTGTGGATGGATGAACTGTGTGGACCGACGGATCGCATTTTTTGCGTGTTCGAATAAACAACAACAACACAACAATTAATATTTAATAAAAACGTTTACAAAAGGTGTACATTTAGCCAATAGTAGTATAAATATCCTATACAATTATAGTGCGTACTAATAAACTAAAGCTAAAATATTTTTAATTACAGGTGCAAGTAATGATGGTTCGGAATTAGAATGCTAGGTAGCGACCCGCCCGATCTAGGTTTATTCAAACCTGAGTTCCAGGCCATCACTTTACATTTTAATTACATTGGGACATATTTTTTTTTAAGTAAAACTAATATAAAAATAATCTATTAACAACTATGAGAAATAGCATATTGACGGTCGATCGGTCAACGGTCGTTGTACGAAATAATTTGACGGCGACCGGCGCTCGGAAGCGTCTAGTGTCGTCTGATGAGTTTATGCTCTTTTCGATCATCGTGTGAGGTGCTCTATAGATTCCGGGCGGAATCGTGCATGTCGCGAATGTGTTAAAAAATTTTATACGAACGTTTAGAAAGGGTTCTGTTCATGCGTGTTACCACCATGAACGTCAACGCCCTTAAGCACGCGCAGCAGCGTCCGGAGCGTTGAGATACACGCGTCCGGAGGCTCGCGTTGGTGAAACACTCGCGGTGGCGTTTTATTAGAAACTAGCTTTTGCCCGCGGCTTCGCCCGCGTTAAGATCGGAAATTATACCATGGGAATATACTACTGGGATTAAAAGTATTCTATGTCCTAATCTAGATCATGGTCTACTCAAATTTCATCCAAGTCCGTTCAGCCGTTCTAGTGTGAAAGCGTAACAAATAAACAAACATACTTTCGTATTTGTAATATTAGTTATCTTTTTTTTTTAACGTTGCCCCACACTAGGGATTTCTTCTGTATCGTGGGTGCGTTTACAAACATTTAAAATCACATACACAAACAGCCAGACCCGGAATAACTACTTGTAGGTCGTGCAAATATTTGTTCCGTGCGGGAATCGAACCCGCGACACGCAGCGCAGCAGTCAATCGCTTAACCACTGCCACAATTTTTTTTTGGGCAGTCACGGAAAAGCAGATCATAATAATGTTTCATTGGTATGTGATTAGTTAAAACAAAATAATAAATAATGGCATAGATTTTGGTCCAATCACAATATGAGATTCCACAGTTATTTTACAATCAGAATCTGCAAATTATTGAAGACTAGCGGCGCACGGTGGGCTGGAAATCGGCTTTCATAGACTTAGGGATTTCAATTTGCAAGTGCTTGATTTTTTGCCGGATATCGCTTTTATTAGTCATTACTATGTACAAAAATGACACCCGAGTTAATTCTGCCCAAAAACGAAGGAAATATAATTTTTTTACGAAAAATTTGTATGAAGCTAGTATGAAAAATCGAATTATCTCCTAAACGGCATGTTTAACCGTAATATCCTTGGAGGTGGTCATAGTGCTAATTATTTATGATTTTTTGGTTGCCGATTTGACGAAAAATTTAATGCCGTTTTTTTTTAAAAATCGTCAAAATATTTTTATTTATTTTTTTACATGTAAAACGATCCCTTTTAGTGTCCAAGTTAAAAAGTTCGATATGTTATTAACCCAAATATTAAGAACACACAAAACAAGAAAAATTAAATAAAAAAATTGATGTTTTTTGACACATTTTTATAAATTTAAATAAAAAAATATTATCAAACTCTTATGTAAGTAACATATAAAGTTATATTATATACAAAATAATTTAATTTAAGGAATTAATACTAAGCATTTGTAAAATTAAGTAAAATAAATTAAAAAAAAGTCAAAATATCATTAAATATTACAAAAAAAACCAAACACACTCAAATACAAATTTACAAATATGTACATATATAATTTTTACAAATTTTCCTTATCACTCTCGTTGTCAGACTCCAATTCTGAGTCAGCATCCAGATTGGATATATCCAAAAACTCGAACTCAGTTTCCTTAAATTGAATTAAGTCGAGAGTTTCAGCAAAAAAGCTCTGCTTTTGCTTGGCATCTAACTTAGGCCTTTGTGCACTTAGCAAAGGATCCGAAGAAACAACAAGCATATTTAAAATGTCTTGATTGGAATCGTGCCTGCTTCTTTTCCGCGAATGATGTTCTCGAAACCTCCTAAAATCTTTGTTTCGAGACTCTGAGGCTTCTTCCGAGAGAGTCCCAATCGGCACAATATTATTTTTCTCGATTATGTCAGCCCCATGGATTAATAATTTATGAACGGTTGACGACATGTAGTTATATCGACCTGCTCTCCAGATGTAATTGCTTGTAAAATTACAGCAAATCTTTTGATAGGTCTTCATCCAAACCGATTATAGCTGCGGTTTTATTAGGAAACTCAAAGAATTTTCTTGCAGTATTGCCGTCATTGGTGGTTCCCGAGCCTTGTTTTACTATATCAATCAACAGATTGAGCTCATCTTTGAATTTATTTTGAATTATTTTCTTCCTTGTCTGTAGCATTTCTTTGTGCTCATCACTTCTCGCTGCCCACCGTTTGAAGTCGAGCCTGTATGCAATGTGTAACAGACATTCCATACAATTTATACGGGCGTGTAGGGATGACAAGCCAAATTTATACAGGTCAGAACACACAATTTTTGATGTTACAGCATCTAAGCGGTTCATTTCTGTAGGCTTTGCTAAGCACAGGTAGCACGATGCACGTGATCTAGCTTCAGAAAGGTAAGTGCAAACTTTAGCGTCGATCATCGTCATCATTAGTTCATGAGTCACCCTATTATTATTATTGCACTCTGTGGGGATAAGGGCCTCAATTTCTTCATCCATTTGTTTTTTCAGCTCAAGGACAACTGCTTCACTCTCCTTTACAAAAGTAAACTGAACTGGACGACAATACAAAACTGAGCATGGTTTTGGGTTCGTCCATAAGATGTTGTCTCCATCTGTCAGTTTAAGTGGCACCAAGGAGGTCATGAAAATGCTCGAGTCATCTTCCTCACCCTCCATTTTCTGCTTGTATCGGCTTTGGTTAGAAGCACCATCAAATCCCCACTTGGATATCAGCTTCAACTGCTTGTTATGCTCTTCCTTAGAAAGGCTTTGAAGGATTCTTTTAACTGTGATATCAAGTAAAGCTTGAAGTGTAATCCTAGCCGATGAATCAGTAACTGTCACTGATTGCTTCGGAGGGTAGCAATCAAGCTTAGTTTGTTGCACTATATAGTAAGATGGATAAATATCCTTAGCACATTCCCGAATGGCAGCCTCTCGCAAAGTAATATATTGCCACTTTGAGAGTTTTAGCGAAAGAAGCAATCCAAGCGCCTTTTCTGACGTAAATATGATTGTTTTCGCTGGTTTCTTAAGCGTTTCATTTAATTTAGCGGCTGCTTCAGGATTTTTCATCATGTATTCGATGACAGAGGCAATATCTCCATGCCCTTCTTCTTTTAAACGTGCTGCAGCTGCATATGCCAATTCACTGCAATCTTCGCCTGTGTGTTCATCAGATCTTCTCTTTTTTTGTTTACTTCCCAGATCTTCGAATGGATTACGGGATCTTTTCGTCATTGTTCCAATGGACGTTGATGTCAACGGTTCTGGAGAGACTGAGGGCGCTCTTGGTATCTCATCAACACTTGGTTCTTGATTAACTAAAGTTTGCACAAAACTCGGCCAATCAATATTTGCTCCCAACCAATTCTCGTACTTTTTCCTGAAATTATCAAGGAATCGGTTGGATTTCTGCCACCTCTCTAAAGCGGCTCGCGTAAATCTCCGACAAAATTCTTTGAGAACAACACGATCTTCGTCAGACAGGCAATCGCCTATGCGGGATACAACTGCACTGAACAATACTTCATGATCAAATGAAGTACTCTCACTTCGTAGAAGAACAAACAAGTCTAAATTGGTGATTAAACTTTCCATTCTAAGATTTTATAGTCGCAGATTTAGTGTTAGCAGTTACACAGTTGTGAACAAACTAAATTATAAAACAAAACTTTAGCCCTTTTATAACGCCAATAATTAGGTAACTGCCCTCATTAGTTATCTTCTCATTAGCTAATGAAAATGTATAATTGTCACTAACTATTCTTAGAACTCATAGCACTGCTAATTAACAAATTAGCTTACTTATCAGAAAAAGTTGAATGTAATCCATAGTTGGCATTGTCGTGAGATATTGAAAATCATTAAATCACCTATAAAGACTCTTTAGAAGACCTAATCAGTGTAGTTACTTAATCACTTCTTTTCGGACTCATTAGAAGAGTAAACAATTGGTAATTTGGTTGTATGAAAAGTTTTAAAATCTCATGATGTGTTGATAAATATCTAGCTCAAACATAGTTGTCTACGTGTGGGTGTACTATAAACCTCTGCCAACTCCTTCGGAAATATAGGAGTGATGCTATTTTATGTTACGTGTAGTTAACATAAACACTAAAAGGAATCGTTTCATATGTAAAAACAAATAAAAATATTTCGACGATTTAAA
This sequence comes from Tiliacea citrago, assembly GCA_963921375.1. NCBI lineage: Eukaryota > Metazoa > Arthropoda > Insecta > Lepidoptera > Noctuidae > Tiliacea > Tiliacea citrago. The sequence continues at coordinate 18,737,725 of OY992781.1, forward strand.
AAAAAAAACGGCATAAAATTTTTCGTCAAATCGGCAACCAAAAAATTATAAATAATTAGCACTATGACCACCTCCAAGGATATTACGGTTAAACATGCCGTTTAGGAGATAATTCGATTTTTCATACAAATTTTTCGTAAAAAAATTATATTTCCTTCGTTTTTGGGCAGAATTAACTCGGGTGTCATTTTTATACATAGTAATGACTAATAGAAGCGATATCCAGCATAAAAACAAGGACTTGCAAATTGAAATCCCTAAATCTATGAAAGCCGATTTTCAGCCCACCGTGCGGCGCCACGCGGTTTCACAGACTTTCACAACACAAACTGAACAGGGCTTGAAACCGGTTAATTTAAATTTCCGAAGATACAGATTATTATTGATACAACTGATATTAGCTTTAAAGATTGCTTCATAAATTTAAGTTCAGCATTGATTTTGTAACAAAATATTAAATAATTAACGAAATATGTTCGAAAACCTTTATAATAACGGTTAAGGTTACATAGAACATTACCCGTTTTCCGAACCCTGCTGAACACTTTCACGAAAGTATAACAAACAAAAAAATCGTTTTCGCATTTATATATTAGTTAGAATAGCTTCTGCCCGCGACACCGTCCGCGTGGCAGCCAACTCTGCCATAAAATATATCATATAGCACGTGGCATTAGTGTAGTTATTTTAATCAGATGGGGAGATTCGGTAATCTCTGAATCTCTGACTCTGATTAAAAATATTTAAAAGAGTTCGTAAGTCTCGATGTAGGTGGTAATCTCCTCTCACATCGAAACTTACAAACTGTTTATAATATGATAATACATGATATAATATGAAAATAATACGAGATACAGGGGGTCCACTCCCCCAAAAAAAGAAAAAAGGGGGTCTACTCCGAACATAAATCCGAAGTATCGGCCGAATGTTCGGCCGTTTCTTGACTACGGTTAACTATGGCTGACTACGGCGAAAGAAAAAAAAGTCGACAGTCAACGAGCTAAGCCAAAGTCAAAAATGTGACTTGAAGTCGGGTAAGGACGCAAGTCAAAAAAAGAAACTTTCAAAGTTATAAAACGGCCGACCATTAGGCCGATAAAAAAGTCGGATAAGAGTGACACTGGCTGCTGACATTCACTCTAGCAGAGCGTCGCATTGATGGTTACGTGGCGGCTGTCTTCTGATGACAGAAAAAGATGGAAGGGAACCGCTGTCGTACCACGTCGACGGTGAACTGCTATATTACGGTACAATCCTGATGATATTGAAGCTGTTGAACCACTAATACGATGATCACTTCTGGTAAAAGCTATCCTGCGCCGTTAAATATTATAAGTTGGGATTCCGCCTACGACTACTACTACTACTTTCTATTTTTGCTATTAAAATCAAGCCTACAACCTACGCAATTGAATGACCTACTCGAATGAAAGTGCAAGTCGACCTTTAACCTGTTAAGGTCGATTCACACCTAATTAGTTACAACGCTCTTCTCTTCCAATGATTTCACTTGTTCATTCATAACTTTCTAAAGTGTCGGATCGTTGACGTGGAGTGAAAATAAATTTTATTCAAGAAAATCTTTTTATTTAAAGTATCTCATCTTGGTACCGATGTAAGCAAATTAATTGTTAAGCAAATTGACACCCTTCGTCGTCGTCTTCGTGTTATAAGCCGTTTCAAACAAGTTGTAATTTGAATATGCGAACAATTTAAGTTGGTATTGAATTTGCTTAAACGTTAATTTCTCTGATTTTACATAGATACATTAGGATGAATGTTAGAACCAAAACCAGCGCGGAATGTACTGCAATCCCTTATAAAAAAAAAAAACAAATGATCATGATATGTCACTAGTTACAGTCGAAAATTATAATTCTTAAAACAATATATTGCTGCGACAGTATTAACTACGTCATATTATATAAAACCTCAGTTGTTTGGTCCCTGGTCCCTGCAGACACTATTATAATTATGTGTAGCTTACTATCAAGCCAAAAGTCATGAACTTTTTACAATGAAGAAATAAAAAACCGCGAGTTTTTATTGAGATCTCTAAAATTCACATCAAGAGTAAATAGAATCGTTCCCGAGCTTAGAGAGCTCGTCGGTTTGTCGCGTTTTTTCGAGTTCATGCAATATAAACTGCGCTTCGAAGCTTCAGCACTGTTTCAGGGAAAAAAGGCTGAAAAAGATTTCAATACTTTATTGTGAAACGAGGCCTCATCTGTCTTCTAACACTTATTGAAAGTGCGCTGCAGTATCTTCTGAGGCTTCAAAGCAATATCTTGGAACTCTACGAAATATTAGGGTGGGAAATCGTTCATAAAAAATCTGATTGGGTACACTAGATCTGTGTGTCTTTTACAGTCAAATAAATGCTTCATCTGCACCGATCATCTCATCCCAATTTGATTGGTAAAAAATATGTACCTACCTATTTTACAACAGTTATTTACCTAAATCAACGCTTTATTTTCAAAACTTCTTTCTTTCAGTCTGCACTCCACACCACCAAACAAGGTTTAATGACCTCGATGTAAATACTTAACGCTACTGTTTCTTCCTGGGGTCAGGAGAGGTCCTTAAAAGAGAATCAATGGTCGAGGCGGCGACGTTGCTTCTTTATAATTCAGTAACGGTTGGCTACCGGCTTCGCACCTAATTAACAAATTTGTTCTGTTTATACGTAAATGCTTTTTCACTCCTCTTGCTCAGAAACTCCGTCATGTAGCGTTCCAGAGCGGGCATAAAATAGCATATTTTCCTCTAGGGAAACAAGTATTTATTTTTTTATTTTTGTCTGTTACCATCGAGCCTACAAAAACTAAAAACTCTATATTCGTCTGTAGAATAATTATGAATAAAGACTCCACATATTACTGTTTCATAAAAAAAGAAGAATATTTTTTTTTTTGAAAATGGATCTAAATGCGGCGATCTCTTCGGTATAATGCTTTACGCGTTGCGACTACAGAAGAAATTAAAAAAAGTCGTTGGCGCGAAATCTTTAGAATTATTCTCTAATTACAAATTGAATTGGTGATCGTAATTTATTTTTCAACACATTTGCTCAAAAAATGCATTTACGAAGCCTGTATACATTGTTCGAAAGTTAAAAATTTATACCCATCATACAACGGAATGTGCGGTAAAATAGGTACTTTCACCTAAGTACATATTTTACCACATACTCCGTTGTACAGCGCCGTGAGTATCCTTTACGGTTTTTTTTTTAATTTCCATAAAAAAATATATAAGAATTCCACCAAGGAGTTTCACTTTACGAGAATAAATAAGCTGAATGATTGAACCTCCTTGGAAGCGCTTTTCGTCAATACGTTTATCTCACTTTATTATTAAAGAGATAATGAGACGAAATATGTAGTACTAGTTATCACCACGCGCACGTGGCGCCATTTGCAAATTCGCGCCATTTTCATATTAGAAGCGTAAAAGATTGTTGCGACTTTCCGACTGATATTTATAAACAAAATAATAATATGAAATATAACGAGGAATCCGATAATGATATAGAATCTACTCCACCTGATATCTTGAATGAGGCGGAAATTGCAGAAACTGGTCTGGTTTTGGTGGCTCTTGCCACCAAAATCGCGGGAGTCCTATTTAATGATTCACCATAACTTTATAACATGGAAGACTCGAAGAAATACTCAATAATTCTCGGAAAATGTTTTGATGGCTTGTTTCATTACCTCATCATCTGCTTAGCCTTTTCCCAACTATGTTGGGGTCGGCTTCCAGTCTAACCGGATGCAGCTGAATACCAGTATTTTACATGGATTGCTTGTTTGATTACCTATAATACTGTTTTCTCGCAACTGTGTTGAAACACGTTGTATGACACACCACGTGCGGGAATTGGTATTTACAAACTCGTGACTATGGTAAGCCCGAGACGATCTACCCGTTTGTAAAAACCAACTTCCCGCACTAGTATCATAAATAACTATTTCAACATCATCATCTAGTGAGAATGTAGACCCTGATTTGCAGAAGGAAGAGAAATGCAAAGAAATAATTTTCAATCTGTTGCCATCAAGGTGTATTGGATTATTTTATTTTCTCGCTATCGTAGTGAAAAGTAGATTGTAACATACGGCGCTAAAAACCCATTATAACTCAGTTTCTATTTACTAATATAACTACCTAACTTACCTAAAATTACCTAACTAGTAAAACTATCTCGCATATAATGGGTCATTTTAGCCCCTTGTAGGACAATCTACTATTCTTTAAAAAAAAAACATACTACGTAACACCTAATAGTGAAAAAACGTAGCTTCTTAAATCCGTATTAAGTTCCTCTCGTAATTAGTGCAAAATCCAAGCAAGCGGAAGGTTTAGTTAGTTTGGTAGCAATATCTATGTCTCACAACATCATGATACGCGATATCCGATATTTTTTAATATCGGTGACTCCTATAATGTTATTTTTACCGTAAATACGCTAAGTACCTATGATAGAATGTGATTAGAAAACATATTAGTAAACGGTCATGATTTCGATCTACGATTGCGATATTGCGTTTACCTCTTTTCCTTTCGGACAAAAAAAACAGTCGCGTATTCTAAAAGTCCTACATAAATAAAATATTTTCCCAACATTTCAAAGTGACACCTGGCAAAAACCGCAAATCTAGTGAAAACATTTGTTACGAAACAGCAAAGTTGGGTTGGCATTTTGACAGTTTTACCAGCTAGCTGGCAGTTTTAAACCTTAAAACCACAATTGGGCTCGTATAAAACAGTTTTATTCTGAAAACTGCAATTTACCAAACTAAAAAAAAAATACCTATTTACCTTTATCTACTGCTTATTTGTAACTTACATGAATAGTGCAAGGTTGTTTTATTGATTTAGCAAATAAAGTTCTTTTTTATTAATGCACTAATAAAACGGTGTGCGTGTAGGTATGTACGTAAACGAAGCACGTTTTTGCTATTTACAAAAAATCAGGTTTAAAAATTATATTTTTTGTAACTCTTAGTAAATAGTTTTTTAATTCCGGTCCAAAGATGAAAATCTTCTGTCAAGTCCTATTCCTATATAATCCTGCAACGGGTTTAAGGCTAAATCAGTAAAATTTCTACAGTACTTCTGAGTGGAATCAATACAGAAGAACGTTCTTATGGAGAGAAGACGTCATTTGAGTCGAGAAGAAATGATTAGAGCCGTGGGAATGTTGGAAGCTGATTCTCGGCAACGCTCTGGGCACTGCGCAGAGTGTTATAAGTCGACTTTGGACACGTTACCGCATCACCGGCAGTGTGGCAGAGCGACATGGAGGACGAGCTCGCATCACCACACGCAGACAAGATCATTTCATACAAATTATTGCTCGACGAAATCGTGCAATCCCCGCGATGATTATAAAATAGAATACAATAGAATACTCTATATTATGTACACCATAAAAATTATGATGTTGGTTACGAGGCTTCATAGCTCTTCGGGGATGTTAATAATCGATCAAACCTTATTGAATCGCTTGCATTGATCTCTGCCAATTATGGATGACGTACACACACCAGAAAATCATTTTGCCTCTTACAACGGACGTGGGCGGCCATTTCGCAACGTGATTTGGATACACTCATATTGTGTATGCCCGAATCGCTTCGATTGCATTATACACGTTAATGGCGGAAATATGAAATACTAATTATTTATTTTAAGCAATAAAAACCTTTAAAAACGTTTAATTTTATCTTTTTATCACCTTTTAATGTCAGGATTAACTAAGGTGAAAAAACCAGCCTAGGTAAAAATCGCGAAAAGTCTTTATATAGTCTGCAAAAGCAGAGAGTACTTCGTCCATCTACACATACGAAAACACTTTATTTAATCAATATATGTAGACATTTTTATTTAATTTCAGTATGGCAAAAAAATATTATTATTATATATTATATTTTTTTATTATTAGTGCACACTAATAATAAAAAATAATTGCTAATAATAATTGGTATAGTCTTGAGGTAAGTACCTACTTTCCAACTGCTGTGGATTTACACAGCAGTTAGATGGTCATGCGAGAAGGTATTTTGAAATTAATTGATATTTACTTGTTAGATTGCATTGTCTCATCCCTGTTTCTTGCCTATAGGTAATTACGATAGTGCGGAATGGCTCTCAAACGTTGGTGATTTCCATGCGACTCCAGTTTGTGTCCGTATGCAAGTTGTCATACATTAAACTCATCGTCCGTTCCATTTTTAAAATCTTAATTTACGGTGTGACAATTCACGGAAGCGGGTAAAACCCGGCCGTGACATGACTTCGGCCTCTCACTGATGTTCGCCGATCGTTTGACTATGCAATTCCCTTTTGTCAGGCATGGCTGAACTGAATTTTAATTATATCCCTTTGGCGAGTAGGCTCGCCTTCCTCCCGCCAATTATGTCTTTATGAATTTGTGTCCTTTGTGTAAAATATTCAAGTTAAGAATTCAAACTGTGCGGTGTCCTCAAGTTTTATTGTCACAATAAAATTAAAGTTTTAAATGTTATGGCAGTTTTTATCTTTTTATCTGAATTATGAAACAATGAGGGTCATTTTTTATGCTTTTTGTAAAAGCTGGTAATTGTAGTTAATCTCAAAATTAATACTACCCACTGACTTGGTTGTTCGCAGTAAAAGGAACGCAAATCTTGCATTATTTTCCTTTGAATAAATGAGACTCGGCTTCTAAGCTAGAAAAATGGTAGGATATAAAAGATCTACATAGGCAAACGGCTAGTCGCCCAACAACCCAGCCCGAGAGTAAGACAAATGTAACCAATCATAATCTTCATGTTTTAGTGAGGTACATCATATGTCTTAGTCGGCAGCACAAACCACACATAACCCCACTTTTGATGCAAACCATTTATTATCCTCCACGCTAAAATATTGCCTCTGTACATCTTTTAAGTGGTTCCAAAAATAGCCTAAGCTTAGTCCCAAGTTTCTTCAGTTTTTTTTTTTTTTTTCTTCTTTAGCTTCGCACGGTTTGTGCATTTAGCCAGTGTCATGTAAAATTAGGTAACAAGTACCAAGTTATAATAATTATGAAATGAACTCCACTCAATACATGATAAAGATGATTGATGACCCGCTCCCTTTGAGTTTAAGTAAAGACGCGGCACTTTACTGAAACCTCACGCGGACTTCTTGAGAGAACTTAAAGTGATGTTGCACTGTTTTGTTTCATTTGCCTACATTAATGCAGGTTCACGAACACTTAATGGTTAATAATCCACCACTATTACACATTAATATTCGGCTCAACACAAATTTTAGAAAACAAAACTGCTAACATGACGCTTCACTTTCCCGCCAAGAAGTCCAGTCACGACTTTGTGAATAGAGTTTCTATTTCATCAAAAAGGTTTGTGTTATAATAAGTCAATCTTGAAATATGTTTCAGTGTTATCGGCCATTAATCATGGCTAGCAACAATCACAAATACAGGCGTAGTTTGAATAAACACGCGCCTTATTTACAGTTTGTGTTACTTATCTGCCTGTCAAAACCATGCCACACGCGACCGTACTATCGTTAACGTAAGAAAAACAATTCTATTCTGTAACCGGTTTATGTTAGGATAGAAATATGATACTGTAATAAGGGAATATCATCATCATCATCATCTGCCCAGCCTTTTCCCAACTATGTTGGGGTCGGCTTCCAGTCTAACCGGATGCAGAATAAAAGTGTTTTAAATGGAGCGACTAATATGGGAATATAACTTTCATTTTTTCTTTCAAGTTCGTCGAAAAATCAAGCTAGCACCTACGAGTAAGTACCTAATTTAGTGCAGTAGAATCCGTAGGTACTAGAAACACATCAATGATTTTACATCAAAAATCAATTGCATCAGAAGCTTAAATTTTTCTTTTTATTACACGCAATAAGGCAACCTGTCCATCAATGGATAACAAAGGAGATACAATGCGTTTTTTTGTGACGTCATTGTATTTTTTTGAATGAAAAACCTGTAGGTACCTAATTCAGTCAGAAAACACCTCTCTCTGAACCCTATCGCAACCCTCTCGGCCAAGGGCTTCGAGAGAGTTGAACCGAATAAAACGATTATAGTACATCTATTTTAAGCCTCAGGCTACAGGCATACCTAGTAATAAACTGGGCTAACAAAATACACGCGATAATTAAGTGACATGTCACGCGGACATCACGCCTAAATTAAACACGGTGAATTTTTCGTTTCTAGGGTGACACTAAACTTTCCTAAGTGGTACACTCGTCATAAAAAAATTAAAATAATCTAATTTAATGTTTTGAATTGCGTAATGTAAATTATTTTACATAGTTGTATAATCAAGTTTTTTGTAACCGAACAGACAGCTGTGCTGATGGCGAGTTTGTTGCGCCACTTCTTCTGCCCAGCTAAAGCACTAGGAAGTGGTGAAGGGCGGGCGTTTTTGGGGGCCTGTCTTATGTAATTTTGACGTTCGAAAAGTGCTGATTCTCAGCCTAGTTTGAATACCTAAATGACTTTTGATTTTGATTTAGATCTATTCTCTAAAAATCTCCCAACTGGCATCCACCTGATGCTGGGGATTGACACCATTGACTGAGCTCACTTCTCTTCAGTTTTCACGGTGATTTTTTTACAGAATAGCAAATCTTCGATAGCAGATCGAGTTTTTTTATTTTTTTATTCTTAAAATCTTATGTAATGTGTAAAAAAATTCTGATACATAGCATAACCAGCCTATAATGTGCCCATTGCTGGGACACAGGCCTCCTCTCGGTGAGAGGGAGTGGGCCCAGTGCGGGTTGTAGATGTCACATGATTTCGAACTTTTGTGTCCAGGACATGCCGCATGTTTTTCCTCACGATTTATTCCTTCACCGTTTTGAGAGCAGTGGTGATGAAATAATTTACGCAAAGTAAACGCCTGTCTGGGTTCGAACCTACGATCTTCAACTCGTAAGTCGCAGCCGTTACCGCTGGGCCATCAGTGCAGTCTGATAAATGTTACCTACTTATTATAACGAGCACAACTCTGTTGACTCGGGATACGTACTAAAAGTTTTCCTGGGAAAAAAAAATACACGACGTGTATTTATTTGACCTTTCCATACAATATCTATTTTAACATTTCTAGGTGTTGGATTTCAATAAATCTCCACTGAACATACACTTGTCCGGAAATGTATCCGTATATTTCTGCGTCATATGGCCACTGGTTGAAGAGTCGGACGGTCGAGCAAAATATTTATACCTTTCATGCTTTATTTGTAAGTCGGTATATTTTTACAACACCCAATTTATTTGGACATGGACCGATGCGTAACAAGCCCACTTTTTGAAAGTATTTTATTGAGCTGATGTGATAAAATTATAATAAATCTCGTGACATCGTTCCTAAATATCTATCACAAATCAAATTATTACTACAACAACTAACAACAACAACCACAACAACACAACACACTATGAGGTACTTATGTATATATTTGAACTTTAGGATATCGTGAAAATAAATTGAGTTATAAATCGACCTGCCTTGACCTTACGTAAAACTGATGCCATATATTTTTTGCGCCATAAAAAAAGTAATAAAAACCATACACCATGGCACTGGTTACATGTTAGCTATAAAAATAAAAGGGAATAGATTTCAGTGGTTGTAATTGGCTGGTTCATTTGTTAGAATATAACGTTGTGTTCTTTTTCGAGCATAGGGTACGAGTAGCTGTTGAGTGTGGCTCGGTCGAGTTACTTGATAAATTATGGAATTGATCATTCGCGTGTCCATACCACCAGTGTGGCTCTTTCGACTGGTTGTATCCTGTAATGAATGATGGGTATACGTTCCTGTCAGCTGTTTACATCATTAGTGTTATCGTATCAAATTCTTTTCTTTTTTACATAGTTTCGACATGTCCGTCTGTCTGTCCGCGGCTTAGATCCGAGACTCTTACTACTAGAAAGCTGTAATTTGGCATGGGTATACATATTAATTAATCACGCCGACAATGTGGTAAAACAAAATCTTGAAAAAAAAAGTTCCCTTCACGTAAAGTGGGGATGTGTTTTTTTTTTCTCATCTCTCCCACGGTGTGGGGTATCGTTGGATATGCCGTTCAAAAATATTGCGGGTCTGTGTAAACCATTTTTCTGATATTATTTTTCTCATGAACGAGTAGCTATAATTATGTGATCTAGAAATTGATTCTTAGAAAACCAATAAAGTTTACCTACGTAAATAGAGACCGATAAACAGTCTCATCTATTTTCGGAATAGCAAAGAAATCAAGACTAAATTCCGAGGGTAGAAAAATGACGCTAGGACCTGCGACTGACGACCGATCGAAAATCCCCTGGCTACTAATTACACTAAGCTTCCATTTGTGTTTACTTCTACCGAATTCTCTTTTCGATTTATCGCACCAGACCGAAACACTGCGTCATTACGTTTTTCGCTCGATTTCGTAAATTTGGTCGTGCCCACACACCACGTTGATTACTGTATGTACATGTGGCCTAGCGTGAAACCATCTGATTGAATATATGCTCCTTTTGTGACTGCAAATAAAGAAAGGACTCTATTCTTTGATATTTGCTTTTTATATTTATTATTAAATGTTGAACTAGATCGGAAAAGTTTTGCTTTAGATATAAATCAGTTGGTGAAACTATGGAGAAACTTTCAAGTTTGCTCACAGTTTTATTAAAATTTGAAGTAGTTTTTATGTGAGTTTGAAAGTTGATATGAGCATGGGTAGTAAAGTGAGTCATTATATGAACTGACAGCTATTTGGCGAGCCGCCTAGTGTGCGGGGAACAGTGATAATTATGTCATAGCATGAATGTCTCCTAATTCGAATGGAAAATAAGTGAAGTGAGGTTTATGTCTTGATAAGTTAATGGCGTTATTTTGTAAAATTAGAATTTATTTTTGGGGGTATGAGGAATAGGGTGTAAAGTTCACTCATCCACCATAGAAAAGGGAGGATCCTCCGACCAGACGGGTGTTGTGTCTGGTGGGCAACTGCCCGACGGTTGATGTCGGGAAGTTGTATATATGCTAGTTGCGCGGTAAACTCTGCTTGCGCGATGCAGAATTTGCGTGACGTCAGTGTGACGCGTAGTTCGCATGTGGCGATGTTGATGCCGCTACATCACTCCCACCCGGTGACCGGAGGTCGATAGTGGCTGAGTCATGTATCTTGCGATGCTTCCCAGTGCCAGTAGAGGGTTCCAGTGAGTCGAAACCGGGTGCCGCATAATTCTCGGTGGGTCGGAACTGTCTGCGGTGATACCCCAGTGAGTTGGGGTGGCGCTGCATTAGGCTCCAGTGAGTCGGATGTGGTACAGCGCCGGGTTGAGGCTGACTGCTGGCGTCGACCAGAAGAGGTATCATGTTCTCTGCTTGTGGACCGGCTGAAAGTGCAGTGTGCTGTGCCAAGGTTGCTGATGAGGCTGTGGGTGATGACCAGGAATGCGCGTCCGCTGCATGCTGGTGGTCAGGATACCCGTTGAAGCCGTGGGTGCTGGCTGGCTGTGTGACTCGCCGCTCGAGAGCTTGAGGAAGTGATGATGATGATGACGTCACGCTGAAGTAGTTGCACGAAGGCTGCGCTGACGTTCATACTCGGGGTCACCAGTTTGGGGGTATGAGGAACAGGGTGTAAAGTTCACTCATCCACCATAGAAAAGGGAGGATCCTCCGACCAGACGGGTGTTGTGTCTGGTGAGCAACTGCCCGACGGTTGATGTCGGGAAGTTGTATATATGCTAGTTGCGCGGTAAACTCTGCTTGCGCGATGCAGGATTTGCGTGACGTCAGTGTGACGCGTAGTTCGCATGTGGCGATGTTGATGCCGCTACATATTTATTTGTAAGAATGTAGTTTTACATAGTATGGTGTTAATATTTTTTTAACTTACATTGTACAACAGGTGTTATTGATATTCAAATGTCATTCTTAACTAAGGACAATAATTAGTTTTAAGATTTGATTTACATTATGTCCAATAAGAATTAATATTATTATAATTAAGTAATCGTTAATTTAAAATTAAGTACATGTCATCTTTGATTTTTTTCAATATTCCATATATTCGGCAATGTCATAAAAGCAATTATCCAATAACCAACTTGTTAGCTTTTTCTTGAACATGAGGATGGAAGTTCCTTAAATGAATTCGGTATTTTTTTCTAGAGGCCTTTTTGTGGCTCACTTAGGATTACATGAGAAAATAGTGCAGATATTGTTTCACTAGCATACATAGTTCTTTGATGTACACACGCAAGCTATACATTTCCTGTATAAGCTGATCTCACATTGTATAGGATTTCCGTACAATGATAGGTCAGCGTCAACTGGAAATGTATAGCTTGATGTGTAGCCGTGTGTACATGCAGGGTAAAGGTAAAATGTGAAGTTTTTAGGGTTCCGTACCAAAATGTTAAAAAGGAACCCTTATGGTGAGACTAAGTCTGTCTGTCTGTCTGTTTAAATAAAGGTTTACAGCTGTCCAAAAACCAGACGCCAGATATTGCCCTAACACACTTTTTTTTGTAACCGAAATGCCATTAAAAATTCAACCGAATTGCCACCACAGTATCAGAACATATGACAGCACATACGTTACTTATCCGAGATATGCAGTGACTACTGCGTCTACGGACACTGTTGATTGTAGACGTTTTATTGCGTAGGTATACGAATTTGTCTAGCTTACCGCATATGTAATTGATGTGTTTTATTTCCAGTTACAGTTTCGGTCCACTATTATGCCCAAGAATTTACTTTTTGTTTACTACCTGTTCTAGGATACTGTCTTTATATTTTATACTAAGACTCTGAAAGTTTGATTTATAAGTTTGAAATTGAATTACTTTTGTTTTATTTATATTGATTTTTAAATTGTTTTCATTAAACCAAATTATTATGTCTTTTATTGCTTCATTAATTTCCTGTTCCAATTTACTTTTGTCATTACATTTTATTATTAGTGTCTTATCGTCAGCAAATAAGATTGTTTCGTGGCGCGTTGCCTTGGGAAGGTCATTAATATATAGCAGAAATAAAAACGATCCTACCACGCTGCTTTGGGGAACTCCTACTGTGTTCGTTTTAAAATTAGATTTATATTCATTAGATTAATATTTTGTTGCCATTAATGACTTTTGATAATATAATAATTTATCTTTTGATGATTTTTAGGGTTCCGTACCTCAAAAGTAAAAACGGAACCCTTATAGGATCACTTCGTTGTCCGTCTGTCTGTCTGTCTGTCTGTCTGTCTGTCGGTCTGTCTGTCTGTCTGTCAGTCTGTCAAGACCATTTTTCTCAAGAACGCGTAAAGGTATCAAGTTGAAATTAATACCAAATACGTAAGTCTATAGTCCCTTGAAGCTCTAAAAAAATCAAGCTTCCAAGTCAACGCAATAAAAAAATACGGCGATATAAGCGACATTATTGCGACATATTTCGATACTCGCAAATAAATCAAAACCTGTAGAGTACTTCCCGTTGACCTAGAATCATGAAATTTGGCAAGAAGCAAGGTCTTAAAGCACAAGTATAGGAAAAAGTCCTAAAATTGTAAATTTGTAGTTTTATCACATAAAAAAAAATTGCAAATATCTCGCACATAAAATCGAAATCTATAGGGAACTTCCCGTTGACCTAGAATCATGAAATTTGGGTAGAAGCAAGGTCTCACAGCACAAGTAAAGGAAAAAGTTCAAAAATTGTTAATTTGTAGTTTTATCACATAAAAAAAAAAAACATTTTTTGCGATGATAAACTTAAATTTTCAGTTGGAAAATTGACCGTGGCGTATATCGATGTATAGGAACATGTTTTTCAACTACAATGTTAAGTTTGTTTTAGGGATAAATTCATCCTTACTACGGAACCCTTTATTGTGCGTGGTCTGACACGCACTTGGCCGGTTTTTTTGTTTATATACAAACACGTACTAGTAGAGTAGAGGACAGCATTGTCGCCTCGTGTCACTGTAGAAGCCTAGAAGATAGTCAATGATACTGCTGCGTTTTAAGGTAAAAATAAATATATTTAACGGACCAAAGGTTATAATATAAAGGAGCGAGGGAGCACACGCGATGACCGCTAGTCAAGTACTAATTGCTCAATTAATATTTATTAATGAGTTACGTAAAAATGCTTAGTCGTCTGTAGTGTATGGCTTCACCGTACAGTCACTGTCAGGTAGTATATTGATCAAATATGATTCGCGATCATAACAAAGTGTGTATCATTAATACACTGGTCTCAAATATGATCTCATGAATAAGTAATTCAATAGACCAATTCTAACTTCATTCATTCATTAATTACAGCCGAAATACGTTCACTGCTGGACATAGGCCTCCCCCAAAGAGCGGGTTGGCGAACGAAGTATGGTGTTAAAATGCATAGAGAACGATGCTGCCCATTCTCTAGTACGGAAGAAATAGGATGGTGCTATTCTTTACGTCAGGCACCACACGGCACAATTCTAACTTAGAGAAATGTATTAAAAATTCCAATGATTATAATTCTCTAAATAAATATTTGTTATGGTCGCGAATCATATTTTGATCAAGATACAACCTGACACTGACCTGTAAATTGCAAAAAAATGTAAGAAAATTTGAATTTTGAAGGCTACCTTTGCGAATCCACCTTAGACTAAATTAGTTCCTAGGAACTTCCTACCTACCAACACTTCTTTTGATTTTAACTAATATTAATTAAAATTTAAGGTTGTCTGTAAAAGATCGCTTTTAGCGATAAGACCGCCCATTGTAAAAGACCCTGTGGTGACTGTAAGTCACCCTATGTAAAATTTCAACATTTATATCTGTAATTTTTATGATGTACATAATAAAGAGTATTCTATTCTATTCTAAAGTTTTAATTTTATTTGATTTTATTTGATAATCAAAAAATCTACCGACACATAATATTTATGTGATCGATAAATCACCGAGATAAACTTGTATTATATATATTTTTTTTTTTTTAGAACCTTACCCCACTCTAGGAATTTCTCCTGTATCGTGGGTGCGTTTACAAACATTTAAACTCACATACACAAACAGCCAGACCCGGAACAACTACTTGTAGGTCATACAAATATTTGTTCCGTGCGGGAATCGAACCCGCGACACGCAGCGCAGCAGTCAATCGCTTAACACACTTATTAATAGAAAAGTAGTTTATATTTCAGAATCCATTATGTATCAAATGTAACACGTTGATAAACAGTTTGCATTATTAAACAGATGTGCTTAGAGCTCATACATGAATTAATGTTACCACGGATTATAGTCGTGGTTCTGATAAAAGATGATAAGCCTCTTTACGTTTAATTATTACCACGTGTCATATGTAATTCCCAAAACGGTTGGCAATCGTGTAATCCCGGTTCGATTCACTAATGGTGTTTAAAAGAGATGTAAACTTTTTGTATTAGGTACATTTTTATGTCTCTGTTTGGCTTGCTGTATCTACCTACAATTAAAAGGACCTTTTTTAGGGTTCCGCAGTCAACAAGGAACCCTTATAGTTTCGCCATGTCCGTCTGTCTGTCCGTCCGTCCGTCTGTCCCCAGCTTAGCTCAGAGACTCTTAGTACTAGAAAGCTGTAATTTGGCATGGGTATTAGATATTAATCACGCCGACGAAGTCGTAATTTTTTTTTTTGTTCTCGTCTATCCCATAGTATGGGGTATCTTTGGATAGGCCGTTTAAAAATATTGTGGGTCTGTGAAAACCATTTTTCAATTCAGGGATCCATTTGCGTAAAATTAAGCTTTAAAGTGCTATTTTTTGTTAGGGTCAAGTGTGCCCCCCCACCTGCCCGCTAAATGGTTGGTTTTGGATATGTGAAAAAAATCATGGCAGTATAGTATATATAACGAAATTAAAAGGAAAACTATCACAGCTAAGTAGGGTTTACAAATTAACGAGTAATAGTCGACCAACTTAAATTTGCAGTTGGAGAATTGACCGTAACGTATATCGATGTATGGGAGAGCATGTTTTTCAACTAAGTGTTACCACAATGTTAAGTTTGTTTTTGGGATAAATACGGAACCCTTCATTGTACGTGGTCCGACATGCACTTGGCCAGTTTTTTATCTACATGCAGAACGAGGTAGATAAGATCGAGATCAGACAAAGTTAGTGACATACAGATACACAGTTGTGGGCCCAAAATTAGGATACGGGTAAACGAGAGAAATAACAACTATATTTTCTACACAGGTTATTGTTACACAGTCAACTACTAACACTTCGGTACAGTGCTTCTATTTTCTTAATGTCGCTCGGCAATCATCACATTTCCGAATAAAAACGAATGCTAATATTCATGTCCATCAGTTATTAGATTTATCGCGTATGATAATTTTAATTCAGAACTAAGTACTTTAGTGTTGTATTTCCATGTCCATCAATTATTAGATTTATCGTGTATGATAATTTTAATTCTAAACTGAGTAGTTTATTGTTGTATTTCCATGTCCATCAATATCGTGTATAATAATTAGAATTCAAAACTAAGCACTTTATTATTGTTTTGTTTTGATTTCCGTGTGAACTATAGAAATCCGACGACTGACGAAACATGAAGTTAGCCGAGAGACATTAACAAAAAAAATAGAAGCTCTGTACTAACTAATACTCTGAACTTAAAAGAAAATACATGAACGCCGATGAGAGCAGCAGCCACATTCAACAAACTTTAAACTCCTCAACTTCACTGAAATATAAAGAGATTTTTTTTTTTACTTTCCTAATTATTAGGTAAGACTTCAATAAGTTCTTGGTTCTTGTTCTTGTCTTTGGAAGAAATCTATGACCTTAGACATTAAGTTACAAAATAAAATAAAGGGTTATTGCTGAAAATTGTACAATTGTACAGTAAATCTTACATAGGACCTACTTTTAAGTAAAGATACACCTGTGCTAGGAGATCCCGTTAAGTGCGTTCACCCCAATTACAATGCTGCATGTAAAACCCCGTGGCTGCATGGGGCTTTTGGCGCCCGAATGACGTCGACAGGAGGGCGCTGTTGGTAATTGTTTTGAGAAAAGTATTGAAAAAAACAAGATGGCGGCGTTAGTTCAGATTTGGACCACGCGTCATAAAATCCTTGTACAGCAATAATTAAAGATCATCGGTTGCACTGGTCTTCTTTTAATACGATACGTGCTTTTTAGGGTTCCGTACCTCAAAAGTAAAAAACGGAACCCTTATAGGATCTCGTGTGTCTGTCTGCCGATTTGCTCCGAATTTATTGGAGCGATTAAGTTGAAATTTGTTTTGAATATGGGGTATTCAAAACAAATTTCAACTTAATCGCTATCATATATATATAAAAATATCTTTCAATATTTCAGTGAAGTTGAGGAGTTTAAAGTTTGTTGAATGTAGCTGCTGCTCTCATCGGCGTTCATGTATTTTATTTTAAGTTCAGAGTATTAGTTAGTACAGAGCTTCTATTTTTTTTGTTAATGTCTCTCGGCAAACTTCATGTTTCGTCTGTCGTCGGATTTCTATAGTTCACACGGAAATCAAAACAAAACAATAATAAAGTACTTAGTTTTGAATTCTAATTATTATACACGATATTGATGGACATGGAAATACAACAATAAACTACTCAGTTTAGAATTAAAATTATCATACACGATAAATCTAATAATTGACGGACATGGAAATACAACACTAAAGTACTTAGTTCTGAATTAAAATTATCATACACGATAAATCTAATAATTTATGGACATGAATATGTCACTTTTGGGGGCAAATTAGAAAAAAAAAAAAAACGTTTAGTTTTGAAAACTGCATCGTGTGACATGTCCAATGAAAGGGCTTATAATCTAAGGATTTCAGATATATTTTTATTATAATTTTAAAAGAAATACTTTTAAAATTATTTAAGAAAATAAATGATATTTTACCATTCCCCCTTTTCTCCGTTACTCGTGCAAAATTACGTTTGCAGTTGGAATGTATGAGGTAACATGTTTTTCAACTACAATGTTAATTTTGTTCTTAGGATAAATTAATCCCCCCTACGGAACCCTTCATTGTGCGTGGTCCAACACGGACTTTCATCCACTCACACGGCCGGTTTTTTTCTTCTTCATGAGAACCCACCCACCCATTACCTGTATTCAAAATAAAATTAAACCAGATACTAAATAATGTCTTCTTTCCCCCAGCTGATAACGGAGATCAACGTGCAGTTGGCGTTGTTCCGCGACCTGCTGATCCACATCGGCCAACCGCACGACACCCCGGAACTGCGGGAGCGCGTGCGCCGATTGCGCCGCGCATGCGTAGAAGCCACTAAGACCACCAGCACACTAGTTCTTCCTAATTGTAAAAAGTTAGTATGGTTGTAGTTCTCTAGGTAGGTAGAGACCACACTTATTGACACGGAATCGGCTTGAGCCGAATCCCGATAAAATCGAAAATGACGTAATTCGGCTCGTTTCGTATCCAACGACGCGACAATCCATCGCGTCGAACTTAATGTGGAAGTGTGGTTAAGGCTCGTACAGACTCGCGCTATATAGCGAGCGCGACGAGGCGGCGACAAAGAAATTGTGCTACTAGTGTCGCGTCGCGCCCGCGATAACGCACTAGTCTCTAAGAGCTTATATACGTGATCGGCTCAAGCCGATTTCGCATCAATAAGTGTGGTCACTCCCTAAAGCATCAACGCAGGGTATCGTAGACAGCAGTTGGGCTCAGTCCTTAAATAATAGGTCACCACAAATAGCATCTTATTTAACTAGTACATGACTTTTTTTTCAATATTTGATCAATCCACGGGTTTTCCTGTAGCTCTGGTTGTGGTGGTGGTTTAGGTTTTCTGATACGATTTAATTTATGCATGCGCCACGAAATTACCTAGCTATTATTGACACTTCCCGTGACCAAAATGCTGGCTTTTACCTTGGCCAGACGCTAAGCATTGCCCTACAACGTGGCAATGCCGCCAATCTCTTGAGTAAATTACCAGTCGACAACGATGCGGAGGAATTTTTCGACGGCATATTTTACTTTGTTAACGCCAGTAGCACACCTCCGCCGCGAAACCATCACAGCGAAACCGCAGTAGTTCAATTCAACTGGCTCGCGTCATGTTTCGCTACTCGAATCGGATGCGACTAACGGAACATGACGCGAACCAGTTGAATTAAACTACCGCGGTGCTATGGTTTCGCGGCGGAGATGTGCTACCGGCGTGATAGTTTTAGTTATATATGTTAGTATATTATATTTTTATTTAATTAATTAATTTGGTGTAACTTGTTATTTATGTACAGTTAATTTTAATTCTATTTTTAATTAATCAAATCCAAAACATCCTTTCAATAAATAATTACGAGTATTTGTCAACTTTGCAGAGAGAGAGTAAGTAGTCTCTAGTTAAATTCGCGTTTTAAGAAGATAGGCTACGTTTTGTCAAAACTTTGCTTTGTTTTGATTTATGCTGCAAACACGCATTTAAGGACCTACCTACTACTCTACTATTCGTTCCACTGATTAAAATTTGAACAGCATTAGATACAACTACTTACTTATAATTTGCCATATGCTTGCTTTTATTTATTAAAATTACGCATTATCGATACGAGTCTCAAAGGAATAACCCTTATCAAAAGAACAAAGTAGATTTTGTATCATCGAACGAAGCATGGTTGTACCCTTCCTTCAATTTCCATTTTCATGAGTATCAATATAAAACACAGATATATTGAAAAAACACCTAGTTCACTGCTCACCGAGATATGAAGCGGATCCTATTTCATTGCACATACACCGAGAAATCGATCACGTAGAAGATCGAGTAAAAATTTCCGATATCTCAATTTGAGAAGGGTTTACCCGTAGTTGTTCATTTATTTGCGGGCACTCTGTCGTTGACAGAACGGACTTTTAATCAATATTGAACAGCCGCGTAACCTCGTAATCTTATAACGTTAATATTAAATTAAGTAGAAAAAAAAAAACCGACCAAGTGCGTGTCGGACTACGCACAATGAAGGGTTCCGTAGTTGGGATGAATTTATCCCAAGAACAAACTTAACATTGAAGTTGAAAACATTATCCCCCATACATTCCAACTGCAAATGTAAGTTTATATGCACAACATTAAGCGAATTACCATGTTATTTTAAGATCACAGACTTCTTATAGGTTTTACTGTAATATATAAGTAAAGAACTATTTTCTGTATATTTTTTTAAATTTTAGGCTCAGTAGTTTCGGAGATAAGGGGGGCGAATGGTCAATTTTCAGCTATTTTCTTAAATAATTTTAAAAGTATTTATTATAAAATTATAAAAACATATATATGAAATCCTTACAATATACCCTTTTATTTGATATGTCACACGGTACAGGCAGCAAACCTTTTTTTTTTTTTTTTTTCTAATGAGCCCGCTAAAAGTGACCCCCATATTCAAAATTAATTTATTTACGCAACACGTCCGTGTTTGGGTCGCAGAAGTTCATAATAACATACATAACATCACGCCTGTAATCCCCAAAGGGTTAGGCAGAGGTGTACCTATAGTACACCCACGTTTCGCCAGTTATGTTTAAGTCCCATGTAATAGGGGGTGAGCCTATTGCCATCAACCGGGCACAAATCCAGACTCCGGGCTGCTACTGAGAAACTCCTGGTGGAAAAGCCCAATAACACTTTGCCCGACCTGGGAATTGAACCCAGGACCTCGTGCTCGGCAGTAGGCAGTAGACCAACGAGGCAGTCATAATGTGTAGGTACCAAATATCAACTTAATCGGTTCAGTAGATTCGGAGAAAATCGGCTGTGACAGACGGACAGACAGACAGACAGACAGACACACAATTGATCCTATAAGGGTTCCGTTTTTTCCTTTTGAGGTACGGAACCCTAAAAAGATTACCAAGCAATGCGAGCGTCTGACTGAATCGAATCCCCGTTGTGACCCCGAATCTGTGTCTGCGTTAGATTAATGCGCCATCCCAACTAGATAAATGGCTTCCCGTTTAACACAAAACAATACATATCGTATTATCCACTGTACAGCTCATAGAATAACAATTTTCTGTAAATTTTGCCTCTGTTTATAGCACAGCGTATTCAGCCGAAATTTTGTCCTTAAAATAGTAACTCTTTTGTTCCTGCTCGCTCAGGGATTTCCTGAAACGGCACGGTTTAGCCCCCTGGAGCTTCACCATTCCATTATTCTGCTTTATGTTATACAAAGCATTCACCTTAAATAGATAAATTGTGTCGTAAGCCTTCTTTATGGTCTATAGACTGTAGTACATGCTGACACCCGACCATTTGCATTTCAAAAGGCGAACTAATTATCTCCGTCTCTGATGTCAAATCCGAAAGACAACTAATAATGTAACGATTTTTTTTGCATTTTAACGCAGAAAGAGAAGAGAATCTAAACTTTCACACGTGTTTTGACTAGAGAGAGTGATAGAAAATTAATATGCTAATTTATTCACTGAGCGGTCTAATATAAGACCGGCTGGGATTTATAACTTTGTATCAATGAGTTTTATTCATAGAATTCACGAATTAGACGAGTTGAATTTATTTTCACTGGACTTGTTTTAATATCGAATGATTGGAAATAAATTGTAACTTTAAACTCTTTGAAGAGTCCTTCAACAAAACCTGTTCAATACGTTTTTGTTGCGAAATATTTATTGCCAGACCTGAATTTATTGGAGGTTCACTCAATGTCAGTAAACTATTCTTACCTCCGCATGCTCGTAGCTGCATTTTATCTAGGTCTTAGGAATCTAGATAACCCTAAAACAGCTACACAGTCTAGAATAACAAGGTCTCTCTACAACTTAACAACTACGTAGTCTGCCAAGTTTTGCTTGCTCCAAAATTCTAGTGACTATCTTAATTCAGCGCAGCATCTTGGACACATAAAAAGTGTTTTTAGATAATTAGTTTAAATAAATTGACTGCGCAAGAAGTAAATAGTTGGTTGTGTGGAGGGGTCCTTAACCACTTTCCAGTGGTTTCTTTACTTCTGTAAAGAATGTGTTCTGCTGCATGCAACTTTAAGTACCGAAACGCTTCACCACAATAGAAACTTAATTTCAAGCCGTTCAACTTTTCTTTTGTGTTCCATTCGTTTATCTTTTTTGTGAGTAATTCCCACGGAGTCTGTATCTACTTCGTGGTAATTCCAAACTATTTCGTCCACATTCCTACTACTTGGCATCGATACCTGTTTCAAGCTGGATACGTTTATGGCGCGACACATAGTTTGATTTGTTTAAATATGTCAATGGGCTCGCCGCACACAAGAGCGAAAATCACATTTCGAAGACTTACAGCTTCTAAGTTTTTAAGTGTCGATTTTCGGGCTTGAAAGCATTTCTTCCAATTTAGTATTACTAAGGTCAAATGTCACATGAAGTAATTTGGCTTAAAAACTAAGGACAATTAATTTTATACTTATTATTTAAATACATCATTACTACTATTATGACTTAATTACTTTTATTTACAGTAACTATTTATTCATAAAAAATGTATTTATGTTGTCTTTCATATTAAAATTGTTGTTAAAATAAGAAAAAACATATTTTACTTACGACGATTAAAAAAAAGTGTCCTATTTCCCGTAATATGAAGTACGTAAAAAAACAAATAATTAGTACCTATATCCTTAGCGTCTGTAAGGATATAACGGAATTTTGCAGTTCCAGAGATAGCCCGATTTTTCAAGCCTGTTCCATACTTTTTTTTGTTGTAAATCCTCAGTTATCAAGCCAAATTACTTCACGTGACACATTTGACTATATTAATACTAAATAAAAACCATTTCAAGCCCAAAAACGACACTTAAAACTTCGAAGCTCTAAGTCTTCGAAACGTGATTTTCGATCCAGTGTGCGCTGCCTATTACACACTACAGACACAGGTCCGAATACTGTTTCTGCGCGACGGACACGGGCATTACCCGTCGAGAATTCAAGCGTGATGTGTGCACAATGAATATTTCCAATCTTCGAAAGGTTCAACCTTCCATAGTAGCACACATAACCACATCTAGTCCCATTTCTATATCTCGTATCATACTTCAGACCTCTCCGGATTATTTCATCAAAGTGAGAAGATAATTAATCTAACTTTTAAATGAACTGAACCCTAAGCCCAGTAGTACAATCTTGATTACTTTCGATTGCTCTCTACAAGTGACAAACAATTTTCACAAATCCTGTTCATGTTTAGGTGTATTATGGGTGTATTTACGTGAAATGGCCATTTGGATGAACGTTAGTTTCGGCACGTTACCGCGCACGTAACTCATTTTGGGGAAGTCCAACATCTTTATGTGGTGAATTTGAAGAGCTATTTGTTATGCAGGTCAACGAGCGACGGCTGCGCGGAACAGCCCCAGTTGGTGCTGCTGTACTTCATGGCGCAACTCCTGCTGCGGGAGCTCGCCAAGTGCCACCGACTTGTACAGCTCGTCCCAATGGATATGACCTCGTATTATGGTATGTTAAGCTGTAAAACTAACCCACTTTTGAACGTATTTGAACATTTATGCGAAGCACATTAACGTAAGTACAGTGAATTTTGCAACGAAAATATTCATTTTATACATAATATTTATTTAAATTATTGTGTAAAACCATTTTTTACCAAAATGTAATATTTTATTTGCGATTTAAAGATCGTACGTTAACGATGCGTAATTAACGTCAACGTCAATTATTCATGCTAGGGTTATTGATAACTTTTATAACTTTATCTCTTATCTCTTAATATTGAGTTTTCACTGACATTAGATTTTAGTTTTTATGCACAAACAGTGAATAAATATTACTTCGAAAAGATCCAGAAGGTCTATTCCGAACATAAATCCGCAGTATTATCGGCGAAATATTCGGCCATTTCCTGACTACGGCTGGCTATAGCGGACTACAACGAAACAAAAAAAAAGACAGTCAATGTCAAAGCCAAAAATGTGACTTGAAGTCGGGTAAGGACTCAAAAAGGAAACTATGGAAGTCATTCGGCCGATACTTCGGCCGATAACCCGGCCGGTTGATAACCCGACTACGGCGGGTGTAGCCAGTAGCAAAGTAATTTTATTTATTTACTTTTGCATATGAAATGAGTTATACGTATTACTACGGCTGGCGTAGGCAACAAAAATGCCTCTAAGAACCACTGAAAAATAAATTACTTACAAACACACATGTATCTTCATCTAAGTGTGGTCGAATATACCACATTATTATTTCCCGCGGGTGTCGTAACAACTGAATAAAGGATTACACCCGCATTAGAAGAATGGTCGGCAAAGAACCACTTATGTATTAATAACAACATTCTGAACCCAATCCATCTGCCAATTGTAGTCATTACTGCAATATCTCCCAAGAAAGATTGTTGTGGTGCTAAAAGGGCAATTTAGAAGAGGACATTTGTCACGATGACGTAGAAGCTAAGCCCTGGCCAATAATTACCGAGCTTGACAGGCCATCTTTTAGTATTATATATTCTAGTCCCCCATTACGACGTCGAAGAAAAGTATTGTTTTGCATGGCCTAAGTATTCGTCTGACGCCTAACGACCACGCTGAAAAACCATACACAATTGTAGCTTTTCTTATAAAACTGTTAAGGCTACGTGCACGAAAAAAAACCTTTTTTCGTCAATTTACTATCTAATTGTGAGAAAGCTTGAAATAATTGAAACATCACTCTAAGAGAACATGTGTTCAACGCCCAAAAACGTTGCATAAGGGCAATACTTTAATTTTCGTCAAATATAACATTAACCTTTTCACTGCAGTGTCAAAAGACAGAAAGAGACCTTTAGGAAGTCAGTATAAATATCTATTGCATGTTGAGAGTTGTAATACTGCTTTACAAAAAAAAAATTACACAATTCAAAACTTTAAAAAGAAACTGAAAGCATTATTAATTGTAAAATGCTATTAATCTGCGAATGACTTTCTAAATAACACTGACGTACTGAATAATTTAATTTAATTTAATTTTGACAAACCTAATCATGAAATTGTTTCAATTTTTTTTAATTCCTATTTTTCAAATTCCTATTATAAGTATTGTGGATATTTAAATTAATGTTTTATTATATGAATGTACCATGAAATTACTTACTGTTCAACTGTAATACCTCAAAAATAATTTAACTATATCGCCATTGCATTTCATTTTATATCAAATCACTTATTTTATAATAATGTTGAATGCCTAATATAAGGTACAAGGATCACCCATATTTTAACTGTAACATATTATTTACTGTACCTACAATCTATGCAAATAAATGTTTACTTTAATTTACTATTAAGACTATATGACTATAATAGTATAGTTTTCGTGGTACTAAAACATTCGTGTCAGTCTCACCTCTTACATCTCTTTTGCGCACTCGAAAATATAGTTTATTTCGCCTTTGATTTACTTAATGAAGATATTGTATAATCATAAAATAAAATTCTGATTTTCTCTCAAGGATAGCTGAAGCCCAGTGTGTGATTTTAAAATTTCTTCATTGGTTTGTTAAATAATAGGAAAAAAATACATTACCGACTGGGTTTTAAAAAAATAGGTATAGGTTTTTTCAACATTAATTTTCTGTTATATTTTGCATGGAAGTTGAAAAAAGTGCTTGTAAAAATATGATCAAACGTCAGTCTCGCGTCATTTTTTGATAAACATGTTTCGAATATTAGTGATTTTCCATGAATACTTAAAAATTTCTTCCAGCCACATGCAAAACAAAGAACTCGACTTTTAAAATCACAAATAATTTTCTTTTAATTCTTTTTCCTTTTCTCACAACCAATGAACAAAATTGTTCAAAATCAGCCGACTTCGTGCACGGCGGCCCCTTAATTAATTATTCAGAAAAGTTAGATTATATTTTTGGTTGATCCGCAAAATATTATAATACTGTTCAGACTTTTAATTATGCTAGAACAAAAAAAAGATATTATCATATCAAATGAAAACCAAGTTCAAACATTTTTGTAACATTGTTGGTATTCCCGAATTATATTTTTTTTCTGTAACAAAATTTAGCCTGTTGAGCCATCTCAAAAGAAAAAAACTTTTGTTACAAATTAATTCAGAAAGGAAACGAATTCGTCGAGTATATTAGAAGCAGGTGTTTATCTTCCCTCGCTTAGAGGCAACTGAGGGTAATGGGATGGCAGACAATAAGCGATTCACCTGTCGATTAGATGAAACGACCCGTTTCGGTTGCTCATAGTGATTTCGGTAACGGTATTGGAAATCTGTGTATCGAGTATTGGTTTTTAATTCACCTCATTATGTCTATTTAGATCCCCTATAATTACCACACACTTTGATATGGTTTTTGCACTAACTCATGGTCATTATAGTTCTTATCTTAACGACCAGCCACATAACACTTAATTGAAAACTTTTTCTTGAAAACTAAAAGCCACACTTTCTTTTTACTGCGAATAGATTGAACAACAAAAGTACCTTTTTAATAGCGTGCCGCCGCGAACAATTAGTGGCAATTAATCACTCCTAAAGACACCAGCCGTAGTGTTCGACTTGGCCAGAATTTCGGGGAATAATGTTCCATATTTTCCCCGGTTCGGAGCAACATTACCGGTTCTAAGAGTAAAAAGATCTAAGATATTGATGATACACAATACCTGTGAACATTAACAAAGGAAGGCGGTGTGGTGATGTCCAATTGAAACTGTGTCGGTACTAGTGCCTACCTGCAATTGCATTGAAACTCAGCCCAGCTTTACAGACGTTCGTATAAGTTTAATCTCCCCTTTCAAAGCCTATTCAGTTAGAATCCGAAGATAACACGGAGTTGGATGTCGTTCAGATTTCGATTCCAATTTTTATTCGAGCTAGATGTGAGCTTAGTTTTCAACTCTACTGTTGTTACGGGGTCGCTGAGACAATAGAATTTCATGCGAGTATATTTAATGCTTTTTTATTTACTTTTATATCAAACAAAACGTAATATTTTAGGGGCTGTTAGCCAATGTGGTGTACAACAACAAAGCGCTATTTTTTGCATTGAATGCCAAAAGCAGGTTCAGTGTATATTCTATCTTTTTTCATATTCGTTTTTCCAGCAATACAATATTTAGAATTGGATTGCATGGATTTTAGAAAAAGTGCCAAAGCCTATAAAAAATCACATTTATAACGCCTACACTCATAAATGATAAGTAATTTTATTTCTGTAAGTAGGTTTGTACAAACACTTTTCTACACGTCAATCACATTTTAAAAACGAGATGAGGTTGGCGTTTTCTATCAGACTACTCTGAGAAGAATGAAATAAAGAAAATACATTTATTTAGCACAGACTTAAGGGCATATATTCGTAAATAAACCTACACTAGATAAAATATTTAAAAAAAAAAGCAAGTAAAAAGTGTAAAGTGCGATGAAAGAAATTAGCAGAAAAGCAACAATGCCAGACAACTAGTGCCTGACGCTGGTTTTCAACTGGACCAGAAGAAAGGCCAAAACAAACTCAGAGGTCACAGTCTCTTTTAAAGTCCAGACATAATCGTGGTCGATCGATGTGAAAGCCATGTAGATTGATGTCTGAAATGGTATTTTGAGGAAAGAACCACACAGATTGATTGGACCTGTCCAGTCAGTGCACGCATTTGTCAGTAATCGCTCTCTTAACTCAGAACTTAAGGAGCTCAACGATGTGACGAACAATACCAAAGAAAAGACATTTGGATAGGCCGCATAAATTTCTCAAATAGACCATGATTAAAACAAACTGAGAAAAAAATATATAAAGGGCTTTCTATGTGAAATAGTGGGTAGTAAAGCCGTGACTTAGATCTGAAATTATACAGTGATGCAGCCAGTCGCAGATGAGATTTATCGCAATATTATACCTACGTGGCGTCCCCGAGCTGAAATAGTGCCAGTGCAATTGCGCTTGTGTTAATGCTTCAAAGCCAAATGTTATAACTGAAAAAATAAGGACACTGATTAAAAGATATATAAACAATTTTTATTTTTAATTCCTTTGAATGTAAAAACGGAATGGCACTCTTGAAATTAATCACACAAGGCTGCGTCCTAACCAAAAGCTATCATCGCGCACTTAATATGACATCGGTACTCACGCTATCAATCAAGTCGCGCTTGTACGTTCATACAACTCTTTTGGTTAGGACGCGGGGTAAGACTTTTTAAACTAGTCAATGAAATACCTTTTTATCTTTCAATAAAAAAGTACCTACCCTTATCCCGCATTTCTTTATTAATGTTTGTGATGATATTTTTGCCTCTAGAGGGGAGTCCCTGGTGTCCTGAAATACAAGTCACGGCTTAGTTTAGGCACCAGTTTCCCACAAATGAACATTGTCCTACACCATAATTATTTATTTTTCTTGTTTAAGTTATAGTTATTTGTGGAAGAAAAATAAACATTTTTATTATTATTATTGGTTCTTTATGTTTCTTCTCGTTTAAGAGCGGTTAAGAGACCTTACATATGATGACTTCAAAGTAGTCACATTTATTTATTTATAATATTTGAAAATAAGCCTGTAAAAGTTATAAATACAAGAACTTACCACATTATTCAAGGTTCAACTCACGATTTTCTAACGATGCAAACAGAAGAAAGATTCGCAAATATCTTAACCAAGTGAGAGGGTGATAGTTACAGAACACGTCACTTGCAAGATATCCGAAGCGGCCTTTGTAGGCCTTATTTCATATGATTCGCATGTATAAATATTAAATATATTATATTTAATAAGTTAACTACGGGTTTGAAATCAGTGAAAATATTAACTCATTTATAAATTAAATCTACTCGCCTATCCTTTTTCAAATATGATTTTAAGACTTCGTCATAAAAAATAGGCTTGCGTCGTAGTTCGACCATTAATTCTTTTTCTATAGAAATGAAAGATAGATTTGTGAGTCTTTGCTGACTTTGTGTGTTTCGGAAATAGGTGTGGATACGTTTTAAGGACGAAAATGAACGTTCTGCCGATGCGCTGCTTGCTGGGATAGTAACAATAAACTTCGCTAAACGTAAAACTTCTGAAAAAACTTTATCTAAATTACTTTTATACAAATTTTGAATGATATGGCAATTTCAGGCGATCTGTAAATACAGCGCAATTAATTTTTGAATCTATCAAAATTAAAATTTGCCTGATAAGTATTCAGTATTGCTATATCTATCTGATAAACTGTTTTATTGGTTTTGTCGTGAACGGTAATGTCAGGTCTATTGTAATGAATAGTTTTATCTGTTATTATTGTTCGATCCCAGTAAATTTTCTGGTCCTGACTTTCTAATACAATTTCTGGTTTATATTTTTATAATATGGTATAATTTCATTGACGAGTTTATATTTGTACGCTAACTGTTGGTGTATAATTGCAGATGCTATTATTATTATTATTTGGGGTCAGCGCAACATGATTTTTTCTTCCATAACTCTCCATTAGTTGTCATCGCGGTAGTCACTCCCTTTCTAGCTATATCATCTTTCACACAGTCCATCCATCATTTCTTTGGTCTTCCCCTACTCGTATAGCCATCGACATTCATACTCTAACTTTTCCTGGCGACATTTCCCTTTTTATCTTTAGATATGCAATACCTTTAACTAAGTACAACAAAAGCTAGCTCGAAAAAAAAGACCTAAAACAAAACAATACATTCTCTTTTGTACCTAGAATTTCATCAAGAATCTATCCAGGAGTTTTTACAATCTCTATAACGGTTTGTTTTTCGCAGAAAATCGGGCGGGTCCGTCAAACTTCGGCAACGTCATCAGTCAGATCCTGCTCTGCAAGCAGATCACTCCTGACTTCAACCAGGAGGAACTGTGCAGCATCGTGAAGGACACGCAGGAGATCACCAGAATAGTCAATGATATACAGGAGTATTTACCTCAACATGAAAATTTGAATCACTTAGGTAAGATAATCGTTGAGTTGGGACTATTTTTGTTCATGGAAAGGTGTTGGTATACCACTTCTAGTAGAATAGTTTGAATTCCTGAAGTAATTATTTGTCATGTTTCAACTTTTGTAAGTGCTAAATATTATATCAAGATTATTATACCCACCTAGCAGTGTTATGTACATACATAATGTATCTAAATACATAAGATATGATTTTCAAGTGTAGTAATTAAAAAAAAAAACGAGCGAGCCAGCGACAGAAATGACCCCTCTACTTATCTAGGTGAATAGTACTTACAAATTCCATGGGTAAGATAATTCTATGCTATTATAAAGTACATACTATTACCTATTTATGCACTTGTGTACTTATTTTATTTATAATTAATTATGTTATATTTTAATATTTTTTAATATATATTTTTTTATCAATCAGAGCACCCGCCAACTTGTCACTTCACCACCCTTGGTTGACTGGTAGAGAATGCCTAAGGCATTAAGTCCGCCTTTGTACCTTATTGTGTGCGAGAAGTTTAAATAAATAATACTAATCCCATGCTATTAAAAACTACTACTACACTGCCGTACTTGCTTATTCCATGCTCAAGCTGTCACTGTTACACACTTCCGTCCCTTTTCACGAAATTACTCCCACAGAAAGCGAGAGCAAAGATGTTAATCATCAAAAATATTCACTGCAGCAATGTCAAATCAAAAATTTAAATTCTCAATGTAAAACAACTTCATGAGGCCGCTTAAATTGTATACAACCACTTTACAACGAGTACAATGCGAACAATCCCGTATTAATTTGGTATTCCAGTGAATTCAGTGCCACTGCTCTCAGGATTTTAATTTATAATAATATTCACATCAGACGTGAAATAAACTGCATTCGTATATTTCGCGGAGCGTCGTTCTACGGCCATTAGCGTAGAAGCGATTATACTATTAATTACGAACGTAAATGCCGGAAGGAGTTTTAGTCTGCGGCATGGCCATTGTTCTTCACACCTCCTCTTGTGTAGACACAATACTAAAGTACATTTGCTGCATTTGTTAATGCATTAAAGTTGCCAAAAAATAATAGGCCCGTTTTGACATTTAACTTGAATCGGATTTATCGCGAGTATCGAGTACCGAGTGGTATGGTTACTTCACTAACAAAAAGAGGTATACGGAACCCTATTTAGGTAAAAATATTACCAGCACCGCAACTCCTCTGCGTCCTTTCATTGACATTAAGAACACTGTAACCAAATGCGGAAAAAGACTCTTTTATACTCCACTGCGCCGCTAAATAGCTACTTACGGAATAAAGCTGCCTCCAACGTAATCTATGTAGTTACAGACTATTAACGCTGCGAAAGCCCTTTCCTTCGAAGTTATACGCCCAACTGGGAAATAACACGCGTAGTCGCGCAGTCTGTAAGGTGTGTTTTGCTAAGAAAAATAATTCCAACTTAGAGCTTCATTCCCCGCTCATTAGGGGAATAATCAAGTTTTAGGGTGTTTTTATTATGACTACAAGACTGTATACGAAAAAGTGGAAAAGTAATTTGATTAAACTAAACACATATAAGAACAAACTACAAGATTTTACCAACAGCGACTCAGAAAATGTATTACGTGACATCCAACCAAACTATCTCGAACTCTCAACACAAAGAGATATTTAATATTTCATACGTTATAATACATTCACAAACGTACGTAAGTAACAGTCGGTGTCTTTTACAGAGAGCAACATTGCGCTGAAGGGTGACGACGTCAACGGGCTGTGGAGGAACAAGCGAAGAGGATCCTTGTACAAAGGCATGGGAGTGCTTTGTTGTGTGTCGCGGCCCAACTACCTCTGAGGGTGACAGGTCTCGCCCACGCGGCGGCTCACCCCCGAACAAGCCATCACCTCCACGGGATGCTAAGATTGCTTGCTACCAACCAGTAACTCGAGTGACAGTGAATGACGCTACAAACTATGCGCAGAATGGGTCCATTACATTGTTTAATTAGTAACTGATTAGCGAATTGACATGTTCACAGTGGTTGATTTGAAATCGTATTATCACGTAAATGTAGTTCAATTATAATTAAGTATAATAGAAATGTAAGTACTGCATACAATCATGCATAGTATTCATTATTATGCATTGCCTGGAATGGGATCAATTGCGTTTAAGTAGTATATAATACAAATAATTAGTATTGTTTTGCACCATAGGTCACTGCATTGGTGGCTGTGTCGTGTTTATGTTTTCCATTTTCTATAAGTTAAGTTTTTTCTGATTTCAGATTTATAATAAATAGACTATCTTTTGTTTTGTAGTATCTACTTTATGTATTAGGTCTTTTTCCATCCCTCACTACATTATTTCTAATATAGAAAACTATCTCGTATGCTGTTAGATATTCAAAATAGCCTAATGTTTCTATAAGTACATTCTAGTCGGGTCACAACTTCCATCTCGTCTTTGTCCTACAAATTTGTGACTTTTATGTTTTCTAGTCATTTATATTAAAGAGTAGGTATCATACCTGTAAATTCTCTATCGTCTTGTATAATTTATTTTTCATAATTTGATAGATTTTAGTGCATTTCTAGTTTTAACTTAGCGGGGATGTACCCAAAGTACACCCTTCTTCTTGCTAATTATGTTATAAGTCCCAGGGGACAAGAGTTTCTATAGTTTTATCTACCAAAATACCAAATATTAGCTCACATTAGAATACTTCAAGTACTGTAATGTTTTATTTTAATCAATGGTCTAGTCATTGTCGCGTAAATTAATCTTGCATATTCTAGTCAATTATTATAATACCATGAAATTGCTAAGTTAATTAAACTAAGCAGAATTAACAATTAACTAATAGATAAATAACGTAATACTTTTTAAAGGTAATTACAGGTTTCAAGCCGAGGGCACATCGTAAAAACCATCGTGGTTCGTTTTCCTCGTTTTAATTTTCATGAAAATGAAAAACGTACCTAGTGGACCGTACCAAATTTCAACTTAATCGGGCTGTGACAGATGGACAAACAGACAGACACACGAGTGATCCAATAAGGGTTCCGTTTTTGAGGTACGGAACCCTAAAAATAAAATTAAAACAAGTGCGAGCCGGACTTGCGCACGAAGGGTTCCGTACCATTATCTATAAAAATGGCAAAAAAATCACGTTTGTTGTATGGAAGCCCCCTTAAATATTTGTTTTATTTTAATTTAATTAATTATTTTTAAAGTGAATATATAACTAAATATTCTGTGAATATTTCAAGCTTCTACCTGTTGCCGTTATCAATATCGAGCAAAAGCGAGCAAAAAAACACGTTTGTTGTATGGGAGCCCCCTTAGATATTTATTTTATTCTATTTTTTAGTATTTGTTGTTATAGCGGCAACAGAAATACATCATCTGTAAAAATTTCAACTGTCTAGCTATCACGGTTCATGAGGTACAGCCTGGTGACAGACGGACAGACAGACAGACGGCGGAGCCTTAGTAATAGGGTTCCCGTTTTACCCTTTGGGTACGGAACCCTAAAAATAAGCATTGAATATTTTTGGTGCGTATCCTTACTACTATACTCATCACGTCTCACGAATATAAGCCAATAACACATGGATACCGCATCGCAAAATCCTCGGTAACGCACCACGCATAATATTGTGAAATGTCGACGTTTACTTCCTGCGTGTCACGCCCGCGTGCTAAGCTTATAATAAACCATAAATGAAGCGAACACACGATGCAGGTTTTTCATGATGTGTGCTCGGGTTTATTCAAACTTTTTGTACATAAATAATAAAATTGTTTTACTTTTTTAAATATTCCTTCAGTGACACAAAATCTCATGCAATCTTAGTTACAATTTAAGTTTCAAACTCCACTTACTTAATTATTAAAAATTCAATAGCTTATTACGTTACGCTTGTATCTCAATCATTATTCTATTAGTAAAATGTTGCCTAAATATATCTATATTTAAAGAATAGTTATTGAATAAGATATAAAACAATAAGTATGTTTAACAAGAGGATATTAATTGTTGTATCTACATCTGGAATATTTATTTTAATGTAGTGCACTGCAAACACAGGTACCTAATAAATTAATAATTAAGTAAATTAGTAGAAATCACGCAATTAGTGACACGATATCATTAATTTATCAATAGGCACACGACACGTAGACAAAAAATATTATTTTATTACTTCTCTGTACTTCAGCTGTTACTATTAACTTATGTAAAGTCAAAAGTCAAAGTCAAAGTCAAACCATTTATTTCAAATAGGCACATAAGAGGCACTTTTGAACGTCAAAATTTACAAAAAAATAGAATTGATTCTAGTTGCCCCTTCCAAAAGGTAGTTTCGTATGGAGAAGAATGGGCAAGAAACTCCACCGTAGCCTAGCGGCTCAATTTGTGTAATACACTATTATAATAATCCACTTTCTAAAGTGAAGACTGTGATATACTCGTAATGTATTAAATTATTATTATTATAGAAGAAAATAATTATGCATTAGTAAAAACGTAATTGAATTACAACGGAGTTTTAATTACTTTGTGACCCCAATTTAAAATGTAGCTGTTCATTTTTGATGCACAACTCGTCAAAAGGCTTTACATAGTCACGTGAGCCGCGAGCCTCCTGTACGGTCCGACGTATTAACTGAGCTTAGTGCTGCTACTGAGCCTCTAACCTCTACAAAAGCATATTTTATTTTAAAGCATAAAACCTAATTGCGCTGTCTGTTTGTAACTGCTTCGTTAGTCAAGTGGTCGCAAGCGGTACTGCTGAGCATGAGGTCCTGGGTTCGATTCCCAGGACGGGCAAAGTATTCTTGGGTTTTTCTATCTGGAATTTCTCAGTAGCATCCTGGAGTCTGGATTTGTGCCCAGTTGATGGCAATAGGCTCTCGCTAACTGGCGAAATGTGGGTGTACTATAGGTACACCTCTGCCCAACCCTTCGAGGAAACAAGGCGTAATGTTATGTTTGTTTGTACAAGAGAATCTGAATAAATGAAATGTGTTTGACCAGTGACATCAATTTTCTGAAAGATATCTAGGACTCTGTGAAGAAGCACTGTACTGTATTATCAGTAGATATTATCACTGACAATCCTAATCATTTTAAAAGCGTTAAATATTAGTATTGCCATTAGCAATACTGCAATGCTGGACAAAGAGCCGCTTACAAAGACAAAAATATGTAGAAAAGAATTTGCTCACATGGATAAAAACCAGCCAAGTGCGAGTCGGACTCGCGCACGAAAGGTTCCGAACCATTATCTATAAAAAAAAAACCGGCCAAGTGCGTGTTGGACCATGCACAATGAAGGGTTCCGTAGTTAGGATAAATTTATCCCTAAAACAAACTTAACATTGTAGTTGAAAAACATGTTCTCCCATACATCGATATACGCCAAGGTCAATTTTCCAACTGAAAATATAAGTTTGTAATCGCAAAAAATGGATTTTTTATGTGACAAAACTACAATTTAACAATTTTTGGACTTTCCTTTACTTGTGCTGTGAGACCTTGCTTCTGCCCAAATTTCATGATTCTAGGTCAACGGGAAGTACCCTATAGTTTTTGATTTATGTGCGAGATATTTGCAATTTTTTTTTTATATGATAAAACTACAAATTAACAATTTTAGGACTTTTTCCTATACTTGTGCTGTAAGACCTTGCTTCTTGCCAAATTTCATGATTCTAGGTCAACGGGAAGTACCCTATAGGTTTTGATTCATTTGCGAGTATCGAAATATGTCGCAATAATGTCGCTTATATCGCCATATTTTTTTATTGCGTTGACTTGGAAGCTTGATTTTTTTGAGCATCAAGGGACCATAGACATACGTATTTGATATTAATTTCAACTTGATACCTCTACGCGTTCCTGAGAAAATTGGTCTTGACAGACGGACAACGAAGTGATCCTATAAGGGTTCCGTTTTTTTCCTTTTGGGGTACGGAACCCTAAAATTGCAAAAAAAACACGTTTATTGTAGTACAGGAGCCCCCTTAAATGTTGATTTAATTCTGTTTTTAGTTTTTTTTTTTTTTTTGCAATTTGTTGTTATAGCGGCAACAGAAATACATCATCTGTGAAAATATCAACTGTCTAACTATCACGGTTCATGAGATACAGCCTGGTGACAGATGGACAGGCAGACAGACAAACAGACAGACGGCGGAGCCTTAGTAATAGGGTTGCCGTTTTACTCTTTGTGTGCGGAACCCTAAAAAGGAAACTACTAACTATGTACCTACCTCTTATTAAACTCAAGCTATTGCACAAACCAGCGTTAAAACTGTACAAACTCTACTTTAAATCAAAGCAAACTATTCTTAACTTCACATATTTGATGTGGGATATACCTGAACAATGGGTAACTTTACCGAAAACTACGCAGGAGCACAACAAATAGATATTTGCCACATATATGACATGACGACACGGTTGGCGCAGTGGTTAGGCGATTGACTGCTGCGCTGCGTGTCGCGGGTTCGATTCCCGCACGGAACAAATATTTGTATGACCTACAAGTAGTTGTTCCGGGTCTGGCTGTTTGTGTATGTGAGTTTAAATGTTTGTAAACGCACCCACGATACGGGAGAAATTCCTAGTCCCCACACTAGGAATTTCTCCCGTATCGTGGGTGCGTTTTTAAAAACAAAAAAAAAGGATATATTTCATCCCGCCAGCAGGGCCGGAACTACTATGGGGCAACCGGGGCAACGCCCCGGTGCCCCTCACTAGGGGGGGCCTGGGCAGGGAGAAAAAATTGACATTCGTTCTATGAGAAAGCACCGTAAAAAAATTTCAAGACCATTTTACAATAATTTGAATTTCGCGTCTCATCCATTTGAATTTTGCGCATATTAGCTGTGCAGCTCTTCAATTGAGAACCTGCCTTTATGCTAACTAGAAGTCTACGTCAAGATAGACCTGTCACTGTCAGTGTTTCAGTTTTGAGCTTTGTCTCAGGGCCATAAGTCTGCTATTACAATAGTGTCAGAATGGTCGATCATTGATTTCATAATTGTTGATTTTGACAAGTTTGGTAATCTACTATTATAATGGCGTCATTATGACTTTCCAATGATCGGCAACTGACACTACATTGAAAGAAATTGCAAAGAAAATGATCGACCATTATGAATTTACCAGATTACGAACTTTTAGCAAAATGACAATGGCATGACAATGGGATCGTGTTGGAATGACTGAATTTATAAAAATAGCAGACTTGGGCCCCAGATTTGATCCGCTTTGGTTGCGAAAATAAGTATAATTATAACAAATATTTTAAATAATGCCTATTAAAAAGTATTTTTTCTTCCCTTCCAAGCATTGAAAGTTATTGATGAACTAGGCCCCATTTTTTGTCCTGCTCCGGGGCCACTTATGCGAAAGTTACGGCTCTGCCCGCGAGCCAAAATAGCTTCAACAGTAAAACCAAAAAACCGCAGAGAAGTTTTGCGGCACAAAATCTAGTTACAAAATAAACGGGCTAGTTTAAAACAACGTCATTATAAAGGATTGCCTGGAAGTAACACCTCGTTCTCGTGAATAAGTACCCTCCTATCAGCTTTGTTTAAATTGGCAGGAAATAAACATCATAACTTGCGATTTTGCACTCGGTAACCTTGAAAGAAAGTTTCAAGCGAGAATAGGTTAGCATTGTTCTTTCAGTTAGTTTGAGATAATTAGAAGGTAGGTTGGTATAAAATAATTGCAGTGAAATATGTTATTATAATCATGTCCTAGAACTAAAAATTCGAAGACATGTGACATGCAACAACCAGCACTGGGCCCGCATGGTGGATTACGGCCCACTCCCTCTCAGAGAAAGAGTAGGCTTGTGTCCCAACAATGGGAACATTATAGGCTGATTATGTATGGCAATGGCATTTAAACAGAACAAATTTCATGTGTCGGTATTTATGTACATACAAATATATTTTATTTTATTAAATAAGGAACGAAAAGTTTATTTAATCGACCCAAACCTCTCTCGTATATAACGTCTCCTATGTTTCATTCATATTGGATTGGCATGGCAGTGATTCTACCCGAGGTTACTGCTGCTAGTCGATCTAACTTTTTCTTATCATCAACCATGAGAGATATTTCTGCAACAGAAAAATAAAATTAGGATAGTTAATAATTTTAAATAACAAGGAGGTTTAATAAGGCGAATTATTTTCCAGGTGACTAATAAGTTAAAGGGCGACTAACTATATGAAATAAAAAAAATATATATTACTTATCAGCGATTAAATATTATTTTTAAATCTAAATCAACAAAAGAGTAATTTTTTTTTTTACACATAACACATAATCTGCCTATAATGTTCCCACTGCTGGCACACAGGCCTCCTCTTTCTGTGAGAGGGAGTGGGCCGTAATCCACCACGCAAGCCCAGTGCTGGTTGGTGGATGTCACATGTCTTTGAATTTTTAATTCTAGGACATGCCGGTTTAGTTACACAATCAATATAATAACTACTCATACAGTATAATACTAATAATAAAAAGAAATTCTTTGTGGTTGGTATGATGTTACTGAATCATTTGGGTCAGTGGATACGAAACGGGGCACTGTGAAAAAAAGACAGAAAATTTTCAACAAAAACCATCGCCTAGTTAAAGCCGGGACCCGGTGGGATGTGGGAGTAGTAGGGTGGGGGAACACCATGGGACACCTTAAGGGTATTGACCTTGACCTTAGGGTAATTGATTTTGAGGTCAAGGTCAAAGTTCAGAAAGTCAAGATCCGCGATTGTCAGGAGCAGTAAGTAACAGGTCAATATTATGGTTAGTGACCTTGAGGTCAAGGTCAAGTGACCTTAGGGTCAAGGACAAGTGTAGGCGTAGTCGACGGATCCCCGCAGAGTGGGGCTCTGCGGGGCTCCTTATTCTGGGTCGTTTAAAAAATAATAACCACGAAGGGGATGGCGGGGTCTTCCAGACCCCACCATCAACTTCTAACATAACCTGTCCGAGTCGGGGTGCCCCAAGTCCCGATCTCGCTTTGCTCACTCTTGCATCCTAAATTCTCCTAGTACAGTAAATATTGCATTCTGTACCGATCCCTTCGACATAATTTTTACGATAAACGGCTGGTCGGAGACAAAAAACACTAAGACGCTTTTAGCCTTATATTAAGGTGCTTTATACGATAGAATCGAGAAAATAAACGATTTGCGAAAATATTTATTTATTGGCTAAAAAATTATTTTTTCCTCAGTGCCACATTACGTACACTCCACTCCTCCCATCATTTGGGTTAGGTTATGTTAGCACCATTCCCCATGATCCCCGGTGCATGATCCCCGGTGCAAGTGTGGGAAACATAGATATAAGAAAGAAGGTGGGAAGGGAATACCAGGGTGGTTTTTAAGCCCCTTTTGTAACAGGGAACGAGCCTACTGCCAACAACCGGGCATTAATCCAAACTCCGGATTGCTACTGAGAAATTCTAGGGGGAGAAACGCAATAACACTTTGCTCGACCTGGGAATCACCATCGAGGCAGTCTCTTATATAAAAAATAAGTACGTTAATAATTGATAAGTCCTCTGACCATTCATACATGACGTTTTTAGCGTCGTTCATCAAAGTAACAGTAGGTTTTATTCGGTGAATATGACACTTTTTGTAGTTACAGTCCATTAATTATTACTGAATGACATGTGAAAAGAGCCATCTCGTAGAAGTGGCTGGTGCTAAACTAGTACTAGTACTAGAAGTGGCAGGCTGGTGTTAAACTGACACGCACATAGGATGGGCGTGTCAGTTTAACACCAGCCTGTGTGCAACACATCGATAGTAAATTGAAAGAAATAAATAATATTGCGGTAATTTACATAACCACAGCTGTTAATATATTCTGTTAAAATCTTATCGTGAAAACCATTGACTTATAAACCTATGGACTTGCCATTCCTACAAAATTACCGTGACTACCTACAAAAATCGAGTACTTAAAATGGCCGCCTTTAGTAGGGTTGTTACTGCGAGTGCAAGACAGAGAGCAAGCAAGCGTTTGACAGTACATTGCCGATTTTTATACTAGAAAACTTGGTAATAAACATGGCGTCCGGTCAGACATATACATGATTTTGACGTCACACAAGTCTTTCCAAATTTAGTCCTTGACAAACATTTAGATGTCTCTCTTTACATATGCAGCTCTTGATTAGTTAGAAAGAAACAAAACGCTTTATGACAGGTCTGTGTCGATAAGATAGATATTTGTATACTATTCTTCATAAAGTAGAATATGCCATCTCCATAGTATTCCTAACTCAATGATCCAGGTAGAATGACATCTCACTTCACCTATGTTTTCACGGAGAGATTTTTCAGAATATAGACCGGCTGTTGTAATACTCACTGTCTTTGATTCCCTTGAATCGTCTTTTCGGATGATTTTCGTTT
Source organism: Tiliacea citrago (assembly GCA_963921375.1). NCBI lineage: Eukaryota > Metazoa > Arthropoda > Insecta > Lepidoptera > Noctuidae > Tiliacea > Tiliacea citrago. Next base: position 18,778,181 of record OY992781.1, read on the forward strand.
ACAACAAAACCTTTATACCGACGTGGCATTCTTTTGTCTTGAGGTTCTCGATTCGATATTGGAGAAGACAATGCGAGAACTTTTGAAATCCTTAATAAAAAATTGAGAACTTAAGATTCCGAGAAAACCAATCAAAAAGTAGCATCTTTAAGGTGCATCCATACCGAGGTTACTTTTATGGAGCAACATTTACGGATAACAAAAGTTATTTAGCAAACTTACTAAAAGTTTTAGAAAGTAACCTAATGTTATCAAATGGTTATCATATTGCAAAATGTTGCTCTACAAAAAGTAACTTCGGTGTGGTTGCACCTTAAAACAGGAGGTGATTTTTTTGAAAAAAATACTTGCATTGTGATACATACATCGTGTCGCTAAGTCGCTGCCTTGTACCTACATATCTATCCACTATACATTCAAATCCAACAGAGCAGCTTCCTGCTTTTAACCAAAACTAAAATATACTACAAAGCACAATCTATTTTAAATAATTAACACACCGACTTACAAATCATTCAGTGAATTTTTATTCTTGCTGTTTTTAACTGCTTGGGGATTAAGAACTATGTATACTTTTGAGTAATCTTCCAGACCAGTAACTTGATCATTATTGTTTATATTTCCATAATATTTTTTGACATCATCCATAGTCACAGTAGGTGTTAAATGGTTCGGGTTCAGTTTCTTTTTTGGTTTCGATTGGCGTTCCTTGTCAACCTCAGAAGGTTGAGAAAATAGTTTTTCCAAAATCTGTTTTTGAACATTATTATTGCTACTCTGAGTATTGTCGTAATTTTCGCTACGGACTAAGTAACTTGCCTCTCCATAATTTTGTTTTCCCTTACGATTTGATATACGTTCCTTTTTGTTATTTGCACTCGCAACTGTTTCTATTAAATCAATAATTCTTTCTTTAGCTAAGCGTTTATTATCGGAATCATCAGATTTGTCCGACGTCTGACCGTAGTTCTTTTTTCCCTTGCGATACGTTAGACGGTCGTTATTAGTTTTTTCATTCGCTTCTGTTTCTAACAAATCAAAAATTCTGTCTTTTCGTAACCTTGCTAAGCGATTATCATCAGAATCATCAGAATCTTCTAAGTCAGTCGAAGAATCATCCGAATCAGAATCGGAATCATAATCTGAAGAAACTATGCGAAGTCGTAGTTTGCGTTGTTTACTGGGTCCCGTATTATGCCGTTCCTGGTTTACAAGTTCTAAAACTCTACCTAAATCTAAGGCTTCAGCTGGAGAGCTTTCAGCTTTATTTGACGAGCCTGTTACTGCAATCAAAGCTGTAAATACGTAAATAATACATGTACATAAATAGGTATATGAATGAAATATGAGAAGGATATTATTTTTAATAATATTTGTTTGCACATTCTCACTATAAAACAGAAAATGTAACACTTACCTATTAACAGTACCACGAGGATCGACATTATCAGCACCGCTCCGTCGAAAACTTCGTGAAAAATACATTTGATTTGTTATCAAACAAGTGCACTATAATATATTATTTTACACGGCAATTTCCAATTTTCAATTCTGTTATCGTAAATCACAAATTTATGAAATACGTAGCACATTCTTTCACACGCGATTGAAATATACCTAATACTTAACGTGACTCCTGAGTAGGTAGTTATTGATAAAATCTAAATGCTTAACTACACTCTAAATTTTCTCATATTGATATTGTAAGAAGATTACTTTAACTAAGAGAGCAGACCGCGTTACGTTGACTTGGTATTACCGTGAGTCCGGTTCTGAAAAGGCTCGCATTCACTTAAATTATTTTCTTTCATTCCATTTCACGGAACGGTCTGCATTGCAGACATTCTATTTTAAATAAGAAAAACTATATTGTTCACTCGAGAACGGTACTAAATAAAAGTTATGTGCTTGAGTGAGTTGGTAGGAATTAAAATTCAAGAGGAGATTGCTCAGCTTGCAGCTAAAACGGCAGAGAGATGAAATGTTTTTTCTAGTTTCCGTTTACTTTGGATTGTGTCAAGAATACGAGGATGGAGAATAAACGATTCTTCACAGAAATAGCACGCATTGTGAGTCGTTGACGTAAGGGTAATTGTACTTTGTTAGAGTTTTGTATGCAAAGTAAAACAAGGGAAAGGAGCGAAGCGTCATGGCGCCTCGCGTGTTTGTATAATGGGTTTTAGGTATTTTGACCTAACGGCCCTTTGTCATGGAAAACTTGGTTGAAATTAATTATACATACGAATATTCGTAAATGTCTTGATTTAAAAGTGCCGGGAATATATTATCATACATTTTCATTTCCAGTAAAGTTAAAGAAACGTTCTACCTTAGGGGCTAAGTACCCATATCAGCCGTTAAATTGAACTTAGGGTGGACAACTAGTTGCTTTCTTTGACTTTGTATTGGCACCGCAAAATACTGTGACTAATCGGTCGCGTCTAAAAAGATTATCGGCATCCGCCCTTACCAATCTTAATGATACATGAATCATTAAGATACAAGTGTGCTATGTTGGTCACACTCAGCTCCCATATCCTCGAGTGTAATTATCAATGTACATGCAAATTAAATTACATTTTTCAACACACTTGCGAGGAAATAACAGACTTGTATTGTTATTAACTTTGAATTATTGAAACAATTAGTGAAAATACAATTCTCAAAATGATACCGAAGAGTTTTGTTGGCATTTTTACAGTTTTTCCACTGTATGAAAGTTTCGTAGGCCGCTAGGTATTTCTCTCTAGATTTTGGTGGCAACAGGCTATCACTCGCGTTTCATGCCTCGATTAGCATTTTTCCGGCGCAGCGGGGTCAAATTACGGATTGCTCGTTTTACCTACGTGAAGTCGACATTTTCCACACCACACAACGAAAACGTTAACAAATATTTATGGAAAATGGCGCGCTGGTTTTGTTTTTGCCGCGCGCCGCGTTAGCGATGCGCGCGCGCGCCTGTTTAAATAAAGGCACTGGCAAAACCGCTAAACAGCCTATATAACAAATATAATAAACACAAAATAATGTTTTGAATACGCAAATTAAGGTTAATATGTAGTGACAAATATATAATTAGATGAAATAATGATCACTTTGATGATTGAATAATAATAATTAAAATTGTTTATTTATTCACAAAAATATTCAATGTTTTTAAACATACTCTTTGCGATGATTGAAAAAACAGTAGTGTGGTAATGTAAAGTAAAAAACGCGAGTGTATAATAAGCTGAATTATAAAATTATGAACCTAAAAGCGTTGCGTTCAGACACTTTACAAGCGATGTGTTGAAGAGTGTTTAGGATGATTTCATTGTATTGTACAGTAGTCCCTTGAAATCCTTGACCCATTATACTTCACATTAAGATGAATGTTCATCGATATAATAAAATTCAGCCGCGCTGTCCTGTAAAAATTTCACCGTAAAAACGTAGGCGAAGTGAGCCTGAAGCAGCCACTACACTAAAACTCCCTCAGCGCAGCTTCTACTGGTTGAACGTCTACTACACGTTAGAAATAACACAAGTTATTGGAATCCAAGGTTCCGGGGTATTGGATTCCTAACTATACCTACAGGTGAGGGGCCGACTTCCACGCGTAGTATCGTTATAAGTATTTACCCAATAAAATAAGATCGGAGCAAATTATGACTTAATAATACTTAGCCCAAACTTCCTAACTTAACTTTCAAAACCGGCGGGTACCCGGGCAAAGTTTGTTACGCCACTTCCTCGCCTTCGCTATGCTTTCTGGAAGATACGGCTTCTTTGACAAACAGAAAATTACTTCAAGGAATTAATTAAGATAAATTTTAATGCAGCGCTAATTTGGAGTACTTACATTTATTTATTTTTATTGGTTCACCAACAACTGTTTACACAGGATACGTGCTAAAGGTAACATGTGAAAGTGTGTATGCAACAGTGCAACAATCATATCATAAAAATATTTAGATATAAAAACAGAGTTAAGTTATACTAGCTTTTTTAGTAAGAAAACCGTAGCGAACAACGTAGGTTAGCGCAGTATCATTCTATTCTTGGTTAGCGCATTATCAACAACGCACTGGGAACCACGGTGAATCTATTACTGAAAAAATGTAATCAATACATAGTCTTGGAATAAGGAAAAGAATGTAATAAGCAGTGATGTTATTATATTAGGCAAAAACATTTTTTATGAGTAAAAATAAATGAATAAAAACTTAAATAATAAAAAAACACGTTAACTCGACAACGCAACAGCGCAGATTATTAAATTAGGGTTGAATAAGTTAATATCTCAAATAAGTAGTTACAAGCTATTTTATTTTATTTATTTATTTATCCTCTTCCTGGAACGCCATACAGCAATTACACCAACGGAGCAAAAAATTACATCTTGTGCTGCTATCCATCCATCCTGTGCGCGATGGACATCGAACGGGCGGCGATGGATCACGCACACTGACGCAGCGTCATGAGACTTCTCCATATTTCCATTACTCCATCCATATAGCGCACATTCTTTGCGATTTTTGAGACTTGGATTGTTTTAAAATAAATAAATTAAAATGGAAAAATACGGAAAATTTTGATGTGTCATCCTGCCTGACAGATAATTTACTTTTTTACGTTTAAGTATTTATACATGTGGTAGCTACTTTAATGCATTTTGGTAAAGCTTTTAGCAGTGACAGCTCAAAAGCGATCCTCTGATAAATAAAAGATTACGTGACATTAGTTTGAATCACGTCAAACAAGCATTATTATCGGTAATGGAAGAGAACCATTAATATTGTAACAATAATTGTTATTAAAGGGCTTGGTGTACTAAACTAGATAAATAAGTAATGGGTATGTAGCCATAGACATATTATTTCCCATGTTTTCAACAAATTATTTCAGGCGTGTTCAATGTCATTATTACAAAACATCAAAATGTGTCAATCTATTCAACGATCTACTATTGTGAATAATTTAACGATATAGGAATTATGATAGCCGTAGTACATAATGGCTGTGGATAGTTCGATAGTCACCCTCATTTCAGCCGAAAGACGTCCACTGCTGGACATACTCGTAGGCCTCCCAAGCACCGCCACTTCGACCGGTTCCGTGCTTCCCGCATCCAGCGGATTCCTGCGGCCTTCACAAGGTCATTGAAGGCCTTCCAACGCTACGTGTAGTGTTGATAGTGTTTCACACTTATTTTGGACTTGTGTAAGCATTTGTATAATGTTGTTCATGTAGGTTTTCCTTTCGTAATAAGTAGTGATTTGACCCGTTATTCTGGCTTGAATAAATATTTATGTCACAGACAAGTAATCCAATAAAGAAAGTATACAGGCTTATTAACTCAAAAAAATCAAAAATAAAATAGCATCAAAAATCCAAGCAAAAAAAAAAGAAGCAAGCTAAATTCCCTTAAATTCCTTAGTTTAGACAAATACGAGTAAATAAAATTGAAGTCTCTCTTTGTGGTTTTTTTTTTAAAGCCACGCGGACGAGGCCGCTCGCAGCAACTGGTTAAAACTATAATCAGCTCATCAGGTACTAGATTTCTTTATCTGAAACATTTCTTGTTGAGCTCATTATGGAGCTATTTATCTAGATAATGCGCTGTAATTATCCTACTACATTTACCTACATAGCTCACATATGTCTTACCTTTACATAAAGTAGGTTACACACCACATGCAAACACAACTTGGTGAATTTCCTATTCGATTCGTGTCAAAGGGTACACGACTGGTTTCAGTTTCCAGTCAACCAAGACTGACGAACTGACGCATCTCGCGACCAGCCAACCACGGACTGATACGGTTTTATAGCCTAATATTTGACTAATTAATAAAAAAATGTTCTAGCGATTTTGAAATGTTGACCCCAGGTTCGGTTAAAGACGAGGGAAATACAGTAATCAAAAATCACACAAGCACCGACATAGAAATTGTGCTACTAGTGTCGCGTCGTGCCCGTGATATCGCACCCGTCTGTACGAGCCTTTATGAAGTGGCGAGCAAACAAGAAAATAAAATATTTTAGATAAAATACAATTTTTTACTTTCCTTGTAGTCGAAATGACCTTGAATTCCTTTCGACCCTTGTATATCAATCTACCAATTACCCGATCATTCAATCCATCTGCCTAGCCTTTTTCCAACTAGGTATGTTGGGGTCGGCTACCAGTCTAACTGGATGCAGTTGAATACCAGTATTTTACATGGAGCGGCTGTCTATCTAACCTCCACAACCCAGTAACTGGGCAATACGATACCCTTGGTAAGACTGATTGTCAGATTTTTAGGTTTCCTGACTACCCGTAACGACTGTCCAAAATCTACAAATGATGGCCGGGATCAAGGGTTTAGCGTGATTTCCGAGGCACGGAGGGGTCTCGTCTCGATATGTAATACATGGTCACCCATCCACGGACCAACCTCGGCTAGCGTATTTTAACCTTCGACCCCTGCGGCTGTTATTATTTAGCCTCTAGTGTTCTCCCCTCCTAATATTTTATCTGATAAAAATATTAATAAACTGAACTTCGTTGCCACTCAAAGAAAAAGCCGAACACAAATCATGGATAAGCAGGTTGGTTGGTAACATACGTCTGTATTTAGTAAAAAAAAACTTCTATATCACAAATGGAAGTCGAACATTTGTGATTACAAAGCACTTCCTGTCAGGAAATTACCAATCGATCTTATGTATAGCTTGGTCAATGTTATATAATTATATACGACCCCATTTTCCTTAATTTCCTGGTTGGAATAAAAGCCCAATTTTATGTTTGTTAGTACAAATAACCGGAATAGTCTAGACTTCAGATTACAGAGATCGTAATGGATTGTACTCTAATGCGGACAAAATTATTCTGTTTTTCCTTTACCTTCTTCATATCGTATCGACTCATATTTTGTCCGACCAATATAGGAACGTAGAAAAGGAATGTATAGGAAGAAAAATTGTTTATTCTGCACAAACAAGACACACTTTACAAAAATTAAAATTAAAATTGTCAAAAATACACACTAATACAAAGTAGCCAATAGTACAATAGCGACCAGAGGGCTAATTGCGTAACACACTATCAGTAGGAATCGGTTTCAATTTGACAGTTCAACAACATTCATTGCGTTATTTACGTTGTTGAGCAGACAATTTTTTCTAACATATGAAGCAATGAATTAGCAATATACTTCAAAATCATTCCGATTCCGATTCAAACTGCGTTACGCAATTAGGGTACTGGACACCTCTGTCGTCTGCCTCATTTTATTCCTTTAAGGTACATGCGGTGTAGCTATATTGTAAATAAACCTGATTACTGAGAAATTTCAGATGGAAAACCCAATAGCACTTTGCCTGACCCGGGAATCGAACCCAGGACCTCATGCTCAACAGTAGCGCTTGCAACCACGAGACCAACGAGGCCGTTTTCTATAAAAGTGTGACTGTTATTTTAGTATGTGATATCTTACGACTTTCACGCGAACGAAGTCGCGGGCAAAAGCTAGTTGTAAATAAACCTGAAAAAAAATAAGACTTAATGCTCTTACACTCTATGTCGATCGAAGTTGATCAGACCAATCACCTGTGTAATAGAAAAAAATAAACAGTAACCAAGATCAATCTGGGCCGATTAATGTCAATGTGTGACATTGTAAGTTCAAGTTATCAGTTGACACCGACGAAATCTTGGTTACGTACAATTTGTTTCTAGATAAATGAGCACCTTTGCCGTTTTTGTATCGGAAAATGAAGCAAGGAGCAATCTATTGTAGTTACAATTGCATTTTAATAAGCACAAATATATAGTTGCCAGTCCACAGCGCGAGTGCTTATCATTGACGACCTACAAATCAACAAGTAGTAAAACCTTGAAATACAAAACATTTTTGTGACAAAAGGTTCCAAGCGATTACGACTAATTTTAGCACCGTTTGGACTCGCAACTGGTTGATTGATTGATTGAGGAATTCATTGATTGAAAGCAATGTTTAATCTAGTGTTACTTAATGCCGAATGTTTGGTTGCGATATTTTGTAAAATTGTTAGGAAGAGCTGTTATTTAAAAAAAAAAAAAAACAATTTATTGACACACACAAGTTAGTAAACACTTGTAAACAGGAACAATGTTAATTGAAGGAGTGCATAAGTAGAAGTAGCCGTGGGCCCCAAACTAGGCACAGCCTGTATCTTGGTGGCCCAATAGAGATAGAAAAGGCAGATTGATTTATTGACAGTTCAGTTTTTTTTAACTAACTGCAGTCTAATAGGTAATAATAATAATAATTTGGTATATTCATAGGTAAAAGTTGTTTACAAACCACTCTTAAAGACGATAGTTTGAGTCTGCGTATCACTGGTCAGTTTCCCTCACTCGTCAATTTATTTAATTCACCAGTTTCGTTGATTAGTCAGTTTCGCTGATTGGTCAGTTTTGCGGATTAGACAGTCGCGTCAATTCGACAGTTTCCAGTAGTATTTAATTAATAAAAACTAAAATGTCTTTATGTCAAAAAAAAAACAGTAATAACTTCAAGCTCGTTAAAATTCAAAGGCGAAAAACATCCTATTTATTATATACCCGCATTATTCACAAACAAAATTATAAACGCCAATGACGGAAGCGACACAATTTTAATAAAACACGTAAAGTAATGGCTTCGCAACGTGATTATCGCCTACTAAAGCACGTAATACGGCTGCGACTTTATTGAGTTCCATTTTGTGAATCGTGGCCCCGTTGGCTCACTTAATTTGTTCGGAAATAGTTTAATCAAGCGTTGCGACGGATTTGCAGTAATTAAGAAGGTGACATCGGGCCTCAGCCGTATATTGCTTCCTCAGATTAGCGCCAATCTTCCAGTTAATTTCCTGCCTACAATTCTGGGGTGGTTCAATCTCGAAACATCCTTCCAAACCTTGGAGACGGTTTTGCGAATCATTTTAAAGATCATAGTACATTTTCTTACGTTTCACATTTGACTTTAATTTTATCAAGGAAATCTTGAAATGTTCACATGATGCACATCAAGCTACTACAATCTGTCAAATTTCTTTAAAAGATTTTCAACTTTACCGTTAAAGCATAAGGTTCAAAGTTGATTGGGAAAACTTGACAGTTTCGGGTAGCTTGACCTGCAGCTGGCGTCTGTACCTACATTAATTTTCCTGGTTTTAGTCGAATTTAATCATGTGTAAATGTTGCCTCAGTTCACCGCAGTGTATGCCCGCTTAAAATATTTAATGATATGCTACAAAATAATTAATTTTAAACGTATAATATTTGAATGCAGCTTGTTGATAAAATTTATCGTTCGTAGGTCAACCGCAAATGGTCTACACTACTTTTTTTTTTTTTTTTGGCGTCGCACGGTTTGTGTATTTAGCCAGTGTCATGTAAAATTAGGTAACAAGTACATACAAAGTATGAAATGAACTCCATTCAATGCGTGATAAAGATGATAGATGATATCCCGCCCGCTCCCCTTGAGTTTAAGTAAAGACGTGGCACTTTACTGCAACCTCGCGCGGACTTCTTAAGAAAACTTAAACTGATGTTGCACTGATTTGTTTCATTTGCCTACACTAATGCAGGTTCACGAACACTTAATTGTTAATAATCCACCACTATTACACATTAATATTCGGCTAAACACAAATTTTAGAAAATAAAACAATACTGCTAACATGACGCTTCACTTTCCCGCCAAGAAGTCCTCTACACTACTTATGAATAACACTACTCGTGCTAGTGGAACGCTCTGTAAACACAGATAAAGTTTTAAACCCGTAACATGCCTCATACTCGTACTCCTTGCTGAAACCTTGCACTTGATGAAAAATTTTGCTCTTATGACGCGCGGAAAAACTTCGGCGTGAAAATATGAACTGTGAAGTACCTACTTGTAGTTTAAGAGTAAGACAAACTCTTAAACTACAAGTAGGTACTTGCCTTGACCGAAAAGTTGCATTCGAAACTTAAAGCTTAAATTCCAAAAAACCTATATTTTTATAGTGAATACACAAATAGTTGCTTTTAATTTTACAATGTAATAAAACAAATTATAAAAAAAAATCCCAACTGCATATAAAACGAACTAAAAAAAAAGATGGAAACAACATCAAAAGAAAATCGAGTACCTATCCTATATCTACCAAAAATAAATAAACGCCACAATTGTGGCGATAAGTCCCCTCTTTGAGTAGTGGCTAGAGAGGCGCCACGGCGTCCTCACCTTCCGCCTGACGCAGGTCCTCACCGACCACGGTTGTTTCGGGAGGTTCCTGTTCAGGATAAAGCGGGAGGAAACGCCCGGGTGTCACCACTGTGTGGATCGCCCGGAGGACACGGTAGAGCATACGGTGGAGGTCTGCCCGGCTTGGGTGGAGCACCGCCGTGTCCTCACGGAGGCGATCGGCGGCGGCGATCTCTCGCGTCCGGCCCTGGTTCAGGCCAGGTTCGGAGCGAGAGTGCATGGGAGGCCGTCACCTCCCTCTGCGAAGCAGTAATGCTCGCGAAGGAGGAGGCGGAACGCGTGAGGGAGAGGCTGGGCTCGCACCCTCACGTCCCTAGTTGCCGCATGAGACGCTCTGGGCGTCGGGAGTCGCAGTCCGATTTCCGTCCACCGTAGGCGCGGACCGGGGATGGTGAGCGATGGGTAGCTCGCCGTCCGATAAGGACCAGGCCCGGGTCGACGGCGCGTTGTGTACTACGCGCGCCTCAAAAGGTTGTCAGCACGAATTGACGGGGTCCATTAGGGCCAATGCCTGCCAGGGTTGCGAGTTTGTCCGAAAGGGATATCGTGGCCCTGGCACACAGGCAAATGAAGAAACACGGGTGGGTTTTAGTCAGTAAAAGTCTGACACACCCTCCCGCTCCGCCCAGAGCGGGAGAAGTTATTTGATAATTTCCCACCCCAAAAAAAAAAAAAAGGTGTTCGTAACATCCTAGATGCCTCCGACTGTCTTTATTTATTTTTGGTACATTATAGAATACTCGTTTTTCTTTTAATCTTTTCAGTTCGTTTTAATGGAGTCGGGTTTTTTGATTTTTAATAATTGGTTTTATTTTAAGCTTTTTAGTGTTATTAATGAACAAATTGATCAGTTAAGTATTGTATTAAATTAAGTGTAATATATTAAGTGTTGTATTATACGGTAAAGTAATGTTAGCAAGATAGGATAGGATATGAGAGTTTTTTATTTGTTTTTTTATTTGTGTCAAAATAGTAGCTTAAAAGTGTTATAATATTAGGTTAGGGAAAAAGTCTTTTCGCATTATAGTATGTATGAACTTGTAATAAACTCTCTTTTGCTATACTATTTGTATCTGGCTGGTTTTGGTATCATTGAAAGTTTAAATTTTAAAGAACATAATTCCAAATTCAAATTAGGAAAATGTGTGATTTTCATTTGTTTTTCGTACTGTCAAGATGAGTGAATCTAATGAAGAAATTTGATACATTTTCAAATTTTACTACAAAAAAGGCAAAAATGCAACGCAAGCCGCGAAAAAAATTTGCGATGTTTATGGACCTAGTGCAGTGTTTGTGAGAGTAGCACAAATTTGGTTTTCAATCCGGAAATTTTGATGTCAAAGATGCACGTCGCTCTGGTCGCCCTATTACGGATAAAATGGATGCCATTTTTGAAAAAGTGGAGCAAGATCGAAGATATCAGTAGTTACGACGTAGCGACTGGGAATTGACCACAAAACAGTTTTGGCACATTTGAAAAAAACTGGGTAAACAAAAAAGCTCGATATTTGGGTACCTTACGAGCTCACTGAAAGAAACCTAATGAACCGTGTACTCATTTGTGATTCTTTATTACGACGTAATGAAACCGAACCATTTTTGAAGAAGCTGATAACTGGTGATGAAAAGTGGATCACGTACGACAAGAACGTGCGAAAAAGGTCGTGGTCAAAGGCCGGTCAGGCTTCACAGACTGTGGCGAAACCCGGGTTAAGTCGCAACAAGGTGATGCTGTGTGTGTGGTGGGATTGGAAGGGCATTATTCATTATGAGCTGTTACCACCAGGCAGGACCATCGATTCTGAACTCTACTGCGAACAACTGATGAGATTAAAGCAAGAAGTTGAGAGAAAGCTGCCGGAATTAATCAACAGAAGGGGTGTGGTTTTTCATCATGATAACGCTAGACCTCACACATCTTTAGCCACTCAGCAAAAAATAATAGAGTTTGGCTGGGAGGTGTTAATGCATCCGCCGTATAGTCCTGACCTTGCACCTTCAGATTTCCACCTGTTTCGGTCTCTTCAGAATTCTTTAGGCAGTGTCAGGTTAACATCACGAGAGGAGTGCCAAAAGCACTTGTCGCGGTATTTTGATCAGTAGCCCCAAAATTACTATAGCAATGGGATCATGTCCCTACCTACAAGATGGCAAAAAGTTATCGAACAAAATGGTACCTACCTACTTTATTTAAATGTAAATAAACTATATTAAAAAATGTTAGGAAACGCCGACCTCATCTAGTTTTAAAAATATGACTGACGTGTAAAAGTGTTTGTACAAACCTACTTACAGAAATAAAAATCATTTATCATTTATCATCATTTTGAATTTTCTTAAAAAATTCTTTGAATTTTCTTAAAAAAGGCGAAGAAACTTTTTCCCCAACCTATTATATAAATATTTGGAATTAGGTATTTACTAGCTTTTATTTGATACCCATATTACTACAATCACAAAATATATTTTTCTATACTTAATCACAAAATATAATATTATTTTCTCTTTTTTTATTTGCCATTTTAAAATTTTATACCCTAAGTCACTTTCGCAATTAAAACGAATCGAATGATACCTCATAATTACGCTAAAATCCATCAAGCCGTTTAGGCTACAGAGCGTGCCAAAGAAATTGAAAAACTTAACCCTCCTTCTCCTGCCAGGGTTGCGAGTTTGTCCGAAAGGGATATCGTGGCCCTGGCACACAGGCAACGGAAGGAACACGGGTGGGTTTTAGTCAGTAAAAGTCTGACACTCCCTCCCGCTCCGCCCAGAGCGGGAGAAGTTATTTGATGATTTCCCACCAAAAAAAAAAACTCCTTCTGGGGTAGTCGGGTAAAAAGTAACAATAGATATCTACATCGAACAAATTCCTTTAAAACATTTCCAGCATTACCTACCTACACAATACTTACTCGTACAAATGAAAATCAATATCGTAATCCGATAGAACCTCTGTTTCTGAGACGCATATTAACTACTATTGCTATTACAATTGTTTTCCCCTAAACTATTCCATTCCTTCCTCATTGTATTACTTACGTACAAATGATGGATAGTTAGAACAATATCTATTTGGGGTAATGGAATTTAGTTAAATAATTGCGTAAGAAGCACCTTAATTGTGTAACACAGTTTCACAATCCGAGAGTTTTGAAGGATATTGTTAATCCATTGCTTCATAGGTTTGAAAAGTTCGTCAGCTCAACAACGTTAAAACGCAAGGGACATGGCCGAACTGTCAAAAAGACAAAATGACTGTGGAGGCTTGTAAATGGCTTGTCGCATTACCTCACTATTACCTCTGTTTTGATAGCTGTAAGCCATCCAAACACATGAAAATAAAATAAATAAATAATAAAATAAAATTGCAATCGGCGTGCGTGTATGACCAGTTGTATGAACGTAGGCGAAGCAAAAGGAGTATGTAAGGAGCGTAGCAGGTGGCGTTCTATAGTTTCCGCCTACCCCCATGGGAAGAAGGAGTGAGTTTATGTGTGTATGTGTGTAAAATAAAATGAAACCCATTGTGATCAATTGTCATTTTATGAGTATTGCACAACTACCCCGCGGATCTTCGTGGCATGGACGCTAAGAAATCCTGCTAAAAACGTAGAGAGTCATAAATGACTCGATGACGACTCCAGTGCGTGCTTCTCTTTAAATATAATTTAGACATGAATAAACCCTAAAGACTGGTTCTTTATATCATCATCATGTCAGCCGAAAGACGTCCACTGCTGGACATAGGCCGCCCCCAAATGGAACCCCCATTTGGGGGGTTCACACTTGCCAGTGTGAAAATTTCAGCCCGCATTATCAACAGGGCAAGATAGCTAACATCATTGAACGCACCGCACCGCAATCTAAAATGTTGCGGGAAAAAACCACATCGTGAGCATCAAAGTATGCATTATTAATATCAGCCTTTAATTGGCTCACTGTAGGACAAAGGCTTCTTATCATACAGAGAAGGCATGAGTCTTGATCTTGCTGCTTGCTCAAGACAGGCGGCGACTTCAAATTTTTCAAATTCTTTAAATCGAGTGAATACTCATATCTATTGGGTTAATAACATTGCCCTTAAAACGAAGTGTTAGTAAACAACACGATACGACGGCACTTGTAACTGACAGCAGTGAATAACATACGGACATTTCACTTTGTCAGCAATCATTTTCTATCTATTCTGAAAAATCTCACCGTGTAATCGTAGGTGAAGTGAGCTGGAAGTCAGTTGTTAACAGTGTCAATCCCTCACTGACAGTTCACTCCACGCTCACTTCACCTAAGTTTTCACGGTGAGATGGTTACAGAATAGCACTGCTGTTAGGCTGGTTGTGTAAAAACAATCTACATGCGCCGCCGCAAACATCCCTGACGCACTGTAACGCCACGGAACCCCATCAGTTTTCTGAACGTCTTATTAAATTGGACACGAAGGGCCCCATACCACAAGACGCCCGCGAATATTTCTCCCACAATCTGCATGTGTGTGTGGTACAGAATGCTCTAAATAGCGTCACTGTCGCCGGCGCCGTCTTTTAATAATACATTATTCACTCTCGGTAATTGTCGACTAGCAAAGGCATGCGGGCGCGTGTGAAAACGAAGCGGTAGATGTGAGAAGGTTGACCTTTCTGGCTTTATCTCTAAGCTGAGGTACAAAGATGGCTAAAGTGCATTAATATATGACCGGTTGTTGGTCCAGCTTCCACTAGTCTGCGGCTGTCTTGTTTGACTTCTACAACCTTGAGAGCTGTAAGCTTATGTTATGTTAGATTAACTTTATGAGGTGACTGACTATAATAAAGAGGCGAAAAAGACCAAAGAGTCTGCGAATAGTTTCCGTTCTTTGTAATTTATAAAATACACAAAAAAGCATAAATACACAAAAAAGGATAAAAATCAGCACTTTAAAGTTTAAACGGATCCCTGAATTGAAAAATAGTTTTCACAGACCGCAATATTTTTGAACCGCCTATCCAACGATACCCCACACTATTG
The DNA here is from genome assembly GCA_963921375.1 of Tiliacea citrago. NCBI lineage: Eukaryota > Metazoa > Arthropoda > Insecta > Lepidoptera > Noctuidae > Tiliacea > Tiliacea citrago. The sequence continues at coordinate 18,793,441 of OY992781.1, forward strand.
AATACACGAGAAAAAAAATCATCCACACTTTACGTGCAAGGTTATTTTATCGGTTCTCTATTGTGTTCCCTAACTTTTTATCCATAATCTAAAGTGCCATAATTGTTTTTGTCCTAATCATCATTTGCCCGAACTTAATGTCACATAATATCACATGCCATAAAATTTAAATCCCTTAATACCATAAGCCCTAAAGTTAGTCATAAATATTACCATCAATAAAATACAAAAGACTTAAAACCGTTTTCAATTAAAGTTATAAGTCCTAAATTATATTTTAGTATTAAATAATTAGGTAATTATAATGTGAACTTCCTTTAAAATGACGAGGCTTATTGCCGTGTGTTCTTTGGGCAATCTGATAATACACAGGTATTTTGCACAGGGTGCAGTTCTAGATTTTTCATATTTACAACCTCATCTAACCCGAATGATTCACCAACAATAGAGGGAATCTGGCACTCGGCGGTTAATGGTCACTGTTCTATTTTTTTTTTTTGTTGCCGTGGTCGAAAATCCTCCGCCCTGGGGGGGGCGGCGGAGGGGTCTGTCAGACTCTTACTGACTAAAAACCACCCCGGTGTTCCCTTCCCACACTTGCACCGGGGATCTTGGGAGCTAGTATTACTTCCGAGGGCCACCTCAAGTCTGCGGGGGGGGTGAGGTGTTAGACCGCCCCCGCGACGTCTGTAAGGGGCGCGCGCGGAACACTACGCGCCGCCATCTCGGGTCCAGTGTGATAGGGGGCGGCGGACGTCCCCGAGTCCGCCATCCCTGGACCCATTTAGAGGGGCTGGAAGAGGGCATTGTCTGCCCTCTGCCGACGCCCAATGCGCCTGCTGCGGGCCGGGTGAGCGGACGAAATCTGCCGCTCCCTTTCCGCAGCCTCCTTCTGCGACACGACTGTTTCGCAGAAGGACACCACCGCGTCCCAGGACTCCTCGCTGCCGGCCTTCGACTCGACCACGGCCGGCAGCGACAGGTCACTGCCTACTCCTGAGATGAGGGCACGGCGTGGCTCCTCCCAAGCGGCACACTCTGCCAACGTATGCCACGCCGTGTCCTCCCGGCAGTCGACGCAGTGGTGACACCGGGCGTCCGGCTCCCTGTTTATGCGACACAGGTAGGTACTTCCCGAAGCAACCATGCCCCGAGAGCACCTGCGTTACCCGAAACGACAGGGAGCCGTGCCTCTTCCCAAGCCAGGGCTCGAGTACCGGCCGGACCGCCTCGATGGTGGCGAGGCTGGCGGTAGGGCGTGAAAGCCTGTCCCGCCATTCCGCCACCAGGGTTGCGCGAAGCTGTGACTCACTGTTCTAACCTAACCTAACCCAAATGATTCAATAACAGTATAGATGGTATCTGACGCATTCCCATCGATTTTAAATATTGATTCTACGTTTGAAATAAAAATAATCAAATTGCCCGGGCAATTTTTATAATGTCCTAATAATCACTTGGTCCATAACATATACTTATAAGGAGAAGAAGAAAACACAAAAAAAAACGATATTTAAAACATTCGATACTCTGTACTTCGATATTGAGGTCTTTCGATGTCACTTTTGTGGATAATTCGATATTTGATTTTATTTTCATTTCATTCGGAATAATTTAATACACATTATATAATACTTTTAGCAATCAGAAGCGGAGATGTTAAAAAAAAAACAACACAGCACGTTTATAAGTCATTACAAATGGTTATTTTTACAAAAGGAACAAGATTATAACCACTAAAACAAACTTAAATAACCTCTAATAGTAATTAACATCAAACTATCTAGTTTTGGCAATTAATTACCACAACAAATAAAAATTATAAATCTTACAGCCCTTTGAGCGATGTTGCCGCCACGAGTGACCACATAGTACATTTGTATATCGAGTGACACCCGACCAAAGAAAGAATAATAGCGCGCGCACTCCTTTTATACTGGTTTAGAAATCATCACAAGTCTCTTCCTAACACGGCCTCTCCTGATACCAAGTCGTCCTCGACTTGAATGTTTTGGGATTCGTCTTCAACGAGATGATTCTTGCTGCATTACAGCTCCTACTTCTGCATCAAGATCAGGCATGGAATGTCCTACCGCCACAGGTTCGTTGCTTTCTGATTGATCTAAGTCGGTGTCAGCATTATCAGTTTCGTCATCGGGAACTTGTTATATGAAATTAAAAATAATAATTCAAAATAACAAGAATATAAGATGGCCAGCGTCCCAGCCATCCTATATTATTGCCGAATACTTTACCACAGCGACTAACGCTCTCTTAGGCGACAAACGCCAACATTTGGCGACACACGCTTTTGGGAACACATCCGCATGTTGGGCGACACACGCCTTTGAGGTGGAACACATCCACATGTTGGGCGACACACGCCTTTGAGGAGGAACACATCCACATGTTGGGCGACACACGCCTTTGAGGAGGAACACATCCACATGTTGGGCGACACACGCCTTTGAGGTGGAACACATCCACATGTTGGGCGACACACGCCTTTGAGGAGGAACACATCCACATGTTGGGCGACACACGCCTTTGAGGAGGAGCACATTTACATGTTGGGCGACACACGCCCTTGAGGGGGAAGACATTCACATGTTAGGCTACACACGCCTTTGAGGGGGAACACATCCCAGCGCTGATCTACTTCTGAAATCAGGGCATGTTAGCAAAAATCGTAAGTGTACTCACTCTCAAAAAGGACGGCAAATGTTTCAGGGCACCATTCTCCTTTCCAAGGTACCATATATTGGGAGGCCGCTTGGGTAGTTTTCCCACGGCCCTCACTGAGCAGTTTAAGTTCATATCTACCATTCGATAGGACTTTGATTATTCTATATGGCCCGCGCATTCCGACTGAGATAATCGGCGTGTGGCAGCATAACTCAAACTCAAAGCATTTATTTCAAAAAAACCATTTACAGGCACTTTTGAATTGTCAAAAAGTCGGTCAGTTACAAATATGAAGCTAGTCTACTAGTAGAACTCCTTTTCAATATTCGATAGAAAAGTGAAAATCTTGTAGGTAGTCCCACCAACGGGTGATGCGAGGGAGCAGATCTTTCTTGCGTTCAGTGGATTTGAGAGCATTGCAGTCTGTGATAACCTTGAACTGTAGGCCTAGTAAATAATGGCGAAAATGCTGCAAAGCTTTCACGACCGCTAACGTCTCCAAATCACAGTTATAGTATTTGCTCTCTGCTCTTTGCGTTACTTTACTAAAGTATGCCACCACATGCCTTCCACCATCATCGTGCGTTTGCAAGAGTACGGCTCCGTAGCCATCAGAACTTGCGTCTGTGTGAACTGCAGTGGGCAGTTCAGGCTTAAATATTGTAAGAACAGGCTCGCCAGTTAAGCATCGTATCAAATCTTGACGGACCTGTTCCTGCTCTTGACCCCAAAGAAACTCAACCCCTTTTCTAGTTAAATGGGCGATGCACGCAGTTCTTGTTGCATACCCTTTAATGTACTTGCGGAAATATCCGGCAAGTCCCATTAATTGACGAACTTGTCTGATATTCCCGGGCACTGGTAATTTGGGCAATTTTTTAAAGCCTCTATTTTACTCGGGTTCGGCCGCACCTGACCAAAGCTTACTACCCTACTTAAATACTCGACTTCCGTTGTTAAGAAAGACTTGCATGATCTGTGCACAAATTAACGCTTCACTGATTTCCAAACCCTGATCGACTTTTTGCAGAGCGCGTTACTTCAGTGTGTCCCTTTTTCTTGCAGAACGAACACTGTTCCAGATTTGGCAGTAGAATTACCAGTAGTTGGATCTTGTGTACCGGACTTGGCAACAGAAGTACTAGCAGATTCTGTACGAAGCTTTTTAGTGCAGTTACGACCTAAATGTCCACGTTGACTGCTTAGGTAGCATTTAATTCCATGGGCGAAGGTTGAATTCGGAGGCGTGTGCTTCTTAGTCAACCCGCCGCGAGACTCGGGCGTAGCAAGATTTGGTTTTACATAAATTAAAAGAAACGAGACTAAATCTTCGGTTGCCAAGTTTGCATTCGCCGCGGCTGCTTATTTGTGGGTTATCGATACCGCGTATAACTATAAGAGTTCGCAATTCATCAGTGAGGCCCTTAACGATTCGTAAACGTAACAAGGTGCGGGCATACTCAGCATATGTGGTGAATTTTTCGGATGTCGTGTTCATCGTTTCAAATAGAATGTTGGCATAATCTAACTTCCGAGGGCAGAGAGGCTTAAATTCAAATTTAAAGTTCGACCAAGTGCGGTCATTTGTGACCCACTCATTTAGCCAAACTTTAGCATCGCCTTTGAGACAGGAAGCTACTCGCGATAAGCACTCGTAGTCGCCCCAACCGTTCGCGGCTACTGCGCGGTCTACTTCCTCACACCACACGTCGATGTCGTTTATGTTTGGATCGAAATTAGAAACATAGTAACTATGCAACCTAGTAGGCTGCAAAGATCTAATAGCATCCGCGAGCATGGTTACAGTCGACGGGGCGTCTGAACCGCGAGCGATTGGTTCGTTCGTAGGAGTAGTTGTTGAAAACCCCTCGGAATTGTTTGTACGAACTCGTTGCGGAACATCGCTCAAGTCTACGGGGCTAAGAGGACGCGAAGTGATTTCACGAACCGGGTCCATAGGACTAGCTACAGTATGATCATTTCTTTGTGAGGATTCCAAAATATTTGGTGTGGAAGTCACATTTGCACTGGTGCGCTCAATAGCACCAAGCCTTGCCATGATGTTACCCAAGGTGTTTTGTAATGAGTTATCATCATTAGGCGCAATAGATGGGTACCTAGGGCGCGAGGGGGTTCGGCGTGAGTGTGTCAACGGTGATCTGGACCTAGAACGGCGGTAGTCACGAGCATCACGGCGATGGCGACGATAATACGAACTATCCTTTGAATCACTACGTTCACGACGACGGCTCTGCCGTGATCTATAACGTGAGCTACGCATGGTTTCACTACTAGTGGACCTACCTCGCGAAACGTCTCGTGAACGGCTATGAGAACGACGGTGGAAATGCCTTCTAGGCATATCGTATCACGGACTTTAAAGTTTTAACAATAATGACACTAAAATAAACGAACTTGAAGGTAGAAAGGTAATTATAATTTTGTTCCTTGAATGTTTATGCTTTAGTGGGCTTTTAAGTTCTTTATCCCACTTCTGATTTTAGCAATCAGAAGCGGAGATGTTAAAAAAAACAACACAGCACGTTTATAAGTCATTACAACTGGTTATTTTTACAAAAGGAACAAGATTATAACCACTAAAACAAACTTAAATAACCTCTAATAGTAATTAACATCAAATTATCTAGTTTTGGCAATTAATTACCACAACAAATAAAAATTATAAATCTTACAACCCTTTGAGCGATGTTGCCGCCACGAGTGACCACAGAGTACATTTGTATATCGAGTGACACCCGACCAAAGACAAGAATAATAGCGCGTGCACTCCTTTTATACTGGTTTAGAAATCATCACAAGTCTCTTCCTAACAATACAATACTTAGGACACATGACTTTATTTCATGCAAAATTATGAGATTCAATTGTTAAAGTACTCGATATTATGACAGAATAGTATTAGAAGTAAAGACAATGATGTAAAACAAAATTTCGAATTTTTGAACATTATGGATAGCGAAGTTTATAGCAAACATGTTATGGATAATGATTTTCGGACAAACAACTTTAGGAGAAGAAAGGTAGTACCTATTTTATCACTCTTTCGGTGTAATTAATATGGATATCCATGCCAAATTACAGCTTTCTAGCACTAAGTCTCTGAGCTAAGCTGCAGGCAGACAGACAGACATAGCGAAACTATAAGGGTTCCTTGTTGACAACGGAACCCTAAAAAGGATATCGTTACAATAGATAAGGGTTTTAAAACGTTACGATATTATGAAGATATTACAAGGTTTATGCATTATTAACCGTATTTAAAAATTCTGTACATTGCCTCACTCCAAAATGACAGCCCATTTAATATACATTCAGCTCATTTTACCTGTGTACCCGGGGATCTAAAAATGAACAAGCATTAAGTCCGGGGCAATAAAACTCTGTTGTAATAAAGTTAAGTTGTTTCGAAAACATCGAAGAATATACCTATATGAGAAAAAAATTTAACATATTTTTAACTATGATCGCAAAAGAGTTGGTAATTAATAAGAAATAATAAGCATTTAGAACAAAGATTAAAACCAAAAAAAACTTATCTTACGATAATAATACCAACTACGCAAAATAATATAATTATGTATTTAATATAAATGTCATAGTCACGGACTCTTTGAATGACGAATGTGATATGGAAAGGGAACGCAGAGCGTTGACGGTCAGGGCTAATATGCTGGCCCGCAGGTTTGCTCGCTGCACAAGAGAGGTAAAGATTATGTTGTTTAAATCCTATTGTCAGACGTTTTACTCAAGCAGCCTGTGGACAACATATACGCAGAGGGCTGTCAATGCTCTGCGGGTCCAATACAATAACGCATTCAGGATGCTGCTGAGGCTCCCTCCGTTTTGCAACGCGTCCGCCATGTTCATGGAGGTACGCACAGATGGTATCGCGGCAATTCTGCGCAAGAGGGCAGCGTCACTGTTGCGCAGAGTGCGTGTGAGTAGCAACAGTATCCTGAGTGTGATAGCGGACAGGTATGACTGTCCGTTCTTCAAACATTGTATGCGTTTATGTCTGAACTAACATAGATATAAGCACTATTTGTTACTAACAAAATGGATCCATGTTGTCTGAAAATAAATAATTAATAATAATAGTACGCCTGCCTTACAAGCAAATTAATTAATTTCTGCATCTCATAAACAGTAGGTATTGGCTGTTAATGAACAATGAAAACTGATATTAATTTACATAAACCTTGCACAAACCTAGGAATATAATACTTCTAAATTCTACATCGTAGCAGTGGTAACGGCCCTGACTTACGTGTTGTAGGTCGTGGGTTCAAACCCAGGCTGGCACATTACTTAGTGTAATTTAATTATTTCATAACCATTGCTGCATATATTGCTCTCAAAACAACGGTGAAGGAAAACACTGTTTTGCGTGCAATTAGGAAACCGGCATGACCTAGAACAAAAAACGAGCGAGTCTTACAGTAGTCGCATATGAATATGATGTGTAACGTCTGTCATCGCATCTTGGTAATACGAGTAAGTAACTGAGCAGCGACAGAAATTAACAACAAAATTTAAAAAGCTAAATATTTATATATTTATTCGAATAATAATTATTTATTAATAGTGGTCGCCCACTGGTCGAAATCCGACCCCCCTCTACTTACAATCTATATAGTACTTACTAATTCCATGAGTACACTAATCCATGCTATTATAAAGGACTTACTAATTCCATGATATTAAAAAGTACTTACTTATTCCATGCTCAAGCTGTCGCTTCCTGTTACACACTTCCGTCCCTTTTCACGAAATCACTTCCACAGAGCGAAAGGAAAAAAATTACACATCAAAAATTCGAAGATCATACCATATCCATCAATCTGAATTGGGCCCACATGGTGGATTATGGCTCAATCCCTTTCACGGAGGCTGTGTCCCAGCCAGAGGCGGCTCGTCATAAAGAGCGCTGGTGCAGTGCACTCCCACGAAAATAGCATAATCTATATTTCTTTATTATAATCCTATACATACATTCTTTCTACTATGCCCATACGCATACAATAGCAGTTTACTAGAAAACCATTTCCTACGCGTACATTTGGCGTCAAGTTGTAACGTGTGGAGCGCCAGCAATTGCGCTCCTATGAATCAAAGTTCAGTACGATTTCTAGTACTGTATTCAATGAGTGCGAAAGAGAAAGATCGACACAGTCCGACGCGTGAAACATAAGATTTTGTATGAGAAATAAGCCTAATTTGGAGCGCCGCTCACGCGCGACGTTACCAAACGGCGCAAGGCGGCCGGCCGCGCGTGGGAATACGTTCTATGCCTATGCGCTGTTGCCGATCTTATGTAAACAAACGGTTGGCTCAACTCGGCTGTCAGTAGATTCGCAGTGTTTATTCTAATTAATTATTAAAAATAGTTTATGCGCGACATTTTTGTTAAAAATGGAACAATACAGTGTATCTTTTATTAAAAATTGTGAAAAGACTCTCGAAATGCGTATCGAACTGAAAGCTAAGGGACCACCACGTCCCGAAATTGCACTTTCTCAAAAATGTGTTACGAAAAATAAATCTTTTACGCGTGGTTTTAAATCTGAACAATATTTCAAAACACCTTGGTTGTGTGGATGTCAAGAAATTATTTTGTTTCCCGTGTCTGGTGTTTGGAGCTGGTTTGGCTGGTTTTGGCTGGGTTTGGAGTGGTGGTGAATCTGCATGGACGGAAACGGCCGTGTTGACGATTTAGCGCATCTTTCAATAAAAGTGAAAAAACATTCGCAATCTCGATTTCATATCTTATGTGAAGTGCAATTGGCATCTATCGGCCGTCAAGATATTCGTAAGGCGCTCGATTCTGCGTATCGAAAATCTATTAGAGAGTTCAATGAACGTGTTGATGAAAATCGATAAAGATCGCCGAATGGATTTTCTTTACAAATAAAATAAATGGTAAGCTCTAGTTCTAAGTTTCTTTTTTTAGTGAACCCCCACAAATAAATGTCACGAGCCGCCTCTGGTCCCAGCAGTGAGAACGTCATAACCAGCAGTGCTATTCTGTAACCATCTCACCGTGAAAACTTAGGTGAAGTGAGCGTGGAGTGAACCGTCAGTGAGGGATTGACACTATTAACAACTCACTTCAAGCTCACTTCACCTACGTTTACACGGTGAGATTTCTTCAGAATAGATCGGCTGATTATATTACAGTCTACATTATCTACAGTATGTATATTTCTTCTTATTGTATCAAATCGATCCTACAAAAACATTTCTAAATCTGTAAGTGAAATTCCAGTTAAACTTTCAATAAAGTATGTCCTACTTGAAGAAGAATTTAAAAATATTTTATTTCAAGTAGATTGAAACTAATTTAAAACCAAAGCGTCGTGTAATCAGAACACGACTCGCTCAATCGCTAGCCAATAACTGAAAATTCAATATCGGAATCTATCGCCATTTGATACCCAATAGATGGCTAGCTATTTTAGATCAGTCCGGAATACTAACTTATGAATTTCCGTTTTGTAGCGAAATGTACTAACTGAATAAAGTGATAGAAATATGTTTAAATAAATATTTCAACCCTTGAAACATTGGTAAAGAAACTACTTTGTCTCAGATAGTTCTAAGAGTCACGGTTGATTAAGGATAAGAGTGTTTCTTATCCTTAATCAACCGTGACTCAAAAACACTATTACTCATCACAACAGAGTTTAGAAATACATAGGTAATTATATTTCCTTTACCTCTTTGTTATGAAAACAGAAGAATTTAGCCCTATAAACTTCTATCTCCATCTACAGACAGGCAAAAACGTTGTAACTTTTGAGGAGGTTTTTCATGTTAAGGCTTTCAGACAGGCGCGACGCAACACTAGTAGCACAATTTCTATGAAAACTTGGAACTATCGCCCGCGATATCGCGCCTGCCTTTACGAGCCTTTAAAAGTCCATCATCATTATCATCATTTCAACCGAAAGACGTCCAGTGCTGGAGATAGGCCTCCCCCAAGGGGGGTTGCCATAATCACCACGCTTGGCAGGCGGGTTGGCGCTCGCAGTATGGTGTTAAAATGCATAGAGAACACTGCCCATTCCCAAGTAGGTATGTCCCTTAGTCGCCTTTTACGACACCCACGGGAAGAAATAGGATGGTGCTATTCTATAAAAGTCCACACGAACGAAAACGGAGGCACAGCTAGTAGCTACTACAAAAGCAAACCAGGAATAATTGAAATCTTTCATTGGTACCAATTCACACAGTTGCTAATACAGATCCAATTCGGGATATTACGATCACTGACCACACATTGAGACTGCTTACCGCAGCACCACAGCCAATGAAAGCGAGTCAGCCATTACCGATTCATAAAGTCAAAGATTCTATTGAAACATCGAATACGACCCATTTATATCGTACTGAATAAATTATAGTATTTAAATCCAACCGATATAGACCTACGTAATATTTGTCGATTAATATTATGGGCTCTATTACGTAATTTAACTTTATTTATCTAAGCATCTAACGATATTATTATGAGCATATTTCAATGTTTGTACAACTTTACAGTTCTGAACGTTGAACATTTTTGAGAATATATTGACCTTCACTGAAAGCGAGACTGAATACTTGAGATTTTGTATCGTGTATTAGACAGAAGATACAACAGTTTCTGACAGTTTCATGAAAATAACATACATACTTACATAAACTCACGCCGTCTTCCCATGGGAGTAGGCAGAAACTATAGAACGCCACTTTGCTTCGCCTACGTTCATATCATCTGGTCATACACGCACGCCGCCGCCGGTTGCGAGTACTACGCACCTGACCTTTCTAAAGAATACCATTTGAGCAAACACTACATGTCCTTCTAGGGCGTCCCCTCCCAGCGTTTCCACTGACTTCTGCAACGTTTTAACTCGTTCAGGATCGCTGCCCATACGCGCCATAACAATAAACCTTCTCAAGTGTCTCGTTCAGTGTCCTTGAGCTGTTAATGGTTTGAAAATGAAATATGGTCTGTCTCCAATCTAAGTGAAATAATATAACAAAATTCAAATCCAAGATTTATTTTAACGTACTTAACTAATCTCGTGTTATCGAAGCCAACAAAGTGGGAATATGAAGCCAAACATCTGTTTTGAATCGTTTCTCTACCCAGGGCGGTTTCCCCCACGTATGTTATTTATTTGACGTTTAACGTGGTGGGTGTGCTGTGCTAACAAAGTTTACGTTGCGCAGCGTCCGTCAAACGTCAATCTACACCGCTACTATAAGCATTGTAGACGAGACATTGTTGTTGTGTGTGTAGACGAGCTACACAACGTCAACTTCAAGGCGTTTGTGGTGCGAGGTGCGAGTACCGAATTGTTTTCTGTCCGTCGTCATGGAAGAAGACTTTTGGCCGCAGGGGGTGGCTTTCCGTCGCTTCCGCGGACAGGTACCACAGCAGTACTATTCTGTAACCATCTCACCGTGAAAACTTAGTTGAAGTGAGCGTGGAGTGAACTGTCAGTGTCATCCCACCTGATGCTAGGGATGGACCAAGGATTACATTTACAATCATAAACGAGATTTGAATATTTTATGCTAATTTTATTGATCATTTTATATTATTTTAAAGCTAGTATTTAAGTGTAGGTCTAAACATTACTATTTAGGGGTTTTTTTTTAATAATATAGCAAAACTGAAATTCTGTCTGAAACTCATTTTTTTTTGTATTTTTTTTTTCCTAGACTAGTCCATTACACAGTACATTACACAGTACATTACATTACTATATTACAGACAGTACATTACTATATTTAGACACTAATACTAGCTTTGAAATAATATAAAATGATCAATAGAATTAGCATAAAAATATTATTATAATCTAGATTGTGATTGTAAATGTAATCCTTGGTCAATCCCTAGCAACAGTAGAATGACACTGACAGCTCACTCCACGCAAAAATTCACGGTGAGATTTTTACAGAATCGACATGCAGCACAGAACAAGCTACAACAAGGACAGCAAGGGCAGCTAGGACAAGCTAGTGAAGTGAATTGCAACTAACATAGTTTTAAGCTATATTTATTAACACTAGTTTTTGTTGCATACTTTATATATGTTAGTTTGTAAGGTATATGTCTTTGGGCCATTGTAGCCTGAAATTAATGTTTTATTATTTATTATTGTGTTCATGTACTGATACTAAACTAAGGTGTCTAATAGGAATACTGAGTAGATATATTTCCCACAAGGGATAGCAATGACCCGCAGAGGTGTAGATACTACTGCCGTCTGTCATCAGAACCACAGAACGGTCGTTTTTTGTGACATTATTGATGTGTAACATCTTTCCTCTAGCTTTTTGTGGGAATGATTTCGTGAAAACGGACGGAAGTGTGTAACAGGAACTGACAGCTTGAGCATGGAATAAGTAAGTCCTTTATAATAGCATGGAATTACTAAGTACTATATAGATTGTAAGTAGAGGGGTTCTAATTTTGAACAGTGGGCTACCACTGGTAATGAATAATTGTTCGAATATTTTTTTCAGTATTTAAATTTTGAGGTTAATTTCTGTCGCTGCTCAGTTGCTTATTACCATGGTGAGATGTCAGATGTTACAAATCATATGCGAACACTGTAAGGCTCGCTCGTTTTTTTATCAATGTCCAAAAAAGACTAGCTACTTAGAAATACGGTTCTCTATTCTATCTCGTTGGTAGAAATAGGTAACTCTTGAAAAAATACTCCTTTAGACATTAACTAATGTAACTTTAAACTGGTCCTTTTACTGGACTGACTCGGTTCAGCAACGGACTCCTGAAAAATATAAGTTAATTTAGCAGCTAACCGTATTTTATTTCGAGTTATAGTGCGGTCCCGTCTGAGAATAGCCCCTATTTCTCACCACGTAGGTACTGTTACTTGCGAATAATAAAGTGCATAGTCAAATAGGGTAACCAGAGCAGGTTTTTTAAGGTTTTACGAGAAGTTTAAAGCCTTATAATAAATAGTGCTTTGTTAACCTAATTTAAGGCGATGTATTTGTTGCATACAAACAAATAGATAATAAGGGCCTATGCACACTGTGTTTTTATCTCATACCAATGCCTGAAATAACAGAACAATACTGCATTTTACAGAAACAGGGTCTGCTTGTCCGAATAATGTCGTTCGCAAGGGCTCTACTTCTGAGGTGAATTCTCTTAATCAAAACGGATTCGAAGAATAGGTCTCAAGGATGTTAATGAGGAAATAACTCGTTGGCTACAGTTGACTTTTGTCTGATTACCATACAATTAAAAGCCTCTCATAAATATTCGATCTTTATTTAGACATCAAAAGATCCCAACAAATAAATTCTTAATAATTTATAAGTACATTAAAAAGTTCATCAAGATGACTCAGGCGTTACACCCGTTTTGTGTTTTTTATTGTTAAAAAATTTAGGATTATGATACAAATTACACAAACATTTATTTAAAAATAATCTAACCTGGACATAATTTTTGTGAAATTATTAAGTATTTACTCAATAGTACAAGACACTTTACACAACATTAAAGTAAACTTATTACTTTACAAATTGTACGCACCACATCATACAGGGTTATTCCACTATCTAATCCCCATTGACAATCCCCATCAATGGGGATCTGTGGATAAAAACTTAACCAATCCCCATTAGTTTAAAAATAGAATACAAACAACATAATTATTATACGAGTACACGAATCACGAAGTCTTTATCAGAAGTCACAACATTACAGGCTTGGTTTTGATCGATCACCTTTCAGGAGCAATAATTTCATCGTAGACATGTGGCCCGCGGCATTTCTCGCACACCACTATAAAATTCTGAAAAGGTTAAACAAATATTAGCACATCAACGTTTGTATGAAAATCATTATATGGACTAACGGCCCGACGATATTTTATATATACTATCCTTCCTAATAATATTAGAAATGTGAAAGTTTGTATGAGTTTTACTCAGTTACGCAAAAACGGGTGAACGGATTTGAATGTTTGGCTCACAGATAGTTTATAGCCTGGATCATTTTTACTTATTGAGATTTACCAACGTTCGTATACACAACAGAAATTACAGGAAGCAATAGAAAATAAATAACTAAATGTAACACACAATTATAGCTAAATACAGCATTTTCTTATTATCGCCTACTAGGTGAACAATCATACGAATCGAGCAGCTAAATATTATTTGTATAAAACAACAGAGATACACACTACAAACTTATAACACCCCTCTTTTTTGACGGGGGTTAAAAACAAAGAGAGATACAGCCGTTTCATATTTTAATAATTAGCGAAACATAGAGAACATTAGTATAAAATAACCACTATAATTGACACATAGGATACTTTTAATCCCGGTTCCCGGTCCCGTTTCCGTGGGATATTTTGCGACATCCACGAGGGCATAGCCGCGTGCAAAAGCTAGTACGTTCATATTTCTGACGAGCCGTGAAAAGGGTAAAATAAAACATGGAAAGTAATGCATCGGTATCTTTTGGGGCTGTGATCCATTGGTCCCTTGCTAGCAACTCGACCGCAAAAAAAACTATAAAACTTTCCTGTTGATAGCTCAAACAAAAAATTGCGCTAATCTTCAAATTAAAATTATATCCTGTTGGGAGTCAAAACTGTAATTAAATATTTACAAGATTGTATTGAAGTCGTAGCAAATCCATGGCTCGTTCGTAATTGTTCTTTGACTTCGGGACGTGCTTCTCCATGAGCTCGACAGTTCGTTGGGCCAAAGCTTCTAATTCAAGAAGTCCTTTTGGTTCTGAACGTTGACTGTCTCCTCGTCGACCAATTCTGGCACCCCAGTGGTGATGACTCCGAGGTCCTCGCACACGGCCACGCTCCCCCATCACTCCGGCGGGCTGCTCACACAGTTCCGTCAACTTCACCATAGCTACTTTTCAATAATGATGATCGAAGTTCACAGACCCCTTCTTTTAAATGTGTACCAACTAATTACCAAACATTAAGTGCATGTAATTAGCTAATTTAGATTAACGAATTAATTAGCTAATTGATCAAGAATTTTCACAAAGTTAAGTAAACACAACAAATAACTGAGTCAATAACACAAAAGGGCTTGCCCGAATGTGGTTATTGTTTTTAAAAATATGAAAACACTACGTGTTAATCAAAGGGCTGGATAACAATGAACATCCTGACATGTCATTTATGTTAAAGAAAATAATAGACAATAGGCTGAATGCGTTTGTGCGTAATGTTGACATCCCCACCAGTTCAAGTTCCAGGCAGCCATTATTATATTTAATTTGCTGTAAGTGATTAGGCGTGTCAAGTATTAGTTAATGATGGTGAAGTTACCAGAAAACCAGTCGTACGTGCCTCTACCAGTGGGGGAGCTGTGGGCAACGTACCAGACAAATCGAGACTTGTACGTACGCGGTGGTCCATGCAGACTGGTGGAGTTAGAAGAATTCGCAGACATAGCAGCTAGATATATAAGCACCATTTCAAATAATTATCCGAATGTACGTCAAATCGCAATGAATCGACTGCGGCAGCTTTTCAATTTGGTAAGTAGTTTATTTTTGTTTGTGAGCATATTTTAATTGTATTTTAGAAATTATTGTGGATCACACCACGCGGAACCAAATAAGTTATACTGTTGTATATTAATATTAGCTTTTGCCGCGGCTTCGCCCGCGTAGAGGTCGGAAATTATCCAACGGAAATGTACAACCGGGATAAATTTATCCTGTCTTAATCCAGGTTATTAACTATCTGTGTGGCATATTTTACCCAAATCCGTTCGGCCGTGTCGTTTTAATGGCAGAGGAAAAGGACTCCTGCGCCACCAACCATAATTATTTTGTTACGCGTAATTTTTAATGTGTGATATCTTTTAAAGTTATTATTTAAATGATATGATGTAAAGGCATATTTTAATCTAAATTAAATGCCCAAATTAAATAGCATATTTTATTGGATCATCAACATCTGCCTAGCCTTTTCCCAACTATGTTGGGGTCGGCTTCCAGTCTAACCAGATGTAGTTGAATACCAGTATTTTACACGGAGCGACTTAGCGGGGCGATTATATTGGATAAGAAAGAAATAGCTTCGGATATAACTATTAATTTTTCATCAAATTCTGAAAGATAAAAATGTTTACTGTGGGTTATCCTTAGAAGATTGACATAATTATGCTATAGTGGATTTTTTTTTGTTGAACATTTTAAGATGAACAAAGTAGTAGAACATTTATGTATCTCGTACGGTTTATGCAGTTCACGCCATCGCCAGTAAAGCTCCCAGTCGGCATGATTTTTTCCGACGTCTTCAACAATAATCATCATATTTCAGCCAATTTACACAAAAACTTAACGAATTATAGACCTAAACCTTCCTCATGAATCACTCCGTGTATTGGTTAAAACCGTTTGAAAATCCGTTCCGTAGTTTTCGTGTTTATCGCGTTCAGACAGACAGACGCGGCGGGGTGACTTTGTTTTATAATATGTAAGAATTACACATTGAGAGTAACTTCATAATAATGTTTTGTTTCCTTCTTTATTACCTTTTTCCTTCGTTATTACCTACACCAAAGTCTGTATCCATTACAATAAAACAGATAGGTACCTTTCCACATGATTGACCGACTCGCTGAATATATTATCATCCGACATACTCAGTGAGCTGCGTCCTAGGATTGATATAATAATTATTATTAACTTCTGTATCTTATTGCACGATTAACAATTGATAGATACTCGTAGAGCTACCTAAATTGAATTCGAGAACAAAAAATGTAAACAAAGGTGTTGCCAATTTTAAATAATAACCTCAATTGTGCAGTTTGCCAAAAGTAAGTAAGTAACATAGTGCTAAAATTGTAGGCATATCTTAAACAGTAAAATTTAATATTGCACACAGTTTTCTTTAAAGTGACGTAAACTACGATTCAAGAATAAAATATAACTGTTTGAAATAAAATCATGCAAATTATTTTTATGCTACTGGCAATAAGGCAGTGGTCTTAAACATTTGGACTTCATTTAGTGTTTTCAACTAGCGAAACGACTCGGCTTTGCATGGGTGCTTTTTACTAATTAATAAATGAGATTTTTCTTACATTACAGACAAACATTGTCCTGAGTCCAAATCACAAAGTGAATAAATCATAATATTATATAAATCCTAATTTCAAATAAACATGAGCAACTTGTTCATAAGAATACAAATCTTTTGTTTTCATTTCGTTTACCTTACCTACAATATTAGGACTTACCTTAGGCTATCATATTTTTAATTTAGACACGCTGCTTTCGTTCGTCAAAAAACACTAAATTTAAAAAAAAACTTTTTTCTTAATTACTAGGGAAATGTTGACTACTCCTGAACTGTCATTTTGACAATGACATTTCTTTGTTTACACTTTTGATCTCAAATTCGTTTTCTGGGTTTAACAGTTTTGACATTGAATCGGTAACCTACACAATAAACTCTTCAACAATGCAATTGAAGGTACTTGCTAATTCAACTTGTAAATCTTCATTTGTTTTTTCTCCGGACTAACATCGGAGTACGAACGAGGCGAGTTAGTAGCACAATTTACAAGGAGTAAAATGAAGCTATTAATGCACTCTTCATTCGCTTTGAATAACGAGGAAAGTTTTAAACTAAATTTCAAGGAGTAAACGGGCTTACAATTTTGTAAATTAAGAAACAAAGCTATTTAATAAAATGTGTTAATGTTATTTTTTTTATTAAAATAAAAAACTATATTTCAGACATGAACAGTCCATAGGTTGTTTAGTGATGGGTTATTAACAGAAAGTACTTATAGTCTATATTAATATTGTTAGTAAGGACACAAACACAGCTAAATTGCCTAAGCCCGCCTCGAGGCTCAGTGTGGTAGCACCATAGGCACATCTACGCCTCTGCCCAACTCTTCGGGAATCACAAGGTAAAATAACTTAGCTACGTGTATAGCTAGTTACACCCAGTGCTGTTGTATAGGACAGTCAAGCCTGTTAACAATCATTTTCAGGATGCCGTTCCGAGTGTTACCCAAGCGCTGAAGCAAGGAAGCCGCTTTTTTACGCATAATAGCGTGAAATCCGTCTGTATGAGCTTCGGCAAACATGCCCGAAGCATTACAACGCCGCTGCAGCCGCAACAGCATCCTGAAAGCGTTATTATATTGAACGCGCAGGACGTTGTAGGCTCAGCTTGTATATGAAACCCACAGGCCGCTGTAATAAAAGGACTGACAGAACGCTTTAAATATGGTCACCTTGACGTCTGCCAGCTTGCGTCTGTTAATACAAGTCTTGATTATTTTGTTTTAGGAATTCAAGCTACTCTGTGATGTATGTGGGACGGCTCACTATCAAGATGAAATCAGTGCGCCTGAGCGATAGATCACGAATTAATGACAATACAAGCATATGTAGCGTTACATACACATTTAAGCATGTCCAGATAAATTGTCACATTATGCTAGGCAGCCAGGCCGAGATGTACGACCAACAATGGTGAAGAACTTTTCGTATGAATAAGCGCCTTCTGATCTCTATTCTGTATATTACCGTGTAAACATAGGCCATGTGAGATTTTTCCACAACCAGAAACCTTGGATGAAGACATTGGCAACAACAACGTGAAACAGCACAGAATTGACATAGAAAAGCGTCGAGGAAGCAGTTTAACCCCGCCAAAAGATTCACCATTCAAGATTCGGCGAAGCTGGACCTGAACGCAACCTGGCGGCGACGTCATTAAAAGATGCCCACCCATATATTGCTATTCCAATGCTCAAAGATGCATATCCGGTAGGCTCTAATAATCCTTCCATATCCCAAGGGCACGTCTTCCCTACAATTATCGCGCCCCCCGGTCTACTCTTTGATATGCAATGGTTTCTGTAGTCCCATGAAACATGAGGGGCTAGTGTAAATCTTTAGGTTCATTCGAGTGATCGAGTCTGGTTTAACCACGCTGGGGTCGCATTTCATTAATTCATAAATTCATCAAAATTTGCCGTTTTTTCTATTTTAATGTAAGTATTTATTTCATTGAGTTTCCAAAAATGTGCGTAATTTGGATGGAGTTATAGAACTATGGAGAAGTGTCTTGACGCTGCGTGTGCGTGGGTGACCCATCGCCGTTCGTGCGATGTCCACCGCGCACAGAATGGATGGATAGCAGCAGCAGTTGCAGTATTTTTTTGCTCCGTTGGTGTTATTTCTGTATGGCGTTCCAGTGGGAGGATAAATAAATTGACAGAATAGCTCGGTTGGACATGCTACACAAATAACAACGCTGCATCTGTGTCTTGTTTGCTGACACTGCAATTACTCAGTATCATGAACTCGTGACTACGCAAGAACCTTTATATTTTCTAGCCACGAGGTAGATATAGAAATAGAATGTACTTGGTAATAAATAAATACTAGGTACTAGACCCTGAGTACCCAGAGCCGTCTAGACTAGTTGTCTCAAGTGGACATCCCTTACAAATCATTTAGGCGTACGTTTACGTAACTAAACTGGTTGGTGGAATATTATTAAACTGACCCTTTATTATTTTGTAAAGCTACTATTTACGACATTCATTGATATTTTGACTTAGCTCATAAAGGCTCGTACAGACTGGTGTGATATCGCGGCGCGACAGGCAGCGACAAAGAAATTGTGCTACAAGTGTCGCGTCGCGCCCGCGATAATGCGATAGTCTGCAAGAGTCTTCATAAAATGTAATAAATAAATAATGTGATAAATAAAGAAAATTATGTCTATGAGATTTGTTTTTTTACTTACCCAAACAATGAAACAATGAATGCATTATAATTATACATAATATTTTCTTTGCATTTTGTTTTTTGCAGTTTTTTGTCTTTTCTAATAACAATCGTAGCAAACTATTCTTATCATCCGATACAATAATATAAATAGAACTTTTAGATGTAGTACAACGTTTTTTATAATAAAACACACAATATATTATAATATTTTATTAATTATAAACACTATTAGGTACCTACAACTACATCTAAATATGCTTTTTGGTGGCAAATCCAAGTGCCATCCATCCACCTGAGACATTGCTACCTTTAACCGAATTTAGTATTGTTCAGGTAGTGGTTTTGGTGATCTCTGCATAGCGAAGTGATGTTTACAGGATAGCACTATTGTCTACTGGTATGAGACCGAGAAAATCTGTCCAAATTAAATGTTCGCTACGGCGCGGCTACGGCGTAGCTTGCCGAGCAATTTAGCTACGAACCCGTCAGATTTTATATACTTTGTTTGTATTTAATGGTTAGGAAAACTTTGATGGGTGAATTACCAATATTACCTTGAATATGTTAGTCAGAATAAAACAAAGGTCATAAAATAAAGTAGAATAGCTTCTGTGACTTTCGGATACATCATAGATACTTAATTATGTTGTATTCCTAACACAACTTGTATTTAAAATTATTTTTGATACGATAAAATGTTTTTGCACCGTTTGCAAAAATAAAATAATAAATTCATAACTATTCTAAAACTTACTTTGTCACCAGTTTTAATTGACTTAAGAGGAGGCTCCCTATTTTTATGTTAATTTGCTTGAATATTCTGAAACAGTCACACATACAAGCAAAATGAAACTTTAGTATATGATTTATTGGATCTTTTTCTTTCCAGTTTCGTAATTATAATATTTTCTCTCAATCATTTTTTTATTCGAAAATCATGTATTTTTTAAGGATAATTCTAAAAAATAAACAAGACTGTTTAGCTTTTATGTCTAAAATAAATATTCACAGCAAGAAAATATAGTTTATTATCCCGACAGAAGTAATTTTTTCTCTAGATCAATTATTACTTTAGTTATAAACGAAATAAGAATTGAGACTTATTATTATATATTATTTCTGTATATTTTGTTATATTGCGCTATTTAGTTTCGTGCTCGAACACGATCAAAGAGCACACGCGATATTCAACTTTATTACTTTTGCGTTTAGCACATAACGGAGTCGCGGGAAGCGAGGGGCGGAGCTTGCATTCGAAATTTGATTTAGACTGCCTGCTCTTAATGAATGTCGTGTGATGCACGCTTGATTTGGCAAAGCAAAACAAGTCATAAAAGCAGAAATAAAATTGTCAATGTTAAGTTTGTGGAGACCCACACAAAGACGAAGGAGATCATTCACCGTCCATATTTTTGGGCTGAATGTGATGTATTTGTGCGCCAAACAAAAAAAAAAAATTCCGAAAGAATAGGTTGTTCTCTTTATTTTTTACTATGGGAACAAACCTGTAGGGTTATACTCCGTCAAGTTACATGAGTTCGAAATATCACTTTTATACTTTGTTGATCCCGTACACAACAAAACAAAAAACAAAGTATAAAAAGTGATATTTCGAACTAGTGATGTAATGAATTTAATTGATTTTTATTCAGGAAAGCTATTGCTATCGTACCCGTTATTTTAGTAGTACACTGAAATAACCGAATTATTGGAATAATACGGCTATTTCCAACTGCTTGGATGTAGTTCGTCGTTCTTTCTCTTGCGTACCGGCTTGAAACATATGACAACAGCTTGGAGCAGTTTCTTTCATCTTTATTGTACTTTAAATATACAGGGTGTTAAAAGACCCATCAAATATCCGTTATCTACGCATTCTGTACATCAAACTAAGTAAATTAAGCTAAAAATATTGCTAGGAACCGAGTTTTGTTTTTGGTGTGAAAAATCGCTGTGGAGCAATACTGGAGTTTTAGGAGTATTAATACTCCCACAACAGTATTAACTGATTTAAATTTTAAATAGATAAATGTTTTTAGGTCTATTTTACTACTAAAACTAGTTTTAAATGTTATAACTTAACTTTTAAAAGTTAAGTTATAACATTTAAAAACTGTTTTCTTGAAAAAAAGTAACAAAAAGTTGAAACTTTGACATTCAATATCGCCGTTAGAATATGTCTTGTGTTACACAATGAGCCTGTCTCGGCTTCATTAAGCTTCATTTATATATACATCCGTTATTGATGTACCTAAAAACATGTGTTATTTTATTTCACTGTTTTTGTGTGAATAGAAACCACTAAATAGACCTAAAAACAGTTACCTATTTAAATTTTAAATCAGTTAATACTAGTACAGTCGAAAAAAAACCTTACTTCGCATACTGTAGCTATGTGACACAAACGACCACATTTCGGATAGCTTGCATCCCAGTTTAGGTGTCCGCCAGGGATGTATTGTGTCGCCACTCCTATTCAACACCTACACGGCGCTCATTATGCGCATCACCCTCTACGACTGGACTGATGTTGTTGCGAGTGGTGGATACAAAATTGTGAACCTGCGCTACGCTGATGATACAACCTTGTTTGCGACTAGTGCTGAACACATGCAGGAGCTACTTCTTAAGATGGAACGCGTGAGTCTTAAGTTTGAATTGAGGAGTAATCGCAGTAAGACCAATATGATGATTGTAGACCGTAGTAACAACAACTAGCCAGACATACACAGATTGCGAACTGCGACGTAGTTCAATCCTACGTATATCTTGGTGCTATGATCGCGAACAATGGCAGCTGCGTGGATGAGGTGAAACGGCGTATGGCTATGACTAGAGGGGCAATGGACATTGCGAGAACTGAAAAAGAAAAAAGTAGATGCTCTAGAAATATGGTGCTGAAGAAGAATGCTTGGGGTATCGTGGACAAAGAACCAAGAACTAGGCATCAATCAGCGTCTATCAGTACAAGTACACTCTCGGATATGAAGTTCTTTGGTTATGTCTCCAGGCAGAATAATGACTCCATAGAGTGTCTAGTGGTGCAGAGCAGAGTGGAAAATAATAGGCCACGCGGGAGGTCACCGATGAGGTGGACCAATATTAAATAAAATCCGCAGTTGGAGCCCTGTTAATGAATGCGCCAGACTGTCATCTAACAGAACCAGATGGAGTGAGATCGTGAGGCGGGCAACGAGTACACCTGCGATTGGACTCAATTCATCGAGACCACGACCGCTCTGTCAAGAGCGAAGCGAAGAAGAAGCTATATGGGGAATAACCCTAGAGCCATAGTTTCCCAGTAAAAAATGATAACTGTAATGATTACTGGCATATAAAGCTATTACTATAATTAGATTTATTATTCTTTTAACTAAAACATACTGAAACCAGTATTTTCCAAATTCGTATAACAGCGCAGGGAATGGCCCTATAGATTTGGTCCCATAGTATAAACTATAAAGTAAAGAGAATAACATGTTCTAACGGAATATAACTTTTTTTTTGGCCGCCCTTTCATAATTCAGCTCAAAATGAATGATCTCCTTTGTGGCATAAAGAGGCAGCATTATGGCGGCTCCCGCAGTAATCCGGATTGAGCCAGCAATTATAATACTTATCCTGTTCGGTATTTCATCTCGCCACAGTAAAGTGTACCTACCCCAAATTGGGCCAGTTTCATTCGCGACAGATAAAAAAGATCTGAGTTTGAATAAACAAATTAATTTCTGCTCCAATTATATATAGGTATATATAGTTACTATAATGTACTAGAGAACAAAGTATGTATCTTGTGTGGTTTCTTATTGTCAGTTCTTGTAAACAACCCAATAACCGAACGCAACTTTTACATTATCTACTGCTATTGTCTGTCTGTTCTACGAAAACCAGCCCCCGATTATGTTAGTTAGTTAGACAATTCTACACTACATGGTAACTTAATAATTATTATTTAACCAAGTATCGCGGTATCACAATGATGGAGAGGTCTAAAATAGTAGCAAAGTTTACTGCCAAAGTTGCTCAAGTGTCGTTAGGGATGTTACCGTGGTAATCACTGGCAAAAAAAAAAAGAAGCAACGAATATAACAAAAAAAACACACAAAAATAACAATTCTAAAGAAAGGCGTATTCTTCCCAACAAAAGGAATTTACAGTCAAAATTGCAGTCTTAAACACGCATAGCGGTTTTGGATCTGAGTATAGGGGCTTAAGCCGGAGAATTGTGGCCAGATCCCGGAAATATACAGTCTAAAGCCGGAAGATTCGTCTTAAACCAGCGACGTGGCAACCCTAGTTACAGTGGCGTAGTAAAATATTGACATTAGCCTTTAGTTCACCGCGACACTGATATTACGATAAGCTAATGAATTTTCCCCCAAACAAGTCGGCAGGGTGCTGATAAATTAAACTTGTTGTTTATTATCAGAAACAACTTGTTAACAAAGTACGTTACCAGAAATGTTATTGATAAATCATTGAATTTAGGTATTAGTTGAATAGTTACCGATAACCAAGTCAAGTGGAGACAGAACTTTGGTAATATAGCCTGTAAAATGTTACGTAAATGTTCCTCTTTGATCAATTTGCTACTAGCTAATACCTAACTAGGTATAAAACAACGAATGGTCTATTTTCAGCCACCTCATTTTTCTCCTCGGTGAAGGAAAACATCGTGAGGAAATCGGCATGTCCTTGAATCAAAAATTTGAAGACATGTGACATCTACCAATCCGCACAGGGCCCGCGAGGTGGATTATGGACCTATTCTTATTAGCAGGTATTTGCTTGGCTTGCCAACATACTACATTAACGCTCAAACTTCGGTTAAAGTAGGTATTCCTCTTTCCGATGTTCGAAGTTAAGAGAAATTATGAAAGTACTTACTGTAGATACATAGTGTGTTTTAAGGAAAGAAGACAGTTACTTTTTATTAGTCTTTCTGTAAATACAATAGTAGATAGTTTCTGTATTCCATGTCTTAGTTCCTTTTTAGGGTTTCGTACCTGAAGGGTGCCAAACGGAACCCTATTCTTTCCGTCCATCTGTTGAAATTTTCACAGATTGTGCATCCGCTATAACATCAAATAATAAAATTAAAATAAAAATAAAAATTAACCTTCTCTTACGCGAAACGTGTTATTTTCGGCGTTTTTTGGTAAATATTGTACAGTGGTACGGAACCCTTCGCGTGCGAGTCCGACTCGCAATTGCCCGGCTTTTTTCTGTAGGTAACTAAATCATACTATCAGTAGCCTCTTTTTGCACGGCAGTAGGTAAAAATGATCTACCTACCCCATCGCAAAAGATGAATGTAAGTGTTATGAAATTGAAGAAAACGGAAAGGCTATAAATACAAAAAAATCGATACATATCAATCAATCTGGCACCATTTGAAACGCCGCAAATGAGTAAGAATAAGATTTTCAGATTAAGCAGCAGCAAGCTAGTGTAATTATTATTCTGATAAGCTACGAACTCATCAATCAAAGTACTTTCGGCTGGCGCCTCCGCCGCCGTCTACTCCAATCTTTAGACTGTAAGCCTTTGACTCAAATAATAACCTTACTTATAACATATCGCCGTGTGTACGCAATACTTCTAATTTTGGTGTTGCCACAATGAAGCAGATTGAATAAATTAGGGCGGGTTTTAAACATAATGTATTTGATGATGAAAGATACAAAATACAGGGTAAAATTAAATAAGCTGGCGAAACTTCGTGATGCATGATAAAACTAAAAATAAATTAATTTGATGCGCTATTTTTGGGGTAATTTTTTTTAGTGTAGTCACGTGAAATATAAATTTAAAAAATCTGTTTTTTAATGTAAACTTCACAGACGTTATGGGGTATCGATAACTAAACACACACTGACTTATTAATAAATTGTTTTTAGGAAAACATGTATACTTTTACGATGTTTGTAAATACGAGTATGTGAGCACCATGGTTATTTTTCATTTTTAATTCTGTTTACCTATTGTGGTATAGTAATTTTATTCTAGGTGCATCGTCTTCACATAAAATCATATAATTAATGTACTTAAACAAAATATTGTAAAACATTTTTAAAAGAGTAACGGTGGAGCCTTGTCTTGCCCATTCATCTCCATACGAAACTACATTTTGGAAGGGGCAACTAGAATCTTTGACGTTCACAAGTGCCTCATATGTACCTATTTGAAATAAATAATTTGACTGACTTTAAACACGATAAAATAAAAAAGAACTGATTGATTCAACTCATATTTCCAAAAAAAAATCATCAATACTTTTACTATTTTATTTTATCGTGTTTAGATATCGATACCCATCACGTCTGCGGAGTTTCGCTAGCTAATTTAATTTGACCCTGTATAAGCAGTTGTAATGTTTATGCTTAGGTTTAAGAATTAGTACATTACTGCAGCGGCCAGCAGGTTGCGGCCAAGGCTTTTAATGTGCTTCTCTTAAATAATGCGCGGAAATTCAAACTAAGTAAATTGTTTATAAATTCCAGATACAATGACGAACAATGATCATTTTTCACGCGCCAATATATTAATTTCAATTTCTCATACTCGGAAGGTAGTTTGTTTGATCCAAGTAGCGGGTGGAAGACGCTGCTCCCCACCCTTGGGCGGAAAAGACTCATAGTAATTACTTCCCACTTTAGGGCGGGAATGAAATTTAAAAATAAAATCAAATATGGTTAGGTAGTCGGCTACGAAAAATCTAACATAATTTTAAAAAATGTCGATTAAAAATAAAAAATAAAATAGTCTTGTGAGTGTATAAACAGCCTGTGTGAATTTGAAAAATACCTATATGCGGGACGGCCCGCGGTGGTGACGAGGTGTGTTCCATGTTTAAAATTTTAAAAATACTATATTATTTGGCGGGATACTAACTCTGTAAGTTGCACCGAAATTCAAAATCTCTGTTTTATAGACTAATATTTGATAATTTAATAAATCATAAAAAATAAAAATATATCGTGTTACCCAGTTACTGGGTTGTGGAGGTCAGATAGGCAGTCGCTCCATGTAAAATACTGGTATTTAGCTGCATCTGGTTAGACTGGAAGCCGACCCCAACATAGTTGGGAAAAGGCTAGGCAGATGATGATTTGATTAATTAATAAAAAATTGTTCAAGTGATTTCAGCTGAAATTTTTACCCCAGTTTCGGTTAAAGACGAGGCAAAGACAGTAATCGAAAATCCTTTGCCAGAAATTTTAAAGGAAAGATATTTATATATATACAATGATTTTATGAAGTGGCGAGCAAATAAGTAGATAAAATATTTTAGAAAAACTTCAATTTTTTACTTTCCTTATATTCGAAATGAAAAGTAGAGTGAAAGTCACCAATTCCTTTCGACCCTTGTATAACTATCTACTATTGTTTTCTATTTCCAAGCCAGTTCGAAAATTTATTAAAACTTTTGATTTAACGTCCTTGGTTGCCATGTTCGGAGTAAAAGATCGTTCCATTTTTAAATTACACGATAGATATGAGTTTACTATGTAATTTAAATAGCCGCTAAACCACGACAGATAGGAATTTTCATACAAGTTTTTTCTTTCTTTTGTTCATTGTGGAACAGGCTAGGGTCAGGGACCATGCTGCCTAGTCATTAGTTAGTTCGTATATTTTTTGTAAATTCATTAGCTTATTTTTTTATGACTGAGGTAGATCCAGTAAAGCTGAAAACGGACGCGACTGACGGACGTGGCTGACAGTTGGGACTGATAAGTGTGCACAGTCTTTTGAGACATGGCTTGCGGAAGTTGCGGACGCGTTCCAACGCCCATTCCACAAAGAACTGTAGACGAAGAAACATGTAGAGTAGTGAAAATGAGGACGATTTTCTTGAATTAGCGGCGGCTGCTTTATGTTGTCCACCTAGAAAGAAAATAAAAAGAAGCGTGGGTTCATTACATAAATAAAGAAAGAACAGAGTCTGGTGAATTCAACACTTTGTATTCACATTTATTAGGAGATGAACGTCGTCGGTATAAACTTTATCTAGCATGGACGTGTCCCGCACCCCGTGCATACCGTCCGCTGACGTTTTCGGCTGACAAAAACATCCAGTATGCCAGATTTCTGTCGGACGTCCGACAACCGACGTCCGAAACCTCAAGGTCAGCTCAAGGTTACGTCCACGACTTACATCCGAAAGTTTGCACAGCTCAGTGTACATTCACTATCTAGATACCTATAAGTCGCAGCTGTCAGCCGCGTCCGTCAGCCGCGTCCGATAATTTGTTTTCAGCTTCAAAGTCATTAGTTTGATATTTATCCTTAAGTAAGTAAATCCAAGTTAAGTCATCGGTTTCTTTTTTTTTATGTCCCACTGAAACCCCAACTGACGGGTTTGATTGTTGAGGTTATATTATTACCATAGTACTAACATTTCTTAACAATAGAATACGAAGTTCAATGGAAAACTATTTTTATAAAAAAAAAACGGCCAAGTGACCACGCACGATGAAGGGTTCTGTAGTTAGGATGAATTTATCCCAAAAACAAACTTAACATTGTAGTTGAAAAACATGCTCTCCCATACGATATACGTTACGGTCAATTCTTCAACTGCAAAGGAGAGGTCAAAATTGGTATAATATTCCGACGATTTTTAAACGCTAATGTGATGTACCTTATTAGAAAGCTTATTTATTATGCTACTCGATTATAGTTAAATCTGATTTTTTCAGGCGCCCGTTTTTGTGAAAAACTGAAAAATGTTTCAATACAAACAAAACGCACATAGTCTTTATTTATTCATTTCTATGCAATATAATTATTTTATGTGGCTAATGTTTCTGTTTCTATTAAATACTTTGAGATTTTATTATAATTTTAGCTGCAGCTCCATGAAGTTAAGACAAAAAATATTGATTATCATGACAATGCAATAACAAAACGTATCGAAAAAGTCAAAGCTGTAAACTCGGACTAAATATCCGCTGTAAATGTCAAGCCGAGTCCTACTGACTGACGTTGTCATTGTCAAGTCATTTGCCACAGGGCTGCCATCCCTAAAATATAAATAATGCTTGTAGAACATTTTATTTTTCAACACTTGTTTAAAAAAAAACGGGCGGCTGTAAAAAAAAATTAAATGCCCAAAGACATCAGAATAATTACCCTCTTTCAGGCTATATAGGTCAGAAGGCTGTTTAAATTTTTTCCATTATTTTAGTACCAAGCCCCATACATTTCGTGAACGTCTCCTTTAAGTTTTTACTCGTTAACTTGTAAACCCTACTTAGCTGTGATAGTTTTCCTTTTAATTTCGTTATATATACTACTGCCATGAATTTTTTCACATATCCAAACCCAACCATTTAGCTGGCAGGGCCCCCCCCCCCCCTGCCAGCTAAATGGTTGGGTTTGGACACTTGGCTCTAACAAAAAATAGCACTTTAAAGCTTAATATTACGCAAACGGATCTCAGAATATGCTTTTCACAGACCCACAATATTTTTAAACGGCCTATCCAACGTTACCCCACACCATGTATTAGATGAGAAACCCCGCTTTAGGTGTAAGGTACCCTAAAAAAAATGTTTTTCATGTTTTTATTTTAAGACTTTTTCGGCGTGATTAATATGTACACCCATGCCAAATTACAGCTTTCTAGGACTAAGCGTCTCCGAGCTAAGCCAACAAACGGACGGACGGACAGACAGACAGACAGACAGACGGACATGGCGAAACTATATGGGTCCCTTGTTTACTACGGAACCCTAAAACCACACATTATATACACAAAATAGATATATATCTCTATATACAACTGATTAAATTTGTCCAACTATTTTCATACAACTTTTGGTGGCCGCTGCTCGCATGTATTTGGCCAGTACAGCAATTTCGATTTATCTCGAAGGAGGCTGTCAAAATAATGCTCAAATTTCCAAGTATGTTTGAGAAAATGTTTTTTTTTTTTTATGATAAATAATAAAACAGGACTTAAGTGGACCATGAACTTTTATGGGGGCTATTAGTTTGACTCTATGGGAAAAAAATCACAGGACTGCATAATGTTTGCTAACAAACAAAACAGTAAAGTATTAAAGACTTATAAGTATTTATAATACGATGGATATACTTACGTGAGTCCCTAAAGCCTTTATTACTTTGTTATAAATTAATCTAAACAGTCCAAACATGTGTACCATTCAAAACTACTATAGGTGCTTAATAATAATATTTCTTTTACATTTAAAACTGTACCGACCTCGTCCTAATAAACTTTTGGTTCGTTAATTAAACCTTCATGCTTCACAAAATGTTAAACGCTCAAGTTAAATTAAATTCACCATCGACGTTTCATATTTTGCTCAGGAATAATGTAATTAGCTTAAATTAGAAGAGATCTCAAGCATTTACGAATTAATTTACCAACTTCAAATAGAGTTGGCGATTTTGTTGTATTTGTTAAGTTTGGAAGTAATCACTTGGATGCTCCATTTATTTTCTGTTTTCATTCAGGATAAAGTGGTAAAGCCACATTTACATTTTATTCTTGTTTCTATCAATCGATGGTTTAGTGGTCACAAGCGCTAATGTTGGTCGATTCCCAGGTCGGGCAAAGTGTTATTGGGTTTTTCCATCTGGAATTTCTCAGTTGCAGCCCGGAGTCTGGATTTGTGCCCGGTTGATGGCAGTAGGCTCGCCCCCTGTTACATGGGACTTAAACATGGCAAAATGTGGTTGTACTATAGGTACACCTCTGCCTAACCCTCCGGAATACAGGCGTTATCTTATGTTATGTTCAGTAAACATTATTGTTCATATTATATTTGGTCATACTCGTAAGATAACAGACATCATAATTATGTCCGTACAGGTAGATTGAGGAGGCATGTCTCATATTTATTCGGATCCTACCCTAGCTGTAAATAGATTCCTGCCTCGTAAATAAAATAAAAGTTGCTTCATGAAACCGCAGCTTAACTAGGCTCATTTATTACAATATTTCAATGAATTCAACATAAAGTTAAAGTCTAGTGTTGCTCGCTCAATCAACTAAGTACTTACATAAACCTATAACACATTTTTTTTTTTATAATTTGTTTAATTTCAAGCAATTTAGTTTTATGAATATATAAGTATATTTGGACTATTTTGGCACAGGCGTCACCCAGATCAGAACAGAAACCCTCGGGTCACCCAGATCCTTCACAGATAAGTAAACAGACCAGGAGACCTAATCAGCTTCTGGAGGGAGGTGGACTGGTTGGAATAACCAACGACGGCCGCCATGGCCCACGCATAATGGTCCACATGAAGGACTAAGAGCCGAAACCAAACCCAGAACATAGAACATAGAAGTATATTTGGAATCGACTCATTACTAGCTTTGATTTGATACCAACATTGTAGATTTTTGTTTTAACCTTCCCCTCCCTTTTACCTATGTACATATGCAATATATAAATATTATACAGCCTATGTCACTCCCATAATTAAGACGAATCTAACGACACCTTAAATATTAAAATATATCAAGCCGTTTAGGCTATAGAGCGTGCCAAAGAAATAGACATACATACATACTTTCGAAAAACATTACCCTCCTGGAGCAGTCGGGTAAAAAGAACACGATAAGCAGGAAACCCAGTTTTCGCAAAACCCTAACAAGCTAGAGTTTATGTATTCGAGACTCAGGCTGGTGTGAATTATTTCACGTTCGACGTGCCTCTCGTAAAATCTACAACAATCATCAATAATTAAGATTTTAAAGAGACAATCAATCTGCCTAGCCTTTTCCCAATTATGTTGGGGTCGGCTTCCAGTCTAACCAGATGCAACTTAATACCAGTATTTTACATGGAGGGACTGCCTGTCTGAGCTCCACAACCCAGTTCCTAACTGAGTTATACGATACCCCTTGGTAAGACTGGTTGTCAGACTTTCGGGCTTCTGTCGACCCCTAACAACTGTCAAAGATCCACGAATGACAGCCGGGACCAACGGCTTAACGTGCTTTCCGAGGTATGGAGGAGTCTCGGTATGTCGGTATGTTTATGTTGCCGGGGTTGGACTAAGGACCCACCCTGAGCTTGTAATCGACCCATGCGGCTGTTATTACTTAGCCACGAGCTCCTTTCCTAAGATTTTAAAGAGACATTCACTACAATTATTTGGGAATCACCACTGACGTAAGCTGGTTAAGAAAAGGTATTTATTAGATGCTGAATTTTTCTTTGCTCTTTATAAAAAAATGAAAATAATGATTTTTTTATTACCTTCAGTTGTACAAACACATAACTAAACACTATGCAGCGTTACAACTAAGGGAAATAGTGTTTTCGTTGAACTCTGGCACCCAGAGTAAGATTTAACTTGTGTTTAGGGTGCCAGCGTCCTCGCCTCTAATTCAGGGACCATTTTGGTTACCCATTGAAAGTTTTTTCGATAGGGTTTTTCTAAGCGGTAAATGAAAAACCCATACGATATGGGTAACCCTTTTGAATGGCTTAAATTAAATTTTGGTAACCCGTTGAAAGGGTTTTCGATTAAAACCCATACGGTGTGGGTAACCCTTTTGAACGGCTTAGTTTAAGCCATTCAAAATTACTTACACCGTATGGGTTTTTGATTAACTGCTTTGATAAACCCTATCGAAAACCTTTCCATTGAAAGGGTTTTTGATAGGGTTTTTCTAAAATGGTAACCAAAAAACTTACTATAGATGACTGTATATAGTAGCGATGCGTCGCCACGTGGCATGCGTCGCCCCGCCAGCAGTCGGTTTCACGTGCGGCTATTGAATGTTTCACATCAAAAAACTTACTACAGATGACTGTATATAGTAGCGATGCGTCGCTACGTGACATGCGTCGCCCCGCCAGCAGTCGGTTTTACGTGCGGCTGTTGAATTTTTCACATCAAAAAACTTACTACAGATGACTGCATATAGTAGCGATGCGTCGCCACGTGGCATGCGTCGCCCCGCCAGCAGTCGGTTTTACGTGCGGCTGTTGAATGTTTCACATCAAAAACTTTGTCTATTCTTGGTAGAACAGAGATAGAATTGGTCATGCTACGCGTGCTAGGCGGATATCGAAATTACATAATATTATGGTTTTTTCATGTCACTGTGTTTCAAGTAGGTATAGAACCCATTGAATGGGTTATCATGTAACCCTTTCACTGGGTTTCAAGTATAAAACCCATTGAATGGGTTATCATGTAACCCTTTCACCGAGTTTCTACTATAAAACCCATTCAATGGGTTATCATGTAACCCTTTCACCGGGTTTCTACTATAAAACCCATTCAATGGGTTATCATGTAACCCTTTCACTGGGTTTTTACTATAAAACCCATTCAATGGGCTACATCATGATAAGGGTTACCCTTTCGAAAGGCTTAACCCTTAACCGGGGTTGTACGGTCCCTGCTCTAATTTGAACAGTCAGTAGTTGTAGAACGAGCACAGTATAATTATTATTAAGATAACTACTTACTAGTAAATGCATTGGCCTACTAAAATACCTATGGGGGTATGTGTATGTATTGAGAGAGAGATAAATATGGTTACATATGCACAAGTTTTCACCATATTTATCTCTCTCTCAATACATACACATATCCCCACATAGGTACTTTAATAGGCCACATCATATTATAAACCCGTAAGGCGGAATATGGTAGGCACACCTAACGTGTATCCATCACTTTTGTATCGCCTTTAACGTCAGCACCTTTTACTGGTTCGTCGGACAATGGCGAACACAGATGGCTCCCAGCCAACCATGGAGTTTCAAGCACCACTGCATCTTAACACCGGGATTTGAAATATTGACTTTTAAACCTACCTATGCTACGAAAAAAGTGAATGTATGGGGAAAATAAAGTTGTTCACGCTGATATCTTGACATTTATCAAATATGTTGGGGGGGTATGGGAAGGGCCCGAATTGGGATTTGAGCCTATCATAATTTTGGAACAATAGATTTACAGAACTGTATTACTTAACAACATGCTACGAAGAGCGGTGGTGGCCTAGTGGTAACTACCGCGACTTACGAGTTGTAGGATCGTAGGTTCAATCCCAGACAGGCGCATTGCTTTGTGTAAACTATTTCATCCCCACTACTCTCAAAACGGTGAAGGTAAACCCTAGAACCAAAAATTTTAAAACATGTGACATCTACCAACCCGCACTGGGCCCGCGTGCTTTTGCTGTTGCGGATTACGGCTACGGCCCACTCCCTCACACCGAGAAGAGGCCTGTGTCTCAGCAGTGGGATATCATAGGCTGGATTATGTATGCTACCAAGTTAAATAGACTCATCCCCTATTACATTGGACTTAGAGCCTATACTACCTCAAATGGCATGATCCTCCGTTAAGTCGAAAATACTGCAGCATTAATTTTGAAATAAATATATGGTAAAGTTGAGGATTAATGTATGTATCTATGTTTGACGAAAACACGATTCCATAAAATTATCTCGATAGAAAAAAAATCCAAAGTTACCTTCAAACCGAACAATAAACCGCTAGTATTCAAAAAATACTTCAAAGTAGATAATGAAACTTTGTATATTAACTGAACTAACTATAAAGCAGATGTTATGTTATTTTTTTTAATTACCATTATTTTCACCGCAAAAAGTAATAAACTAAACTATCGGTGCCTTGGAGTCTTCTCCCTGCCGCCCTGTCTCGCTTGCTCGGATCTCAGCCCGGGTCTCATGAAACACAGTAAAGTAGTTCCTTTGTTCAAATCCGGAGATAGTAAAGAACCCAATAATTATAGGCCTGTGTCAATTCTGCCAGTTCTCAGTAAGGTGTTTGAAAAGTTGATGCTCAATCAAATGTTACGTCACTTTAATAAAAATTCCATCTTTCATGAACAGCAGTACGGTTTCGCTAAAGGGCGTTGTACCACTGTGTTACCCTAATAAAGAACATTTTTAACGCCTGGGAGGAAGCACAAGATGCCATTGGAATCTTTTGCGACCTCTCTAAAGCGTTCGATTGCGTGAACCACAGACACTTTTGCTGAAACTAGCGCACTATGGGATTAGGAATGCAGCTCTTGATTTACTAAGATCATACCTAAAAGATAGAAAGGATAAAGTTCAAATAAACGGCGTTAACTCATTAGGGTCTGAAATGGCAATGGGCGTTCCTCAAGGTTCGATATTGGATCCATTCCTCTTTTTAGTTTACATTAATGATTTACCCCAATTACTTCAAAATCAACCGAAGATGGTGTCATTTGCTGATGACACATCATTGATCTTTAAGGCCAGGTAGACCGAGCGAAGTAAGCATTTAAAACTACGCGAAGCGAGCCCTGCGGTTACGTCGCCGGCGTGAACTTACATGAACCCATAGCCGAGCAAAGTATCAAAGTTTAGGTAAGCGTGTCGTGTAGGTCAACTTATTTTGTTATATTTGTTTTAAAAAAAATAATCCATTATTGTTGTAATGTAGTGTACTTTGTACTTATTATAATTATGTCGTATCTCTCCTGTGTGTACATAAATAATAAAATAAATAAATATGTAAAAATTGTTTTATGGGCCGGGTGTCCCAAGCGCAATAGGTATTTACGCGCGGACGTCGCCGCCGCGCCGCGCCGCAAAGATCGAGTTCCGAGTGTCCGCGCGCCACAGTCTAAACTGAACAGTATTCCAACGGCATAAACAAATTAATAAATTTGATAATAAAAAACTTTTTACAAAAAAAAAACAACCGACTTCCAAAAAAAACACTACAAAGTGAAAAATAACTTTAATTTCGTCGGTGTCTTTGGATCTGTATTTTAGTTTTTTGCCACCGACTTCCGAAATTAAAGTTATTTTTCACTTTGTAGTGTTTTTTTTGGAAGTCGGTTGTTTTTTTTTTGTAAAAAGTTTTTAATTTTTGACTTTTTAGTGGGTCAGTTTGTAATTTATCTAATTTACAATAGCCTAATGTCAAATGCTCATCACCTTTTACAAAATATTGCTTTTCCCGATGCAGGGGCGTTAAATGTTGAGGAGTTCTCCTGGTAAGAACTAGGAGAACTGATGGTGACTTCACCATATTCATTTTGAAAAGCATAAATTGCTTCGCAACCATATTACAGTGCCTAATCGAATCACAACGGTGAAATACTTATTATTAAGAAGTTCCGGTGGCCATCTGTGGTCTTCATCATCAGTTCTACTTCACCGGATGGTGCTTTTCGAGTGCAAATGCACGAGTTACTATAAAAAATACTCAAATCGTTATAGGTATGCCTATAAAATTTGAGGATTTCCCTCGATTTCCATGGGATCCCCTCATCAGATTCTGATTTGGTGGCAACGGGGCCACCTCGGGAGCATACCCTTTCATACAAAAAAAGAATTTTCAAAATCCGTCCACAATTGACGGAGTAATCGGTGAACATACATAAAAAAAAAAAAAAAATACAGGCGAACATATAACCTCCTCCTTTTTGGAAGTCGGTTAAAAATAGCTTAAATCATTATATACTTACCGTAAGTGATTAATATTATTATGAAATAATAAAGTTATAGTTTCACTTTCAGCTTTCAAGCTTTGTATGAAGTTTGTGATGTAGCGCTACTTAAAAAAACTATATCAAAGTTGTCTCAAAAAAATAGGGCTAGTTAAAAATAATACAAATGGCGAAAAAAAAAGTGCCTGAACTAGGTTATCCTGTGTTTCAGGCGTAAAACACAGGATAACCTAGATCAGGCACATAACATTATAGAATTTTACGTAGATTTAAGCAACTTTGTATTTAGTATTTTACCTTTTTACCTGAATAAACTTTTATTTATTTATTTTATTATTTATGACACATCATTTTTTTTTTCGCCATTTGTATTATTTTTAACTAGCCATATTTTTTTGAGACAACTTTGATATAGTTTTTTTTTTTATATTGTCACAAAAATTATAGGTAATATTGATTACATTTTTCTTACTTCTATGAAACACATTATCCAACGTCCTAATATTATTATTTGCAGTTTCTTATAAACTTTATTTTGTAGTTGATTAAAATATTTTGAAGAAAATATGGGGATGTTTATAGGCGAAATAACTCTTCGATCTGTGAAAATCCTATACTCTGGTATAGGGTATATATATATATATAAGATATATATATATATATAAGATACGTGAGTCTTATCAAACGTATCGTCACACGGTTTTCTGAAAAAACCGGCCAATTCGTGTCGGATCACGCACAATGAAGAGTTCCGTATTTGGGATGAATTTATCCCTAAAACAAACTTAATGTAGTTCAAAAACTTGTTTTCCCATACATCGTTATACGTCACAGTCAATTTTCCAACTGAAAATGTAAGTTTGTAATCGCAAAAAAGTTTTTTTTTATGTGATAAAACAACAAATTAACAATTTTCGAACTTTTTCCTTTACTTGTGCTGTCAGACCTTGCTTCTTTCCAAATTTCATGATTCTAGGTCAACGGGAAGTACCCTATAGGTTTTGATTTACGTGCGAGATATTCGCAATTTTTTTTTTCGATGTGATAAAACTTCACATTTACAATTTTCGGACTTTTGCCTATACTCGTGCTATGGGACCTTGCTTCTTGCCAAATTTCACGATTCTAGGTCAACGGGAAGTACAATATAGGTTTTGATTTATTTGCGAGTATCGAAATATGTCGCAATAATGTCGCTTATATCGTCGTATTTTTTTATTGCGTTGACTTGGAAGCTTTATTTTTTTAGAGCCTCAAGGGACCATAGACTTACGTATTTGATATTAATTTCAACTTGATACCTCTACGCGTTCCTGGGAAAAAGGGTCTTGACAGACTGACAGACAGACAGACAGACGGACAACGAAGTGATCCTATAAGGGTTCCATTTTGTCCTTTTGAGGTACGGAACCCTAAAAAACCCTAAAGAACTTTACTTTATTAAAATGCTAAATTAACTAAATCTAAGATAGTATTGTGGCACTAAGTGCAATGGCTGAGTCACACCGGCAGTGCTATTCTGTAACCATCTCACCGTAAAAACTTAGGTGAAGTGAGCGTGGAGTGAACTGTCAGTGAGGGATTGACACTATTAACAAGTCACTTCAAGTTTACTTCACCTACGTTCACACGGTGAGATTTTTTCAGAATAGATCGGCTGGTAGTCGAGAGCCGGCCACCAGGCACAAAATTTCACCGCTTGCCGCGGCTCCATAATTTTTTATTATTCGCACGGAGTGAATTTTCAGTGCTCAAGACCGGTTTGGAGACAATAATAGGTACCCAATGGAATGTGAACCGTTGCAAGAATGAAATAGGTGTCAGTTTCGCCATTTTTAGGGTTCCGTACCTCAAAAGGAAAAAACGGAACCCTTATAGGATCACTTCGTTGTCCGTCTGTCTATCTGTCTGTTAGTCTGTCAAGACCATTTTTCTCAGGAACGCGTACAGGTATCAAGTTGAAATTAATATCAAATAAGTAAGTATATGGTCACTTGAAGCTCTAAAAAAATCAAGCTTCCAAGTCAACGCAATAAAAAATACGGCGATATAAGCGACATTATTGCGACATATTCGATACTCGCAAATAAATCAAAACCTATAGGGTACTTCCCGTTGACCTAGAATCATGAAATTTGACAAGAAGCAAGGTCTCACAGCACAAGTAAAGGAAAAAAGTCCGAAAATTGTAAATTGGTAGTTTTA
Source organism: Tiliacea citrago (assembly GCA_963921375.1). Lineage (NCBI taxonomy): Eukaryota > Metazoa > Arthropoda > Insecta > Lepidoptera > Noctuidae > Tiliacea > Tiliacea citrago. Next base: position 18,831,612 of record OY992781.1, read on the forward strand.
TCACATAAAAAAAAATTGCGAATATCTCGCACATAAATCAAAACTTGTAGGGTACTTCCCGTTGACCTAGAATCATGAAATTTGGGCAGAAGCAAGGTCTCACAGCACAAGTAAAGGAAAAAGTTCGAAAATTGTTAACTTGTAGTTTAATCACATAAAAAAAAATGCGATTACAAACTTAACTTTTCAGTTGGATAATTGAACGTGGCGTATATCGATGTATGGGAGAACATGTCTTTCAACTACAATGTTATGTTTGTTTTAGGGATAAATTCCCTTCATTGTGCGTAGTCCGACACGCACTTGGCCGGTTTTTATACTTTATACTGACTATTGTTCGGGGGTGATTTTCTGTCCGCTTGTAAAGTAGGTACTACTATTTATTCTGTTCTGAGGATTCCGATTATCAAGAAAACAAAGACAGTACTTACTGTTCTTGTGTGCTTTTTTCCGAATAAATAAGTTTATTTATTTCGATTAATTTTTGAAATGAAACAATAAAATTGGGGATATTAAAACAATTTAATCAGAGCAGGACATATTAACTACTTAAAACAATAAAGGTAGGTAAGTAAAAGAAAAGCAGTAGGCTTTTACCTCTCTTTGAACCTACGATGTTATATTTAGACTGTGGCACAGTTTTACAGTCCATACAGTTGTGAAACGAATGTACTTGCCTAGAGCAACGGCAGGGATCTCGCGTGCTCGAAAGTCAAAATTTGCGTAGACAGCTAAGTACCTAAGCGTAAGTACACGGGTGGAAAATAATAATTATTGTAATACTGTGACTGTGGTCAATAGGGATAAGGGTTAAAATCATTTAAAATGACCATTTTGATTGCAAAATTTGTCCACACCCGATATTTTATGATACAGTTATTTTTACTATGTAAAAACTACCTATTAGTACTCTGATGTATATTATCTAACTATATAACACACACATCTTTATCTGTTGAGCATAATAAATTCTTTATATTGCTTTGTTCTCATCAAAGTCGGATAATCTCCATACAAAATAATTTGTCCTCTTCACGGGCTACGTTACAAAAATCATCTGAATAAATTTATTAGCTACAGTATTTACTTATTCATGAACTTTTTGCCAAATCGTTGTTGATGGCCCTTGATTACGGTTAAAAATATTTTTTATTAATTACTTAAAATATTTAAATTTTGGGTTCAAAATAATGTCCATTATTTTGATCATTTTTGTTATTCATTTTTGTAACGCCCAATTTGGTAATATATAGAATTTGTAAAATGGCAACACTCAAATTATAACGAGCCAATCACATGCCAGAATCTAATATGAGTCGGCCATTTTGTCCTCGAGTGAAAATAGTGAATGACGTGTGTTTTTTTGTCGGCGAGAAAAATTCCAATTATAAATTATCTGTTTTGTTTTGTTTCTAACAACGCAGGTAAGTGAACACTTATATTATTAAATTAAGCAATTAGGTACTTTATTGTTGACATTTATTGAAATGCTAGGTGGTTGTAACTCATTGCGATTTCTGTTTGGCTTAACGTATTTGAAATTACTTTCAAAGTACAGCAGTTTTTCATTTTTGTTATGATTTAATTACGTTACAAAAATGAAATAACAAAAGTGAAATAAAGACGCAATCACATTGCTGATAAAATGTTATTAATAGCGCGTGATTTTAATGTTGTATAAAATATGTGAGTGAATTTTCGGTGTGTTCAAAAAATGTTTTTAAGAGATTCTAATTTCCTTATAGATTCCTCATAATTAATTAATAAAACAAATGATAAAAAAGAAATAAACAGTGTTTTATTGCGAAACACCATATGATAAATCAATAAAATAAATAACAGTCAGATAATAATGTGTATTGTAACCGAGCCCTAATATTTCATTTTTGTTATTTTTTGTTACGCGTTTCATTTTTGTTACATTTCCATTTTTGTTTCATTTTTGTCACAATGGTCATTTTAAATGATTTTCACCCATAAATGAATACAAAATATAACTAACCATATTTCTTTCGCGATTTTTTTTGCCTTCAACCTTGATTTAGTCCTATATTAATAATTTTTGTTTGCTATTTTCACAAAACAATCACAAAAATATTGTCTGAAAAGTTATATACAAATATTTACTCAAAGAGAAATAAAATCTTAACTGTGGCTCTAACTCTAAAAGTTCTATAAAACAATAATTACTTAAAATTAATTTTATTTATTCTTTACGCAGCAGAAAAGATGCGCGCGCGCAAAAATTTGGCATAGGTCTTACCTCGGTAACGTCCCGCGGGACACTGGCAGACACTGGCAAGCGACGCGCGGATCGAAAACCACTTGAATAATCGATCAAAAAATGTATAAATGCAATAAAAAAAAACCATCAGGTAGAATCGATTCCTAAATTAATTACCTATATATTGATATAAATTATAGAAAAAAATGAGTAATAACACTCGTTTAAAATGGAATTTGGCTTGTAAAAAACCTGCAAATCGAGCTTAGTTCGGTATTTTTTTCTATTGAGAAAATTTTATTGTATCGTATATTGATCGGGTACAACCTATGGAGAAAGAATGTATCTGAAATATTTTTTTTTTCAGATTCTAAATGTAATAATTTGCCTATCAAAACAAGGTTCTTAAACATGCAAAAACGGGAACACCCGGCCTTAAAATAGATCGACGATCACAAAATCTTGACGACGCGAATAACTCTATTCTTCAGGTCCAAGATTGGTTTACGGTAAATAATTAGGTACTAAATTAAAAAAAAAACCAAATGTATTAGATTTAAATTACCTAATGTTAGAAGTAGCGAATGTGATATCATATTGAACGGAAAAAAACTGGAATTTATTAATCAAACGGTTTTCCTAGGAAAAGGACGAGAAACTGCAATGGGGACCACATATAACCTCTCTGGCGGGGCAGCTAAGCTCAGCCGCTTATGCTGTTAGAAAGATAAGACAGCTAACAGATATAGAAACCGCGCGTTTGGTTTATTTTAGTTACTTCCACAGCATTATGTCGTATGGCATTTTACTGTGGGTTCGGGCTGCTGACATTGAGTCCATCTTTATTTTGCAAAAGAGAGCTGTCAGAGCAATTTATAATCTCCGTCGCCGTGAATCGCTTAGGGAACTATTTAAAAAGATTAATATTATGACGGTACCTTGCCAATTCATTTATGAAAATATTATGTATGTAAGGAAAAATCTACATATTTTTAATAAGATAAGCGATAGACATAATTTTAATACTAGAAATAAAGATAAAATAGATCAACCATTTTTCAGATTATCTAAAGTACATACATCTTTTATGGGGTACTGTGTTAAATGTTACAAGAAAATACCTTGTGATATATTGAAATTAAACGAGAGAAAATTTAAAACACATATTAAAAGTACACTTTGTAAACAAGCATATTACAAGTTAAAGGATTATATCCAGGACAGGAATGCTTGGAAACATGCTGGTCCAGCTCCATAGGACAATCTAGAGTCTAGACAAAATCAAACTGGTTGCTATTTTTATGGTAAAATCTGTTATTTTTATGATATTGATTTTACATTCTGTGATAACCTATACTCACACACTGACTTATTTTTTTTTTTAGAAAAACATACTTTTACGATGTTTGTAAATATGTGAACACCATGTATCTATCTAATAATTAAGTTATTTTGCATTGCCTCGTTTTTAATTCGTTTTACCTATTATGGTATAGTAATTTTATTCTAGGTGCATCGTCTTCACATATAATCATATAATTAATGTAATCAAACAAAAATAGTTAATAAACATTTTTAAAAGAGTACCGGTGGAGTTTCTTGCCCATTCTTCTCCATACGAAACTACCTTTTGGAAGGGGCAACTAGAATCAATACTATTTTTTTGTAAATTTTGACGTTCAAAAGTGCCTCTTATGTGCCTATTTGAAATAAATGGTTTGACTTTAACTCGCGTGACCGCCAGCAGTAGTGTGCGAGCGAGATAAAGAGTGAGGTGGCGCTGAAGTATTATAGAGTCTAAACATAACTGGCGAAATGTGGGTGTTACTATAGGAGCACCTCTGCCTTCCCTTACCCTTCTAGGATTACAAGCGTGATATTTTAGTAATATTATGCTACGAGGCAGGTATTTCCCCCATAAGTTGATAAATACATCAATTACATGATAGCGCAACTAATTATGGTGAAGTTGCACATTCTACCCCGCATTACAAATCAATCATGGTTGACGACGTTGTCGCATGACATGACTAGCAGAAATTCTTTGGATGTCATCAAGGTAGGTCCTGCTATGACCAACCTTACAATTACCCTATTTGTCAACTCGTAATCTTTACTAAACTTCGGGTAAAACTAACTGATGGTAACTGTACCTACCTAAATCTAAAGCAGATGGTGAAGTGAAAAAAAAAAAACTTTTTTATGTTCTTCTCATGAATACTAACTTTTACTATGAAAAAAAATCTGCTGTTCCATACATTTATGTTCTCATAACTCGTCAAAATGTAGGGAACAGCTGATATTTTTCTCGCGATTTCATGTTTGGTCCCATAGTAAAAGTTGTTCATAATAATGAGTATAATGGCTCCTTAAGAGGTTTTGCGTATTTAACGTTACACGTTGTATAATGTCAAAAGATAATAAAATTTTATGATGTCAAAAAAAATGGAAATCATTTATTATTGTGTGTCATTAGTTCCGATATAATATAATGTAATATACAGACATTTTTCTAATAAAAAGGATTTTAATTTTGTTTTAATAAGTGGGTGTTATAAATCAGGATCTTTAGCTCAGAAGAATAAATAAAACAACAATAGGTTTATTAGATATTTGATAAGATATTTGACATATTTAAAACTTGCTGACATTTTATTTTAAACCTTTTTGACATTATATTTAAAACTGTTTACACCTCAGGTTTACACTATACTTGAATTTCACTTTCATAGTTCTTTGTATTTATATGTAAATTGCATGTGTAGGTATAATTATATTCAACACAATTTAAATTGTTTAATGAATAAATTAAATGAAATGAATTTTTCGTTTCAGACGCAATTTTTTATCCTTCTTTTCAATTTAGCAACAAAAAAATCACACTCAAGCACGGTAAAGCTAGAAAACGACACGGCAGACAAATGACCCAAGAAAAACAGACTGTGTACATACTTTTAAAATGAAAAAAGAGACTTCATTACACTGCCAGAATATTTTTCATGTTGTAGAAAAAAACAAACGGAACGAAACAAACGAGAGCATGGATACGTAAGTAGACAATGAGTAGTAACTAGTACTGGAATCATACTTACTAACGAAGTAACAGGTGTTTTCGCTGTGCTATTTATTACACAGGTAGGTAGGTGTCTACCAAACAAGTGTTATTCTTTTCTAGAATGGTCATGTGCTGTGCCAATAACATAATAATAATAGCCATACGATTCATCATAACTAATAACTAGCAACCATAAAAATATAACAATTAAAACCATGGCGTTACATAAAATCATACCTAGAACAAATATCTAATATCAGTTTTATGGCAGTTATAAAATATTTACCGTCTGTCGGACTTATGAAACATCGTATTTTCGGTTGATTGCCCACTGTCTTCCAGCCTTGGCGAAAAAGGTAGGTAAGCTTTTTAGATATTTAAAGAGCAATAACATTCCTCGGGCGTAGAGATGTGTAGCGATGTAGCCATAGTTACGTGGGCCATCATAATTTCGTACAGTACGACACAATTTAAAGGTTACCCTCGCACAGCACACGGTCATTAAGTCATAAGTCATTCATTCATTAGTTTAACATAGGTACAATAATGGTCAATCAACTCGGCCTATCGCAGTCCACTGCTGAACTTAGGCCTCTCACAGGCTATGCTACAACACCCTGTCCTCCGGCTTACGCATCCAGTCTGTCCCAGCCACCTTCAAGCCTACCTTCCTAGGTCGTCAGTCCATGTAGCTGGGGGGTGTCCTACACTACGCTTGCCGATACGCGGTCTCCACCCCATGACTCGTTTGCTCCACGGGCCATCGGTCCAATTCTTTTCCGTATAACTTAATTTCTGATTTTATGCTTCAAAGAAACTCCTAGCATAGCGCGCTCCTTGGCACTCTGTGCGTCCTTGAATTCATAGACCAGCCCAACAGTCAGTGTCTACGTTTCAGCACCGTATTACTTAACGGGCAGGACGCACCGGTTGGAAACCTTAGTTTTCAAACATTTCGGGATAGGTGACGAGAAGACTTGACAAAGCTTTCAAACGCCGCCCAACGCAACTGGATCCTTTCTCTCTCATCCTGTGGGCTTCTTTTTCAAAGTTGCTACCAAGCTGGATGACTCGCCCTAGCTAGACTATGGAGTATAGTCTAGCTTACAACTTCAAGAAGCGACCCTTCAATGCGGATTGGACTCGGTAAGACGTGTGAATTGTACATGACTTTCGTCTTGTCCAAATTCCTGCCGAGGCAAACCCGCCGAGAGGCTCCATCTAGGCTGTGCATCATCTGGTCTAACTATTCCAGCGTCTCTGCCATTATGACGATGTAATCGGCAAAGCGAAAGTGTTATATGTTTTCGCCGTTCATGTTGATACCCTGTCCAGTTCAACCAGCGTCTTGAAGGCGTCCTTCAACGCATTGGTGAACAGTTTCGGGGATATCACATCCCCCTGTCTCACGCTCTGAGTAGTTGGATATATGGGGCTGGTTTTCTGATCCTGGATATGGACAGTCATCTTCGCAACGTCATATAGACATCTGAACACTTCGGTATAGCGCCAGTCAATTAGACATCGTTGCAGAGAGGCAGAACTGTCCATATTTCGATGGAGTCGAAGGCTTTCTCGTAGTCCACAAATGCATACACAGCGGCTGGTTTTACTCCTCGGTCTTCTATACAATTTGCCGAACAGTATGGGTCAATTCTCCTGGCGAGACGGTTCATGATCACCCTCGAGAACAGCTTGTATACGTGGCTCAGAAGTTAGATGAGTCTATAGTTAATCAGCAAGATTTTTTTCACCTTTTTAGGGTTCCGTCCCTAAAGGGTAAAACGGGAACCCTATTACTAAGGCTCCACCGTCTGTCTGTCTGTCCGTCTGTCTGTCTGTCCGTCTGTCACTAGGCTATATCTCATGAACCGTGATAGTTAGACAGTTTAAATTTTCACAGATGATGTATTTCTGTTGCCGCTATAACAACAAATACAAAAAAAAACTGAATAAAATAAATATTTAAGGGGGCTCCCATACAACAAACGTGATTTTTTTGCTCGATATTGATAACGGCAACAGGTAGACGCTTGAAATATACACAGAATATTTAGTTATATATTCACTTTAAAAATAAAAAGTTAAATTAAAATAAAACATATATTTAAGGGGGGCTCCCATACAACAAACGTTATTTTTTTTTTGCCGTTTTTATAGATAATGGTACGGAACCCTTCGTGCGCGAGTCCGACTCGCACTTGGCCGGTTTTTTAAAGAATGCTACCGCACCTGTGCTCCACGCCCTAGGCGTTGTACCCTCTTGGATGACGTAGTTGAAGAGACTCGCTTGCTATCTTAGCACTAGAGACCCCACCCGCTTTAAGAAGCTCTGTCGTTATGCCGTCATCACCAGGTGCCTTGTTGTTCTTTAGGACTTGCGAATTATTAATTGCTCTTAACTCTGTCAATTCCTGCCTGAGTTCGTTTCAACTCAGTCGCACAAGTTGAAAAGTTATCGTGTTTGACGAATTCAGGCAATGAAACTTCGGAGCTTGTTTCGTACTGTACACACGTATTCACACTTATTGTTTTCTTCAGTATGCGCAGTTACGCGTTTATGCGAAACATTAGTATGGTGATATTCTCTTGAGTAATTCGCGAAAATTTGTTAGAAGGCGGTTTTTGGGAGGCTTTATTTTTTTCGTAAAAGACAATATTATTCTGTTTTCTAAATTGTGTGTGCTTTAACAAGAAAATGCTTTCTTATTTTTATTTAAATTATTTACTGTTTATCATTTTAATGTGCATATTTACTGCAGATCTCTTGAGGGTTGGCAGAATTAATGCTACGTTTTACCTACACAATCAATGTGTTTGTGTAAGCGTAAAAATTTGCACCTTCCGCTTTAGGACCTATGAAATATCTTACTCGTGTTTTTTACTCAGGAATTCTTTCATGATATCTTAATCATTGGAGCATGGCCTTTCTCATTTCCACGACGATCGAACCGAAAAGAAGCCGTCACAAAAAAAAATCAAAACTGAAAATCAGTATCAGTATCTTTCAATCAATGGTGATAGAATAATATGAATTATTAAAAAAAAAATGCAATAATAAATCTAAACTATTCAGGATATTATTCTTTAGGTACATTGCACACTGCAAAACGAGAACCTGAGTAATTTTGCAGCAAAATAATGGTTTTACTGGTCGCATACTTAATAAATAACCTTACCACATCAAACACAATCCAACAAAACTACTTGATATTTCAGTCAGCATAATTGTAGGTACTTTTGTACAACTAACACAAACTTCTGCCATGTTTTTGTTTTAGGAAAACATAACGTGCCAACAGCACTTCTCGTAGTAACACACAGGTCGAGGTAAATCTCAGCGTTGTTCTAAAATATTCAGGCGTGCCGTAAGTCCGTGACCCTACCAAACTGCGCTGTTTGCTTTCAGAACGATCTCATTCGAACTTGGCGGTTTTTCTAGATTTTCTGACCTTTTATTTATTTGTCCGTACAAGCTGCTGTAATATACCTATGAATAAATATACCTATGAATAAAAAATATACCTAAGAAAAAATTTAAAGAAGTTTATTTAAACATCATGCGAATTATCACGACTCTAGGCCTGTTCATCCCGATTTAACTTTTTTTTTTGGATTGCTTCTAATCTAATTTTGACTAGAAATTGTAGGTGACTTCGTCAAGCTTTTACCAAGTATTGCGAAATTTCAACAGCAAAATATAAATGTCAACTCAACTCAAAGCATTTATTTCAAATAAACCAATTACAGGCACTTTTGAATTGTCAATGGGTCGGTCAGTCAGAGAGATGAAGCTAGTTGCCCATTCCAAAGCGTAGTAGGTTCCTATGGAGAAGAACGGGCAAGAAACTCCACGGACACTAGTCACTCAATGTTTCTCCTTTACCGTTAACCTATGTTTATCTTACGACTACCTAATGAGTATTTATGTACACCATTATACCTACTAAGCTACCATTAAACGAAACATCTTAATATTACATTTCAAAGAGCAAGTACAACATTCCTGAGAAGGTTCTCTATTGTGTCACCTAACTTTTTTATCCATAATTTAAAGTGCCAGCTTTTTTGTCCTAATCATCATTTGTCCGAATGATAACTTACCCGAACTTAATATCACATAATATCACATGCCATAAAATTGAAATCCCTAAATTTAATATGTCCTAAATCCGTTTGTCATAAATATTACAATCAATAATATACAAAAAACATAAAACCGTTTTCAATAAAAGTTATAAGTCCTAAATTTAATTTTAGTAATAATTAATTATAATTTGAACTTCCTTTATAATGACGAGGCAATAAGCCTCGTCATTATAAATATTGCCGTGTGTTCTTTGGGCAATCTGATAATACACAAGTATTTTGCACGGGGTGCAATTCTAACCTCATCTAACCCAAATGATTCACCAAGAATAGAGGGAATCTGGCGCTCGGCGGCCACTAACGGCGGCACGCTCGCTTCGCTCGCTCGCCTTCGCGTTAATGGTCACTGTTCTAACCTTTTTTTTTTTTTCACGCTGAGAAATGCATTACGCATGCCCGCTCGTGGGGGACGAGTCGGGGTATGTGGGACTCCTGTCACTACAGTATACCCACTAAAACTCAGCGGTGTTCCCACATCGCCGTGTTGGGAGGGCCATGGGATAACGGCTCAGCCTTTTCTTCCACAACCCTCCCGGCGCATGCCCGCCTAGCTGGCGGGCCCCTCATGCCCCCCCGTTACTGGGGGGCTACGGGAATGGCCGGGAACACCTGGCCATTCCCGTCCAACACTGGTGGAGGCCTGTGCAATACAGGTAAGGGTGCCCCCGCACCCGTTGCCTGCTGGCCTCCACCTGGGAGGAGTCGGAGATGACGTTCAAACTGACGTCTTCTTCGACCCCTCCTCCGCCTTTGGAGCGGCGCCGCGGCAGGATCGTCCTCCCGCGTGCGCTCTGCCGCCTCCTTCTGGGACATGACGTGTTCGCAGAAGGAGGCGACTGCCGCCCAGGACCCCTCATCCCTCAGCATGGCGTTAACCAAGCCGGGGAGTGAGAGGTCCGATCCAATCACCGCGTTCAGACTGAGGCGCGGCTCGGACCACGACGGGCACACCTCGAGGGTGTGCTGCGCCGGGTCCTCCGTCGCGCCACAGTGGTGGCACGACGGCGTCTCCTCCCGTCCGATTCGATGCAGGTACGATCCGAAACAACCGTGTCCGGACAGCACCTGCACAAGACGGAACGAGAGGAACCCGTGCGACCGCTCGAGCCAGTCTCGCAGGACTGGCCCAATCGCGTCGAGGGTTCGGCGGCCGAAGGCTGCAGTGGCGAGTTCCCCCGTCCAATGGACGACGATGGCGTCTTTCGTCTCCCGCCGGACTGCAGCCCGCTCTTCCGGGGCTGGGCGTTCTCCATTCGCCCTCCGCCCCGCCGTCCATTCATACACTCTGGCGAGCACCCACACCTCGAGTTCCCAAGGAGGGGTGCTGGCCAGAGCGCATGCTGCCGCAAAGCCCACTGTGCGATGGGCCCGCACCACACGCTGTGCTATAGCCCGTTGGGGTGCCCGCAAGGCCGCGGCGTTCTCCCTCCTGTAGAGGGAGTCCTCCCAGATGGGAGCTCCGTAGAGGGCCATACTCCTCAAGATGCCGGCGTAGAGTTGCCAGCATCGCGCGCTAGGCCCCCCCAAGTTGGGAAGCAGCCACGAGAGGGCGCCCGCGGCCTTCAGCAGGCGCGACGACAGCCCGCTAAAATGCGGACCGAAGCGCCACCTGCTGTCGAGTACAAGCTTCACCTCAATTCTGGCGCCCTCCACAAATATGTGGGCGTCAGGTGGGGGGCGCTGCCGACGGCCGTGGAAGTACACGGCCTCGGTCTTGTGCAGCGCCACCGTTAAGCCTAGACGGTGGATCCTCCCTGCAACCAAGGATCCGCCCGCCGATGCCAAATTGGCCGCCTCCCTGAAACTCCCCCCCCGGGCGGTGAGGAGAGTGTCGTCCGCATAGCAGACAACACTCGTACCTCGGAGGAGAGTTCCCCGCAAGAGCCAATCGTAGCCGACGTTCCAAAGGAGAGGTCCCAAGACTGACCCCTGCGGAACGCCGGCCTCAACGGCGTAGCGCCGGACTTGGCCAGTCCTATCCACCAGGAGGATCGCCCGATCCTCCAGGTAGCTGGCCAGCAGACTGCGCATGTGTCGAGGCACTCCGTGGAATCGGAGCGCCTCTAGGATGGTGGAGTGGGGAACGGAGTTGAAGGCGTTGGCTATGTCGAATGACACAGCCAACAATCCGTCCCTCGCTTCCATCGCCTCCTTGACCTGGCCCTTAAGGCAGGCCAGCGCGTCCACCGTGGAACGCTCAGCCCGAAAACCGAACTGAGCGTCCGACAAGTCCGGCCCGATACTCCGCAGATGGCCCTTTAGGCGGGCAGCGACAATCCCCTCGAACATTTTGCCGACCTCATCGAGCAGAACGATGGGCCGGTATGCCGCCGGGGAGTCTGCTGGGCGGCCCTCCTTGCGAAGGAGGCACAACTGTCCCTCCTTCCACGGTTTCGGGAACCTTCCAGACGCAAGGCATGCGCTGAAGAGTTCCCGAAACCTCTCCTCCATTTGAGTGGCAGCGATCGCCATCACTCTCGCCGGAACACCGTCGGGGCCCGGAGCTGTCTTCTTGGCGCGGATATGGAGAATCGCCGCGCCAAGTTCCGACTCCGTGACAGGAGGGGCCTCCTCTTCTTCCTCAGCTGGCGGAGCTATCCGCTGCGGTGGGCCCATCACTGGTGGGGTGAAGTTGTCGTCCCTGCACGGGAATAGGGACTGAACGACCCCATCCAGAAAGGAGGGCTCCAGGGTCTCGGTGACCGGGGGACCAAAGGGACGCAATTTGTTGCGCGCCGCCTTGTATGGTCTCCCGTAGGGGTCGTTGTCGAGACCCTCCAGCAGCTCTGCTCTCGCCGAGTCTCTGGCGGCGGCGATGGCCCCACCGAGGACCATTTTTGCCTCCAAATATACCTCATAGAGGTGGTCCTCGTTGGCCCGGTCCCGTAGACGCCGCCGCCGACTCCGCGAGTAGGCCCTCCTTGCCGCCACACACGCTGCTCGAAGCCCCGCCAGCTCCACCGACCACCAGTACACGGCGCGATTGGGCAGTGGCCGGCGAGACCGAGGCATGCTGGAGTTGCATACCTCGGTCAGAGACTCCCTCAGGTGCCCCGCCACGGTGTCCACATCTAGGCCGGCGGAAGGCGGCGAAAGCCAGTCCTGGACGAACGCCGCCTCCGCCGCCGCCTCCCTGTCCAGGCGGGCGAGAGCCCACCGTGGAAACGGTGATCGCCCCGAGAGGGGCCGCGTCCCTCCGGGGCCACTGGTGGAGATGTCAAACCGCACGTAGCGGTGGTCTGACATAGTCTCCACGAGGTCCACCCGCCAGTTCAGCACGCGCGCGGCTAACGCAGAGGTGGCGAAAGTGACGTCCACTATTGAGCCACCCTGCCGCCGCACGCATGTCTGGACGCTTCCTCTGTTCAAGAGGGAGAGTCCAGAGGAGGCTGCCCACATCTCCACTGCCCGCCCACGTGCGTCGGTGGCCGGGTTGCCCCAGGTCACTGACTTGGCATTCAGGTCTCCCAGCACGGAGACCTGACGCGGCACCGCCCTACCGACCACGGCCGCCAAAACTCCGAGATAGTTCTCGAAGTCCTGAAGAGGGCGGTTTGGGGAGAAATAGACCCCCACAAGGGCCAAGTCTCCCCACGCGGCGGCCACGTATCCCGGTCCCCTCTCTAATAGCGAGACGGGAGGGGAGTCTGTGGAAGACCGCGCCGCTAGTGCCACCAAGCCGTCCTCGTCACCCAGCCAGCTGCCGGGGATCGAGTAGGGCTCGGCGACCACCGCCACGTTCACCAACCACTCGGCCATGACCTGCACTACCAGGTCCTGGGCCGCTCTGCAGTGGTTGGTGTTCGCCTGGAGGATGCGATAGTCGGAAACCATTATTCCGACATCGCACCAGTCTCCTCAGCTGCCACCGCTGGAGCTACAGCGGCGACGACGGCGGCGGCGGTAGCAACAGGGCGAACCTGCGCCGGCACCACGCCCTTCCTCGCGGGGGGCTTGCAGTTCCTGCCCGCCATCTTGTGAGCCGCGGAGCGGCCACTGGCAGCACACGCCGCGCAGTGTGGCGAAGCGGTGGAGCGGCAAGCGGCACTCCTGTGTCCCTCCTGCCCGCATTGGAAGCAGGCGCCTCCCCAGTCGAATTTGGAGGGACACGTGGCGCGGGTGTGGCCGAACGCGAAGCGCTTGAAACAGCGCACGGGATGTTCTTCGAGTGGCCGGACCACAGCCGAGCTGAAGCCCACAAGCAGCCGTCCCTTGGTCGCGGCAAGGACGGCCCCAGCCGCGGCGACTGAGCACTCGACGCGGATGATGCCCATGCCGCGGCGGCCGAGCCTGATGGCTCCACCTTTCACTGCGCCAGCGTCGCAGCCTCCAGCCGCCGCAACGGCCGCCACCACATCCTCCTTGGTGACCGAATCGTCCAGATCGGCCACCTCCAAGGCTGCGGTCTTAACAGGCCTGACGACCATTGCCGCATCCGCGATGACCTCTTGCAACTTTGTTGCGAAGAGGTCTGCGTTTGTGCCGCGCCGTTCCCCCGAGAACTCGAAAATTCGAGCCCCAGTTAGGGTTCGGCGGCACGTGATATTGCTGATCCCTAGCTGGGAGGGATCAGCGTTGGGACGAGCCCGTTTTAGGACGGACTCGTAAGTTTCGCCCCGCTCCGCGGCCTCCGGGGTGATGGTCAGAATGACGGCCGCGGTTTTGGGAGGAACCACCTTCCTCCCGCCGGCTGGAGCCCTTTTGGCTGCAGGAGTAGTCGCAGCGGGCTTGGGGGCAGACTTTTTCCCCTTTTTCTTCCCTTTCTTGACCACTTCCGTCCACGACTGGTTGGACGGGGTGGTGGAGGGAAGAAGGGCGTCTTCCTCCTGCGAGTTCTGGGAGGCTGCTGGAGTGGCAGACGACCCAGCTCGTCCGGCCTACAAAACAAGCTGGCCGCAGATTGTGCGCAGTCAGCTTCCAACGCAAAAGCGCCGCCGGCATGGCCCTGAGAAGGGCCTTTTGGTTGGCCATGAGAAGAGCCGTTGGGTTGGCCTTGAGAAAGGCCGTTGGGTTGGCCCTGAGAAGGGCCGTTGGGTTGGCCCTGAGAAGGGCCGTTGGGTTGGCCCTGAGAAGGGCCGTTGGGTTGGCCCTGAGAAGGGCCGTTGGGTTGGCCCTGAGAAGGGCCGTTGGGTTGGCCCTGAGAAGGGCCGTTTGAATCGCCCTGGGAGGAGCGATTCGTGATAAAACGACCAGACGCATCCCGCGTTGGCTTACCCATCATAATAAAATTAAAATTCTCAGTATTCGCAGACGACCGCATGAATATCGACACGGCGTTGCCCGGGGGAAACTACGTGGAAGTATGCGCTGTGACAAAAACAAGGAAACTGTTTTTATTAATATCTTTATTTGACAGATCATTTTATGGCATGTTTATAATTTCAGCGGCTGACACGAAGGCCTAATTACTAAAAGTTATTTCTTTTATTGGTTTAATTTAGTGAAAGAAATATTTGACGAACGACTAATTTCACTAAAATCATCGTTCGTACGATTTGACGCCATTACATAATTTTCCGTGGGGAAAGTCGAATGTCTACGCCGATAAACCAGAAACAATTGAGCACTTGGATGCCAACATTCGACGCTTTATTGCCGAAATACAGCATGATTTACTGCGAAGAGTGAGTGAAAATTTTACCACCAGATTACGCCATGTGCAGCGGTCATAAGCCCGAAATCATATTCAAACATTAATGCCATAAAATTATATCTCAAATAAAGCCAATTTCGTGAATATTAAAAACATTTTTCTATGTTTAAATATGATTTATTCTTCGTTCGTCCCGAAGTTTTGTCCCACATTCCAATAAATTCTAAGTTTGTCCCATAACACTATTGAAGTTGTGTTACGTCCCACATGTACTGTGTGTGTACTTTAAAGGTACAGTCAACAAAAAAAATGTAATTATTTGAAATTTTTCAAAACAATAATCTATATAAAAATTAATCCCTATTTCCCTTGGTCACGCCATAACTTGAGAATGACTTTACCGATTTCATTCATGTTTTTTTTTTAAGTTTTCCAATACTTTGTAAAAGATTCTTACGGAAAGAAAAATTAAGAAAATTGCGCAGAAAATTCAATTCAATTCAAAAAAAGCAAATAATAATTTATCTGTAGGTAGTAATAGCAGTAACCTAACATAAAGTAGGCTTGCATGAATTCAAGAGTGTTTGAATCATTAGTGCTATCCCACTAATTAGGATTTGGATGAAATAGTTCATAACCACGATACTTTTTATCCGTAGTACGTTGCATACAAGACGGTATTCTGTTCACGGCACGACACGCTGTGCACAATTTAGAGCAGTAGACCTAACAAAAAGTACTAGGCTTGCATGAATAATGTTATTATAAAATAATACGTGTAAATTTTCTCTCGCGGAAAAGACAGAGAGGAGCGGTTGTTTTAAATAGTTGATTGATGTTAAATATTCATTAATACGTATCCCTTTTTTACCGATTGTACAAAAAAGCAAGTTTGGCCTATACATAAAAATATGGGCCGTACAAAAAATATAAAATAGGACGAAGCGAGAATAAAATAATTAAAATTATATTTTGGGACGAACAAAGCATATTGTTTGGGACGAACCAGGATTTTTTATGTAGGACAAAACTTAGTGGGCCGAACGAAGATACATCAAAAAAACCGGCCAAGTGCATGTCGGACCACGCACAATGAAGGGTTCCGTAGTTAGGACGAATTAATCCCTAAAACAAACTTAACATTGTAGTTGAAAAACATGTTCTTCCATAGATCGATATACGCCACGGTCAATTAACGGTCAAAAAACTTTTTTTGCGATTACAAACTTAAATTTTCAGTTGGAACTGAAAATTTAAGTTTGTAATCGCAAAAAAAGTTTTTTTTATGTGATAAAACTACAAATTAACAATTTTCGGACTTTTTTCCTTTACTTGTGCTGTGAGACCTTGCTTCTGCCTAAATTTCATGATTCTAGGTCAACGGGAAGTACCCTATAGGTTTTAATTTATGTGCGAGATATTCGCATTTTTTTTATGTGACAAAACTACAAATTTACAATTTTCGGATAATAAATAATTTTAACTTGATACCTCTACGCGTTCCTGAGAAAAATGGTCTTGACAGACTGACAGACAGACGGAGAACGAAGTGATCCTATAAGGGTTCCGTTTTTTCCTTTTGAGGTACGGAACCCTAAAAACACCCTTTACTAAGTGTAAGTAGGTACTTATCGTTGTGACGATTACATCTTGGTCACGGATGTGATTGACAAGACGAGCCGCTCATTAATTAATTAATAAGTCATGTGCACAATACACCAGTTGCAGATATTGTTCACAATGATCGATGACCGAATTTAATATGGATGTCTTATCTGATATAATTATTATACATAGACATACCCACTGACAGACACAAAAGTGAAAACTATGAAATGAATTGTACCATAAATTCTCATTTTTTACGCTTCTTCAATGCCTAATCCAGAGGTTTGACACAGGTGCCCTAAATAGTGCAAGAGTTTAGTTAAGACCTGAATTCTATCACTAGGGAAGAACCGCGAGTACCTACTTTGAAGAAAGAAACTAAACATAGTAAACTAAGCACTAGTCATAAGAAAATTAGTAATTCCACCCAGTTTCAAATAACCTTTAAGCTGATTCCTACTTAGGTAGATACGAGCATATGTACCTATACCTCACGCACAAAAATTATGGGCGATTTTCTCGTGACATAGCGATTGCAACATTGAGAAAAGACCTATATTTCATAATAGTTTGAAAGACAGAAAAATATTTATTTGGGACACGCACAAGAAATACAAAATAGCATTTAAAACTAACAATATACACAAAAAAAAAACAATCAAGACTCGCCAATATAGGTTCGTAACACTTTGATTCTACGGCTACATTGTCGGTTTAACGCGACCTACACACTCCGCGCGCTCTCTGGTGTACAGCGAGATGCCAAGTGGTATGCGAGAGAGAACACGCGAAGTGTATTTCGCGTTAAAGCTACATTGTCTTTAGGAGAAAATCGCTTTTGAATCTCGCGTAATTGTAAGGTAAGTATTTTTCCTCGTGACTGCACCTATCAGTACCAATACTTTGATTTGACGCTCAATGTTCGAACAAAGCTCGTGGCTAAGTGATAACAGCCGCACGGGTCGATCCATCAGGTTAAGCTACGCTTGCCGGGGTTGGTCCGTGGATGGGTTACATACCGAGACTCCTCCGTGCCTCGGAAAACACGTTAAGCCGCTGGTCCCGGCTGTCATTCATGGATCTTTGACAGTCGTTACGGGTCGTCAGAAGCCCGAAAGTCTGACAACCAGTCTTACCAAGGGGTATTGTATTACTCAGTTCCTGTGCTGTGGAGGTCAGATAGGCAGTCGCTCCATGTAAAATACTGGTATACAGCTGCATCCGTCCATCTCATAACTAAGTTAAATTCGCAACTAATGTTAGATAAGAACTAGACATATTTAATCATTCCCAAAAATGCAACCATGGTGTTGTAGCTCTCCTCGACTTGGCATCTGACGGATGATTCAACTACCCTACAGAACGATAATAGCCCACTTTATAATGTCGACATCGCTATGTAGAAAATTAACTCTGACCCCTCTTTACAAATGATCTCTATTCTACACTATTTCGGACCAAGTCTGAATTTGAAATTAATTTGCACGGAATTCATGACATTTCTTGAAGTTAAGGCGGAAATTTCTTGAAAATGGTCAAAAAGGAGGTCTTTTAAAGCAGTGTATCTCTTAAACCGTAAATATTTTTTCCAAATCAAAAACAGTATGATATTTTCAAGTCTTTTGTGCATACGATGATGGAACTCAAAACATAATTTAATATATCAAAAAAATCTTCAAAGACAACTCTTAATTATTTTTAAAAGCAGTTTATCCCTTCGATAACAGTTATAATTATAATTAAAAGTATACCATAAAATTGCAAATGCCAAACTGCATCCGGTGATGGATTAATTTTTATCAAATCAAATCAAATCAAAAATTTTTTATTTCACATAAACCTACATGGGCACTTATGAAACGTCAGAAGCTAGGTGCACGGTTCCAATTGGTCGTTTCCTATGGAGAAGAGCCGGCAAGAAACTCCATGGTTACTCTTTTAAAAAAAAGTGGGCTTTAACAATGTTATAAGTTACAGTGTTAATAGGTATGGGAGGACAGTGTAGGCCCGTCAACAAGTACCAAGTACTTAACAAAATAAAAGTTAGTTTACAAAGCTACAGTCTATTAAGCCTACAACGTTCTCACATTCACAAATTAAAAAAGAATCTATATAAAATATTACTAAAGTAATAAAAATAAAAACCTACATATTTAAACCAAATGACAACATTGTCATTACAACTGTAAAAAAAAAATCTGAATAGATATTCTGTCCACAAGTCACTAATATATATTTTAAATTAAAATTTGTAGGTTATGTCAAAGTATGTAAAAAACAGAAATAAAAATCGTAATTTAGGAGCAGTTAATAGACGTTCACATAGTTATGCCGTTAATGAGGTACCAGGGAAGCCACATGTGCAGAAGGAATTATTGCCAAACTTCCTTGTCTTCAACGTAGTCCTTAATCTTATAGTATGCTTTTTTGATTAGGACACGTTTGATGTGGGTTTTGAACTTTCCATCGCTAAGTTCTATAACCGACTTTGGCAACTTGTTATAGAAGCGGATACTGTTTATAAGAAACGACTTGCTTGTTTTAGTTAATGTAAATTTGGGTATCACAATTTCATGTTTACTACGTGTATTTATATTATGGGAATCGCTTCTTATTTTGAAAAGTCCTAAGTTTTTGCGAACATATAAAATACTTTCTAAGATATAAAGGGAAGGCAGAGTTGGTACATCAATTTCTTTGAATTTGTTTCTAAGGGACTCACGAGGACCCATTCCATAGATCGCGCGGATTGCCCTCTTTTGTAAAATGAAAATAGAATCTACGTCAGCAGCCGATCCCCACAGCAGAATGCCATATGACATAATACTGTGGAAATAAGCAAAGTACACTAACCTAGCTGTTGCTATATCAGTTAACTGCCTTATTTTTCTTACTGCATATGCAGCTGAACTTAATCTACTTGAAAGAGCTCTAATGTGGGGACCCCATTGTAATTTTGAATCTAAAGTAATTCCTAGAAATACAGTATCAATAGTAATAGTAGTATCAATTCGTTAATATCTAATTTTATACGATTATATTTGCATTTTTACGCCATACGTTGTGTCATGACGCATCTCTTTCTTTTGTATGCAATCTGACAGTGACAGCGCTTTACCTGTTGTCAGCCTCTTAATACCTACTACTTACTTAGTTTCTGAAGTAGTTCGTTTATTTCAATTAATCTTTTTTTTTTTTTATTCGTTATTTTATGTTGCGGACCTACCTATATAAACAAAAGCGTATCCTTGTAGCGATAAGAATGGCCATTGTGTCACCCTATGTAAAATTTCAACATTATACCTACCTGTAATTTTTATGTTGAACTTAATAAAGAGTATTATATTCTATTCTATGCTATTCTATTCTGATTGTAACTCGTACTCGGACGTGTCAATTACAGTACAACCCAAATTGTACCCAGCGTGTAGGGAAATACAAATAACATCGGAATTTTTGGTAAGTAAGAGAACTTACCAGGGCCTCAAGTCTGGTATTACAATAGTGTCAGAATGGTCGATCATTTATTTCATAATTGTTGATTTTGACAAGTTCGGGAATCTACTATTATAATGGCGTCATTATGACTTTCCAATGGTCGGCCACTGACACTACATTGAAAGAAATTGCATATATTGGTACTCGTACATAATGACAAATAAATGACATTTCTACTAATGGGTTTTATAATAATGGCAATACGACAATGCCATTATAATAACACAATTATATTACGAGAACATTGACCGACCAATGATCGACCATTATGAATTTACCAGATTACGAACTTTTAGCAAAATGACAATGGCATGACAATGGGATCGTGTTGGAATGACTGAATTTATAAAAATAGCAGACTTGGGCCCCTGGACTTTCGCAAGAAGCTCTACCACATATGGTTCAAACAAAAAGGTTTTACATAGCATAACATTCACGCCTGTTTTCACCGGAGGTGACATTACACGGATACACATCGAGCTATAAATTTCCAGTTTATGCTGATCTCGCATTGTATAGAATTTCCGTACAATGAGAGGTCAGCGTACACAGGAAATTATAGCTTAATGTGTAGTCGAGTGTAGTATCAGTTATGTTTTAATAAGTAAATAACCGGGGGACTTCTTGGCGGGAAAGTGAAGCGTCATGTTAGCAGTTTTGTTTTATTTTCTAAAATTTGTGTTTAGCCGAATATTAATGTGTAATAGTGGTGGATTATTAACCATTAAGTGTTCGTGAACCTGCATTAATGTAGGCAAATGAAACAAAACAGTGCAACATCACTTTAAGTTCTCTCAAGAAGTCCGCGCGAGGTTTCAGTAAAGTGCCGCGTCTTTACTTAAACTCAAGGGGAGCGGGGCGGGATATCATCAATCATCTTTATCATGCATTGAGTGGAGTTCATTTCATAATTATTTAAATAACTTTGTACTTGTTACCTAATTTTACATGACACTGGCTAAATGCACAAACCGTGCGAAGCCAAAAGGAAAAGAAAAAAAAAAAAAAAAAACCGGGGGACTTCTTGGCGGGAAAGTGAAGCGTCATGTTAGCAGTTTTGTTTTATTTTCTAAAATTTGTGTTTAGCCGAATATTAATGTGTAATAGTGGTGGATTATTAACCATTAAGTGTTCGTGAACCTGCATTAATGTAGGCAAATGAAACAAAACAGTGCAACATCACTTTAAGTTCTCTCAAGAACTCCGCGCGAGGTTTCAGTAAAGTGCCGCGTCTTTACTTAAACTCAAGGGGAGCGGGGCGGGATATCATCAATCATCTTTATCATGCATTGAGTGGAGTTCATTTCATAATTATTATAACTTTGTACTTGTTACCTAATTTTACATGACACTGGCTAAATGCACAAACCGTGCGAAGCCAAAAAGAAAAAAAAAAAAAAAAAAGTAAATAACCGGACTTCTTCGGACGTCATGTTAGCAGTTTTGTTTTATTTTCTAAAATTTGTGTTTAGCCGAATATTAATGTGTAATAGTGGTGGTTCGTGAACCTGCATTAATGTAGGCAAATGAAACAAAACAGTGCAACATCACTTTAAGTTCTCTCAAGAAGTCCGCGCGAGGTTTCAGTAAAGTGCCGCGTCTTTACTTAAACTCAAGGGGAGTGGGGCGGGATATCATCAATCATCTTTATCATGCATTGAGTGGAGTTCATTTCATAATTATTTTTAAAAAACTTTGTACTTGCTACCTAATTTTACATGACACTGGCTAAATGCACAAACCGTGCGAAGCCAAAAGGAAAAAAAAAAAAAAAAAGTAAAGAACCTTAGAGCAGCTTAAAATTTCTTAAAAAACACATATGTTTACACACAACGCATAGACAGCCGTCACGTGTGACATCGACATTGCAGTTTGTATCTATTTAAAATCAAAATAATTATAAAACTTACCTAGGTACCAGGAACCAACTAAAGGAGTCGCTGAAAACCTGGCTGTCGATCGATTTAATTAAATACACATACGTAAACTCACCCTTTATTCCCATGGGGGTAGGCAGAAACTATAGAACGCCACCTGCTACGCTCCTTACATACTCCTCTTGCTTCGTTTACGACTTTACCAATTAGGTCACTATATTTTTTATTTTATTTTATGTTTATTTTCCTTTATTGGCCAACCAACAATAGTTTACACTGTAAATAGTTGAGGTAATATCTAATATCGGGTGTAAAAAGACCCTTTCCGGAGCTGAAAGCTACATATTCTACCCATTATTTGGATTGTTTCTTCCACTAGACCATACCTGGGAATCCATTGGTTCTGGAGATATTGAAGGCCAAAGTAGCATATTTTTTTTTTACTTTTTTTCGAAAACGAATTCCAAGTGTTATTGTAAAACTTTTTTCCAAGCAAACATTACCTGAATTTTCGATTTTTCTTAAATTAATTTCGTTCATAGCCGCGAGTATGCGACAAGTACCTACGCGTACCGCGTAGAACGAAGGGGCGGGGCTTAACTAACACAGCAGCACTGAGTCCGAATGCCTGGGTTCGCGTTACATTGCGCGCAATAAATTTGCAATTTTTTAATCCCTAAAAATGACAATGGTTCCCAGTAATATTTTTTGCGCAAAGCTACTTAGTTAGATGTACAGTATGCGTACTTGACGGCTTTGTGATGTGCCTTTTTACACCCTGTATAATATAAGGTTAGTGGAACAATTTCTTTCCTCGAAGTTTAGGTAATTATACTTTACCAATTCCGATCTCTTATGGTACGTCATCATAATAGATTATGAATACAAACTTTGTGATTTCATACTCTGTATGCATTTAATTGAGACCCGTTTTTGCTGCTAACCGCAATTTAAACCAAACTTCGGGAGCTAAGTAATAAATTGATTTCTACCAACTATGTTATGGACCTATAACTTTGTGGTAGCAAATTGTTATTTGATATTTATTGAAATAAAAGTTTGCGAGCTGAAAATAGCTGGATTTAATTTCAAGTTCGGTTTTCGTAGTCTGGGGCCTGCCCGACTAAATAATTAACAGATTATTGTACAGGCCAGCACATCAAGCTACTACAATCTGTCAGCAGAAGGTTCAAGGTTGATTGGGAAAATTTTACAGTTTCTGGTAGCTTGACCTGCTGGCGTCTGTACCATAGACATGCGTTATTAAAACTATACAAATAAAAAACAACCGACTTCTAAAAAACACTACAAAGCGAAAAATAACTCTAATTTCGACAGTCGGTGGCAAAAAACTAAAATACAGATCCAAAGACACCAACTTCCACAGTTATTTTTTTTCAAATTTTTCTTTCCGTACGAACCCGGACTATAACGAACATTTTAAAACTAAACAAACTAAAAGTGAAACTATAAAAAGAGGTATTACACGTCTGGTTGGCTTTAACAGGTAGGAACATTTTATTTGTTCTGAACTGCTCCAAATTTTATAAAATACTAGCCTGCCAGCGGCTTCACCCGCGTGGCTTTTTCTAAAATGAAACTTACTCCATAAAAGTAACGTCAGCTATCTGCCAGTAAAAGTTCCGTCAAAATCGGTCCAGCCGTTTCGGAAATAGCCGGAAAAAGCAGACAGACAGACAAAATTAAAAAAGTTTATTTTTGTTCTGCATTTAGTAAAAAGCTGTTACCTATTGTGATATTACAAACAGACACCACAATTTTATTTATTTGAATAAATACCTAATACCTACGTAGGTAACCCTACCTATTACCCTATCACGAGCCTTTATTATAATCATAAAACAAAATAAGTAGGTATGAACATATTGTGATCTTGTCTGAGGGTGGAATACCTAACAAACAAGAAACAATATTAAAGAAATCATCGCCAAAAGATGTAGGTAGGTACGGTCAGCGACATAAATCGGTAAAGTAGCAGTCCAAATTTTCAGAAGAGATTTTGAATGAAAACAACTTTAACTCGTATCCGTGTTTCTAACCAATTATTGAAGAGTAGAAAGAACACTTCAAAGACATAGCATTATGACAATATACTTATTCAAAATAATAATAATAGGTTCTCCAATATTCAATAAGTACAGACGCCAGCACATCAAGCTACTACAATCAGATTTTTTTCTTTAATAGATTTTCAACTTTATCCCTACAGTATAAGGTTCAAGGTTGATTGGGAAAATTTGACAGTTTCGGGTAGCTTGACCTGCTGGCGTCTGTACCTAATAAAACCCCGACTCCAGACGGTTCGAACCCTGACAGGCGGTGTACTTTGTGTAAGTTATGTAGTCACCACTGCAACAAAACGGTGAAGGAAAACATCGTAAGGAAACCATCATGTCCTAGAACCAAAAACTTCGAAGACATGTGACATCTACCAACGCGGACTGGGCCCGCGTGGTGGATTACGGCCCACTTCCTCTCCCAGAGAGGAGGCCTGTGTCCCAGCAGAGGGAACAATGTAGGCTGATTATGCTACCTAATAAAAAATCCGATTTGATAATCGTCTTATGTATGTCGTTGACTGTACCTACCTAAAGAAAATTATTGTTGAAGGTACAAAATGAGTTATTGCGGTGTTGGTTTACGTTGGGTTCGTACTCTTCCACTTGACTATCATATTGCTATCCTCCAGAGGTAACTGCCTAGAGATATCTAGGAACCTCGTTTTGTTCTTCTTAAAATATGGCTAATACTCAGCCGTTCCTAGGCGTGTACTTTGCATTAGGTAGGTAATCAGCTTGTAATGGAAGGCTTACCTAACCTACGTGCTAGCTATTAAACTAACTAAATAGACTACCATTTGATTCTTGAAAATGTAGCTCAGAAGTCTTCAATTAGAGGATAAGCCACCCCGCCCCTATGAAGTGCTTGAAAGAAAATAAAAGAAAACGCTACCACCAGTGTGCGGTTGACTGTACCTGAGTAGATACTACCATTTTTCATTTTAATTACCTACATAATTTTTAGGGTTCCGTACCTCAAAAGAAAAAAACAGAACCCTTATAGGATCACTCATGTGTTTGTCTGTCTGTCTGTCCGTCTGTCAAAGACAGTTTACTCCGAATCTACTGGGCTTTTTATTACCATCCATGAGTAGTTATTCAAAGCCGGGAATCTTTTTAGGGTAGGTACGGAACCTCATAAGGAAAAAATTAAACTCTTATAGGATCACTCGTATCTATCTATCTTTCTGGCTTTCTGCCTTTCCGTCTGTCACAGCCGGTTTGCTCCGAATCTACTGGACCGATAAAGTTGAAATTTGGTACACATAATGAATTTCTGTGACCCATTAGCTATATCTTTTTGTGTGAGTGATTTCCATCATTTCAGCCAAAAGACGTCCACTGCTGGACATAGGCCTCCCCCTAAGGGGGGGTGTTTGCCATAATTGCCACGCTTGGCAGGCGGGTTCACGATCGCAGTATGGTGTTAAAATGCATAGAGAACGCTGCTGCCCATTCTCTAGTAAGTCCCTTAGTCGCCTTTTGCGACAACCACGGGAAGAAATGGAGTGGTGCTACTCTTTACGTCCGGCATTACACGAAGCGGATTAAAATAAATACACACACACACATAACATCACGCCTGTAATCCCCGAAGGGTTAGGCAGAGGTGTACCTACCTCTAGTACACCCATATTTCGCCAGTTATGTTTAAGTCCCATGTAATAGGGGGCGAGCCCATTGCCATCAACCGGGCACAAATCCAGACTCCGGACTGCCACTGAGAAATTCTGAGTAAATAAATACTTTTAAGTTATTTAATAAAAATAGCTGAATATTAACCATTTCCCCCATAGCTCCAAAACTACAAAGCCTACAATTTTGAAAAAAAAATCAGAAAATAGTTCCTTTACTTAGAGATTACAGGAAATTTTATAAGAAGTCTATGGTTTAAAATAACATGGTAAATCTCTCATTATTGTGCGTACAATCTTACATTTGCAGTTGGAATGTATGAGGGAACGTATGTAGGTACGTATATCGTATGGGAGATCATGTTTTTCAACTACAATGATAAATTCATCCCAACTACAACAACCCTTCATCGTGTGTGGTCCGACACGCACTTGGCCGGTTTTTTTTACAAGCATTTCCGTATTGTTGTTTTTGCGATCTCTTACAAAACGAATGCATTGTTGTTGCTGAATGGATATAAAATAGGAAGTTGCTTACTTGTCTAAAACCTTGAGACTTCTTCCTCTTTCTATTTGATACTAATCTGCGGTTAGGTCCTATTTCAATTAGTAGCTATATTACCTATTTAACTTACATCCGGATCCGCATTTAAAGTTCCCGAAGAATACCTAGAGGTGGCAAAAGCCGACTTATGGATGATTTTAATAAGATCGGCAGAAGCCTCTGGTAACTATTATAGTTAGTTAAATTCCTATAAGTAGTACCCAGGTACATAGGTACAGCAATCGAATGGGCCTGGGAACTTGGGGGCCAATGCATAGCTGGGTTACAGTGTTTTTTTTTTTCAGTATTTACATTGCCTCACACTGGATTTCTCCAGCTTTGGTGATGGGTGCGTTCTTCAGAATCACAAATCTGTTGTAGGTAGTACCTAATCGGCAGAAAAAAACAAACAAATCTACAGCCTAAAAACCACCTTGCAGGTTATCCGTGCGATGCTGGTATTATGATTCAAATTAATTGACATAATATTTAGACTACGAAGTTATTATAAAAAAATGTCAAGGCTATTGGTAATTACTTCACTGATCAGGAAAATCTAGGAGGGAGGTGGTGAATTTGCAAGGGGAACTGGTTTTCTTGTCACAAGCCATAGATGGCGCCACGTGTAACAACAACAGTTTGGAATTCTTTAGTCACTGTTTTAATTAATGAAAAACCAGATTACGTGATTCCTACAATGTTTCCATAATAAGTTCAACTTTCTGTATAGATACCGTACAAAGCAATCTAACAAAAAAACTGTGATTTTTTAAACAGTCTACTATGTCATGACGCTACTGCAGTGACATCTACACTGATACGTAGAAACAATCCCAGCGCGAACGAAGGCGAACTTGTAATCAGTAATTACAAAAATAATAATCAGTCATTAGAGAATACAGATAAATAGAATTTAAAAGACTTATACTATTATTTTATCTATATTTTTTATAATTTAATTGTTTAATTTAATTATTAAAATCTAATTAGAACCACAAAGGCTATCTGGCTTTAGACGTGTACCTGCCTGCAGAACTAAACGAAACGTCGTGTAAATTAAAAAAAAGTAAGTGAACTAAAGTGACGGTCGACAGCTCATCGTTACGTTGTTTTCGATGATATTTTTATAGTTAAAAATCTTCAAAATTAGTGTAGTGATCTAATTAAACAAACCAAGATGTGGGATCCTACTCATGTTCAAGTAATTATTCAACGGGCTCGAGGACTTTTGATCAAAGGCAAAAACGGTACGAATAACTGTTATGTTACAATCGCTCTCGGTAAAGATAAATTCCAAACTTCCGTCAAACACAAAGCGACTCAGAATGTCGAATGGATAGAAGAATGTGAGTTACGAATACCTTCGCAGGGAAATACTGCTGAGATTGTTTTAAAAATTCACGATGAAGATTTACTAAAGGACCATTTACTAGGTCAAGTATCGATTCCGTTAAAAGACCTCGATGTTTACGAGCGGCCAAGAAGCCGTTGGTACACCCTGCAGGGAAAATCTGGTAAAGAAAATGATAAGCCAAGAGGCGAGCTAGAGGTGAAAGTAGCTTTCACTGTAAAAGAAGGAAGTTTGACTGATTTGAGTAAGAAAGATAAACATAGGTCATCTTTGTCTAGTATCGCCCAGAATGTCGGTGGCAGTCTTATGAGCATTGGTAGCATTGAAAAACGTAAAAGCCTTAAAAAGTTTGCTAAAAATCTTGGTTCTAAGATGAACTTAAATAAGAAAGATAAGAAAAGTGATTCATCGTCCCTGAGTGGTAGTATTGGGAACCTCAAGAGTTCAACACTTTCTACCCCTGATCATTCCACACCCAAACGTTTGTCAGGTGAAGCTGACCCTGGGGTCATTAGTGAAGATGATGATGAATTTGCCTTTGATGACTTATCCCATAAAAGCTCTGGTAGCTCACTTAATGTTCAAACTTTACCACGAGGACATAAATACACTCCCTCGCCTGTAAATGCTTCATTGGAAAATCTAGGAGGTGGTGAATTCTTGAGAAGATCTACAAGTAGTAACTTGGCAGTGCCAGAAAAACCAATCCCACAGAAACCTGTTCGCCTGAGCCTTGACACTTTTACTCCTCCACAGCTGCCAGCACAGGTCATTGACAAAAATGATGAGTGGTCACAGAAACTTTACTCAAAGCGGAAATCTAACAGTCAATTAGCTATTGATAGAGAAAAGTCTTCAAGTCTAGAAAGAAATAAGAAACTTGACAGTCCAAGTTCTTTAAAAGAGAGACCAAGCCCTAAGTTCTTCAAGAAATTTGGCAATAATAATAAACAAAAGAAATTGTTGGAAGAACGCATTATTGTTGGAGAAGAGAACATTGCAGAAGAAGATTCTATTAATCCAGCATTCAACAACATCCCTAAATCAATTGTGAAGGACTTTGATGGGAAGTCGCGAGAAGACTTGATGGTCATGGTTTATAATTTGCAAAAAGATGTTGAGTATCAGAAAAAGAAGAATAAAGACCTCGAAAACTATCTTGATGAACTGCTTCTAAGAGTAATGGAAACAACACCAAGAATTTTACAGAACCCATATTCTAGAAATAACAGCATGCATTTTAGAAACAAATAAATTTTATGCAATTGCCTAAAAATTCCAGTGCATTATCAACTGCATGATTGCATAAGATTAATGTGGCATGCCTCATTCTATTCAATGTTTGTGTAATACTGATATAATTATTTGAAGAAACTTTCTTTATTCATTATTTAGGTTGCTTTATTAATTATTTAGTATACATTAGAACAAACAAGATTTATAATTGGAATTATAGTTTTTCCATTAATGTATGAATTAGGTAATCACTTGTGTATGACAGTGACCAGTGACACCTGTATCTAAATTAGTAGAGAGAAATCATAGACAAGAGAATTCATACACACTATGTATGAATTTTAAAGAAATAGTCCAAATGGTTAAAAACTTTCACTCTAAAGATGTAATCACATACAAAATTAGTGCCTTATGTATTTGTATAAGTCTGTGATAGGTATTATTCTTTGAATGATTTGGTTGTTCATATGAAAGTTTTGAATGACTTTTATCTTATCTGCAATTTCCAAATCTCAGGAAACAAGATGATCATCACAATGATAAATGGTATATGTAATAAACTTACTGCTGTTATTGTAGAAGGTCAGATTCTAATAATAAATGTTTAATAGTCTACAATTTTAATTGAGTAATCAAAGAATGTGTAACAATTAGCCACTGCCATGAAACTAATTCTCATTTTTATACAGAAATTGGACAATTCTAAAGTTTGTGCCAAAATTATTTATATTTAAAAAAACCCCTTTTTATAACATAAAGTAATAGTAACCTACATTGTAGTATTGTAATAAAAAGACATTATATTTAAACATCAAAAAATTTTAGATTGTGATATTGACTGTGTGTGATTGTTCATTTAAAATTAAGAAACGTTAATTGGAATTATGTGAATTGTTAATTTCTTCATAATGATTATCCAACGTGCTTTATTCCTATCTAAAAGAATAGATGTTAATGCTTATTGCTTCTCCACAAAAATGGCTGATCTGTCTTACAATCGTCATGACACATTAGGTGTGTATGATTCATAAGTAGGTATGTATAATAATAAGAATGACTAAGGCATTGAATGTCTTCATAGATAGCGCAAACAATTCCTAAGCCTTAACAAAAGTGACTCGAAACACAAGTACCTAAGGAATCCATCCAAATGTAATTCAATGAGGTTGATCATTATTTATTTGTTAGTGTTAAAATATTTTTCATTTATTTATAGTAGCATTAACATGCATATATCAAGTATTTTTTAGTGCAAATCATATTAACTTTTCATGTAATTTACGTTAATCATACTTATTTTGTAAGAAATGCCTTTGTGCAATAATTAAAAGTTAGTGGGTAGATTGTTTTTGTTGATTGATGTCTATACATTTTTATGTTTAGCTAACATTGGGAGTTTTACTTATAACATAAACATATATAGATATTATTGTAACAATTAAGTTAAATGTTTTGATTCATGGTGATCTGAGGATGTCTAACATAATTTAACAGTGTCATAGACTTATCTATGTGAAGTAGGTAGGTAAATAGAATAGAAGTTGATTTATTACATATTATTATTTTTCTTTATAATTATTATGTGATATTTGTTCAAAAAACAAAACGAACAAATTAACAGCAGATTGTATTTTAAATCTAAAAGAGAAGTAAAATTATTAAATAAAAAATAAGGCCTTGTATTACTGAATTTCTTGATAATCAATAACTAGATGGTTATTTATTTAATTATACTGAATAGATAATTTATTTTTATATTAGGTTGAACTACCTACTCTTAAGTTAATATTATTAAAAAGTTAAGAGGAAAGTATGTTTAAACCACCAGATAAAATGTCTACTTTTGTCCAGAAACAAATTTTTTCAATAAACTTTTTTTTCAAATCATGGCTTTTATTTAATTTAGAAGATATAATTTTAATACTCTGCCATTTTGTAGGTTATTTTTACCTGAGTTTCACAATAAAATACTTCCTGATAAGAAATGATTTTTAATTGTATAGTAGTAGTAAAAATCACTAAATTTTAACATTTCATTTATGACGTCGACTTTTGGCTGGTGCTGCTACAGGGGCTGCTGTTGCATAAGCCTTCTGTGACAACTTATTCATGTAGTAGATTGTTATTATGGAGAATATTAAACTGGAAATAAAAAAATAAAAATATAATCATTAGTTCTTTTCATAAGAACGGGCAAACAAAACACAGGCTACGGGCCAAATAAAATTATTAAGGATATGCCACTAAATACATTTTGTTTTCTGATTCAACCGTGGCCAGTCAGTCTTTCCTATTGCATCTTGGAATACAAAACAGTATTGATCACAGTTTCACCAAGTTTGTTTTTCTAATTTGTTGTTTCTCTGCCAATCATGACACACAGAACCATGTATCCATAATCAGCCTATAATGTTTCCACTGCTGGGACACAGGCCTCTTCTCTTTGAGAGGGAGTGGGCTGTAATCCACCACACGGGCCCAGTGCAGGTTGGTAGCTGTCACATGTCTTTGAATTTTTGGTTCTAGGATATGCCGGTTTCCTCACAATGTTTTCCTCCACCATTTTCGAGAGCAGTGGTAATTAAATTACGTACACAAAGCGTATACCAGTAGGTACCTAATAGCCAAAAAAATGTTATATGGGGAGAATTTTATGATTACAATGCTCAAAAGGTTACTTAAATGACATTTTTATCATAGCATTTCAGAATTCCCCATGTAGTTTGTCTAGAACACACTAAATATAGTTTACCATGTAGTGAAGCAGATCCTGTGCACCATGCCAGCAGCAATCAATGATATTGCCATAGATAGGACTATTTCTGGCAACTTCAACTGGAAGTTTTTGCCAAACATTGTCGCTTCTAAGTTACCAATAGCCTGTGATGTCATGTTAAGGATAAATCAATAAAATACATTTGTTACAAATATAGGTACATGTGTAAAAATTGTATGTAGTGCGAGAACTATTTCGCATAAAGCATAGATAGCCTATAGCCTCTCCTCACAACAACTATAGAAAGTGAATTAAATAATTTAGTCTCTCTGCTAGTCACTTGACAGTTTGGGTGTTGGTCTAGCATTTAAATCCAAATGTGTTTTACTCTCTACTAACTTTATTATTATTGATCTCAAGTCTAGGCGGGTGATATTAAGATAGTAAAACATCAGTTAATAGTTACTTAACCAATAGAATTTTGTAAAAAGGATACAGTAACGAAGAACAAGAACATCAATGAACCAAGGTAACCCCCAAATATAATTGTAACTGGCGATCTTATCAGCACCGGTTTGTACATCTGCATTCCCGAAAATATTAGCAGGGTCAAAATTGATGATAACACGAAAGACGTGGCACTGTTTACCGCTGAAATAATGAAAAATTAATTAAAATGTGTTTACATGTTATTTCTACGAAAGTATTTTATTTATTCAACAGTAATACTCAACCCATTGTAAAGTAATTCTATTTTTTATTAAGTTGATGAGGCAAATGAGGAAATAAAAACGCCGCATTAAACACAACTTCTGACAGTTAGCCCAAAATCCCAAGCAAAGCAAGCCATAAACGAAATGACAGAATAAAGTTTTTTCAGTTGCTTTGAATACGAATCTTTTGAGTAATTTAATAAGAAAATATTATATTATTCATGTATTAAACACATTACATCTTAAACAAAGTTATTAATAGGTATATTATAATTATGAATACTCGAATCAAATTATTACATAGTTTAGCAGCAAAATAATCGCACAACACGTCAACGGTCAAACCGTGTCAGCCTGACAGAAGGCAGACAGGTGATAGCTTGCTTGAACAATGAGCAAAAGCCGTCAAAATCGGTCAAAATTATTATGATAAACAAATTCGAAAACATGACGTTCCATTCCATCTTCATGTTTCTGATAATGATTGATAACAAAAGTAGATGACGGTCTTAACTTTACCTAACTGAGAAATAATTAGTTAATTGTTACGTAAAAGTAGTTAAAATGACACACGTTACCAAAACAATTTACTCCAAATTAGTGAAAAGATTGATTCATCGTAGTCTTGTAAGTAAATCAATTCATTCGATATATACTCCTTGATGGTTTATCAATATTGTACTTAGAATTTACTTTTACGTTTTGCTAGAGGAAATAAATAAATACATACTTATTACAGTGCTGAATGTCCTATAGAATTCTTGTCTTAACCACCAATTAACATTTTTTTCAGAGTACAGTAGTACCCCAAATCAGGATCTATGAAGTGGGCCCTAGAGATGGCCTTCAAAATGAATCTAAATTTGTTCCCACAGACATTAAAATAGAACTCATAAATAAACTGGCCGCCGCTGGAATAAAAGACATTGAGTCTGCCAGGTATGTTTCTTTTAATTTATAATTTTGCACTATCAACTTATAAAATAATATTATAAAACCAGCATTAGTACTGCTAAACATGGGTATTTTTTTGTTAAACTTGGGTTCTGGTTGAGGATAAAAAAATACTTATTCACCGAGAACAGTGATTAAGTTTGATTTTAACTGCTATTTTTTTATTGCTAGAATCAATGGTGTTAAATTAATATTTGACCCAATTCCCCATACAGGTCCTCTACCATAAGCACAGAAAACTAAGCTCTAAGCAATTGCCCCATCAAAATTTTGTTAGTATTCAAAAATACATACTTAGTGTAAACTTCTTTCTATAGCACAAAACAGTTTTATTTTCACCATTCAGTTACTGCTGATCTCTACCTACGGCTTGTTGCATGTTACCAAGATTTGTCCTTTGCTGTTTGGATAGATTGATAAATTAATATTATGTGTTGCTTACATTTTTCATCATTTATGTAGAGTCGCCAACACAGGTAATACCACACTGTCAAATTTCATTCAATGGGTCGTCTTAAGGGTGGAGTTTTTATACCTTAAAATGTTGATGGTTAAGTTCAAAATAGAATGAGAAAATTTGACAGTTTGTGGTAATTTGATGTGCTGGCGATTGTACCTAAACATAATACCATTTGATTTCTCTGGTTATTCTGTGGAACATATTTCCCAGTCCTAATCAACTTGTGAAATCAATATAACACTGATTGGTTTTAAGCTTCAGTCTTGCTTGTGTAACTGTTAATTAGCATATATGTCCATTCCCCAGTCATAAAAAAATTGTTAAATATTCCTCTATTGTTTGCTTCACATTTGCTATTGTAATAATAGGTACAGAAAATAATTAGGTATGCATCGAAATTATGTTACAACATGATTAAAAAAACTCAGTCATTTGCAATTTTTAAGTATAGGTCTGGAATCTTATGTCTAAAGATGTAGAGCTAAAAGCAACTAAGAAGCTTCAGTTGTATGGGCTGTACCCAAAAGAGATCATCAATAATCCTAGTTGGTTTGAAGATAGCAATGTGTCATCACCGTCATCATTCCGCCGAAAGTCGTCCACTGCTAGACATACATAGGCCTCCCCCAAGCACCCAACCCTGTAGCAATTTGTCATTGATTGCAGGTTAGTTGGGGTATTGCCACTTGTAGATCAGACACCAAATCATGGTGACTAAACTATAATATTTCAAAAATAGAAAATACGACAAAAATCCGTAGGTAATTGTAGTCAAAGACGTCAGCCACCTTTTAATTGTAAAAAACCGAAGTTATAGGTACGTAATTTTCCATTGTAGAGTGGATCTACTTTTAAATAGGGTCATCAGCCGAACCTTTCCCCCGCCAAGTATCTAAAACATTGTTGTTGGCCTGTTTTGTAAATGCCGGCGAATTATAGGCTCTTGGCTTTGTCTCCAAGATCGGCAACGCAAGCTCTGTTTACCAAATGGTCCAAGTAGGTACTCGTAAAATAAAGTTGGAAGTCTACTGACCAACCCTTGCTTTTGACCTACTTCTCTAGTATCGTGTTATCAACTTGTGTATTGCCTCTGGTGTTGAGAACTTTCCACTATAGCAATCATTAAACACTGATGAATACTTGTTTTGATTTCATTTTTAATTTCCTAGCTAAAACCATATTATGTCTTAGTCAATCTTATTTACTACGGGAGGGGGCGGGGGGTAGGAGCGGTCCGCCCGGTCCACGGCCTTTTTTTTCTTTTTTTTTTTTTGAGTGGGAAATTATCAAATAACTTGTCCCGCTCTGAGTGGAGCGGGAGGGAGTGTCAGACTTTTACTGACTAAAACCCACCCGTGTTCCCTCAGATGACTGTGTGCCAGGGCCCGGTCCCCGGCCCTGGGGCAGGCCTTTCTGCATACTTATGTAGACACAGTTACTACTATTTCTGTATGAATAGTCAAAAGAAAACCGAACCTACACAAGCTAGGTAATAGTCGCGGTGCGGCGAAAAAAAAATTACAAGTTGTTTTAAAAGTTTACAAAGTTTAGTTTATTCGTATTTATTCTCAAATCTCGAGAAGTACTTTTAATCAAATCCCAAACAAGTCTAAAATAAATGTTCAGTGATAGAGGCAGTTTGTAGTTAGAGGCCCCCCTACGTATACGTAGGTACGGGGGGTGGAGGCCGGGGAAGCGTCACTGATTTTTTTCAAGATTCTCGAAAATTGTAGCAGCCCGCCTCGGAAAGGTAAGGTTTTCTTTTGACCATACATAAAGAAATAGGAGATACTTTGTCGTTGTTCACATGCAGAAAGTATTGAGTATGAGAAGAATATACTTAAATGATAATTATTTGCGTGATTGATACACATTGATGCGCAAATTGATCGTCTACAAATACTTAAGAGCGTATACGCCGTACGGCATTTCATACAAAATTTCAAGCCCTTGTTTTTCGAAATTACTGAACGGATTTTAATGAAACTTCATACACATAAGCAGGATACAAAGGTCTAAAAAGTTAGTGTTGGACATTTTCGAAAAATAGTGATACAGCCAAATTAGACTGATTTTAAATTTTCCATAGAAACAGAGATTTCCAGTTATCTCTTCTTCAGTTATCAGTTACTTACCTTTCGGAAATGTTGTTAACTAACTTTTTAGACCTTTGTATCCTGCTTAAGTGTATGAAGGTTCATTAAAATCGGTTCGGTAATGTCGAAAAACAAGAGCTTGAAAGTTTGTATGAAATGCCGTACGGCGTAAACGCTCTTATACGATAATTATTTGCGTGATTAATACACATTGATGCGCAAATTGATCGTCTACAAAATGCAATTGAAGCGATTGACAATATTACTACAATTGCAATTGATGGTTTCTAAGACCCCTTGGCAACCTATAGGATTCTTCGCATACTCAAACCTTTCTGCAAGTCAACAACGACAAAGTATCTCCTATTTCTGGCCCTGGGTCCTATTTATGGTCAAAAGAAAAACTTACCTTTCCGAGGCGGGGTGCTACAATGTTCGAGCTAATAGCGGCTGGTTAAAAGTGGCGTGAATAGCATAATGAGAAGATGAAACAAAACATCACCCCTGATAAAATAATCCTGCCTCATGTTGTTTTGCCGACATTGATCATTACAACTCATCGGACTCTCTACCTACTATACTTAAGTAGGTATTTGGGGGTGACAAGATCATTTATAGGGTTAAAATGTTGCTTATGACTTCGTTGTAACAGTCCGGACCTAAGATTCAAATATGGCTAGAGTCTACATCAAACATAGGAACGGCACTGAAAAAAGATTGATGAGGAAGAACCGGCCTAAAATTAAGTTCTCAATACTGTTAACAGTTTCGTGAGTCCAAAATGGGTGAAACAAATGAGCGATGGAGCTGACGTCATGAAGAATGTACCGAGAGCCCCTGGAGTCAACTACCCAGTGCTTGTGCCTAATCTGAAGGGATATGAATTAGCTGTAAGATCTTATTTACGTAATATTTGTCTATCTTGCAGAGTATTGCTGAGAACTTTCATATTATTAGGTATATTTTATTAGTTCAATGCTATGTTTAGCAGACGCAAATACCTATAGGTAAAGTTTAGCAATGGCACGGAAGGTTTTTGGCTTTACCAGAGATCAACCCGATATAAATCTTGGTCGCCATCTCAAAAATATCTCAAGACCGAGTTCGGATAGAACGTCACATGACCTGAAGCTAAAACTTATGTCGGAAAATTGAGAAACTTTAGATCTATATTATTATAACAGAGAATCCTACTACATACCTATAGTACCTATTTGATTGTAGGTATCGGTGAAAAATATACCACTAAAAGAATCACTTGAATGTGTGTTTTTCATACATTTTTGTATTTCTCATACAGAAACAATGCAACGTGGAAGAAGTAGCGATATTCCCGGCTGGTTCCGAAAGCTTCTCTCAGAAGAATCTAAACTGTTCCGTAGAAGAAGGCTTGAAGAGATTCAAGGTGGTGGCTGATCAGGCTGTGAAGGACGGCCTCAGGGTGAGAGGCTATGTGTCCTGCGTCGTCGGCTGCCCTTACGAAGGACCTATACATCCGAAAGGCATCGCCAAGGTAATAAAAGATTCTTTGAATGTAACTATGGCAATAATAATGCACGGAGCAGACTATTGTTCCTTATTTACATGCAAGCGTTTGTTAGAAGATTTTACGTTACCTCGTGACCAAATACAGTGTTTGTTCTAATAAATCCTATATCCATAGCCAAACCGATGAAAAACCCAATGTTTTGCCTAATTTTGAAACACATGCAACAGGTGTTTTTCGACGATAACATAAAATGTGTTTAAAATTCCAAAGCCGAAACATTGTTCATAAAAATAAAAAAAATTGTTTCTGTAATGTAAACAATTTCTTACGTCATTCGTAAATTCCATACCAATATTACCAACTCGCACAGACGGTATTAACATTTATGACTATGTTAAAGCAATTACATCTTCCACCTTTAGCGAGGGTAAACAAACCATTTTGCAGTTCTGAGAATTATTTCGTTTTGTCACGCTGCTCATTCCAAAGAGGGTGAACAGTATCTATACACTGTTCACCCTCTGGTTAGAATTTCGTCTAAGGAATGCTACTATTAGCATTCCTTAGACGAAATTCTATAGCTCACTTACACGAAGCATATTAGCAGCTTAAGAGGGCCCTTCCCGGTCCGTCTATCGTTAACGGCGAGCATGGTCGAAAAGTTTGTTGTTTCGTTCAGCGCAAAGAGAAGAGAACTACTAATAAGCAAGTGAGAACGCGATAACATTGAACGAAAAATAGTGTGCGGAAATTTCATAAAACTTGTTCCAGGAAATACGTGTTTTTGCAATATTTTTACAAACTTGGAAATAAATGTTTATCATTTAGAATCTCCATTACATGTGCGAGGTTTCTATCACGATGATTTCTTTACTTTTAAATTTTTGAGTACAATATGAACAGCCAAAGTTTAGGTAAAATTTGTGCAAAAAGGCAGATTTTTGCAGGCTTATACTGAATTCGTTTCTCCAAATATTTATTTTTTGCTTGTATAGAAACCCAGATATAGTGCAGAAGATACCTATTAATTTCAAAAATTTCAAAGAAAGATGTGATACAGCGCCATAATCACGTACGAGCTTTTGTATGAAAAGTATGACGGGTAGGCCGCTCTTAGTTGTACTTGTAATAACAGAATGATCTGGACATTATGACAATAATATTGCATCCATATAAAATTATTGTTTGTGATACTTGTGATCAATAATTTACATGCACGAAATGTACCTATTTGAAATGACTAGTTCTAACAATGGTTATTGAAATAATTTTCCTGTGATAAATATAACGTGTAATGTAGTTAAAACCAGAACAAATTTGCATAGAACTTTAAACATAAATTGGTCAAGTAGTAACTATCGAACCTTTTTTTTAACAGATTTTTTGATCTAGGTCAGCGTAAATACCGATTTACTCTATTGTTGACATCTCCAAAAATAAAAAAAAGTATAAGTATTATTAATAATAACGTTCTTAACAGATAACAGAACAGCTGTTCGAGATGGGGTGCTATGAGGTCTCCCTGGGGGACACCATAGGCGTGGGTACCGCGGGATCTGTCCAGCGACTGATGAAAGAAGTACTAACAGTCGCCAAGCCTGAACAACTGGCTCTACACTTCCATGATACATACGGACAGGCTCTGTCTAATTTGCTGGCTGGATTAGAGGTAGTTATGTTATGATTTTATGACACAAAAGGCTGTGATAAACTGTTTCAATTTTTGTTGATAGATTGCCCCCTCGTTTGCTCCTTTGAATGGGGAGATATAAATGCAATAGATTGTGCCTTATTGTGGATACCATATTGTTTACTAGGCATTTTTTTACTGCTGGATGCGGCACTTGACCGGTCGATGTGGTGATCCTTGCGGGAGGCATGTGTTCAGCAGTGGACAACATTCGGCTGAATGATGATAAAATATTTGATTAGCCTTTCCATAGTGGCTTATTGTTTGTAGCTGGGCAATTTTGTGGGTAGAATTCGTCTAATGTAGTTCAATAGATTTCACTTTGATTATGACTGTGATTCGAGTAGGTATAAATGTTACAATAAATAGAAATGACCTAAGGTCAAACGTCAATATTAAAATAGACTCAATGAACGCAAGATGAAATTTTATCAGCGTACAAAAATTGTGTGACGAAACTAGGGCAAGTCGCTATGTGCCGCGGTCTACATATTGAGTAGGTACTGATTGCCCCACAGTTACAAACCGTCAGATGCCAAACATATTTCCTTATGCGATAAATTAATTTAGAAGCTTCTCGTTCCCACCTTCCTTTCTACGATAACACACATTTTGAGTATGTTACGTGCTGTTATTGTCTTTCTACATAAATATTATGAATGGTACATAATAATGTTCGTCGGTTATATATATAATAACACTTCTAGAATTTTACTTATCAAACCTCTTCAAGCTTGTTGATACGCTCACAAAGACAACGTAGCCACTGTCGCTGATAAAAATTATCAGTTCCTATCTAGAACAGCTGGATAAATTGTAAAAGTAATTAAAAATAATAATAATATAATGTTGACCAGTTTCCTAGCTACAGAGCAAACACCCGCATAACTAGTTACTTCATCAGACAAGCCTCATAACATAACTTGTTTTTGCAGTTCGATATAAAAACCGTGGACTCATCTATCTCGGGCCTGGGCGGGTGTCCGTACGCGCGCGGGGCGAGCGGCAACCTCGCCACAGAAGACCTGGTGTACTTCCTGTACGGCCTGGGACTCAACACACACATCGATCTTGTCAAACTCATCGAGGCGGGGCGATACATCTCCAACTATCTCGGCAAACCCACCGAATCGAAAGTTAACCATGCTATCGGGGATAGGTTCAAAAAACACAATGATATCGCAAAAATGGCCTCGTGCGATGTTTGACCATGAATAATTACAATCAGTGTAAATGTAAACAATCTGAAATTGAAAACAAAGACTCGACAGCTAATGTACATAATAAAATATATTTTCTTTGTTTGTATAAGTCTCGAGAAATGCAATTTATTAGCAATAAATAATATATTTTGAGATACTGTTTGTGTATATTTGCCTTCATCCAGGACATGCCGATGGTCATGGGCGTAGTCGTACATACCTACAGGTTTTATCAATTATCATGCGGAGTGGGTGCGGGTGCAGGCCGGCGGCGCAAGCGCGCGCACTCGAGCGGCCGCCGCGCAACGAGCTGCTCGCTTGTATTGAATTGACCTTATTTATCCGATTTGATCTTGAGCGAGAGGTCGATAAACCTTCGCACAGTGCCTGTGTGTGCCCTACGCGCAGTCGGAACCGAAAGCCGGTTTCGCTTTGTTTGTTTTTATGGAACGAGCGTGACTATGACCATGGTAGAAGTGAAGATAAACGACGACGTCAAAGTTGGCGGCAGCAATCCCTGCTTCATCATAGCGGAAGTTGGACAGAACCATCAAGGTGACATCGAAATAGCAAAAAAGTTAATAAAAGCCGCTAAGGTAAGCCACTTTTCAATACAATTGAAGCATAAAACACGTTTGTTCTCTTTGTTTACGTTGAAAAACAAAACAAAGAGAACCAACATTCTCTTCAAACTTGTATACCGAAGTATTCGATGGTGCTTTGCGACAGTACACAATAGATATTGAATACTAAACCTTGATTGATGCTATATAATGTCTATTGTGCTTTGTAGATAGCACATTTGGATGCATGTGCTGGCGTTAAGACACTCGGGTTCATCGTTTCGTAATCAGTATTTTTAATTACATAGCTTAGCATCCTACTTTCCAAGTCTACTTTTAACATTGGATTATATCATAAACATCGTGATATTGTAGAATTTTCCTGGTTATCTGTTTGTACAGATGATGTCATCAAAACAAGACGGCTTACTAAGATTTACACTATCACAGCGTCGTAATTAAGATCTCGAAATATGCATGGACGATACATAAGTATCTCGTGTTACATATAGACAGTTGCCACTTATTTCTTAATTGACATTACAGGATGCAGGTGCCAACTGTGTCAAGTTTCAAAAGACCTGTCTCAACGAGAAATTCACAAAGAAATACTTAGAGCGACCGTACGATAACCCCAATTCATGGGGCAAGACGTATGGTGACCATAAAAGACATCTGGAATTTTCTGAGAGTCAGTACAGGGAACTGTTCAAATATGCACATGAAGTAGGCATATTATGCACAGCCTCGGCTATGGACATGGTAAGTTATCTTTCTGTATACTTTAATTAGTCTTAATCATTGTTGGCGCAATACTGGACGAAGGTAATTAAGCCAATGAAATAGTTCATTGACCACTAACTACAATATTCAAGCAGTCAAACTACGAATGTCGTGGAAAAAATATGTTCCTGGAAGCTAGATTTAGATGCAATGTAAAATGTAACTTATATCTATATATATATATATATATATATATATATATATATATCACTTAGCAAATTTGCATGGAAGTTATACTAAATATTTGATGGGCGGTGGCAATATGTGGCCGAACGGAACACTTTCACGCTTCATGCTATTAAATCCATTATTAGAGGTAGAAAGACATTTCCACATCGCTCGTACGACGTGATTATTTGATTGGTTGCTAGCATTCTTGATTTGGCCAAGACATTATTTTTCGTCATTTATTAATTGCTATAAACATTGGAGTGTTCAAGTATAAAGGACACAAAAAGATAAATACGTATCTTAGGAATTTCTATCTTGATGCATAGGTCCCTAATGAAATGTAACGTGTTCTTACATAATTAAAGATATTTAGGACTATCAACAAATACTAAATACCTACTTACTACCTACCTACTATCTGTTGAGTTTGGGTAAAAAAAAACTAGTCAACACTTCCGAAATCACAAAACGCAACTGAAACCGAAATATTTAATCAACAGTTTTCATTACATTTCAGGTTTCCTTCGACTTCTTAGTCAACATGAAGGCGCCGTTCATCAAAATCGGCTCTGGAGACTCGAACAACCTGTTGTTCTTGAAATACGCTGCCTCCAAGAAGGTCCCACTCATCATCTCAACAGGGATGGTCGATAAGTCCGCAGTTAAAACTATTTATGACATAATATCGGCTACACATAAGAATTTCTGCCTGCTACACTGCATATCGGCGTACCCTGTTCCTTATGAAGACTGCAACTTGACCGTGATCCAAGATTATATGAACACTTTTGATATTCCTATTGGTTACTCTGGGCAGGAGGTTGGCACTGCAGTAGCGCTTGCTTCAGTTGCTTTGGGTGCTAAGGTATGTACTTTTAAATGTTATTTATCAACCTAGCCTTATAACAGTCCCGTAGGCAATGACTTCCAAACAGAATTCAGTAAAATAATTTTACGATCGCTATAATGTTCCGTGTGGTGCCGGACGTAAAGAATAGCTCCATCCTATTTCTTTCCGTGGGTGTCGTAAAAGGCGACTAAGGGACTTACTAGAGTCTAGTAAGTCACCCCTCCCCTTCGTTAGAGAATGAGCAGCAGTGTTCTCTATGCATTTTAACGCCATACTGCGATCCCCAACCCGCCTGCCAAGCGTGGCGATTATGGCAATTCCCCCTCCCCTTTTGGGGGAGGCCTATGTCCAGCAGTGGACGTCTTTCGGCTGAAATGATGAATGATGATATCACACACTAATTCGAAAAATATTTAAAAGTATGTTTTTCGTTCGTGTATTTGTGTATATTTGTAGTTCGTGTGCCGGTCCAGTTTACCTCACCTACACTTATATTGTATACATAGATAGCGTGTTTAGATAATAAAGTGCGGTTTATCGAAAATATGTCGAAAATATACACACTACTTGCGATAACGTTTATTATGATGTTGTCGATACCCAAAATAATTATTATTCTACCGTCGAATTTTATAGTACAGGACAGGAACAGTTCAGGTACAGGAACATATCCTGTCTGTCTATAAATAATTTTCCAGGCGGACAAAGACTTCCAGGGTGTTCTATTCTTGGCAGTTATTGTCCCGATTCTTAACAAAGCCAATTTCTTTGTCTACATGACCAGTGTCCGGTCAAACGCGAAGAGTAATGACGATTGTAGATAGATTTATTTAATCTGTTGATTGAAGTGCCTATTGTTGTGCCCATAGTTGTAACAAAAAAGTTTGTGCCATATTGCGTTGTTTATTAATTGTATCTTGCTACTTGAGTAGGCAAGGGCTAGATCATTAGATATTAAACAAAATACGTAATGAGCGATGGCCGTTTTGCGTGAATGTGACGCATATTTTCCCTCAACTTGTTCTTTCGTGTTTGTGTTTTTACTTCTTTGCGTTATGTTTACCGCAAATAAACATATTTTCTTTCTTTCTTTTCTTTCTAAATGCGATGATCTGGGCCCAACAGACGTGTCATAACCATTTTTATCATTAAATTTTACTAGCCTTCAGCAATATTCATCCACCTAAATAGCTGACTGTTTTTACCAGGGATGGATCTTCAGCTGATGTCAAATTCCAGTAGGCAATATATCCTGAAAAACCGGCAACGTGCGTGTCGAACCACGCACAATGAAGGGTTCCGTAGTTGGGATGAATTTATCCCAAAAACAAACTTAACATTGTAGTTGAAAATCATGTTCTCCCATACATCGATATACCTAC
Source organism: Tiliacea citrago (assembly GCA_963921375.1). Taxonomy (NCBI): domain Eukaryota; kingdom Metazoa; phylum Arthropoda; class Insecta; order Lepidoptera; family Noctuidae; genus Tiliacea; species Tiliacea citrago. Next base: position 18,875,531 of record OY992781.1, read on the forward strand.
GTCACGGTCAATTCTCCAACTGCAAATTTAAGGTGGTCGACTATTATCCTTAACTTGTAAAGCCTACTTAGCTGTGATAGCTTTCCTTTTAATTTTGTTATATAATAGCACTTTATAGCTTAATATTACGCAAACGGATCCCTGAATCGAAAAATGGTTTCCACAAACCCGCAATATTTTTGAACGGCCTATCCAATGATACCCCACACCATGGGATAGACGAGAAAAAAATAGCATCCCTACACGTACTAGGCCCTAAAAAAAAATATTTCAAGATTTTATTTTACCACTTTGTTGGCGTGATTAATATGTACACCCACCCATGCCAAATTACAGTTTTCTAGTACTAAGAATCTCTGAGCTAAGCTGGGGACAGACAGACAGATGGACATGGCGAAACTATAAAGTTTCCTTATTGACTACGGAACCCTAAAAAATAATCTAACTTATTCCTAGCTTAAACTAGACAGACTTTCTTAACTAGATGTCCATGAGTAGCAGGTACCTAGTAATCAATACATATACAGTTGCAGTGCACACTAATAATTCAATACCGAAAAAGTCCAGCTTATTCCTAACCACAAACTAAACGGCTTTTTTATCACCATCCATGAGTAAAATTATTCAAAGCCGGGAATCTTTTTTGGGTTCCGTACCTCAAAAGGAAAAAATGGAACCCTTATAGGATCACTCGTGTGTCTGTGTATGTCTATCTTCCTGGCTATCTCTGTCTGTCTTTCCGTCTGTCAAACCCGGTTTGCTCCGAATCTACTGGACCGAATAAGTTGAAATTTGGTACACATATGAATTTTTGTGACCCAAACACGAACGTGTAACGTAAATAAATACATTTTGAGTATGGGGTCACTTTTGGGCGGCAAATTAGAAAATTAAAAAAAGGTTTCGCAAACTGTACCGTGTGACATATCAAGTGAAAGGGCTTGTTGTAAGGACATCAGATATTTTTAATTTTATCATTTAAAAAAAATATTTAAAAATATTTACTTTTAGGCCATTAACACACGGCACCGCGCACCGCCGCGGTAGGCGGTGAAGCGGATCTCATGTCGCATTGGCCTCTTATAAATCCGCTGATGCCTAACACACGTATACCGCCCGACCGGGCGGTCGAGCGATGCTCTCACCCTCTCCGACCGCGGCGGTGCGCGGTGTCGTGTGTTAATCGCCTTAGTTATAAAAAAAAAACAGAAAAAAAAAAGTAGATGAAAATGGACCGTTCCCCCTTATCTTCGAAACAACCGCCTAAAATTTTGAAAAAAAAACAGAAATAGTTCTTTACTTCTAGATTACAGGAAAACCTATAAGAACTACGGTGATAAAATAACATGGTAAATCTCTCAATATTGTCCGTACAAACTTACATTTGCAGTTGGAATGTATGAGGGAACATGTTTTTCAACTAAAATGTTAAGCTTGTTCTTAGGATAAATTAATCCCCACTGCTGAACCCTTCATTGTGTTTTTTACTTCAACACCCCACTTCCCTTTCCAATATTTATAATGACCAGTCTGTGGAGAAACGGTACCGCCCAACACTTGAGGCATACCATACCCACGCTTTTTAGGGTTCCGTACCCAAAGGCTAAAACGGGAACCCTATTACTAAGGCTCCGCCCGCGCCGTCTGTCTGTCTGTCTGTCACCAGGCTGTATCTCATGAACCGTGATAGTTAGACAGTTGAAATTTTCACAGATGATGTATTTCTGTTGCTGCTATAACAACAAATACTAAAAAACAGAATAAAATAAATATTTAAGGGGGCTCCAATACAACAAACGTGATTTTTTTTGCTCGTTTTAGCTATATATTGATAACGGCAACAGGTAGACGCTTGAAATATTCACAGAATATTTAGATATATTATATTTATTATTATTAGATTATATTTATTTATTTTATATATTCACTTTAAAAATAAATAAGTAAATTAAAATAAAATAAATATTTAAGGGGGCTCCCATACAACAAACGTGATTTTTTTTGCCATTTTTATAGATAATGGTACGGAACCCTTCGTGCGCGAGTCCGACTTGCACTTGGCCGGTTTTTTTTTTAGATAATCATCATGAAGTGTGTGTGTTGTCTGCACCACAACGTAAACAACACAATGAATGTTGTTGAACTGTCATCATGAGACCCATAGCTACTGTGAGTGAAGTTGAGCGGTTAAAGTTATAGTTATTTGTGACGTCTTTTTAACTATTGTTAAATTGGTGCAACCCGTATTTCGCTTAACCGGAGATTTGACGGCTGACAAGGCATTGGTTATAACTCAGAGTGAGTTGCACCAAGTTACTTTACACAATAGTTAAAATGACGTCACAACTACACGTCACGACGTGACAACATAACTATAACTTTAACCGCTCAACTTCGGGCGGTTAACGGCTATAGTTACGGTTTGTGTCATTGTGTGGCCATCTGCGTCGTATTAAATTCAATTTCAATATTGTTCCATGCTTGGTCTTTTGTTTTGAGCTAGTCCCGACGCCGACGCGTCGATTTTTTGCACATCAAAATATTCTTGTATTTTTCTACAAGGATTTGTAATCTAGTAAGTTGAGAACAATGTCAATTATCTACTTAATAAACTAATCATAAAAACATCAGAATGTAGATTGTATAGTTTTACATAACCGCAAGTTCTATCATGTGATATTTTTAATTAGTGGATATTGTTTATCATGGGTATTTAAGTAATAATAAAATTAATTCGAACACGTCTGTGTGTAATAACTAATAACTAACGTATTTGTATTATGTAGACGGAACGAGGAACGCAAGAAACATATCTATACTTAAAAAAACCTGAAAGCTATAAGTACTCAATACAAAATTGAATTTATGGGGCAATTTTTTTTGGATATTCCTCCTGAAATCTCCATATTTTTAATTAACTTTATTTACTTAAAATATTTTACAGCAGAATAATTTATAATTGAAATACCACGCCTTTAATGATTAATCCCTCCGAAAAACATCCTGATCTATGAAAGCATGATGACAGGAAACTTGAAATGTTGCCATTGCCAAAAAATTACCCACGTACATTTTGGGGGAATAACACTTGTCACCCTTTTAACTTTAACTTTTACATTTAACATGACGGTGCAACTGCAGGTAGTTAGATTCTATGGTCATTGTAAAAGTTACGGTTAAAATTAACTTTGACGGAAACTATAACTTTGACCTTGGTGCAACCCACCCTAAGTGTACTACGCAAACTCCGCAGTCTAAATCAAATTTTCACGCAAACTCCGCCCCTTGCTTTCCGCCACTCCGTTATGTGCTAAACGCTAACACATCAGGGGCTTTACTCCCGAAAACGATTCGAGTTTGATTTTGTTTTCGATTCGAACTCGTTTCTGATCTAAACTCGATTTAAAACCTTACTCCCGAACCAAATCGAATCGTAAACCAAGATCGACATAGGTTCGAGTATTATCAGCGTCGTTATGCCTGTCATTGTCTATATCCTATCATTCATGGATTACGTCATTGTCAAGTGTATTATGTCTGTGGTTAGAATCTTTTATGTGGTTGAATTTATTTACTTCTCTATCACTTTCCCACGTAAAAAACGATACCCTAGTGCTTTATTTTAACTTAACAAATAAAACCCTATGAAAAAACATCAACCAATCTGCCTATTCTTTTCCCAACTATGTTGTGCTCGGCTTCTAGTCTAACCGGATGCAGCTGAATACCAGTATTTTACAAGGAGCGACTGCCTATTTGAGAGCAGTGGTGGCCCAGTGGTAACGACAGCGACTTACGAGTTGTAGGTCGTAGGTTCGAACCCTGACAGGGGCTTTACTTTGTATAAATTATTTCATCACCAATGCTCTCAAAACGGCGAAGGAAAACATCGTGAGGACACCGGTGGCATGTCCTAGAACCAAAAATTCGAAGACATGTCAAAACTACCAACTCGCACTGGACCCGCGTGGTGGATTACGTCCTACTCCCTATCACACAGAGGAGGCCTGTGCCCCAGCAGTGAGAACATTATAGGCTGATTATGTTGACTGCCTATCTGACCTCCACAACCCAGTAACTGGGTAATACGATACGACTGGTTGTCAGACTTTCGGGCTTCATGTATGGTGTTAAATCTTCTACCAACACATTAAACAACTCCTTCGAGAAACTATAACTTCTTCGAAATTCTTTCGAATCCATTTCTATAGCCCCGGGTATTATATCGATTCATATTTCTTTTCGCACGAAGATCCATACGATGTTTTCTCAAGAACATTGAAAAACAAAGTAAGGCGAGCCATAATAATAAAGATTTTGAAGAAATAAAACAGTAAAGAACACAAAAAAATCTCGCTCGATCTTCATAAAGTAGCTTCTTTGCTATCGAGTAATTTGACGTTTAGTTTTGATTCAACTACTCGATACATAACTGTCAGATGGCGTGTAGAGAACGAACTTTTCGATTCTAACGAATCTTTCGATCGAAATTAGTGTCGTTTTGAACCACCGCACGATCGTGCGCTAATGTCGGTTTCAAGAGTATGGATCGTCATTTATTTCGTATCTAATTCGATTGATTCAGTATTCGATGCTGTCGGGAGTAAGGCCCCAGTAATAAAGTTGAATATCGCGTGCGCTCTTTGATCATGTTCGAGCACGAAACTAAGTAGCGTAAGTCTCAATTCTTATTTCGTTTATAACTAAAGTAATGATAATTAACACTTTAGTTATAAATTGATCTAGAGAAAAAATATCTGGTGGGTGGATAATAAACTATATTTTCTTGCTGTGAATATTTATTTTATACATAAAAGCCAAACAATCTGTTTTTTATAATTATCCTTAAAAAAGACATGATTTTCGAATAAAAATGTATTGAGAGAAAGTATTACAATTCCGCAACTGTCTTCAACATGGAAAGAAAAAGATCCAATAAATCATATACTAAAGTTTCATTTTGCTTGTATGTGTGTCATAAAAATAGGGAGCCTCCTCTTAACACAAGCTATGTTTAGTGTTAATAACCGACTTCCAAAAAGGAGGAGGTTATATATGTTCGTCTGTATGTTAGTTTTTTTTTATGTATGTTCACCGATGTAGACTGATTTTGAAAATTATTTTTACTTACCTTACTCTCTTTTGCCAGGTGTTGGAGAAGCACATAACCCTAGAGAAGACGATGAAGGGAACCGACCACGTGTGCTCACTCACCCCGACAGAGTTCCAGCAGTTGGTGCGCGATGTACGTGTCATTGAGAACGCGCTCGGCACGCCCATTAAGAAAGTCGTCACTTCAGGTGTGTAGACTACCTTTATAAGATAGTTCAAGGCGGCTAAGTTACAAATACATTGCGGTTGGTTGATGTAACTAGTTGATATTTACACATAACATCAAGCCTGCAATCCCCGGAGGGGTAGGCAGAGGTGTACCTATAGTACATCCACATTTCCCAGTTATGTTTAAGTCCCATGTACGGGGCGAGCCTATTGCTGTTAATATTTATCGCATCAAAACACAATCGATGACCTCAGTGATCAATGATCGATCAATTCGGAGGACTACCCTCTATCTATGTCAAATATTATTTATTTATTTATATCACAATTATAACACCTTTACAGACTCATCCAAGGCGATATGTTATAAGCCACAATATCTACATAGATTTACAAAAAATTGACTGAGAAGAAAATGAGGTTTAGCACGAGAACCGTAGAGAAGTGTTTTGTGGACGGAAGAGTAGACAAAAATGACGTTTCCGTGTAGACAGTAGAACATTTTCGATTGACAAGCAATTTCTATTCTACAGTAGTGTAGAAATAGAAAACGTCATGCTAAGGCTGCTGTTAGCAAAATTACAAATAATTAATAATGTTGGTGTCCAAGCGAAAAGGGTCCACTTCTCGGCATTTCATCATCATCGTTTTAGCCGAAAGACGTCCACTGTTGTGACCCCCAACATTGGGGGGGGGGGGTTGCCATAATCGCCACGCTTGGCAGGCGGGTTGGCGATCGCAGTATCGGCATTTAGTTTCCGAGATATACTTACGCAGTTTTGTAAAGTTGGGTAAAAAAAATTAATTTCGCGATTTTAATTGATTATTAATTAATGGTTAATTATCTACAAGTTCATATAATGAATGTATATGATGTTTCTAAGTACCACAAATTTTAAGAGAAAAGTTTAGTCAAAAGGTAGACCAGCGGTCGGTGTCACGTGTGAGAATGCTTTTTCTCAAATCAAGCTTTTTCAGTTTCAACTTCGAATATCTGATTAAAAAAAAAAAACCGGCCAAGTGCGTATCGGACCACGCACAATGAAGGGTTCCGTAGTTAGGATGAATTTATCCCTAAAAAAACTTAACATTGTAGTTGAAAAACCTGTTCTCCCATACATTGATATACGCCACGGTCAATTTTCCAACTGAAAATTTAAGTTTGCAATCGCATAAAATGTTTTTTTTATGTGATAAAACTACAAATTTACAATTTTCGAACTTTTGCCTTTACTTGTGCTGTAAGATCTTGCTTGTTGCCAAATTCCATGATTCTAGGTCAACGGGAAGTATCCTATAGGTTTTGATTTATTGGCGAGTATCGAAATATGTCGCAATAATGTCGCTTATATCGCCGTATTTTTTTATTGCGTTGACTTGGAAACTTGATTTTTTTAGAGCTTCAAGGGACCATAGACTTACGTATTTGATATTAATTTCAACTTGATACCTCAACGCGTTCCTGAGAAAAATGGTCTTGACAGACTGACAGACAGACAGACAGACGGACAACGAAGTGATCCTATAAGGGTTCCGTTTTTTCCTTTTGAGGTACGGAACCCTAAAATTGCCAGTTTTAGAACATTTTTTTAATCCGTATTATCAATTGACTATTCTAGATACGGAATCTAGTTTTAACTCAATGCCCCACTTAAGAACCCTTTTTGCTTGGATGCCCACATAACAATTTTACTATAAACATGAAAACGCCCAACAATGTGATTTGTTGTGTTTGATTAATAATATTGCTTTAGCTTTGGCGTCAGGGTTTCATATTTTTAATATTTTCCTTTCGTCCCTTTTTCTGTAACCCAGTTTATGCCAATAAATAATTTATTTATAATATTTACCGACAGACTGCCTGCTTGGTCTAGTGGTCGGAAGCGCTATTACTGAGCATGAGGTCCTAGATTCAATTTCCGGGTCGGGTAAAAGTGTTATTGGATTTTTCCATCTGTAATTTCTCAGTAGCAGCCCGGAGTCTGGGTTTGTGCCCGGTTTATGACAATAGGCTCGCCCCCTATTACATGGGACTTAAACATAACTGACGAATGGTGGGTGAATACTATAGGTTACACCTCTGCCAACCCTTCGGGGAAACTAGGCGTGATGTTATGAGTTTTACCGACATCGATAGTTCTAAATCCTGTAGCAATACACCACATACTCGTATCGTGTTATCGATCGACCGCAATATAGTTGCACCTGAACCTGAGTTGAGGTAGTCTCTTGGTTCGTGCTTCGTACCACACTGCTGTGCATTATTTATGTCCATGTCGTTCTATGCTAAACGCGTACCTATCTCCGTAGATAGATAGATAGAATACTCTTTATTATGTACACCATAAAAATTACAGATATGAATGTAGAAATTTTACATAGGGTGACACAATGGGCGGTAGTATCGCTAAAGCGATCTTATAAAGACAACCTTTGGATGTCTTAAGAGGGAAGGAGGGACAATACTGCAGGTAGTCTGTGGTGTACCATTTACCTATAAACAATAAATACATACATACATAAAACATATTTAACTTATCTATATAAATATAATCAATAATAATCATGAAATAAGTGCAAAGAACAAAAAAAATATGTGTAAGAAGAGAGATAGTGTTTTAAACATAATTTTAAAAAAATTACCAAGATTGAGCACGCCTTATCGACACGGGCAAGGCATTCCATAACCGTATTGCTTGAACTGTAAAAGATTTATTTTTCCCACATTCCCGAGAGATAATTTCCGACCTCCACGCAGGCAAAAGTTAGTATTGGTATAAAGTACATACTTGTAAAAAGACGGGTACAAAGTTTGAGTCGGTATTGTATGCGCATGTACACACGGCTACACATCAAGCAATACATTTCCAGTATAAGCTGATCTCGCATTGTGTAGGATTTCCGTACAATGAGAGGTCAGAGTATGCTGGAAATGTATAGCTTGATGTGTAGCCGTGTGTACGCAAGTGCTCTACGACTGAATATGACTTTGACTATAAAGTTTAATTCAAGTTTAAACATACTTTACTTATTATTTATTTAACCATTTATGTACACACATAATATACAGGGTGGAAACTTTCAGCGGGGCAGTAAGGGGAAGTACCTTATCCGTTGCAGCTACGCGAAAATGGTCTTAAGAGACTATCCATAATTTTTTATGGAATTTTGATCCCCATTCACAGATTTTGAAAAAAATGTACAGTCAGCAGGAAAATGGGCAATTTTCACAAAAACTTTTTTTTTATGCCAATCGATCCTCTTTCATATAAGGATCAAAAACCTCTATTGGACCAATTGAGGTTTGGAGTACTGGAAAAGTCATAAAACGCAAAAACTGTTCCCGAAAAAAGGATCGATTGACATAAAAAAAAGTTTTTGTGAAAATTGCCTATTTTCCTGCTGACTGTACACTTGTTTCAAAATCTGTGAATGGGGATCAAAATTCAATAAAAAATTATGGATAGTCTCTTAAGACCATTTTCGCGTATCTGCAACGGATAAGGTACTTCCCCTTACTGCCCCGCTGAAAGTTTCCACCCTGTATAAACATACAAGAAGAAAGGAACAGAAAAATACGTACAAAGGTAATGCTTACTTCTAAAGAAATCTCTTCCAGCATACCTGCGATAGGAATGTCGATAGAGAGATGTAGACACCGTGTGTAAGAGTAGAAGAGAAAATAGAATACATGAAATCAAAAACAATTTACTTAATAAAATTAAACAAATGGGTACCTAGGCTTTATCTAGGTACTCCCATATAGTAAAATTCGAATTATAAACTTCAAAAAGAGTTTATATTGACATACTTTATAAACACATTACCAAAATTTTAAAATAGAATAAGTTTATATTTTTACATTTTGGTAATGTGTTTATATAACACTTTTTCTCAAACAAAATAATGTGGAAAACTTTATAACTCTATTTACTTTACACGCGAGAGGCGCGTCATTTTTATAGCATTACAAAAAAGTTTTGATTCCAATTTTTAGTTGTGTGTAGCAGCACCCGCTTTAGCGCATGCGCAGTTCCTTAAACTATTTCTTATTTTTTTAACTACGATATTTTATTTAGCAGGTTCAATCCCAATGTATGAGATTAGATAAAGTAGTGTACGAAACTCCACATACTTATCTAGGTATTAAAACAGTCGTGAGATACTATTAAAAACCTCACCTGTTAGATACGGCTTGATTTTTAAACACACACTCTTGTTTTAATACTCCTCATCATGAACAGTTTCTTTACCTACTATTATAATTTAGTTGACTTAAATACATAGGTAGGTAGTCATTGTGATTTTAAGAGTCATTAAATGATAAATGATTTATTTCTGTAAGTAGGTTTGTCCAAACACTTTTACACATCAATCATATTTTAAAAACTAGATGAGGTCAGCGTTTCGTATCTGACTACTCATTAGAAAAGAAAGATCAGCACGTGTCTTGGCTTAACTCTAATTGTTCATTAGAGTTAAGTATATTATATCAAAATAAGCTTCACGCTACGCTTTGCTATTTAAAGCACTATGATCTATTCAAATAAGTCAAATTGTAGTGTCTGTTTGTAATGTTAGAATAACAGTTTTTTACTAAATGCTTAATTATGAAAGCATAAACGGTACGATATAACAAAACATTTTTAAACATTTTTGTCTGTCTGTTTGTTCCGGCTAATCTCCGAAACAGCTGGACTGATTTTGACGGGACTTTCACTGGCAGATAGCTGATGTTATAAGGAGTAGGTACTTTTATTTCAATAAAAGCCACGCGGGCAAATCAGCACGGCAACAGCTACTTTTTCATAAACAATTACGAAATTGACGTTTAAGGAAAACATCGGTAAATAAACCATGTCCTAGGACCAAAAACTCGAATAGATAATTATGACACCCACCACCAACCCGCGCTGGGCCCGCGTAGTGGATAAGTCACTGTCCAATCCCTCACACTGCGAGGTGACCGGAGTCCCAACAATAGACTCATTATAAACTAATTACGTAGGTATTTAAAAAAAAAATCTCTCCCAAAATAAAAAAGCCCTAATTTAATAACCTATCTTAACTGTTACACCATCTTCTTTACAGAGATCCCCTGCATCGACAAACTTCAGAAATCCCTCGTGATGGGCTGCACTAAGAACAAGGGTGAGATCCTTTACCCCGGTGACGTCAAAATCAAGGTCGCAGAACCCAAGGGTTTAAATGCTCTCCACTTCGAAGAGGTCATATACAAAACACTAGTATATGACAAGAAAGAAGACGAACCACTCAACCAAGGAGACTTCTGCTAACTATGCTCAAAGTACAAAAGAATAACCAATAATTCTAACATATAACATATCATTGTATTTAAGTTTCTCTCTTCGAACACGTGAGAGGTCTAAACCACCCAATATGTAAATGGTTTACGACCTTCTCAAGAAACAAATTAATTTTTAAGCAAATTATTATATTTAGTTCTTCTAACCATGAGATAACAGAGAGCAGAGGTGGCCTTACTAGTTGTAGGTCGTAGGTTCATCACCACTGCTCTTAAAACGGTGAAGGAAAACATCGTGAGGAAACCGGCATGTCCTAGAACCAAAAATTCGGAGAAATGTGACATGTACCAAACCGCACTGGGCCCGCGTGGTGGATTACGGTCAACTCGCTCTCATAGAGAGGAGGCCTGTGTCCCAGCAGTGGGAACATTATAGGCTGATTATTATTATTATGCGTGAGATAACACAAGGAATAAACCGTAAGAATATCGTCACCACTGTGTTCAAGGTATAGTTGTCAGAAAATTATAGGCCCGTTTTGACATTTAACTTGAATCTATTTATCGTGAGTATCGAGTACCCAGTTGATCAATCGGGTCGATCGATTCAAGTTAAATGTCAAAACGGGCCTATTTTAGTAATATTTTAATTTCCAAACGATATCGTCGCAAGTGACAGCATAAACATTCGAATTTATAAAACGTCTCAAAGTGTAAATTATGTGAATAGATCATAGAGTTTAAGTTTAGCTTACGATAACATAGATTAAAAACCCTAATCCATAAATATTTCATACATAATTATATTACAACTATTTTTCTTTATACTTACCAGATTTATTAAAGTTTTACTATTATGAGCTGCCTTTTATTTACATATACGTGGCTGACTTCGAGATGTATGGACAAGTATATACCTACCTACGCAATGAAAAATACTCGCTTTGACGTCAACACCCATTCATAAAGTTATTACTGACGATCTTTGACTGTTATATCTGTAACGCGAATTTCCTCTGGCGTAAACGGGCTACTTTTGCACACAGCTCACAGGTTATGCTTATAGCTATTTAAAAATCACTACACAGATGTGTAAGATATATTTCTTGTCATGTCACGATGCGGTCTAGGTACGTCGTCTGATCCTAGATGCGCCGGCGCAGGTTATGCAGTCCGGTGCGACACGCTCGTGCTCACTTCTCCGGCTGCGGTGCGATGAGATATTCCCTAACGCGTTTTATTAGCAAGTCTGTTTTATTTTTATAGACGGTCAGAAAGCGGGCAGTGGTTCAGCGGTGTGTGGTGTAATAGAACATAAGTGGCGCAGCGGCGCGCGCGTTGCGTTGGCTCCCTGCCCGGCCGCCGCCAGTCCCCGGCGCGCCGGCCCGCCCGTCGCCTGCCGCCACCGCACGCACTCGCCGACTCCTGTCTATTGCGTATTACATGACCGAAGCTGCTCACGAACGAGCTACTCCACGAACGCGATCCTTTACAAACCTACTACCACGGAGCTTGCGCCGCGAGGCGTTCGCAGAAAAAACTCCTACTGACAAAATCGCGTTTGTGTTTACGCGCCTAGAAAGTCTGAGAATTAGTAGCGAGTTCAGAGCAGCCGATTTAGGTCGCCCGGTTCAGTGCTAGCAGCGAGATATTTTTATTGCCACTGTTGGGTGCAGACGTACGAGCGCCTGAACACGTTGCTTGTTAAATAAATTATTATTTATAGAGTAAAATCGTAAAGTTCATTCCATAAACATTTGCGTGTGTATGTGGTTATTCGTAATTCACTCGGGTTATGGTGTGTTACGACTGGTGGCATTGACTGCGTGTGAGAGGAGGAATGTGACGGAACTGTTTTCGTTAGCGGCATTTAGGTGAAATCTTTGACATTTGTAAAGTGCATTTGTGTGTGTTTGTGTGAAAATGCATCACTTGTACCCTTTGGCGAAGGGCGACCCGCTGTGCCCGCTGGGGTTCCACCCGCAGGTGCGCTGGCCCACGCGCTGCAAACGTTGCTTCCGCGACTACAAGGAGCACGGCGGCGTGCGCAAGAAGGAGGACGACTTCACGGTGTCCACGCCCAGCCTCTCCTCTTGGAACACGCCGTCGTCACGGTCAGTTCACCACCTCTCTTACCAACACCTAAGTATTAGTATTTAGTATCAGGTATAACTGTCCTGATAGATATTGGGCCGTACCGAATATCATCTTAAAACCGAATTGACGGAAGTGTCAAAGGAAATTTAAATTATATTCTAATGTACGAGTAGGTACTCAAAAGGGACATTGTTATCCAGTTTCCACTAAGCCCTTCCTACGTAACCTGCGCACACCGGCAGTCAATCATTTCAACCCGTAAGTGATAGTGGGTGGACATGAAGCGGTACTAGACTGCTACAAGGCACATCCGTGGTGTTGCTACACTTAGCGAATGGTTTGGTGATCGTAAAAATCTTGTTATCACAGAGGCCGATGCCATCTTATTCATGTCTTCCCGGCCATAAAGAACATTTTGACAATGACCCACAAGCAGATCCAATAAACATGTCTAATATCGCTTCGTAGTGACATCGCATCGTTAGGTATAAAATATTGACCTGACATAGGTACCTAATAATTATTAGTTCAGTTAGCAGTAGTTAACGTATTGGACGTGTGAAACATAGCATCACTTAGCTGATATTACTACTTATGATGAATAACCGCAAATAGGTAGGTACAAAATAAAATAACCTACAAATAAAATTATAAGTTTCGATTCGAATAGATACCTAGTACCTACATGTAGTTTACTGGTAGGTTGGCCAATGGGGGTACCAAACCATTACCAATGTAGGCTGGAACCGGAAGCCCGGTAGAGGAACCCGATCGATGTCTTACTTTGCCATGAGAGTAGGTCTCTAATGATTTAATGAGGGCAAAAAAAACTTCCGTAGGTTCTTAGTAGTAAGCTTACCTACGGATTTTTTTTTTGGGTAACCATGAAAGCTTTCAAGTGGGTAAGAAATTCTTACCCACTGAAAGCTTTCGTGGTTACCTATCCGATTTTCTGAGTTAGCCTTCCTGAGTGATTCACCAAAAAGTTAATCGATCGTTCGTCTCGTGTTAGGTGGAAATAAAACTCAGCTTTATATGCCAGGATTAGCTCCTCGCAAAGACACCAAACTACCCTTATAACTTTTGACAGATTCTAATATTCCGTCCAATAAGCGAGATTTCTACCGTTCCATCAGATTTGAAGTCTGATGGTGGGTCAAACATAAATAAGTAGTGCCATATATCAATGTTTTTTCCTGAGGGAGGGATTTGTGACTAAATAATAACAACCGCACAGGTCGGTCGACCAGGTTATGTTATGCTACGCTTACCGCGGTTTGTCCGTGGATGGGTGACCATCTTTACATACCAAGACCCCTCCGTGCTTCGGAAACCACGGTAAGCCGTTGGTCCAGGCTGTCATACGTAGATCTTTGACAATCGGTACGGGTTGTCATCATAATTTCAGCCGAAAGACGTCCAAAGGGGGGTTTGCCATAATTGCCGCGCTTGGCAGGCGGGTTGGCGATCGCAGTATGGTGTTAAACTGCATAGAGAACGCTGCTGCCCATTCTCTAGTAAGTCCCTTAGTCGCCTTTTACGACGCCCACGGGATGAAATAGGATGGTGCTATTCTTTACGTCCGGCACCACACGGTACGGGTTGTCATAAGCCCGAATGTCTAACAACCAGACTTCTGTACCTATCGTATTACCCAGTAATTGGGTTGTGGAGGTCAGATAGGCAATCGCTCCATGTAAAATAATGGTATTCAGCTGCATCCGGTTAGACTGGAAGCCGACCCCAAAATAGTTGGGAAAAGGCTAGGCAGGTGATGATGTGTTTTCCTTTATAGTGCAATATCTTTCTACGGTACCAAAATCCAGTAATATGTCTGTATCTCAACATAATTCCATGTTATGTTCACTTTAGAGCGAATGCGCGTTCGTAATTTCCGCTTTGTTATTTTAGGTATTGCTCACTAATTTTATGGCAACTATTCGATTGCCCTATAGCAATTTGTCGAATAATGTCCATACTTATACTTATTGGCATGAAATAAAATTAGTGTATGCAAGTATCATTTTCATCTTACTTATTGCTAACCAATATGTAGATAGTCATATCGGTAATGGTCAGCCAGTAAGAGTGTCATGGAACAAGAGGTAACCATGACCTATAAGTATAGTTTTGGCCGATCTACTTTACTACCTGTCCCTAGTTGATTCTCTCTAATATTTAACAAAAAAAGATGGCACAATTCCAAATTCCTGAGCGTTTTTGTGGATTGTTTGTACTGCGCTCGGTTGCTGAAGTTTGACGCATGCCGCCTTCGTGTGTACGTACGTTCTGCCACTATACGTACATCTTAGTACGCACAGTTTATGATCAAATCCTCAGTTGTAATGTACGGCTACTAACTACACAAATCAGCCTTCTAATGTTATTGTGGCAAAGTGCAACGAAAAGGATGTAGTGAGCCCGCACTCATTATCAATAGGATGATTCATAAGACCATAACTGCTAAAAGCTTTCAATTTGATGTCTTTAAGATCAGTTAGCCATGCTAGTTCATATAGAAAGATACTACTACTTACGTAAAACTCGGAATGAAGTTTAGACGTCGTAAATAATATAGAATAACACATAAAATCATAAATATTTAGACTGCATCAAAAAGATAAATCATGCACATCTGCTTACGTGCTCGTAACAGTGCTTAGTTTGTCAACATTTACAAACAAAATAGGATTTGTGTATCAAATAAACATCTCTTTGATATTCCTGTAAAGCGATTACTGATTACCTACTTAATTGGTTCAATTTTCGAGATCAAACACGTTTAATCACACGACTATCATTTCAGAGTTTACCATTAGGCAGACTGATACCTATACCTAGCTACCATACCTTTAAGATAATATTTACGGTCGCGGTCTAAATATTGTTTATCAGTTTTCAAATTAGTTTCTTTTTGTCACACTGTGTGCTGTAAAGTCTAAAATGCAATATCTAGATACTTATTACTTTCAACGGTTCCGTAGTCAACAAGGAACCGTTACCTATAGTTTCGCCATGGCCGTCTGTCTGTCTGTCCGTCTTTCCCCCCGGCTTATCTCAGAGACTCTTAGTACTAGAAAGCTGTAATTTGGCATTAATACGTACATATTAATCACGCCGACAAAGTCGTAAAATAAATACTTGAAAAAAAATTTTTTTTAGGGTAGATTCTTACCTTACACGTAAAGTGGGATGATTTTTTTTTTCTCGTCTGTCCCATGATGTGGGGTATCGTTGGATAGGTCATTTTTCGATTCAGGGATGCGTTTGCGTAATATTATGCATTAAGTGATTTTTTTTTGTTAGAGTCAAGTGTCCCCCTGCCAGCTAAATGGTTGTTTTTGGATATGTAAAAAAAATCATGGCAGTAGTACCTACATAAATAACGAAATTAAAAGGAAAACTATCACAGCTAAGTAGGCTTTACAAGTTAGCGAATACTAGTCGACCAACTTACATTTGCAGTTGGAGAATTGACCGTGACGTATATCGATGTATGGAGAAACTATTTTTCAACTACAATGTTAAGTTTATTCTTGGGATATATAATTCATCCCAACTACGGAACTCTTCATTTTGTGTGGTCCGTGACGCACTTGGCCGGTGTTTTTAATAGTTGTGAAGCATATTCTTTCTAATAAAAATAGTATTAATGACTTTTTGATGATGAAACTATGTGGGTGAACTATATTGGTACACCTCTGCCGAACCCTTCGGGGAATACAGGCGTGATGTTATGTATATAAGATGATAAACTCACTTACTAATTTAAAAGTGGACACATTGCATAATTGCATTTGTTACAATGACATTTATCAAAAAAAATATAAGTGTGAAATATACAAAAAAGTCATCATTCTCCTGCCCTTATCCCAATTAATTTGGGGATGAAGATGGCTTGAATATTAGTGCTATATCACGAGAAATCAATATATCTCGAGACATAATCAGCCTGCAATGTTCCCACTGCTGGGTCACAGCCACAGGTCTCTTGATATTCTGTCAGAGGGAGTGGACTATCACGTCTTCGAATTTTTGGTATCTACTAGGACATGCCGGTTTTCTCAAGATGTTTTCATCAATTTACAAAAAAAATTGAATTGATTCTAGTTGCCCCTTCCAAAAGGTAGTTTCGTATGGAGAAGAACGGGCAAAAAACTCCACCGTTACTATTTTGAAAAAGTTTTACAATATTTTGTTTAAGTAGGTACCTACATTAACATGAAGACGATGTACCTAGAATAAAATTACTATACCACAATAGGTAAAAAGAATTCAAAATGAAGCAATGAAAAATAACTTAATTATGAGGTAGATACATGGTGCTCACATATTTACAAACATCGTAAAAGTATAATATATGTTTTCCTAAAAAAAAAAAAATAATAAGTCTAGTGTGTGAGTTCAGGTAATCACAATGTAAAATAACAAAATAAACAATTTATTATAATAGCAACCAGTTTGATTTTGTCTAGACTCCAGATTGTCCTATGGAGCTGGACCAGCATGTTTCCAAGCATTCCTATCTTGGATATAATCCTCTAACTTGTAATATGCTTGTTTACAAAGTGTACCTCCTTTTAATATGTGTTTCATTTAATTGCAATATATCACAAGATATTTTGTTGTAACATTTAACACAGTACCCCATATAAGATGTATGTACTTTAGATTTTTTCTTTTTGGATTCGGCGTCATGGCGGAGGGCAAATAACTGATCATAGAAGTAATTCAGGACGACCGCAACGGCCGACACTAACGGCCGCGCAAATAACTGATAACTGGTTGGACATTACGAAGAGCACAGCTTCACACCAACTAGTTGCTTTGTATGATGTGAGTCCTCGGACGGTTTGACGAGCTTTGCACCAAGCCACAGAATAAGTAATAGTACTAACGTAACCAAGCGGAGCTACACTACAGACACCCTGCTATTAAAGTGGAACTCAAACCTCACCACAAAACTGGCCAATTTTGCGCGACAATATCTTGATTTTAATTGGTCAATTGTTATATTTACGACGTTATAATCGCACTCAGTATAATGATGCTCTTATCGTGCGTCAAAATGCATCTGGTCGCAACAGTCAACTTATGTGGCTGGATGAGCCACAACGACGTCGGCGAACTGACGTCGTTAGAAAGTACTTCGAATAATTCTGTGTCGCTTTAGGAAGAGGTGATGCTGCCTACTGAACCCACAAAGCCATAGTCAAGCTTACCACCCTCATCACAATTTTCAGACATCCTAGAGTCGTATTTATCAGATTGTTTAGGATACGACAAAACAACACCTATTCAGACCTTAGGCAAGTAAAATCTGGAGTACCACAAGGGAGTGATCTTGCTCCGGTCCTGTACGTACTATACACCTGTGATATACCTGAGCTACAAAATAAGTTCATTGCAACCTTTGCTGACGACACAGCTATCATGGCTGTTGGAGATAACCACGAGGAAGCTGTAGAAAAGGTTCAAGAGTCCATATAATAAATATAGGGTGGATATTTTGGATGGGGCAGTAACCGCAGCTACCCTAACCGTTGTATCTACAGGAAAACGGTCTTAAGAGACTGTCCTTAACTTTTTGAGAAATTTTGAAAAAAATGTACAGTCAGCAGGAAGCACGAAATTTATGGGAAAACTTTTCCCATACATTTCGTAGGAAATGATACGCCAACTTAGTTTTTAGGGTTCCGTACCCAAAGGGTAAAACGGGAACCCTATTACTAAGGCTCCGCCGTCTGTCTGTCTGTCCGTCTGTCACCAGGCTGTATCTCATGAACCGTGATAGTTAGACAGTTGAAATTTTCACAGATGATGTATTTCTGTTGCCGCTATAACAACAAATACTAAAAAAGAGAATAAAATAAATATTTAAGGGGGCTGCCATACAACAAACGTGATTTTTTTGCTCGTTTTTGCTCGATATTGATAACTGCAAGAGGTAGACGCTTGAAATATTCACAGAATATTTAGTTATATATTCACTTTAAAAATAAATAATTAAATTAAAATAAAACAAATATTTAAGGGGTCTCCCATACAACAAACGTGATTTTTTTGCCATTTTTATAGATAATGGTACGGAACCCTTCATGCGCGAGTCCGACTCGCAGTTGGCCGGTTTTTTTTTTATGATGGATACCGCTACAATGAAGAATGGCCAAAAACTTCGAATTTCGAAAACGCATCAATCGAATTCCGGCAATTCGCAAGGCGGTATACAAACATAATTATGGTCCTATACCGTGACCACCTCGCAGGCCTGATCTCACGCGTCTACACTTTTTTATGTGGCGCTATTTAAAAATTGAACTTCATATAAAGAAATACGACAGTGTTCAGGAACTCAAAGATTTACTTAGGTACCATGATTCTCTATGGAACTAATCCTAGCACATTATCGGCTGCTACCCGCTCTATAGTAAAGAGAATAAACCTATGCGTACGTCAAAACGGCTATCACTTTGAACACCTCATAACTTAGAGCATAAAAGTATTTCTAGGTGAGTCCAAATGTAAAATTACAAGTTTTTAATTTTAAGGTGAAATAAGAAATAACACCCAAAGTAGAAGTTATTGTTTTTTATTTGCTTTTCGATCAGCCTTTTTTTGGTAGCGGCCAGTTTATCGATGGTAAAAAATGTAAGGCCGGGTCTCATTTCCTACGAAATGTATGGGAAAAGCTTTTTGCGATTTATGAATTTTCTAGTACTCAAACCTCAATTGGTCCAATAAAGGTTTTTGATCCTTATATGAAAGAGGATCGATTGGCATAAAAAAGTAAAAGTTTGTGAAAATTGTCCATTTTCCTGATGACAATTTTTTTTTCCAAATCTGTTATTACAGATCAAAATTTCTCAAAAAGATAAGTACAGTCTCTTAAGACTGTTTTCCTGTACCTACAACGGTTAAGGTAGTTGCCCTTACTGCCCCATCTCAAAAATCCAGCCTGTATATAAGTGGACTACAACATGGCGTATCAAACTGAATGAAAGCAAGCCTATCCACATTGACTTCACCAACAAAAACCCAAAATACTTCCCGGTATTCGTCAATAATCAACAAATACTAATATTAATAAGAAGTATTAGTAATAAGTTCGACCTCGCTTGGTTAATTTCCGTATACCTATAACAGTTAATATTTTATCGTTTTTTTTTACAAAAAAGGTATATCTATCTATAAAGGTATATATAAAAAAATACATAATAAAATCACATATTATCAACGACATTTAAAGATGTGTGTCTGCAATATTATAAAACTAAAAGTGGTAAGCATTTTCAGACCACGACTGCACCTACATCAATCAAAACTGATGCAAAAGCAAGAAGCAACAACACACAGTACTCATATACACATGCGGCCCGTTGCCAACGGCAGAGGCAACTGCAGCTGTAGACGAGTCGACGGCAGCCGCCGACACGTCCAACTGCAGCCGTCGTCGGCACCTCGGCGGCTGCCGTCGACAACGTGCCGCTCGTGTATATGAGTACGGGCTCAAATACACGAGCGGCATGTTACCAATGGCAGAGGCAACTGCAGCCGTAGACGCAGACATGCCATGCACCAGAAACATTTTTGCTCCACACTGGATCTGACAAATATGGCACGATACCTATTGTTGTTGACTGTGGTGGGCTAAACATAAATCTCCACTAGAGAACAAGAAGTTTTTTTTGTTTGTTTTATAAATACCTATGTATTTACTTTGTTGTACACAGAAGTCGTGATGAAGACAATGGCGTGGATGTGGAGAAGGTGGGGCGAGGCTGGGCGTCCAGTACCAATCTCAGCACAATCGACACTGCCAAGAAAGACGGCTTCTCCACGGGTAAGCTATTCCTCTCTCGTTTTCCTTTTTAGGGTTCCGTAGTGAACATGGAACCCTTATAGTTTCGCCATGTCCGTCTGTCTGTCTGTCCCCGACTTAGCTCAGAGACTCTTAGTATATAGGTACTAGGAAGCTGTAATTTGGCATGGGTATTAATCACGCCGACGAGGTAGTAAGATAAAATCTTGAAAAACCGGCCAAGTGCGTGTCGGACCACGCACAATGAAGGGTTCCGTAGTTGGGATGAATTTATCCCAAAACTAACTTAACATTGTAGTTGAAAAACATGTTCCCCATATATCGATATACGTCACGGTCAATTCTCCAACTGCAAATGTAAGTTGGTCGACTATTATTACTCGTTAACCTGTGAAGCGTAAAATGTTATTTTTTTCATATACGACTGACTCTAACAAAAAATTGCACTTTAAAGCTTAATATTACGCAAGCGGATCCCTGAATCGACCAATGGGTTTCACAGACCCGCAATATTTTTGAACGGCCTATCCAACGATGCCCCACACCATGGGATAGACGAGTAAAAATATCTACCCCACTTTGCGTGCAAGAGGTACTTACCCTAAAAAAATTGAATCCTGTAAATACATAAATCTAAGTCGCGAATCATATTTTGAGCAAGATACAACCTGATCCTGTCACTGACCTGACCTGCAAATGGCTAAAAACGTAAAAAAAAAGGTATTTCGCGAGCTACAGCTGCGGATTCACCTTAACTATTAATCCTCTATCTAGGTACTACATACATACGGTTACGTTACCCACGAGGGCATCTAAATTCAAACTATTTATTAGATCAGAATATTAAATTGCTTACGTAGGTATAGAAGAATTCAATTCACAAGAAAGTTAACGTTAAAACCACAGAATTGTACCTAAAGCACGGTTAAAACGTAATTCAAACAGTGTCTGCCTGCAGCTTCCTTCCACAGACAATAGCAACAAATTATCAGAATCAAACGAACGATAACAGTTTGGGGGACATGAGGAACAGGGTGTAAAGTTCACTCATCCACCATAGAAAAGGGTGGATCCTCCGACAGACGGGTGTTGTGGCTGGTGGGCAACTGCCCGACTGATGTCGGGACGTTGTACATATGCTAGTTGCGCGGTAAACTCTGCTTGCGCGATGCAGGATTTGCGTAACGTCAGTGTGACGCGTAGTTCGCATGTGGCGATGTTGATGCCGCTACAAACATTATTGGAAAATCCAAAAGTGTACGCCTCACAGACATGTTGACGATAAATTTTACTGAAAACAATCTAAGAAAATTCATCAATTTTTGTTAATATCTTAACCGTTCAAAAGATGAATGAAAACTTATAAAAAAAGATTTACAATCTTGTGTGAGACGACTTGAATCGTGACGACAAACAGACACACTTCCCAACGGAAAGCACTACACGTATTTTGTTTTTATTTTTGTTATATACGTCTATCAAGATATATCTACCTATCTAAAAATAATCAATCTTATAATGTCAAGTCTCTAGTTTTTAAAACTTCCCTACTAATATGAATTCCATGTATATTTGAGAGTATACATGTATAAACGTAGAAACGATTTTATGTTGGAAAATTTTGACAAGGCGACATAATTATCGAAAGTAGAGCACTCTCACACGCTAAAGCGTTGTGAGGGGTGCAATAACACACTTAATAATAGTACATAGCCATGGAACTTTTTTTATACGTCCATGTAGGTACCTAGCTGACTAAATTACTATTGTACGACGCTAGCGCATCTAATAACATAGATAATAGATGACCTATTCGAGCCCCTAGATAATAGGCGGATTACGGTAGTCGTTATATATTTGTTTCCTGTTTATAACTAACACCGGTACTACGTAGTAAGTATTATATTATCTGTGCCGGCACCAAATCTTATAGAGTCTACCTCAAACAATCAAACTGCATAGCAAGATCCTCCGTTAAATCGAAAAAACTGCGGCATTAATTTTAAAATAAATAAATGGTAAGTTGAGGATTAATGTTAAGTAGGTACCTACATACCCTGTTTAACGAAAACACGCATAAACATATACTTACAATTTTCTCGACAAAAAAAATTACAAACCTACATGCAAACCGAAAGATAAGCCGCTAGTAGGTATTAAAAAAATACTTCATTATAATAACTTTTTATAATAACTGAACTAAATATAAAGCAGATACTATGTTTTTTTAATGACTATTATTTTCATAGTAAAAAGCTTATTAACTAAACTATCGGAGCCTTGGAGCCTCCTCCCTGCCGCCCTGTCTGGCTTGCTCGCGTGACCGCAAGCCGTAGTATGCGAGTGAGGTGGCGCTGAGGTGGGCACACATAATGCATTGAATAAGGTCTAAACCTTTAAGCTTTTAATGGAGGTGCAGACCTACCGGGTTCTCATGTACTCCATTTGAAATAAGATTAGAAATTTAAATAAACTTTTTTGCAGTCCGTTCAACCCATTTTGACTTCAATTCCGTAGGCATAAGGATGGCATTAAAAGCAAAAACGTGGTTACAATACCAACTGTTTATTACAGCTGCCACTTGTCATGCTACCACCGCAATAGAAGTCAAAATCGATTGAACGGACTGTAAAAAAAGTTTATTTAAATGTCTAATCTTATTTCAAATGGAGTATAGTCTAGACTAGATCCTGGTTCATACTCCCTAATTTGACAACTGCAGCTCTTATTAAAGACAAACCTCTAGTCTTCAACTATATAAAACCAATGCAGGAATGTGGACATAGAATGTCCGTCTGCTGACCTTCTCTTTTGTTCATGAATACCTACAACAAGAAAATATCAATCCAGACACATCTCCGAACGCGAGCCAAGACCATAATGCTACACCTGTATTAGTCATACATTGTGGATCCTAATTAAACGTTTCACATTCACATCACAACATTCGTATTTTGATAGTTGCTATCTAATTTTAATCATTTACCTAACATACATGTGAGAAATCATAAATAAAGATTAATAAAACCACTACTTATATCATACGACCCGCCCCGGCTTCGCACGGGTGCAATGCAGATACTAAATATACTACAGAATGTCTTTATATACAACGTTCACAGCTTTTTTGTCATTAGACAACACAAACATGTTTTCTTTACAGGTTACTCTTGAAAGAGCAACAATTGAAAAACACTCAACGCTTAAATCTAAGCCTGCAACGTTGTTATCTCTAAGAGATAAGACATAATATACCATCGCGGACTTTTTTGTAGACTTTTTTAGGGGTACAATACTGTAGTATTCAGCCAGCGTTTGCAATGTAAGCGCAAAAAAATGAGTTTATTTACGACATCACATTAGAAACCCCTAAAATTATCAGTGTTTCTCTACTATATTATGGCATGTATTTAACGCGGCGGCAAATTAATCTGAATTTGGGATTAAAAAATAATTAAAGCCGGTAGCAAAAATAATAGATTGGCAGCAAAAATAATAGGTTGGCAGCTACAGCGAAGTATTATTTTAAGTAGAAAGTAGCAGCTCAATAATCAGTTTTTAGCTTTATTTTAATTTAAACTGGCATCGAATTTTTGTTTTGGTAACTGAATTTACCAACAATAGAGGGGATCTGGCGCTCGGCGGCCGCTGCCGCGGCACGCTCGCTTCGCTCGCTCGCCTTCGCTTGTTAATGGTTACTGTTCTAACCTAACCTAACCCAAATGATTCAATAACAGTAGATGACTTTGCAGCGATTAAGAAATAATATTTAATCGCTGCCAAGTTATTATTTTAGTAGCAAATAGTTAGTCGCCCTTTAAGTTATTAGTCGCCAGGTTATTATTTTAGTAGCAAATAGTTAGTCGCCCTTTAAGTTATTAGTCGCCTGGAAAATTATTATCCCTATATTATGCATGTAAACAACGCGTATTACACGTGTGCTGTGTGTGTCGATATTAACCTTGTCTTGAATCACTCTATCTACTCGTATTAAAAAAACCGCATCAAAATCCGTTGCGTAGTTTTAAAGATCTAAGCATACATAAGGACAGACTGACAGCGGGAAGCGACTTTGTTTTATACTATGTAGTGATAATGATTATGTGAATATTTCTATGTTTGTTACTCAATCACGGTTAAACGCTTGTAACTTGGCGTAAGGGTAGACTAAGTATACTAGTAGACATGGGATGAAGATAAAGGATAATTTAAACAGTTTTTATACAGTTGTATCACGTCGCTACAATATCACAAGATTGAGGAAAATGAAAGATATAAAAAAAATCTAGGTATCAATTTTGACCTTGGTTAGAACAATTATTTTATTTATCAGTGTATTTTTGGCAACATTCTGTTCAATGACTCTCCATAATATTTCAGACGATTAATATTTTTGCTCACACATCCATCAAATAACAATGTATTGTATGCTGTAAAACCACTTTTATTAGTGCAGATAGCAATAAAGTCAGATGATTTTTATTAACAACAATCTTTTAAAATATTAGCGTGTTTATTACCTAAATTCGTTACATATCGCCCTCTGAATGTCAAGGAATTATAATTTTAGATATTCACTTGATACATTGCGACAGATTTGTTTCTAAAGACTAACACCATAGAAATATAAAAAAACCGGCCAAGTGCAAGTCGGACTCGCGCACGAAGGGTTCCGTACCATTATATATAAAAATGGCAAATAAAATCACGTTTGTTGTATGGGAGCCCCCCTTAAATATTTGTTTTATTTTAATTTAATTATTTATTTTTAAAGTGAATATATAGCTAGATATTCTGTGAATATATAGCAAAATTTTCTGTGAATATATAGCTAAATATTCTGTGAATATTTCAAGCGTCTACCTGTTGCCGTTATCGATATCGAGCAAAAACGAGCAAAAAAATCACGTTTGTTGTATGGGAGCCCCCTTAAATATTTATGTTATTCTGTTTTTTAGTATTTGTTGCTATAGCGGCAACAGAAATACGTCATCTGTGAAAATTTCAACTGTCTAACTATCACGGTTCATGAGATACAGCCTGGTGACAGACGGACAGACAGACAGACGGCGGAGCCTTAGTAATAGGGTTCCCGTTTTACCCTTTGGGTACGGAACCCTAAAAAGCGTACTTCATTAATAGGTCAATAAGTTTTTAGAGGATCAGTTAAATATTTCCCGTATCAAAACTCGGTGTACGGTCCTACGCCGATTCGACTAATAAAAGCTGACATTTTAAATGAGGCATGCTTTAAACGCATGATGATTTGAAAGTTGAAGAAAGATGGAGGTGAAAGCGTACGAGCGAGGGTGGACAGGGACACACCTATTGAGGTGACCGTCCCGATGTAAATATCAAAATGAACTGATAGACGCTACGCTACTGATCGTCCTAACTTCGTAGCTAAATTCTGGGCCGACTCAATTGAAATCGCCATCGACACGCTAAGAAGAATAATATCATAATGATCTTCTGCTGAGTCGAAGGCACCACATCAGTTTATTACATTTTGTTGGCCACTTCCACACTGTCGTCGGTGGCAGCGCAGAGGTCACTTTGGCTGCATTTTTTGGGGCACAGAGAGCAGGATAGGGATCAAAATGATCGAATCTATAAAATCCATGTTTTTTGTCCAGGGTTCACAAGAACCAGTGCATCATGGACGTCGACACCGGACCTGGGGGCCAACGAGTCCGAGAGCACGAACGCTGTCACCGTCAGTTTGAAGCTGCCCAAGAGAAGGCTCACGGGGCCAATACCGTCCTTAGATACGGGGCAGAATCATACTACAGGTTTGATTACACACACACACATAGAATATTCCCAGCACTACTGAAACTCAGACCTTCTCTATGTAAGAGAAAGCGAGCAGTAAGGCAGGTCAGGTCAGTTGCAGTTTATTGGTTCAGGCACCCAGATTTCACCAGTATATGTAATAGGACGAGTCTTTTTTCTGTAAATCAAAAGAAATCATAATCATTTATTAATTTGCGAATATGGGTACAAAAAAAGGTCTTAAAACAAACAATAGTGTCCATTAGCCATATCCTACCGTAAGGCATGCAAATTTACACACATTATGTAATATTTTTATCCTGTAAATATTCAGTGACAGAGTAATACGCTTTTTTTAGTAACAGTCTTTTGATATTGTTTTTAAATATACTTGTATCACTTATCGCCAGGAATGAGTTTGGTAAATGGTTGTATATGCGTGGAGCCATGCATAATATACCTACTTTTGTTTAATAACGCTGTTTTATTAAAAGGTAAACATAATAATATATTCAATTTGTATCTTTTGCTATGTAACTTATTAAAGAGGTTTGAGTCTTATTATTAGACCTCTAATATATAAAAACATGGTAACGTAAGAATATTAAATTTTAAAAGGATGGTCTGCAACTGTCTGTTACTTTTATACCAGTTATGGCTCGTATACATTCACAAATCAAGTCTGCATTTCATAATGGAATAACCCAACACTCCTGACCGTGATTTGCACCCAGGACGCTGAGAGATGGGACTCTAAGCAGTAACTTGCGAGTTCTTGCAATCACTATACCTACATGAAAAAAAAAATTCAGTTTTGAGAAAAAAAAACACAGATTATGAATGTTATTATTGCACACAGACACGGTGACGCTGCGACGACCGTCGCCTTCTCCTCCGCCGTCGACAGCGCCGGTGCAGGCACCAATAACTATAAGCAAGAACGACTCGCTAGCCGAACGCGTGCGAAAGGTAAAGCATATCTTTATACTTGCTTTGAATCCTAGGACAAACTAAACTTATACTACAAGTAGGTATGCTAAATATCGAATAAGAAACAAAATACCATTCAGTAACTAGTAAGCTTTACGAGTTGTACTTAGGTCGTGATTTCGAACCTACGTAGGCGATTTACTTTGTGTAAATATTTTCATCACCACAACGGTGAAGGAAAACATCGTGAGGAAACGATATGTGACATCTACCAACCCGCACTGGACCCGCGTGGTGGATTACGGCCCACTCCCTCTCGAAGAGATGACTCCTGTGTCCCAGCAGTGGAAACATTACCTATAGGCTGATTATACTACATATTATAACTACCTAGTAGGGAAACTTGTCAGTCAAAGCCATTTTCACGGTTTCCCCACTACCTCTGCGCAATCGCAACCGTCTTGGAAAGTTTCCTGACCTTGACCTGTTTACATGTAGAAGAAAATAGGTAATGATTATTGCATAAATTATCTAACAAGAAACATTTACTCGAAAAAAATATATAAAACACTAAAAATATTTATCGCGTAAGCACCAACAGTTCGGTCGAATTTAGCAACAACAGATTTCCTCTACAAATATTTGTAAAGTTCGACCAGTTTAAAAATGTACTGCCCAAATAACACTATTGTCTTCACCTTGGGTTCATAGACGTGTGAAGTACAAGTGGGTCAGCGATAGAACCGTCTGATCGTTACCGCTGCTGCTACTAGCTTTCAACCCGAACTGTTCGCGATGCGCTGCCCAAAATAAATATAAAAGGTCACCATGAAAGTTAGTGCTTGGCAATGCGCTAGCTTTATAATTAATTGAGGAAATGACCTATTATCTGGTTTTGCTACTTTAAAATATAGGTTTCTATTATTAGAGTATTGAAAAACAGTTACGGCGAATGTTTTGTAACACAGGCCTAGATAATTACCGATTTTAAAATCGATTGTAACGTAAATTCATCAAGACGAAAAGTTTATCTGTTTGACGTATTCACAGAATCGACGAAACTTATCTAAAAATAAAATTTCCCGTAGTATTTATTTACTCTAATTTAAAATTATCCACCGGTTATTATTTCCAGATGAATTTAATAAAATCTCAGAATAGTTTTGAAAAGGAATCAAGTATAGAAAAAGAAAGAGAAAAGGAAAGAGAAAAGGAAAGAGAAAAAGAAAGAGAAAGACGAAGTTTATCTAGAAGTAAAGAACTACATCAAGAAGAAAAGCCTGCGCGGCATAAAGAAGACAGCCACAGAAATTCAACCAAAGACGACGTCAACTTTATGATACAGGTGATTATTAACATATACTTAAAGCAATTTTTTTTTTTACCAAAGCTAAATTAGGATTTAGAGCCTGAACGCAGCGCTTGCTAATTCCTAAGTCTGAAACTAGAAAATTCCAAGAATAATGAATACAAAAGAACTGCATATGATGACGAAAAGAAACTCTTCGATACAAAATGTTGTCTCGAAAGCTTTACAATAAACATTATATTTTGTTTGTTCAGGTGAAGAGTTCTCGCAACTCATCATCGAGCTCGAAGCCCCCCGTCCGAGGTGGACCCTCGCGAGATAAGGAGGAGTCTGATGACGACACCAGCACCGCAGGCACTGTCACTACGGAGACCACACTCATCGACGGCAACGTTAAGGAGTATCAGGTGAGAGAGGACTTAGTAAACCAGTATAAGGATAAAATCAGATTTATCACCAATATATACTGCCAAATAGTATTCGCTGTGTTCCGAAGGTTGAAAGGTTTGGGAGCTTATCTAATTACAGGCCCTTACTTGAGACATTTCACCTTTTTCTAAATATTATACTGGTTGATAATGCTGATGTTCTTTCCCAGTAATGGTGATCACTTATGTTCACTTCACCGCCTGCTTGATTGCCACCCAGTACCATCAGAAAAGCTATTCAGCTCCTTTTTAACGAGATATTATGTCGTTAGTCCAACGTTGTGCTCCTCGGAAGTGTAAAATCAGTAAAACTCTTAAATATCTGCAGCTGTTGGAGGAATTTTGCCAACCCATTACGTGTACCGGTGCTATTAATACATTAGCCCTATCCTGGTGTGGCTTCATGTGTACGTTGTTAAAACAGACGTAAACACTACAACTATCTTTATTACCACACACCTGCATTGCGGAACTTCAAGGTCTTACAGTTATATTGTAGTTTATAATCCAAACGAAAATTATGTTATTTCAGGATCAAATAGAGAGTTACAAACAAGAAATGGACACACTCAAGAAACGCTGTGAAAGGGTCGAGAAAGAAAAGAGCGACATTTTATTGAGAAGACTGGCAAACATTGACTCAGTAAATAAATACAGTTCGGGACGGTCCTCGGAAGTGCTGAAACTGCAGCAGAAGGTGAATGAACTGTCGTCACAGAATGAAGACCTGAAGGACGAGAAGAAACATCTCGCGTTGAGAGTTCGAGAGGTTGAGAGTGAACTTGAGGTGAGAATACAGAACTTCGTCCCAGACATGGCCCTGCGTTGTTAGACGTACATAATATCTATCTAAACAATATTGTGTTTGATTACGGTCGCGAATCATATTGTTATCAACATAAAACCCAACACTGACCTGAAATATACAAAAAACTTATGAAAATTTTAATTTCGCGGCCTTCCCTGACTCTTTTACCTTAAATGAACCCTTTTCTATTTCTACTTCCAGTCTCGCCCTTCAGTAGAAGCACAAACTCGTCAGATAGAACAGCTTCGCGCGAAGCTGCTGGCTGCTGAGACGTTGTGCGAGGAGCTGATGGACGAGAACGAAGACATGAAGAAGGAGCTGCGAGACCTCGAAGAGGAAATCGAGGAGATGCAGGATAACTTCAGGTAGGAAAAAATTACATGCGTTAAGTAGGAGCTTTGACCGGCGACTGAAAAGTTGTGTGGAAATCGGTTGTCATGGTATGGCATTTGATGAGGAAACATTTGGGTATAAATGTGGATGGCATAAGCATAGGGGAAGACCAAATAAACGATGGATTAACTCTGTGAAAGATGGCTTGAAAGTGCTAAACTGGACGCAAACTCCAAACTAAGTAATTTGAAAAAGGCTAGGTAAATGAGAACGTTTTTATAGGATGAAGCTCTACAAAGCTGATTTTTTTCTAAAACCCCATGTGCCATATTAATGGCGCTTAGCTCAACTGCATCGAGATGCAGTTTAGCTAAGACGTTGGTCGGGGTTGACTTCCACTGTACCAAGGTACAGTGGAAGTCTACCCCGACCTACATATTCAGACACTTATACGAACTGTTTAGTATGGACCTCTACATTGGAGAATCCTACAAAAGCAATTTATGGGAAATGTATTAAAAAGATGAACTGTGTCTGTCCCCTTCAGTGCATGTAACCCTTTCCGCCTTATGATAAAACGTGGGTTAAGTTTAACGAGCCACGCGGATTACTTATTTTTAGACGCAACCACGCAGATGTCGTATGACTAATTTATGACAGCAAAAATACTTTCGCAGTCTGCTTGTCTAACGTAAGCATTCTTTTATGTATTATCATGAAGTATGTTATTAATGCAATATCATTGGTTCGACGTATTAACAAATACTGAGTTCATTGTACCAATAATGAGTTGTAACCGAAATAGTTTTGGCTGATAGTGCGCACATCACTCAAAGTTTTAACCTTGGAGAGTTTTTCAAGTTCATAAATTAATAAAGATGGTACTGATCCTTAATTTATTGTTAGGATGCACGCAAATCATGGATAGTACCCGGCTGAAGTAAATGTGGTTACCTCGTTAGATAGTGTTGTAATATAATTTACAGTTAAAACTCAAGGTGTTTCAGCTTGAAAGATGACGTTGATCTTTTGTTACATAATAACATCTTACAAACTGCATTCTGTTCAATCGTTATGGGATCATGGTCATCAGTACCCTAATTGCGTACACAGTTAGAATCACAATCTGAATGATTTTGAAGTAGGTATATTGCTAACCCATTTCTTCGTATGTTCGAAAAATTTATCTGCTCAACAATGTAAATAACGCAATGAATGTTGTTGGACTGTCAAAATAAAACTCATTGCTACTGATAGTGTGTTACACAATTACCCTGCTGGTCAAACTGACGCAGGAATGAAAATGAAGACCGGCACAATCAAAGAGAGACTTTTGCTAAGCAGTAGTTCTGTGAATACCAACATTGCTGATTTATGTTTCCAGGGAGGACCAGGCAGATGAATACTCGTCACTGAGAAGGGAGTTAGAGCAGACCATTAAGAATTGTAGAGTTTTATCGTTTAAGTTAAAAAAGACTGAAAGAAAAGCTGATCAGCTTGAACAGGAGAAAGCTGAACACGAGAAGAAACTTTTAGAGGTAATACCATAATATTATCACGCCTGTTTTCCTGAAGGATAAGGCAGAGGTGTACCTATCGTTAACACGCACATTTCGCGAAATAATACGATTCTATAAAACCAGTAAGTAAATGTTACCCAGAACATGTCAAGACAAATGTAAAGTTCAGAAAACCAAAGTTTTTTTATTACTCGATGTTTAGGTCTATTCTCAGACGCAGTTCACGGTGATTATAAAATAAATAGTGCAATAAATCTTAACTAGAACAAAATCAATAAATTACCTGTGTAAATATTTATACTCATAAATATGTTTCTATCCGGCTTGCTGCCAGGTATCCAATTAAGTCATTTCTGATTTGGTCGACCTTGCAACAGCAATCAATCATTTTGGATTATGATAAAAGTTTGCTGGACATAGGGCTGGCCCTTGTGCCAACATATCAGGTCTGTCCTTATGAGACTGAATCTATGCACCGTAGCCTATTCTTTTGTTTCAAATGTTGCAAAAAAATCTTGAAGATCGCAGGATTTGTGTCGTTGTGGGGATGCTTGCATGTCCAGCAGTGGATGTTTTCCAGCTAAACGATAATGCTTCAAAAAAATACTCTTGAGTTGGGACTTAAAGTTTACGCTAAGGACCTTTGTTACAAGTTGTGTTTGCGTAATTTTATATTATAAACTATTTACGCACCATGAATCTTACGTCTTTTTAGAGAAGCTAACCCAAGCTGTTATATTTATCTATTCTAGATAGTTGGTGGCCAAGACGGCATGCAACGTGAGAACCGCATCAAAGATTTGGAACAAGAACTAGCGCGGTCTACCGAGGTGGCGTTGAGGATGCAAAGAGAGTTGTCCGAAGCGAACGCGAAGTTGTCTGCAGCCTCGGGAGCCCCGCCCGCCAGCGTTAAGAAGAACCAACTTAACGATGGGGTCAGTATTTTGTTTACGTACACTTACATAAACAGATTACTATGAACAGCTCGGTAATAATATCTGATTGCATGATTCATCCATTAATATTTGACGGCAAATATACAATACTCTAGCTGTTGCCCGCGGCGTCGAAAATTATCCCAAGGGAATGAACAGGCGCCAGCAGGTCAAGCTACCCGAATCTGTCAAATTTTCCCAATCAACCTTGAACCTTATGCTGTATGTAGGGCTAAAGTTGAAAATATATTAAAGAAATTTGACAGATTGTAGTAGCTTGATGTGCTGGCGTCTGTACTACCGGGATAAAAATATTTTATGTCCTAACTCAGGTCATGGTCTACCCATATGCCAAATTTCATCCAAATCCGTGCAGCCGTTTTAGCGTAAAAGCGTAACAAAAAAACTCTCAATTCATTCGATTCGATTCGACGAAGCGTTGATCATAACGTTATTGTTGTTAAAACCCGGAAAACGGTACTCCGTTTCCCGGGATGAAAGGTACCCTATGTCCGTTTCTGTACACCTGACAACGTATATGCAAAATTTCAGGATGATCTGTTCAGTGGTTTAGGCGTGAAAAGGTAACAAACAAACAAACTTACTTTCGCATTTGTAATATTAGTTAGGACTAGCTGCGGCCCGCGGTTTCAGCCGCGTAAGAGTCGATCCCGTGGGAATACCGGATAAAAAGTAGCCTATGTCTTAATCCAGGGTGTCAGCTACCTCCATACAAAATTTTATCAAAATTGGTCCAGCCGTTTGAGCGTGAAGAAGTAACAAACATACACACACACACACACACACTCACAAACTTTCGCCTTTATAATATTAGTGTGATGTGATTAGTTTTAGTATATGCGAAACCAGAAACACGTGTCTAGTATTTTTATGTAAATAATCTATGTACAAAATTTCAAAACTGTACTTATCATGAAAAATCACAAAGTTATGAGGTATGTTATGTTACCGGGTTGTCCGTACAACAACATGCTAACGGCGCCTCCGCGCCTCCAGGGTCGTCTTGCGCTCATTGATAATAATTTGGCAGTATGTACCTAACCGTACGGCGATTGTATTGTAAGTAATTAAATGGTGGTAACATTTTCCATCACAGTTAAATAAACTATAAAAAAATAAAATATAACATGGTGTAAAAAATAATTGAAATCGATTCAGTTCCTTATTCTGAACAAACTATATTCTGATTTCGCATATACTAAAATTTTTCGATCACAACGAGGTATCACAACCTTCTAAATTTAACTGAGTAGGCAGATATTTATTGACGCGAGACATGTACGTTAATATTGCATTGACACATAATGTTGAAGTCGATACAGCATCCCATATTTGGCAGATATTTTTGGTGTTCCTTCGATGTCACATATTTGTGCTGCCACTTGTCATATGCCATCCACAAATTATCACATATATTAATGGATGAATCATGCAATCAGATATTATTGCTGAGCAGTTCATAGTAATATATATAAATATACATGTTCATATACAGATACGTAAAAAAAAACTTTTCCCTTGAAGAAACAATAAGACGCCACCAGCTACAATTCTTAAATATACTCCTTTTGCTTCGTCCTCGTTCATTCATCCGGTCAGATTATGATTACGTCATCATCATCATTCTCCTGCCCTCATCCCAATTTATTTGGTGTCGGCGCAACATGTCCCTTTCTTCCATACTTCTCCATTAGTCGTCATCTCGGTAGTCACTCCCTTTCTAGCCATATCATCTTTCACCCAGTCCATTCATAGTTTATTTTGTCTTCCCGGACTCTTATAGCCATCGACATTCAAGCTCAATACTTTCCTCACGACATTTTCCTCATTTTTCCGCATCACATGCCCATACCATTTTTTTTTTTCAGTTTTTTGCTGACTAAAACCCTCCCGTGTTCCTTCATTTGCCTGTGTGCCAGGGCCACACTATCCCTTTCGGACAAGCTCTCAACCCTGGCAGGACATGCCTATACCATGACAACCGATTTCTGTACAACTTTTCAGTCACCGGTGCCACTTTCTGTTTTCCTCTTTGTCATAACTACTTTATTCATAAAAGTAACTTGAGCATAAACTGATTCGAAATGCGATCATGCCACCAATTTTTACAACCGTCAGTTTTTACTGAGTTGATTTTCAGGTCACTGGAGTTTTTAACCAGTCCCTCCCCTATTGTTACTTTTATTAAAAATTTGTAGACTTTTCAGGAATAAATACATGAAGATTGCTATCAAAACCACTTGGTTTACCTGCAAAGTTTGTCTAACACAACAAAAATGATGTGTTTATAGAAAGTCTCGCGCTCGTCACTGACCCGCGGCGGCAGTCAAGAAGACCCGGCGCAGTTGCTTCGAGACCTGCAGGACTCACTGGAGCGCGAGGCTGACCTGCGAGAACAACTAAGAAACGCCGAGGAAGAGGTAAACACCAATCATTTACTAAACAACGTCGTCACAGTAGTCTTGCTTTGATCTTTGATATTTCAACATAATGTATGTTCGCATTACCATCTCGAGAGATGGTGATGGAGATGGAATTCTTTGTGCAAACACGCTAGGTACAGCGCAAATAACTCGGTAATCTCCACACATGGCAGCATCAAATTTATGCTTAAATTATATGATTCACCCAATTTTACAGTCGGCTTGGAATGCAGTAAACACATGCACAAATAGTTACAGTTTAACGATAACTCATCTCTTGTTAACAGTTAAATGCCATTACAACCACTTATTTCTCCGATCATTTAGTTCCACTAGAAAAACAACGCATTAATTAGGGCATTAGCTCTCGTTCGACGGATGCCAGCTGGCACGCCGCCAACACATGTCTGACTCAACACCGCGAAACTCATATGTATTATTGTATATCACATTGTTATCCTCTATTAAGCCTATGTTGCTTGTTAGTGAAACCGATAAATAAGGAATATTATGTTCAAACAGGCTAGTCGATATCGGCCACGCGTCGTCGGCAGAAGGACACGTCCACACCTCATTCCACAGTCTCCCCGATCTGATCCCAATTCTCCTCAAACACCCATCAATGATAATGAAATGCTAGAACCAAATACCATTCAAAGGATTCTTGAAATGCAACTCGCTTTAGAAAAGAGTTTGTCATCTCTAGACAGCAGTCCATCGTCCATTGGTGTTAGTCAGATCACTCAATCTCCACAAGATCTCATTATGAGTTACTCTGAGGGTTGTCAAACGGACACTATTTTAGTGCATGATGTGATGACTGACACTAGAAAGATAACTCTTGATTCGATTGTACAAAGTACGATTGATATTTTGGAAATGTACACCCAAACGGAAGTAGCATTTATGAAAAATAAATATATTCAAACCGAATTCATGGGAACGAACAATTTCGTACAAACTGACAAACAGAAACTTAGAATTGCTAGTGTACAGACAGCAGCTAAACTTTACAACGATAAAGGCCTACAAGCTGTCGATTCTAAAGAATATGTCGATGCTAGCACAGAAACCGTTCCAATCCACTATGAGGATAAAATACTTGACAAAGATGTATTAGAAGTCAACGCAATATTCAGTAGAGATAAATCTGAAAGTCCTCCACTTACTCCTGATAAAACACCTGAATCTCGCTCCCCCTACCCCTCGCCCTTCGTATCAATGTTCAGTCCGTTGGCTGTTAGAATTTCCAACATAGGTACTTATGACCAGTTTTGTCAGTTTTAAATGTGGGTTTTCTTCATCCTGTATTTTGTCCTTAACAGAATCCTGTACAGTTTTAGTCCTTACAGTAATTTAGATTAGATATTCAATAATTTTAACTAACGAATATTTACAGGCAAATAACTTACGTAAAACTGCGTCCCGGGTCGAGGACGACAATGAGTCCTTGCTTCTACAGCTGAAGAAAATGGCTACCAAAGCCAGAAGTACGTCAAAATACTTATATTGTGAAAAATCGATTGTGTTTTTCTAACATAACACCCTCTCCCGAACCACCGCACATCAGAACCCGTTGTCATTCATCATGCTCATTGTGTACTTCTTGCGTAACCATTAACTAGTAACATATTACCTTTGTTCCTTGATGTTTACTAACATGCTTGTCAGTGTATTTGAATTACACGGCGTATTGATGGTAGCCATTTTCTCCAGTCAGAATTAGACCTTGTTGAATCTTTTACAATGTTTGGGTTTATAAATTTATCCACCACATTGTTCAACATCCGTATCCGGACCAATGACTCAGTACCATAAAACTTTACTAATTATCATCAAAAACCTTTGCATATACTAAAATATTTATAAAGCTTTGTATTTTTGGTACAACTAATTTTTTTACGCAATAAAAATTATTTGTAGGTCGTAAGCTATCACCAACACCTCCATCAAATAAACTCAGTATTGATATTAATGAAAAAGATGGAAAAACAGATGAGGAAGATCCAACAGAACTACGACTCTTACTTGAACTTAACGAACAGGTGCTCACACAACATAATTATTTTATAATGGTCACTCTTGGTCGTTTATCGAAACTTAATTCCTAACTTATTTCAGGAAGCATCAGTTTTACGGCGAAAAGTTGAAGAAATGGAACAGGACAAGGATTCCATGAAAAAGCAAGTCAAAGAACTTACTGATAAAATCGCTAGTCAGCCTAAAACTAATTCAACAGTTACGCTTCGTCGAACAACTAACACTAAGACTAATAACTTAGCAGAAGAAAAAGTTAAAGTATGTCACCGAGAAAATGTGAATAATAATAATAATTTAATATTTCTAGTTAACTAAAACTAAACTTTAACCTTGTAGGTGTTAGAAGATGAGATTGATGAATTAAGGAAAAAGCTCATAGAAAAAGAAAGA
This sequence comes from Tiliacea citrago, assembly GCA_963921375.1. Classification (NCBI taxonomy): domain Eukaryota; kingdom Metazoa; phylum Arthropoda; class Insecta; order Lepidoptera; family Noctuidae; genus Tiliacea; species Tiliacea citrago. The sequence goes on from OY992781.1 coordinate 18,912,905, forward strand.
GACTGTGAGAGGCTACATGCTGAACTCAGTCTGGCCAGAAAACCAAAAGCTTCACTTATCAAAAGCAAGTAAGTATAATAATTATGTTTCCATTGTATTGTTAGAGACCAAGAAATAGTAATCAACAAGTTAACTGTGTACAAATAAATTAAAATTTGAATTTGAAATAATTCATATTGTAGATCGCTGGATGGCGACCAACAGAATGTCGACTTGAAGAGACAACTTCAAGTGATAGAACAAGAAGCAAATGTTCTTCGTTCTAAGACTCAGAGTTTAGAAGCTGATAACGAAAAACTACAGCTAGAAAACAAGAAATTACAGGTATAACATTCCACTTTTTTTACTTTTCCCGAATTTAATATCATCCGTATGGTTATTTATTTATTTAGACGTAATCTGACTCATTTTTCACAGCTACTGAAAAATGCAAAATCATTAAAATCAGAAAAATCTGTAGAACAAAGCGCAGCTAAAATAACGCAACTAGAAAAGGAATTAAAAGAAGCTTTAGCCAAATTAAAAGAATTAGAAAACAAAGATGACAAGACAGAGAAAAAAGTAAGATTTGGTGGAGAAATAAATAGCAAAAAAGACGTCGATGCATTAAAAGCAAAACAGGAAGAGTTAGATAAATTGAATTTGAAATTTAATAAGGTAAACCAATAACTATATTTAAGAATACCAGTTGATTGAGTTTGAATATTAATTCGACCCTTATTTTCACAGCTTGAGAAAGAAAAAGCCCAATTACAAGTTTCATTGAAGGCATTGAAAGAAGACTCCATCAAATCATTCAGACCACGGGTTCCAAAGAAACCAACTGATTTGACTACCAAACTCCAAATGAAAAGAATGGTTGAAGATTTGGAAAGTGAAATCGGTGAGCCAATTATTAAACATGTCAACATGACAATACCGTAATTCTACATTTATGATCAATTATGTATTACAAATATTTTAACTTTACAGGTGAAATGTATGTCGTAATGAAAAACGCTGGACTCTCTGGTACTGAAATAATCACGAGAGCTCAAATGGAGAAAGATATTGAAGATATTAGATCAAAATTATCAAGAAATGACTCTGAATTTACAAATGAGAAAAATCGATTGCAAACCGAAATTTCTAAATTAAAGGATCTCAATACAAAGTTAGAAACAGACAAATCAGAAATAAATAGCAAATTAAAAACACTAGAGAAAGACAATAGCTGTATATCTGGTCAAATCAAAACATTGCAAGAAGAAAAGAAGAATTTAGACTCTCAAGTCAGTAAACTTAATAATGATCTGAGTAAGTATCATCCCTGTTATACGTGTACTTAACATTAACAAAGTGTAACATGTTATGATAACTACTTATACTTTTTGCAGAAAATGCATCATCCCTGAATACAACCATGTCTGACTGTATGAAGAAAATAGAGGAACTTAAAAAGGAAATAGATGTAAAAGATAAGGAAATTGATAGATTGAAAAAGCAAGTAGAAATTGTAAATAAATTAGAACAAGATAAACAAAAATTGCTCAAAGAGGTTAGCAGATATAATATACCTTGAACTAAAGTCCGACCGATGAGAGAATGCGTTCCTGACATCTGTCAGCTGAGTACAAAAGAAAACGTGTTTAACGAATTTAAACTTGTATTAGTTCCTAATCGTGTCCAGCTGAGAGGTGCCCGGAACGCAATCTCTCGGCGGCCGAAACGTAACCTAATGTTAATTTAATAGCTAAATCTCAGCTCATTTACATGATGTATTCTAGGTTGGAGATAAGGCTAAAAAGATAGGTGAGTTAGAAAAGAAATTCAAAGAAGCAGAGGACAAATGCAAACGTATTGAAAAGCAATTAGCTGTACGTAAAGACAAAGTGGCTAAATTAGAAAAAGAGGTAAGCAGTCGACATATTAAGAATCTATAATTAATTTCATATCTTCTCTCATACTAATCATTTTCTCTATCATACTTTATCAAAAATAGCTTGTCCAAGAAAAGGAGCAAGCTGAAGTATTAGCCAACAGTCAGCGGCGTATATCAGTAGACTTTACTAGCGAAAAAGATCAAATGCAAACAAAACTTTTAAAAGCTGAAAGCCAAGTAATAACACTAGAAACAGATTTGAGAGAAATTAAAACTGATTACGATAGCAAAATCACTCATTTGGAATCGACGATATCTGCTAAAGATATTCACATAAAACAACTGGTATTTGGATGAACTGTTTGATAGGCACGCAACAACGCATGTCCCCTTTTTAGTACCAAGTTTTGTCATTTTTGCGTGCCCCGTGATGGTTTAGAAATCCTAGAAAAGAACAGCAGCTTATTTATAGAAAAAAAATAGAAATTTAGAACATGAGCATGTATTCGCATTACCCCTTGCCTCTTAGTTTATTCCCATAAAAGTTTTTTATAGGCTGCGTCTTTATTAGAGTGCGAATTCCGGCTTTAGATATTGCAAATAAAATATTACTTTAATGCAAATTATAATTGCAGGAAGATGCCTTACGAGATACATCGAATCAGAAATACGACGAAGCGATATCGTCCGTTGAAATGGCACAAATGCAAGACAAATTAGAGAGAACCACTAAGGAACTTGAAGAGAAACAAGAAGAATTAGCAAATGCTAAACGAGATCTGGAAAAGACTGAGAAAGAATTGTCGACAGTAAAATCAGAAATGTCGCAATTAAAGTCCAATATATCTAAGTTAGAGAATGAGAAAAAAGAACAGGAAAACAAATTACAAGCTGAAAAGAAAGAGTCTGGTTATTGGGAGAGCAAGGCTTCAGAACTGGAAACTGACTTACAGGTACATGTTTATTTACTTAAACAATAGTTTGAAAACAAAAACACTTCATACAACTTTCACTAATCATGTTGATTTTTAGGCTGACCGCAAGAAACTGGATCGTATGCGTAAGGCTCATGATATAGATATAAAGAACAAAGAAGCAGAGTTAGCTACACTTAAAGGTAAACTAAAAGTTCTAGAACAATCGTCCGGCGCAGGCGCCAAGAAGATTTCTGATCTTAAACAGGAGTATGAAGAAACAGTTAAAAGTGTGTATATTACTATACATCGTTTTTTTTTTCAGTTCCCACATCAGCAGAATAAATACCTATGTAAAATATTTGTTAATTTTCAGGGTTAGAGCACTCTTTAGCCGTTGAAAAGGCGGAATATGACGAGTTGACGGGTAAATACGAAATATTGGAAGAAGAACACGTTGTTACTAAAGCAAGGCTTACGGTAAAGAAAGAGCAGGCACAGGGGTAATTAATATTCCTACGATCTTTCCTGAAATTTTAATGTTCTTATTCCTGTATTTTTGCAACAATATTAATACTTGTATCTTTGTAGTGAACTAATACACGTTCAAAAAGAATTGAGCGCAGGATTAGCTGAAATAAAAACCCTTCAAGACAACTATGACACCCAATCTTCAGCGTGGACGAAAGAAAAAACTGAACTGCAGGTATACATTTTGTGCCTTTCATTATCCAGCAAGTTATATTAGGCTATTCAGGGCGTAACAAGACTCAAAGCCGTTATTTACACATTCTGTACATCAAATTACGTAACATTTAAGGGGGATGAGCTAAGGTAGCCCGCGAAATTCAAATTTTATTACGTTTTTTGCAATTCGCAGGTCAGTAACAGGTTGTATGTTGATCTAAATATGATTCGCAGCCGTAACAAATATGGCTTAACAGAATTATAATCATTCGAATCAGCATTACAACTCTCTAAGTTCATAAAATCCTACTGAATGATTATTTCAGAAATAGTCATTCAATAGGATTTTACGAAGAGAGTTAATTGTATTTCCGATTCTAATGATTATAATCCTGTAAAGCCATATTTGTTACGGCCGCGAATCATATTTAGATCAACATACAACCTGACACAGACCTGCAAATTGCAAAAAACGTAATAAAATTTGAATTTCGCGGGCTACCTTAGCGCATCCCCCTTAACAATAAATATTTTTGAAACAACTTTTATTTTTGGTGCGAAAAATCGCTGTTTACGGTAACGCGCAAAGTAACGCACGCAAAACATTTTGCTTATGGGTGCATGCAACTGTACAGAGGTCGTGGAGCTATTTTAAAAGTTGTTTTCGTGAAAAGTTAGGACTTTGAACTCTTCGATATCTTCGTAACCAGAAGTTTCCCTGGTATGGTCCAGTACAAAAAAATATCATAATGACGGGGAGTATAAGTGACTCTTGGCGTAAACCGTCTTTTTACATTCGTTATGATAATATTTAATGTAAGTTTCTATAAAATATTCTCCCATTCCAGAGCTCAATATCGTCGCTACAAGACCGCCTATGCGGCGGTGGCTGGGAAGTGGAACGCGCGCGGCTCAGCGCTAAGCTGGAACAGAAAGAGCGTGAACTGCGCACCACCCACGACCAGCGAGACGTTCTGCAACACCATCATGATATGGCTAAGAAAGAGGTAAATCATCGACAACTTACTGCAGAAAATTTTGCTTCGTCATCCTACACGCTATTTTAAACTCTCTTATAGTTCCTAGTGCTTTAGTTCAATATCAATTAATCTACGAAAACAGGCGTACATGTTCAGTGTGCCCTAACAGTAATGAATTCTGTAATAAATGATGATACTTTTCTGTGCAGTTGGAGGAAGCGAGAAAGAAACTGGAAGACTATGAACGAGTCTCTAAAGTACATAGGACCCTAACAACAGAAAATGCTGAATTAGAGCGAGAATTGTCATCTTTGAACGCAAGACTTGAACAAGCTGACGTATCGAGGAAGAATGAGCTTGCACAGATGAAGGTTAGGTACGAAGGGCAAATGAACACCATGCGAGATGAACTGAAGTCTTTGCATAACCAGGTACGCAAGAAACTACATATAAACTTAAAAAGTATGAATAAATCCGTAGATCCCGGAGTAGTTACACCAGTATTAATTTCGGTTTAACCATACTTTTGTTTGACATACTTTACACCGGCTAAGGGGGAGTGTTGCCAGTTTTAACAATGCCAATATTTTGAAGGTATCGAGGTTCAGGCGAGAAAGAGACAACTATAAGCAAATGTTGGACGCTGCTCAGAAGACGATGACTGAAATGAAGAACAGCGACAAGGGTGCTAGAACACCAAGACTTTCAATATCTAGTACTGATGAAGTAAGTTGACGCAACAGACTTAGTTTTAGTAGAAGATAAGTGACCTCCGGTAAGCTGAAGTGGCAAAGGGCTAGTCATAGCTCTCGCAGAGCTGAGGGCCGTTGGAGCGAAATAGACGAGTCTTTGAGTGGAGACCGCAAACCGCTAAGCGTAACGCTACCGACCTTAAACGGCGGCCGGGACAGACTGGGTGCGAAAGGTGAAAAACCTGATATTGTGGTGAAATTTGGAAAGAGACCTATATCCAAAAGTGGACTACGATACTGGGTTAATTAAAGCGAAGTGATATTGGGTAGACTTCAATTATTTATGTATTTCAGGAGGAGTACCGCAATAAAGTGGCGACATTGGAGCAACAGACGGCGTGCTTAGAAGACGAATTGTGTGAGGCAAGACTGTTAGCTTCCAAGCTCAACACAGAGCTCATCAGCGAACGCTCCGCAGCTGAAGTTCGGTGCTCCGAAATGCAATCTAGACTGAACGAGGTAAACCTGAAGTTATTAATCATTACATCCTTTTTTTGAAGAAACTTGATTATTCAAATTCGCGAGGGGGGTGATGGCTGATCTTTGCGTTATGCTCATGAACGGGTGCTGCTTCTGGTGAGTGGTCGTCTTGCTGACCATGGTTTTGTTATTGTTATTAATAATTAACTGTTTATATATTTTATGGTGCTAGTTTATCATTTGTGACTTCGAGTTACAGCTTTAGAATAGTTTCGCGTAACTACGTTTTTGTTCGCGTTATGTTCACTGTTTAATCCATGCTAATATTATAAATTCAAAAATAACTATTACTTTTTCACGCATTAAACGGTTGATCGGATTTCGATGATTTTTTTTTCCTGGTATTACTTTCCCGTGGGATAATTTAAGAGCTCCACGTAGGCGAAGGCGCGGGACAAGCCAGGCAGGTTAAATTATATACAGAATTACTGAGACGCCCTTCGTATTGCGGTTATTTTAAACACTTTTAAACTTCTCAGTACGAAGAAGAAAGGTTGCTGACATCGGGCAGAGCGCGCGTGGCCGGCCTAGCATCGCGAATGGAGCTGGCTTGGCACAAAGAACGAGACGAGCAGCAACGGTTGCTACAAGAGACCTCTACGCTCGCCAGGGACCTAAGGCAGACACTCTTTGAGGTATTACACTTACCTTTTCAACCGACGAAATAAAAGAAGGACGTTCCGCGAAATTCAAATGTTCTTACGTGTAAGGCTATTTGTAGGTCAGTGTCAGGTAGTATCTTGATCAAAATATGATTCGCTACTATACCAGCTATGTATTTACAGAATTATAATCATTAATACATCTCTCTAATTTGTTCCCATTTCTAAGAATTAAGGTAACCTTTAAAAGTACTGGTAAAAATAATAAAGGTTGTAGCCGAAAAATACCGGTTTCGGTCCCTGCTTCTAATGTGGCTTATGTTACAGGGGAAGACAGTTCCCGAATACTGATATAGACGCCTGCCTATAGTACTTACATACAAGTTTAGTGCAGCACTCGGGCGTTCAATAAAATTGTCAGAGGCCCGACACGCGATGTTCCCCAAGATGTTCTTTTTCTAAAATGTTGTGCCTTACTGGCCGTATACTATATATACATGGTCAAATTTAATTAGCTAGAGAAACTCAGCAGACGTTATGAGTAGGTACCTATCGATATCTAAACATGAACAAAAACAAAATTGTAAAAATAAAACAAAATTGAAATGATGATTTTTTTGAAGTCAACAACCGCGATTTTTTAAATTACTTGAAATATCACTTCAAAAAATATTTTTTGTGTAAACTCCACATACATACTGGATTATCTAAACAGGATAAAAACAAAAAAAATGATTTTAACTCATACTTTAAGTGAGTATTACGGCTGCAGTCACCTCTGCCGTTAGCTACGTGCCGCTCGTATACATGAGCACTAAGAGAGGTTTGCTGATATAGAGCCAGATACGTATAGAAGATCTGGCACGAAAAGCCGCTTAATTATAATATTCTGTTTCTAGATAGAGCGTGAAAGAGAGAAGGAGAGGTTAGATATGAAGAGAAGAATAGAACAATTGAAGAGAACAACAGAAGAAGAAACTGAAGAGGCTAAGAAGAAGGTTTGTGTTTTCTCTCATTTAACACTTAGCATGTAAAGTATGATATGAAATAATTAATTCTTTTTAGTAGCAGTTCTAATAGCTAATTCTCTTGATGTAGGTGACAGAATTGCAGTGTGATCTGCTAGAGTTGCGAGATGCACACGCGAAGTTGCGCACTGCCAACGAGAAGCTACGTCGCGATAAGGAACGGCATGATCGGGATCGCGACCAGAACAAACTTCTTGTTGGTTCACTCAAGCGTGCGCAGCAGGTAAATATGTTACAGTTTCTCTGTCTCATTCTTCCAATTACATATTTTGTTATAGATCACTGGACGAAGTTGGTAATTTATGGGAAGTGTTTTTCTGAAACCTGTCAGTTCAGATGTTTATGACTTATGAACAGAAGTCGGAATAAGTAGAGCTTATTTACCTAAACTTCGAGGATGGAAGTACCTAACATAGAGTGGATAATACCTCCTCTAAAATTACGGAATAACTATAATGACGTTAAAATTTCGGGATTTAAAAACCACGATTTATTTATTGAACTTTATTATAGTTACAAATTATTGATTTGAAATATAATATTATATATACCTATATAAAAAAAATAGGTTTACGTAATAAAATTGTGTCAAATTCAAGTTTTTTGTTTTATGTAGGTTATTAAAACTTGTGCTACATACATTTTATTGCACAGATATTTGGTTATTCGTGCCCAGGAACAGGTAGCGGTGGCGGTTTCTATTGTTTCAAAATATCTTTTGTCACACAACTAAATATGATAATGATTTTTCAAATCAATAATTTGTAACTATAAATAAAGTCCAATAAATAAATCCCGGGACTTAAATGTCATTATAATTATTCCGGGATGTTAGAGGAGGTATTATCCACTCTATGTTACTTCCTTCCTCGAAGTTAAGGTAAATAAGCTCTACCTATTGCGATCTCTGCATATGAATAATAAAGAATGATCCAATTTTGTTCTGTCTCGCGAAGCATTCAAGAACATTATAGATAGCTCTGGTGAGCAGCTGGCTACACATTCTGCTATCGATTAACATACTTTCTCTCTTGCAGGAGGATGACAGGATAATAACGCAGCTTTTAGAAACAATTGACGACCTAATGAAGCAGAGCCCAGAGTTGTTCCGTAATGAACCAGTCAAACCCGAGAAGAACTTGATGACGCCAACGCCACCAAGAAGAAATAGGGTAAGTTTGATTGTTAATAGACAAAAATCAACCAGCGACCGTATAGAAAAAACTTTTTACAAAAAAAAAAGAAACAACCGACTTCCAAAAAAAAACACTACAAAGTGAAAAATAACTTTAAGAAATTAAAGATATTTTTCACTTTGTAGTGTTTTTTTCGTCAGTCGGTTGTTTTTTTTTTTTGTAAAAAGTTTTTTAGTTAATTATTAAGTTCTTCTTCGTTATTAAGTTCTTAAAGTTATTTTTCACTTTGTAGTGTTTTTTTTTGGAAGTCGGTTGTTTTTTTTTTTTTGTAAAAAGGTTTTTATTTTTCACTTTTTAGTGGGTCAGTTTGAAATTTACAATAGCCTTATGTCAAATGCTCATCACCTTTCACAAAATATTGCTTTTCCCGATGCAGGGGCGTTAATTGTTGAGGAGTTCTCCTGGTAAGAGCCAGGAGAACTGATGGTGACTTGACCATATGCATTTTGACGAGCATAAATTGCTTAGCAACCATATTAAAGTGCCTAATCGAATCGCAACGGTGAAATACTTATTATTAAGTAGTTCCGGTGGCCATCTGTGGTATTCATCATCAGTTCCACTTCAGCAAATGGTGCTTTTCGAGTGCAAATGGACGAGTTACTATAAAAAATACTCATACATAATAATCGCTAGGTATGCCTATAAAATTTGAGGATTTCCCTCGATTTCCATGGGATCCCCTCATCAGATTCTGATTTGGTGGCAATGGGACCACTTCGGGAGCATACCTTTCCATACAAAAAAAGAATTTTCAAAATCCTTCCACAATTGACGGAGTAATAGGTGAACATACGAGTACATACTTAATAAAAATAAAAAAAACATACAGCCGAACATATAACCTCCTCCTTTTTGGAAGTCGGTTAAAAAAGGGATCAGTCATCATCATCAAAAAGTCGTCAAATAATTTTTTCAATGCGCGAAAGAGATGGAACCACGCTAATTAATAGTGACGTAGTTTCTTTTAATTTAGATGCATGCGAGATCTATAATTATGACAAATATTGTGGGTTAATGCTGTGTAGTTATGTATGTAGTTGGTACGTAAACAAATAAACCAAACAAAATGAATAGCGCATTACTTTGCAACGAAACAGAGATGGCTTTAACATTTCTCTGTAAGGCCCTAGAAAGTGATTTCAAACGTCGATATCGATCTCGATAGTTTTATACTTGCCAGACCTAAGTACAATTTCCAGTGTATACCGAAACCTATTACATTTTTGTGCAGTCTTCCAAGTCTCGGTCACGATCCGCGACGCCAGAGAGCGGTGCGAGCGGCGTGGAGGCGGCGTCTACTGCGGCGCGCTTGCGTCGCCTCACTGACGAGCTCAGAGCGTCACGCATCGCAGAACGGCAACGAAGACACCAGGCCACTGCTAGGAGGTAACGCCCTACTTCTAGCACAAAATATATATAATAATATATAATAGTCTTTGGTGATTGATCTGTCAACTTCTCTTTTGTAATTTTACCCATCATCGATGGAATTTATACATTACTAGCGACCCGACCCTGCTTCGCACGGTTTTTACAACTTGACAAAACATCAAGATTTATTTATTATATGCAAGTTTCGCAAACTTCCGGAATAGATTCTCTAAATAGTGGTGAAAACTGCATCAAAATCCGTTGTGTAGTTTAAAGAACAACGCGGTCACACAGACACGAAAAGCGGCTTTAATTAATATGTATAGATATAGATTCCAAGAGAATTAACAGAGCCTCTGAGAGTGACTATTGAAGTGATACGTCAGGCGCATGCTTCTACCCAAACAAAATAGTGATTGCTATCAAGAGACCTAGATCACTTTTAACTTTTTCAAATGTATCCTCAGAGCGATGTCAACGGAACCCCGTGACACACTGTCAGTCTCTCCAGCCATGCGCACACCGTCTCGTGCACCGTCACTCAAGAAACGCTCCATTTCACTTGAGCAGACTACTAAAGACCAGGTAAGTCACAGTGCTTACAACGGATCCTGACGTGACCTGAGCTTCTACGCGTGAAGATAAAAAAATGTCCGGCAGACACTGGACAGTCAGCCCTGTACCTCCTTTATGCAAGAAGGTAGCGTTTGAGCTTAATTTTTTCTAGATAGTTCGTGACAAGAATATGATGGTAGTCGTCGTTTGTTTGTGAGGGGCTTGTGGCCCCTCGGTAAGTAATAACAGCCGCATGGGTCGATCAACCAGGTTTAGCTACGCTCGCCATAGTTGGACCGTGGATAGGTGACCATCTTCATATACCTATACCCCACCCCTCCGTGAATCGGAAAGAATGTTATCTACTGTTACTATCGACTGAATGTTCGGCCGTTTCTTGACTTCCAAAGTTTCCTTATTTGACTTTGAATCCTTACCAGACTTCAAGTCACGTTATTGACTTTGACTTATCTCTCTGACAGTAGTATTTTTTTTTCTTTCGCCGTAGTCAGCCATAGTCAGCCGTAGTCAGGAAACAGCCGAACCTTCGGCCGATACTTACGATTTATCGTCGGAGTAGACCCCCTGGCTGTTATTTGTAGATTTTTGACAGTCGTTACGGGTCGTCACAAGCCCGAAAGTCTGACAACTAATCTTACCAAGGAGTATCGTGTTACCCAGTAACTGGGTTGTGGAGGTCAGATAGGGAGTCGCTCCATGTAAAATACTAGTATTCAGTTGCATCCAGAGACTGGAACCCGACCCCAACATAGTTGGGAAAAGACTAGACAGATAATGATGACTCATTTCTGTCTGTATTGTACTCTGTTTTACATTAGTTCTTTTGTGCCCGGTTGACACCCCCTAGTACATGTTACTTAAGAGCCTATACTACCTCAAATGGCTTAGCATATCCTCCAGTATGTCGAAAATACTGCAGCTTTAATTTTGAAATAAATATATGGTACAGTTGAGGATTAATGTTAAGTACTATGTTTGACGGAAACACGATTCCATAAAATTTTCTCTATAGTAAAAAAATCCAAAGTCACCTCCAAACCGAACAAAAAGCCGCTCGTATTAAAAAAATACTTCAAATTAGATAATTAAACTTTGCATATTAACTGAACTAACTATAAAGCAGGTCTTATGTTAATTATATTTTTTAAATTACCACTAGTTTCACCATAAAAAGAAATAAACTAAACTATCGGTGCCTTGGAGTCTTCTCCCTGCCACCCTGTCTCGCGTGACTGCTTGCAGTAGGTGCGAGCGAGATAAAGAGTGAGATGGACCTGAGGTAGTATAGACTCTTAAATATAACTGACGATAGGTGGGTGCTGCTATACACCTCTGCCCTTAGGAGAATACAGGCGTGATGATAATTTATGTTTACTCGTTGTCAGAGCTTGATATGGAAGTCGGTGGACGAAAGCAGCGTGTCGTCGATGCAATCACTAGACGGAGATGCGGATAACCGCCTGTTCACCATGCAGCGTGATGCTAGTTTGGACAGGTATGAACAATAAGCCCTCAGCTATGAAATACAAATACAAATGACCCAAGGGAACATCTAACAGATGTGTTATGTCATTTTTTTAAAGATGAAGGATTGCTTTTGGCTGAAATCTGCACAGACAACAGTGTTTTCTGTGCAAAATTCGGCCTTATGATACCTGCTAGAATCTTTGGTGCAATAGATGCTTCAACAAACATTTAATTAATTTGATTTTGACGTTTTAAACGCTACTTTTACAGCCGGTTATCTGGCGGATCGGCCCAAAGCGAAGTACTTCCCTCAGAAAAGAAGAAAAAGAAGAGTATTTTCGGAAAATTGAAGAAACTCACCAAGTCCCGTTCTATTGACGACCAAGTAGCTCATGACAGCACAGAACATGTGGAATTCAGGCCCATTGGCACTGTTTCTCAGGTAACAAACCGTTTCATCTTTCATTTGACCGCAAGAATCCGCTTGATGTGGGCAAAGTAATTAATTGAATGGCCCGAAACCTATTCTTAAATGTATGAACATCCTATGTACCGTCATAGGATGTTCATAAAATATTAGTTAGCAATGTTTAGAAGAAACCTATCCAGCAGTAGAAGTTTTTCGGCTAAGATGATTATGGTTAATGACACTAGTGAAGATGAATCACCCTACTTAACTGTTCATCATGTATCTGTATACTTTTTTAAACATTCTTATTTAAAACCAGCAGGGTTCGGATTCAGACATGAGTGCAGCGGGAAGTAAGCGCGACTTACGATTTCGACTATCGGACATGTTCAGCAGAAAAGGACAAATCTCCCGCACTAACAGGTTTGTCTTAAACTCCCTAAGCTAACAATACTTTTTACTCGACTGCCCCAAAAAGAAGAGTGTTTCTGGTGTATGTATATTTCTGTTCCTTTTGAATGTCTTGAAAGGAGTGGATTTCAGGTATATTATAACAATCTTTTAGTAATTTTAATTCAATTTGTGTATTTAGAATCGGATAATAACTTTCCAGGCGACTAATAACTTAAAGGGCGACTAATTATTTGCTACTAAAATAATAACTTGGCGACTAATAACTTAAAGGGCGACTAACTATTTGCTACTAAAATAATAACTTGGCAGCGATTATTAGTCATCTACTGTTATTGAATCATTTGGGTTAGGTTAGGTTAGAACAGTAACCATTAACGCCAGATCCCCTCTATTGTTGGTAAATTCAGTTACCAAAACAAAAATTCGATGCCAGTTTAAATTAAAATAAAGCTAAAAACTGATTATTGAGCTGCTACTTTCTACTTAAAATAATACTTCGCTGTAGCTGCCAACCTATTATTTTTGCTGCCAACCTATTATTTTTGCTACCGGCTTTAATTATTTTTTAATCCCAAATTCAGATTAATTTGTCGCCGTGTTAAATACATGCCTTTAGAATCTTGTAAAAGTAGGTGTATATATTTGTCAAAACTAATATTTGACATGATTTAATCGACTTTAAGAAACTTTCAGGCCCACTTGCACCACAACTCACTAAATGCCTTTAATACTAAACGTACTTAAAACATAATTCTGTCTCTGTCATCTTCAACCAATTGACAGAAACAGAGCGATGGTTAAAATACGTTTAGCGCTAAATGTATTTAGTGATTTATGGTGCAAGTGGGCCTAAACAAGTATTTTAAAGCTGGTATAAAATTAACTACTACTCTTATAGCAAAGAGCTAACTCCAGAGCGGCCAGCTAGTGCTATGGGCAGCATGATTAGCACGTCATCTCGGCCGCCGCTACGGAACGCCAGCAGCACCACACTGACCCGCGCGTCGCCAGCGAAACCGGTACGTTAACATTTCTTACTAATTAATATTAGATACTATACAGGTTAGATTGTTGAGATGGGGCAACAAGTGACAACCTTATGCGGTGAGAAATTTTGATCTGCATTCGCAGATTTTGAAAAGAAATTATAGTCGGCAAGAAAATGAGCAATTTTCAAAAAAACTTTTCCAGTATTTGTTGTAGCGGCCTGTCTATCCATCATAAAAAAAACCGGCCAAGTGCGTGTCGGACCACGCACAATGAAGGGTTCCGTAGTTAGGATGAATTTATCCCTAAAACAAACTTAACATTGTAGTTGAAAAGCATGTTCTCCCATACATCGATTTACGCCACCGTCAATTTTCCAACTGAAAATTTAAGTTTGTAATCGCAAAAAATGTTTTTTTTTTATGTGATAAAACTACAAATTAACAATTTTCTGACTTTTTCCTTTACTTGTGCTGTATGACCTTGCGTCTGCCCAAATTTCATAAGTCTAGGTCAACGGGAAGTACCATATAGGTTTTGATTTATGTGCGAGATATTCGCAATTTTTTTTTTAATGTGAAAACTACAAATTTACAATTTTCGGACTGTTTCCTTTACTTGTGCTGTAAGACCTTGCTTGTTGCCAAATTTCATGATTCTAGGTCAACGGAAGTACCCTATAGGTTTTGATTTATGTGCAAGATATTCGCAATTTTTTTTTAATGTGATAAAACTACAAATTTACAGTTTTCGGACTTTCTCCTATACTTGTGCTGTAAGACCTTGCTTCTTGCCAAATTTCATGATTCTAGGTCAACGGGAAGTACCCTATTTTTGATTTATTTGCGAGTATCGAAATATGTCGCAATAATGTAGCTTAAATCGCCGAGTTTTTTTATTGCGTTGACTTCGAAGCTTGATTTTTTTAGAGCTTCAAGGGACCATAGACTTACGTATTTAATATTAATTTCAACTTGATACCTCTACGCGTTCCTGAGAAAAATGGTCTTGACAGACTGACAGACATACAGACGGACAACGAAGTGATCCTATAAGGGTTCCGTTTTTTCCTTTTAAGGTACGGAACCCTAAAAAGTAAGTCGGAGTCTCATTTTCTACGAAATATAGATATGCGAAAAGGTTTTTTTGCGATTTCTGTGCTTTCTAGTACTGGTCCGATAGTTTTTGATCCATAAAAGAAACAGGATCCAATTTTTTTTTTCAAAATCTGTGAATGCAGATCAAAATTTCTCAAAAAGTTAAGGAGTCTCCTAACTCCGTTTTTCCGTAGCTACAACGGTTAAGGTACCTGCCATTACTGCCCCGTCTCAAAAATCCATCCTGTATGGCGCTACAAGGTTATTTTGGAAGTGGCTAAAATCGGAACTAATCTTGTTTTTTTAATACATTACAAGAGACATTTCACAAAACAATTGCACCAATATTTACCAATCGCTCCGCTGTCAGTCATTAAAGCTCCAAAAAGCCATTGTAGCAGTGTGAACACCCATATCTCTCATAATCCATTACCTATTGGTTGGTCTGAGTTACGATGAGTACCAATGTACTCTTTGGTATCTCATTTAAATCTCCCGTTACATGATATCGGATTTCCTCGCTTTCAGTACCAGAAATGCAATGCATATTTGTTAAATCTTGAAATGCTGTGATGTTGATATAGTATTTATGTGTTTTAATTTATTTTAATTCAGAACGAAGTGCCAAGGCCAACGAGCGCAACGCCAGCGTCAAAGAGGAAAGGGAAATAACTGATACTATAAAGATTTCGCTTCATTATAGTGTATTTATCCATTTTCCTATGATTTTTTCCACATAGCTTGTAATATCACAATACATATCAATAAAATAAATTATTCTGTATAACTATCGATAGAACACTACCACTCTATCAGCGTCTAGCTGTCTATTCAATTACTGAGTACTTTTGAAAGCGTATTAAGAACTTTAGCCACTTATCGATAGTTATGCAAGTCTGATTGCCGCCGTCACAATATAGTAATGAGAACCGTGACGAGACCTGAATTCCTTTCGTCCTAAGTTTCCTTGTGAGCATCGCGAGGAGTCGCGTTCTGACGTCTTATCACAAACGTCTAGAATTCGATTAGCAGTGCTAATGTTTTAGTTATGTACTTTGTAACTTTATAATAAAGCTGTTGAATCAAACTCTTTTTTATTTCGAGTTCAATAAAAAGCGAAATTAAAATAATACGTATTAAACTAAACTTCTATTCAATTTCAATCATTTTTACATTTGACATGAATGAAAATAATATGCATTCTTACAAAAACGAAACAACAAAAAATACCAAAATAAAATAGAACCTCGTGGTGTTGGTCGCAATGTGGGAGAGGTACGGGAGTGTGGCGGCTAGCTCTGGTCCATGAGGTTAGAGTCCACGGCCGCGCCGCCCGACGAGTCCTTGAGGATGGACTCGAAGATGGGCTGCAGGTCGGGGAACGACTTGATCTGCGTCACGAAGTCCATCAGGTGGGGATTCTTTTCTGTAATGACAGAAACGATCTCGTTATCTCTAAGTTGCTATTTGAGGTATACGCAAACGCATTTAAATTTAATTCTCAATGATCCTTCTTCCCCATACCCTTCATGTGTTACGAGATGGTTAAGAAAATAAATCAAAAGGTGCGTTTGTTCGTTTTTCCTTCTTCCACGCAGCAACAGATAGACGTGTTTTTTGCATAGAGATATTATATGGACCAGGGAGTGACATACGCTATTTTCTTTAAATATCCTATGGTGGAATAAGCCACGGAAGCGAAACCTCGTTGTCAAAGCTATCTTTAATCATATCTTATAATTACCTGCTTCTGGTATCTGTAAAAGCGCGGCGGCGGCCCTTAGGGCGGACCTCTTCAGTTCATCCTGTTTCTCGTACTCTTGCTTTACTGAATTGGCCTTCACTTTCATCGTGCACGTCGCTCTCAGAGGCTCCACTAAACTTTCTAGCCCTGAACACAAATTAAGGAATATCGTTTAATTTCGTTCTATATCGTGTTTCTTGATCTAATATTATTATTTTCTGTATAAGGCTGAAATGCCAACCCGTCTTGAGCAAGCGTGGTGATAAAGCTTGTGTCTTCTCTGCATGAGAAGAGGCATTTGCCTAACACTGGGTCAATAACAGGCTGGTATTATTATATTATACCGTGTTATATATTATAGCACATGTCATAGTAGAAAGATTATTCAGGAAGAAAGGCAGCGATGTCCACGAAGTTGTTTGACCACGTCACCAGCGAAAGTACCTATTCCTTGTTCTGTGCGAGAAATTATTACATATACTATGGTATTTTTTCAAATGTCTTTTTTTTATATCTGTAAGTACCTAATTTTTACACGTATTTTTGTTTGTCAATATTTTAAAACTGGTTAGCGCCGGCATTTCCTTTCTAGCTGATAGGGATCAGTAAGAAAAAGAAACGCCGGCGCTATCCAGTTTCATCAGTCAGTCAGCCAGTGGTCAGTGTATTTCAGTGTCATCTCAGGGGAGAAGTAACGCCGAAAGAAACTCAGAGGTCTCTTACGTCCAGTCATTTAACTTACTCTGCAACACAACAGCGGGGCACAGTTGCGCTAGCCTGGCGCACATGAGATACGTCAGCATCTTGATGTCGTAGTGATCTCGCAGCCCGTCCTCCACGTGGCGCAGGAACTCGAACACGTCGAGCCGGTCGAGGCACGTGCCCAGCAGTGTGTACATGCACTCGAACGCAGCCTTTCGTAGGTCAAGACCATCATCGACTGAATGCTTGAAGGGACCCATTTCTACTTCGCGGATTAGTTCTTTCTGTTGACAGAAGCAAAGTTTTTGAGATATTAAATAGTTCGTGATTCATGAGTTCCAAGCTGATGTAACACAGACCCGTATACAAGGGTTATGATTATTATTTTAACCCATTAGAGACTAGCGTTGCAACGTAAGTAGTCATGAAATCGACAAATTGTATATAAAAAAAAAAACTATGGACGGTAGCCATCCTTCGTTATTGAAAACCCATAGTGAGATATACTAGCCATTGATTAGAAACCATCAATGAGATCAGTGGTTTTTCAAGTTTGCTGGTAGTGGTGTTTTAATTTTTTGAATGCCATAAATTTCTTAGAATTGGAGAACAGAAAATTGAAAGTCCTTTTTTTTTATTTCGCGTTATTTTCTGTTGTCTGTGTAGTACATGTTTAGACAGTTAGTTTTTTTTTGGGGAACCTGTTGTGTTTCGTCATTTTGACGTTCAAAAAGTCCTGATTCTCAGCCTAACTACACGACTGCCCAAAAAAGGAGTTAATATTTTCAGGGCAAAAGGAGAAATGAGAAGTAATAATCTTAGTATTTTCATAATTACAAATACATAAATAAAAAAAATCGATCATTGATATGCTTTAGGTTCCTATTTTCTAGAATAGGAGAAAACCGAATTTTTGTACTCCTTTTGCCGTAGTGTTGCCATAATGGCAACAGTCCAAAATTCAAAATTCGAAAAAAAAATAGCCTTAATCTGGAAGTCATTCGACCCTATACAACGTGCCGCTACAATGGCGACATTAATTTAACACACTTGTACGGCTAGTGGCCAGTAATCATAAAAATTATAATAAGATAAAATAATTCGTAAATTAAAAATATTTTTTTTCAAACAAACTAAATAATAATAAAGTAACCAAAATTGGGATCAGTCTGTGCAAAAATTCATTCATGGCGCTACTTACTAGCTGGCTTACGTTCTTCTCGGAGCGGCAAAGTCTCGTTTCGCACTCTCCAATCAAAAGCGCGTTTTTTTTTTACTTTGATTTTTTTATGATCAGTCCGATTCTACGGTTCGAGTGCAGCGCGGTGGTGCGTAATCACTTATCATCCTCTCTTATTAGCTAATATTCGCATAGCCACTATCATCATTCGTCATTACTTTTATTAAATTGTCTTTATTTCAAACTAAGTTTTCAATGTGACCACCGCGTTGGCGGATACAGCGCTAAACGGCGTTTCATATTATCCCGCTTTTTTTTTTAAATCCCCTAATTTCTCAAGCGCCTTTGATAACCGAAGGCGTAATTGTTTCACTGCGTCAATGTTTTCCGCGCACACATCGTCTTTAATAACGAAACATCACGAATTCACGATCACAGGTTCACATAAGCACTAATATAAATAATACTCCTAAGGTATATAACTACACTAATAATACAAATAAAAGCGTCCTTGTCACAGATGTACCTACTAGGTAAAAAACTAACGAAAACAAATCAAAGCGTCTTTATCGCAGTACCTTAATCTAATTACTGTCCTAATTACAGAAAAATAAATAAAACAACAGGCGTACGCGTAACGCCGTCGTAATATTTGTGCGCATGTAGAAGAGTATGAAGAAGTGTGTCAAGGACACGGGCCCGGCTAGCACTAGAAAGAAGAACTTGAGTTAGAAGCGCGTGGCGGGTGGAGTGGACACCGCGCACCGCCCGTTCGCCGCCATAGCACTCTCTCTTTCCATCAATTCACCTACTTTTGCACGTTATACGCTTTAATTTCATTAATGCGATGTTATTATCCGTGATCCCGTCAAAGACCTCTGCGCTACTACTCTTTTAAGTACAGGTTGCTATTTTAGTAAATTGTAAATAAATCAATAAATAATAAAGTTTAATTAAATTTAAATATCTTAATAAAACGAAAACGCGAAACCATATACGTGTGTTAAATTAATGTCGCCATTAAAGCGGCACGCTGTATAGATTATCATTCAAGCCTATAAAAGATTCTTGAATACTTCAGTTTTTTTTTGTAATTGTCAGCAGAATAAAAGGTTATACAGGATGGATTTTTGAGATGGGGCAGTAAGGGCAGCTACCTTAACCGTTGTAGCTACAGGAAAACGGTCTTAAGAGACTGTCCTTAACTTTTTGAGAAATTTTTATCTGCATTCACAGATTTTGAAAATATGTATAGTCAGCAGGAAAATGGGCAATATTCACAAAAACTTTTTTTTTGTGCCAATCGATCCTCTTTCTTATAAGATCAAAAACCTCTATTGGCCCAACTGAGGTTTGAGTGCTGGAAAAGTCATAAATCGCAAAAAACTTTTCCCATCTTACATTTCGTAGGAAATGAGACTTGAACTTAATTTTTTTACCATCGTTATACTGGCCGCTACAAAAAGGACTGATCGAAAAACAAATAAAAAACAATAACTTCTACTTTGGGTATTATCTGACCTCAAAATAAAAAAACTTGAAACTTTACATTTGGACTCCCCTTTTTTTTTTGGGTGGGAAATTATCAAATAACTTCTCCCGCTCTGGGTGGAGCGGGAGGGCGTGTCAGACTTTTACTGACTAAAACCCACCCGCGTTCCTTCCGTTGCCTGTGTGGCAGGGCCACGATATCCCTTTCGGACAAAGTCGCAACCCTGGCAGGCATTGGTCCTACCGGACCCCGTCAGTTGGTACTGACATCTCTTTGAGGCGCGCGTGGAACGCAACGCGCCGTCGACCCGGGCCTGGTCCTTATCGGACGGCGAGCTACCCATCGCTCACCGTCCGCAGGCCCGCGCCTATGGTGGCCGGAAATCGGCTTGCGACTCCCGACGCCCGGGGCGTCTCCTGCGGCGACTAAGGGCGCGAGGGCGCGAGCCTTGCCTCACCCTCACGCGTTCCACCTCCTCCTTCGCGAGCATTACTGCTTCGCAGAAGGAGGTGACGGCCTCCCATGCACTCTCGCTCCGTACCATGGCCTGAACCAGGGCCGGACGCAAGAGATCGCCGCCGCCGATCGCCTCCGTGAGGACACGGCGGTGCTCCGCCTAAGCCGGGCAGACCTCCACCGTATGCTCCACCGTGTCCTCCGGGCGATCCACACAGTGGTGACACCCGGGCGTTTCCTCCCGCTTTATCCTGAACAGGAAACTCCCGAAACAACCGTGTCCGGTGAGGACCTGCGTCAGGCGGAAAAGGTGAGGACGCCGTGGCGCCTCTCTAGCCACTCCTCAAAGAGACTTATCGCCACAATTTTTTTTAAATTTGAAATTACAAGCAACTAAGCAACAGTCTAGATTCCGTTTTCAAACCAAATTAAATTTTATTAAGACGAGTGCCTATTCGTTCGAAATTCGAAGTTAATATTTTTGTGTATTTTTGGCCAGTTTTCATTGTAGCGGTCCATCTATCCATCTTAAAAAAACTAAGTTGTAGTATCATTTCCTACGAAATGTATGGGAAAAGTTTTTTTGTGATTTATGACTTTTCTAGTACTCAAACCTCAGTTGGTCCAATAGAGGTTTTTGATCCTTATAAGAAAGAGGATCGATTGGCATAAAAAAAAGTTATTGTGAATATTGCCCATTTTCCTGCTGACTGTACATTTTTTTCAAAATCTGTGAATGTTGATCAAAATTTCTCAAAAAGTTAAGGACAGTCTCTTAAGACCGTTTTCCTGTAGCTATAACGGTTAAGGTAGCTGCCCTTACTGCCCCATCTCAAAAATCCACCCTGTATAAAAAAAAAAAAATACTAAAGTAATGCTCCGCAAATCGTAGTTTTCACACATTTTCCGTGATCAAAAGACGATATTGGTACGAAGAAAGTGGTTCCGAATATAAAATTAAGATGTAATATTTAAATAATAAGCTAACCAAATGGCACATACCTTGACTTTGGTCTCGCTGTAGATGGTAGGGAGCACTTGCGGCAGCAGGTCTCGTATGAGCGAAGGCTTGTTGTGCGCGGCCGAGTTGAACGCGACCAGCGCCACACGCCGCACTCCCAACTCGGGGTCGCACAGCGGTACTAACAGCTCTGACATACACATGCGGAGGAGTGGGTCGATGGCTTGAGGCTACGAACACATACATTCATTATTGTAGGGCTTTTATTAAGTTATGGAATCAGACGTTACTTTACGGAAATCCATGACAGTATAACAATTTTTCTTTTAACTTCGGAATAACTAAATTCACCGGTCTACTCCGAACATAAATCCGAAGTATCGGCCGATTCTTGACTACGGCTAACTCAATCAAAGAGATAAGCCAAAGTCAAAAGTGTGACTTGAAGTCGGGTAAGGATTCAAGGAAACTGTGGAAGTCAAGAAACGGCCGAATTATTGGCCGTATTTCCGACTTCCGAAATTAAAGTTATATTTCACTTTGTAGTGTTATTTTTGGAATCAGTTTTTTTTTTTTTTTTGTAAAAAGTTTTAAATAGCATTAGGGATTTTATTATTTACTAGCGACCCGCCCCTGCTTAGCACGGTATTTACAACATCGAGTTTTCATTATTACATGTCAGTTTAATATTAATCTATTATACACAGAATCTTTCCGTAATACATTCTCTAAATGATGGTGGAAACCGCATCAATATCCGTTGCGTAGTTTAGAAGAACGCGGTCACACAGACAGATACGAAATGCGACTTTGTTTTATAATAATGTTCAAGTTTATTTATTGCAAAAGATCTAAGCCATTCTTCTTCGAACTTGTCTTTTTGGGAGTCCGAAAAAGAGAATTTCGAAGCAGAGCAAACATTTTGAATATTATTATTCCCCGACGCCTCTCAATAAGAGGCGCGCGGGGCTTGAAAGGTATGTTATTGAATTTTTGCGTTTTCTTCTGCTGCCATGTTGAAGACTTGTAATCCATTATGATATAATACTAACCTGATCTGATATCGTGAATTTAACAGCTGTGACGGCGGTTGTCCTTGTTAGTGGCTCGGGCGACTTGAGGAATTCCTTCAGGTATGGTAATAAGTCTTTTGGCTCTAGTAAACATAATTTTCCTAAGCATTCGGCGACCTGAAAACGATTAAGGTATTAGCAAATATTGCTAAGCAAATCTTCAAAACTCATATACTTATGTGTTTAGAAAAACACGTCTTCCCATAATTATTTTCTTTTCAACAAATCAATACTAAAAATAGTTTGAGAATGAAAAAAAGTGAATACTTACAACATTACGAGATCCTTCCTCCGCACACTGACAGTGTTTAGATAGCTGCACCCAGATTTCAGGTATGAAAGGCCTCAGAGCTTCGACACCCTCAGGGGTACACGATTCACATGAGATTATCTAAAAACAATGAGATTCTTAACAAAAAAAATCTTGAATTCACGACTACAATAAAGAATACAAGGCAGTTTATTTCCGAGTCGGCAAGAGTTCAGTAACGATTAAACCTTACACATTGATAAGTTTATTTTTCAATATTACTTATTGCTAACAACGGAATCCTATAATTGCATCTTGACTTCTCATCTGTATGGAGACGCAAATTTCAAAAACCTTCAGATCGTAAGTAAAATAAGGTGAGAGAATGTTACTACATCCAAATTTTACACTGAACACAATATTTACATAAAAAATAATAATTCTACATGGGGAACATAAGGAACGTCAGAAGCTAGGTGCACGGTTCCAATTGGTCAATCTAAGGAGTAGAGCCGGCAAGAAACTCTGATTTTAATTAATTGAATATTTTAAATTACATTTTTATTTTCTTACCTCCCTCAAGGAGTGTAACAAAAGGTACTGTCTTTTCGGCTGCGCCTCGATCTCTCCCAAAATGAACGGTAGGAACTCGGGTAGATTGCCCACAGCGACGGAACCGAGCGCGTAGCTAGCAGCAGACTTGACCTCCTCAGATGACGGCGTGAACGAGTTTAGGAGGACCTCCTTCAAGTTCGGTATGGAGCTTAGATCTCTGCAAGAAATATTTTTAAACTTTATTCATGCCTCGTTACCCGCCTGCGGCGAAGCCAAAAACAGTCATCAGTGAGTCATTATAGTTATGATCGGTGTCACATTAACGCCATTCATTATTTTTAAGCCGATATTTCATTGCAATTCATGTCCGTGACTACCGCAGGACCACGAACGCCAATCGCTTCCATATTTGGCAAATAATTAGTGCTCAATTGGTGCTAATTAGTGCTCGAACAACAGAATTGGTGCTTTAGTAGTTTTCGAGAAAATCGACTTTGAAGGTGGTCCTGCGGTAGTCACGCTCCCTTCAGTAGGACCACCATGAGCGCAGAAAAAGGGGGCATGCTACAGCTATTCTAAGTATACAAATAATTAGTGCCCTTAAATGTGATTCATTTCGTAACAAAAACCGAACTGAAACATTTGTATTTACCGAGAAATCAACGACGATAACTTTCGCGCGCTCGTTCAGCAGGACCACGACTTTGAATGTTTATTCCAAGTTTCAGGAGCTAGTCGCTTTCCTCAAACCTACATAGAAAATTAGTGCTCTGCGAGATAAAATTGATACCCAAAATTCAAAATTACTACTCCAGTAGTTTACGAGATATACCATACCATTGGTGGGGTGGCGGTAGTCACGGTGTTAAATTTTCTTTTGAAGATTTCCCTATTAAAAACTCTGTGATTTCTTCCCAAATTTATACAAAAATTAGTGCTCCTAAAGAAGTTATAGTGACCAAAAATTCAGATTCCCAAGTGTTGTATTTTAAGAGAAATTTTCATTCTTTACTTTTCCATACTAAATCTCCGCGTATAACGTTTGGTCGGGTTATACGCGGAGATTTTTTAGAATTTTGGGTATCAATTTTATCTCGCAGAGCACTAATTTTCTTTGTAGATTTCAGGAAAGCGACTAGCTCCTGAAACTTGGAATAAACATTCAAAGTCGTGGTCCTGCTGAACGAGCGCGCGAAAGTTATCGTCGTTGATTTCTCGGTAAATACAAATTTTTCAGTTCGGTTTTTGTTACGAAATGAATCACATTTTTTTTCACATTTAAGGGCACTAATTATTTGTATACTTAGAATAGCTGTAGCATGCCCCCTTTTTCTGCGCTCATGGTGGTCCTGCTGAAGGGAGCGTGACTACCGCAGGACCACCTTCAAAGTCGATTTTCTCGAAAACTACTAAAGCACTAATTCTGTTGTTCGAGCACTAATTAGCACCAATTGAGCACTAATTATTTGCCAAATATGGAAGCGATTGGCGTTCGTGGTCCTGCGGTAGTCACGGACATTTGCAATTCAGGGAACATATTTTTTACAAATAGTTAAGTCTGTTTCTTAGACCTCCACCCGTAAATTCCGTCAGATGAGTTTTACCCCCTTAACTTATGTGCTTCTTAACTTTTCTATCGTACTTAACGGACCAAAAGAAAACTGCACCAAATTCCAACTTTACTACCAGAGCTAGTTTTGTATACTCACAGATGTCTTCCGATCTCAGCGAGTGCCAGTAAAGCGAACATATGATGCGCGTCGGACGTAGGCTGCGCGGCGTCGCGGAGGAACCCGCGCACTACTTCCAATGCATCCGACCCGCCTTCTACTACTACCGCCGCCACACACTTGGCTAGAGAGTGGAAGGCCTGTAAAAAGGAATACGGTTTAGAAACTAATAATAGGGTAATGACTTAGTAAAGCAAATTAGCCATTAATACTAAATTAAGGTAATCCTATCACTCTGTCTTCTCACAGAAAACAGTAACATTATCGTCTTCCATGCATCAGCAAACAAGTCTGATGATGTGGTCACGAGACACGCCCTTTTTCATGTTATTTATAACTCGACTATAGCCTCAACTTCTGAACTAATTCCAACAAATGCGTTTTACTTCGATTGGTCTTGAACCAGAGTATCTTAAGATATACATCAGATAGTCAGTCATGAGGGCAATGATTGCGCTTGAATGACATTTGACAGATGGGCGTTGTTGGTAAACATAATTATTTTGAGAAATGGTATTGAAAAAACAAAATTGGGGTATTAATTCCGATTTTGTTCACGCGTCAAAAGATCCTTAAGCAACTTTAAATACCTGCTTGATATGGTGTGCAGAGGCGTTGTGGTCGTGCAGGCGATGTACTGGCGCAACTAGCAACGCCAGCAATTCGCGACGTGAGCATCCCGCTACGTCGGCAGCTACCAACGCGCTTAGTACTCCAAGCATCGCTTTGAGGGCGCCGCCTACAAAACACATATTGGTTTTACCTCTTTATGACCAAGATAAATATCAAGATATATTTGTGTGCTCAAACATAATTATGTACAAATACAAGAATAAAATACACGCAGGTCAATAACAAAAAAAAAAAAAAAAGGTACAGACATGTTTGCCACATACCATGGCGTGCAAATATTATGATTGGTAATAATTAATTTTAATACAATGTCAATAATTTAACGTAAATTCGGCAAACAATAATAAATTATAAAAGTCAATAGGAAAAAAAAAAACATAATGCTTAGAATCTATGCAAAAATAAAACATTCTGCCAAAAATTCATTACTTTATAGTTAGTTATGCTTTATTAGTTAGAAATGACTTTAGTTGTATTTCATTTGTATATTATTAAGCTGCCTCCAACTTTTGGGTAACTTATTATAAATAGTGGGAGCCATTCAGGAAACACTTTTGCGTATAAGTGCAGTCCTACACCTATGCAGACAGAACAGACTTTAATCACGCCTGTTTCTGAGAAAATTATCCGAAAATAAGTTATTATTATTCCTAATAAATATTACTGGTTCTTGAATATAAAGGGATGCCAACGTAAATATTTTATACCGCATGAAAAAGGGCTTATAACTATAGGTGGTTTTCAACTTAAACATGGCTCTGAGGTATCTCTTTTGTGCTTTAAATGCAATTTCTTTATTAGTTGAGTTACCCCAAAAGATAATACCGTATCTGAGAACAGCAGTATTCACAACCATTCGACAGGCTTTTGAGTCGGTCATTTTCGTGTACCTGATTTGCCTAGTCCTCGACAGAACATAGCTGTCGGAAGAATAGCGGTCGTCTATTTGGTTTAAGCTGTCAACAATTTCGGATTAGTAAACAGCGTTTAGAGGATCCCTTCGAAAACATTGATTGATGCTTGATTCGTATCAAATGGTTGTGAATAGCTATGCAGATTCAGTTAGCCCGTAGTAAGCAGTTAGTAAGTAACGCATCTACGTTAACAGTTCATGACAGTATGTACAAGGCGCGTAAATTCAGCGCTACCAATCGCGTCACGCATCAAGTTATGAAACGCACTTTAACATTCTGATTTGAATTTTAAACCGAAGTTAACCTAGCATTCAATGTGTAATGCCTGACCAGGGTCAGTTGTATCGTAATTTGGAGACGTGTGTAAGCGAACCTTGCAGCAGCGGCGACTTGGCTAGCGCGAGTATGTTGGGCGTGAGCGCGTGGCGCGCCTCGGGCGTGAGCGCGGCCGGGCAGCGCGTGCAGGCGCCGCGCACCAGCGCCAGCGCCGTCTGCGCGCAGTGCAGGTCCGCCTCGCACACCAGCGCCGGCACCTCCATCAGGACCTGACACACAAGTGTCAGGATCAAATGTCAAAATCTGTTATTTTTATGATATTGTTTACATTCTGTGATAACCTATATACTCACACTGGCTTATTTTTTTTTTTTTTTTTTTTTTAGAAAAACATACTTTTACGATGTTTGTAAATATGTGAGCACCATGTATCTATCTAATAATTAAGTTATTTTTCGTTGCTTAGTTTTTAATTCTTTTTACCTATTATGGAATAGTAATTTTATTCTAGGTGCATCGTCTTCACATATAATCATATAATTAATGTACTCAAACAAAATATTGTAAACATTTTTAAAAGAGTTACGGTGGAGTTTCTTGCGCATTCTTCTCCATACGAAACTATCTTTTGGAAGGGGCGACTAGAATCAATTCTATTTTTTTGTAAATTTTGACATTCAAAGGTGCCTCTTATGTGCCTATTTGAAATAAATGGTTTGACTTTGAGTGCCAATATATCACACGGCATCTACCTTTAGTTTGTTCATGTTCAATAAGGATCCTGCAATAACAATGCTCTTGTTTCCATCGCGTTATTGATCAATCGCGGGAAACCGCGTGCGCCTCGTGTAGTTTGAACGAACGATTATGTCGGCTGTAGTTTAACGCTACATGAACCGCGGTAGAAAACCACGCAATGTAGTTTAAGCTTCATATTCCTGAGACAGAATGGCAAAACGCTTTGTTTTTTTTTTTTTCGAACTAGTTTCAAAATGCCCGTGGCAGTGCGGAAATTACAGGCTTGAGATTTCAGTAATCTATTATTGTGATACGGTTGAACATACCTTACTTAAAAGCTCTATGCTTATGGAGTTGCTGTAGTTCTGTACTAGAGTATCCAGAAGGACTAGAGTAGACAATTTCAGGGCTCTTTGATTTTTCCTCAGGAAAGATCCAAGGATCGGTACGACATCCGACTGAAATAAACGACGACATCAATATTCATGTTCAAATAAATCTATTACATTTTTCAATAAATCTGTTATATTTTTTATAGAAATGTACAAAATAATATCTTACCAAAATAGGTGTCAGATCAATTCTGAGTGGCGATGAGGCGACCTTAGTAAGGGCTTTCACTGTAGTCAAACGAGTTATTTCATTGCGCAGTCTTTCTAAGAAGATTGGCAGACAGACGGGAAGCTCATGCTGCAAAAGAAAAAGTTGTTTAATTTTACACTAGCGACCCGACCCTCCTTCCCACGACTTGCCAAAACATCGAGATTTCTTTATTATATGCAAGTTTGATATAATGTATTATACTAAACTTTTCAGAATATATTATCAAAATTATGGTGAAAACTGCATCAAAATCTGTTGCATAGTTTAGAAAAACAACGCGGTCACACCGCGATGTTTTTCTAAACTATTTATTATTTTGATGCAGTTTTCACCATATTTTTTTCAGCCAGACACGAAAAGCTACTTTAATTTATAATATGTATAGATTAAAATTGCATAGTCCGCAAAATAAAAAAATCTGATAGTCTGTCGACACGCAAGCAACATTAAGTCAATGATGCTTTGGGTGCAACTAGTCAGCATTCCAGCAATGACCTCGTAACATACTTTCGAGACATACGATGTACAGTTAAACCAGAAAAGGTATGCGCTTCGGTAATCTTCGTGTTTCTGAATGAGCACGAATGTCGCGCTTTGTGCACCTAACATTGCGCGTATGTATGAAGTTTTCTCTCTTTGGGGTTACCTACCCTGGTTGCAGATCTTTATGAAAATGTTGAAAAGATTTTTGGAAAATACTTGTAAACAAAATTATTTGTAACTAGCTGTGCCCGCGAATTCGTCCGCGTGGAATAGTGACTTTTTGGGCAGCATATTTTGAATTACATAATAATATACCGTCGTTTGGGTAGCAAAAAATTTACTTTACAGTAATGCTTCTCTGTATACGATATTTGACGTATGGCCATCGGGGATGAAAGCATACAGGCTCCTAGGATTGCTAACCCGTGACAGAGCCACATACAACTGACCGTGCGAGAAACAGCTGATACTCAGATCTACACCCACAACTTTCAGCATCTGACCTTGGGCTTTATTAATTCTCACCGCAAAACATAGGCTGACTGGAAACTGGACTCGTTTAAAACTAAATGGAAAATTGTTTGGAATGAGAGGAATCCGAGGAATGAAAACACTTTCACCTTTTCCACACCCTGTTAAAATCTCTGCTTCTATCAGATTTCGTTGTAAATTGGTCACTTTTAACCTGGTGCCATTGCAAAGTTTTGGGGGGCTTAAATTTCTAAGAAGCATTATGGGTACGCCTACTTTTAATTTTATTTTATGTGCTGGTAGTCCAGGAGCATTGAGGGATTCTAAAAATTCTACTGGGTAGCTTGTAGATTCTCCTTCTTCCATGACTCTGTTAATGGAGATATACTCAACATAATCCCCCAGAACATAACTCAAAATTTCAGCGTTTATTGTTGCTGCTTGGTCGTTTCGTGGCGTCAAAATAGCTCTTTCGCAAAGCCAGGAATTTTCGCAAGTTGGTATTTGCGTTGCGTTTCCATAGACAGATAATATGAGGTCTCGCATTGATGAAACTGTTGCATAGGTTTTCATTAAGAACAACTTTTCCTTGTTCCTGCGGATACACACCGTTACCAATCTCAAGTAGCAAATCTGAAAATTCTTGAGCATTTTCGTTGCCTCCAATTTGCGCACGCATATTTATTGTCAAATGCAAAGGGATAATGTAATGCCAGTCGAGAACTCTTTAGGCAGGCTCTAACTTCATCAGCCCTTGTTCCACGTGGTATTACAGGGAGAGTCTGACGAAAATCGCCACAAAAAAGCATAGTAATGCCACCCATGGGTTGATCATTTTGCTTGACATCACGCAACGTTCTGTCTACTGCTTCTACTGCTTTTCGATTGGCCATTCTGCGGTTAAATATACCCTGTTGTTTATTATAGGTATAATACGATGGAACTTCGTTGTATAAGAGTGTCTTAGCAAATGCGTCTGTTTCGCAAAGATTAAAGAAAGCGAGCAGAGTGGTTCGTCTTGGGTTGTCCAAACGCTCCGTTACATTATCAGGGTTGAAGTATATTCTTTGTCCACCTTCAAGATGAACGTCAAGGTGGATGACGGGTGGATATCTCTCGTGGATCGAAAAACTTAAAATACGCCAAACTGCCTCAGAGGAGCTTATATACCGGCCCGACTGAAACCTTGTAACTTCATCGTTATCATTATTAGCGAACCCCACAGTTGCTTGGTCAGAGCCCTTATTCACATATTTACAAATATATTTGATGGATTCAACACTGTTACATGCCTCGACATTGATGTGAGCTTGAAAGGTTCGTGATAGTACCGGTGAATAAGGTACCACCCATCTATTTCCTGGCCATGTAATCTTATTTTAGCTGTGAAACCACCTTGTTGTGGTGACTTTCGACGATATAATGGATACCCATTTTCTCCTGATATCGTTTGTTCTAAAAGGGCCCGAGGGTATCTTTTAGAGCAACGACCTTCTTGCATACAGGGAGAATTTCTGTTTAACGTGCCGCATGGTCCGTGAATCATATGACTCTTAATAATATCGAATAACACGGGATCTTGGGTCTTATCGGGAAATTCAGCACTTATAACAGTATCGATAGAATCAGGTCTAAGTTTTTCTTCTAACCACAGCAGAATGTGGGCATGTGGCAATGCCCGTTTCTGCCACTCAACGCTGTACATAAAACACACTGATGGTCGAAAACCTTTTCTTTTGTAATTAGGTCAATCATCAGCTTGAGTTTAAGGTGAAACACTCGGGCTATTATGTCGTGCCGATCATGTGGCGCCTGGCCGGCAAAAAGCCCTTCTGAAACTTCATTCCACTTTGGGTTAGTGGTAAAAGTGATAAAAAGGTCAGGTCGACCGTACTTACGAACATAGCAAAAGGCGTCTTGAGTACGCTCGTGCATGTAACGTGGACCTCCTATAAAGCTTGACGGTAAGATAACTAATCGTCCCATGTTCTCCACGTTATTATCTTGCTGCATTGCGTCTCGCAGATGCACATAATCCTCAGAACGTAATCGTGTCTGGTTAGTGCGTATATAAATTAACCTCTCTGTCTCTATTTTTGCGTACATATCGACGATGAATTGGCTGAATAATCCTCGAACTCGTTGCAAATAATTAAAACAATTCCGTCTAATTTGTATCTGGTAAGAATAAAATTGTAGGGTTGATATTTTTTTATTGTAATTTGTCCTTGGATTAACTTGATAGAGTCCGAAATTGTACCCATCCTCACCATGGAAGTATATTAATGGATATTGCAAAGCGTCATAAGCTCGATGTGTTTCGTAAATGCGTTGTAAGCGATCATCATGAGTACGTAATACAATATCACGTCTGTCACATTCCTGATCGACTAAGATTACTGCAACTTCGTTTGCAACAGGAGCATTGTACCTTCCACGATGTTCTTCCACAGGACGTCTATCAGCCTTAATTATAACTTTATAATTGTTATTTTGGCCTTGTGGGATGGAATCTATTGCAGCTTTGAAACTTCTGACATACGGATTTACTTGATGTAACATATTTTGAAGTTGAGATATAAGGTCGATGTTCAATCGAGGAAAGTTATCATGTCGGATATGAGCTTGTTCATTGTAATTAGACACAAAATAAATTTGAAGAAATTTAGGCTCATTTTGTGGAAGCAAAGATCCAATAAGGTGATAAACCTGGCCCTGCACCTTAAAAGTCGGCATGAAAGGGCCCTCTGTGATTTGTTTGGCCCCAAAAGATGTCATTTGGAATGCACTATTATACAAACGGCTATTGCCTAAAAAATGTTTTGACTGAGGATGTTCCCCATTTAGTAAAGCTTTTATAATGTCTGGAGGCTCACGAAAATTTTCAATGAGCACTTTGCCACCTGAACAGCATATGCCATTTGGTTCTTTTTGCCATTTTAAGGCATCACAAAATTGACAACAGACCACCATAGCTCCTATAATGGCGAATTCAGAGTAATCAATCCTGGGCGAATATGAGTAACCTGATTTCTCTTTGTTTGCCCATGGAAGGATTTCAATCTCCGCTCCACTTTCTGGATCTTCCATCGATCTTGACACCATTCTATTGATTGTATGCGCAAGTCTATCGACATTCAGCCGTGACTGGCGTTCGTCTGCAGTTTCTTCTTGCCGAATTTCCCTTACTCGTTCTCTCTCAGCTAATAAATAATTTTCCTCGCTCTGACGGGTTTGCTCATAGTTTTCTCTAGCTGTTTGTAATCTTTGTCGATATTCATCATCATTTTCAAGAAGTCTATTATTGTTGTGTCGCTCTCGATCAGCTGTTAATCGAGATTCACGATCGAAACTACTTTCCAGCTCTCTAGACCGCAAAGTTCGTGCTCTTTGAGAGCTCAAACGAATTTCCCTATCAGTGAAAGTCTCAGACTCACGCGATAGTGCATGAGCTTCACGATCAGCAGTGAGACGTATTTCTCGTTCTTCCTGTGTTTCCTGAGACCGAGCATTTTCTGTCCGAACCCTCTGAGAACTCAGACGAATTTCCCTATCAGTGAAAGTCTCAGACTCACGCGATAGTGCATGAGCTTCACGATCGGCAGTGAGACGTATTTCTCGTTCTTCCTGTGTTTCCTGAGACCGAGCATTTTCTGTCCGAACCCTCTGAGAACTCAGACGAATTTCCCTATCAGTGAAAGTCTCAGACTCACGCGATAGTGCATGAGCTTCACGATCGGCAGTGAGACGTATTTCCCGTTCGTCCTGTGTCTCCTGGGATCGAGCATTTGTTGTCCGTACACTCTGGGAGCTCAGGCGGGTTTCCCTATCCGCAAAAGTTTCAGACTCACGCGATAGCGCGTGAGCTTCGCGATCGGCAGATAAACGTGCCTTTCGTTGTTCCCCGTTTTCCCTATTTCGAGTTGTCATCATTCGAGAACGATTTGAACTCAGTCGAGATTCCCGCTGAGTCGAAGTTTCTGCAGCACGAAACCTAGCCTGATGTTCCCGAGTTGCAGAGAGCCTTGCCTCATGCCTCATGACCTTCCTCAGATTCCGGTGATCGAACTAATCTCATCCTTTTAGCATTTCTGCTACATTGGGAGAGGTTGGATCTTCTTCGAGGCATTCTTACAATAAAATAGTACTTACTACCTAATAAACTTATACTTAATAAAGAAAATCAAGAAAAGAAATGCCTAACCTATACCAATTACTTATAATATTTATATACAAACCCTAAATACAAATTAAGATAAGTATACCGAAAATCCAGGAAAGAAATGCCTAACCTATAACAAATGCTTACAATATTTATTTACAAACCCTAAATAAAAATTAAGATAAGTAAATACCCAAAAATCAAGGAAAGAACCGCCTAAAAATACTTACAATATTTATTTACAAAATTTTAAAGAAAATTAAGAAAAAGAACCTAACCTAAAAACCCTAAAATATAAATAAATGAAATATGCAAACAGTCAGTATTCAAGTGAATCGCAATAATCGAATGAAACTATTCGCTTATACTCTCCAGGATACGTGCGTTCGCTACGAATAACTGAATCCTTATGGCAGCGGCGCGGTTTTTTTTTTTTTTTTTTGTGAATGGCATCTCGCAGTTGGCCTTGAGAGGCCGTGACTGCTTAACCGGTCTTTCCTGTGGCTGCCCTAAGGTATTAGCTTAAAGCCTCCAGCCAGGAGCGTAAATATAAGTATTAAAAACTAAACGACAGCGCTCTAAGGGCACCCCCTGTGGGGTACGAACCTCGGCTTAGGGCGTCGTTGGGGAAAAACAGCAAATTGGGGACGGGCTGGATCGAAAGTTTAAATTCATGATTATTAACGGGGATTACTATTAAATGCTACGGCTCACTCAGCCTCGGGGCTGGCGGTTCGACGTGCAAGGGACGGGGGGAACAATTAATTCTTGAACTTCGCGTGGTACCTCGGCGGCGAGGACGGAAACACGGTTTGTTTTTGTGCACTGTACTTGTGGCCCTATTGCTTTCCTGGAGGAGAGAAATGGGGTCATCTGGGTCTGAGAGAGGCAGCGGCGCGGCTCTCAGCGCGCTTTATATAGCCACGGACGCGCAGGCGCGAGGCGTGTACGTACTCTGATAGAATACCTTAAGGCGGCTCCCTAACCAAAACCCCGCGCTAGCCGTTTTTTGCACATTTTTTAGGAGCTAACTACTTGTTATTCAAAAAGAAATATCAACTAATAAAAATACATTAAATTTCTACATAATCTTGAGTCCAAACGGATCGTTTTTTTTTTTTTTTACATATGTATACGTAATTAATCTGCTTCCAACGAAACCTTAAAAATGTGAAATAATGATTGATAAAATGAATCTACTCGTAAAGTAAACATTATTTAATTTTGCTATTGACACTGATGGATAGGCAATTTAATAACGAACATTTACAACGTTTTTTTTTTTTCAAAATACCAAATTTAGATTTTATAAAGATTTTATTCCAAAATCTGGGCGTATTCACTACTGTAACTCATGCGCCCCATATCGGGATTCAGTCTGCCGCAAGGGCTCGAGGGTGAAACGCGTATCGGTTGTCACCACGTCGATCACGTGACTCGTCACATTATCAGTAGATAATAGTCTATGTTTATAGTTTGTTATTGACGTTTGTTTTGGTTATAGATTTTTGTGTTAGTTATTGATTGTGTTATTTACTGCGAAAGGACGCTTTGTGTGTGTATTTAGAACTATTGAATTTTGCGAAAGGACGCTACTGTTGTGTAAACAATCAAAATGCCAAAGTGCAAGAATGTTGTGCGACAAAGACGTGCAATAATGGCTAAGATAAATGAAGTTCGGTAAGCTGTCTCATAGTATTATTCTAAATAACAGTGAAATTATTTATTTATCTAAGTATCGTATATTTTAAATTACTATAAAATATATTTTTATTAAAAACAATGCAATTTATTTATCTTTTTTTTTTTTTTGTAGCTAGGCTAAAAGAAAGGTACAAAATAGTTATGACGTAACACCAACAACATCTACACATTCTCAACAAAATTTCGTTGCTAGCGGGTATGTACCTACCTACTATAAACCTAATAAGTACTGTTCTAAGGTGTGAGTAAAATCACAAATCTCATCATTGACATATAATATTTTATCAACAAATAAAAATGAATCTTCGCGCAAATCTTCGTTATCATGCGTGTGCCATAGAGTTATGAAACTACAGACATGAACATTCACATTGATTCAGTACTTACGTGGTTCAGTGCTTGTTATGTATTGATTTTATTTATTTGAGATTTATTGTTTTTAAAATAAATAATATTTTTTAGGTTACAAGATAACCAAAGTGATGCACCTCTAATGGAAATTTCGAATATACAACCGATGAAAATAAGCAATAATGAGTAAGTATTAGATAATATAATCCTTTTCTCGGTTACGTAGCGTTTACAGGGTAAATTTCCTTTTTAGCATGCTAAAGTACAATTTTATTACATGTCGTACTAATTTTAATTAACAGAACTTTCATTTCATAAAAAGTAGCACATTCCTATTACACACCCTCTGTGTGGGCGGGAAATACTAGCAATTGTGAAAGTACCTATTTGCTAGTCGGGCGCTGGCTGAGAACCGGAATACACCAGGAATACTCGCATAAGAAATCCATTCATGTCTTCATACAAATAAGGAGCACAATTATATTTTCAAAAAAATACTTTGATTCAAAAAAATACTTTGATTCAAAAAAATACTTTGATTAAAAAAAAAAAACTTTTTTTATTTTTTTATCATAAAATATTCACGGAAATTATTAATTTCATACGTAAAACTAACACTCTGTACACGCGTACTTGTCGCACTTGTCTTTCCAAGCTGAAAGACAAGTGAGCGTGTACAGAGTGTTACATTTACGTACAAATAAAAATAAAAAAATATTAAAATATTTTTTTTTTTTTTTTCTCTTTCAATATTTTTACTAGCATGAATGGACACTATACTATTGCGGGTTAACGGGAACGCCCTCTGTTAGTTAACATACTGTATTATGAGGTAAAATTTGGTTGTTTGTTAGGGGACCACCAGAACTACCAGTCAGATTTTAAAAATTCTTTTAGCGCTAGATAGCCCAAATCTTGAGGAAGGTGTGCTAAAGCCGATAGTCCTCACTATCGGCTTTAGCACACCTTCCTCAAGAATTTGAATTTTTTCTTTAGAATTTTTCAAATTCAAATCCAAGATGGCGGCTGCGAATATTTTCAAATTTTTCGTCACGGGTGTCGCTTTCATTGTATTTGAGGGAGCTAAACCCGATAGTGAGGTCAAAATGAAAATCCAAGATGGCGGCTGCCAACGAGACTTAATGCTACCAAATATTTTAAAACCTGGTTTTCCACCCCGGTATTTTTACATACGTACCCGTACTTACAAGCCCTGGTATTTTGCAAGTATATCTTATCCCTGTCACATATAGTCACCCGAAACTTAAAAATCTGCCATCATTATGCAAAATATTTTTCTTTTGCAGTTTACGAGAAGACTTTATAAGAGACTTGACAGAAGCTGAAAACACTGAAGAAACCAATAAAAACATTGAAGAGGTAAATTTCTGATACCTTCCACGTGTGTTTTGAACTTCAATAAAAATAAAAGTTTGAAAGGGCATTTATGTTTGAAAATAAATAACAGTTTCTACTTTTGGGTACCTACATAATAAAACTTGTTTTTTTTTTTAGTTACAAGTTTCGTATGAAAAGGAACCAGAAACTTACGAAAAAAATATAAACAGAAGAATTATTGATGTCAGCCACTTCCTTTCTGAATTAAAACGCATTTCAAACCATGGACCACTTGGATGTAGCTTCACAGAACTTGACCTCGTAGCTGAAACCCTAATTGGTCTACAGTCAAAATTTACATTTAAATGTCGGCTTTGCAATCAAAAGTTTGTAATTAATGGAGACAACTGCAGTGACAACTACCTAAGTATTAATACGTGCGCTGTCGCAGGTACTATTGCAATAGGTGGGGGCATTCACAGCTGGATGAACTTATGTCTGCAATCAACCTCCCGTTGTTATCTGAAAAGACGTATTCAGAGAACCATGACCTTGTCAGTAGGAAATGGGAAGATGTTTTAGTAGAATCTATGAATCAAGCTGCAGAAAGAGAAAAACTATTCGCAATTTCTAATGGCAGGGTGAACAAAGATGGAATTCCCATAATAGATGTCGTTGCTGATGGTTGCTGGTCCAAACGTAGTTATAAAAAGAATTACAATGCTCTTTCGGGCGCAGCTGCCATTATTGGCAAACATACAGGAGAAATTCTATTTTTAGGTATTAAAAATAAATACTGTTGCATCTGGACCCGTGCAGAAAACAACAATGCTGATCCTTCAGAACACAAATGTTTCAAAAATTACAGTGGTCCATCCACAAACATGGAGAGTGAAATAATTGTGGAAGGATTTAAAGAATCCATTAGAATGTATAATTTAATTTACGGAAAACTCATATCCGATGGTGATGCTAGCACCTACTCAAAAATATTACAGGCTAGGCCGTATCCTGACCTCACTGTTGAAAAAATAGAGTGCCGGAACCACATCTTAAGAAATTTGTGCAATAAATTACAAGCACTCACCACAGATACTAAATATTACATAAAATACCGAAAATTCATTACAAAAAGAGCTATACTAAAAACAAGATTTCTAATTTGCAAATTAATTAAGAAACATAAATTTAACTCTGATGTACAACTTCTGTTTGGCGACCTATTAATTAGCCACCTCCATGGCTTCGGTGACCACACTAAGTGCCGATCATACTTCTGTGATAATATCGGCAAAACGGACTTGCCAAATGATTTTATTTTAAGCCCTTTGTGGCAAAAAATATGTTTTATCATCCAAAACGTAGCAGGACATGCTCGCAGTATCATGTATGACGTTGATAGCAACGTGGTTGAACGATTTAATAGCGTGGTAGCTAAGTTGGTTGGTGGCAAGAGAATAAATTTTTCTTTAAAAAATTCCTATCAAACCAGATGTCATGCCGCTGCCGTACCATTTAATGATAAAAAAACGATTTCTAGGCTATATAAATCAATGAATAAAGGACACAGCCCTCGAGGCAAAATAAAACGGCTAGAAAACAAACGGATAAATAAAAATGCGAAAAGAATACAAAATAGAAAAAAAACTTTATAAAAAAATTATTGTACAAAAGTAACATTGACCATGTGTCGTCAATAAAACATGGCAAGGACAATGAAAAAATTGCTATCGAGCAATTAGAGAAGCAAGAAAAAATTAAAATTGATCCTTGTGGTCTATTCATTGACGAAGAATTGCCATTTTTAGGAGCCACTCCGGATGGCCTATGTAGCAACGATACAATCGTGGAAATTAAATGCCCGATAACGGCATTCAAATTAGGTTTAGACGAAGCAATCAAAAAAACGAAAGTGACCTTTTGGAAAGTCACAAAAAAAGGGCTGGAAATCAATAAAAACCACCAATGGTATTATCAAGTGCAGGGTCAACTACACATTACTAAACGATCAAAGTGCATATTTGCAGTTTGGTCAAATGAAAACTCTCCGCTAAAAACGGAATACATTGTTAAAGATGATACATTCTGGAAGGAGAAAATGAAAAAAAAGCTTACATCATTTTACGTAGATTGTTTGTTGCCAGAATTAGTCGACCCCCGCTACCCTCGAGGTATGACTATAAGAAATCCTTCCTACATTGAAGAGGCAATAACAAGCAAAAAAAAAAGGTAGAGAAAATATTGATCCTCAATTAAATGAAGAGATTGAGTTACCTGATTTAGATAGAGTTCTCCTATCTAAATCAGGTA
This sequence comes from Tiliacea citrago, assembly GCA_963921375.1. Classification (NCBI taxonomy): domain Eukaryota; kingdom Metazoa; phylum Arthropoda; class Insecta; order Lepidoptera; family Noctuidae; genus Tiliacea; species Tiliacea citrago. The sequence continues at coordinate 18,951,855 of OY992781.1, forward strand.
ACTCACCTGATTTAGATAGAGAGTTCGTAACTCACAGTCACTTTCAGCTGAAAGTGACGAACCTTCTGACCTTAACATGCCTACATGTACACGTTATTTAGATTTTAGGGATATGTAAACTAGAAAAAGTTACCTTAATAATAATTTGTATATGCCTGCCTGCCTACTCTAAAATAAATGATAATATCATTGACTTTGTTGTTTTTTTATTATTTTTATACTTTTATCACTGTCTGAATAACAGGTAACTAACCTTCAATCTAAATGTTAATAAACACCGCATTATGTTTCTGATAGAGTACCATGAAGCACACTTAGCGTCCACAAAAATCATGGAAATGAGGCACATGACGAAAACTAGAACATTTTCGCAGCCGCCATCTTGGATTTGCATTTTGACCTCACGATCGGCTTTATTACCCTCAAATACTCTAAAAACGACACCCATGACGAAAACTAGAAAATTTTTGCAGCCGCCATCTTGGATTTACATTTTGACCTCACGGTCGGCTTTATTACCCTCAAATACCCTAAAAACGACACCCATGACGAAAACTAGAAAATTTTCGCAGCCGCCATCTTGGATTTGCATTTTGACCTCACTGTCGGCTTTATTACCCTCAAATACTCTAAAAACGACACCCATGACGAAAACTAGAAAATTTTTGCAGCCGCCATCTTGGATTTACATTTTGACCTCACGGTCGGCTTTATTACTCAAATATTAAGAAATCGATACCCATGACGAAACATTGGAAAATGTTTGCAGCCGCCATCTTTGATTTCATTTGACGAAATTCAGTGTGAATTCGAAAGAAGAAAGTTGCATCGAGGAGGCATATAAGTATCAACGCTTTTTCGCGTGACGATTTTTACTAGTCAACTTCTACCGCAAACAGCGCTTTATAACTTCGTTCCAAAAAAATATCGAATGCCCTGTCTGTGAATTCTAAGGTCAGTGATTGTTACATTCGTTAGTTGTTCGCCAGGTGGCGCTAGCAATGTTTTACGAAGTATTGTAGAGGTGGGGTGCGGCAAAGAGGGCGCGAATGCTCAAGGTTTCTTGGTCGGGGTACCGCCTTAACAAATGTTCGCCGTGATTCTTTAAATTGACATAACTTTTTTATTTATGAACCGATTGACATGAAATAAACACTAAATGTTAAGTGAAGCTTACTACAATATATTAGTGAAAACCGCATCTAAATCGAATAAGCCGTTTCTGATATTAGCGTGCACAAACACACAGACAAACAGACAAAAAAAAAAATAATTACAATCTCGGGTTCGGCATCGATATAATAACAACCCCTGCTACTTTTTTTTTATATATTTCGATTGTACAGACACCACTTTTCTACAATTTTATTATATGTATAGATAGATACAAAATAGGCAAGTACTTTCGTGGTTGTAGAAGCTCTATATGAGATCTCATAATCGCGCGATCGTATTCCCGAAGATTCCCGTTGTACATTCTTTACTTGGTAAATCTGTACATATAGGGTAACCTATTATGGCATCTTATTCAAACGAAAATTATTGAATACATCAACGACATACTTGCAAATAATCACCAAAATGGCAGAGCAGCTGCCCGCAAGCGGCGATAGCTCGCTCTTTGACCTCCTGGTCCATGTCCGTGGCGCGCAGGCGTACCAGCGTCACCTCGTACATGGCTGGGATGAACTGCTGCAGCTCTTCAGGAGGAGGCTCTACGCTCAGGGAGTCTGCGCCTCCTTCAGAGCGCAAGTCTGAATGAGGGGAGGATCTCGTGAGTATTTAGGATCTCCAACAAATACATGACACATAAATAATTTTTGTTTTGATAGTTTGTGTTGCTGTATTCCTTGCAACTGCCTCAGAAATATACATTCTCCAAGTTTCCAATCGTCTTAAACAGACTGTATTTTTGCAAAAGTCTTGATAAGATATTAGCTTGTATTATTATGAAAATCTTTCTTAGTTTCGAATTAACGCTTTTTTTATAACTTTGCGGCGACATTTGTGTATAAATAAAAAACATTCTCGATTCACCATTGCAACAGACAGAAATTACAGAACATTTTTTTTTTCGTTAGATACTAGTTTTGGCATAAACTTTCTTGCAGTTAAAAATTGAAAAAAAACAAAGAACTATTCTTAGGCCCACTTGCATGACAAATCACTAAACATGTTCAACGCCAATCGAATGTAAAACATTGTTATATTTCTATCAAACATTTAAATATGACAGACAGAATGATGTTTCGCCCTAGGAGGACATATAGTGACCAAATTGGTGATGTTCTTCAGAAAGGTCAGGTGCGTAGTACTCGCAATCGGCGTGCGTGTATGACCAGATGTATGAACGTAGGCGAAGCAAAAGGAGTATGTAAGGAGCGTAGCAGGTGGCGTTCTATAGTTTCTGCCTACCCCCATGGGAAGAAGGCGTGAGTTTATGTATGTATGTGTATGTAGAATGATGTTTAATGTCTTAATTGTTAACTTACCTAGTGGACGCATAACCTTGACGAGCGTCTGCAGCACCCGCAGCGCCTCTGCCGTGACCTTGTAGAAGGGGTCGTGCACGCAGCCCAGCACGGCCGGCAGCAGCGCCGCCACGTGCGCGCGCATCGTGGCCGCGCCGTGCCCGCGGACCAAGCAAACCACGAAGACGAGCGTCTCGATCTTCATTGACGATGCTGTGCTCTTGTCACTGTTCAAAGGCATTGATGTAACAGAAAAACAAACAAATTAGGAAAATAAAAATTATGCATTTATGTCAATGTTTAAGGCAAGATTTAAGGTCATCAATTCTTAATTGTCATCATCCTATATAGTTAGGCCGTTTTGAATTCGAGTCGTTGAGCTATTTTGTCTATCTCTCTCACTCGCACTCGTTAGGGTTAAGAGTAGGGATTGTTTTATTACTGACGATTATGACCCGAAGCCTCTCTCCCTTCACCAATCGCTCGCCATTGAATTCGATCCCCGGCTACTGCCATCCAGCTGCTAACGGCGCCACGTGCTTTTTGAGACACAGGGGTGGCACACAACCAGCTTCTAAACTTCAGGTTGCTGGTATAAAATTATAAATGGGAAAAACCAATACCAATGCCCCTTTGCCCGACCGACCTGGGAATCGAACCCACGACCCCACATTCGGCAGTCGCGCTTGCGATCATGAGACCGACGGGCAGTCAATCGTAATATTCGTAATGTAAAGTAATATGAATGAAAGATGATCATGTCTGGAGTTCTGTGAGACGAGTGTATGATTTTTTTGTCTAATTTATCTTTAGCTAATGTAATTGACAGATTAGCGTATTATGTTAAAATAAATAAGTCCTAAAGGCCGCGACTACCCCAACTTATTTTATTTTTGACTGACATAAGGTCGGGCTTCGAGACAGTAGGTCGATACTCACGTGAGCGCAGGTGTGAGTGCTCGGATGACCCTGGCGGCGTGGTCGGCGAGGCAGCCGGGCGCGGCCGCCAGCAGTTCGCGCAGCAGTGCCAGCGCGCAGCCGCGGGCGCGGACGCTCCGCCCGCGGATCACGCGTAGCGCGCCGCGGACTACGCCCGAAACCTGAGATTCAATAAGTTCGTGCGTATGATGTAGTAATTGTATTATGTATCAGTCATATCGTATGTCAAACTGAAACAATTATGTTAATAAGAATGTTGTGCATGAATATAAATGATGTATTTACACAGTATTGAAGATTCGTGATTACCTATTATTGTTACTATGCTTGTAAATATGTCGTTGGTGTGCTGTTAATTAATAAGATAGGTAACTTGATCAAAATATGAATTACTATGTATAATTTTCATTCTTCGTGGCAGGCCCAAAAGGTGATCAACTGGACTCCTATCTAAGCAGAGTACATCTGTCCAATCATATTGTGGAATGCAATAAATGATTCGAGTATTGGAAGGAAGGGAGGACTTTGCGATGCAGAAAGTTAAATATTAACAAATAAATTCGTAACCAGATCTATCAAGCTTCCGGTTGTATTGGAATCAAGTATATTCCTTAAAAAATGCACGTGAGTAATTTCATGCCGAATAAATCGACCACAGAAAAGACAGCTTACCCTTTGTAACAACAGTGCTTGCGGCGAGTTATCGGTGGGCACGATGGCCATCTGTAAAGCCGGTGGTGGGCGGGTGGCCCTCAGCAACGCGGTGTACGCGCTCAGAATATCACATTTCACGTTCTCTTCGCGCTCTAAACAAACCAACAAACATGCATGTTTGTTAATTATTGTGTACTTTTTACTTTAGCATTAGGAGGAAGTCAACTATACCTTTGAATCTAGCAATCAAAGCTGGTGATACAGTTTGGTACATTTCACCGAGAAGTTCGTGACGTGTCGCAATAACTGATTCTAAGCACTTAGCTGCAGCACGCCTCACCTGAGAACAAAATACAAGTCGATGATTTTACATGTTCTTTTTAAAACTCTTTTGTCGTACCTCTGTTTACTATAGTAGATATTAACCTCCTTATTAATAAATGCCGACCAAAGTTAAGCCAGGATTAACTTCGATTTAGTTATACATTTTTCGAGATTTTGGTATATCTTAACTCCAGGTATTTTAATATTATGGGGGTTACAGGTAACAGTCTTGTGACTGTAATACCATACCTTCCAAGACATATCATCATCATCAGAATACTCTTCAGAATCGGACTCTGGCTCAGCGTCAGGTGTGAAGGATTCGTCTTCCATCTCCTCGTCCTCACCGCCGCCTTCTTCCTCCTCATCTTCGTAGTTATAATTAGGATCGTAAGTAATCATTTTTAGGCAGAGGTCGATTATCTGTAGAAGGAAACAATTTTATTAAAGCTATAAAAATTGGGATAAACTTCACTTTTGGGGTTTGTCACAGCCTGGTAAAAAACAGCTGAGAATTAAAACTAAACAAAGTTTTAGACAAAGAAACCTTATTAAATAATTGTCTGTCCTATCTGTAACATGACTGGCAAAGTTCAAGAGTGAGTCATGCTGTTTATCACAGAACACAATGTTTTGTGCCAAACAAATAATGCTCTTATCAAAACAAGTCCTTACCGTAGGGATATGGGGCTGCACTTCCTTGGGGCACTTAAGTACAAAAGCTTCGAGCGCCTGCAGGCAATGCTCGCGGAGCTCTTCATCCGCATCGGTTGAGTATTCTAGGACCTGAGGCGCGACACGCCACAGCTGCTCGCCAAATCTATGACCAGCTTGGCGACTGGAAGATTACGCAATATTATTGAACTGTTAATCTTGAATCTTTTTCGTGCTACATATTTGAACTCAGAATCTCAGATAATTATCAAGTTTTGGGAACACAAAATCAATGTAATACATGTCAAAGTTCATATTCCATTGGAACCAAAATTTATTATATTACAAATAATTAACCAAAAACCGGCCAAGTGCGAGTCTGACTCGCGCACGAAGGGTTCCATACCATTATCTATAAAAACGGCAAAAAAAAATCACGATTTTTGTATGGGACCCTTTTAAATATTTGTTTTATTTTAATTTAATTATTTATTTTTAAAGTGAATATATAATTAAATATTCTGTGAATATTTCAAGCGTTATCAATATAGAGAAAAAAGAAGCAAAAAAATCACGTTTATTTTATGGGAGCCCCCTTAAATATTTATTTTATTCTGTTTTTTAGTATTTGTTGTTATAGCGGCAACAGAAATACATCATCTGTGAAATTTTCAACTGTCTAACTATCATGGTTCATGAGATACAGCCTGGTGACAGACGGATTGAAAGACAGACAGACAGACGGCGGAGCCTTAGTAATAGGGTTCCCCTTTACCCTTTGGGTACGGAACCCTAATAATCAACTTAGACTACATAGAGCTAAATTATCTTGTTGATTAAGTGGCAATACATATAAATTACCTAAGATTGTGTATTAAGGTAACAAATATTTGAAGAGAAATTATGTTCAGTCTTACCAAATAGATGCAATACACTGTATATGAGTGCGGCTGACACTGGATGATGTGGAAGAACTTAACCCCTCCAGCAGGTGATCAATAAGTTTGTTGTACAGAGACGCATTGCAAGACATGACCAGGTGTGACAATGCAACTATGGTGCGTTTACGGACAGCCTGTATAAATGATGTTGCTGTTAGTGTGACACTATGGACTACAGAGGTTCACATTTTAGTAACAATATCAATAAAATGTAATGTTTATTATACAGAATGTCTCTAAAATGTGCTTCAGTTTCATAGAGATATAAATGTCAAAAGTTTAACACAAAGAATAACAATAAATTATGTTTATTAACTTTTTATTATCATTTGCTTATCTTGGGACTGAAAACACTGTGATTTTTTTACACTGGTTGTGATCAGAATTTGAAATACCTATTTTTTTATATATTTTACTCAATTCATACCTGACGTGGTGAAGCGAGTTGGGGCAGTAGTGAATTGAGCAACATGGGGTGGAAGGTTATGAGCAAGCCACCAAATCTGCTCAACAGATCAGCCAGTATGTCCAGGGCTTCAAGTTGTACTGAGACATCTTCTTGCTGGAACATCAAAATATTGTCAAAACATATTCTAGCATTATTGAATTTATCTTTCCTAATTGAAAATTCTTCATAAATACTAAAATCATTAACCTCCTTTTGGGACACTGAGGGAGAAACCAAAGATAGTATTGAATATAAACCATCAATGTTATGGTTTAAAATTGGAAATAGATTTGTACTAGTAACGGTAAAAACTTCCTGTTTCCTCATCTATATTCAAACAATTAACCATGAAATATAAACTTATTTCCATGTTCGTTAATATGTTAGCATAGTCAGGGTTAATGCCCACATTTTATGACTTTGAAAGCCTTTAGCTCTTAATATCTTATGTTTTTATCTTGTTTAGTATGATGGGTTATTATGGCAGTGACCAGGAAACAATTATCAAATTAATAATCATCCAAATGAGTAAAGATGAAGTACTTTGTATAAGTACATCTATTGCAACATATTGTGATATTAATTGCATGAAGATCACCACAGTGCTCTATTGATTGAATTTTAAAATAAGTGAAAAGATTGCTCTGAATAACAATTAAGATTTCTAGAAAAGTATTATGCTTTACTTATTATAAATAATGTTACCAATTACCTTCTCAATAGCACTGCTGAGTTTTCCAGTAATTTTCTTACATACATTTGCAGCCAAAGTGTTGGAGCCTAATGGTAGTTCAGATATGACAGTCTTCAAGCCAATGCTGCTGATATCTCTCAGTTGTTCCGTGTCTGAGAGCATATTTGCACACAGTGTGTCCACTATGCCTTCTACTTGATACTCCTTCACTTTGTTCACAAGGGGACCGAGACTGCAAATTATTCATACAATTGTTACCTATCATGATCACTAAAGCTGTGTGAATCAGTGAATGTTGCAAAGTTCACATACCATTTTACAGCTAAATTTTGCACTTCACCGTTCTTGTCTTCGAGGAGACGGAGGAGCATCTTTACGACTTTTCTCTCAGAGTCATCGTCAAGCTTTATACTGTCTTTTTGTAATTCAGTCATCAAATCATTAGTAGCCATGAACCTGAAGTCTTTGTCATTGGACGTCATCTGGAGACATTTTGGACAAAAACATTATTGATACGCAATTACGGTACGATTCTACTCAGTGTTATTATGAGAACGCCGGCTTACCTTCTCCAGGAGATTTGCAATTTGATAGGATACACTAGCCATTTTGTAATGTGTTCAGTCTCTGAAATCACAACAGAAAACTACAAAAGCCAAATAAAGATAAAGTTAACAATTTATCATGAGTAATTGGTGAAGAAAAAACATTTGAACGATTATTCGGGAAATAAAAGCGACGAATCGAAAACTTGCTTCGTGGTGCTTCGCTAAAATTGTATAGACAAAATAGGACAAATTTAGGACTTGTCAAAATATAATCGATTTAACAAAATATTGTTCAACACAAATCGAATACATTCGAGTTTAATACCACAATGCATTTTATTAATTGATTAATTTTCAGACTTTAAATTACTATAATTCCGATTTTAATAAATTAAAAAAACCAGCTAGTTTTAATTTTAAGAATTTGAACACCCACTAAGAATCGACTAAAAACGCTTAAGGGAGTTCTTAGACAGTCAATCTGGTTATCTGGCATCAGTTCAATCTAATTTATGATCTAGATTCATATCTTCGCTAGATGGATAATGGATGGCAAATTGATTGTGTAGTGCGTGCTGTCCGTCAGCGGACTGACGCAAAATCTCCTTAAAATCTTGCTATCTGGTGTCAGCATTTAACCGGCAGAACAATTCAGTAAAGCTGTCAGCCGCACCATGTTTTCGTGATAAAAAAAACACCTTCGTTACCTAACCAATGCGCCAAATCGGTTAGGTAACGATGTTAGGTGTTTATATAACAGAAAAACATGTCGCAACGGACCCGGCTTTAATCAGTTGTCAATGTGATTGAGAAAAATCTTAGAACGCGGGTATCCATCTGCCATCTGGCTAATCCCCTGGCACAACATTACCAACGTAGAACATTCATATCCATCCCTGGCAAATGCAGTTCACGATTGGCAATTTGGCATATTATGCCAAATTAAGCCATTATTACAGAGTAAATTGAATATGTGTAATACTGGCATAATGTAGCGCGTCGACAGTCTGTTCTTTCCTTCTCTCATATGATAGAGTGGAGACTTTAGTCGAGTTAACATTTAGTTATTGAAAAAAAAATCAAAATGAAATGCTGCTTTGTTTTGACGTTTTGATTTTAATTTTTTAGGTTATGTTGGGTTTGTTCACAAGCAGGGATCAGATATAATCAAATTAATAAAACCATTTACACGCCTTATTATTGTACTTGTATGAAGAGGAACACTGACAAATAAGATAATGGATAATCTGTTTGTAATTAACAGGTATGTTAGTTTTAGAACTGGTAAATATTTGGTTCTAGACAGTCACACTTGCTGTATTGTAATCTGAAATATTTTCTTTACTTTTACAGATATAGAGATATAAATGAAGATGTAGTCGTAGATGTAGCAGAACAAGAAGCCAAACATTTGGAGAAGTTAAAGAAAAGAATTGCAGAAAGGAAATCAGCTTATGCTACTAAGAAGACATCTGATGTGATAACCCTCAAACCCCAGAAAGCTGTTGAGGAACCTAAAGAAGACCATGTGGAACTTAACAAAGAAGAAGTGGCTAAGACAGGTCAAGAGTTCAAAACAGACAGCAATATCAATATAATTCAAAAACTAGACAGGATAAAAGCAAAACCTTCCCACGAATTCAAAGTGTTAGGAGTAAACGATTTTGAAAAGAAGGCGAAGGTATGCTTTCACATTTTCATACATATCATGGCCAAAATATAAGATAAAATTATTGTACTACAATATACCTAAAAGTAGTTTCGAACTTAAAAACTGTACTCATTCAAATAGGAACACATCAATAGTAATATAACCCTCATTAGTGGATCAACTGCCCATACTAGTAAATTGCTTATCATGTAAAATAAAATAAAAAAAATAAAAAAAAATTAAAATTCAATTAAATGTACTTTTGTTTTCCAGGTCTCAAGAGTACTTCCTTTCTGGCTATCACATCCATATAACATATCAACAAGTTTGAAATCCTCATCATGCACTGTAGAAGATCAAGATTGGCTGCACAGTACACTAAAGGCAACATTACTAAGTGAAGGGGTCACTAAATTGTTCCCAGTCCAAGAAAAAGTTGTACCTTTTATTTTAGATGAACACAAGTTAACTTATCCATTTTGGCCCCATGATATTTGTGTTTCTGCTCCTACTGGAAGTGGGAAAACACTAGCATTTGTCTTACCAATAGTTCAGGTATAACCATATTCTAATGAGTTAATAATGAAAGTTTCAATATCAATAATTGTTGACTCTTTTTTGTGTACATACTCAAAATAACTTACTGTTTTTATAATTTTTCATATTTTAGTGTTGATGGTTTTTTTGTAATATATTTTCAGATCCTAATGAATAAAATTGGATGCCATGTAAGAGCCTTGGTTGTTTTACCAGTCCAAGAATTGGCAGCACAAGTAGCCAAAGTTTTCAAGAAGTATTGTATGAAGACAAGATTAAAGGTTGCCTTATTAGGAGGGTCCACACCAATGCAACAGGAACAACAAAATGTTGTTAGATACAGTAAGTGTCAAGTTCAATTTAATACAAAAACTGAAGATAATAAATACTGCTTAAAATTGTTTTATAATTAACCAACTCCTGCAAAATATTGAATATTATATGTTTAATTTCAGCTGAATCATCTGGGTGGGTGAGTGAAGTAGACATCATAGTATGCACAGCTGGACGTTTAGTAGAACATCTACAAAACACAGAAGGATTCTCCCTGAAACATTTGAAATTTTTAGTTATTGATGAAGCAGACAGGATCATGGATCACATACAAAATGACTGGCTGTATCATGTAGACAAACACATCAAGTTGGAAAATGAGCTAATGACTGGGCGACATTCAAATCTAACGTGGTCCAGTCTTGTTGAACAAAAGCCTCCACCACACAAATTGCTCTTCTCAGCTACCTTGTCCCAGGACCCTGAAAAGTTAGATCAGTGGGGACTATTTCAACCAAAATTGTTTTCTGCTGCTAAGTCAAACGATTATGAGAATGAAGACCAAATCAGGTTGTATGCTACACCAGAGGAATTAACAGAGCAGTATGTTACATGTGATGCTGAGCACAAACCACTGCTCTTGTATCATTTCTTAGCTGATCAAAAATGGGACAAGGTGTTGTGCTTTACCAATGCAGCTGAGGCAGCACATAGATTAGCTGTCCTCCTCAACACCTGGGGAAGTGGAAAATTCAAGGTAGCTGAACTATCCTCAGCTTTAGACAAATCAACAAGAGAAAGTGTGTTAAAAAAATTCACACAATCAGAAATTAATGTGTAAGTATTAGAAGTGATTCATAGCAGAAACTAAATTATGCAGGTGCTAACTACAAAATTACATTTTATAACATGTTTGTTTGCAGCTTAATTGGAACAGATGCTTTAGCAAGAGGTATTGATATCTCGGACTGCAATTACGTCATATCGTACGACCCCCCCAGAAACATCAAAACATATATTCATAGAGTGGGCCGCACAGGACGAGCAGGACGTATTGGTCACGCTGTAACTATCCTGTTACAAAATCAAGTGAACCAATTCAAGGTATATCAATACAGTACTATCTAAATGTACAACTCCATACTCTAGTACAATCATCGCACTTAACTTGGCAAGGTTTTGGGGTAGTGGGGTAAGTTCGCGCATAGTACACATAGGCAACAAAAAAATGGTCACTTTTATTTTAGTGCCATTATTCCATGGTTATTGCCAAGAAAGGAGAGGAATTCGTGAAGTTTAGGTGTTATAAATAAAATATATACTTAATAAAATATTTTTAGTTATTGTGGCCTTTCAATAAACAATGTTAACGAGAACTAAAGGTTAACAAGCTTGATTAGTAGCTGCCGCAAATATACACTCGTAAAATAAACTTAATTTAAAATAGTAACAACAATTCGTAACAAAAACAAAGGGTATAATTTTAGTGCACGCATGTGTAATCGGGAGCGAACGGAACGCAGGTCGAGGTGCGGGAAGCGAGTGTCGACTGACGCACCAATCGCGTGCTGAACGGTGCTCCTTCATTTCCCGCGTCCCGCTTGACCACCAGAGACCTAAAAAATTACTTCTTACTCTCTTGCCAACTTATGTGCCGGGGACTTGTAACATAAAATGTGCGGCTGACGTATGAGAAATAACTATGTCTTATATGTGATATGCTATAAAAAATTATGAATTATTTTTACAGGAAATAATACAGGGTGGTGGAAAAGCTGAGCTTCCTCAGATAAAAATCGAAACTGGTGTTCTTGATCGGCTAACAAGCAGCTACCAACAAGCAATGAGCGAAACTAAAAGGCAAATTCATGCCGAGATTGATACAAAAGTGAAGAAATCTTTGGACATTAAAAGAAGATTAAAATCAAAACCACAAAAGCGAAAGCTTCATTCGTGATTATATTCATTGTACTAAAACGTAGATATGTGTGAAACAGTAAAAATATCTAAGTATCTCACAGAGTTCTATAACTTTATTTATAACTAGCTGCGCCCCGCGGTTTCACCCGCGTAAGTCTCGATCCCGTGGGAATATCGGGATAAAAAGTAGCCTATGTCTTAATCCAAGGTGTCAGCTACCTCCATACTAAATTTTATCAAAATTGGTCCAGCCGTTAATAGAGCGTGACGAAGTACCAAACAAAACAATCAAACACACACACACTCTCAAACTTTCGCCTTTACAATATTAGTGTGATTTTTCTGCACGTCGTCTGTATGTCAGAGAACTCCTCAAACGGCTGGACTGGCGGATTGTGTGTATGTGTGTCCCTAGATGGCTTAGATTCATAATAATTGGACCCGGTAGGTGGCGCTGCGATTGAGTTCTAGGAAAAAGGACAGTCTGTCCGGTCAGCTAGTTAATGTATATATTTTCATCATAATATGAATATATTCGAAAATGATAAGAAGCAAAACTCGTGCTCCGCCGCTTTGTAAATGTGGGCGTATGAAACGTTCAACATTTTCTGAATCTGGAGCGAAACTCGCGTATTTCCGCGTGACAAACGAAAATACATGAGTTTCACTTATTTACGGTGTTCATAATCAATGAGCATTACTGGTTCCCCTATGGCATCCGCAGTCGTATTATCTGCAACATTAGGCAAGTGCGCAAATGTAGACACTTTAGATCCCCTCTATTGTAAATTCAGTTGCCAAAACAAGAATGTTAGGTTAGAATATTTAAAAATCATATCTCAAAAAGGGGTAGGCTCCGCAACTTTTCCTTCACAGGGGAGTTCTACAACCCCTCCCCCTCCCCGTCCCATTCCCACAAGAAAATTCGAAAGATGTTAGAATATTAAAAAAAAATCATATCTCAAAAAGGGAGGCTCCGCAATTTATCCTTCACAAGGAGGGCTCCCTTTCCCCCCATCCATCCAAAGGTTTTCTTTAGAAGTTCGCTTTTAGCGATAAGACCACCCATTTGTAAAATTTCAACATTTCTAACTGTATTTTTTATGGTGTACAAAAAAAATGTGTGTGTGTTCGAAAAAGTATTCTATTCTACAACCCCCCCACTCCCACCCCTTAAGTCGTGGGATTGTATCCGAAGTCGTACCGTGTCCACGTTTGCGCCCTACCGATGCACAGAACTTATACTCATATACAAATGTACTCTGTGCTTATACCAAGTATAAAGTACTCTGTGGCTTATACTCACTACTCCCTAACGAAGTGCCGCACACAGAGTACATGTGCCGCATGCCGCATGCCGATGCGAATATGCGATGTGCTTTTTTTTTTTTTTTTTATATATGGCATCTCGCAGTTGACCTTGAGAGGCCGTGACTGCTTAACCGGTCTTTCCTGTGGCTGCCCTAAGGTATTAGCTTAAAGCCTCCAGCCAGGAGCGTAAATAAAAGTATTAAAAACTAAACGACAGCGCTCTAAGGGCACCCCCTGTGGGGTACGAACCTCGGCTTAGGGCGTCGTTGGGGAAAAACAAAGCATATTGGGGACGGGCTGGATCGAAAGTTTAAATTCATGATTATTAACGGGGATTACTATTAAATGCTACGGCTCACTCAGCCTCGGGGCTGGCGGTTCGACGTGCAAGGGACGGGGGGAACAATTTATTCTTGATCTTCGCGTGGTACCTCGGCGGCGAGGACGGAATGACGGTTTGTGTTTGTGCACTGTACTTATGGCCCTATTGCTTTCCTGAAGGAGAGTAATGGGGTCATCCGGGTCTAAGAGAGTATGCCTAGGTCGGCGAGTCTTACTGATTTGAGATGGCCTATAGCTAGCTGCCTGCACAACCAAGGGGTTGCGATGTCTATCTGCGGACTCGAAGAACCGCTTTGTCGCGCGTTTCAAAAACTGCTTGATGGTGGGGATTCTAAGATCTACGTGTAGGGTTTCGTTCCGAACGAACCATGGAGCGTCCGTAATTTTACGGAGAAATCGGTTTTGAAGTGCCATTCTGTGAATGAGATGGGGACGGGCGTGTGCGAAAGCGGCACACGCGTACGTCATAATCGGCCGGATGCACGCTGTGTAAATACGCAATTTGCCCTTAAGGGACAACTTGCTGCGTGAGTTCAGAACGCAATGAAGCCTACCGAGAGCGAAAGCAGCGCGCGAACGCACTTGCTTTATGTGCTCAGCGAACGAAATGTGGTGATCTAAGATCACACCGAGATATTTGGCTCGCTTCTCCCAAGGGATAGGCTTGCCAAACATCTTGATCTGTCGTGGTAGGTCCGGTCTACGCCGGGGCCTAGAAAAGAGGACCGCTTGGCTCTTATCAGGATTGACCTCGATCCTCCACTTCCTGAACCAGTCACCGAGTCTGTTGACTTCGGTCTGTAGGATGCGGGAGATCTGGTCTTGACTGCGGCCGGTGTAGTAGATGGCCGTGTCGTCTGCGAACAGAGCTAACTGCGCCTTTCTACTTTTCGGGATGTCACTGGAGAACAGCGTAAAAATGAGCGGAGCCAGCACAGACCCCTGAGGGACGCCTGCGCGGATCGGATGAGGGGAAGAGAGCGCACCCTCGATGCGATAGCGGAAGGTGCGGTTCAACAAATAGTCCCGTAAGATGAGCACGAGACGATCTGGCACACCGAATTTGTATAGCTTATACAATAAGCCGTTGTGCCAGACTTTGTCGAACGCTTTCGCGATATCGAAGAACACAGCACCCGTCATGAACCCGCGCTGGAAACCGGCGCTTATGTGTTCTATGATACGGTGGACCTGTTGTACGCAAGAATGTTGGGTTCTAAAACCGAACTGTTCGTTGGGGATGAGCCCCTTCGTCTCGGCGTAGTCTCTGAGACGCTTATAAATAAGCCTCTCATAGACCTTGCCGAAAACGTCGAGCAAACTGATGGGACGGTAACTGGAAGGCTCGGTCTTAGGCTTGCCGGGCTTCGGGATACCGATGACGGTGGCATTTTTCCACGATTGTGGAAAAATGTTATTACTAAGAGCACCATTGAAGATGGTGGTCATTAGCATGATCAGGTGAGCCGGGAACAACTGGACCACCCTATTGGTGATACCGTCTGATCCAGGGGCTTTACGGGGTTTCAGACCCTTGATTATATCGTGAACCTCGTCCGGGGAGACGGGGTCTAGAGGACATTCAGGGTCTTCGACCGGAGGGAGAGAATGCGATGTGCGATCACAGAACAAATAATATACTCAAGAGGGGGTGTGCGATGCAAGATATGTGCAGGATGCAGTGCAGATGTTTCTAAACCACAGACTAAGTAGGAAGTACTTTCTAAACCTAAAGGCCTATGCACAATAACTGAGAAGGGCCTTATTTTGTTTTGCCACCCTGGGCCCATAAAGGCATATAGAGATGGTGGTATCTAACACAAATAGTTACAATAACTATGTATAGGCGTAATACCATAATCTAAAAATATTTTAATACGCAAAAGACAGCTTGTGTATGAAAACAAACGATTATGTGTAAGGTTTTTTGCGTAGTGTTTCGAAAAAGCACTCGGAAGAGACACGGCTTAATTTATGTACAGTAAAGAAAACTACTTGTGTTTAAGGTAAAGCGTAAAAACCAGAACATATCCCACCGGTTATGTTAAAAGGTTTGACCCTTGAAAGGGTGCTATATAATTAGGGCACATCGTTACTGAGGACTTGAAAGATGATGCTGACATGGAAAGAGGAAGGAGGGCGTTGGTTGTCCGATGCAATATGTCGGCCCGCAGGTTTGCTCGTTGTACACCAGAAGCAAAAGTAAATTTTTTGCCAATATTTGTACACGTGCACTCTGTGGGTTGGATATTCGCAAAGGGCATATAACTCCCTCAGAGTTCAGTTTAATGCCTTCAGAATGTTGTTGGGGCTTCCACATTACTGCTGTGCATCAGGAATGTTTGCCGAAGCACATACATGATTTCAGGACCATTCTGCGAAAAGGGATTGCTTCCATGACGCGCAGAGTGCGCGGGAGCCTCAACGACATTCTGAAGGTCAGATTGAACCGTGTGGCACCATTATGGCGCTTTGGGAGCATGTATGTACCCTGTGCGTCAGGTGAGTGCAACAGATATATGAATTAATTTGAGTTACAATTGTTACGAACATAGCATTTATGTAGTGTGTGTGTATTACTAACATTAATGGATCAGGGTCCGATTTTTTTTTATTTTTTTTAAACCTTTTTAATACCTAGATAAAGTGAACTCGGAGCTTGGTGTCACCAATAAATAGTTGTTAAAATAAATAGTTTCAATACCTGGTATTGGTAATTATACCAATAATTATAATTAATAGTTTCGGTATTACGAATTTGCGTACCAACCCATGTCTAGCTCAATGGCGGATAGCGTTTTTTCTCGTAAAGTACAGCTACATTGTCCTAATAACGCAAACTACAATTTGTGCGCTCTCTGTTGTATAGCGAGACGTCAAGCGGTATGTGAAAAGGAGCGCGCGAAGCATAGTTCGTGTTAACGCGACAATGTAGCCGTAACAGCAGAAAGCGCCGTTCAGACCAACACGGTAGTGGGCAGACTTAATAAACGGACGGAAAGTATGGAGGTATTCAGACCAACGCTGTCAGTGCATGGACTGTCAGGTGGTGCCCGCCAGGCCGCCACCACTTAATTCTGTGGCTAAACCCAATACATCAACGGAATATGCCGAGCCCTCCCCTTCCACTACTTTTTAAATCTTAGCAACTAATTTTTGTCTAGAAAATAGTAAACATTTGTGTCCTTATATGCTCCGTATAGATTGAGGAACCATGTCTCATATTTAAACGGGTGTACAAACTTAGTACAATATTTAGTAATAAAATATTCGATTTTGTAGGCCTGATCCTTGAAAGTTACGGGACTTTTAAGGTGGCAGGAGGCGAATTGAGGAGCCACCTTTAAACACTTTTTACTACAACGCAACTACTAAAAACCGGCCAAGTGCGAGTCGGACTCACGCACGAAGGGTTCCGGACCATTATCTATAAAAACGGCAAAAAAATCACGTTTGTTGTATGGGAGCCCCCCTTAAATATTTGTTTTATTTTTTTTTATTTAATTTTTTTTTTTTAAAGTGAATATATAACTAAATATTCTGTGAATATTTCAAGCGTCTACCTGTTGCCGTTATCAATATCGAGCAAAAAAAATACGTTTGTTTTATGGGAGCCCCCTTAAATATTTATTTTATTCTGTTTTTTAGTATTTGTTGTTATAGCGGCAACAGAAATACATCATCTGTGAAAATTTCAACTGTCGAATTATCACGGTTCATGAGATACAGCCTGGTGACAGACGGACAGACAGACGGTGGAGCCTTAATAAAATTATTAAAAATAAAACGGGTTCCCATTTTACCCTATCCTAAAAACGTAAATACCGTAGAGGCGGGTTACTTTGGCTATTTTTTTCAATTAATTTTATAAAGAAGCTCAAGGATGTAATCAACAAGATGGCCAGCTGTCGCTGAAAACCAGCGCTGGGGCTCTGTCTCGCATAGGGTCGCAGCATTGCGTGAATGTGACGCATATTTTCCCTCAACTTGTTCTTTCGTGGTTGTGTTTTTATTTCTTTGCGTTATGTTTATCGAATAAACGTATTTTCTTTATTTCTTCTTTCTAAGATCCGAAGTGTATTTTAGAAATTTGATTAGCGTAATTTGTTTATTTTTTTAATTCAAATTTGGGCCATAGTTGTTCTTAGGAAAGGGTTACTTTAACCCCATGAACTTTATCGATCAAAAATCGCAGTTGCAGCTATCAGTAGCCAAAGATGACCATCACGGGCGGTAAGATTGAATATCCAGGAGGGGTTTAATGTAAGAAAAAGCTCGAAATAAATTAAAATACGATGTAAAATTAACATTCCATATATTTCAAAAAATTTGCTTTGCAGCAGAAAAATACGCCAGTGTTACTGTCAAAATTTCAAATGGCGCGAACATGTAGCGACGTTCAATCGAATCAGTAAAACATTTCCGCGAGAACGCGTCTATATCGCCATCTAAAAGTTGCCGAAGGAATTACGACGACCGGTTGTGTGGTCGCGACACGGCGGACAATTTTTTTTTTTTTTTTTTTTTTTTTCGATTTGGGTTAAAGTTATACCCTAGGGTCAAAGTAACCCGCCTCTACCGGTACTCAAAGTGTGCATAGGCCCTATAATGGCCATAGAGTAATAGTAATAAAATTACGTTTTAGGCGATTTCTAATTCTGAATTGTTTAAAAAAAAATACTGTGACAACGCTAATATTTTGACATGAAAAAAAGCGCGGGAAACTTAACTTGGTGGACGTGTCCTTTTTTGTTAAAATTGAAAATATTTAATTAATTATAATATAGGATCAGTAGTGGTTGTTTTAGTGTTTTTTATTCCTTCACTTGTAATTTAATTGTAGTTTTGTACATTTTCTTCTGTAGGGTAAGTTTTTTATTATTATTTCTTAAAGCGGGAAAATGAAAGACCCGCCTGACCCGGGGGACTTTGTTCCCCCGGCAGGCAATTTTGTAACTATCCAATCCAACGAATCAGGCATGGAAACCTATGGGTCGTCGTCGGCTCGTCACTTAAAAAGAAGCCGCATGCAAGTGTGCAAACACTGCAACAAACGCCGTCGTATCAGAAAAAACCAGGGTTCCGAGTCTTCGGGTTGTAGTTGCATGGAGTCTACACCTCTCTCTCTAACTCCATCGGAGCCTAAATGCTCTGAAATAATTGTATCTAACGATATTCCTGATGTTCCAGCTCCGCCTTCAGTTATTCCCACTCAGATTGGTCGAAAAACGTATGACAAAACTGACAGCTCGCCGTACGTTGTTCATGTGCAAAAAATATTACTATCACCAGATGATGGAACGTCATTGCACCCAATTACATTTGGCAAGTTCTTAAAACACAACGCCTTCCTAAATATTATTAACGGTAGCGTCAAAAAAATCGGGCGCAATAAAATATCTCTTTGCTTTTCCAATTTCCTGGACGCAAATTCTTTTATTTCACATAATAGCCTTGTAACATATAATTATAAAGCTTTTATACCTACTTTTAATGTTACTAGAATGGGTTTAGTACGTGGTGTTCCTGCGGAATGGTCTCCAGAGGAAGTTATTGATAATATAACTGTACCAATTGGTTGCGGTCCAATTTTAAAAGTCAGACGCCTCAATTTTAAAACTGTTGTTGATGGTACAACCATTTGGAAACCATCCCAGTCAATAGTTATTACTTTTGATGGGCAGATTCTGCCTAAAAGAATTTTTATGTGCTATAATGCATTACCTGTAGATTTATATATTTTCCCTACTGTACAGTGTTTCAATTGCTGTCGTTTTGGTCACACAAAAATTCAGTGCAGGTCCAAACCTCGTTGTTATAAATGTGGCCAAGGCCATACTGGGGACAGTTGTGAAAGAGAACATGAAAGTGCATCTTGCTGCCTTTGCTCCGGTTTTCACTATGCTACTAATAAATCTTGCCCAGAAATGTCTAGACAAAAATTAATTAAAACATACATGGCACAAAGTTCAGTATCTTATGCTGAAGCGGCAAAAATGTATCCCCCAGTTACTAAATTGTATGCCGATACACTTTTGTCTTCTCCTTCCAAAAACTTTGCAGATACTCCATCTTTCCCTTCTTCTAATAGAATGCCTGTTTCAAGTAGCTATAAAAAAACTGTCTTCCTTAAACCACGCTCGCCTCCCAAATCTGTACAAGGATATAATAAAGAGGCTCACAATGCCATTATTAAAGATTACGACATTCCTCAACCAGCAAATGGTTGTGCTCTTTCTAATCATAACAATGGACAAATTGATGCCAGTTTTTCCATAAACGATTTTCTTTCTGCATTACACAATCTTCTGTCTCAGTTCAACATTTCACCGTCCAACGTTGCCCCATCTTTCAATGTATCACAATCCATCCTTAATGGACAACACATCCAAAATAATCCAGTGGAACTGCCGCAGTCTAGTAAACAAAAAGAGTGATGTTATACATCTTTTAAACAAATATGAGCCATTTGCCTTTGCTTTAGCAGAGACTTGGCTCAAACCTAATCATATTTTTAAAATGAATGGTTATTTAACCATTAGAGAGGATAGATCTGATGGGTATGGTGGAGTAGCTATACTTATCAAGAATTCTATCCCTTTCTCTACCATTACATTACCTCCTCATAGTGAGGAAATTTCAATTGTAGCTATTAAAGTGCATCATACTTGTCTTGTTTCTATTTACATTCCTCACCCTTCTTTTTCTGTTCTTCAAGAGATGAATAATCTCGTTTCTTTTCTTCCAAAGCCATTATTAATACTGGGGGATTTTAATTGCCATCACCAATCATGGGGTTGTTCAACTTCGAACTGTTATGGTGATGAGTTAATAGATATAATAGACTTACACAACTTATGTATTTTAAATTCTGGAGCTGCCACACGTCGTTCAGATCCCAATCAGAACCAAAGCGCAATTGACCTTTCTATCTGTTCTCCAAACTTAGCCTCTTCATTAACTTGGCATACTTTAACCTCTACTTATGGTAGTGACCATTTTCCAATAGTTATTTCTTATCCTCTTTCCAAACCAAATGCACAATTAAGGAAATCAAACTTAAAATATAAACTGCCTAATAGAAATAATACTGACTGGGGCAAATTTAGGAACATTGTTGACAGTAAGCTTAGCTCCTTGCCCGTAATTTCTGGTGGCAATGAAAATAGTTGTGCTGAAGCTTTAGCACACATATTAATTGCAGCGGCTGATGAAGTTTTTCCTGTAAAAAATAACAATATTAGTACAATTCCCTCGCCTCCGTGGTGGGACTCTGAGTGCACTGAATTGATTAAAAAACGTAAAGAGGCTGAATATAATTATAACGTTGATATGTCTGATACGAATTTTGATATCATTACTAAGTTAAATAATGAAACTTATAAACTTTTTAAAAAGAAAAAATTTGAATCTTGGCGTATTTTTTGCTTATCAATTTCACCGAATACTCACCCTACGATTGTCTGGCGCAACATTCGTAGATTTAGGTCCATATATAACAACCCTTCTCCTATTCCTGATTCTTTAGCCAGTGATTTTTTTGATATATTAGCTCCGCCTTGGGTTCCTGAGGCTAAGGCTATTTGTACTAACCATAACCTGTCTCTCGTTTCCAATATCCGAGACACTCATACGACGCTAGATCTTGCATTCACTCTCACTGAATTAAAGGTTGTTATCCATAAAACTAATGATTCTGCACCAGGCATTGATGGCATCCCGTATTCCTTTTTTGCTAATTTAAATGATGAAGTCCTCAGTTATTATTTAGTACTTATTAATTCTATTTTTTATACAGGAAACATCCCTGTTGAATGGAAACGTCAAATGGTGTTGCCATTCCTTAAACCAAATAAACCTCCTTCTGATGCTTCTTCATACCGTCCCATAGTTTTGTCTTCAATTATGATGAAATTAGCGGAACACTTAATTAAAAATCGACTAGAATGGTATGTTGAAAGTAAGGGTCTCTTGGCAGAATCACAATATGGCTTTAGAAAAGGTAAAAGTACAACTGACTGTTTAAGTATATTAACATACGATATTCGGTTATCCTTCTCTAATAACCAATCCACCGTTGCAGTTTTCCTTGATATTAATGCAGCTTATGATAATGTTGTATTATCGGTTTTACAAAATAAATTAGAAGCCTTACAAGTTCCATTGAATTTGTTGAATTTCATTATTAATATCTTGACTGAACGCTCTGTTAACATGTTAATAGGAGACCATGAGGTATCTCATCTTGTATGGAGGGGTCTCCCACAGGGTTCTGTGCTCAGTCCCCTTCTATACAATATCTACACTTATGATTTAGAGTTATCCTTAACTAGTCATGTTAAGGTTCTTCAATATGCCGATGATTTATTATTATATTCTTCAAGTCCATCTGTTGAGCAAGCTAGCTCTGCCATCAATTCTGCTTTATCTATTTTGGCGTCATGGTTACATCTAAACGGTTTGGATTTATCCACGTCTAAAAGCGCGGCTGTTTTATTCACCCGGAAGAGAAATATTCCCATAGTAAATCTCCTTTATAAGGAAATACCTATCCCTGTTAAAGATAAATTCAGATATCTAGGTATAATACTTGACTGTAAATTAAGTAGTGTCCCTCATTGTGAATATATTGTTAACAAATGTGAAAAACACCTAAACATGCTTAGATGCCTCTCTGGTGTGTGGTGGGGTGCACATCCCTTTTCTTTGAAACTCATTTACAACGCAATCATCAGAAGCACTCTGGATTATGGATTGTTCGTTCTAGAGCCAGGTAATGTCATGGCTTTTAAAAAATTGGATCGCATCCAGTCTAAAGCATTACGCATTATTTCAGGTGCAATGAAGTCTAGTCCCATTAATGCACTCCAAGTTGAATGCGGGGATGCTCCTTTATATCTTAGAAGACAATTCCTATCTGACAAATATTTGTTCCGGATTCTTCAATTCTCAACTCATCCTCTCATTCCTAAACTGGACACATTAGTGTTGCAGATTGAATCATCAGATTACTGGTCCCATAGACGCGAACCTTGTTTAGTTGTAAGTTATAAAAAATTCCTTTCACTTTCTTCTCCTATTCACCGTTCCAATAAACTTCCCATATTTAGCAATAGTTATGAGAGTTTACAATTCAGTCCCATTATAAAATATAACTGTGTAAGTAAATCAGATCCCGATTGCCATTTAAGTTTTAATCATTTTCTGGCTGAACACGTAGAGTACCACCATATTTATACGGATGCTGCCAAGCCTTCTACGACGGGTTGTGTTGGAATAGGTACTTACCATTCTCAATACAACATCGAACAAAAAATAAAACTGCCTCCGGAGACTTCTGTTTTTACCGGGGAGTGTTTCGGCATTTTTAAAGCCATAGAATATATCCGAATTTTAAAGCTCAAAAAATCTATAATTTTTACTGATTCTCAAAGTGCTCTTCTAGCCATCAATAAATCAGCTTTCGAACACAAATCGCAGTTACCTATCATTTATTTAATAAGAGAATTTGCGTTCAGGACCATTTCTGAGGGTAATACACTACAATTTGTATGGATTCCGGCCCATGCTGGAATCCATGGCAATGAAGCGGCTGATAAACTTGCCGGTGATGCGGTGCAGTGTGGGGACTTAGTTCCTTATACAAATTTTAGTTATGACCTCGTATCGTTACCAAAGACTTTTCTTCGGGAAACCTGGAAGGTGGCTTGGGATATCGGAAGCAAATCGAAGGGACGTTATTTTTCGCATATTCAACCCGACGTTCCAGAAAAACCGTGGTTTGGCAGGGCCAAGTTTGGCAAGATGGAGACCTCCATTCTAATACGGATGAGACTGGGTCATGTTTGTTCTCCAGCTCATCTTGCCAAACTTCATATCATCGACGATCCCATATGCTTGTGTGGCACAGATGTAGGCGACTTAGATCACATTTTTTTCTCCTGTCCCTTATATGACCGTTCTTCCTTTCTTAGTAACCTCTTATCCCTCCATACTCCTTTTCCTACCTCAATACTTTCTTTACTTTGTACAAATAGCTCTCTTGTTTATAAATGTATAGTTTCATTCATTACTCTAAATAATATTAAGTTGTAATTTATTTTTTATTTTTTTATAGTGTAATTAACGTAATACTGATCCTATCCCGTCTATCCTAAATCCCGTAAAAAATTATATTTATATTAATTTTGTTTCCCTACCTTTTTATAAAACTAAAACGTGACATTGGCTAAATGCACAAACCGTGCGAAGCCAGAAGAAAAAGAAAAAAAAAAAAAAAAAATATTTTGACATGTTTGACGTAAATCTACGTTGGGTACAAATTTCCAAAGTTTCAAATCAACAACGAACTCGAAAAGATAATAAATCGAGTTGTTTCGCAAATTTTCATAATTTTTGTCGCCACAAAGTCGAGGCAGTTTAAATAATCATGACAATAACACTATCTCAAATAAAAAAGTTAAATACTTCTTGTAATGTTTCTAACATCGAAGCTAAACTACTTTACCCAAAATTGATCCTTTTTGAAAATAACTTAAGTGTAAGAGTAGTGAATTTGCTAGAAAATAATCAAGAAACTCAAGAACCATGTGGATACTATACATTTGAACAAGAAATTGTGGATAAAATATTGCTTGACCACTTTGTGTGGCTTGTTTTCAAGTCTGGTGATATTACAGCAATAGACGTGGTAAAAGGCATACAAATCAAAGTTACGAATGATACTAATACTACCTTGAAAATCTGTCAAATTGGAAGAATTGAGAATCGTTTGTACTTCATCAGTGAAAGTGGTGATACCTTTGTAATACCATTACCCACTTCAGAATTAATACAACAATTGGGTGAAAGTACAACTGAAATTTCGGTTCCTTTTAAGAAAGCCCATGTATCCCACTCAAGTATTAAGACAAAGTTTGATTCAATATGTGGTCTGAATATTTACATTCAAGAAGGGTCTGTGGTGGTCAAATGTCCAATAACTGGGTTATTGGAAGTAATTTCCACTGAAACAAAATTAAATCATATAGTCTCATGGAGAGACCAGGCAATTTATGCTAATGAAACTAATATGTGGATTGTGGACTTGAAAGAATCTCAAGTTATTTATGAATTTGAGAAAATAGAAGCAAATTATTACCCTGTGTTGGCCCACAATGATTTATTTTACTATCTTAAATGGAGCAAGGAGGAGGTAAGCTTTTTGATAAAATTAAAATAAATACATTATTTTCCATGTTGAAATTCATATTCCATCTTGATAATATTTACTTATAATAATTAATATACTTATCAAATACCTAAGATTGGTTTTGTGCACTGTTACATAATTATTAATCATTGTTTCTGCTATTACAGGTGCAGATTCATTGTGCTGGATTTGCACAATCTCTAAACCATGCTGGGAGTGCTGACCATTCGGTCACTTTTAATCAAACACTAACATCTCAAGATACTCTAAAGGCGCAACTCAAGACTTTAATGGACTCCATAACAACTGCTATAAAACCAGGGAGTGTATTACCACAGTTACAGCCTCTATTTGAGGCTATTGATGATTTTATATTTCTCATCGAAATGACACAGCAACTATGCCAACAAAATATCACATACAAATCATTGTTATACCCTCTTCAAAAGAGAATATTTGCAACAAATGATAATGATTTGATAAATATGGTGAGTGACTTATCAATCAAAATAGATTTGATTGAATACATTCATTTCACAGGCAATAATTCTTATGAAAAAGTCAATATCTTTGATCAAAACTTCAAAGAACTTTGTATAACATTTATATCTAAATATGATTTTGATATTGCTTCTATTTGTTGGTTGAAATATTCGCAGTTGAAGTTGTCTATAACTTCTAATGAAGTTGTAAATATTCTAAATGCTATACACAATAGTACAAAATTAGCTGCTATCATAATTTGGTTAAAGAACTTTATTCCATCACTCTTAGAACAAAATCCATTTTACATTGACCTATTTGTCAGATGGGCTAGTGAAAGGGTCTTTATGTTAGAACAGTCTGCATTTTGGCCAAAAATAGGGTTGAAATTTGTTGAAGAAATAATAGTTATCCTGGAAACATCTCTAAAATCAATTTCTTTAAGACCTATATCAATGGATGACCTTGATATTCTTAAAACAAGAATAACATACATAATGGAACTGAAGGATAAATATAGAATCAATATGTTACTGAATGAGTTGAGTTCCCAGAGTCCAAATGAAGTAGCTTTAATAATGTTACGCCGCTGTTACACTGAAGATCTGAAAACATTTTTAAAAAATTATTTGCCATCATATGCTTTGCAGCATTTGTTTGATTTAGACGATATTCTAAGTTCATACATTGAGAGTGAAGCAGCAAGCAGTGGCGGTGGAATTGATGGTACACGCCTAAAAATTTTACTAGAATCTTTTCATTCTTACAACAATAAGCTTGAATGTTTACTACAAGTTTTAAAAGTATTAGATGTCCCATGGAACCCAACTGTACTGGAATTAGCAGTAACAACTGTTGCCAATGCTACCAAAACCTTTACAGTATCTGATTCAGAAAGACTACTTTCCCAAGAGGTACAAAAAGAAATAAATTACGCAAATGTAAAAGTGGTGCTGAAGAAATATAATTTTCCAATGACATGTACTGATTTCATGTTAGTACTTCACAAAATTGTGAGTGTTAAAGTAATAGAGTTGGATGATTTGAAAGCAATAACAGGCGTCATGCCTGTTTATTCAAACTATGGCAATGCCCTATACATTGAAAGATGCCTTCAAGATTGTGAAACTAGAACAGCATTAAATTACTTCAACAATTTATCTTCAAAAGAAAAAAAGTTGTTACTTAGAGCTGTGGTGGCTAAGTATGATCAAATAGTTTGTGGACCCACAAATAATTTTACTATTGAAAGAAACTACATAGATTTCATAAAAGGAACACAACTCATAAATGAAATTGAAATCAAAAATATTGAAACACTGTATAATTTCAAAAACTCATATAATTTATTACTTAATATGAATGATATTTATAATGAAAGAGCTTGTGAAGATGCAGTTAACTCTTGGATATGCCAAGATGGAGCCACTGCCAGCTCTGGTCGTGGTGGAAGTGTTATTCAACTAACACATGCATGTCAGTCCCAACACTCTGTACTTATGGCCTTGTTACGAAGTACTTCTACTTGCCATCAAGTGAGGAAACTTGTTGAATATCTCCTAAGAACATTTACAACACAAGATGTATCAGTTAAAGACTTTATTGCAGTTTTATCTCAATTTCAATATGGAGAGAACTGTGATCTGTTGTTGAATTCTTACAATGTTCTAATTGAGCTAGCTGTTACTTGTAGTGAAGAATATCTTCACAATTTAATTAGACAATTGTCCCTGTTGAACAATCTTATAAACGCCAGTATTATTGTGAAGAACTTATCAATAGCATGGAAATTCCATTATATATTTTTGCCCATTTCATCAAGTACTGCTATAAACGAATTAATTAATTTCTACAAAACCATACAGTACCCAGATAGTGTTGATACAGAATTTCCCAGTATTCACAGCAAATGCGATTTTACTTCCCTGCGGATGGTTTCTAACTGTTTAGCCATCTCTGAAGCCACTAAACCAACATGGCAAGATGACATGTCAGAGACAGCAAAGAGGCTCCTAGCTAAAGTTGTTGCATATCAAGAGCTTGATGAAGTATTAATGACGAGTTTATTATTAGTGATGAAAACCTATGAGAAAGATAATTGTGTTCTTGACGTACTAAGAGGTCAAAATGAATTTTTACCACCTAACATAATCGGGTATTTGTCATTACATCCTATCCGTCGCACATTCGTATTAGATAATGATTCATTAACTAAAGAAATAGGAAATTCTGTATCGTATCCTCCTCAATACATTCTCAAGTTTAAATTTAACATTAATTTGTCTGATGTTGCTTTACCTGATAATAGTGAAGAAACTTGGGATGTCAAAGTTATACTGTTTTATGTTCTACTACAATGCCCTGATACCAGTTTCGACCGACTGGTAGAATTGTGTCGTGCATTAAACATTTCAACTAACGACGGCCTATCACTTCAATTAATATCTTTACTGTCGACTTGGGAATTAAAATATAAATTATTTATAGATGAATTGGGCCATCGGCAAATATTCCTAGAAAATGACGAAAAATATTTAAACAACTGTTTTGTTGTTTGGGACAGTATAGAAAATAGAGAATTTGTAAAAGATATACTGAATGATTTTTGGAAAAACGGCGAAGTTACTCTACATGGTCGTGCAGTATCTATAAATCCATATTACTATGAAGTGTTTCTGTGTATTTACCGCCTATTATTCGGCACGGCTATCGAGGTAAAGAATTCAAAGGAATACTTTCTACTGCACTTCCTAAAAGAATACAAACGTAAAAGTACTCCCAAACAGTACGAATACGAACTCTTCTCTGTGAAAGGAATGTTTCCTGAAATTGGTCATTTCAGGTTACCATTTCATCTCTTCATGCGAGAAGATATGTGGGCTAATTTAAAATCGGAAATAACGTTAGAAACATACGAACGTTGGATACCCGCAGTTGCATTGCTTGCTCTTGACTCAGATTCACAAACAGCAAGAGACATGATTTGTAGTAACGCCGTGAAGCAAACCATGACTTCACGAAAGCGTAACGATGATGCAGATTCAGAAACTAAAAATGAACCTTGGCGTTTAACGAGCCAAGAAGAACCCCTATTACGTGCAGCGCATCGATGTGTAAGACACATTGCTAACATGGAATGGGCAGGAGCGTGCCTTTTCTACGTGCTACAAGGCTGTGCACGGGGGGCGGATCAAGTGGCTGCTGCTCATCTGTGCTACCAATTTGCGCAGCGTTGGGCTGCCCTGCAACCTGGAAATCGTGCTGTTCGACAAATGGAACGTCTGCATGCAACTCTTTCGACACGACATGCATTATACAAAATAGATTGGGCATGCGAAGAGCTCGTTCGTCTTTCTACAGAGCCAGCTCAACTCATCCGTAATTTATACTTACATCCAGATTTCGTCTCAAAAATGAGCCGCCATGATGTAAATCGAGCTGTTAATGAAATTGCTGATAAAAACTGCATAAATGTGAGTTCAATAAGAATTCAAATATTAGAAAACATACTCGACAAAGCTAACGGCGATAGCAAATCTGTCACCGTTTTAAATATAAAAGAGTTAATGACTGCAAAATATATACTGAAAGCAACATGCCCTAAGATGGGGGCGATATACTTATCTCGGATTGCATTTGATGATGAGAGTGACAACAACAAGTCGAAAAAATTAAGAGCTCTACAATGTTTAATGAGTGTAGTAGACTCTGACACTGCCATCAAGGTAGCTAATCGTGAAAGAGATGCTCTATGGATGTCACTCTTGGAACTGTTAAGCGTTGTTAGCTTAGAGAGCATTGATATGCCGTGGGTTGCAGCTACATTTACGCAAGACAAGCTTCGGGGCTTGGAACAATTACTTCAAGGTTCTGACGGAAACACAGATGGATTAAGAACGGGTGCCGAACTTACACGTAGATTCGGTTCTTCGCAAATTATACGCAGTCTTATTCCTCTTCTACTGCGTGCAGGTCTAATTGAAGAAATGATCCCATTATTACTGAAACTAACATCTGAACTAGACAGCGTAATATGCACTGCCTGGCGTGCCGTTATTTTGTCTCCATTCCAACGCGCGGACTACCCAATAACAGAGCGTCAAAGAACAAAGTGTTTGAATGCTATCAATTTATTACCAATCTGTCCTATTATAAAAGATGAAGATTTGGTAGAAATATGGAAAAACTGCGTAAGATGTAAAGTATTTGGATTAGGTTGCTTGATTTTACCATACATGACTTCTCAAACAAGGCAGTCATTGACTGAACTTCAGAAAATTGATAGGAGAAATCTGATAGCTAGTTTGAAAAACTTACATGCTGATACTTACTTGGTATCTGGTGCAATGCATGTTATTGAGAGAATGGCATCAAGAAGTTACAGATAATCAGTCTATAAACTGTGCAATTGCTACCAGTCAAACAAATCAAGTTTTGTATGTACTGAAATGCAACCCAATGTACATATTATATCACTAAACTATTCAAGTTATGTTAGAGTATGTGTCATAACAATTTTGGTGTATTCAGAAAACATTACCCACATTTGCTCTTCTAAAGATAAGTCAATATTATCATAAGATGTGCTGTAGATATAATACCACCACAGAATTCATGCATCTCTATGACAAGCAGCTCTTAAATAACCCAATCTTTTAGTTTAACTCACATTTATTATTATTTTGTTAATAAGTTATTAATTGTACTGCATATTTAAGGATATTATTAGCAGCCTATTCCCATGGGAAAAAGGTGTAAGTTTATGTATCTACTGCATTTGGGCTAGTCTCCAATAATCTTCTGATCTGTAGGTACTGTATTTCGTTTTTAGTATTTTTTTTGTAGGTATGTATTTAATTTTATTGTCAATTTTTTTTTAAACCATATTATATTGAGTACTTGCATTTCTTGTTGTTATTTTTAGATGTTACTATATAGATTACCTTGATACCACATAGTGCCTAGTTTCAGGCAATTTTTAATAAAAAATACAAATTAATTTATTACTTTATTTACTGTATACAGATTTATGTCTATAATAAGGATTAGAAGTAAATGCTAAAGATTTAATATATGACACAGCTGGACAAACCATCTCAAAAAGAGGAGCATATATTCCGTGTCTTAGGGCCAACTGTTCCGGAGTTTCATCAGCATTATTTGTTTTATGGGCAATGGCTAAAGTATCATCTCTC
Source organism: Tiliacea citrago (assembly GCA_963921375.1). Classification (NCBI taxonomy): domain Eukaryota; kingdom Metazoa; phylum Arthropoda; class Insecta; order Lepidoptera; family Noctuidae; genus Tiliacea; species Tiliacea citrago. The sequence goes on from OY992781.1 coordinate 18,982,431, forward strand.
AAGAATAAAATTAATAATGTTGACTTACAATGACTAATTTTTGCTGCCAGGTGCATCGGGGTTTGACCTGAAACAATGGACAATATTGTTCATTCTAGCTTAAATCATGGACATAAATTATCTTATTATCTTAAAATTAGCAATAAAATGAACAGACCAAAGCAAAACATCGCGCTGAAATGGATCACGACATCGCGTAGTAAAGCAAAATTGTCAGTTGTGGCCGTCATAATCATTATACACTCCTCACTCCCTTCAAAACTGCATGAATACTTTTTCACTGACATATCATTATTTATTTATTTAACCATTTATGTACACACATATATACACATACAAGACGAAAGGAACATAAAAATACGTACAAAGGTGATGCTTATTTCTAAAGAAATCTCTTCCAGCATACCTGGGATAGGAAAGTCGATAAAGAGATGTAGACATTATTTTGATGTTTTAGGCCTATAAACATAAAAAAGCACGGTGGCTCAATTTAGGAGTCCGGGACTGTATTTAGATTTTCACTTTAAATAATTTCTTGTAAGGTAAATGACATCCTTAATCTTTAAATATTATGTTCGATAGCCTGTCTGCTGTACGCATGTCGTGCCGTGCATGGTTGCCGGTGGCTCGTGCCCGACAGGACAGGTGTTTCCTATCTCCGATCTCAAAACAACACACACGTGTATCCTACAGTCTTTCACGTGATACTTTCTTTCGCCGTTTTATGCTATATATAGTGATTATAAATCGGTTATAGCTGGTAGGAGTGGAGCGGAGCGTAGGTTGCAAACACGTTTTCACAATGCCTGTTGTAAATGTGATCTCAGCCGCAACACAGCATGTTTTTAAAGTTATGCAAACAAATAATTGATAAGGTCGTATCAATGCAGGCGGAAATATAAGTACCTACTTATAATATCATCGTACGACTTACGCAATAAATAGCTGTAATAATCAGTTATCGTACACGCGTACAGAAACATTTCGAGTCAAGGTCAAGTGAACAGTTTCCTAGTTTTACGATGGCGCCGTTTCTGAAGTGCGCCACCAAGTATTAATTGGAAGTACATATTAGTTAACACACACTTCAGCAATAGTTTGTGTGGCAAATTTTATGATTCTTTACATACAAATCCATTTGGAAATTTTAGTTCAACCGAATTTTAGTCCCAATATGATTATTCCTATGATAAAGGTATGGAAGGAAAATGTGTTGTTGTCACAAATAGTAGCAATTGCTTTTCAATGGTAGGAGTTAGGAGGTCTCATTGTGTGTGTAACGTTGATGAGTTGTGCACTACCTAAGACATAATAATAATTATAAATACCCCGCAGCTGTAAATCTACATTGACGTTGTGATAGGGTTTGTGCGCTCCGAACTCTGGGTCTGTGATGGTAGAGTTTACTTTGCCGAAACAAGTCTAGGGTGAGAAGCCAGACAAAGAGAGATACAGAAACCTGCAGTGCAGAATATGGCAAGCTGTTGGGCAGTAGCAACCCCGCAGACCCTATCTCCTGGGAGAAGTCTTGTTCTTCGTCTCTTGCATGCCTTTTTTGGCTGGCTGAAGTGAACAATGATGAAGAAAAGAGCTCCCACGTGATTCTTGCCTTTATTGGCCATCTTTAGTGGAGATCTGCAAGAGAAAATATGCTCAGAGGAAGGAAGTATTCCAGTAAGTGCTAATGCCCCCTTGTCGCTACAGTGCTAGTGCTCCCATGTGGCTACAGTGCTAGTGCCCCCTTGTCGCGACAGTGCTAATGCCCACTTTTTTTTTTTCGGTTATTGGCAACGGAGCCGATGTCAACTATTCTGCCTGCGTCATGTAGTGACGGCCGGGCGTACTGTAAGATGAGCTGTCGAACTTTGCACTTTGTGGTAGTTGTTAGTAGCTGAGGACAAGACGTTTTGTTAGTTAACATGGTTTTTAGGGTTCCGTACCCGAAGGGTAAAACGGGAACCCTATTACTAAGGCTCCGCCGTCTGTCTGTCACCAGGCTGTATCTCATGAACCGTGATAATTAGACAGTTGAAATTTTCACAGATTCGTTATTTCTGCTGCCGCTATAACAACAAATACTAAAAAACAAAATAAAATAATTATTTAAGGGGGCTCCCATACAACAACCGTGATTTTTTTGCTCGTTTTTGCTCGATATTGATAACGGCAACAGGTAGATGCTTGAAATATTCACAGAATATTTGTTTTGTATTATGCCATTTAAGGTGACAGTCAACTACAAAACCGATATAATTAGTAGTCTGGGAGCCTTCCTGCTTAGGGCAGCCACAGTTAGAGTCAGAACTAGGGTTTATACAAGAGTGAATGTGAAAGGCAATTATAGGTGTTAGGGGTTAACCTGACTTATATATGGAAAAACAGATGAACTTGGTTGTATTGACATTCAACGCAAGATTTGTGGCTAACCATTTCATGGCAATTCTAAAGGCGAGTTTGGCATTTTCACAACTTTCACTTCAATCGCGGCCATGAATTTTATTGTTAGAGCCATATTGTCTGCTTAAGTTACTATATTACAGTTAGAGAGAGATAAGCGATAGCTCATTTACATAATTTAGGAAGAGGCTCGGCCCGAGCACGCTGCCCTGCTGCCCAAAAGTAACCATCTCCTTTCTCCTTAAGTGATTATTATTTTTTACGTGCTGCCTACGATCTATCAGATAACTTCTGAAGATATCCTGGGCAGTGCCGCGTATACATCTTACAGCTTCGAGAAGAGTATGTGGACAGAGACATTTGTCGAAAGCTTTAGATAAATCTAAGATGGTCAGTGTTTTTCTTTTATTGACGGCACGGTTGGCGCAATGGTTAAGCGATTGACTGCTGCGCTGCGTGTCGCGGGTTCGATTCCCGCACGGAACAAATATTTGTATGACCTATAAGTAGTTGTTCCGGGTCTGGCTGTTTGTGTATGTGAGTTTAAATGTTTGTAAACGCACCCACGATACAGGAGAAATTCCTAGTGTGGGGCGTTTTTTTTTTAAAAAAAATATATTATTAACAATAGTATCTTTTATGGGGTACTGTGTTAAATGTTACAACAAAATACCTAGTGATATATTGCAATTAAATGAAAGAAAATTTAAAGCACATAATTATTTAAATTACACTTTGTAAACAAGCATATTACAAGTTAGAGGATTATATCCTGGATAGGAATGCTTGGAAACATGCTGGTCCAGCTCCATAGGACAATCTAGAGTCTAGACAAAATCAAACCGGTTGCTATTTTAGTTGTATAATTTGTTATTTATATGATATTGATTTTACATTGTGTGATTACTTACACTCACACACTTGACTTATTATTGCAACATTTATAGGAAAACATATACTTTTACGATGTTTGTAAATATGTGAGCACCATGTATCTATCTCATAATGTACTCAAACAAAATATTGTAAAACATTTTTAAAAGAGTAACGGTGGATTTTCTTGCCCATTCTTCTCCATACGAAACTACCTTTTGGAAGGGGCAACTAGAATCAATTCTATTTTATTATAGGAAGAACAGGAGGTTCACTTATTTTTAAAATTTTGGTACTATACTCGCCTGGCACCCTGTTGTACTTCATCTTACTAAGTGTGGTGTGTACTTCAAAACCAGTAATGGGGGGAATAGTATCTGGGCAAATGTAGTTAATATTAATTACTTGGGGCTGGCAGTTTGCAGTATAGCTATTTATAATAATTTGTGCAGATTTGTTAAACTTTGATGTTTTTGGCCATTGTTGTCTTTAAGACAATTTATCGAAAAGGGGTTTTAGACAGTATTTTATGAAATTTAATTTATAGGAGCTCCAATATGGAAGTGATTCGTAGGGCTTGTGGAATGTAGTGTGGTGGTGAGGTGTGTAGATATTATGAGCAAAGTGGAATGTGTGTGATTACGGCGTAGCCGCGTAGTACAGAAACATTAAGCGATTAACGCAATGACTATACATATTTTTGATATCAAAGATCCGGGTTCCTTGGGGAGTAAACAAATTAGTAACGGTGACTTGATGACACTAGCTTATGACTGCTTAATTCTGGGATAAAACCACACTGATTGATTCAAATTTTATTTCATACCATTTATCCTACTGGAATGACCAGCAGTTTCAAACATCATTGATCTAAAACTTTATCAGAAATCTAAACGTCTCCAGTATCAGTGTCTATTAAAGTCAGTCTGAAACATTTCTCCGACAATCGTTTTGCCGTTTAACGGTTCGCCGACAGAACGATTCACTATTAATTTTTTCACCGATAGAACGTTTCAATGACGAGCGATTCGTCGACAGAACGATTCACTTTTCATTTTTTCATCGATATAACCTTTCACCAGCGAACGATTCATCGACAAAACTGTTCGTCTGCCCCTGAGTCCCGTACGGTATATCGAATTACCCTTGAACGATATAACTGTCTACAGAAAGCATGGTTCACCGACAACGGTAATACGAGAAAACTAAGCTATATTTTATAGAATTGAATCATTTGGGTTAGGTTAGGTTAGAACAGTGACCATTAACGCGCGAAGGCGAGCGAGCGAAGCGAGCCTGCCGCGGCAGCGGCCGCCGTGCGCCAGGTCCCCTCTATTGTTGGTAAATTCAGTGTCGATGAATCGTTCGCTGGTGAAAGGTTATATCGATGAAAAAATGAAAAGTGAATCGTTCTGTCGACGAATCGCTCGTCATTGAAACGTTCTATCGGTGAAAAAATTAATAGTGAATCGTTCTGTCGGCGAACCGTTAAACGGCAAAACGATTGTCGGAGAAATGTTTCAGACTGACTTTAATAGACACTGATACTGGAGACGTTTAGATTTCTGATAAAGTTTTAGATCAATGATGTTTGAAACTGCTGGTCATTCCAGTAGGATAAATGGTATGAAATAAAATTTGAATCAATCAGTGTGGTTTTATCCCAGAATTAAGCAGTCATAAGCTAGTGTCATCAAGTCACCGTTACTAATTTGTTTACTCCCCAAGGAACCCGGATCTTTGATATCAAAAATATGTATAGTCATTGCGTTAATCGCTTAATGTTTCTGTACTACGCGGCTACGCCGTAATCACACACATTCCACTTTGCTCATAATATCTACACACCTCACCACCACACTACATTCCACAAGCCCTACGAATCACTTCCATATTGGAGCTCCTATAAATTACATTTCATAAAATACTGTCTAAAACCCCTTTTCGATAAATTGTCTTAAAGACAACAATGGCCAAAAACATCAAAGTTTAACAAATCTGCACAAATTATTATAAATAGCTATACTGCAAACTGCCAGCCCCAAGTAATTAATATTAACTACATTTGCCCAGATACTATTCCGTACCCATTACTGGTTTTGAAGTACACACCACACTTAGTAAGATGAAGTACAACAGGGTGCCAGGCGAGTATAGTACCAAAATTTTAAAAATAAGTGAACCTCCTGTTCTTCCTATAATAAAATAGAATTGATTCTAGTTGCCCCTTCCAAAAGGTAGTTTCGTATGGAGAAGAATGGGCAAGAAAATCCACCGTTACTCTTTTAAAAATGTTTTACAATATTTTGTTTGAGTACATTATGAGATAGATACATGGTGCTCACATATTTACAAACATCGTAAAAGTATATGGTTTCCTATAAATGTTGCAATAATAAGTCAAGTGTGTGAGTGTAAGTAATCACAGAATGTAAAATCAATATCATATAAATAACAAATTATACAACTAAAATAGCAACCGGTTTGATTTTGTCTAGACTCTAGATTGTCCTATGGAGCTGGACCAGCATGTTTCCAAGCATTCCTATCCAGGATATAATCCTCTAACTTGTAATATGCTTGTTTACAAAGTGTAATTTAAATAATTATGTGCTTTAAATTTTCTTTCATTTAATTGCAATATATCACTAGGTATTTTGTTGTAACATTTAACACAGTACCCCATAAAAGATACTATTGTTAATAATATATTTTTTTTAAAAAAAAACGCCCCACACTAGGAATTTCTCCTGTATCGTGGATGCGTTTACAAACATTTAAACTCACATACACAAACAGCCAGACCCGGAACAACTACTTATAGGTCATACAAATATTTGTTCCGTGCGGGAATCGAACCCGCGACACGCAGCGCAGCAGTCAATCGCTTAACCATTGCGCCAACCGTGCCGTCAATAAAAGAAAAACACTGACCATCTTAGATTTATCTAAAGCTTTCGACAAATGTCTCTGTCCACATACTCTTCTCGAAGCTGGAAGATGTATACGCGGCACTGCCCAGGATATCTTCAGAAGTTATCTGATAGATCGTAGGCAGCACGTAAAAAATAATAATCACTTAAGGAGAAAGGAGATGGTTACTTTTGGGCAGCAGGGCAGCGTGCTCGGGCCGAGCCTCTTCCTAAATTATGTAAATGAGCTATCGCTTATCTCTCTCTAACTGTAATATAGTAACTTAAGCAGACAATATGGCTCTAACAATAAAATTCATGGCCGCGATTGAAGTGAAAGTTGTGAAAATGCCAAACTCGCCTTTAGAATTGCCATGAAATGGTTAGCCACAAATCTTGCGTTGAATGTCAATACAACCAAGTTCATCTGTTTTTCCATATATAAGTCAGGTTAACCCCTAACACCTATAATTGCCTTTCACATTCACTCTTGTATAAACCCTAGTTCTGACTCTAACTGTGGCTGCCCTAAGCAGGAAGGCTCCCAGACTACTAATTATATCGGTTTTGTAGTTGACTGTCACCTTAAATGGCATAATACAAAACAAATATTCTGTGAATATTTCAAGCATCTACCTGTTGCCGTTATCAATATCGAGCAAAAACGAGCAAAAAAATCACGTTTGTTGTATGGGAGCCCCCTTAAATAATTATTTTATTTTGTTTTTTAGTATTTGTTGTTATAGCGGCAGCAGAAATAACGAATCTGTGAAAATTTCAACTGTCTAATTATCACGGTTCATGAGATACAGCCTGGTGACAGACAGACGGCGGAGCCTTAGTAATAGGGTTCCCGTTTTACCCTTCGGGTACGGAACCCTAAAAACCATGTTAACTAACAAAACGTCTTGTCCTCAGCTACTAACAACTACCACAAAGTGCAAAGTTCGTCAGCTCATCTTACAGTACGCCCGGCCGTCACTACATGACGCAGGCAGAATAGTTGACATCGGCTCCGTTGCCAATAACCGAAAAAAAAAAGTGGGCATTAGCACTGTCGCGACAAGGGGGCACTAGCACTGTAGCCACATGGGAGCACTAGCACTGTAGCGACAAGGGGGCATTAGCACTTACTGGAATACTTCCTTCCTCTGAGCATATTTTCTCTTGCAGATCTCCACTAAAGATGGCCAATAAAGGCAAGAATCACGTGGGAGCTCTTTTCTTCATCATTGTTCACTTCAGCCAGCCAAAAAAGGCATGCAAGAGACGAAGAACAAGACTTCTCCCAGGAGATAGGGTCTGCGGGGTTGCTACTGCCCAACAGCTTGCCATATTCTGCACTGCAGGTTTCTGTATCTCTCTTTGTCTGGCTCCTCACCCTAGACTTGTTTCGGCAAAGTAAACTCTACCATCACAGACCCAGAGTTCGGAGCGCACAAACCCTACCACAACGTCAATGTAGATTTACAGCTGCGGGGTATTTATAATTATTATTATGTCTTAGGTAGTGCACAACTCATCAACGTTACACACACAATGAGACCTCCTAACTCCTACCATTGAAAAGCAATTGCTACTATTTGTGACAACAACACATTTTCCTTCCATACCTTTATCATAGGAATATTAATTTTATCCATACAATATTGTTTATTAGTAAGTTTGTTGTGACAAACAAACAACAGTGACAACAATGGCAACAGTGACAACAATGGCAACAGTGTGGGTGTGGGTGTGTTTGTGTGTCTCACAAGACAAAATATCCAGTTTTCTCCTACCTCCATCAGAAAGAGCCCCTGGATCAGCACCAGCAGCTAATAGTCTTGCAGCAGCCACATAATTATTCCAGTTAGAAGCGGAATGCAAGGCTGTCCACCCAAGCTGTGTTTTAGTATGCACATTGGCTCCAATACTCAATAAGTATGATATAACATCAGTATGGTTGCTGTACGCTGCGCGGTGAAGTGGCGTGTATCCATCGGCATCTTGTGCATGAACAAGACCTGGCTGTTTCTTGAGCAGCTCTCTCAATATACAGATCTCTCCATGTTCTGCTGCCCACAGCACATAGTCAATGGGATTGGCTGTAAAGAACACACAGATTCAAGTTATTGATCCACACAACATTTATATTATATCGCAAGCGTGTAATATTTATAAGATATACACCTTTTGGATCCTTGACTTCTTCGACATCTTGATCAGGATCGTCCCATCCAGATACAAACATCCCCGAAGTTTCTGGGTTCTTTTTGCATTGCTTTATTTCATCGTGTACTTCTGCAAAGCTTTTCACTTCTCTATTTTCGTCCTCTGAATCCGACATTATCTTTTTTCCTATTTGTTTTGATTAATAAATCAAGAACAGCTATTGCGAAAATCAATCACAGCAATCCACTATCAATGACAGTCAAATTGACTGTTGACAATTGTGATTATGATGACAATGGACAAAATAAACTATTGCAATCAATCACTCAGAAACTGTCATTGTCAACATGATGTTTGCTATTTATTATCTTTGGTTTATAATAGAGATGTGACTTTTTATAACTTACTATAACTATGCTCAAAGTGCAACTTCAAGTAAGGCTGGCTTCACATGTGCACAAAGATTTGTACTCTATTTTCTTCGGAAAATTGCAAATAACCAGGCCAAGGCGTATGGGCGTCATTCTAATGGTGGTGTGTGTAGGATGCCTGTTTACTATGCGTACGACACGGGCTTGCAGGTGATTTAAACTTAAAATGTCACGACCACACACAGATTTTGACATCGCTAGCGACAAATCGGTTATCAAGATCTGTGCCTTGACGTGGGATTTTGAAATCACCAGCCAGTCGACGGCGAATAAAGTCGCTGCCTGTGTAATTTTAATAATACATGAGGATGGCCGTCTCCCACCATCGGCGGTTACCGGTGCCACTGAAGACGTTACAGAACTACATTAGAGTAGCTGTGCTGCTTAGGCGACGCGGTCCCTAATATTATGCATATAATACTAGGGAATAATACTACGGCTACATTGTCGCGATAACGCGAACTAAACTTCATGCTCTCTCTCTCGCACACCTCGCGAGGTCTCGTTGTACAACAGAGAGCACGCGAAGTATAGTTCGCGTTATCGCGACAATGTAGGTATAAATTCCACAGACCCCAGAATCGCAATACCATCAGCCGCTATAGGCATCCACATCGAAGGGCCCGTATTCGAGGGCCACCGCACATCCTTCGCGAGCGGGGGCGAAGCTCTGACACCGCATGCCACGCCCCGAGCTCGCCGTACCGTATCGGCAGCATCCACGGACTCATCTCCGTGCTCTGTGATAAATTGAAATAAAGACATTGCTGAACGTAATGTTCAATGTGTCTACAACAAATATACATGGCAAAATTCGTTACCCTAACTATCAAAAGTCAAACTACAGATTTTAATAAAAACAAACCATCCATCCTTCCACATTATCCATTCTTACATAATATTATAAATGCTCTGTAACTCCTAGTAACTCTGTCTGCCTGTCTGTTACCTTTTCATCCCATAACGGCAGAACGGATTTGGATGAAAGGCAAAAGGATAGACAATGGCCTAGGTGTAGGATATAGGATACTTTCTATTCAGGTAGTATGTTTTCATAGAGTAATTTCCGACTTCCACGAGGGCGAAGCCGCGGGCACAAGCTAATGCAAAATGTTTTATTTTGATTTTGAGTGATACGCACTTTTGTTCTTATTCTAAGGAGTCAAGAAGTCATTTAGAAGAGTGCAGAGCAGCGAGCCATGATGAATAATGCTCTTTTGTTTTTAAAGTAGTATGTATGTACAACAACTAAAATATATATAATTTTTGCTGCTGATTTTCAAACAATCAATAAATAAGTCACTATTAACCCAAAAATACTATTCTGGCTTGCGGCCTAATAAATACATTTGTTTTCACTGCGAAATGCGCTGGAAATATTCTAACCCAAACATTCAAAATCAGTTGAGTGCTGCATTTAGTGAGTACTACTTAGTCTGTGTTTTACTGAAAACATGTTTGTGCAAACAGACCAAAACAGACAGACAAACTCTCGCATTTTATTAGAATACCTACTATGAATTTACTTCGCTATTTTTGACTTTTTGTAAATACTATATGTTTGATATATGTTTTACAAATACTATAAACCTATTATTTGAGTAACAACACTGACTGTCCGCCATGATTGGAATTTAGAAATAATTTCAACATGGCGCCCGGTTGTTCAGAGTGTGTGTGTGTGAAAGTGCAGTGAAATTATGTTATTAACTAGAATTTTTAGTGATTATTTTAGTGTTTAAGTGAAAAGTGTGTGCTTTAATGCAGTGGTTTTCTTATCATGGCTTTGGATTTACGCCTGCATTCTCCTGCAGGCGCGGAACCTGTTGTTTATACATGGCCCCTCACTTCAGGTCATGGCTCGGTAAGGAAATCGTATATTTTATTATCGTGTAGTTAGTTACAGTGACGCTAGTAGGAGTACTGGGTTTCTATTTTCTATTTTTCAATAGACTTGCGTTGTAATCATTGGTGATGTAACTAAATTTTTTAGGAGGCTCGCTACTCCTATTGTACAACAAGTGACTATCCACCACTACTAAGTACTTGCTCGTGTTTAGTTGAATTGTGGAGTGACCGTTTAAATTATACAATGATATCAATAAAAGTTCCTCAATGTATGTATATTGATTCGGGCATTATCAAGAAGTTTATCAAATATCTAGACATAGGTAAGCTCTTCTTCACGTCACATGGGTATTGCAGTAGAGTGTATTGACCTCGTGTTTTGTCAAGGTGTCGGCTTTTTTTAGATATGTACACACTGTGGCGTAGTTTTCATTCGTCATTTATTTACATTTTATATGATTAGAGCGAGTTTCTGATTGTTTCACTAAGTTATTAATATGTTGATTTAGTTAGTATTTATTATCTTTCTACACATGTTACTGTTTCTCATAGTAAGAGTAAATATCTACTTTATTATATATTCATCACTGTAGGTAATTAAAAATCAGTTTATTTGATACAATGCTTACTTTTATAAACAAATATCAATAAGTAAACAAGCGTTATTGCTAATATTTATTTTGGAAGCTGATACATAATAGACTACAATCAATTCACCTTCTGAACTTATTTATACAAACACACAAACACACTTAATAATAAATAAGAAAAATGTTATTATTATAATAGTATTTATTAATAATTCAACATTTAATTAATTATAATTGGAACAATCATTAAAAATATTGGTATATGACTTCATGTATATTTTTTGTCTTATTCACATCTGTTATGTTAACAAACTAAACTATGTAGAATCATTATGTGGAACTGATTACAAAGTTGTTGACTGTTGATAAGATTTATTTTAAAATACATACTTATCCACACATCTTTCAAGTGCAGATTATGTAACAAATACCATGAATAATCAGGTGCTTGCTGTTTTAATTTATGTTCTATTTTGTATGTGTAGGTTTTTAATGTCAATATAAACTCTCCCTATTTTTAAGCAGTTTTTGTTTTTATAAAATTAGTCCATTTTGACTTAAATACATAATTTTTATTATTTTCTTTGCCATTATTGTAATATTATATCAACATTCCTTCCATTTTCCTCTTATATACCAAAAAGTAATATGAACTATACCTTCCATGTGAAGTATAGCAGGTCAAAGTTTCTTGCATGTAATCTAAACTCAATTAATCACATAATTTAATTAAATACTATATTTCCAGTGTTAGGAAGCCTTAAAAAGTGCATATCTAAATTAACTACTGCAAAGAAGTGCACACTCATGGTTTAATTAATATAGAAACATACTTTAGCCATTAATTTTGAGCTGGTATGATCCATACTAGAAAATGACTTGAAAGGTTTTCTTCACCAGAATTGTTGCTACCGATTCCTAATGTGTAAAGGAACATTATATTCTTGATATATATATATAACATATTATTATTTGCCAAGTACACAAACAGAGAATAAAAGTTTGTTGCATTAGTATACATACAAAAGAAAAACCGGCCAAGTGTGTGTTGGACCACACACAATGAAGGGTTCCGTAGTTGGGATTAATTTTTCCTTTACTTGTGCTGTGAGAGCTTGCTTCTTGTTGAATTTCATGGTTCTAGGTCAAGGGGAGTACCCTATAGGTTTTGATTTATTTGCGACTATCAAAATATGTTGCATAAATGGCGATATTTTTTAATCTCGTTGACCTAGAAAAATGATATTTTAGTGCTCCAATGGACCATAGATCTCATTGACTTAGAACCTTGATATTTTAGAGCTCCAAATGGACTATAGACCTGTGTATTTAATATTAATTGCCACTTCATACCTCCATGCATTCCTGAGAAAAAGGGTCTTGACAGACTGATAGTGAAGTAATCCTACAAGGATTCCGTTTTTCCTTTTGAGGTATAGAACCCTAAAAATATAACAAAATCACAAAGTCAAATAATTTCAGATTTTGTTGAGTAACCAGTGACGTCCAAGTCAGTCACATAATCATGCTTTGCTCTTATTGATTTAATTAGAGAGATTTGGGTACTGTAACTGTACCTTTGAATATTATATTAATTTCAATTTCCTTTTGCACAATCAAAGATAGTATAAAACAAAAAAATATATATTGTGTTTACACAATTCAAATAATAATAAGATTTTGTAAAACTGCTTGAAGAGTTTGATAGAGCTAGCTGATTTATTTTTAAAGAGTGACAAGTTTAAACTTAATTTATTGGATAAATACTATCACAGTAATGAAATAGGTAGATTTTTGAATGTAAAATGCTTCCTAAATATTTTTATAAATTAACCTAAATTTTATTTATGATACAATTTAGCATTATATCATTTAGAACTTTTGGGAAATTAGCACACAACAACATTCAAAATTAATTTCATTTGTTTCAGGACAAACACGATGGGGCCTTGGAGATAGTAGAAACTATAAGGTACTTATGTTATATTGTTGATGGTAAATAAAAAGGAGACACCTCTGCATTGTTAATTTGTATTAAATTAGAGTTATTGAGGACCAGCGTTATGTCTGTCTTTTACTCATAGATAAAACTAGCTGCTGCACGCGGCATCGCCCGCGTGGCTTTAAAAAAAATCAAAAGATTCTACATTACTCCTTATAAATTTATTACACCAGTTATCTTCCAGTGAAAGTCCCGTCAAAATCGGTCCAGTCATTTCGGAGATTAGCCGGAACAAACAGACAGACAGACAGACAATTTTTTTTTGTTCTATGTACACACGGCTACAGATCAAGCTATACATTTCCAGTATATGCTGACCTCTCATTGTACGGAAATCCTACACAATGCGAGATCAGCATATACTGGAAATGTATAGCTATTAGCTTGACGTATTATACTTTCTTAAGCATTTAGTAAAAAGCTGTTATTACAAACAAACAGACACATCCAATTTATTTATTTGTATAGATAAGAAAGGGATAAAATCATATTGGGACTAAAATTCGGTTGAACTAAAATTTCCAAATGGATTTGTATGTAAAGAATCATAAAATTTGCCACACAAACTATTGCTGAAGTGTGTGTTAACTAATATGTACTTCCAATTAATACTTGGTGGCGCACTTCAGAAACGGCGCCATCGTAAAACTAGGAAACTGTTCACTTGACCTTGACTCGAAATGTTTCTGTACGCGTGTACGATAACTGATTATTACAGCTATTTATTGCGTAAGTCGTACGATGATATTATAAGTAGGTACTTATATTTCCGCCTGCATTGATACGACCTTATCAATTATTTGTTTGCATAACTTTAAAAACATGCTGTGTTGCGGCTGAGATCACATTTACAACAGGCATTGTGAAAACGTGTTTGCAACCTACGCTCCGCTCCACTCCTACCAGCTATAACCGATTTATAATCACTATATATAGCATAAAACGGCGAAAGAAAGTATCACGTGAAAGGCTGTAGGATACACGTGTGTGTTGTTTTGAGATCGGAGATAGGAAACACCTGTCCTGTCGGGCACGAGCCACCGGCAACCATGCACGGCACGACATGCGTACAGCAGACAGGCTATCGAACATAATATTTAAAGATTAAGGATGTCATTTACCTTACAAGAAATTATTTAAAGTGAAAATCTAAATACAGTCCCGGACTCCTAAATTGAGCCACCGTGCTTTTTTATGTTTATAGGCCTAAAACATCAAAATAATGTCTACATCTCTTTATCGACTTTCCTATCCCAGGTATGCTGGAAGAGATTTCTTTAGAAATAAGCATCACCTTTGTACGTATTTTTATGTTCCTTTCGTCTTGTATGTGTATATATGTGTGTACATAAATGGTTAAATAAATAAATAATGATATGTCAGTGAAAAAGTATTCATGCAGTTTTGAAGGGAGTGAGGAGTGTATAATGATTATGACGGCCACAACTGACAATTTTGCTTTACTACGCGATGTCGTGATCCATTTCAGCGCGATGTTTTGCTTTGGTCTGTTCATTTTATTGCTAATTTTAAGATAATAAGATAATTTACTTATTAACACACAGTAATGTAGCTAAGTAGTGTAAGGTTACATACACTCCCGGACACCTGAATCGAGCCACCCTGCATATTTTTACCCGATTGCCCCAGAAGAAGGGTGGTGTTTTTCGAGAGTATATAATATGTATGGACCTATGTCTATTTCTTTAGCACGCTATGTAGCCTAAATGGCTGGATGGGTTTTAACATATATGAGGTGTCGTTAGATTCGTCTTAATTGTGGGAGTGACATATTATTATAACGTGGGCTATATAATATTTATATATTGCATCTGCAAATACCAAAGAAAAGGGAGGGGATTTTTTTTTATAAATTGAAACAATATATTAGAATTAATATATTTATTATCAAAACTATAAATAAAACAAAAAATGATTAAAAAAAGCCAAAACTCGACTGCAAAACCACGTAACTAAAAATACAAAAACAAGCAGTATAGCGTACAGCTGTACTAGTTCTAGATAAAAGAATGTGGGCGTAAAATATTTAACTTTGTTACTATATAAAATCAAATTTGTACCTAGCTAGCAACCAATAAATGCTTAAAAAAATAATTTAAAACGTTGTAGCGTTGTTATATTCATTGTAATATAACTTGGTTGCTAGGGTTATCTTAAATTAGGAGTAAAACGAGAACGAGTCTTGCAGGTCGATTTGATCTCGAGCAGTCGGGAGCGCGAGCACCTTCACTATGACCTCTTTTTGTCCGGACGCGCTCATTCACCCGTTCGTAACCTTGAAATCGATCCCTATTATTTCAAATAAGGGCGCGCCCTTTATATTTTTTAACCGACATGAAAAAAGGCGGCGGTTATAATGTTCGTCCGCATAATTATGTATTAAAAAAATGTATTTTTATCGATATTTTCGTCAATAGTGGGTCGATTTTTAATTATTTTTTTTCTGCTGGTCCAGCTTGCCTCGTGGTCCCATATAAATTTATTAACTTTGTTTGGGTAGTTTTTGAGTTAGCCTCAATACTACGTATTTAATCCACTAACAAGTAGCGGTAAACGAATTGGTGGGGTAGGTACCATAACTAAAAGTGAAAAAAAACCTTTATTAAAAAAACAAAAAAAAAAATTCTAAGAAAACACTGGTAACAAAGTGATTAAAAAATAAAACACGACGGCCGGCCCTGCCAAAACGAACTAAAAGTTTAGTTCGATTTTTGGCAGGGCAGACGTGTTTTTAATTTTTTAATTAAGTTATTTATTTTTATTTTATATGTTTTGGTACTTAACAAGCTTTATTTTGAAACATGTAATGCTAAGTGGTGGTATTTTTATTGTAAGCACTAAAAATGGTTTTATACTCTCACGGCGAGTCGAGGCGTGGATGGCGTGGAGATGATTTGTTTGTTTTGCATGCATGTACAGCCTACCTATGTAAAATGTATGCCAATGAATTTTATAGTTTAGGCATGTGCTCATCAAGGCCTTCAATTTGATACCCAAAAATTGAAGGTTTTATTTCACATTTGAAAATGGAGCCATACTGCCGCCATATTGTTTTTTTGTTCCAAAAATATTGATAGCCTATGTCACTCGGGATGGTGGCATTTAAAAGTTATGGTGGCACAAAAAAACACATAATCAAATATTTAATTTAATTTAAGGGATGCATACATACCCTAAACACATTACACTCCTTTTGGGCAGTCGTGTAAAAACACATTACACTCCTTTTTGGGCAGTCCTGTGGCAAAAAATGAAAATACAGATCCAAGGACACCAACTTCCAAAATTAAAGTTATTTTTCTCTTTATAGTGTTTATATAATAGATGTTTTTGTATGTATGTAGTATTAGGATTTCCAAATGGCATTTAAATATTTTTCTGTATTAAGCAAAAAAACTCCGAGTTCGTTGATATGAGTAGGGGTCAAATCGTGGATGCGAGGTTGCATGACCTCGTTTAATAATGACACAGCGTTCGTTAAACTTCGTGCTAAAGTGGCAGAAAGTAGATTATACAGGGTGGTCTAACGTTAGAAGTCAAGATGTACCGAGGTATCTCATCTCAATACATAAAACCGATTACAACTCATTTGAAGTCCATTGTTCATAGTATTGTCTGTATGAAATTAATATTTGTTAGGTACAAATAAGGTTCGTTGAATGTATGATAAGAGGTCATTTTATCGCAGAGTCAAATTATCAACAAAATAATGTCTGACGTGGAGGCTATCTGTCAAATACGCGAGTAGGTACATCACAAAAGCTGACGTGTTGACGTCAGCTTTTGTGATCCTACTCGTGAAACTCATGATTTACCAATGTAAATCATGAGTTTTGGCGTTGGAGCGCACAGTGTCGCGCTTCTAACTAATCCGTAGTTAAATCGTAATAAACTTGAATTCAGACTTGCGTAACATTGCGTTCACTTTCCAGGATTAAGTACCTACCAAAAGTTAATAAGAAAAATGAAAGAGGCAGAAGAGACTCCATTAATCACAACTAGGTATCTACTGTGAAGCTAGACTTGTATTTGCCGGCGGCCATGAACTTGACCAAACGACTGATAAACTAGAACATAACATGCTTTACTTTACAACCTAGGATTTGGAGTCTATCCGCAACACGATGCTACGTTTGCCATTATATTTTATTAACTAATATAATTAAGAGGGTATTATTGGTTGTTTATTAGAAAGATGTAATCACCGTAAAGTAAATACATAATTAAGTATATATAATTATATTCAGGGAAATGTATTGTTTACTATAATATTGACTCACTACGTACATTTGCTTTGTTATAGCTATTTCACACGCCTGGTAAAGAATTACATTATTGTGATTTGAATAAGGACATTAGTATCTGTAAAGTTGAAATTCAATTTTCTAAGCAATTCGTTTCCCTGACTGTATATAGGCTACGGTTGTACTATGTTGCTAATGAAGTTTTCTTTGCCGCAGGTGGGTATGCGACGACCTGCCGGAGATGAAAGCAGCTCTGGAGAACAACATCTTGTGCGACTACGACACCCACTCGTACGAGAGCATGAGAGCCCTGTGCGACCGTTTCAACCGCGCCATCGACTCCGTCGTCGCTCTGGTGAGATGTTACTTTGTTTATTATTACTATACGCTCAACAATCTTATTTAAACCAGCCCCATTAATAACTTTGGGCTGTTTTAAATACATACCAAATTTCATCAAATTGAATGGCCCAATATTGAACCGCTAATGCTAAAATGACACATTAGACACGTTTTGGAAAAAATAGCAATATGTAAGTATAATAATAAAGTCGCCCTGCAATAATAATATGGGCATGATTACCGAATTGATTGATGTTATAAGCCAATTCATCACGTTTAATGCGATACATGGTAATATGACTACAAAATTGCAACATACTCGAAACTTTATTGCGGCAACTGGCTTTAGTGGAACAAACGGTATAGTGACCGAACATTGCTATCATGCATTATTACAATAATCATGTATGCGTTATTGACTACGTAATACTGTATTTACATAGCTGGAAATACTATGTGCCAGTCAGGAAACTTGTTTTTTATTATAACGGTATCGTCGTCATGCTACATTGTTGAAAAAGAATGAAAAGGTAGTTAAACAATTCATAATTCATAGTTAAGCCTGCCTAACAGTACCCTATACAGTTATATTGGGGATGCCTTCCAGTGTAACTTTACGCGACAAAAATAACAATATTTGACGAAGGGCTTGCCAATTTACCATAAATATTATTACCTCCACAAATAATTTACTGAGCATTGGCAATGTGAATCGGGCGTTTTCCTAAGTAGCACGAAAAATAATGCAGACATTTTAGCACCCCCAGATAAGCGGTTGCGACAATATATTACATAATTTCGAATGAACGATATTATTCAGGTAGAACAAGTTACCCACGGAGATAAAAATAAACACAATCTCTGTTGAATTAATAGCTCCCTTGACATTGAACTTCACACTTATGGCTTCTTTATTTTGAACGCTGTGCGCTATTATTGTAATCTAATTTAAAAGTCACCTACCTACACTGTTTATACTTAGGCTTGAAGTTATGATAAAATAATGAATTATTTATGGATATTTAAACAGTTAAGGTTCCATGTGGCTGCGGCATAAATAAAACTAGATAAATTATGATACTGTTCTCTACTTTCTCAGAACCGCCTGTAATTAAATGGAACGAAGTGTTTTGTTCTTTACATACGCGTGATATACAACGTGTACTCAATACAGCTCAATAAAAAACAAGACCGAAATGTTCCTGGCTAAAAATATGAATGGGCCTCGAAACAGCATTTTTTTTTAGGCTTTTGTATTTATACCAGGTAACAAACTATTGTGTAATAGACATAAAAAAAACGCGTACCCATTCTCAAAATTGACAGAAAAGAAGAGTGCGTGCGCAATCCTTATTTTTGTGCCATATTGCTGTTAATATCAGCCCTTGCCTAGGTAGATATGGTATGGTACCTATAATACAAACTTATACATCGGAAATATTACTGGCCCTGTATCAACATAGATATACGTTTGTTATCTGGTAAATTAAATACGCTCTGTGACGGTTACACAATGTACCTACACTGGGCTTAATTTTCAGTTGCGGAAGCATCACCAATGTCACCTTAGCTATTAATACTCTGTAATGACTTCATGAGTTCTACCGATGACATTCGTTTTATGTACATTTTTACAATTAAGTGCACATAATTCCAAAAATTTGTGCTAGGGAAGGGATAAGTAAAGTACTTACAGTCAACAGAAAAATTAGATAAATATTTCGAAAATTCAAAATATTTTTGTTTTTTTTTTGGAGTATCTGCTCGGACGATGTGGTTCGAGCTGTTTTTCCATGCGCATACCGCACAGCACAGCTAAGCCAAATTAGCATTTGAAAATTCAGTAACCGGTAACAAAAAAACATGCGGGGCAGTCTTTGAGGATTTTTGTTCACCCAAAAAGTACACATAATATATACACAGTATACATATAGCTCATGGAAAGCATTCGGTGACGATGACGGGAGTTCCATGATTTTTGTTCACCCAAAAAGTGTTCAACGCGCCTAAAGAAGTTTTCACTTCAAAAACGTCGCCTTAAAAAAAGCACCCGTGCGTAGTGGGCTAAGGGACAGAATTCCGTGTGTGTATTATTGTGTATTTCCGGACCCTTAACAATTTGGAGGTCTTCAACTCGAGATTGAATTGACTTTACAAAAGTAGTTGTGGTCCACCTTGGGTCTCAACATGTCAAAGGTAGACCAAGACATAAGATACTTTTTATCCCATGGTATTACGTTCCCGTGGGATATTTCCCGAACACCACACGGGCGAAGCCGCTGGCAAAATCCTACGAATATAATAAAAAGGTGATGCCTTCTGTTCGACCCCTGACCTTGTTGAGTTACTCTAAAGCAAGTAAGTAGACACATATCACAGAATGTCCCAGTTCACTAAACTCTCGTGACTTTAATATTTGATATGTCTTAAGAAATCTAGATATTCTAGGGTTAATTTATTCGTAAACCGCACTTGAAAACGTTTTCTATAATTACAATTAACTTAGTTCTATTATAATACATCCGAAACTACCACAGGTTGGAATTATAAAATTCTATTAATACGCATAGAATTATACTAACCCTGTATAACCTAATCTAGTCTAAAAAGGAAACACGGAAATCAATTATGTATCTCTCTCCTTGAAGATGTTTATTTTTGTAGAGCTACAAACTCTACAGCCAAATGTTGAGTCAGCTAGCTAGAAACAGCGGACATACCGCGTAGTGTAGCATGTGCGAAACGGTGCGGTGAATGTGGGGCAGTGAGGGGCAATAGAGGCGAGGGGGGCGCGGGCTGCAGGAGGGAGACACGAGGGCCAAGATGGCGGCGAGGACGCAACGATCGATGTCCGCAGACGCCGCGCGAGGCTAACGCTATTTATACACGTTGCATACCATTTTCACTATGACATGGAGAATTGCCTACCGAGATTATCTTTCAGAACAAAACAAACGTTTTGAATTGTTTGGTATATATTGTGGAAAAAAAATAGTTTTTTTTATGAACTATCATGTAGTTATTAAGAAAATCGTTTTACGAGTGTTGATTTTTAAGAAAATTGCTGGAAAAATTAAGATATGAACGTATTTTGTAATTTTATTTTTTTGTAAATAATCTATGTTTTTATCTCTATGACATTAGTTAGTTACTGCAAACACTACCATAGAATTTTTTTTTGCAAGGAAACATGATTATCTTGAATTGAAAGACAATCTTTGTATTCCCCAAAATGTTCGGTTCTAAAGTTATTTTTACATCAGTACAGGCCCACCTTATCGTTTCCGTCCTATGGAGTAAAAACTCCGTGGTTATGAGTTATGATCGTGACTATGGCCTAAAAAAAATACAGGTGTAATCGTAATCAGACTACATGCAACCTTTATTGAATAAGCTAAAAATATGTAAATCGTAGACACAAACTGGCATATATGAAGATTTTTTTAATATATAAAATTTCGCATAAATATGAAGGCTTGCATACTTGTCTAGAACGGCCGTTTTGTAATAATAGAATTATCCTTTGTATAGAGGTGATGTCATTTGTGTTACTTGGTTAGAGGACCAGCATAATGAGAAGTTTAACGTTACGTCTATTCTTCAAACGTGACTCGCATAAATACGGTTACGTCTCTATATATTTATCATTGTCACCAACCTGTACTGTATAATAATGTAGGATGAGAGCTTGTAGTTTTAAAATTAGGTACGAGTTCGACGTTCTTCGTGGTAAGGTGGGAAAATAAAACGACGTATTCACCTTACCACGAAGAACGTTACTTCCTGGGAAATGTGCTGCTGAATCTGATGTACCTCCTTGCATTAATAAGTTGCTAAGCCAGTAATAAAAATATCTTGAGGTACATAATTTTATTTACTATCTGACATATTGAGTAGGTCATTTAAATATGAACGAACTCTAGTCGCGTGCATATACACCTTTAAGTTCAGTGTAGTGACCTCGGGCACGTTTATATTTATCTTCGAAATTAAATCTTTCTATTGGTCTAGTTCCTAGTGTGAAATCGGATATTTTAATTTGCATTAGCAATACAGAATGGAGATGTATAGTCAGTATATATTCTGTTGATCAGTCAACTAGGTAACAATTTATAATTTTGTTCTTATTCGCTAAACATAATTGATTAATTATTTATTATTGTCTTTCATTTTTAGGGTTCCGTACCCAAAGGGTAAAACGGGAACCCTATTACAAAGGCTCCGCCGTCTGTCTGTCTATCTGTCTGTCCGTCTGTCACCAGGCTGTTACATCTCATGATTCGTGATAGTTAGACAGTTGAAATTTCCACAGATGATGTATTTCTGTTGCCGCTATAACAACAAATACTAAAAAACAGAATAAAATAAATATTTAAGGGGGCTCCCATACAACAAACTGGATTTTTGTGCTCGTTTTTTGGTTCCATATTAATAACGGCAACAGGTAGACGCTTGAAATATTCACAGAATATTTAGCTATATATTCACTTTAAAAATAAATAATTAAATTAAAATAAAACAAATATTTAAGGGGGGCTCCCATACAACAAACGTGATTTTTTTGCCGTTTTTATAGATAATGGTACGAAACCCTTCGTGCGCGAGTCCGACTCGCACTTGGCCAGTTTTTAACTTTACCGTTTTTCGGGTTACGTAGATAAATATAAAAAATCCCTATCTTTGCTGTTTAATACAATAGTATTTGTCTATGTGATATATTTCGGTTATAACCGCAGAAATAACTTTGTTTTTAATAGTTATTTAGAGAAAAAACTACTATGAAATATAAACTTATTGTTGCGGCTGGTAAATTCAGTAAACGGTAGTGATTTGCGATTTATTGTGCGCAGTCAGACACGCTCTTGGCCGTTAAATTTTTGTGAACCAAAACGAAAAACGAATGTTATTCTCAATCAGTCAGGAACTCAGAAGTGAGGAGCCTCTGCACCTAGCAACAAAATAGTCATCGTTTTTTTTTTTTTACTAAATCGTTATAATTATTTTTACGGAATGTCCTTCCTTATTATTGATTGGGTATCAGTAAACTCGTAAATTAGCTTGGATCATAATAAT
Organism: Tiliacea citrago; assembly: GCA_963921375.1. NCBI lineage: Eukaryota > Metazoa > Arthropoda > Insecta > Lepidoptera > Noctuidae > Tiliacea > Tiliacea citrago. Next base: position 19,005,318 of record OY992781.1, read on the forward strand.
TTATGGTGGGTACAAAAACACTTCCTAAATCATCTTACATAGGTACCCCGGTAGGTATTTTTGGTGAAGAATGGATTGCGAATCGCATTGTTATAGTGAGTGGCTCAGTGCGGGCCACTTGCGGGGGCGTTGACCGCAATATTGAGCGAACGCGAATGTCTCGCGTAGTGTTAATGACCTTTTTTTTCGGCTGCGCCAGCGTCTTCATTCTGGCTATGACGGTTTTTTAACTGATTTGAATTTTAATACATGCTAAACTTTTTATGTAAGTTTAACTTTTTATCTAAATTTTATTTTATTACTCCCGATTATTATAAGGCCCACTCTACCAGCGCAACCTTATAAGCGTTTTACCTACCTTTATATTTTTATGTATATCTTAACTTCGATAATATTAGAAAATATACTTAATGTATTGAACAAGTTTCTTTATTAAACTTAACTTAAACTTTATAAGTAAAACTGTATATTATTTTGTTAATATTTTAAATAATAAACAAATTATGCTTTTCTACAACCTTTTAATTTAGTGTAATAAACTTTATAAATTATTTCATTTAAAATACAGTACATTTGTTTTTGATAAGCTACTAATCATTCAAATTCTCATTAATTGTAAGATAACGCTTCTCTCTTTGTTAATAATTGATAAACTTATTAACTTTTCCGAGAAGCGTCATAGACGAACGATAACAGAATTTAGTTTGCGATAAATTTTAAATTGGTCAAATCTGACACCATCATCAATGTTGTAATTAAAGAATACTTTTGATATATTTATCAGCAGATAAACTTCGACAGGTACCTCCTATTATACTAACGCTGCATAAATATGTAACATTATATTAGTAAACGGTATGTTATTGCATGCACTGCGCTGAATTAACGTGGGGCCGCTTTCTAATTTTCACCGAGTAAGTAGATAGTGAGTGACGCAATGGTTTAGCGCCATATGGACTGTTTGGGCAACGGGCGGGCCTGTGAGAACTGATTGCGTCACTGTTCTGAGATGCAACGCCTTCTAGTCTGTCTGCGTAACGCACATTGTATGTAGATTGATAGATGTGCGTCGTTATTATGACAAGTAGTATTGGCGATAGTTACCTATACTCCATGGGTTTAGGTAGTTAAATAAAGGTAAACAAATCATAAAAAGGGCTTTTATAGATGACAGTTTCTTGTTCAAAAATAGGTTGTAACTTATAATCTTTTTTTTTAAATTTTTATTACGATAGCTTCCTCTTTTATTACTGTATGTTAAACTTTATCATTTATTCTTATACTACTCTTCGTATATGTAATTGCTTGAGCACAATTATTTAGTTATATTTATATATTACTTATGATTTTGTAATCTGTCTATTGTAAAGAGCCCAAAAAGACATGTTCTCTAAACGTCAACGAAATAAAACGTTGCTAAATTGAAGAGTACAACTGTGACGTAGCATGCCAACTGAAGTGCCAGTATTACGTTTTAGTCGGTTACTTGACAGCTCTCTCGTCACGTGGTTTTTTTTGTTTACCTTTATTTAACTACCTAAACCAACGGAATATAGGTATTTAGTTTTTAACCGACAATGGGAGGAGGTTATATTATGATCGGCTGTATGTTTCTTGTTTTTAGGGTTCCGTACCCAAAGGGTAAAACGGGAACCCTATTACTAAGGCTCCGCGCGCCGTCTGCCTGTCTGTCCGTCTGTCACCAGGCTGTATCTCATGAACCGTGATAGTTAGAAAGTTATTTTTTTTTACAGATGATGTATTTCTGTTGCCGCTATAACAAAAAATGCTAAAAAATAGAATAAAAAAAAATATTTAAGGGGGCTCCCATACATCAAACGTGATTTTTTTTGCTCGATTTTGAAAACGGCAACAGGTAGACGCTTAAAATATTCACAGAATATTTAGTTATATATTCACTTTAAAAATAAATAATTAAATTAAAATAAAACAAATATTTAAGTGGGGCTCCCATACAACAAACGTGATTTTTTTTTTTTGCTGTTTTTATAGTAATGATACGGAACCCTTCGTGCGCGAGTCCGACTCGCACTTGGCTGGTTTTTTATGTTTGTGTCAATTGTGGACCGACTTTGATTTGTTTTTTTTTTTAATGGTATGGTGCCGAGGTGGTCCTATTGCCACCAAATCAGAATCTGATTAGGGAATCCTATGGAAATCGAGGGAAATCCTCAAATTTTATAGGTTTTCTTGGAAAGCACCATTTGGGGAAGTGGAACTGTTGATGAAGACCAGAGATGGCCACCGGAACAACATAATAATAAGTATTTAACGGGTCGCGATTCGATTAGGTACTTTAATATGGTTGCTGAGCAATTTATGCTCGTCATAATGGCATACCTCAACAATTTACGTCCCAGCATCGGGAATAGCAATACTTTGTAAAAGATGATGAGCAGTTAACATTAGGCTATTGTAACTTACACTTAGATTACAATCTGACCCACTAAAAAGTGAAAAATAAAAACATTGCTTACAAAAAAAAAATCACTTCAAAGTGAAAAATAACTTTAATTTCGAAAGTCAGTGTCTTTGGATCTGTATTTTAGTTTTTTGCCACCGACTTCAGAAACTAAAGTTATTTTTCACTTTGCACTTAGTTTTTTTTTGTAAGTAAAGATTTTATTTTTCACTTTTTAGTGGGTCAGTTTGTAATCTAAGTTACAATAGCCTAATGTCAACTGCACAGTGTTGTTTTTTTTTTGTTTTGTAAAAAAGTTTTATTATTCTAAACGGTACACAAGAATCGAGCAATACTTATCATTGTGTATTATAATATTATGCGTTTCAGAGGCTAAAGTATAATAAAACAACCACACTAGGTGTACAGCTTATTACATTGCCTCTTTATTAATAGACTGAAACCTTGCGGAAGTTACGTCAATTTTCTATAAACGGACGTGAAAAAGATTGTTTACATTAGACTTCGTATTGATTTCCCGAGCACGCCTGCCTCCCCTGACCCCATTACCTCCTTCAATTTAACGGGAGCAAATTATGTGGGGTACGCACACCACCTTGTTTGAACATTATTTGTACCTACCTACCAGTGATATTAAACTTCAAAGAAAATAAACAAAGCCTCTCCATAGAACTATAGTGTTTATTACTGTGTCACGTACACCTACGTGAACCTACTCAAGGTAATAAGGTAACATAATGGTAACTATGGTGGTAACTATACTATAGAATTGTATATTATTCAACCCGCCACATGCATGACCCTTCTCCGAACATTAATAAGCTACTTACTGCACAGATATATTAAACACATGAGAGCAGAGCGGGTTTAATAAAGATGTGCACACACTACATACCTAGCTATGTTATTAATTATTTCGATACATCGCTTTATATTTTATGAATGAATGAATGCATCAGACAAAACGTAAACAAATGCATTATAAAAGATTAGACCTCAAGGTCATGCCCGCAGTCGGCAACTCCTAATTCCTCACTATATATGTAAATCATTAGTGACAAAAATGGTAAATGCGGCACTTAAAGGAAACAAAAGATTAACTGCATAATAACTTACATATTATTCAAGATGACTTTTTTTTTCAAGTCAGTGTGTTTTTTGTTAGTTTGCTGTCCTACAGAAAGATGCTGAAAGGAATCGCTATATTTTTAAGAAAAATTAAATGAAAACAGAATTGAGGCAAATGTACCTAATCAAAGAATATTTAAGTGACTTTTTTTTTTATGTGCCGTGACGTGAAGTTCCAGAAAATCAAGTGGTGGCCACTGGCCACTGCAACCAGTCTATGAGATCATGGTTAAAGTGAATATATTATTAAATATATATTTGTTTTAATTAGTATTTTATAACAGCTAGTAACTTTAGACCTATGATTGTTACATGATTTTTAGTTTGTAATGTGAGAGTGAGTAATATAAAAAATTAATTTAAAAACAAATGTCTTTAATTTTCTTTAAAATTGAGCTCATTGTTCCTTTCAGCGTTTTCTGTATGACCTGTAATTGTTTAGAACTTACCTATACTAGCTAGAAAAAAATGATACTGTATAGATACAAAACAGAGTAAATAATAATATGTGGTTTGTAGCAATCACAGCTGGGGTGTGATAAAACAATTTTTATCGCAAGATAGGTATTGATTTTTTGTTTGCAGCAAATGACCACATAACTTATTTAAAATGCGAGAAGTTATTGACCTCAAGCTTTAAGTTCAAATTGGCAGGTACCTACTCTTATGTTGCTACATTTATTAAACCTTGAACCGAGAATCGGACTCAAGGCCGTCGACATTGCTCTTAAATGACGCATTTGCCTGTATCGATCGGTCATTTTGCCATGTTCGCAATGTCAAGGCTTGAAGGCAACTTACTATTGTAATAAGCTTACAGTATAATACCTACATATAGGAATTTTATTACTGCATGGTGGCCTAGTTGCATTTGCATTGGATTGAATGTCATGCAATTGATCTGCGGCATGCACCTCTGTATCAATATGAAATCTATACAAATAAATAAAACTTAAATGTCTGTTTGTAAAGTCAAAGCTTATTACTAAATGCATGTGAAAGTATATACGGTACTTATAAAAAAAAAACTTCTTTTTTTTTTTGTCTTTCTGTCTGTTCCGGCTAATCTCCGAAACGGCTGGACCGATTTTGACGGGACTTTCACTGGTAGATAGCTGATGTTATAGAAGTAACGTAGGCTAGGTACTTTTATTTTAGAAAAAGCCGCGGGCAGCAGCTAGTAAAACATATAATACGTGCCCAGGAAACTGAATGAAAAAGCTGTTGTGATACTTATGAATTTGTAAATTACTGGGATCCCGTATTTATGTAAATGTATGTATTATGAAGATGATTGATGGATACGTATTAGGTATCGAACTCATCGATGTACTGAACAAATTGTACGTGCCTATGTGTATGTATTATAAACATGTAGGTATTGGGAGCGGTCTTATCTCCATGTCTCATCGCCATGCGCCATTATACAAACACGGAACATAAAAAAATATGAATCCGAGAACTTTGAACCGAATAGATTTATTTGTCGATGTTATGCAAATAATTGTTATTATTTAATTACAGGAAAAAGGCACTTCGTTACCAGCTCAGCGGTTGAACAAGTATCCGTCAAGGGGTTTGCTAAAACACATACTCCAGCAAACATACAACCAAGCAGTGTCTGACCCGGATAAACTCAACCAATATGAACCCTTCTCACCTGAGGTCAGTACTAACGGTTATTTATTACGTAATCCGTATTGTTTATAGCCGTGGTCATTATGTCGTGTTGTCAAGTTTGACCTGAGCTATTAATAGTTTATGAATTTAAAAATATACGACTATTTGTTCAGCAAGTAAATTGGACAGCACCCTAATTATTACGTAATAATGTCGTAATCGTAATAAATAAGTAGCTTTTATTTTGACAAACTAACCTACCCGAATGAATATCCTTGTGACCCGTCTCTGTAGGAAATCCACCTACCTACTCAACATCAAAATCCACGCGTTGTTGGATATTATTGGATTAGGTATCAACTTATCAAGTTTATTGGAAAAACAACTATTGTGTTACGCAAAGGGTCTGCCTTTGCGTAACACAATAGTTAGAACACTCGTAATCGCAATAGCTTTCTGTTTCTTCCATTTTATTTTTCTTGTGAGCATGGATTATGTAGTTAATTATTATGTGTATATTTAAAGTTTATTTTGTCAGTAGTTAAAATAATTTACTGCTGATTTTTTTGTATAAGAGAGATGTTTTTGACTTTATTACAAATTTTTCTTTTTTTTCACCGTAAATGGTTGATTTTTATTTTGTTAACTGACAACTCTCTAAGAAAACACTGGTATTCTGATTGAAATCATGATTTTTATTAAAAAAATCACTTGATTCAAATCAATCAACCCTGGCTAGCACTAACACAATTAAATATTAAGCGGGATTTAAAGGAAGTAGGAAGTCAGTAAATGGTCGCATTATCAGGATACTGTTGATATGTCTAAACTGCTAATAATATACGAATTATGTTTGCTATTATAGTTTGTGGTACAAAAATTGTGTATTTATGTCGACAGGTATACGGCGAAACCTCTTACGAGCTGGTGTGTCAGATGATAGATCAAATAGATATAACCGCCGACGATGTGTTCGTGGACTTGGGTTCGGGCGTAGGACAGGTGGTCCTACAAATGGCGGCCGCAACACCTTGCCGCGTCTGCCTCGGGGTCGAAAAAGCGGAAGTTCCTAGCAAATATGCTGAGGTAAATATCACCTTAACACAGCACCGTGTATAAAACTATGTGATGATGAGTATCATTAAATAATATAAAAAAAATACTTTTCAGAGTATGGACGGTCACTTTAGAATGTGGATGAGATGGTATGGAAAAAAGTTCGGAGAGTATAAATTAATCAAGGGCGACTTTCTACTGGATGAACACAGAGAAAAAATAAATGCAGCGACGATAGTTTTTGTGAATAACTTTGCATTCGGCCCGCACGTGGACCACCAGTTAAAAGAAAGATTTGCTGACTTGAAAGACGGTGCTAAAATCGTATCATCGAAGAGTTTTTGTCCGCTGAACTTCAGGATAACGGACAGAAATCTTAGTGACATCGGGACCATCATGCATGTCAGCGAGATGTCTCCACTCAAAGGATCCGTCTCGTGGACGGGGAAGCCAGTCTCTTACTATTTACACATTATAGATAGGACCAAATTGGAGAGATATTTTCAAAGACTGAAAAATCCGAAACTCAAGGTCAGCAAAAGGGTCTGTTCCAATCACTTTACCTTTTATAAGATTATTAAGATATTTTTTTGTTTCTACTGTTTCATGATGATTTGACTGTGAAAATAATTTGTTTACCAAACTAGTGACTGAACAATAAAAGGCTCTGGAAATGTTAAATGTAACAATTGGAACAAGAGTTTGAATAGTCGGATAGTTTTAACATAACTTATTTAAACAACCAATCATCATGTTTGTGAACTAAATGAATACCATGTGTGCTATGTCAAGCTATGCAGTATAGATAGTTAGAAGTGTTAAGTGTTATTGTGTGAATAATGAAAATAAAAAACCTATTTATAAGGTTTCTCTTTTCTGGGTTCCGTAGTTTAACTAGTAATTTCGTCTTGTCCATTTGTCTAAATTTTGATCCCTAACCTTGTTAAGTACTTACTTAATCTTTTTAAATCTGTAATATTTTCAGGCATTTGATCTGAATCTTTGTTTCAAATTATACCAACAGACTTCAATGAATAAGTTGGAAGATATGGTGTACCAAGCTATCTAGCTGTTAACCCCGTTTAACCTGTTCCTTGGCGACTGCACAAATATATTAGTGGCAAGTTACAGATTTCAGTGAGGCTCTCTTATGAGAAATATGCGTTTTTATGTTTCACTACTATTGTACCCCTAACTATGGACAGTGATTACAGAATCCCAAGTGCAAGTTTTTTACTATTCCACATAGAGAGGTAGCTTGCTTTAGTATTGCTTTTCTGGTTGCATGATTGCATTGAATAATGCCATATGGTTGCTGTATATTTTGTTCTGGTCTATTTCCAAACTGACCTAAGTAAGGCTTCTCCATTTTGCTCAATTTTGTGCATCTTCTTTACATGTGTAGTTTAAATGTTGTGCCTTTAGAAATCTTGCCCAACACTCCCTAAGTATTTTATGCTGCTTCTTTATAGCAAATCATTGCTTACTTATATAAATAATATATCATTTTGGAATTCGCGTAAAACTGCTTGTTTTATAATTTCGTGATTCTGAAAAATTCCAAAAAATCACATTGAATTGATTGGCTATGTAAATGTGTGTTGACATAGACTTAATGAACCTAGAACTATAACAGTTAATAGAAGCTAGTTATTTTCTGTCTAGTTCTTACTCCCAAATAAAAAAATGTAGCTGAAAGGATTCATGTTGTTATCCAAAATGAGTTTGATGACACAAGTAGCTCAATGTTTCATATTTATAACTGTCTTTGTTGAACAAACCATATTATCTAGTTTCCTTTTTAATTTGCGGAGAATGTGATTTTGTATTTTATACCTAGAGTGTATCTCCTTATTGTAAACAAACTCGCCTACCCGGGAAGCTGTTTGATCGATATCAGGGTAGTGCAGGTCAACGGTTATCTTTATTTCAGCAAACTAGATATTTATCGATATCAAAGAATGTAAACACGGTTGGACTATTTATATGATTACTTTACTGGTGTTGTTTTTTGTTAGGGCACGAATAACGGATGTGAGGAGGGCGAAGGGAGCGGGAAGAGACACCTGAGCGCGCCGCCGACGCGCCAACCGACGCCTGACCTGCTGAATGGCAACAGCAACCACAGCACAGCCTCGCTGCCCGAGCGACGAAGGAAGGTGGCAAGACCTAGAGCTGTTAGGTATGGAACAACACACTTGGATCGAGCCACCTAGCATATTTTGTTTATTGATATCTTTTTAAATAATGGCAGTACAAAGAAAAAAAAATGAGCCGTTACGGGACGACTGGCAGATGTGAAACAGCGCACTACACAGCCACACACATTAGCACACTACTACATATAGACTGTATAAGTGTATAGTGGCCGATCGCCATGCGGCATGCGTCGCCCCGCTAGCAATCGGTTTTACGTGGGCCTATAGATGTTTCACATCAAAAAAAATGTGGTTTTCATTTGTCATTCGTCTTTCAATCATATCCGTTTGTCATTGTTCCAAATTTGAAATCGGAATACTAAAACAAAACATTTTAATTGCAATAAATCGTCTTTTCACGTTTCGTAGGGGCAAAATTAACGTGAAATTTTTGAAGAAAACAATGCTTTCTATAGAGAAAACGGTTGTTTAGTAACTTGTGATACAAGAACATTTACGCCGGCCGTCATGCGGTTCGGCATAGAATTTATTAATTTCACTATGACGTTTTGTGGAATGTTGGCCCATGCTTCCAAGATGGCAGTTTTCAACACCTGGTTTCTGGAGGTGGTTGGTTAGCTCGAACACGCTTCTTCAGCTCATCCCTTATGTGATTCATATAAGGGTTTTTTGCTGGCCATTCCATTACTGCGATACTAACGTCATGCAGGTATTCTCTAACAGTTCTTGCAGTGTGCGCCCTTGCATTATCATCCGTGGAAATTAAATTGTGGCCCACAAACAGCGTAAGGCATCACAACATGAGCCTCTAGGTATTGAAGAATGTAACGGTAGCTATTTAATGGTGACAACCGGGGGACCACGGTTCTCACTACATCAAGGCCAGTTTTTCCTTCGGTAGAAATTACGCCCCAGACTGTCCATGACCCACCTCCATAACTCACCTTCTCATCAATGCAACATTGCTGAAAACTTTCTCCCTGTCTTCGGTAGACTTTCCTACGTTCATCATTGCCATACAGCGTAATCTCGGTTTCATTCGTAAAAAGAACCTGGCTCCATTGACGTTAAGTCCAATGCAAATGTTCGAGTTCAAACTGTAAGTGCGTCAGTTTGGGACCATTGGGTGGCTTAAGACGTTTCAGGCCACGTTCTTCAAGTCTCCTAACAGTTCGAGTGCAAACAGTCAGTCCATGCAAGTCTCGAAGCTGTTCTTGGGCCTGTACTGATGTCAGGTGACGATTATGCAGGCTGGTGGTAAAGATAAACCGATCTTGTCGTGCTGTAGTGACCCGGTTTCGCGGTCCTCCTGGACGGCGCATGAAGCCGCCAGTCTTCAGGTATCGATGGTAAATTCTTTGAACGGCAGTACGACTAATTACATGAAGTTGTGTGCTTATGTTTCGCTGACTAAGCCCAGACTGAAGAAGTGCCACAGCTTGCGCGGCTACTTCAGGTGCAGTATCCATAATTTTAACATCAGAATAAATGAAAAAATAAGGAAAAAACTATTTTGATACTCTTTTTATCCAAAACAAAACAAATAAAGAAATAAGTATTGACTTATAAATGCTCTAATCAAAGCTAGTTACTTCTTTATGGCCGAAAATACACATGCCTGTAAAAGGGGGCAGTAGCTTGCCTGCTAGTTAACGGCATTTGCAAGTAAATGGCACACTGTGGATACATTTGCAAGTAAACTTATATGACACTTGTTTCCTTGCATGCCTGTTACTTGCAAGAAGTACACAAGCCAGTTCACGAGACAGTAGGAAGGAACCAGTCCCACGCTAAAAATACTGTATCTAGTCTTTGCAATGGAAAGCATTTGAAGTGAATTAAATAATGTCATATTGCTACTATCAGTGAATTGTGTGGCTAAATTAATGAGAGAAAAAAGAAGAGAAGAAGAAGCAAGAGTTGGGTGAAAGATTAGATTAGTAGAAGGGATAATTATGGAGCAAGTCGGTTGTTTGCTTTCAGAAATGCGACAAGAAGATGCAGATGGTTAGTTGGTTACAAAAACCATTAAGAATGTTTCCTGTAAAATGTTATGAATTGTTAGCAAAAATTGCGGACAAAATAAAACATTTTGCTAGGTGAAGTGAGTCGGTGAGCGCGATGCGCGAGTGTCAGTTGGACTGTTGAATTTTGTAATAGTATGTTGATGATGGATGATTTTCTAAATATAATTTTATTATTGGCAACGATTGGGTAAGTAGAGATACCTACTTACCCAATCGTTGCCAATAATAAAATGAAAAAAGTGCTTCCGTCACATGCAAGCAGACCTTAAATAGTAATGTTGATTATATTTTTTAATGTTCAAAATCAAAAGTAATTTCTCCTAAAAAGATGATCAAACGTCAGTCTCGCATCATTTTTTGGAAAACCTGTTGCGAACTTTTGTAATTTTCCAGGAATTATTAATTTATTTGAAAAATCCTTTCCGCCACATGCACAACAAAGAACTACAAATCACAAATAATTTTGGTTAAATTCTCTTTCCATTTCTCACAAACAATTAAGATAATTTATAAAAATCTGTCGATTTTTTTTTGCACAGCCTTTTTTCTTCGGCGACCAAACTCCGATTTTCTTCTCTTTTTCAAATTTGTGAATTCAAATTTGGAATAATACCGAAATAATAGCCTATGTCCAGTAGTGGACGTCTTTTGGCTGAAATGATGATGATGATGTCAGCTTCAAAACTGCATAAAATCTATAAAGTACTCTGACAAGGGCCATCATTATTTTAATGTTTTAGACCTATAAACATAAAAATGCACGGTGGCTCGATTTAGGAGTCCGGGAGTATAATATATAACAATATAGTTTAAAAGAGTGTCCATAGAGTATCTTGCCCGTTCAGCTCCATAGGAACCTACTACGCTTTGAAAATGGGCAACAGCTTCATCTTTCTGGATGACCGACTCGCTTGGAAGTTCAAAAGTACCTGTAAATAGTTTAATTGAAATAAATGGTTTGAGTTTATATGATTCAAGTATGCTGCAATAGTCGTTGCAATGCATATCGAGAACGGGTGTCATATGACTGTCATATACGATTAATTTGCAATGATTGGTCCAATTGGCACTCGTGAACTGCTACTTAAATACAGTGAAAATCAAAAGAGAACTAGAATTTGGGAGTACGGTAATAGCTGTCAAAACAAGGCTTTCTCGAAATTTATTTAACTTATAGTCCTCTATCCTTATAAAAAGTTTTGTTACACAGGGGCGAGAACGGCCGGACACGAGCGCGCGCGGCGGTGGCGAAGAGACGTGTGGTGCGGCGCTCCAGCGACGAGAGCGACGAGGAGTCCAGCGGCACCGACGACGCGCCGCCAGCGCCCGAGCCCGCGCCGCGCGAGTGGGGCGCGCCCTGGGCCTCGTCTTCCGATTCCAGTGAGTACACATTACCCTAACCCTACGTCCTAACCAAGAGCGATCGTCGCGCGAGCACGCGATCGTTTGTATGAAATTTGACGTATAAACGCGACTTCATTGGTTGCGCAACTATGTCAGATTCATAAAAAGAGCGCGAAAGATCGGGTATTCGCTCGATGTTAAAATAATATAAAAATAGTCTGTGTAATAAGCGATCGTCGAGGATGGATGGTGGCATCGCGTTATTTATTAATGAAATATTTTATTTTTCGTACAAACAACGCGTTTGTGCGAACTTGCGATGGCCGCGTAGTCGCTTTCTGTTAGGACGTGGGGTAAGCCCTCTCGTTCACACACGTTTTGTCGCCGACAATATCTATAGGCCTACCGGCATGGGCAATAACTACGCGAAGATGCTGAATTTAAGCAATTTGTGTTTATTAAAAAGTATTTTTTTCCATTTCCCCGTAAGAGTAATTACCATGTACGTGTTAAAAATGAATAATTTCGCATGATGGGCCAATATGTGTGGATCATAAAATATGTCCGCTGATTTTTGTTTTTTTAAAAACATTGCCCCACACTAGGAATTTCTCCTGTATCGTGGGTGCGTTTACAAACATTTAAACTCACATACACAAACAGCCAGACCAGGAACAACTATTTGTAGGTCTTACAAATATTTGTTCCGTGCGGGAATCGAACCCGCGATACGCAGCGCAGCAATCAATCGCTTAACCACTGCGCCAACCGTGCCGTCATTATCAGAGCTCAGGGGCCCAAGTCTGCTATTTTTATGAATTCAGTCATTCCAACACGATCCCATTGTCATGCCATTGTCATTTTGCTAAAAGTTCGTAATCTGGTAAATTCATAATGGTCGATCATTGGTCGGTCAATGTTCTCGTAATATAATTGTGTTATTATAATGGCATTGTTGTATTGCCATTATTATAAAACCCATTAGTAGAAATGTCATTCATTTGTCATTATGTACGAGATTACCAATATATGCAATTTCTTTCAATGTAGTGTCAGTGGCCGACCATTGGAAAGTCATAATGACGACATTATAATAGTAGATTACCAAACTTGTCAAAATCAACAATTATGAAATCAATGATCGACCATTCTGACACTATTGTAATAGCAGACTTGAGGCCCTGTACGAATGAGAGTACAAGAATAAGTTGCTTGCAGACCGCAGCCGGCGAGCGGCCAGCAAGCGCAGCGCGAGCGCGGGCGGCGCGCGGCGGCGGGCAGCGCGCGCCAAGCGGCGCCGCGCCACGCCCGCCGCCATCGCCGGCCTCGACCTGCTGCACTCCACCACGCTCGCCTCCACGCTGCACAACGGCGCCGTGAGTATACTTACACCCCACTCGCAGGTACCGTACGTGAATAGGGCATCGACCGTCTTTTATATTATTTCGTAAAAGACAGATCTGTTGCTCTCCAATTACAACAAATCTGTTTTTGAACTTTTGTTGATTTGGCACGCGGTAGTTTAGCTATCTTGAATTCGCAAAATTATAGGCATTATGATTTCTTTTCTTTTTTAGGGACTCTTGTCTGTTTATATTTTTTTTGTGAGACTACGCACCGCAGCGCCCTAATTCGGTGCGTCGAACTCCTACGTTCTATCCTCACGATGGTATTCTCGTACGTCAGGTGACTGCGCCGCCTCCGGGGTGTGTAGAACAGCGTCTGTCGGCGCTCGGCGTGGCCCTGCAGCCGTCGTCGCGCCTGCACTCAGAGCTGGACATCCCGCGCTCGCCGCACACGCCCTACAGTCTACAGCTACTGCTCGACATGTTCCGGGACCAGTACCTCGCCTTCATCACGCGCATGAACACGCCCGAGTACGCCCTCGAGATACGACACCAGATCGAAAAGGAAAAGGTATGATCCCAATTCCCTTTTTCGTTTTTATGCATGTTTTGCTTTATACTTTTTGGTGTTCTTACAAACAGCGTGTGCTTTCTTGAATATACCGACTACCCGAGCTAACGGGTGTCGGTTTTCAGAGACGCAATTCCTGTAAAGTATGTGCGACAGACGCGGTCTATGAATTGTCAATTATGCAGACTTAGGTTAGAATCATGTCGCTTTAATTTATTGATTAACAAAATTAAACTGCATCATCAAGTATTTTTTAACACTTCGTGTGTTTTATTCGACCTGCGTACAAATATCACTTGTATGTGAAGTTTCTTTTAAAATCATGATTAAAAAACAATAGCGTGCACCTGTCACTTATTTTTTTTATTACATTTTCGTTAGCCTATACTAATGTATTCCAATTTCGAGCAGATATAAGAAAGGTTGGGGCAACGTTGCGTGTTTAATGCAATTTTCTTGTCAATGACTTGAAAAATCTCCGGTCTATGTAGCAACTGTGATCTTCGTGTGTTAAATCTTCAATATCGATAATATCTATGGCATATTATTAAACAGTAAGCCGTATGTCGTTTGTAAGACCATGAAAAAGTCAGTGTGTATAAATAAATAATTTAAAGCCAAGTATTCGATACAGGAGAGGAACCAGAAACTGAAGTCGCGTGCGTCTCAGTTAGATAAACAGATCAACGTGCTCATAAGCGACAGTGTTGCTCTGTTAAAGGCGCGCATGAGTGAGCTGGGCATACACGCCAATAACACAGTGGATCTGTTGGCCAAAGCGAAGGAAATTGTGGGCAGACATAAAGAGTTGCAGAGCAAGGCTAGCAAGCTGCAAGCGCAGGTACTCATGTTCATTTATTTGTGTGTGTCATAGACTCATAGTATCATCGTGCATTGAAAACAATCTGCTTTTATTGTAACGTCAAAGATTATAGTGACCGGATGCCGCCCCTACTTCTGTTCCTAGGTACTTTCGCTCTTATAGCTCACTGTCACTCAGTCATGCACCTGATAGATAGTACGCTCTCGGTATTGCGACGGCTTAGACTCATTTTCGACGAGTACGTACATCACTACAGTTGATAAAAAACGGTACTCGTCATTTTCATTATTATATTCAGTTTTACATTTGTATGACCTTTATTTTCATGTGATACCTATTATACGTATTATATCATTTCGTTTATGGTGGTAACTTAATAATTTAATATGTTGTTGTTTACATTTTATAAATGTTATTATGTATGAATATATAATTTTTATTTTCTGTGTACGATATTATGCCAATGGTTTTATGTTAAAGTACGTAATATTAGTATGATATATATTTATTATATTGTTTCGCCTATTTTCACAATTTCATTATAATTTTGTTATTTTTTAGGTGAATAATATAGAAACTGACCAAGCAATGCTCGTCAAACAAAGGACATTCGAGATTACAGAAAAGTATCGTCAGTTGGGCCATATACCGCCCGACGTTGAGATCACTCAGAGCATAGCTCATGATTGTATATTGAAAGAGATATCGTCTACACTAGCGCATCGGAAAAGGTTACACGCACAGGTTGGACATCTCCAAAACGAAATTGTTCAAATGGAAAGATCAAGCGAACAAAAAGTTGCTCCCCCAACTGTACCTGTTGCTACTGTTAAACCTCATACGGTGAATTGCAAGCCCAGGAAATCTAGAGAGCATAGATCGCGGTCGCAAGAGTGGCCTGATGTCCCGGACGTTGGGAAAATTGAGGAACAGAACCCAGAGATTCTCGCTCAGAAGATATTAGAGACCGGGCGGCAAATTGAGGCCGGTAAGATCACCAAGCCCAACGTTATAGTGAACGGGTACCCGAGAGAAGTGGAGAGGCACGTCGACCATCATCGACACCCAAAGGCGGCTCCGCCCATTCACCGGGCGCAACCGCAGCGGTCGGGCCAGCCGCCGCCCAGCCTCGCACACCGCCAGTCGCCTGTCAAGCTGCAGAAACCTCTCAACGTCGTCGGCAAAGTTCAGGAGTCGCCAAAGGTGATCAACTTCGAGGACAGACTCAAAAGCATAATAACCTCGGTACTGAACGAGGACCAGGAGCAGCGGAAGGCGTCGCGGCCAGTGCAGAGCCACACGTACACTAACGGATACGTGAGATCGGGGGCGCCACACGGGTCGCACGGTTCGCACGGGACGCACGGGGCGCACGGTGCGCACGGGTACCCGCGCGCCTCGGGCACCGCGGGCGCGCCGGGCTACGCGCGCATGCCGCGCGAGCTGCGGCGCGATCGCTACCCGTACGAGCGCCGCGACGCGCCGCGCCACGCGCATGCCGCGCACCTGGAGCCGAGAGGAGAGGCCGGTGCGCAGCCCGACTACACGCAGGTGAGGCCCGCCCCCCGCGCCCCGCGCCCGCCCCCGCCCCCCTGTGCGCGCAGCTGACCCTGTCTGCTCCCTGCAGGTGTCGCCGGCCAAGCTGGCGCTGCGGCGTCACCTGTCGCAGGAGCGCCTCACCGCGCCCGGCTCGCGCACCATCGGCGACCTCGTCAACGGAGAGATCGAGCGCACGCTCGAGATCTCCAACCAGAGCATAATCAACGCGGCTGTCAACATGAGCGCGCGGTACCACGAGCCTGCCGCGGTTAATCAGCCGCTCGAAGGTAGGTTATCACCATATGAGATCTACTTTAAAGTACAGTCAAAGCAAAAGTTGCTAATCAACATCTAGTATACTAGTAAACTAAATTCGCGATTTAACTAGGTTGTAAAATACAGAGAAATGACTGAATGTACCTATGCCTTACACAAAATACAAGCGTTACGTTATACTGTTTGCAGGGCTAGCGGCTTGTTTGCAAGCTCGCGTGCTGGCATCCGAGTACTGGCGCGGCCGCAACGGAGCCGGCGCGCCGCCCGACGAGGAGCCGCGCCGCCGCACGCCGCCGCCCGACCCGCACTCCAACACCTCCACGCCGCTCGTGGACGAGCTGCCAGGTACGCGCGACCCGCCGCCCGCGCCCGCGACCGCGCCCGCGCGCGCAGACACACTCACCGCCCGCTCCGTTACAGAGGGCGAGGCCGGCGAGGAGGTGGACGAGAGCAAGTGGCAGGACCGGATAGCCTTCCGGTTCGACCAGATCATATCGTTCGCGTCCACGGCCATGGAGGACAAGCGGCGGCGCTCGGACGAGGCGTGCAACACGTCGCCCGACTCGGGCATCGGGCACGGCGACGCGGGCGCGGCGGCGGCGGCGGGCGCGGCGCGGCAGGCCGGCTCGCCGCCCGCCGCGCACTTCAAGAAGCGCTTCTTCCGGCGCGAGCGCTGGGGCGCGTGGGGCGGCGCCGCGCCCGCCGTGGACTGGGAGCGCCCGCCCATGTGACGCCGCAAGCCCTAGCGCAGCGCCGCGTGCCCGCGCCCCGCGCGCCCCCCGCGCCCCGAGCGCGCCCCGCGCCGCCGCACGCACTAGCGCAATTACTGTAACTAGCACTGCCGACAGGGGACGCTCGTTCGATTGTATTCTATGTAAATAGGGTCGGTCCCGCCCAGCTCGACTCCCCCTCGGATGTTGACTGTCGATTTTTTGTTATTTTTTTCGAATATATAATGTAATTATGTATATTACTGAGTTTATTTTACGTTTAAGATGTGTAATTATTTAATGGTAGTTTTATGTCGCCGTTCCGTTCGGTGACGTCGAGACGTTGGCGCCGTGGTGGATTGTATTTCATGTGTTCATTTAGGTCTTAGAGTCTGAAATACATGATTCGGTGACTGCAGCGGATCATTCTTGCGCCGGTCGTTTGGTGAATGTTTGTTGTTTTATGTGTTTTGTTTGTCGATGTTACGGAAGCTCTTGTCTGAATAATGTTAATCATTTCTTTGGGAAATCTTAAATTTTTAATATTGTACTTACTTATATCGAGTTTGTATAGAATAGATCATTATGAATTTTCTTACGTATCGAATCGGAGAAGTATCGCATTAGGAACTAGTAAATTATAGCGCAACTATCATTGTAAAATGTATCTAGAACTATCTCATAATGTCACATTCGAAGCAATGAGGTCGTCTTTCGTCCTGTGATACAAAGCAAAGCACCATTATTGTTATCTGTTCAGTATCTGTGTGATTACAATAACTTAACTAATTCGTATATTTAGAGACAGTACTGTTTTGATGATGACCATATTAGGTAGTTCATTAGATTTTAATGAGAATCAATTGTATTGCTAGAAGCCAGTAACTAATCTGTATAGTGTACTAAAAGCTTAAATTATGGTAAAATAAAACATGGCTCTTACGTTCAAGTAAAGTTTTCCCAGAGAAACACCATGGCAGATAAACAGTAGATATTGCATAGTATAAATTGACACGCTATTTTTATATGGGATTATTTTATATAATATTAAGTATGACTCATTTCCAACTCCGGTGTTATGAAAGTTATAAGTAACGTGTGCACGCGCGCTTCTCTCCATATTGTGAATAGTACGGGAGTATTGTGCGCATATCGTTCGTGTCTCTTTGTGTTATCAATCTCTATAATTCGCTGCTTAAAAAACAGTCTGCTGTTTAAATATGTTTCAAGTTGTCACACTCTCCTGACAACTGTTCGTAGTAGGCTGTGCTGTCTCATAAGCTACGATCTACGAAACTTTATTGTTTACTTCGTTTAACTTACTGTTTTACATAAAATTACTGTATTAATGTTGGATAATGAGTTCAGATCAGGCTTTGTCATGACAGTAATTCTGTAGTCACAATAGTACTCCTATTTTGTTCTGAACTCGTAATCGTACTCGCCAAGAGTATGTTTTCACAAGCTCGATAATTATAGGATTCTGCAATTTAAAAGTCGTAACAATATTTGTGTTCAAACTTAACAATTATAAAGAATGTATTCGGAAACGATCTATTGTTCTCGCAATACGACCTCGGTTAAAATAGTCGGTTTAGTACATGTACTTTATCGTTTACTTCGACTAAATATGCACATAATGTAGATATATTTCGTTATACACGTTATAGCTATAATCATAAAATAATAGGACCAAAGAGTTTCTGGCGACGTGCCTAATTGTATCAATTTTGTCCATGCCCGAAAAATCAATTTTTAATTTATTACTATGGTCAACATTGCCGTTCTCGGCCCTGTTTATGCAACTGCTGAGTTATAGTCATGACCGTTTTAAAGCGATTTCTTAGTCACATCATTTAAAAATGTCCAGTCAAATGAAATTTTGTATTATTTCAATATAATGCCGAAAAATATAACTTCAAGTATACAAAGAAGGGGATAAGCTAGCGAAAGTTGAATGGCACTTAGGCCGCTGAGACTTCGTCACATGACAGTTACAGTAGCGTAACACTTGTTGCGAGATCCACTTCATAATCCAAACAAGTGCGGATTTCACCAAGGAAGTTAAATTTGTGAATTTCGCCCTCAATCGATAAGGCATAAAATAAGAATTTATTATACTTTGAATTCAGCCCTTCTTTGAAACTGTGTGCTTATTATTCTAAAACATATCTGCGTTCCTTTGGGGGTTTATATACAAGTTACTTTGAAAGCATCGTTTAGGTGACGAGCCACAAGTAACTTAGGAATAAACTTTTTTTCGCTCATGACGATTATCCGCCTCTTAGGAATAAGATTTAACAAAAATAAGCAATTTGTTATGTAATGGGGTTTCTGAAGTCATTGTTGATATTCGAAAATTGTGAATACTGTTTTATACTTTCAGTCGATTTAAAAGCAATTAATTAAATATTTGTGTGTACTAAGTAATTCGAAACTGTAAAAATGTGATCGTGACGTAAAAGTGTAAGAACCGACTTGTTTCCTAATTAGCCCAATGAGTGTTGTTATTATAAGGGAGTCAAAACATAACACTACTCTTAATCTAAAGTAATAGAATGATAAAAATCTTGCTACTAAATAATTCAAATACAAAAATAGTTATTAACGCGATGTGGCCTAGTTCTTACTTTATACATCTATACTCCATTTGAAATAAGATTAGAAATTGAAATAAACCTTTTTACAGTGCGTTCAACCGATTTTGAGTTCTATTGCGTTGGTAACATGACAAATGGCGGCAGTATTATACAGTTAGTATTTTAACCACATTTTTGCTTTTAATGCCATCCTTATGCCTACGGAACAGATTTTTTTTTTTTAATGGACTAAAAGTGGTTTATTTAAATTTCTAATCTTATTTCAAATGGAGTATAAATACAATTGGGTGATGTGCGTTAATTCTGGGGACATGTTGTATCTTTATACTAATAATAAACCTGAAGTTTTTGTTTTTTAAACGCGCTAATCTCTGGAACTACCCGTCGGAGAAGTTAGTTTTTTTAATATATGAAACCTCTGTTTCTCCAAAGGACAGGATAAAACTTGGATGTTTACGCCCAGGCTAAAGTTATCTCTGTTATAATAGCATCAGTCAAAGGGTAGTGCAGCCTTATATTTTAAAATTTAGATATACGTTTAGAAGTCAGAACGCGCATTACGTGTTAATTATCGGAAAGCTTAGAAATTATATTCGTTTCAGAATAAATTATAGGTAAATAGATCGTATTTATAACGATAAGCATAAGACTTGTTGATAAAATTATGTGCACTGACGTAAGAAAGTAAATCAATGTACGGCTTCCAAATTCAATCAAAGCTCGCAAAAATACATAAAAATTCAAAACACAAGAATGAATCAAATTTTTGGAAGAAAGTTGTTCTTTTGGAACTGTCAAATGTTTTGTATTAGTTTTATTATTTAATATTACGGCCACGGCCAGTAAGAGAGACGTCAATGTCGGTTCTATTTTTTTAAGTTATTTTTGTACAGTATTTTTACTTACTGTGCACGGTGTAATGTTTTTATTAGATAAGACTTTAAAAAAATAACACGAGAATTGTATGATTGTAATAGTTAATTACTTGAGCAGTTTTAATCACTTGAGATCGATGAATATTACATTCTGTAAATGCGAATTTCCAGACATGTTTATAATACATAGGCGACTCTGAAACACTAAAATTTTAAACCAAGGTCATGTGATAAATGAAAACGGTTGTTAAATATATAGAGTTAAATATAAAGTGTCGTTTCATGTATTTTAAACATTGGGGTGCACTGGTTTGATTGTGCCTGAAAAACTCATCAATGCCGCTCCAAACCTCAAAATTATGTATTTGTATATTGATAAGTAAGCTTAAAAATCTAATCTGAAGTAGGTACCAATAGAAATATAGTGTAATGTCGGCAATAAAACATCTATTTTGGTCGGATTAACTCGAAGAGTGATTACATTATTCAGTTATGATTAATTTTATTTTTGATGGGGAATAATGAGCTAATCTGTGTGACGTTATAGTGTCTAAAATAGTACAAATGAGAAGACTTATCGTCGTAAGCCTCGGACTATTCAACATGCAAATGCTAGGTTTGAGATGTATCCCTGTGTACTAGTTTTATTTTGTACTAAAAGTTAAAAATAAACGAATAATTATATTGTGTTTTATTATTTATTGTTATTAGCACCCACACCAATGCAAGTGTTTTTAAATAATTTGATATTTTGGAAGGATTCACAGTCCTCCTGACAAACAGTTTATTGTACTGAAAAAAATTGGAGAACGTAAATTGCTTCTATATTTGGTAAATAATTAGTACTCAATTGGTGCTAATTAGTACTCGAACAACAAAATTGGTACCATAGTAGTTTTCGAGAAAATCGACTTTGAAGGTGGTCCGGTAGTCACGCTCCCTTCAGCAGGACCACCATGAGCGCAGAAAAAGTGGGCATGGTACAGTTATTCTAAGTATAGAAATAGTTAGGACCCATAGATATGATTAATTTCGTTGAATAAACAGAACTGAAACAATTTGCCGAGAAATCAACGATGGTATAGAAATAGTTAGTAGTTTAATAAACTAACTAAAAACTATAACTTCTTTAGAAGTAGGTACTAATTTTTGTATAAATTTGGGAAAAAATCAGTTTTTAATAGGGAAATATTGAAATGAAAGTTTAACACCGTGACTACCGCCACCCCACCAATGGCATGGTGTATATCTCGTACGTAAACTACCTACTGGAGTAGTAATTTTGAATTTTGGGTACCTATTAATTTTATCTTGCAGGGTACTCATTTTCTATGTAGGTTTGAGGAAATCGAGAAGCTCTTCAAACTTGGAATCAACATTCAAAGTCCTGCTGAGCACGTGCGCAAAAGTTATCATCGTTGATTTCTCGGTAAATACAAATGTGTCAGTTCTGTTTTTTCTACGAAATGAATCACATGGATGGGTAGTAATTATTTGTGTACTTAGAATAGTTTTTTCTGCGCTCATGGTGGTCCTGCTGAAGGGAGCTTCCACCTTCAAAGTCGATTTTCTCAAAAACTACTAAGGTACCGATTTTGTTGTTCGAATGCTAATTAGCGCCAATTGAGTACTAATTATTTACCAAATATGGAAGCGATTGGCGTTGGTGGTCACGGACATCAGACGTGCCACAACCATGAGCCCACAACGACAGCCATACCACAGCAGCTAAAACATGTGGACGAGCACAAATATGAAATGTGTAGCTCGATTTACACTTATTACTTCGCTTTTAACGACTGCCAGACTTTTACTGACTAAAACCCACCCGTGTTCCTTCAGATGCCTGTGTGTCAGGGCCACGATATCCCTTTCGGACAGGCTCGTAATGCCCATCATTGAGAGATCATGTTTTACATTGCTCCGAGTTGGAATGTTACGCTGTTATAGTTTTTAAGAGATGAAAGTGTAACCCTTTTGAACGGCTTAATTTAGCCAGTCAAAATAGCTAAATTAAGCTGTTCAAAAGGGTTACCCACACCGTATGGGTTTTTGATTAACTGCTTAGAAAAACCCTATCGAAAACCCTTTCAACGGGTTACCAAAATTTGTATGGCTTATAAATTAAGCCGTTCAAAAGGGTTAACCACATCGTATGGGTTTTTGATTAATGCTCAGAAAAACCCTATCCAAAACCCTTCGAATGGGTAACCAAAATGGTCCCTGAACGTAACTCATAACCCTAATTAGTCTGTGATGTAACTCCAAGCAGCTACAATGACACAATTTGTTGACGAAAATAATTTTCTTTTGGTGGACATGAATGCGAATTGCGACTTGACATGCAGGCGTACCACACTAGACTGAGCGACTTTTGCCCACTAGGACAAATGTATTGGATTACGATTTTGGTCGCTATGTCCCGTCTATTGTTAAGTAAATAATTGAATGACTTTGCTATTTCTGCACGACCGCGACGTGACGACAAAAATACTCGCCGCAGTGTTGCGGCCCGGCCGTCTTAGATGGACCGTGGACGTCTGGAAAGTAAGATTAGTCTCATTAAATTGTAATTATGACCCTTCTGGTCAAGTTTTTATCGATGCTCCTTGTTTCCCATTGAGGTAGGTAGTTCCTGTCTATCCCCATCTCGTTAAAGTTCTGTGGACAGTAGACCCAAAATGGCGAGTCTTTTCTATTTTTCTCTATGGCAATAGGTGCTGATGGCAACACTATTTACACTGTCAGGTGTGTGGCTGTGTGGCATGGGCATGGTATTAGTTTATCACTGTGGTTACACTACTGTTACAGTCTGGATAGTACAGACGCCAGCAGATTAAGCTACCCGAAACTGCCAAATTTTCCCAATCAACCTTGAACCTCATACTGTAGGGTTAAAGTTGAAAATCTATTTAAGAAATTTGACAGATTGTAGTAGCTTGATGTGCTGGCGTCTGTACATACAATACAGGGGGTCTACTCCGAAGCGCTAAACCGAAGTATCGACCGAATGTTCGGTCGTTTCTTTACTATGGCTAACTATCGCTGACTGCGGCGAAAATAAAAAAAAGACAGTCGAAGATATAAGCCAAAGTCAAAACTGTGACTTGAAGTCGGGTAAGGACTCAAAGTCAAAAACGGAAACTGTGGAAGATAAAAAACGGCCGAACATTCGGCCGATACTTCGGTTTAGCGCTTCGGAGTAGACCCTCTGTCCTTACACAATTATTGTACCTCTGACAGAGCAAGCCAATTCACCGTAGTGTAACGAGATTATAGATCACTAATTTTGACAGTGACATAAAATCAGAGGTAAAATAAATGTGAAAGGACTATAGACCCTGGAATTTGTATGTAAATCCTTAGGAATCCCGCGACGCACGGTGGGCTGAAAATCGGCTTTCATAGACTTAGGGATTTCAATTTGCAAGTGCTTGTTTTTATGCTGGATATCGCTTCTATTAGTCATTACTATGTACAAAAATGACACCCGAGTTAATTCTGCCCAAAATATATAATAATAATAAAAATAATATATTTATAATTGTCACTAACTATTCTTAGAAATCATAGCACTGCTAATTAACAAATTAGCTTACTTATCAGGAAAAGTTGAATGTAATCCATAGTTGGCATTGTCGTGAGATATTGAAAATCATTAAATCACCTATAAAGACTCATTAGAAGACCTAATCAGTGTAGTTACTTAATCACTTCTTTTCGGACTCATTAGAAGAGTAAACAAT
The DNA here is from genome assembly GCA_963921375.1 of Tiliacea citrago. Lineage (NCBI taxonomy): Eukaryota > Metazoa > Arthropoda > Insecta > Lepidoptera > Noctuidae > Tiliacea > Tiliacea citrago. Next base: position 19,029,581 of record OY992781.1, read on the forward strand.
TGGTAATTTGGTTGTATGAAAAGTTTTAAAACTCATGATGTGTTGATAAATATCTAGCTCAAACATAGTTGTCTACGTGTGGGTGTACTATAAACCTCTGCCAACTCCTTCGGAAATATAGGAGTGATGCTATTTTATGTTACGTGTAGTTAAAAGTCCGTGTTCTTCAACATAAACACTAAAAGGGATCGTTTTACATGTCAAAATAAATAAAAATATTTCGACGATTTTTTTTAAAAAAACGGTATTAAATTTTTCGTCAAATCGGCAACCAAAAAATCATAAATAATTAGCACTATGACTACCTCCAAGGATAGTACGGTTAAACATGCCGTTTAGGAGATAATTTGATTTTTCATACTAGCTTCATACAAATTTTTCGTAAAAAAAATATATTTCCTTCGTTTTTGGGCAGAATCAACTCGGGTGTCATTTTTGTACATAGTAATGACTAATAGAAGCGATATCCGGCAAAAAATCAAGCACTTGCAAATTGAAATCCCTAAGTCTATGAAAGCCGATTTCCAGCCCACCGTGCGACGTCCTTTTTGATTGTGTCGATATGATAGATATTTGTATAACTATTCTTCATATAGTAGAATATACAATCTCCATAGTATTCCTACCTCAATGGTAAAAACAATAAGTATTCTGTGGTGTGCCTGTCACTGTCACAGTTGATAGAACAGTCACCTGTCACAGTCACTCACAGGGGCTGCATTCCGTATTAGACTTTAATCGCTGACAGCGCTCACATCAATAATTTGCGTACCAAATTAGTTATTACGATTATGACAGCCGACAACTGTCATCAATTCGGTACGCTCGTGACCGCGCTCACGGTTGGATTACAGTATTTCTTTGTTTAAACACCACATGCACACATTTGTACACTTCTTCTTCTTTGGTTAGATGGCGACGGTAGCCAGAAGCACAATTTCGAAAATGCCACGCTATTATAAATAAGATAAGACTCAAAACAAAACAACGCAACTGTCATTTTTGACAGCGCTCACGGTGATATTAGTTTAGGGCATGGTCGGCGTTATCGCAAGATGGCGTATGTCATGACGTCATCTATGACGTTTCACGCGATAACGTTTTCGTGCTCGCGCTAATAGGGAACGCGTTTAAGCGCGCTAAAATCGATTACAGCGATTATGGTCTTAATTCGGAATGCACCCAGGGTGGTCGGTCCACACAGTGGCAACACTGGCAACTGTCTGTCTGTGTTCCGTCACTTTCAGCTTTCTTACGTTTCCTTCGTTTGTCGGTACAAAATTCGCGTTGATTTCAATGATAACAATATGATACAATTCAGTAATGTTAAGTAACGACGATATTAATTGATATTGCAATTGTTTGTGCATGTGTCTACGTGTCCGTTTTATGTTTTATTCATGATCTTAACTTGTATGTACAAATGAAATGCAATATTCGTGAACTCGCTCAACTGAGCGATCAACCTTGTGTAATTGAAGGAAGATTAAACTATAAAAAGATTTCCAATGGCGGTTATCGTAATCAGTCAGGTCAGTATGTAACATTCTCTGGCAAATATAGCCATTATACCATCTTTTTTGTTTTCCTCAAAGTTATTTTAGAATGAGTCATGACAAATGTCCCTTTCAACGTAGTTAAGGCTATAAAACATCCTAATTATTTCATGTATAAATACTATTCACTCACTGTCATTGTGTTGATGTGACTGGATTTCCATAATAATACAGAATTCTTTGAAGGTGTTGCAACTTCATAAAATTGTAGTTCCTACACACAGGTCGTTGTAAGGGCAAATAGAAAATAAGGGTAATTTTATTGTTAGAAGGGACTTAAACAAAGTCAACATAAAATTCATCTATAACCAGTAACTAAATGCTGCACACATGATTTTGATAACTAGTTACTAACATTGAATTTATTACAGAAAACGCTATCACTTTATTATTTCAATAATTCATTAGTTAATTGCATTTGTACCCACTTCTATCTTTCTTGTTAATATTATTTTATGTTTATTTTATTTCAGTGTTCAAAGAGAGATGGTTTCGGTTAATAAATAATTATTTATTTTATTTTAAAATAAGTGAGATGGGCAAGTTTGATACAAAATGTCCAGCGGGAATGTTTATATTAGAGAATTCTTCAATACAGATGGAACACGGGCAGAGTATACCATTTTCATTCTCAATATCCTTTATGTAAGTTTTATTCATTTATTTGGGTATAATATAAAAGATTTTAGACAGTTAGGAGTCATCAGAAGCCCAAAAGTCTGACAACCAGTCTTACCAAGAGGTATCGTATTGCCTAGTTACTGGGTTGTGGAGGTCAGACAGGCAGTCGCTACATGTAAAATACTGGTATTCAGCTGCATTCGGTTCGATTGGAAGCCTTCCCCAACATAGTTGGGAAAAGGCCAGGCAGATTGATAAAATACATTTTTATTTTAAATTACTAAGCATGAAACTGGCTCATTGTGCCCTGGCGTACCATGTTACCTTGTAACTGGGTTGTGGAAGTCACATAGGCAGTCACTCGCGCCTCCTGGCCTCACTGCTAGATAGGCACACTAACAACCTTAACAGATCCTGCACAATTAGAATACACTGTCACAAAGTTATCAGAATACATTACCGAAGCCTACCATGCTTGTTGCAAACTAAGGGCACCACAAACCAAGACTGAGAGAAACCCCTGGTGGACCGCTGAACTCAGTAAACTCACAGATGCACTTCGTAAGCAATTTAACAGAGCCAAGAACACGAGACTTCAGGATGACTGGGAGCTATACAAAGAAACCCAATATCTATACAGGAAACAGATTAGGACTGCCAGGAGAACAGCTTGGCGGAAATTCTGTCAATCCATAGAGACAAATAACGAAGCCGCAAGGGTAAAGAAAATCCTGTCAACTGACCAGGACCGAACTCTTGGCGCGCTGAAAAAACCCGACAACACATATACCACAACTGACCATGAAACCAGCAAGGTCCCTCTTGAGACTCACTTCCCGGATTGCGAACTCCTGGAGGACAGGATGTGGGAGGTTGTGCCAGAATGGACCCCAACGGACCAAGACTGGTCAAGAGCCCATAATATAGCAACAGAAGACCGTATAAAGTGGGCCATCAACACGTTTAAGCCATTTAAGTCCGCAGAGCTGGATGGTATCTTTCCAGCCCTGCTACAGTGGAGGATGGATCTTCTGACACCGTGGCTGGTGGAGATCTATCAAGCGTGCATAGCCCTCAGACACATACCACTAGCATGGCGAGAAGTGAAAGTCATCTTCATACCAAAACCGGGCAAAACCGACTACACACAACCCAAGGCTTATAGGCCAATCAGCCTTACATCCTTCCTACTAAAAACCCTGGAGAGACTCTGTGATAGACACATTCGAGACGGACCTCTTCGGGTTAAACCACTCCATAAACAACAGCACGCGTACTCCACAGGCAAATCGACAGAATCCGCGCTACACAGCGTGGTCTCTAAGTTAGAATGCGCAGTGGACCACAAAAAAAGAGCGGCTGGATCACCAATATGCTCAAAATGAGAGCTGTACAAGTCACGGTAAATGACACTACAAGGGCCATTGTGGCGAAGGGCTGCCCGCAAGGGGGCGTCCTCTCGCCGCTTCTATGGAACCTGGTTGTAGACAGCCTCATCAAAATACTCAACGACAAAGGTTATTTTACCGTAGGCTACGCCGACGACATAACCATAATAATAAACGGCACCCACGAGAACACCTTAATCAAATCAAATCAAAAATGTTTATTTGCTAGAAAATACATACAAATTCAAGGATAGATCTTATGTCCTAAAAGTCTTTGTATTCTGCCTGCAAGCAAGCGTGCAAATTATTTACTTACGTCTATTTATGTAATTATTATCATGCAATTAATATTATTACAATTATTCTAAACTCAATTATTCATATTCATTCAATAGTACATACCTAACATTAATTTTTAAATTCCATAAATTCCTTAATGCTATAGAAACAACTCTCTTGTAGCCAAACGGTCATTTTTTTTTAAAATAGATTACCCTGCAACAATTTTAAATCATTTGGAATGTCATTATAAATCAGTATACACATATTAAACACATTTTTTTTATAAATATCTTTATGACTTGGTGGTTGATACAATAAGTTGTGAAACTTAGCCCTTTTTTGTCTTGGTAGAACCTCACTACGTTGCTTAAAGTAATGCGAGTGATTCTTGGTAAAAACGCAGATATCTCTTATATACATACAGGGTAGTGGAAGAATGTTACATTTTTTAAAGAGAGGTTTACAACTATCTAAGAACCATGCTTTGTTTATAACCCGGATGCAACGTTTTTGAAGCTTGAACACTCTGTCAGAATCGGTCGAGTTGCCCCACATTATAAGTCCATAGCTTAGGACAGATGACACATAACCGCGATAAGCCGAAAGAGCAGCTTCTACAGATACATTTTGTCTTAACTTTTTCAACGCAAACACAAACCTATCAAGTTTCTGACAAATATGTTCCACATGGCATTTCCAATTTAGATGTTTATCTACAATAAGTCCTAAAAATTTTAATTCATCCACTTGATGTACTTTTTCATCTTTGCAATTAATGTCCAAAGGTAAATGTTTGGTATTATAGGAGTTACATTGTATTGATTTCGTCTTACTAATGTTTATATTCAAATTATTACTCTCCATCCAGCTTATTACATCTGATAGGGTCTTTTCGGTGACTGATTTGTAATCTTTTTTGTCGTGACATTTTATAATAACTGTAGTATCATCTGCAAAAAGGATACATTTCTGCAAAATGGCCTCCGGAAGATCATTTATATATAGCAAAAAAAGTAAAGGACCGAGAATGCTACCCTGAGGCACACCACACTTATTTATTATTGCTATTGAAGTAAATATCTCTTTGGTATAAATTTTGTAATTTTTCTTTACTACTTTGGATATCTCGGTACACTGTTTCCTGTTTCTTAGATAGCTAGCTAACCATTCATGAGCTTTTCCTCTTATGCCGTGGAAGTCCAATTTGTTTAAGAGCTTCGAATGATTCACAAAATCAAAGGCCTTGCTCATATCTAAGAAGAGACACACCGGTGGATTGCCATTGTTTATGCTTTCTGTTACAAGTTTAATTAAGTTAAAGATTGCAAGAGCCGTTGAACTACCCTTACGGAAACCAAATTGCTCTTTGCATAATATTTTATGTGTATAGAGAAAATTATTTAACCTGATAAGCATTGCTTTTTCAAAAATTTTTGACATAATAGGTACTATGGTGATAGGACGATAGTTATTAGGGTCTGACTTGTTTCCCGTTTTAAAAAGTGGTTTCACGATAGACATTTTTAACTGCTCAGGAAATACACCTTCCGAGAACGATAAATTTATTATATGCGCTATTGGATGACATATCCAAGTAGCACACGCTTTCAAAACTTGCGTGGCAATGCCGTCATATCCACTAGTCTTGCTATTATTTAGGGACATAATGATTTTATATACTTCTATCGCGTCTACAGGGTTCAAGAAAATAGTATTTAAATTTTTGTTATTTTGATTTAGCTTAACATTATTAGAATTAATTGGCTGATTGGATGTCAAATTAATAAAATAGTTATTAAATATATTACAGATGTCTAATGGATTGTTATATGTCACATTATTTAAATTTAATTCGTCAATGTCATTTTTAAATAGGTCATTAGTACTTATAGTTGAGGAAATAGCATTCCAAGTAGGTTTACATTTATTTTTGTGCTTTTGTATTCGCCCTGCCATCACAATTTTATGTGCTTTCTGTGCACATCGTTTAAACACACGAGTATAAAGTTTATAGTTTTTCTCATTGTGTTTTTTATTAGTTTTACTACTTATGAATTTTTGATATAGCCGACGTTTCGTTTGACTAGACTTTTTAATGCCTTTCGTTATCCAGTTTTGTGTGACTGGTTTATTATTAACTTTAACCTTAATTACCGGAAAGCACAGATCGTAAAATAAAGTAAATGTTCCATAAAATGAATTAAAAGCTTCTGATACAGAGCCAGAGCTAAGTGTTTCCAAAAATGAAAGAGACGACATACATTCGCAAAATAAATTTAACGAGATTATCCGAACAGTAGTCACGCTTCAATTATGCGCCAAGCTTTGAAAATAGTAGAGGACTGGTGCAACAAACACCAACTTTCGGTGAATCCGTCAAAAACCGAATTGATTCTCTTCACTAAAAAGAGGAAGCTGGCGACACTACAACTGCCACGACTCTTTGGAACTATCCTAAGCCTTTCAACTGAAACCAAATACCTGGGCATATATTTGGACAAACAGCTGAACTGGGCAAAACACACCAACTACATCACCACAAAAGCCAGCATATCCCTATGGCAGTGTAAACGATGCTTGGAAGAAATTGGGGCATCAGCCAAGGTCACCCACTGGTTATACACCACAGTCATCCGACCAATTATCACATATGGTTCACTGGTCTGGTGGCCCAGGACGGACCTGAGCACAGCCCAAAAAGACCTCGAAAAACTGCAACGGTTTGCTTGTGTAGCAATAACTGGCAGTATGAGGACTGCACCCACTGCCGCACTACAGGTAATGCTAGGACTGCCACCACTACACCTTATTGTGCGAGAGGAGGCAGCCCTGGCTGCTTTCAGGCTCAGCATAACGGGAACCCTAAGCAACGACTCTAGGGTCAAGCACACACGCATAAAGGAAGATGCAATCAGACGACAACCGATGATGGCATCACCCTGCGACAAGGCCCCGAAACTTCACTTCTTTCAGAAGCACTACAACGTTATACTCACAGAGGAACGGTGTGACTACTCAGGCCCGAGAGAGATGAGAGTTTACACCGACGGATCAAAGACCAACTCCGGAACCGGAGTCGGAGTCTTCTCACACGATTTTAACATAAATATATCCAGCCCGTTGGGAATGTTCAACACCGTCTACCAGGCGGAATGTGTGGGCATTATACAAGCGGCTGACGCCATAGAAGCCAGAGAAGTTACGGACACCCGCATACGTATACTGTCCGACAGTGCCTCAGTTCTGCAATCCCTAGAGAAAAAGTATATTACCTCCAGATTAACACTAGAATGTCACAATGCACTGGAGCGAGTGACGGTGTGCAACCGAAACACAGTGACACTGCAATAGATTAAAGGAAACAGCGGATCACTAGGTAACGACGCAGCTGACGAACTAGCTAGGAGAGCATCCGGCGCGTCAGTCTGTGGCCCCGAACCCATCGTACCCATCCCCTTTAACCAACTACGTAGGTGGCTACAGGAGTTCACCCACACACAAGCGGAGAACTGGTGGACCTCGACAGCGGGCTGCAGGCAGTCTAGGGAAGCCATGCCATCCTTAGATGGTAGACTAACCAGGCGTTTGCTACGCCTGGACAGGAACGGCCTGCGCCTGGTGACGGGGACCTTAACGGGACACTGTTCACTAAACAAACACTTACACACAATAGGCATAACGGACAGCCCTCTGTGCAGGGCGTGCATGGAGGCTGAAGAAACCGTTGCGCATGTGCTCTTTGATTGCACAGGCGTCACCCAGATCAGAACAGAAACCCTCGGGTCACCCAGATCCTTCACAGATATCCTCTGCAGACCAGAATACCTAATCAGCTTCTGGAGGGAGGTGGGCTGGTTGGAATAAACCACTGACGGCCGCCATGGCCCACGCACAATGGTCCGCATGAAGGACTAAGTGCGGAAACCATACCCTCTAACATCTAACATCTGAAATGAAATGAAATCGTTTATTCTGTAAATATGATATTGGAATCACTTTTACACGTCATATTAAAAAGTAAAAAATAAGCTAGATGTAGTCGACATTTCCTATCTGACTACCCCTGAGAAGAAATGGCGAAACAAACTCAGGGGTCAAAGTCTCTTTTAAAGTCCAGACATAATCTTGGTCAGATCATGTGAGGATCACAGGCAGGATCTAGGCAGTCACTCCATGTAAAATACTAGTACTCAGCTGCATCCGGTTAGACTGGAAGCCAACCCCAACACAGTTGGGAGAAGGCTAGGCAGATTGATGTTTTGCATGAAGCTGGCTCAGTAATGTAAAAAAGTGTTCATCCCTAAAAGGTACTAGCAAAATGCATACTAATAACCTTGGTTGATAGTTTTGGAGTTTAACTGTTGTTTCTAATAACTAAAACAATGATTACAGAGATGAACCTGAAAAACGACACGTGTTTGCAGCCCGTGCTGAAGACAATGTTGTACAGTGGGTTATGAAATTAAGGGAGTGCTCATATGAATACCTACGCAACAGGCTTCACGCACTACAGTCTAAAATATTTGCAATCACTGGAAAGGTAATCACTTACACATTTAATCAGTCTTAGATTTGAAATATCTTGCTGGTATCATCTGAAATAATAATAATTCTTTATCATTTTCTCATAATCACAAACAGTACAAAGTCAATGTAACATTTAAAAGAGAATGGTGTCTGTTGTAGGTAAAACCTGTATTACAGATCACCAGGCTTACCCTCATCGGACAACTCACTTATGAAAATTAAAACAAAATTATTTTATTAAAAGATTAATTATATAATTTTGTGAGAAGATACAATTTACTTGTTTATGCTTATACTTAAAGATTATATTAATATAATTAAATAATTATATTACTCATTTTTTTCATAGGATCCTCTTCTGCTAGTACCAAGAAATGAGGGAGCATGTTTGTGGGCACCCGCAGTTCCATTCTCTACGGCACCTGCTTGCACTGTGAACACTAGTTCATTCAGTTGTCATGTACATACAAATGGCGGATTTACACTCGAAAGAAGCAAATCAGATGTTCAGGCTCACAGGCATTTCCATTCAGAATACAGCAAAAAAGCGACGTTTTATACTGATGATCACAAAAAAACTACTGAGAAACGAGAAGACAGTTCTAGTGAAGTGTACTCTCTCGAGAGAAGTAAAACAGCAGCCCTATTACCTGGCAGTATGAATCCAATTAACACGTCTATATTCGATAATCGTCCGATGTATTCAAGAACAGCGCCGAGTCCGCCCGTCAGAACGAAACTGTCGCCGAGCAGTCGACGAGTAGAAATAAATCAAGAAGTTAAATTGTTTGCTGAACAAAGTAGAAATTTAGGTATAACCGGAATCTTAGATGAAGCACCAATTCCGCCTAGAAGAAAAGTTTCACCAAAAAATCTTGATCTCCAAAATCCAACAATTGAGATTACAAGCAATAATGCCAGCAGAGATCAAGCGGATGGAAGTGAAGATCTGATTAAATTTTAGCGTGCCTTGCTGCTCGAAAGGAATCCCACCTATTAATTAATTAAATTATTTAGTTACTTGCCAATTGTATAGTTAACCCGTAAATATAGTATAGCTATTGTTTTGTCGAAATGTATGGAAATTATTAGTTTGTGTAAGTCAATATTTATAATTTATGCAAAAGAAAATGTGATTTGACAATTTATGTTCATATTCATTTTAATATTTTTTTAGACAGACACGGGACCCGTGTAATAAAATACATCGAGTTTTTTTTATAAATTAGATAGATTTTGTAAGTTTTAAATACAATATTATCTTAAACCAAAAACATAGTTATAATTCACAAAGTATAGCATTTTTGAAAGCCATTTGTGTATTATTCTAAGCTATGTACAAACTACCTTCATGATGCTATGTCTGATAGTTATTATTATTTCATTAGCACGACTATTGGAATAAATTAGGTAACATGTTTGCATGAAGAGTGCTTTTTTTTGTAAAATCCTTTTGAACATTATGTGGGGCTGTGCGTATAGAGGCGTCCAATAAATATATTTAATGTAATTAATGATTTTTTCTTTGTTCCTCATAAACTGATATCCTTTCTCAGCTACAGCCCAAAGTCTGGATTTGTTGGGTAGTCCCCCATCTTTATTTATATAATTCTTCTGTACGTGTGTATGCCTCTGCACGCCTCCTAAACGGGTGGATCGATTTTAATGTTTTTTTTAGTGTGTGAGTGGATCCTTGGATGGTTTACATAACATGACATCACGCCTGTAATCCCCTAAGGGTTAGGCAGAAGTGTACCTATAGTACACCCACACCCTCCTGGATGGTTTAGACTTTAGATCTATAGAAATGTACCTACTCTGTGGTTTTGATTCACAATTGGACCCGTTAGGTCGCGCTACGTTCGGGCAGGACAATGTCTGTCGGGTCCGCTAGTATTGTGTAACTATGTTGTATTTCCTGAAGAATACAATTAATTCCATACATAAGGGCTCCCACACATAACTGCGAATTCGCAACGCATCGCAAATATCTGCGCATAAATCTGTACTATCAATCATAATATCGCATCGCATCGCGGTTTTGTGTGGGCGCCCTAACTGTCGAAATATCTAAATGCCGAAGCCTAAATGCGGAGGACGGTGCCGGTGGTCCACTTTGAATACACCTTGTTCCACTCTTTTACTACATAGGTATTTATCAGTAGACGCGTATTGGCATGTTTACCATGCTATACAAAATTTTATATAGCAGTAGGTAGTAGGTATCTATATTATCTACACTCCTACTTAATTTCGGCCCAGTGTGATAAAATTGGCTGGTTTCAGCACTCTGGAACGAAAGTCGATTATCTCTTAAAAATAAAATAAGTAAATTACCTAATGAACTTTCGATGCTGACTGTATCTGCTTTTATCTAATCGTTAAGGCATAAGCTACAGTGGCATAAACCTATATGAGTCGATCTATCTCATAATTTCCTAAGTATCTAATTCCTAGTCTGCCCGTCGGTCTAGTGATCGCAAGCGTTACTGTTGAGCACGAGGTCCGATTGTGCATTGAGCATGAGATCCTGGTTTCGATTCTCAGGTCGGACAAAGTGTTACCTATTGGATTTTTCTATTAGGTTTTTCTCAGTAGCAGCCCGAAGTCAGGATGCTTGGTTGATGACAATAGGCTCGCCCCCTATTGTGTGGGACTTGAGTAGGTATAAGTCATACTCAAAGTATTTATTTCAATTAAAACCATTTACAGGCTGCCTGTAAATGGTTTAATTTGAGGGACTTTCAGTTGAAATTTTCACAGACGATGTATTTATGTTGCCGCTATAACAACAAATACAAAACAACAGAATAAAATAAAAAATTAAGGGGCTCCCATACAACAAACTAGATTTTTGTGCTCGTTTTTGCTCGATATTAATAACGGCAACTGGTAGACGGTTGAAATATTCACAGAATATTTAACTATATATTCACTTTAAAAATAAATAATTAAATTAAAATAAAACACATATTTAAGGCCCCCCTTAAATATTTGTTTTATTTTAATTTAACTGCGTTGTTATAGCGGCAACAGAAATACATCATCTGTGAAAATTTCAACTGCCTTAACTATCACGGTTCATGAGGTACAGCCTGGTGCCAGACTGACAGCGGAGTCTTAGTAATAGGGTCCCGTTTTACCCTTTGGGTACGGAACCATAAAAATGGTACCTATTTTATATATTATTATATATAAAACTAAGTTATTGGCTAAGCGATCCACGCCAAGTCCCAGACCTAATAGACTTTTGTGTAACTAAACATCTTTAGTAATTATTGAATGTTTTGACATGAATTGGGACCATTCACCAATAATTTTATCAGTATGGCATTAAGAGTTCCATTAAAAACTCCGGAACAACTAGATTTGGAAGTTGGAACTAAGTAAGTTTACAACTAAAATACTTACAGCAAGCTGCCTGAAAAAACACACTGGGGAAGGGAAATCGCCTACCCTGCAGGAATTTGGTGTCTTAAAACCGAAAAGCGGAAACAAAGAAACAGATGGCATCAGACCAGATGTCCACAAGATAAAAGACAGCTGAACAACCTTACTAGTGTCTTACGAAAGCAGATCAGCACTACAACGACTCCTCAACAAACAGCTACCTTATTATAGCCAATTAACGAGTGATACTAAAACAAGCTAGGTACCTACTAGCTATGGAAGATTACCATTTTACCAAGCACATGAAACGATCGATTATACAAATTGGCTGAAGTCATTATGATAGCCAAGCCTGGGAAGCCACCTCATGAAACAACATCTTACAGACCAATCTCATTGTTGCCTGTGTTGTCAAAATTATTTGAAAATTATTTCTTAAGAGATTGATGAAAATGTAATCCCCGATAATCAGTTAGGATTTAGAGAAGAACACTACGGTGCACCAAGTACACAGAATTACTAATATTATTGAAAAAACACTAGAGGAGAAGGTTTGGTCCACGGTTTTCCTTGATGTTGCACAGGCTTACGATAAAGTATGAAATGATGTCATTTAAGTATAAGCTAAAAACAATGCTGCCTCAAAAGTTTTCAGACATCTTACGAGTCCAATATATCAAACATAGTTTAGGATAAGACAAAGAAACGCTTATTCAGACCATAAGCAGATAATAGCTGGAGTACCACAAGGGAGTGTACTTGGTCCGGTCCTGTACTCCATCAGCGATATTCCTCAACTAGAAAATAATTTCATTGCAACCTTTGCTGACGACACAGCTATCAAGGCTGTTGGAAATAGTCACGAGGAAGCCGTAGAAAAGGTTCAAGATTCCATAAATCGTGTCTATAAGTGGACTGCACCATGGCGCATCAAACTCAATGAAAGCAAGTCTATCCACATTGACTTCCCAATAAAAAGCCACAATACTTCCCCATGTTCATGAATAATCAACCAATACCATACGCGAAAGCTACTCGCTATCTCGGCATGCATGTCTTAAAGAAAAGAGCCGAACTAGATAATAGACACAAAAAAAAATGTATTGGCTACTTGGTAGACAGCCGCAATTGTCAATATCTAACAAATTGTTGATAAACAAACAAGTTTTAAAGCCTGATGGCCCTATGGTATTCAGCTGTGGGGCTGCACCAGCCAAAGCAACCGTCAAATTATGCAACGATTCTAAAACAAAGTACTCAGACATATAGTCAACGCGCCCACAGCGACCTTCTCCGGAACCTCAAGATGGGTGTCGTAAACATAGTAATAAGGCATACACATGCCAGTAAATCGGGAAAGTAGCCGGCATGAAAGTTACTGGCATGTACCAGTAATTGGCACACTGCGGATACATTTGCTAGTAATACTGGCATGCAAGTTGTGCCCTTGAATATAAATGAACGAACTGTATAGTTCTGTCATCTCCCCATCGTGCCATGTTGAATACAAAGTAACCAACAAAAGAAAAACTTGACCTTGGAATGAAAAACAAACAAAAAAACGTGCGCCTACGGCCACCATGTGTCAGCTACTGGCATGCCCAGGGCAAACCCCGCGTCCCCTCCCTCAACGGGCATGCAAGTAAATCAAATGTTGTGCTAGCAACTTGTATGCCAGTTACATGCATGCCAGTTAGCGTATACACATGTCATGACTGTAGCTGGCACGTGCAAGGAGCTGGTATGCTAGTGTGCAAGCAACGGGCATGTGTATTCCCTTAAAGAAACATGCAGAAGCTCACGCACACAGACTTCATCATCACGTGAATGTCGAGGTGGTCCACCCCCTTGAAATCACTGAATTAGTGCGAAAACTAAAAAAGGGTAAACAAAAACTTTTCCGTCTTATTACATAACCCCCTTTTTGGAAGTTGGTTAAAAATGAGATCTCACTTTAGTCCTGGGGCCCAATTATGTAAAATAACTAACTTTTCAATAGTGGGTCGGTACTTCGGTAGTGTCTAAGTAGTGTCTCAATAGAATTAGAATAGTCGTTGAGCCTAAACCTTCGAGACAGATTTGTATTTCGAATTGTATTCCGAGCGAGTTGCACGAAACAAAGTTAGTTAGTTATTAGTTTCAATAGTTTTTAACGGAGATTTTAAATTCATGCCCTGGGATTACATTTTGTATCAAAGCAAAGTCGTTGTATCAATTTAAAGTCTCCGATAGACTAATGTTGGTTTCTTGCAACTCACTGGTGCCGATTCTGTTGTCACAAAATTCTCTAAACTAGACTAAAAATCGCCAAAATTTAGTTTATTCCTGTCAAACGACGTTTCCCATTCTGAAATTGACTAAAGTGACGCAACTTAACTATATTATAGTTTGACAGCACTAATGTCATTTTAGTTACTCAATTTAGTGAAAATGGCAATTTTGCTATTCTGAATTTGACGTTTTTCACCTAAAATTAGGATTAGTGCCGATTCTGTTGTCACAAAAATCTCTAAACTAGACTAAAAATCACCAAAATTTAGTTTATTCCTGTCAAATGACGTTTCCCATTCTGAAATTGACACAACTTAACTGTAATAAAGTTTGACAGCACTAATGTCATTTTAGTTACTCAATCTAATGAAAATGGCAATTTTGGTAGTCTGAATTTGACGTTTTTCAGCTAAGATTAGGTTAAATCGACTATTTTTAATCGCGATTAAAAAGGTGTGGAATAAAATTAGTTGTCATGAACTAAAATTTACAAAGTACATTTCTCTTCTAGTTCTTGAAAGTTGGGATGCTTATGTTGAGTTGGGAGTCTTTTACAAGTTCAAGCTACTGCTTGCTAAGCTGAACTTGTAAAAGACTCGACACGGGTAAAGCATTCCATAACCATACTCGGTTATGGAATGCCTTACCCGTGTCGTTATGGTGTACTCAATATTTGTCCACTTTTAAAATTCTGGTAAAAAAATACTTCCTCTCTCCTTAAACATCATCGTTACAGAATACAGTTCCTTGCTCTTGTTTCATGTTTATTATTGTTTATATATTCATATAGATAAGTGTATGCTTTATGTATGTATATTATTGTATAAGTAAATGGTACACCACTGACTACCTGTAGTATTCTCGTCTTCTCCCTTTAATCCATCCTAAGGCTGTAAAAGGTCGCTTTTAGCGATAAGACCACCCATTGTGTCACCCTATGTAAACTTTTAACATTTATTTCTGCAACTTTTATGGTCTGCATAATAAAGAGTATTCTATTCTATGCTTGTGAGTTTGGAAAATCTTAAACCATTTAAAAAGCTGTTGTCAATTTGCCAGAAAGTTAATAATATAATTATTGTTAAGTATTAGAATACAATACCGCCTACTACAATAAGATTTAGGAACGAAGTGGATAAATCCATTTTTCAGATTCTGTGAAATATGAAATAACAATTTTTTTGAAACTATCAAGAAAGAGTTAAGTTGGACATTACAAGACTGTTCTAACCCATCGAAAATGGCAGAAGAAAGAAAAATATTTAGACTCCCTAGATCAGGAGTTTGCTGAAGCAATAGATAAATAAATAATTAATTTAAGTTACT
This sequence comes from Tiliacea citrago, assembly GCA_963921375.1. Lineage (NCBI taxonomy): Eukaryota > Metazoa > Arthropoda > Insecta > Lepidoptera > Noctuidae > Tiliacea > Tiliacea citrago. Next base: position 19,044,942 of record OY992781.1, read on the forward strand.
GCAACGCAGAGGCTACTTATTTTCTAAATAATTTATTAATTTCACAAAATTATTGCAAAAAAACTGCTGGCATGAGCGCATGTTATTCAAGGCACATATTTAATGTCACTTGTGGGTAGTTGTAACAGTTACACAAAGAAAAATTAATTTGCTCTTATTTGAAATTCAATATAATTTAATAGAAACATTATTTACAATTATATAAGCTATATTTTAAAAGTTCATAGTTAGTACCTGCTTGTGTAGCGTTATCTCTTCACAATATAATTATTCTCTTACAATCTACTATCACTTCACTTCATCACAATGGGTCCTCTAACAAGCACTCTGAGTAAATTAAAGGAGTTGTTTCACACATAGATGTCCGCCTTTGAAGATAAACTTCAGAAGGCCCCTCCATCACCTGCCACAACTTCTTAGGAGTTTGGAGATTCATCACGCAGGCTCTCAGCAGTGTTCGGCAACAGGTGGAGCTACTTGCTCGCAGTGTCAACCAAATTGAGATGTAGGGACGAAGGAAGATCTTAAGTAATAGGTAAAACGGGCTGGTTTCCGCAACTCCACGTCAATATGCGCGTATTCTGCGTACTTCAAGGAAGATCTTGCTGTTGCATGGTGGCACCAGATGGGACGTGCAGTAACTAATAAAATCAGGCCTATCCTGTTCAAGCTAGGCAGTCTTGCGCTTTGGGTTTTCCAAAGCCAAATTAAAGGCTATATGCGACACCATTAGCCAAGTTCCTAACAAAGGGGGTGGCATGATCTGTTCTTGGCTGCGAGAGAAATATGCGGTGTCACCAAGAGCTGGACTAAGGATGGCTGCGTGTATGTCTTTGGCCCCAATGATTCGCGGCATCGGGTTGAGACCCTTGCTGAATTGGACAAGATTGCGCCGAATCCTAGTGAGCCCGAGCGGAGTGATCCAATAACGGATGTGCCAGCTTCTGTCCCGTTGCTGCTGCGAGGACCGCTAGCTTAAAGCGTGCTGCTTTTTTGAAGCAGTGATTTCTTTGTGAAGTTTTATTCAAAGTCGGGGTATTATGTACATTTTATATCTTTAATTTTTTTTATGGTGTACATAGAATAATATAATAAATGTTTTGTACTGTGCTGTCTACGGTACTGTGCTAGCTAAGTACAGTATTGAACTATTGATTCAAGTCACAATGTTGTCACTGTCAGCTGTCAGTGTCAGTCATTACCCATGTCAGTTTAATTCCGTGCGTTCCGTTTTTCGTAAAGGTGGAATGGCAGACTGTGTTTTGTTTTCTTGTTGTTTTATCTCTGAAATGTTTTACATATTATTTTTATATGCTTTTGTTTAACTCTTTTTACCCGGACTGAGTAAGTAGGTTTTAATTATTTTGATTGAATAACGCAACCGGCAGGTGGACTAGTTATTGCTCCTACAGACTGGTGCGACAGGCATTGCGACAATCTTCGCGCCCGCGATATCGCACCAGTCTGTAGGAGCCTTTATACGATTTATTTTTATTAGTCTGGTAAATATTTATGTCTATCGATGAAAGCAGTGATAGTAGTAGTTTTTTCTCTATAACAAGCAACGACGACGACAGTTTCGTGAGTACTCTTCTCTTGCAGCGCAGTGTTCGGATGTTCCTAAGAATTTTAACGTTATACATATTAACGCTCAGAGCATTCGGGCTCATTTCCACGATACGGCAAGCTTTAACTGTAAGAACGTACAGACGCCAGCAGATCAAGCTACCCGAAACTGTCAAATTTTCCCAATCAACCTTGAACCTTATGTTGTTGGGTTAAAGTTGAAAATTTATTGAAGAAATTTGACAGATTGTAGTAGCTTGATGTGCTGGCGTCTGTACATGAATGCATAAGTCATGGCACCGCTAAATCCCTGAACTTATTTTTCCTTATTTTTGACCCTATTTTTCTGTCGTATAAAATTCGTTCACCTAAGGCTAAAGCTAAGAATCTCATGCAACGCAATTTTGGTGGAATGATCTTTGCAAGGATGCCAATAATATAGATTGGTGCTGGACTGATTGCCTCTGGATCAGTCAATGAGCAAGTTAATATTTTTATGGCTAAACTTATCGAGCTTTACGATCACCACGCATCTGTTCGAGCAGTTAAGGTTGACATTTGCCAGCGCCATGGCTCACGAATAAGATAGCGCTACTACACTAAAAAGTTATGGCAAAGTTTAAAAAGCGTGGTGCTAATGACGCTATTTTTGTCAAAATTCAAAGATTTCTACAAGCATGAATTGACTCCTATTCACCTTTTATGTTAATTTAAACAATATGGCTGCCTAACCACCAAAGTGGAGCTGGAAAATTGCAACCAGTGAAATTTCACAATCATTAACACCGGTTTCCCAGTTCGATTTCGTCGACAGACCTTATCTAGAAATGTGATTTTGAATTTCCCGCTTTTGCGAGTTTTCGGTGTCATCCACCAGGACGCCCCCAATGCCGTACCATTTTATTTGTACGGACTTTTTATTCTTCTCTCCAGAATTAATATGTTTCTTGCCACCAACCAATTGATATGGCAAACAAACAGACAAATTCAAGATGTCCTTGATAGAGCTTTCCTACGGTGACGAGAATACTGGAGATTTTCAACTTACTGAACACCAAACCGGATTTTCTTTTCTCGAGATCACATTTTTATTAGAACATTTGCTTTATTACGCTGAAATAAAAAGCAAGATAGGTAATCATGCTATAAAGACGCCGTCATTATGTTATCTGTATTTTTTTTTTTTTTTTTTTTTTCCTTCTGGCTTCGCACGGTTTGTGCATTTAGCCAATGTCACGTTTTAGTTTTATAAAAAGGTAGGGAAACAAAATTAATATAAATATAAATTTTAACGGGATTTAGGATATACGGGATAGGATCAGTATTACGTTAATTACACTATAAAAAAATAAAAAATAAATTACAACTTAATATTATTTAGAGTAATGAATGAAACTATACATTTATAAACAAGAGAGCTATTTGTACAAAGTAAAGAAAGTATTGAGGTAGGAAAAGGAGTATGGAGGGATAAGAGGTTACTAAGAAAGGAAGAACGGTCATATAAGGGACAGGAGAAAAAAATGTGATCTAAGTCGCCTACATCTGTGCCACACAAGCATATGGGATCGTCGATGATATGAAGTTTGGCAAGATGAGCTGGAGAACAAACATGACCCAGTCTCATCCGTATTAGAATGGAGGTCTCCATCTTGCCAAACTTGGCCCTGCCAAACCACGGTTTTTCTGGAACGTCGGGTTGAATATACGAAAAATAACGTCCCTTCGATTTACTTCCGATATCCCAAGCCACCTTCCAGGTTTCCCGAAGAAAAGTCTTTGGTAACGATACGAGGTCATAACTAAAATTTGTATAAGGAACTAAGTCCCCACACTGCACCGCATCACCGGCAAGTTTATCAGCCGCTTCATTGCCATGGATTCCAGCATGGGCCGGAATCCATACAAATTGTAGTGTATTACCCTCAGAAATGGTCCTGAACGCAAATTCTCTTATTAAATAAATGATAGGTAACTGCGATTTGTGTTCGAAAGCGGATTTATTGATGGCTAGAAGAGCACTTTGAGAATCAGTAAAAATTATAGATTTTTTGAGCTTTAAAATACGGATATATTCTAAGGCTTTAAAAATGCCGAAACATTCCCCGGTAAAAACAGAAGTCTCCGGAGGCAGTTTTATTTTTTGTTCGATGTTGTATTGAGAATGGTAAGTACCTATTCCAACACAACCCGTCGGAGAAGGCTTGGCAGCATCCGTATAAATATGGTGGTACTCTACGTGTTCAGCCAGAAAATGATTAAAACTTAAATGGCAATCGGGATCTGATTTACTTACACAGTTATATTTTATAATGGGACTGAATTGTAAACTCTCATAACTATTGCTAAATATGGGAAGTTTATTGGAACGGTGAATAGGAGAAGAAAGTGAAAGGAATTTTTTATAACTTACAACTAAACAAGGATCACGTCTATGGGACCAGTAATCTGATGATTCAATCTGCAACACTAATGTGTCCAGTTTAGGAATGAGAGGATGAGTTGAGAATTGAAGAATCCGGAACAAATATTTGTCAGATAGGAATTGTCTTCTAAGATATAAAGGAGCATCCCCGCATTCAACTTGGAGTGCATTAATGGGACTAGACTTCATTGCACCTGAAATAATGCGTAATGCTTTAGACTGGATGCGATCCAATTTTTTAAAAGCCATGACATTACCTGGCTCTAGAACGAACAATCCATAATCCAGAGTGCTTCTGATGATTGCGTTGTAAATGAGTTTCAAAGAAAAGGGATGTGCACCCCACCACACCCCAGAGAGGCATCTAAGCATGTTTAGGTGTTTTTCACATTTGTTAACAATATATTCACAATGAGGGACACTACTTAATTTACAGTCAAGTATTATACCTAGATATCTGAATTTATCTTTAAATGGGATAGGTATTTCCTTATAATGGAGATTTACTATGGGAATATTTCTCTTCCGGGTGAATAAAACAGCCGCGCTTTTAGACGTGGATAAATCCAAACCGTTTAGATGTAACCATGACGCCAAAATAGATAAAGCAGAATTGATGGCAGAGCTAGCTTGCTCAACAGATGGACTTGAAGAATATAATAATAAATCATCGGCATATTGAAGAACCTTAACATGACTAGTTAAGGATAACTCTAAATCATAAGTGTAGATATTGTATAGAAGGGGACTGAGCACAGAACCCTGTGGGAGACCCCTCCATACAAGATGAGATACCTCATGGTCTCCTATTAACATGTTAACAGAGCGTTCAGTCAAGATATTAATAATGAAATTTAACAAATTCAATGGAACTTGTAAGGCTTCTAATTTATTTTGTAAAACCGATAATACAACATTATCATAAGCTGCATTAATATCAAGGAAAACTGCAACGGTGGATTGGTTATTAGAGAAGGATAACCGAATATCGTATGTTAATATGCTTAAACAGTCAGTTGTACTTTTACCTTTTCTAAAGCCATATTGTGATTCTGCCAAGAGACCCTTACTTTCAACATACCATTCTAGGCGATTTTTAATTAAGTGTTCCGCTAATTTCATCATAATTGAAGACAAAACTATAGGACGGTATGAAGAAGCATCAGAAGGAGGTTTGTTTGGTTTAAGGAATGGCAACACCATTTGACGTTTCCATTCAACAGGGATGTTTCCTGTATAAAAAATAGAATTAATAAGTTCTAAATAATAACTGAGGACTTCATCATTTAAATTAGCAAAAAAGGAATACGGGATGCCATCAATGCCTGGTGCAGAATCATTAGTTTTATGGATAACAACCTTTAATTCAGTGAGAGTGAATGCAAGATCTAGCGTCGTATGAGTGTCTCGGATATTGGAAACGAGAGACAGGTTATGGTTAGTACAAATAGCCTTAGCCTCAGGAACCCAAGGCGGAGCTAATATATCAAAAAAATCACTGGCTAAAGAATCAGGAATAGGAGAAGGGTTGTTATATATGGACCTAAATCTACGAATGTTGCGCCAAACAATCGTAGGGTGAGTATTCGGTGAAATTGATAAGCAAAAGTTACGCCAAGATTCAAATTTTTTCTTTTTAAAAAGTTTATAAGTTTCATTATTTAACTTAGTAATGATATCAAAATTCGTATCAGACATATCAGCGTTATAATTATATTCAGCCTCTTTACGTTTTTTAATCAATTCAGTGCACTCAGAGTCCCACCACGGAGGCGAGGGAATTGTACTAATATTGTTATTTTTTACAGGAAAAACTTCATCAGCCGCTGCAATTAATATGTGTGCTAAAGCTTCAGCACAACTATTTTCATTGCCACCAGAAATTACGGGCAAGGAGCTAAGCTTACTGTCAACAATGTTCCTAAATTTGCCCCAGTCAGTATTATTTCTATTAGGCAGTTTATATTTTAAGTTTGATTTCCTTAATTGTGCATTTGGTTTGGGAAGAGGATAAGAAATAACTATTGGAAAATGGTCACTACCATAAGTAGAGGTTAAAGTATGCCAAGTTAATGAAGAGGCTAAGTTTGGAGAACAGATAGAAAGGTCAATTGCGCTTTGGTTCTGATTAGGATCTGAATCTAGAAGCCAGGAGAGTTACGGACACCCGTATACGTATACTCTCCGATAGTGCCTCAGTCTTGCAATCCTTGGGGAAAAATTATATTACCTCCAGACTAACACTAGAATGTCACAACGCACTGGAACGGGTGACAGTGTGCAACCGTAATACAGTGACACTGCAATGGATAAAAGGACACAGCGGATCACTAGGTAACGACGCAGCTGACCAACTTGCTAGGAGAGCATCCAGCACGTCAGTCTGTGGACCCGAACCTATCGTACCCATCCCCTTCAACCAACTACGCAGGTGGCTACAAGAGTTCACCCACACACAAGCACAGAACTGGTGGACCTCGACACCGGGCTGCAGGCAATCCAGGGAAGCTATGCCGTCCTTAGATGGCAGGCTAACCAGGCGGTTGCTACGCCTGGACAGGAACGGCCTGCGCCTAGTGACGGGGACCATCACGGGACACTGCTCACTGAATAAGCACTTCCACACAATAGGCATAACGGACAGCCCTCTGTGCAGGGCTTGCATGGAGGCTGAAGAAACCGTTGCGCACGTGCTCTTTGAATGCACAGGCGTCACCCAGATCAGAACAGAAACCCTCGGGTCACCCAGATCTTTCACGGATATCTTAAGCAGACCAGGAGACCTAATCAGCTTCTGGAGGGAGGTGGGCTGGTTGGAATAAACAACGACGGCCGCCATGGCCCACGCACAATGGTCCACATGAAGGACTAAGTGCGGAAACCAAACCCGCTAACATAACAACATAGAACATAGGATCTGAACGACGAGTGGCAGCTCCAGAATTTAAAATACATAAGTTGTGTAAGTCTATTATATCTATTAACTCATCACCATAACAGTTCGAAGTTGAACAACCCCATGATTGGTGATGGCAATTAAAATCCCCCAGTATTAATAATGGCTTTGGAAGAAAAGAAACGAGATTATTCATCTCTTGAAGAACAGAAAAAGAAGGGTGAGGAATGTAAATAGAAACAAGACAAGTATGATGCACTTTAATAGCTACAATTGAAATTTCCTCACTATGAAGAGGTAATGTAATGGTAGAAAAAGGGATAGAATTCTTGATAAGTATAGCTACTCCACCATACCCATCAGATCTATCCTCTCTAATGGTTAAATAACCATTCATTTTAAAAATATGATTAGGTTTGAGCCAAGTCTCTGCTAAAGCAAAGGCAAATGGCTCATATTTGTTTAAAAGATGTATAACATCACTCTTTTTGTTTACTAGACTGCGGCAGTTCCACTGGATTATTTTGGATGTGTTGTCCATTAAGGATGGATTGTGATACATTGAAAGATGGGGCAACGTTGGACGGTGAAATGTTGAACTGAGACAGAAGATTGTGTAATGCAGAAAGAAAATCGTTTATGGAAAAACTGGCATCAATTTGTCCATTGTTATGATTAGAAAAAGCACAACCATTTGCTGGTTGAGGAATGTCGTAATCTTTAATAATGGCGTTGTGAGCCTCTTTATTATATCCTTGTACAGATTTGGGAGGTGAGCGTGGTTTAAGGAAGACAGTTTTTTTATAGCTACTTGAAACAGGCATTCTATTAGAAGAAGGGAAAGATGGAGTATCTGCAAAGTTTTTGGAAGGAGAAGACAAAAGTGTATCGGCATACGATTTAGTAACTGGGGGATACATTTTTGCCGCTTCAGCATAAGATACTGAACTTTGTGCCATGTATGTTTTAATTAATTTTTGTCTAGACATTTCTGGGCAAGATTTATTAGTAGCATAGTGAAAACCAGAGCAAAGGCAGCAAGATGCACTTTCTTGTTCTCTTTCACAACTGTCCCCAGTATGGCCTTGGCCACATTTATAACAACGAGGTTTGGACCTGCACTGAATTTTTGTGTGACCAAAACGACAGCAATTGAAACACTGTACAGTAGGGAAAATATATAAATCTACAGGTAATGCATTATAGCACATAAAAATTCTTTTAGGCAGAATCTGTCCATCAAAAGTAATAACTATTGATTGGGATGGTTTCCAAATGGTTGTACCATCAACAACAGTTTTAAAATTGAGGCGTCTGACTTTTAAAATTGGACCGCAACCAATTGGTACAGTTATATTATCAATAACTTCCTCTGGAGACCATTCCGCAGGAACACCACGTACTAAACCCATTCTAGTAACATTAAAAGTAGGTATAAAAGCTTTATAATTATATGTTTCAAGGCTATTATGTGTAATAAAAGAATTTGCGTCCAGGAAATTGGAAAAAGAAATAGATATTTTATTACGCCCGATTTTTTTGACGCTACCGTTAATAATATTTTGGAAAGCGTTGTGTTTTAGGAACTTGCCAAATGTAATAGGGTGCAATGACGTTCCATCATCTGGTGATACTAAAATTTTTTGTACATGAACAACGTATGGCGCGCTGTCAGTTTTATCATATGTTTTTCGACCAATCTGAGTGGGAATAACTGGAGGCGGAGCAGGAATATCTGGAATATCTTTATAAATTATTTCAGAGCTTTTAGGCTCCGATGGAGTTAGAGAGGGAGGTGTAGAGTCCAAGCAACCACAACCCAAAGACTCTGAACCTTGATTTTTTCGGATACGACGGCGTTTATTGCAATTCTTGCACACATGTATGCGGCTTCTTTTTAAATGGCGAGCCGACGACGACCCATCGGTATCCATGCCCGATTCATTTGAAATTATAGTTACAAAATTGCCTGCCGGGGGAACAAAGTCCCCCGGGTCAGGCGGGTCTTTCATTTTCCCGCTATGAAATATTAGTAAAAAAAACTTACCCTACTGAAGAAAATATACAGAACTATAATTAAAATAAATGTGAAAGAAGATAAAACACTAAACTACTACTACTGATCCTATAATACAAGTTAATTAATTATTTTCAATTTAAGTAAAAAAGGACACGTCCTCAAAGTTAGGTTTCCCGCTCTTTTTTTTTTCTATCTGTATTTTATTTGAATCATTATTGATAAACAATAGATGATTATTATGATTTTACTCAGGTTTTTATGCATTTCGGATCATTTCGTTCACTTTTTATTTTATTTCCCAACAAATCTTGGTCTATGGTTTATTCAACTTAGCGATTGTCAAACTCGATTATAGTTGTGTCTAAATTGTTTCTAAGTTTAGTGAATCTTGTTTTCAGAATAGCTTTTAAGAATAACTAAACTAAAACTAAGAAATTTTAGTGATAGTTTAGTTTAGTTCGGTGTACAAGAGAATCGGCACCACTGTCAGTCTTATAGGTGGGTATTTCAAGGCTTTCAATGGCAATTATAGTGAATTAGTGATAGGCCACGTTCATTTACGGGGCAGCCGTGCTGATATTTTAACGACAGTATTTCTCCTGCAATGTTTTCCTATGTCGGCTGAGGACTTTATTTTATTTTATTTGCGATGGGTTTGCTCTTGACCTTAGTCTAGGTCAGAGGTGACAGAGGCAAAGTCGACGATGGAGTGAGCTTATCCAGAAGAAGCCTGTTCACTCTCACTTTGAAGAGATTAGGGTTGTATGCGTTCGGGAACACAGACGCAGACAGAGAGTTCCACTCTTTTGCTGTGCGCATTATGAAAGCCATTTGGAAACGCTTAGTGCGAAGGCTTGAGTAAAACATGAGATAATTAGGACTATGTTTATTTATTGTGTACATTGCTTTTAAGCTTCATCAACACCCTATCTAAATAACATAAATACATTACAATTTATCGTATGACGTCCCAGTTAACATAACTATGACGTTTATACATTTGAGGCACTCTTGTTTTAAGGTACATACAATACTTAACTTATTACGTATTATGAAAGTTGTTCAGTCAAGACACTGCTATGACTACAGTCGACTTGATCCAGTGACAGACTTGTCCGGTCGATGGCAGAGTCAAAAGATAGAGATCAAGTGACTTAACATAAATTGTAATTTGCTTGGACCAAATATCACTTAAATGACGTGATGTGTATGTAAATAAAAACAATAATAACCCTTGAATACGCTAACTCATTCATAATGTAGTTCGAGACACAGCCATCTTATGTTACATCTCAGCTCATATTTCAATTAGAACAGTGTGGGCGTTTTTGTGAACGCTGTTTTGATTCTCCTGTTTGCACACATAAACTCACTGTTTGCATTGTTTTTATTGTACGATTTCGATCCATTGAAGTTAGCTTACCCCCAGGATATTGTTGGGTTATATTAATTATTATCATATTTATATAAAACTTATTAAGTAGATTACATAGTAGTTACAATATTAATAATGAAATTCTAATTACGCCATTAATTAAGATGAATGTCATACGTTTAAAAAAATATTATCATTCGAAGACACTTTTATACCTACATAATTTTATTATGTGACTTTGTAATTTTTAAATGTTATAGATATCTTATTTAATATAAACTTCAATATAAATAACATTTTAATCGAAGTAGTGGAGGCACTTGATAATCGTGTCTATACATGGTCAAATTAAACTTGCTAGGGAAACTCCGCAGACGTGATGGGAATCGTTCGATATCTAACACGATAAAATAAAAATGTTTAAATGAAAAATCTGTTTTATGTGAAACATCTATAGGCACACGTAAAACCGATTGCTGGCGTGGCGACGCATGCCGCGTGGCGATCGGCCACTATACACTTTGTATAAGTATTTGTGTCTGTAGTGCGATGTTTCACAATTGCCAGTCGTCCCGTGACGGCTCAATTTTTTTTTGTTGTTTTATTATAATAGAAATTGATCAATACCCATCACGTCTGCGGAGTTCGCTAGCTAATTTAATTTGACCCGGTATAAGCTACAGTCACATAAACTTTTGCGCACTTATCAAACTCCCAAATGTCTATTACGTATTAAGGGTCGTACAGACTCGCGCGATATCGCGGGAACGACAGGCACCGACAAAGAAATTGTGCTACTAGAGTCCCGTCGCGCCCGCGATATCGCACTAGCCTGTACGAGCCTTTACCTTGAATAACATGATAAATGCGAATGTGTTTAAATGTTTGTTATCCAAATACCACGAACTACGCAACGAATCTCTGGTGAAACAAACCGTCTTGTCTGTATTTAAGTCGAAAGCGTCAGGGTAGCTCACGAAATTCAATTTTTCTTACGTTTTCTGCAATTTGCAGGTCAGTAACAGGTTGTATGTTGATCTAAATATGATTCGCGGCCGTAACAAATATGGCTTTACAGAATTATAATCATTATAATCAGCAATACAACTCTCTAAGTTCACAGAATCCTATTGAATGACTATTTCATGAAATAGTTTAGGATTCTACGAAGAGCTACGTATTGCTGATTCTAATGATTATAATTCTGTAAAGCCATATTTGTTACGGCCGCGAATCATATTTTAATCAACAAAATTATAATAACCTGACACAGGCCTGCAAATTGCAAAAAACTTAAGAAAAATTTAATTTCGCGGGCTACCTTAGCGCGGAGATTATTTTTCTCTTAGAACTACAACTAGGTACTAAATATATATAGCTATGACGAGATTCGTTTTATACGGAACATACTACATTCATTGCGTAGGCACCATTCATAAGAGTTACGTAGCCCAGTGTCATCCGTTAGATTAGCTCGCCGGAATGCGAAAATAAGAGGCACTAGTTTCAGGAGCAACTGCGCTATTGGCAGCTCATTGTCTGATTGTATGTTGATGCCGTGTGTTAACGCATCACCGCGGTGATGTGGCCCCCCGTTAGTGGCCCGCGCCATAGTCGCGTAGCTCGCGGTTGCCGAGTGGCAGCGTTGGCCGGTAGTTGTGCAGGACCTCCATGGCCTCCACTCCGCACGACGCCTCACCGCACTTCAGTTTCCGCATCGATGCCAACTGCAATCCAATCAGTTATGTCATTAGTCACAAACATTTATAAATCTATCTCTTAGGTATAAAGTAGCTCAAGAGGAAGTTATCTAAAGTGTAATTAAACAAGTCTGATAGAACAAGGCACATATTTTTAACCTTTGACTAATATTTTTAAATTCTAGCAAGCAAAAAAGCGTTACGGTAATACGCATTAGAGAAACATATTCCACCTAAATGAGTATTTGGAAAGTAGTACCTAGCTGCTAAAGTAGGTCGTGAACGGACGTCTGCTATTATTAAGTCCGTGGATACATACCGCGTTCAAGTATCCACATACTTGAACGTTGGTAGTATCGGAAACCGGTACAATACCTACCGTTTAGTGTTAGTGGTTTCTGTTGCGTCATATACTATTCATAATCGGATTATAAATTTTCAAAAGAATACTACTAAGCATCAAATTAATGACATAATTATGTGGGTTGTAGGTACTTAGTATAAGAGTATCTTTTTCATTTCTAATACTCGGTAAGTAGTGTTTGTTTGATCCGAGTAGCGTGTGGAAGACGCTGTTCCTCACCCTTGGGTGGGAAAGATTCATAGTAATTGCTTCCCTTTCTAGAGCGGGAATGAATTTTTAAAATAAATATATCTAAATTTGGTTAGGTAGTCGTCTACGAATTATTTTTCATAATAAAAAAATAAAGATTAAATAAAAAAAATGCTGCGGTCTTGTGAGAGTTTAAACAGCCAGTGTGAATTTAAAAATACCTAGGCGGGGCGATCTGCGGCAGTGACGCGGTGTGCTCCATGTTTACAACTTTAAAAAAAACCATGAGTAAGTATAATTTGGCGGGATAGGTACTAACTCTGTAAGATGCACCGAAATTCAGAATGTTGGTTTTATAGACTAATAGTTGATTAACTAATAAAAAATTGTTCAAACGATTCTAAAATGTTGACCCCAGATTCGGTTAAAGACGAGGCAAATACAGTAATCGAAAATCTTTTGCCAGAAATAAAGGAAAGATATTTAAATACATACAATGATTTTATGAAGTGGCGAGCAAACAAGAAAATAAAATGTGTAGAATAACTAAAAATTTTTACTTTCCTCATATTCGAAATGAAAAGTAGAGTGTTTAACACGGGTGAAAGTCACCCATTTCTTTCGACCCTTGTATAACAATCTACTACTTATATTTACCCAAGTTTTTGCGTTTGAGTTATTTATGAGTGTATATATGTCATCCATGAACTAAATGGGCTTTTATAGGGATGTATTAGTCAGATTTAAGACGTTTTATCCTCCTCATAAAGGCTCGTGCAGACTCGTGTGATATTGCGGGCGCGATAGCCGGCGCGACCCTTGTTGCGCCCGCGATATCGCGCCAGTCTGTACCTACGAGCCTTAACACGACCGATTCCTACGACTATTTAAAAATAAAGTTATAGCAAACTAGCAAAAACGAAGTCAGCTGTAAGCCTAATCAGGTACCTACTCCATTATGAGGAACGAATTTCATTTTGTATTAAGTTTTGTCGTCATAATTTGATAACTAGACATCTGCTTATATCAGCACTTGAACATTATCAGCCTATTAAACAAATGTGACGTGGCATCATATATCAAGCAGTACAATTAAACTAAACACCTCTTGATACAATGCAAATAGTTTGTTTGATAGGTTTACCGCCAGGTGCACGTAAGTCCATTCAATTTAATTCCCCATTAAAAGTAATGCTGTCGCTTTCTGATACGTTCCGTTGGATAAAGACAGCGTTACTTTTAATGGGGAATTAAATTTAATGGACTTACGTGAAGCTGGCGGTTAGTATAATAATTCCAGCCTATTATTGTCTCACTGCAGGGTAAAGCTGCTTCTCATACAGAGAAGACACGAGCATTGATTGATCTCACGATATTTTCCGTTCACCAATGTTAGTAATGTCCAAGTTATACTCAGAAAATGGCTCAGTATTCAACTTGAACTCACTTGATCAGCGGAGACTTGAACAGGCTGCTTGAACAGGATCCATGTGACAGACTCGGTGCACGGCGGGGTGGTGAGGGAGCCGGGGTACGTCCAGTAGGCGACCTGCGGCGGGAGCAGCTTCAGCGGGTCCAGCGGGTCGGACAGCGTCACCTTGTCGTTCTTATGAGTGATAAACGGTAGCAACCGAATCACTTTGTCCAATTCATCATGCTTTGAACCACACTGGAAAAATATTTTCAAAGATTAAAGCTAAACAACTACATAACATCGCCTGTAATCCCCGATGGGTTAGGCAGAAGTAGGCACACCAATGGACACCCACATTTCGCCATTTATACTAAAATAACAAACTATATATCCAGACAGAGTTGTATAGGACACACTGATTGTTCGCATGATTCGCTACACCCATAGTGGCATTGTTGAGGAACTTGTTCATGAAGTAAAATTTAAATGAGACTTATTGTATTCAGATTGCGACCTGTTACCGCGGATTACATTAAAAGAGCTGAAGTAGGTAAGTACTAACTGCGTAGGATATCAAGTATATTGATAAAACAGGAAAATTATTAAAAGAAGTTGGAAGTAGAGGGTACCTAGATGAGTCTACCACTTACATCGAAAGTTCCTATATAAATAGGTACCTAAGTACCTATTATGCAACACACTCATGACATGTGCACTACATTAGAACACAGTGCAGTTAACAGGATTTCGATGTAAGGCTTCGGTGACATAATCGCTTTCTTCGCGCGAAGTGCAATATTAACTTAGTGAAATCGCTTTACAGTTTATTGATCTCCAGGAGGTTAATGATTGTTATATGTACTATAGCTGAACAACAGTACAAGCTTTATATCATTTCAAATCATAAGATAATAGGTTAATCTTTAGTACCTAAGTAGGTATGTAGGTACCTACAAAAAATACTTCCCAGTCAGAAGACCTCTTCCTTAACAGACAGACGTCTACCTAAGTCATTAAGTTAAACATAATAGATCAATGACCTAAGTATAGGTACTAATTAAAGGAATGGAATTTTTTAAAGACTAGTTACTTTATTGTTATCTATATTGTTCTACAGATTAACCGGAATAAGATTCACATAAAATCCTCACATTCATATAAACTAAGTGATGCTCACAGTTCTGAATCCACATTAAGGGCGGTGCATATAGAATGTATTCGAGTGTTTACTAACTCTATTCTGCTGTGTAAACAGTTTGCTCAAAATAATGTAGCTGTTCGTTATTTTGAATATTGTGGTAAAATGTAGTCGCTGACTCACTTCAATACGCATTCATTAAATCGGTTTGTTACATTTGTTACATGTAAAATGTTACAGCAAACATTTCAAACAGTATGAAGCGCGATTAAAGTTGCTAGACCAAGGAGCGACCTGAAAATTAAATGTTCTTAAAAGAAATGTTTAATACGCATTAATTAAATCGGTTTGTTACATTTGTTACTTGTAAAATGTTACAGCAAACATATCAAACAGTATGACGCGCGATTAAAGTTACTAGACCAAGAAAGCGACGTGAAAAGAAATGTTTAAAGTTGCTGTACCGCTGTTCGGTTTGGTAAGAGAAAGTTACTCCCGAGTGCGAATGAGCGGCTGTTATCGCAGTCATCTCCCACATAAAAAAGGTATCTAACCGTGTATGAAATCAATTCATTTTATGTTTTTTAATCTGACTCATTTAATATCGAACATTTTAGACACGTTTACGACAAATAATCAAAAGCCTTCAAGAAGATATTTTGTTCCTACTTTTAAGTAATAGAAACAACTTGCAGTCTATAAGTAACTTTCGCGACTATCAACAATTCCCATTTCGTAATTATATGAAACGAAAATAGAGCCTTTGTAATTGTAGTAACAATTAATTTCTTTAGATTGAGACCCGCGGCGGTGGGTCAAACAAAGATGGAAGCAGTCAGACATCGCTTACCTACCCTATTATATAATATAAACACGGCTACACATCAAGTTATAAATTTCCAGTATACGCGAGATCAGCTTATACTGGAAATTATAGCTTGATGTGCAGCCGTGTGTACCTAAGTATTAACGTAAATTAACTTCTCCAATATTTCACTGTTTCCTTACCTAATATGACCTTTATCGGTATATTCATGTCTTCTTTCATTCATTTACATACACATATTGCGTAACACAATAAAAATGTATGTAAACTTATGCTGATTGTATGAAAAGAGTGGCTAGGTAAACCGTTTGACTGACTTATTAAGATAAATAATGTAGGTACTTTTATGGCAAGTCGACCACGCAAATTGATTCACGGTACGGTATTGCAGTCATCCAGGGCTATGTGTGATAATCTAGTAGTGTTATATTATTTTGATCCGTTCTTAGCGTTCCGTATCAACACCCTTATAGTTTGGCCATATCCGTCTGTCTGTCCGCGGCTTAGCTCAGAGACTGACTCTTAGTACTAGGAAGCTGTTATTTGGCATGGCTTTACATACATATCAACCACGCCGACAGTGGTAAAACAAAATCTTGAAAAAAAAGTTGTATGGTCTCATATGGCCCCACTATTGCGGGTCTGTGTAAACTAATTTTCGATTTTAGGATCCGTTTGCGTAATATTAAGCTTTAAAGTGCAAATTTTTGATTCTCCCCCCCCCCCTACCAGCTAAATGGTTTTATTTTATATGGAAAAAAAATCATGGCGGAAGTATATAAGTATAACGAAGTTAAAATGAAATCTATCACAGCTAAGTAGGCTTTACAAGTTATCGAGTAATAGTCGACCAACTTACATTTGCAGTTGGAAAATTGACCGTGACGTAAAAGTATGGGAGAACATGTTTTTCAACTACAATGTTAAGTTTGTTTTTGGGATAAATTCATCCCAACTACGCAACCCTTCATTGCGCGTGGTCCGACACGCACGTGGCCGGTTTTTTAATTTTGTCTTTCTTTAGACACCTTGGTACCTATAACATCTACACAGTCCAATTTTGGGCATGAACGGCAATCGTTCCTAAAATCACATAATTAAAATTGTGCAGTTTTGAAGTCGACTTCGGAAAAAAGATGTTAAAAGCATCCCACCATTAACAATACGCCTAGAACGGCGAGTCCATCAGGTTGCCCGGCGGCCTCTTGGAAGCTGTTGTACTTGGTGGTGTTCCAGTGAACCAGGTGCAGTTCCCCAGAGAAGGAACGGCCGTCCACGGTGTGTTCAGAGCCCTCGCCATTCACTGCACCCCAGTGGCAGTGCCACTGCTGCAGCTTGTACACGTCATGGCCAAGCGGACCGCCACGCAGCTCTGTAAATAAATGGGCTTATGGTGAACATAACTGTTAAAAGAAGAAGTTACACCATTGTCAATGTAAGTAAACTGTGTGTGAGCTCAGCACAGGCAACACAACTACTAAGTAGAGGAAAATTGTCATTTCACAGATGGATGGATTTCCATTCTGCTCTATAGAGATCTACGTTTAGGAACGGGCAACTAGTTTCAACTTTCTGACTAACTGACCGAGTTGACTCCTTGACAATTGACAAGTGCCTGTAAATAGTGTAATGGACAATTAAAATAAATGCTTTTAGTTTGAGTTTTTGATGATGCTATGCGTATGTTGTGTATTATCTTTGTCGCCTCCAAGACACTAAATCAGAAGACGTTGATTTGAGATAGGCTCTCTGAACTTACAACACAGAAAACTTCGGAAACCATAACTTTTTTATACGGGAAAGGGTATAAATCTGACGTCATCCCCAACACTAAGGTAGGGTAGTAAAGTAACCCTCACATTTCAGGATATTTTGGTTGTACATGATTGTATCTATAGGTGTTCGCAAAATTGCGTGGGACAGGAACGAGCGATGCAGTGAGTCATCACGAGGGATACGTCTGTCGCGTCGCTCGTCGTGTCGATGGAAATGCAAATTGGTCCTCACTTTGCACGAGGACTTGCAACTTCCTTTTACACGTTTATATCATCCGAGTTGTTTCAATTCCCATTGTCGTTTATACACTGACAAACATATCATTCATGTTGATAGGTATACCTAGGAACATCGTATCAAGGAACTCAAGGCATATCCAATTGAATGTTAATAGGACACAGATAATAATTATGTGTCATTAAAATACTCAAAAAATTTATAAAATGAGTATGCGATGTTAGCCTTGGGCAGAGCTGTTTTTTTTTAGAGTCATTGTGTTCTTAAATGATATAATAATATTATTTAAATAGTACCCATTAGTGTTTCCTGAATCGATATTTCCGGTTATTGGATGGAATATTAGATTTTTGAGTTCACCGTATTTTTGTAGAATTGTAAACTTTCCATTAATAGTCAGCCTGCATTGTCTCTGTGGTACTCCACAACAATCTGTTATAAGTGGCTGTTGCCATATCCTACATACAATCACTGCCCTCGAGAAGCAAATTGGTGTTTGTGATGTATATTAGTAGGTACTTTGATAGCTGGACGTCACTGCTCATCATCACCATGATGTAACCCATTGTTAAATGTAACAAAATAAACATAACATTTTAACACGGACATTGCGTTTTGTTTATTTGTTTGTTTGCTAAACGACCTCCGAAGAATATTATCATAAACACCAGCAGGAGTAGTTAGATCGCATAAAGACAATTATTATAAAATTATAAGCTATACAATTTTGCAAGTTTTATTAGTATAAAATTAGTAGTGGTAAACTGGTAGTGTAGTTTAGTATTTGGACAACATTCCAAATACTTTCTCTTAACTTGACGTTTTACAACCGTGCATTCGTATTGTTAAAGAACATCAGGATATAAGACCTAGCTATATTTGTTTTCACGGACTTATGTATTTATAAGACCAAGTTACAAGATCTACCAATGGTGTTGCTAAACATACCCGAGTCATATCCATTCTCGTCGACCCGCCAGCAGTAGCCAGGGTTGACGATGGAGCGAGGATGGTTGACGGAGTAGCGGAACTTGAGAGGGGGCGCGCAGCCTCCACTGCTACTCTTCGACGTGTCGATGTCCACGGGGCTCTGTCGGGCGCCACGAGCTTCTGGGAACTTCTCCGTCCAAGTTGAAGGACCTTAAAAAAAAACCTTGAAAAATTAAATATATAAATAGAGCCTCCTTTCACTTTTTTATGTGTTTTTTAACGGTTGTGTTAACAACAAGCAGGTATAGTATTAGCATCTGCGGTTGCAATATGGGTTTTCCAATCTGACAAGAGTTGAACATTTCTCGCCGTGTTTCGACTAAAATATCGTTTTCCTCTAAGTTTGCTGCGAGAAACAGTTTACATCGTCAGAGTTGACTCTATTATATCGTTAACTGTAAACTAGGGCTCCCATTATGTTGTCGAAAAAACAGTTTAATTGCTCGTCTGCACGATCTGCTACGTAATAATTTAAATTGTTGCTAGGTTAGGGTTCCAACTCTCGATGAATTGGCGACTATATGATTAAAGTAAAGATTGCATTGAAACTGTGCACAGAAGAAAACAGATCAACTAATAAAACTTCTCCTACCTAAGCGCACACTACTGAATTAACTAATTGTTGTTTTTTGTTGGCCGTTCATTGACCTACAAACATAAACATTAGGTCGATTGTTAGCGGGCCAGAACTGCGATATACTGACCAGCTGATCTGATAACTGATCATACATAATAATACCTACTGGTTATAAATAGAAGATTTATGTTTTATTTCCTCGCATATTGTTTGAAAGATGATAGTGATGTCTAATGAATAGGCTGTCTGTGCATAGCAGTGGCACCGATTACTACGGCCTTAAATGACAGTGACACTACAGTCAACTTCCGGTTTAGGAACAATCCTTACACGTTTTCATGATGAAATTTCTTTAATCGGATCATAGTTTCATAAAGACCATCTCGTAATGGGAGATGGGTTGAACTGTTTTCTACTAGTTTTCATTGTCAGAGATCAGGTTGCATGTCAGGGAAGACACTTGTGTAGGCGAAAGTAACATGCACCAATAAGATGGAAAATTGTAATGTACAGGCTTAAAGTCTTACATGAATTAACACGCTAAGTTTTAGTTAGGTACGATTCAATGTAAGAAGAGGCGTTCACGAGTTCACGGGGCTCGAAAAATCGGGAAACACATCCGTGGACAACTGACACTAGACACTTTGGAACTGGCTACTTTAGACTGAAATATTAACTTAGATCTTGCTGGATTTGGAGCTTTAGATAATTAGTGGTTTGATGACTTCACAGGACGAAAAACGGTAGTGACGGTTGAGGTATCTTTCATACCTTTAAGTTCGATTACAAGATTTGACAGTTTTTCATGTGTGTACATAATTATTATACTGATATTGGTATTCTATAGTATATTTAGAATAGTTACTTTAACACCTAAAGTGATATATCCGCCTACTATTTATGTAAATTAAGTAAACTTTGTATAATTTAAACAAATATTGTTATTATATATCTACCTCTGTGTTGTGTACCTACATATTACCTATGTCTTGTATTATGTGTGTGTGTACCTCATGCACCTACCTAAAGCTGCCAACTAAAAATATGGCATTGCGTAAACTAAACATAAGGAAAGTAGGTACGATTGTATAATAGAATCTACTTATTAAAATTCTAGTCTCTCTGAATCTGCAAAGGAATTCCCAAGTTTGGAGTAGCTTTCAATCACACATCATCATTATCAAATGGTATTAGATTAAAATATTGCGGTTAATTAGTTTTTAAATTGATTTGTTTTTTTTATTGTTATGTAATTAACTGGTCATTGACTTGTTTTTTTTTAAACTATAACTTAGATTTACATTCTGGGGCGTGTGACTAATGAATAATGTAAAAATCTAGGTCGGTACGTAAAAATGTTGTAATAAGTTTCGATGATTGAAAATATCCGAAAACACCCACAAATTGGTAATGAAAAACACACGTGTGTGAGTACATTAGCTAGCGTCATTGTCGCGTCATCCGGAGTCGTTTAGTTTACTGCCAAATGGGCGTGGACTGTTACGATCGCTAACTAGTCATCACAATATTTACAAATGCTCAAGTTTTGTGACTCTTTGTAATTATGATGATATGCGCTAATAAAAACGTTGTTTTCTGTACATATTCAGTGAAAGCTTGTCAAGTCTAGATTACAAAGAATTTATAGAGACAACAACAAAATCATACTTTTCGTGAACTTAATTTGCATAAGTGTCACAACGTCAACGTGAGAGATGAGTGAGTACCTCTCGACACACGGGTGAGGCTGACAGTTTGTTTAACTCACCACATTAGTGGTATCTTATCAGGAAGCCGCCGGCCGCCGCGCGCCTGTCTACTCAGAAACGCTAACAGAAACATTTTTATAATGATGAATTCCTGTCTTATCTATGATTACCGAGCCATGTTTGACGAAAGTTTGTTTTCGTGGTTGAATTGCAAAAATATTTATTGAAAATCGAAAATAAAGTAACCCGATGCAGAGTGAAGCTTTTAAAAACCAGGGAAAATGTTTGCATAGTAGATGAAGTATATAGTGATATAGCTACTTGAAAAATATTGTAAAGCGCCGACTGATGTTTGTCCCACGCTGGTTCCGATCCATTTTGGGACCGTAAGAACTTCCTGAGTATGACACGAGGGTTTGAGAAAGTTTCAATAAAAATGTTCACAAACCTCGTTCGCGATACAGGTGCAAAAAATTTTTTGCTTACTATGCTGTCAATCATGTAACGATGTTCTTTGGCTAGGTATTTCCGAGTGATATGCCAAATTGTATTTATATAGTTTTAATAATAAATAGCTACTCATACTCAAGAAAGACTTCAAATTCGTAAAACTTTTTCGAAAATTGGCTGTTTTCAATACTCTGTTGTTATTACTCCTAAATGAATTGGTTAAGGTCGGTAAAGGTTATCGATACAAAAAATAGCTTAAAAACTAGCTGAAGCAATATAAAGGCATCCACCGATTACACCTGTATTTTTTTTACACAAATCAATCGTGAAGGTTGTCCAGTATAAATATCCATAGATAATTTAGCCCACATTGATGGTACTGTTCATGAAAATAAATAATGTAGGTACCGCTCATTTTAGCAATTGAGTCCACTCGGGTACCGGATGCGCGTGTGTCAATAACAATCGCCAATACCAATATTGATCATATTTACGTATATAACCGCATCGTATTTATAGCATACTGCTCTTTAAGTTCTTTCTCGTCATCCGCATGTCAGGCAATTGAAGGTTCAGTGCACGGATGACATCTATCTGCGTTGGGAAATGGGGTCCATGCAAGAATGCAAATGATATCGCTGTCGTTGTGCTGCATATCCTTGTATAAATCAGTTAAATGACTGCATTTTAAATTAAAATATAAACTACGCATCATGTTCTTTAAAACTAAATATTATTATCTATATCACAGGAATAATATCTGCATTAAGCTGCCTGCGTCAGCGCGTCATCATAAATCTGCTACTGTTTTCACAGCTAAGAGCGTTTTTCGTGGAAGGTTTGAGTTCTGCCTACGTATTCAAATTATAAATAATCTTCCGTTGTGCTTAGCCATAATTAAACTAATCTAAACACCTGATTCATTCATTACATTTAATTGTTGTGATGACTCAATTCCTATTAATAACGTATACCTACATAGGTAAGTGACCAAAAAAAAAAAACAGTTTTGCAGATTGTAGGACTGAAGATTTTTTTGTTGATAATTATTAAGTAACTTAAATATATTTTTTGTGCGAGGTCCGTGTGATCTTTGAACTTTTGTTGTGTACTTGATTCTACATCTTAAGCAAATATACATAAAGACCTATTCGTGTATCAAATGTTAAAATCCACTGACCTAATACAGTTTAGTGCTATCAATTAAGTCGGTAAGTAACATGTAGAATATCGCTCCTTGCCCCCTCTCTTTACGTAAAGCGTGTGTACAATGTCATGGGCTAAATATACTTACCATATTGTTAGTATACTCGTACAAGCTATTTTAATTCCACACTTTTCAGTTTATTAAATTGAACTGTAAAACACGTTTCAGTACAAGTTACGATCGCAAGCGGTGCATGCTGAATTAAAACATCTGTTTAAATCCGAGGTGTAATTATTACGTGTAGGTTACAGTAACCGATAGCCCGATACCACATGTAAGTAGGTACCTAATCTTTTCGGTAGAGTAAGTTTTTTTGAGATAAATGACTGTGTTTCCTGTAAACGCGGTGTTGGTTGGAATCGGACGTGTTTACGAATATATTTCATTCTCAACGATATTTTTGTGGAAATAATAGACAAATCTCTGCTTGGTTAATTAAATAATGATTAATCAATCGGTTGGAGTAGCTGTGAGTGTGTACGTCACGATACTCACGATGCGTGCAGTCGCCTCCGACCTCGGCGATACTTATCTCCCACAGATTTATTTACCCATTTTTACAAATGCCCTCGGATTGTCGCCTTCAGTCTCAGTGTGCTCTCTCCTTTATGTCGGAAAATGTTTTCTTAATAAAAACACTTGTGACATTTTCGGCAGGAAGTCGTGTTAAATGTTAACTTCACTTGTTGCCTTCAATAGTGACTAATTAGGTATAACCCTGTGCGGTTAGGGAAGTGGTCGGACCTTTTGAACTGCTCGTGATGTAAACCTTATATTACTTTTCTGGATGGCTGTAACTGTGAACACTTGTTGTCTTTTGCAGTGTCACGGAGACTCATATCATATAACAAGATAATAGTATCTGTTGTAAAAGCTATAACAGTCCTCACCTCGCACCGGTAATGAACTACAAGCTGAACCAATTATACAGGGTGTACATAAATTGACGTTTACTATTTAAAAAAAATGCTTATTTAAATAATAGCAATATAGTATCATGTGTATTTCTAATTATAATAGGTTGTAATAAACTATTTTTAGAAGGTTTCTTTATAATCTGACTCAATAACAGGCTAAACTTAGACTAGACTTTTTGCAAACTGTTTTGTACAGCGACCAAATTGTCAGCTTTCGTACATTTAATGAGGTACTTAGCTCTTATTCCCAGTACACTACCTGTGTACTGGGAATATGAGCTAAGTAAGTAAAAAAAGTAAGTGAAGTAGGTGAAGTGAAGTAAGTAAAATAACTAGAGCACTGACTGACTGGAAATATCCTTACGACTTTATGACCGTGAGGTGCAGCGGCATTTCAAATCATGCGCAAGTGAATTGCGAGTGCAAGGTTCAGAACTTTGTCGTAATTTTGCACGACAACCTAAGATTTTATAATTATTTCCTTATTGAGTTAACAGTTGATAGAAAATATTAACTGTTCGTTGAGCGATTAACCTTCATTTCCGTAATGGAGCGACACGGACGAGGTCGGCAGAGTCCGGCTAGCATCGGATGGAGGAACAAAAACGCTTACCGACAATGTTAATAAAGAGAAACAGTTAACAATATCAATCTATTCTTAATTCATCACGCATGTTTTTAGCCATTCATTAATGTTTGTAGCTCAGCTCTCAATGCAAGGAAAAAGAATCTTTACATTAACACGTATTTAGTGACAATTGGCTGAGGGACGAATACGCCTCCAGTCTCATCATTGTTCAATAATGGCTACTCTGAACTCTAATAACCTAACATTAGCTACACGCTATCAAGCTGCACTACCTATATAGAACCTATGTATCATTTACAATCATACGAGTACACGTATGTACAGAGTACATCCTGCAGTTTTTTCTCGTCGTTTTTTAAGTCAGTGTGTCAATCAAGTTGTTCTTGATTATAGTATGTATATGCGCTGAATTATTACGTTACACTTTTACGGTCTACATTTCATATTTCGTAACTACAAAACAAGGTTTATCTTTAGACCCAGGTTTAAACCATCGTGTCATTTTTAATTTCGAACCTGATTCCGTTTAAGACAAAGTTCTTAATACAAAAACTGATTTGAAACCCGAGTCTATTATAAGTTGTCAACTTTGTATTAAGAACTTTAACTTAGACGAAATAAGGTTCGTAATTAAAAAATGACACGATGGTTTAAACCTGGCTCTAAAGCTAAAGATAAACCTTGTTTTGTAATAAGGCCGAAAATGTTTATACTATTTCATAATACGGGGTTAAATTAAATTAGCTAGCGAAACTCCGCAGACGTGTGATGGGTACCGATATCTAAACACGGTAAACAAAAAATAAATTAATTTGATGATGTTTTTTAGTCACTTTAAAATATCAATATGTGAAAACTTCACAGACGTGATGGGTATCGATCTTCATCATCATGCCAGCCGAAAGACATCCACTGCTGGACATAGGCCTGCCCCAAAGGGGGTTTGCCATAATCGCCACGCTTGGCAGGTGGGTTGGCGATCGCAGTATATTGTTAAAATGCATAGAGAACGCTGCTGCCCATTCTCTAGTAGGTCCCTTAGTCGCCTTTTACGACAATGGTCGATATCGATATCTCGACACAATAAAACAGATTTTATCAACTCACACTTCAAGTAATAACACTACCAGCAATCATTGACCCCAAAAAAAGTCATCAAATCTTTTATTTTTTCGTATTTTGATATCGATACCGATCACGTAGTTTCGCTAGCTAATTTAATTTGACCCTATAAAATAAAACATTCTCTCAGCTTGTGATATTGATTTGTAATTTTTGTCTCAATACAATGTTAAAAATATCAATTTCCGATCGACTATTACATGAACGGGACCGGAACTTAATACATGAACGGGAAAAATCTGGTGCCAAAGCCGCACATTTTCAAAACATCTTATTTTCTAGATTGGTACTAATTTATTTTATGTTATACTGCAAACTCTATTAGAATTATAGTATTGGTGGAGTTAATTATCACTTATTTTGACTGACTGATCTAGCTGTTAGCGTACTAGTTTGCGGACATGGTATAATACAACCGTATTGTTAGCCGTCGTTTTGTTGTAGTTTAGTCATGTGGAAATGTTTTTTGCCCCGAATTTATGGACTAGTGATTTCGATAAAATTAAAGACAAATAGTATTGATTAACTACGGAACAATAATTGCTGAATAAATAATTGCCATTGACTGTTACAATAAAACGTAAAATAGTGTGTTTATATTTATTGTTAGCATTTTTTTAGAATATGGTTTGGTTATGTAAAATTGTTTTGGGATTTTTTCAGCATTTTCACGGAATACCAGTAGGTATAAACGGAACGGTAGGTACGAAAGTGTGAAAACTAAGAATTATACACTAAATAAATGTGATGCGAATAAACTCATCATTTGCCCAGCCTTTTCCCAACTATGTTGTTGTCGGCTTCCAGTCTAACTGGATGCAGCTGAATATCAGTATTTTACATGAAGCGAAACCCAGTTACTGGGTAATACGATACCCCTTGGTAAAGACTGGTTGTCAGACTTTCGGGCTTCTGAAGTTCTGACGACCCGTAACGACTGTCATAGATCCACGAATGACAGCCGGGACCAACGGCATTACGTGCTTTCCGAGACACGGCGGGGTCTTGGTATGTAAAGATGGTAACCCATCCAACTGCGGCAAGCGTAGCTTTACTTAATTGATCGACCCCTGCCGCTATTATTACTCAAGCCAGGCCCACCGTGTGATGCGAATAAACTATGATCTACATTCAAGTTCAGGGTAAGTAAAGTCAAAATGGCTGTAAGATCTTAAGGCTTGTGACAAGACAAAAGGAGCCACTTCATTGACATCATCTGCGCCAAATTGTCACGTTTCTCGTTGTAGTAATCGTTTTTATATCTAGTTGGCCAATTACTTAGCTGTACGCGAACACTGAGTGCTTAGGTAATGGCGGCTCATACAGATGAGATGGATTGCATATTTATTAAATGTTTTATTCATCCAATATTATGATACCCTATGTCTACAAATGATTGGAGGAGGACAGTCTCGTCTGTTTCTGAGACACACGTGGAATTGTTTTGAGGGATTTTTACGAAAATATCAAGTGTGTGCCCTATGCAAGTGTATGTTAGTATCTATTCCTTGCACGTGGATATATTTACCATAGATACCAAAGTTTTTCTTTATCACTTTGTACATTCACTACCGCAGATGTTGCGTTTAATAAAAACGGAACAATAAAATAATTGGCACAACTGAAAACGTTTCCCGGGCCAGTTCTTTTTTGGTTTTATTTGATTACGGCTAAACGGGTCAAATTGTCATTCTGGTGGTCAACGAATGGCTCGTGGACCACCAGTACCAGCAAACTTGCGTAGGTATGACAATTGCGAAAGAAATAAGTAGGTACGCATGATTCAATAAAAAAATCAAAAAGAACCTTCAGTTGATCGTGCTAGGTTTTAAAATCGGATTATCAGCAGCTCAATTTGGGGCAGTGTTAAATAGAGCGTAGTATTTATCCTATTATGATTTTTTTCTTTGAATTGCTATTCCTACGTTGATGAACCTAGTTGCCTAGAGAAGTAACTAGCGCAATTAAAAATATATAAATAAACTGAGTCAGAGATATTAGAATGGCGATTGTGTTCGACCGATTACTGTCATGAAGCAATTGTAAATGTGACCAGGCATAATATCCTCGTTTCAACCGCCTGCGCAACTTTACAGGTACAGGAAACAAAATCAGATCGCAATTTAAACGTTTTTTAATAACTCCGCGTTTTGTTTCTTTAACGTATTATGACGATTTTGTGAAAAACAATCCACACTTTCATGGTTGTGCATAATGGACCGTGAAAAAATAATGTAGGTTCACATACTTAGATAAGAAGTTAAAGACGGATTCTAGAACACGTCTTGTTGTGGTTATGTTCCTGACTAATAAAATATATTAGGTATGCTGAAACACGGATTGACGTTGAAATACAAAGAAAAATTGGAAACAAAACGGATGTTTGTACCTGTAAATAGCAAAGGACGAAAAACGTGTAATTGCACTGTATAGAATTTACATTTATTTTCTGAAGGACGTTAAACATATTATGACATTTTGAACAATATTAAAAAAGTTTCAGTAAAACCATTTTTAGGTTTTACTGAAACTTTTTTAATATTACCGGCAAAAACTGCGGTGCAGTGTGGCGATGTACCGCACTAGTTCCTTAATGAATACTTAGCATCATAACAATTACAAAATGCGATGCGTCCACTAATGAAGGTAGAAAGCAGAAAAGTCGGTCGTTCTAAATGGTGATGAATCTATTAACTGTTTGTTATAAAACTATTTGAAACATGGATCTAATGTAATGTCTCCATTTAGGAGTAACAACCAGCCATAACCGTAGTACTAATGTTTTTGTACAGGAAGCACACAATACCCAATTTATTTTCCCATTTTTTTTTTTAATCTACCTAACTTATGTCTTTTAAAGTGATAGAATTCTTTGTCTTTGTGTGTAGTTTTTCTTGTCTTTTTATGTGAAGATTTTGCCCTTTATAACAATATTTCGTTTAAATGATATTAATAATAACTTTATTATTTTTTCCAATTCGTTGTTGCCAAAGTTAGACAAGTTGAATTGTATTATAATTTTCGTGTATTCTTTTTAACTTCTAGTTGAATGTAAGTTTATTTAATACGGTATTAATTGGATGTATGCACATTGCAAAGTTTAGACGTCGAGTAAAAACCGCAAACGACGACCCCGCGTTGAAGCCGCGTAGAGTCCCGTAGCAGCAGCGTAGGCGCGCGCAGTATCCGCGTTGAAGCGCCGTAGAGGCTCGTAGAAGGAGAGTAGAGGCGAATCGTAGCAGCGTAGCCGCCACTTAGATGCTACGCTAGCGATACTAGCCCGCGAAATTAATATTTTCTTACGTTTTTTTAAATTTGCAGGTCAGTAACAGGGGCCCAAGTCTGCTATTTTTATAAATTCAGTCATTCCAACACGATCCCATTGTCATGCCATTGTCATTTTGCTAAAAGTTCGTAATCTGGTAAATTCATAATGGTCGATCATTGGTCGGTCAATGTTCTCGTAATATAATTGTGTTATTATAATGGCATTGTCGTATTGCCATTATTATAAAACCCATTAGAAGAAATGTCATTAATTTGTCATTATGTACGAGATTACCAATATATGCAATTTCTTTCAATGTAGTATCAGTGGCCGACCATTGGAAAGTCATAATGAGCCAATAGTAGATTACCAAACTTGTCAAAATCAACAATTATGAAATCAATGATCGACCATTCTGACACTATTGTAATAGCAGACTTGAGGCCCAGGTTGTATATTGATCTAAATATGATTCGCGACCGTAACAAATATGGATTTACAGAATTATAATCATTAGAATCAGCAATACAACTACCTATATCTATCTATTCTAATAAGCCATATTTGTTATGGCTACAGGATTTTCGAACTTAGAGAGTTGTAATACTGATTCTAATGATTATAATTCTGTAAAGCCATATTTGTTACGGCCGCGAATCATATTTAGATCAATATACAACCTGTTACTGACCTGCAAATTGCAAAAAAATAAAGAAAATTTGAATTTCGCGGGCTACCTTAGCGCATCTTAAATTATTTGCAAATTTTGCAATACGACAATATAAATTAATATTGTTCGGGTTTTTACTTTTTCCAGTGCTGACAAAATTTTGGGATTCCCTTGATGTCGATATCGATAGTCGACTTTTTTCTCTCTTGGAATTGGATTTATTTCACCGACTTCACATCCTTGTTGAAATGCTTTTAGTTGAATTTGTAATATTATTTTAGTAGGTAGTTAATTTACAATTAATAAGATTCTCGTAGTTGTTTCGAATGCTGTTAAAAATTTGTCTACTGGGTTAACGGGCTTTACTCACGAAATTAAATTGTATTTCCATTTATATTCGCTAAACCTACGTTTAGAAATAGTAGGTATGTAAATACTTAATGTATGCTGTAACAGGTTATTTAAAGAAGATATTGTAGGTTATTTAAGTACTTAAGTAACGCCTAACAGCAGGAATAACATCGTTTTTCGCTGTGGTTTCTCAATCTGTCAGAATAGAGGGGTTTCTCGGAAGAGGTAATTACTTAATTGTCTCGATTCCTGTATGCTAGCTAGTGGTTTGTGAGTGAGTGACATAGTTGGGCGAATAAATTATTTATTAACATAATAATAAATTTAGTTTATTTTTGCCTTTTCTACAATTGGTTTTCGAGATGTATTGAATATCTCGAAAACTAATTTGAGTGAGATTTATTATTTTATGCTGTATTTGAACCATTGAAAAAGATAATAGGAACGTGCTATACAATAAGTCTGATTGATGGCTGTCGTTTAAATGTGAAATGGACGAACATGTGACTACAAGCTAATTTGTATAACAAAATTGTCTGTGAAACAATGTAGCTGTAACGAAAACGGAAGATAAGGAAATAAAGGAGTCTGACATTCCGAAGATTTTTGGAAAAAATCACGAGACATTTTAGTCGCGGTTAATAAACAACAACCGTGGATCTTTCGTGGTTCTCAGACTACTTACTTAACATAATTATTATTTCAGTTCTGTGAATACTTATATATTGTTAGAAAAACCGCATTGTGAAGCGTTAAGGCATAGTACTTGTACTATTAATGAGTTACGCGACAGACATCGTTACCCACTTGCTGCCTCAATGATTTTGATTGCAACTCATTTGCAATATTTCTATAATCATTGTATGTCAATCCTTTGGCATAATTATTTTTGCAAACACAATCTCAATAAAAAAAAAATAAGGGCCTGAAAGTTGGAATAACTTTCATATTTGAGCTAGACCAGCGACAGATGCTAAAATATAATTTTATCCTTAAGGTAAATAATTATGTAGATTTCTACTGTAAATACATTTCTAACAGTTTTCCTCGTCTTGGCTGTATCAGTTCTGTCTGAATAACCGAGACGTGTACGTATTTTCGATCTTTTGCATCTTTTGGCGGCGAACTGGTTTGCCTCCAGCGTTTCGCGTTAAAAGTTGTTAATACAAAGGAGGCAGTTAGTGTATCGTACTGGTGCAGAAGAAGTTTAATTAGTGGAACCGGCTTACTGTACGGATTTAAGTAGGCCAGCCATCGCCTCACGCGACTCCACGGTAACTCTTGGCACCATTATCGGATTTTATGAAAGAATGTTTTTTTTGTTTCACTATTACAAATATTTATCTCGGTTACCCAGCATTGCTAACGTGTATACGCTAAGTTCACGTACGTATGTAAAGACTTATTAAAGTCAACAAAAAGCAATAAACGGTTTGGACAGCTTTATAACTAGTTACCAGTTTTGCGGTGGAGATGATTATTAATTGTGTATAAACTAAGCATAAGTACCAGTTAACCGTTGAGTAAATAAGATAGCAATATTCATTCATTTTGTACCATTAAATTAAACAAAAATAATCGCATTCCAAATAATTGTCGGTTTATGAAATCAACAGGTGTTTAATAAGTATGAATGAAAAAAAATAGTTAAACTATGAATAAGCGCTGAAACCACGTCAATGACAAAGTTATTTAGTTATCACTGTCATATTTTATCTTTCCACGGTAATGAACTGATAAATAATACGCTTTTGCTCTGATTGCAGCGGAGTGCATAGCGAAAGTATCATCTAATGTCAGTTTAACTGTTATCAAAAGTAAACACGGCTACCAGATGGGAGCCCTTCATGCATCTAATAGATATAAGTTATTTAACTTCCTATATTACTCTTCAATATTTACACTTTTGAAAATAAGTCTTGTATTTACTTATCAATCCGGAACAACATCTTATCAGAAAACACATTTTAAGCACAAAACTCGAATTAAACGAAAACTGATATCAAAAGTTTGTTTTTCGGAGTTTTATTTACATGGTGTCACGTGCCTCGATGTAAACAAACCGGTCCGCACCGCTCACTGCACTTAACATTGAAGGCGGACTCACCGTTCTCGCCGCTGTATCCCCAGTCGTTTTCTGCCATTGTTGCCGAGATGTGTATCACTGGTGATGATTGCTTCCTTCCTTGAGGCGCGTTGCGAGTCAAGTGTTTCGCGGGGTAATGTTTGTCGCGTGTCCGCGGGGTGCACGAGTGAACGTGGTTGGGTCGTGACTGCGTGCGAATGTTCGCGGCAGCTTGTCTTTATAGAAAGGCCGTCGTCGGGTGTGACGCGGAGCGGTCGCGGACGCGGGCGCGGGTCTGAGGCGTCGCGCTCGTCGGGGAGGCACAGGCACGCGCGCGCTCCGCCGGCCCACTGCGCGCGCGCCGCCGCGCAGGCCGCGCTCCGCCCCACCGTATGGCTTTCTACTGTGTTTCTACTCACATTCGCAATTACTCTATTTACTCATCAAATACATTAACCACAATAAGTCAATGTCAATAATACGCCGCATTTTCATGCACATGCGTTTATTGTGTAAAGGATGCCGCCCCCGTAGCTTTGCGCTACGACCGAAATTTTCATTGGGCGGCTATAAAATCGATGCCGGAAACAACGCACGTTTAGGCGCCCCAAAAATATAATAATTACAAGCACGATTCAAATAAGTATTTGTACGAAATAAATGGTATCGACATTCGAATCAAGTGGCCGTGTACTGTGATCTTGTATAAAATACTTAGATAAAAAATATTGCATTTTGAATAGACGTTAAATAATTTAAAAAAAAACTTAAAATGGGTTAGGTACGTTTATCATGAGAAAAGTTTGTATTCGGATAATTATAAGTGCCTAGGTATTTTCTTAGGTATGCCAGAAAGAAAAAAGTTACTTTTACACTTTCGGATAATTACAAAGTCTTAAATGCTATTTGATTTTCCACAAAAAAAAAAAAACTGTGAAAGAAAAACTGCGGACTGTGCTGCCTGAATTTTCCGCCGATCACGGTCGTCCCGCATCGTTGTATGTAGATATGTTTTTGTATTAAAACAAAAATACTCATAAAAAGAGAAAAAGTTGCCTTTTTCTTTTCGGTAGTTTTGTTTAATCCCATCCTGAAAAAAAAAAACAGCATTTCAGCCGGGCGCTGATCAAGCTGTATTGTATATGTATACCAGAAACGGATTTTGGAAATTCATAAAAGTATGTTCCAGATTCACATTATGTAATTTTTTAATAAAAAAATTGAGCAAGTTGTTCTAAAGTAAAAATTACTTGTATGTAAGTAACTTTAGGTATGTATGTACTAATTAAGATACGATAAACAAAATAAAGTATCTGACATACTTATTATATGTTTTATTGATAAAAATATATTATAAACATTATTACATCCTAAGGTATGTTTTAGGTCATTATATCATATGAATTATTATTTAATTTAGATTATAAGATCGAGTAAGTATGTATCTATTTTAGCGTTATTATTTTATAGGTAGTCTTCATGTTTTTACGTTTCAGTAAGTTCTCTGAAATAATGACTAAGGTTGTACAGTCAACCAATTTTCGGAATTTTGAAATCTCTTATCGCTGGAGCTAATCAAACATACCACGTTCGAGTCTGTAAAGTATTTTTGCTCAACCATTCAGGGTTTCTAAAATACACAGTAACAGTACCTAAGTGAGATTTCGTATTTTGGAACCTTGCATAATTATCATTTACTTCAGAGATGATTGTAGTTAATTATTCGTAATGTTAGAAAGTTAGTTACGTATCTAAGTATTTTGTGAATCAGCAATCAATCAAAACAAAGTTTTTCTACTGATTCCTTATTACTGAAAACCGAATCATAGGCACCGCCACTATGCGTTGAATCGTTATGTAGGTATATTTACCATGGGCACGCCACAATTGTGGCGATAAGTCCCCTCTTTGAGGAGTGGCTGGAGAGGCGCCACGGCGTCCTTACCTTCCGCCTGACGCAGGTCCTCACCGGACATGGATGTTTCGGGAGGTTACTGTTTAGGATTAAGCGGGAGGAAACGCCCGGGTGTCACCACTGTGTGGATCGCCCGGAGGACACGGTGGAGCATACGGTGGAGGTCTGCCCAGCTTGGGCGGAGCACCGCCGTGTCCTCACGGAGGCGATCGGCGGCGGCAATCTCTCGCGTCCGGCCCTGGTTCAGGCCATGGTTCGGAGCGAGAGTGCATGGGAGGCCGTCACCTCCTTCTGCGAAGCAGTTATGCTAGCGAAGGAGGAGGCGGAACGCGTGAGGGTGAGACAAGGTTCGCGCCCTCATGCCCCTAGTCGCCGCAGGAGACGCCCCGGGCGTCGGGAGTCGCAAGACGATTTCCGGCCACCGTAGGCGCGGGCCTGCGGACGGTGAGCGATGGGTAGCTCGCCATCCGATAAGGACCAGGCCCGGGTCGACGGCGCGTTGTGTTCCACGCGCGCCTCAAAGAGATGTCAGCACAAACTGACGGGGTCCGTCAGGACCAATGCCTGCCGGGGTTGCGAGTTTGTCCGAAAGGGATATCGTGGCCCTGGCACACAGGCAACGGAAGGAACACGGGTGGGTTTTAGTCAGTAAAAGTCTGACACGCCCTCCCGCTCCGCCCAGAGCGGGAGAAGTTATTTGATGATTTCCCACCCAAAAAAAAAAAAAAAAGGTATATTTACCAATATTTTTATTTGTTTTTTTTTTCATGAACTCTAGTTACCTAAGTATCTACGCTTGGCGCGGTTGGTCCGTACATGGGTGACCATCCATTACATAACAAGATCGTGCCTCCGAAAAAACGTTAAACCCTTGTTGTCCCGGCTGTCATTCGTAGATCTTTGACAGTCTTTACTAGTCAGAAGCCCAAAAGTCAACCAGTCTTACCAACGGGTATCGTGTTACCCAGTAACTGGGTTGTAGAGGTCCACGGAGGACAGACTTTTTGTCCTCTGTGTGGAGGTCAGATAGGCAGTCGCCCCATGTAAATTTGTAAAATATTGGTATTCAGCTGTATACGGCAGCATGTTCGAAAAGGTTGTAGTTTCATCCAGCGCAAGTGAAAACTACTAACAAACGACTGAGAACGCGATAACATTGAACGAAAAATAATGTGCGGAAATTTCATAAAACTTGTTCCAGGAAATACGTGTTTTTGAGTAAGCCTTACACCAGTTTCTGAAATAAATGTGGGTAATTTAGAATTTCCATTATATTTGCAAGGTTTCTATCGTAATCGTTCATAACATTTACAATTTATGAGTACATTATGAATAGCTAAAGTTCAGGTAAAATTTGTGCAAAACAGCAGAGTTTTGCAGGCTTATACTGAATTTGTTTTTCAAAATTTTTATTTATTGCTTGCATAGAAACCTAGATATAGTGCACAAGATACCTATTGGTTAAAAAAATTAAAGAAAGATGTGTTACAACGCCATAATCACGTACGAGCGTTTGTATGAAAAGTATGTCGGGTTGGCCGCTCTTAACAGGCCGTGCACGAAATCGGCTGATTTTGATCAATTTTGTTCATTGGTTGTGAGAAAGGGAGAAACTGTGGCTGGAAGGGATTTTTGAAATAAATTAAGTATTCATGGAAAATCACTAATATTCGCAACAAAATTACCGAAAAATTACGCGAGACTGACGTTTGATCATCTTTTTACAAGAAACTACTTTTAATTTTGAACATAAAAATAATATTATCATCATCACTATATGGTCTACTTGCATGTGGCGGAAGCATTTTTTCCAACTTCGATTATCGAACATATAGCAGAAAAATAATGTTGAAAAAACCTTTTTTTTTAAAGCCCAGTCGTTAATGTTTTTTTTCCTATTATTTAGCAAACCATATGGAGAAAAATTTAAAATCACACACTGGGTTTCAGCTATCCTTGAGATAAAATCATAATGTTATTTTATGATTATACAATATCTTCTATAAGTAAATCAAAGGCGAAATCACACTAATATTATAAAGGCGAAAGTTTGTGAGTGTGTGTGAGTTTGTTACTTCTTCACGCTCAAACGGCTGGACCAATTTAGATAAAATTTTGAATGGAGGTAGCTGACACCCTGAATTAACATATATGCTACTTTTTATCCCGATATTCCTACGGGATCAAGACTTACGCGGGTGAAACCGCGGGGCGCAGCTAGTTAGATAATAAATTGACGAAAAAGGGTTTTTTTCGTGCACGGAGCCTTAATCGTTTAAAATACCCCAATTCAGTTTATACTTTTCTTAAAGGAATTAATTAATAAACGATCGAACGACGTTACATAGAAGTATGGGAGAAAAAACATTTTTTAGGGTACCGCACCCAAACGGGACCAACGACACGGCCGCGGCACCCTATTACTAAGTCTCCGCTGTCCATTCGTCCGTCTGTCACAGGGCTATATCTTTTGATCCGTAATAGGTAGACACTTGAAATTTTCACAGAGTGTGTACTACTATAGCTGCTATAACGACAAATAAAAATAAAATAAAGTTAAAAATTAAAGGGGGTCCCATACCTACAAGAATTGTGTTTTTTTAAACTAAGTATTTAAAAAAAATGTACCTACTGTTAAATATTGTACGATGGTACAGAACCCTTCGAGTGCGACTCCGATTCGCACTTGGCCGCTTTATCTGCATTTGAGCATTTATTGTTTTTTTTTAGTCCAACGATGGATTTTTTCTAAAAAATTAATTGTTATTATTGATTTACCGATTTTTTTTTTCAAATTGGCCTTCCCGCTTTATAGGTATGTTTTCAAATTCACACTGGCTGTTTATACACTCACAAGACCGCCATTTTTTTTTAAATCGTTATTTTTGTTAATTATAAAAAAAAATCGTAGCCGACTACCTAACCAAATTCAGTTCTATTTTTAAAATTCATTCCCGCCCAATGGGGGGGAGCAGTGTCTTCCACCCGCTACTCGGATCAAACAAACACTACTTTCCGAGTATGAGAAATTAAAATAATTTTGTTTCCTGCGATTGCCGTGCTGTGAAGCTATCATTTATACAGTGTGAGTCTTCATAATGTGCACATATCGAAATGAGAAACTAAGCTTAATTTTATGGATGGATTTTTTTTTTAACCTAAAAAAAAAAATGCAAGGCCTTTCTTTAACATTTGATAAGAAACGTTTATTGTGTATTGAGTTAAAGTAATAAAAAGGGTAGGTAATGGGGCTTTTAGTGAGATATTTTACAATTATTGTAAAAATTTATGAAAAATATCAGATGTTTGTTATAAAAACACCCTAATTCTCAATTGGGGGTAAGTTTTTTCTTTAGTTTTTATTTTATGAAGACTATTATTTCCAGTCATTACTGAGTTTGTTTCATCGTAATAGATCATTTAGTTTAAAAGTTATACCGATTTGTTTACACAGTGGTCACAGCAGTGAACAAGAATTTTAAAAATGCTATAATAAAATATTTCCGTCTATAAAATTAAGCTAAGTTGCCTTCATTTCGATATACGTACTCATTATCAAGACCCACACTGTATAATTATTATTTTTAACATCCTAAAGTTATTGTGACTTCATGGTTAAACATCATCCAGGGTTAGGATATCGTGGCCCTGGCACACAGGCATCTGAAGGAACACGGTTTTAGTCAGTAAAAATCTGACTCTCCCTCCCGCTCCGCTTAGAACGGTAGAAGGTATTTGATAATTTCCCACCCAAAAAAAAAAAAAAAATGGTTGATCATCATATACCAAATTCAAAGTGCAACATATTTTATGATAATAACTTGAAAATCCAATTAAAAACAAAAAATAAAACGTTCACACATGAAACAGATTATTTACGAAGGACAGTACATTATTTACAAGGTTATGGGTGGTTTTCATTTACAACACGACACTAAGTATCAAGTTAAAACGGCTTACGATGTGCATGGTCTCTTGTGGTTAACCAGGGTGACGTATTATTTATTTATAAAGTTCATTGAATGCGATTTCCTTTTGAACTAAGTACAGGGCCTCAAGTCTGCTATTACAATAGTGTCAGAATGGTCGATCATTGATTTCATAATTGTTGATTTTGACAAGTTTGGTAATCTACTATTATAATGGCGTCATTATGACTTTCCAATGGTCGGCCACTGACACTACATTGAAAGAAATTGCATATATTGGTAATCTCGTACATAATGACAAATGAATGACATTTCTACTAATAGGTTTTATAATAATGGCATTACGACAATGCCATTATAATAACACAATTATATTACGAGAACATTGACCGACCAATGATCGACCATTATGAATTTACCAGATTACGAACTTTTAGCAAAATGACAATGGCATGACAATGGGATCATGTTGGAATGACTGAATTTATAAAAATAGCAGACTTGGGCCCCTGTAATCGTGCAGATATTGTTAAGGACAGTAATATTTTGCATTGATTTATATTCGCAATTACGTGACCTCTCTGTGATAACCTGTGGTCTAGTTCGTCGTGGTACGCGTTGCAAGCGCAACAATACAATTACTTACACATAGGTGCTGGCTGATATGGTACGTAACTACACGGCAGACTCTCTGTTTACCTACCTTATAAAATCACTTGGTGTATTTATGTTTATTAACATTCAATGACTAGTGGTTTTTGCTGTAAGTAGGTACCTACCTATTGTTAGGTTTGCAGGTCACAACCGAAACACTTAAATATTTAAATTTTTCCGGCCTCACATTTTTCGTCAAGTTCAAATAGAAGCTAAAGTCGAACTCCCAATGACAAGGCATTAAATAATGAGGAAAATCTAAGAGCAATGTAAACTTTACCAGGTGCAACCACAATGTGTCAAGGCTCGTACAGACCGACGCGACATCGGTAGAACAATTTCTATGAAAATTTCATGGGAATTGTTTTACCGGTGTCGCACCGGTCTGCACGAGCAGGTAGGCTGTAGGTTTAAAGATCAGAACAGTTCATGAATAGTAAACAATGGAAACAAATCGTAATGTTATGCTTCAGTTATTAAGGGGTTGACAACAGGTAAACCGCTGTCACTGTCAGATTGCATACAAAAGAAAGAAATGCGCGATGACACGACGTATGGCGTAAAAATGCAAATAAAATCGTATAAAATTATATATTAACTAATTAATAAAACTTAATCCATCACCGGATGCAAGCATTTGCAATTTTATGGTATATCTACTTTTGATTATAACTGTTAACGAAGGGAAAAACTACTTTTAAAAATAATTAAGAGATGTCTTTGAATATTTTTTTGATGTATTAAATTATGTTTTGAGTCCCGTCACCGTATGCACAAAAGACTTGAAAATATCATACTATTTTTGTTATGGAAAAAATATTTACGGTTTAAGAGATACACTGCTTTAAAAATCACCTTTTTGACCATTTTCAAAAAAACTCCGCCTTAAAGTAACTTTTCATAATTCATAACATGACATTCTCTGGCTCTTGTGATACAGGAACTCCTAGTACAAGAGCCAGCGCTACACAGGTGTTTGTGACTTTGAAGTGTAAATAAAGAATTATTATTAGAGTTGTCATCTATTTTCTTAAATAACTTTGTGTTTTTTAAAACAAAAACAAACAAAAAAATGTGACGTTATGCCTGTATTCCCCGAAGAGGTGTATATGTTACGGCTAATACCCGAAGTGCGGCTACACCTAGTTTTAGCCGGTTAGAACTAGGTGTAGCCACTTACTCTTGGTTAAACCTAGTACGAGCCGATTGTTTTCGGGTAAAATCATTTGGGTTAGGTTAGGTTAGAACAGTAACCATTAACAAGCGAAGGCGAGCGAGCGAAGCGAGCGTGCCGCGGTAGCGGCCGCCGAGCGCCAGATCCCCTCTATTGTTGGTAAATTGGTTTTATCCAACAGGGATTGTCTGGACCTATAATTCTAACCGGCTAAAACTAGGTGTAGCCGCACTTCGGGTATTAGCCGTAACATATATAGTACACCCTATGACCCTAATTAGATACCTCTGTACGGAGTCTGGATTTGCGCCCGGTTGATGGCAATAGGGTCGCCCCCTGTTACATAGGAATTAAAGATAACTGGCGAAATGTGGGTGTACTATAGGTGCACCTCCAGCACCTCTGCCTATCCCTTCGGGGAATACAGGCGTATGTTATGTTATGTTTTAAATCCCATGAAATAGGGGACGACCGCGACTGCTTCGGAAACTGATGGAAAACCCAATAACACTTTGCCCGACTTGGAAATTGAGCCCAGGATCCCGGCAGCCAGGCTCAAGAGTCGCGCTTGTAACCACTGCATGGACAAAAGAAGCATGGTCATAAGTTCATGATTGCTTTATCTATCTGCATGAAAAACGATTAGTTGATTATTCGATGATTCTGTTATAGGCTGGAAAGGAAAGTGGGTATTTTAAAATACTGATTCAGCCGTATCTTTTTTTTTTTTTTTTTTTTTTTCACGCTGAGAAATGCATTACGCATGCCCGCTCGTGGGGGACGAGTCGGGGTATGTGGGACTCCTGTCACTACAGTATACCCACTAAAACTCAGCGGTGTTCCCACATCGCCGTGTTGGGAGGGCCATGGGATAACGGCTCAGCCTTTTCTTCCACAACCCTCCCGGCGCATGCCCGCCTAGCTGGCGGGCCCCTCATGCCCCCCCGTTACTGGGGGGGCTACGGGAATGGCCGGGAACACCTGGCCATTCCCGTCCGACACTGGTGGAGGCCTGTGCAATACAGGTAAGGGTGCCCCCGCACCCGTTGCCTGCTGGCCTCCACCTGGGAGGAGTCGGAGATGACGTTCAAACTGACGTCTTCTTCGACCCCTCCTCCGCCTTCGGAGCGGCGCCGCGGCAGGATCGTCCTCCCGCGTGCGCTCTGCCGCCTCCTTCTGGGACATGACGTGTTCGCAGAAGGAGGCGACTGCCGCCCAGGACCCCTCATCCCTCAGCATGGCGTTAACCAAGCCGGGGAGTGAGAGGTCCGATCCAATCACCGCGTTCAGACTGTGGCGCGGCTCGGACCACGACGGGCACACCTCGAGGGTGTGCTGCGCCGTGTCCTCCGCCGCGCCACAGTGGTGGCACGACGGCGTCTCCTCCCGTCCGATTCGATGCAGGTACGATCCGAAACAACCGTGTCCGGACAGCACCTGCACAAGACGGAACGAGAGGAACCCGTGC
Organism: Tiliacea citrago; assembly: GCA_963921375.1. Taxonomy (NCBI): domain Eukaryota; kingdom Metazoa; phylum Arthropoda; class Insecta; order Lepidoptera; family Noctuidae; genus Tiliacea; species Tiliacea citrago. The sequence continues at coordinate 19,085,923 of OY992781.1, forward strand.
GACCGCTCGAGCCAGTCTCGCAGGACTGGCCCAATCGCGTCGAGGGTTCGGCGGCCGAAGGCTGCAGTGGCGAGTTCCCCCGTCCAATGGACGGCGATGGCGTCTTTCGCCTCCCGCCGGACTGCAGCCCGCTCTTCCGGGGCTGGGCGTTCTCCTCTCGCCCTCCGCCCCGCCGTCCATTCATACACTCTGGCGAGCACCCACGCCTCGAGTTCCCAAGGAGGGGTGCTGGCCAGAGCGCATGCTGCCGCAAAGCCCACTGTGCGATGGGCCCGCACCACACGCTGTGCTATAGCCCGTTGGGGTGCCCGCAAGGCCGCGGCGTTCTCCCTCCTGTGGAGGGAGTCCTCCCAGATGGGAGCTCCGTAGAGGGCCATACTCCTCAAGATGCCGGCGTAGAGTTGCCGGCATCGCGCGCTAGGCCCCCCCAAGTTGGGAAGCAGCCACGAGAGGGCGCCCGCGGCCTTCAGCAGGCGCGACGACAGCCCGCTAAAATGCGGACCGAAGCGCCACCTGCTGTCAAGTACAAGGCCCAGATATTTCATCTGGGCCTTCACCTCAATTCTGGCGCCCTCCACAAATATGTGGGCGTCAGGTGGGGGGCGCTGCCGAGGGCCGCGGAAGTACACGGCCTCGGTCTTGTGCAGCGCCACCGTTAAGCCTAGACGGTGGATCCTCCCTGCAACCAAGGATCCGCCCGCCGATGCCAAATTGGCCGCCTCCCTGAAACTCCCCCCCCGGGCGGTGAGGAGAGTGTCGTCCGCATAGCAGACAACACTCGTACCTCGGAGGAGAGTTCCCCGCAACAGCCAATCGTAGCCGACGTTCCAAAGGAGAGGTCCCAAGACTGACCCCTGCGGAACGCCGGCCTCAACGGCGTACCGCCGGACTTGGCCAGTCCTATCCACCAGGAGGATCGCCCGATCCTCCAGGTAGCTGGCCAGCAGACTGCGCATGTGTCGAGGCACTCCGTGGAATCGGAGCGCCTCTAGGATGGTGGAGTGGGGAACGGAGTTGAAGGCGTTGGCTATGTCGAATGACACAGCCAACAATCCGTCCCTCGCTTCCATCGCCTCCTTGACCTGGCCCTTAAGGCAGGCCAGCGCATCCACCGTGGAACGCTCAGCCCGAAAACCGAACTGAGCGTCCGACAAGTCCGGTCCGATACTCCGCAGATGGCCCTTTAGGCGGGCAGCGACAATCCCCTCGAACATTTTGCCGACCTCATCGAGCAGAACGATGGGCCGGTATGCCGAGGGGGAGTCTGCTGGGCGGCCCTCCTTGCGAAGGAGGCACAACTGTCCCTCCTTCCACGGTTTCGGGAACCTTCCAGACGCAAGGCATGTGCTGAAGAGTTCCCGAAACCTCTCCTCCATTTGAGTGGCAGCGATCGCCACCACTCTCGCCGGAACACCGTCGGGGCCCGGAGCTGTCTTCTTGGCGCGGATATGGAGAATCGCCGCGCCAAGTTCCGACTCCGTGACAGGAGGGGCCTCCTCTTCTTCCTCAGCTGGCGGAGCTATCCCCTGCGGTGGGCCCATCACTGGTGGGGTGAAGTTGTCGTCCCTGCACGGGAACAGGGACTGAACCACCCCATCCAGAAAGGAGGGCTCCAGGGTCTCGGTGACCGGGGGACCAAAGGGACGCAATTTGTTGCGCGCCGCCTTGTATGGTCTCCCGTAGGGGTCGTTGTCGAGACCCTCCAGCAGCTCTGCTCTCGCCGAGTCTCTGGCGGCGGCGATGGCCCCACCGAGGACCATTTTTGCCTCCAAATATACCTCATAGAGGTGGTCCTCGTTGGCCCGGTCCCGTAGACGCCGCCGCCGACTCCGCGAGTAGGCCCTCCTTGCCGCCACACACGCTGCTCGAAGCCCCGCCAGCTCCACCGACCACCAGTACACGGCGCGATTGGGCAGTGGCCGGCGAGACCGAGGCATGCTGGAGTTGCATACGTCGGTCAGAGACTCCCTCAGGTGCCCCGCCACGGTGTCCACATCTAGGCCGGCGGAAGGCGGCGAAATCCAGTCCTGGACGAACGCCGCCTCCGCCGCCGCCTCCCTGTCCAGGCGGGCGAGAGCCCACCGTGGAAACGGTGATCGCCCCGAGAGGGGCCGCGTCCCTCCGGGGCCACTGGTGGAGATGTCAAACCGCACGTAGCGGTGGTCCGACATAGTCTCCACCAGGTCCACCCGCCAGTTCAGCACGCGCGCGGCTAACGCAGAGGTGGCGAAAGTGACGTCCACTATTGAGCCACCCTGCCGCCGCACGCATGTCTGGACGCTTCCTCTGTTCAAGAGGGAGAGTCCAGAGGAGGCTGCCCACATCTCCACTGCCCGCCGCCCACGTGCGTCGGTGGCCGGGTTGCCCCAGGTCACCGACTTGGCATTCAGGTCTCCCAGTACGGAGACCTGACGCGGCGCCGCCCTACCGACCACGGCCGCCAAGACTCCGAGATAGTTCTCGAAATCCTGAAGAGGGCGGTTTGGGGAGAAATAGACCCCCACAAGGACCAAGTCTCCCCACGCGGCGGCCACGTATCCCGGTCCCCTCTCTAATAGCGAGACGGGAGGGGAGTCTGTGGAAGACCGCGCCGCTAGTGCCACTAAGCCGTCCTCGTCACCCAGCCAGCTGCCGGGGATCGAGTAGGGCTCGGCGATCACCGCCACGTTCACCAACCACTCGGCCATGACCTGCACTAGCAGGTCCTGGGCCGCTCTGCAGTGGTTGGTGTTCGCCTGGAGGATGCGATAGTCGGAAACCATTATTCCGACATCGCACCAGTCTCCTCAGCTGCCGCCGCTGGAGCTACAGCGGCGACGATGGCGGCGGCGGTAGCAACAGGGCGAACCTGCGCCGGCACCACGCCCTTCCTCGCGGGGGGCTTGCAGTTCCTGCCCGCCATCTTGTGAGCCGCGGGGCGGCCACTGGCAGCACACGCCGCGCAGTGTGGCGAAGCGGTGGAGCGGCAAGCGGCACTCCTGTGTCCCTCCTGCCCGCATTGGAAGCAGGCGCCTCCCCAGTCGAATTTGGAGGGACACGTGGCTCGGGTGTGGCCGAACGCGAAGCACTTGAAACAGCGCACGGGCTGTTCTTCGAGTGGCCGGACCACAGCCGAGCTGAAGCCCACAAGCAGCCGTCCCTTGGTCGCGGCAAGGACGGCCCCAGCCGCGGCGACTGAGCACTCGACGCGGATGATGCCCATGCCGCGGCGGCCGAGCCTGATGGCTCCACCTTTCACTGCGCCAGCGTCGCAGCCTCCAGCCGCCGCAACGGCCGCCACCACATCCTCTTTGGTGACCGAATCGTCCAGATCGGCCACCTCCAAGGCTGCGGTCTTAACAGGCCTGACGACCGTTGCCGCATCCGCGATGACCTCTTGCAACTTAGTTGCGAAGAGGTCTGCGTTTGTGCCGCGCCGTTCCCCCGAGAACTCGAAAATTCGAGCCCCAGTTAGGGTTCGGCGGCACGTGATATTGCTGATCCCCAGCTGGGAGGGATCAGCGTTGGGACGAGCCCGTTTTAGGACGGACTCGTAAGTTTCGCCCCGCTGCGCGGCCTCCGGGGTGATGGTCACCACGACGGCCGCGGTTTTGGGAGGAACCACCTTCCTCCCGCCGGCTGGAGCCCTTTTGGCTGCAGGAGCAGTCGCAGCGGGCTTGGGGGCCGACTTGTTCCCCTTTTTCTTCCCTTTCTTGACCACTTCCGTCCACGACTGGTTGGACGGGGTGGTGGAGGGAAGAAGGGCGTCTTCCTCCTGCGAGTTCTGGGAGGCTGCTGGAGTGGCAGATGACCCAGACGCTCCCTCCGCAGTTGAGGTGGGGGCATGAGGAGCCGCCTTGGTCCTCTTGCCCTTACCCTTGCCCTTGGAGGGCTTCGCACCCGGTACCGGGCCTGCTAGAGGCGCAGGTTCCGGCTCCCTCGGCGGTGGCCTCTTGTCCGCTGCTAGCGGCGGGCGGAGCCGCTTTTCAGGCAAGAGCCGGTCCTCGATGCCTGCGAAGCAGGCCCTGGTGAAGGCCCTCTCCTCCATGACAACCCTGCGGAACATTTCCTCAAGGCTGGCAGGGGAGGAGGAGGAGCCTGTCGCCACCGGACCCGGGGCAGATTGCGCAGGCCTCGCCGTGACCTCAGCCAGCTTCTGGTGTAGCTGGCTGACCTCCGCTTGCAGGCGATCCACTTTCGCCTGCAGCTGCCGCGTCTCGTCCGTGGCCGTCCTCTTCACCAGCTCCAACACAATGCCGTGCATGCTGGCAGCCCGGCATTTGAGGGCCTTCTGGAAGGTCCCCTTTAAATTTGAAGACTTGGAGGCGACCTCCAGGACTTCCTCCTTATCTTCAAGTGCCATGCGCTCCAATTCTGCCAGGGAGTGGTCAGCATACAGCACATTGGATGCACCATAGCCAGCCCTCGACCTGGCGACTTGCGCCTGCCGCTCCTTGGCGGCGACCCTCTCCTCCAGGTCTAACTGGAGTTGCGCCCTTTTCGCCAGATTTAGCTGGCGCTCGGCGTCCATCAAGCCCACAACGTGGGTATGAGCCGCAGCAGAAGTCGAAGCCTTTTTCGACTTCGACTTCTTCTTCGCCTTACCCACGGCCGACTCCGAGGAGCCCTCGGACCTCTTCCGCTTGAAGCGGTCACTTTCGGCCGCCGACGTGTCCATGTTGGACTCGTCGGAGTCCGACAGCTCGTCCGGCCTACAAAACAAGCTGGCCGCAGATGGTGTGCGGTCAGTTTCCGACGCAAAAGCGCCGCCGGCATGGCCCTGAGAAGGGCCTTTTGGTTGGCCCTGAGAAAGGCCGTTGGGTTGGCCCTGAGAAGGGCCGTTGGGTTGGCCCTGAGAAGGGCCGTTGGGTTGGCCCTGAGAAGGGCCGTTGGGTTGGCCCTGAGAAGGGCCGTTTGAATCGCCCTGGGAGGAGCGATTCGTGACAAAACGACCAGACGCATCCCGCGTTGGCTTACCCATCATGATAAAATTAAAATTCTCAGTATTCGCAGACGACCGCATGAATATCTACGAATCACAGCGCACTTTAGCCGCCGGTCAGCCACTCCGTTACGGTGGTCAGACACGGCGTTGCCCGGGGGAAACTACGTGGAAGTATGCGCTGTGGGGTTGCCCGGGGGAAACTACGTGGAAGTATGCGCTGTGGGGGGGGATTCAGCCGTATCTAACCTAACCTGGGGGCCGATCGCGCTAATTTTGAACGTTGATACCTAAACTAAACCACAACCAAAAACGTTACGTTAGACACATTTCGTATCGCGCTAATCATTTCAACGGAAACGATTTAGCTTTACTTTGAAAGTTATGTTGGAGGAACGATCGATCGAACTTTCAGTATTGGGTAACGTTAACGATTTTGTCGCTCAGAAAAAATAGCGCGATACCGTTTCTTACATCAGCTAAACCAAAACCAAAAACGTTCCGTTCGAACGGTAATTACGTTGAGAAATAGCGCGATCGGCCCCCAGGGGTCTACCCCGAACATTTTGCCGATACTTCCTACTATACTACCTACAGGATTTAGCTTCGGATTAGACCCCCAGACTGGTAACCGACTCCAATTTAGGTACTAATTGGAAAATTGTAGCTTGATGAAGGTGGAAAGTAGGTAGATTATGTACCTACTATAAAGTACTTTGTGTAAATATCGGGTGTGAAATAAACTTACGTACATAAATCAACAGCAGTGTAGGTACTGCATTTAATGTGTTTTGTGCTCAAAATATCACACGCACCTCACTTGGATAAATCTTTTACTGTATCGAATCAAATATAAATAAAACTAAGTATATAATGAAACTAAGTATATAATAAATTTAAATAATTAATTTTAATTCCTAGGGATATCGTGTTACTCAGTCACTGGGTTGTGGAGGTCAGATAAGCAGTCGCTCCATGTAAAATACTGGTATTCAGCCTCATCCGGTTAGACTGGAAGCTGACCCGAACATAGTTGGAAAAAGTCTAGGCAGATGATGGTGATATAATAAATTTAAATGAGGATATGTTGGTTTTCAATAAAGGACTTTATCTCTGAAATTCTGAATCATCAAGTACTTTTCTTTGTGCCTGAAAATAACTACTTTACTACGTATACGTGTCATTTTTAGCCTCTCCAAAAATATCACCCTGAAATCAGTGCCACAAAATGGCAAACCACAAAAAAAAAATCATGATTCTAATATACATTTAGAATTGTAATTAGCTAGGGACATTTTAGTCCTACGATGTGTATTACCTACGGAAAATCGTAACAACATTTATCTAAATCTGTTTCAGTTAGTACGTTATTATTTTGTCTATATTATTAAATGTTACTAAATAATTGTATGTTTTTGATTTACACTTTAACCTAATTAATATATTGTATTGAATCGGGTTGTTACTTTGAAATCATTCCTCATTTTCCTTCCCTCTGCGACTGTTGAACGACCTTTATTTAAGCCTTTCGTCAGAGATTATGAAGTAAGTATGTCATCATGACGTCTCGTCTGACGTCTGAATGTAAACGTTACTTACCTTATAGGTACCTACTTGGCTGCAATATCCTCGCTTGACCCCCAAAACGCACAGGTATCGCTATCTCTCTCTCTCTAGTAATTTTCGTTTTAGTGATGAACTGGCTGGTAAGAAATTTTATAAGGATCCAATTTAACATTCCTGATTAAATTAAAATGGTTAAATACCTAAGCATTGTTTGTTTTTTTGTCCGTTTCGTATAGAGTCTGACAATAGGTAGTCCCAGGAATTAACTTTTATTTAATTATATTGTTCAAGCGTTTGAAGTAGTTTTAAATTAAATTGAGAGAATTTATTAATTAACTTAATTTATTAGTTCTCTTTCCCGTTTTCAATATTTCGTTTCGATATTATATTTACCAAATGTGCCAATTTCCTCTCTAGTGGTTTTAATAAATATTTTTGTTAGGCGCTTCAAACTATTAACTGTTTTGACAGATGATATTGCGCTTGGGATAGTTCCAAAACGGTTTCAACACACGAATCGAATATTCCAAAAAATGTTTTTACAAAAAATACAACCGACCTCCAAAAAATAAAACACTTGAAAGTGAAAAAAAAATACTTTAATTTCGGAAGTCGGTGTCTTTGAATCTGTATTTTAGTTTTTTACCACCGACTTCCGAAATTAAAGTTATTTTTCACTTTGTAGTTTTTTTTTTGGAAGTCAGTTTTTTTTTTTGTAAATAGTGTTTTATTCTTTACTTTTTATTTGGTCAGTTTGTAATTTATCTAAGTTACCATAGCCTACACATTTTTACAAAATATTGCTTTTCCGATGCAGGGACGGTAATTCTTGAGGAGTTCTCCTGGTAAGAACCATTAGGTCCACTTCACCATAGGCATTGTGATGAGCATAAATTGCTTAGCAACCATATGAAAGTACCTAATCGAATCGCAACCCATGAATTACTTATTATTAAGTAGTTCCGGAGGCCTTCTGTGGTCTCCATCATCAGTTCCACTTCACCAATTAATGGTGCTTTCCAGAAGCAAATGCACGAGTTACTATAAAAAATACCCAAATCGCTATAGGAGTGCCTATAAAATTTTATAGGCACTCATGGAAATCGAGGGAAATCTTTAAATTTTATAGGCATAAAATTTAAAGATTTCCCTCGATTTCCATGGGAAATCCATCAGATTTTGACTTGGTGACAATGGGACCATCTCGAAAGTATACCTTTTACAAAAAAAGAATTTTCAAAATCGGTCCACATTTGACGAAGAAATCGGTGACTATACATACAAAAATATATACATGGTATATACGGACGAACATAATATCACCTCTTTTTTGGAAGTCTGTTAAAAATGGATTGTTGATAGACTTCGGCTTACCGGGTAGCCTACAAGTCCTGCAACATAATATATTAAATAAACAAAACCGGCCAAGTGCGAGTCGGACTCGTGCACGAAGGGTTCTGTACCATTATCTATAAAAACGGCAAAAAAATCACGTTTGTTGTATGGGAGCCCCCTTAAAATATTGATTTTATTCTGTTTTTTTTTGTATTTGTTGTTATAGCGGCAACAGAAATACATCATCTGTGAAAATTTCAATTGTCTAACTATCACGGTTTATGAGATACAGCCTGGTGACAGCGGACAGACAGACGGACGGACAGCGGAGTCTTAGTAATAGGCCGTTTTACCCTTTGGGTACGGAACCCTAAAAAAAGGACCCTAGAAGGTTTTGAAATATATTTACGTTCATATAGCATAATCAGCAATTTCGTTTCGTTGCTGACCGTGCCAACAAATAAACTGCATAACAATTGTTGTAAAATTTATATTCTATATAATTCTACAAAGGTAGCAAAGGTCAGACGGGAGGTAGTCAGTCCAGACACCTCGTATAATATATCACAATCCCAAATATGGCATGAGGCATTGAATTGTGCGCACGCTCGGAAATAAATCCATGCGAATCTTGGCGAAAATTTGGATGACGAAGAACCTTGTATGATGCATAATTTTAAGATGACTGTTAGTTTCTAACGCCAGATATTACTGCTGCAAACATTACCTAAATGTGTCCATTCACCCATAAACCAATATGCCACGAATACAATTTCGTTAATGTCTCCAAGCTCTATGTATTTGTAAGGGTTATAAAGAAAATGTCAATGATGTACGTTTTTCCCCCTTTTAGCGTTACTATGCGTAATCGTCTCACTATACGTCGCTTGGGTATACCTACTGTTACGAATATTCATGTAACCACGTCATAATCAATAGGACTTATTGTTTTTCGTACATTCAATCTTAACAAACAGGCAAAGGATGAAATAAGTTTATTGTATAATAATATACCTAGATAATTGTTTTCATTGGAAAGCATTTAGTCATCCCTTTAGTTAACTTAGATATTACCATTTCAACACGATCATGTGACTAGTTACGCATACGTGAAGCTGGTCAGGAAAACACCAAAACAGATTTAGGAAGACGTGTCGCCTGTCGAAATGTGACGACCTCATGACAGTAGAAAATTCTAACCCTATAGATCAGACAATGACGTGTTTAAATTATATCTACGCTTTTTAGATACATATTTTTTTCCTAAGGAGCCATTTAACTTAAGTTCTCACTAGTTTGTTACTCTACGGAGTACGGGTCACAGCAATGAGGAATAATACCCCGCTGTAATACAGTATCAACAAGTACGGGGGGTATTGTGACTTCACTGGCGGCCTTATAAATCGTCACCTTAGAGTGAAAACCTCGTAAGTGTAAAATAGGTAACTTTTCAGGAGGAAGAAAAAACTGCGTGCTGTAAAATTTTATTACCGCAGTTTCTTCAAATATGTGTCTTTTATTTTGCAATTTGGATACATTTTCTGTTGCATAAAATATTTATTTCATTTTACTATCGTAAAAAAGTAAAATGCTGCTTGAGAGCTTTTCTTAAAAAATCACATGGTTTTGCTGGTAGCGGGTACAAGTTTATCGATGATACATTATAGAATAAAAATTGATATACTTCTTTTAATCTGTTTTATTTCGTTGCCTTACTTAACTATAACTTATAATAATAAGTTACACTTGAAATGTATGGCAAATAATCATCAAAAAAGGCCTCAACATAATTATTATTTAAAAAATTCTAAATGCTGGTAAATTGAAAACCTCGTATGTTCGTTTGCGAGTTTTTCAAACTTTACAGGCGTTACAGGTTACTTAACTTATTTTGTGTGAAACTAGGGCGTGCATTGCGAGGTTTCCTTTCCAAAAATGTAATAAAATATAAATGGCCAAAATTGCATTCCCGAGGTTTTCACTCTAAGGTGACGAAATATTGTATTACCAATACCAACAGCCTATACTTAGGTAATAAATTGTGCACAAAATAAAAAAATATAATAGTGTTGCCGAAATAATAAATTGGCTAAATAAACGCCGCAGCATTTTGAGTGGGCTGATGATGGTGATGATGAAGGAATTTGATAAAAATAGTAATTAAATCCAAGTCATCTTGCCCACTTGGTTAGGTATATAGAGTTAACTTTTTTCATAATCCATACATAACGTCGTCGGGACGGATTTGGTTTTACGACTGCGTGGGATAAGATTGCTTTCAGTCCATTTACATTTGCACTTGATGACTGATAAAAATATTACCTCAGTGCTTCGTGCTTCCATATAAATGTTATTTTGCACATTTTTGAAACCACTGCAGGTTATTGCATTTCATAAATCATCACAATAATAAATACCGAGGCTACGTAATGGTTCGGAATAGTTGAATAAAAACAATATTTTGCTCATTTTACCGCAAGTTTCAAAGAAAAATAGTAGAGCTAATATATTAAAACAGATTTAAAGAGAGCCGTAAACTCAGAAGTATATTTTAAGTAACTTTAAACTAAGATCATTGTTATTACAAACGAACATCATCAAATATTTTAACATAATTATATTATTCAAGCTTGGACATTTTGTATGGAAAATAATATCTGCCAAATGTCATGAAGCTTTTCATAGTCTTTCACAATTTTTTCGCATAATTTATTGATTATAATTATGCCTTCTACCCGATTTGGGCCGCGCAGGTAATTGAGAGCTTAGATGTGCTGGTTTTTCATGTGCAACTTTGACCGAGAAACTCCGAGCTCAAAGCGGACATGACAGAACACCATTTTACAAGCTTATATTAAACTTACCTTGTTTCGAATTTGTCCAAGGTCCATAAATGCCTATAGAGGTGCCACGTTCATGACTATAAAGGTTCGTGTAGAAAGGCGCGATGCGTCTCTGGTGGAATAATTTGTATGAAAACTTCACGGAAATTGTTCTACCGGGTGTCGCGTTGCGCCTGTCTGTACGAGCCTTAAAACTTTGGGCAGCAGTTTACTTTATTAGGTAATTGGGTACCTACCCCACTAACAGAGTCACACTTATACTTATTCTGCTTTTTGTGTTGAAGATTGACCTCGACACCGATTCATCCCTTAAGTTAAATTTTAGATAAAATTAATAATTAATTAAATTTATAATTTATTTTTATTATTAATTAATTGTTATTTTTTACTTTAGATAAAATTACTATAGTAATGCGGTGGTCGTGGTCTTATGGACAGTCCAAAATGAATTTAGAAACGAAACAAGGAACTGCATTTAGAGCCAAATCGAGTTGGCCTCCCTGTATAAATCTGCCTGCCTAGCCTTTTCCCAACTAAGTTGGAGTCGGCTTCCAGTCTAACCGGATGCAGCTGAATACCAGTACTGTATTTTACATGGAGCGACTGCCTATCTGACCTCCATAACCGAGCAACTGTGTAATAAGATACCCGGTTTAAATAAAGTAGTAATAGTTAAAAGGATAACCCTTCCTTGGCAGTCGGGTAAAAGGATAACCCTTCCTTGGCAGTCGGGTACAAAAAGATAAGTCAGTACACCTCATAGTTATATTATAAGCATTTCATAGGGTTTCGATAGATCGAGACTATAACGTTAATTCTATGCCAAGACTACTAAGTACCTATAGCCAGTGGATGACAATGGAATATAAAATTGAAAACCGGCCAAATGCGAGTCTGACTCGCGCACGAAGGGTTCCATACCATTATCTATAAAAACGGCAAAAAAATCACGTTTGTTGTATCAGAGCCCACTTAAATATGTATGTTATTCTGGTTTTTAGTATTTGTTGCTATAGCGGCAACAGAAATACATCATAGATCTGTGAAAATTTCAACTGTATAACTATCACGGTTCATGAGATACAGCCTAGTTACAGACGGACAGACAGACAGACGGCAGAACCTTAGTAATAGGGTTCCCGTTTTACCCTTTGGGTACGGAACCCTAAAAATGGATACCTAACTGATAACTTGCATTTATTAAAGGCCAATGATTTCGAAGCGAAATACTTACCAATATACTTATGGTCCGGTTTAAACACTCCCGCAGACAGGCGCGACGCGACACTAGTAGTACAATTTCTATCAAAACTTCATGGAAAGCGTCGCGCTGCCTGTCGCGCTCACGATATCTCGTCAGTCTGTAGGTACAAGCCTTATTTCATATCCAGAATTTTGCACTGCTACAACATTCGAGATTTTCTAATCGTTATTAAAATACATACAGGTATATAACATAATAAATCCATGTAATGATGTTAGATTTCTTCCCGGATACAAGCTCATTACTTTCACTCACTTAAGTAAGCAGCTTATCATGACGCAGCGGATTGAGCTATTGCATCTTGACTTTTAAAACATTTCATATTTATTACATCAGAAAATATTAGGTTCCGAGGCCAAAAACCTGCACGTAACATAATTGGATGGATTCAATTAAATATTATGTCCTTTACAACTAAACATAAATAATTTATCAACTCGGTCTACATTAAAAAAACTTGACGAGTGCGAGTTGAAATCGCGTGGTGAGGGTTCCGTACAATGAATATGTTATCTACCATGTTTTTTTATCCCAAGATAATTTATCCCAAGAACAAACTTAACATTGTAGTTGAAAAACATATTCTCCTATACATTACAACTGCAAATGTAAGTTTGTACGTACAATATTGAGAGATTTACCATGTTATTTTACCACTGTACACTTCTTATAAGTTTACCTGTTATCTTTATGTAAAGAATTTTTTCGTGAATTTTTTTTTTAATTTTAGGCCTAGTTGTTTCGGAGATAAAGGGGTCAATTTTCATCTCTTTTCTTTAATAACTTTATAACTGTTTATTTTATAATTATAAAAATATTTAAGATCCTCACATCAAGCCCTTTCATTTGATATGTCTTCTTTTTTATTTTCTAATTTGCCTCCCAAAATTTACGTTACACGTCCGTGTTTGGGTCACAGAAACTCATAATATTATGTGTACCAAATTTCAACTTAATCGGTTCAGTAGATTCGGAGCAAATCGGCTGTGACAGGCAGACAGACACATGAGTGATCCTATAAGGGTTCAGTTTTTTCCTTTCGAGTTACGGAACCCTAAAAAGCTCTATTACTGCAGTTTTTTGTTCTTTATTATAACATAATCACAATGTAGGGTCGTCAACTAAAACATCAGGTAATTCTTTAATTCCAATTACCTGAACAAGCTGTTGAATAAAAATGTATTTGCGTCGTTTGATATCTTGTACCTCTGTTTGGGAAACCCCTTCTTTGGAATGATTTATGGACTTTTTCTAATTCTTTCCCCTACGTCAGAATGTTATTGAATTACATTTTTGTTCACTACGTGTCCACTTCTCGCCGTGTCGTCGTGTCTTCTCCCAAGCTGTTTGCGGTTAACAAATGTGTATTGTGTATCTGCAAGTGTTCTGTTGTTTGCTTGCTTTTCCTAATTTACGGCGTTCTTTATTGTGATCTGCGAGGCCAAGACGGAAATGCGGAAAATCACTATTTTTAAACTTTGATTCCCTTTAGTCTGCCATAATCTGTCCGGCCTGTCCTCACATTTCTTTGAAATAAGGAAAATTGCATTAAATTACCTTGTTAGCATAGTTACAAGGAACCTGCATAACTGCTTGCATGTTTCATCAGTGATATGCGTGACGATACATGATAAGTACGATGCTACTTTTTTCAGTGTGAAAACAAATAAATAATCTTTGTCCATTGTACACTTTCAGTTCAGGGGACAGGATCCTAATGATCGAGCCAAGCGTATATCTACTGTTATTAAAAGCTCGGTACTGGTGTTATATTTGTTTTCAGTCTTATTTTTTGACTGCTTCTTTCTTTGCATTTTGATTGCCGCCATTAGGATAGCGAGATTTTTGCAGTACGAATTCATCAAGGGAAACTTGCAGCATTGTCAACATAGTTTCCATTCACCCGTCAACATTTGTGTACGCACTAGTTCTATTGGAGGAGGCCTAGGTATAAGAGTGTATAAAGTCTTTTTAAATAGGTACCTACCTACTACGAAGTTTGAACTGAGTTTTAGATCTAATGCAGCCTTTCAAAGTTTTGCAGCGGAAGTAGCGTGATTAGGGTAATCCGAGTTGTTGTAACAATTTGCTTACAGGTTAGCGAATAATGAGTTTCATTACCTACTACACAGTTTTATACGGCGTGTTTATTAGGTCACATGGAGACTTGTCTGGGAAATAAACAATCTGACAGTGCCTGTACGGGTCCGGTTCTTATAAAGGCCTAAAAACGGGTCGTTTTATTTAACAGACTTTTTACAATTTCTAAATGTCTGCTCCTATGAAAATCTTCTGGTGAACGCAATTTTACTTGACAACACTATCTTTCCGAGAATAGTAATATTGCTCATTTATAATTAAAGCGTAGGTATTATTAGATTTAACTAAGCAGAATCAGTACCTACTATAGAGTTTAGTAGAAAACGCGACACCGGTAGAACAAATTGTTTGAATTTTTCGAAGAAATTGTTCTACCGGTGTTGCGTCGCGCGACAAGTCGCGCCAGTATGTAGAAGCCTTAAAGCTACAAAGAGGGCCCACAGCAGTATTTAAGTAGATACTTGTGTTTACCCGACTGCCAAGGAAGGGAAAGAAGAGGGAAACAAGATTGAGAATAGAGTAGCTGACTAAACAGATAAATAAAATTATCATTGCAGTCGGGGGACCGTTCTGTGGAACACTTTTTAATGTAAGCGGTCCCCTCCTTGGCAGTCGGGTAAACACAAGTATCTACTTAAATACTACTGTTTAGGCAGCGAGTCTATTCTCAATCTTGTTTCGGTCTTTTTAACCGACTTCTCAAAAAGGAGGAGGTTCTCAAGTCGTCAGTATGTTTTTTTTTTTTAATGTTTGTTACCTCAGAACTCCGTCGTTTATGAACCGATTTGAAAAATTCTTTTTTTATTTGAAAGGATATAGGTACTCCCAGATTGGTTCCATTTTTATCAAAATCTAGTTTTGATGTTGGGATCCATGAGTAACTGAAGGAACTCCTCAAATATTATATGCATACATATAGCGATTTTTATATTTTCATCAATAAGTCAATCATTTGCATTCAGAAAGTGTAATTTGGTGGAACTGATGAAGAAGGCCACAGATGGCCACCGGAACTTCTCAATGATAAGTATTTCACGGGTGGCGATAATATATCTGGATAAAGATAGTTAAGCGAAGCAAATTTAAATAAATAGTTCTGATCAAAATGGTACCATCAAACTGATCTGATGATGAAGCCGGAAGGTAGGCACTGGAACTCCGTAATAAAACAATGTATCCTACCCGTGTTTGGTCTTATTGGAATTGTCATGAGATGCACTCTGGCTATAAATGATTTTTAACCGACTTCAAAAACGGGTGGAGGTTCTCAATATAATATCTAGCCTTATACAAAAGGAAACCGTGACTGATTGGTCTGTCAACACATAGCTCAAACCACTGAACAGATTGGGCTGAAATTTGGCACACAGACAGTTCTATGACGTAGGCATCCGCTAAGAAAGGGTTTTTGGAAATTTGAGTTTTAAGGGCCCCTTAAAACTCAAATTTGATGGAGGGGGATCTTGTATGCATGAAAAATCTTATTCCTAGAGTTAATAAACCTGAAACTTGGCACGAATACTTACCTAAGTAAATTATAAAGGTTGTAATTTTTTGTTTATCTTAACTTCAATGGTTGGGATGTCAAAGCTTGTATAGAACTTCCTGTGACTGTTGTTTTCATAGCTAGTAGTGGTATACGAATTGATGTGGGGTAGGTACCACAGCTAAAAAGTGTTTAATTTAATTTCGGTAGTCGGTGGCCAAAATGAAAATACAGAAGCAAAGACACCGACTTCCGAAATTAAAATAAATATAATATTAAAAAAGTTATTTTTCACTTTTTAGTTTTTTTTGGAAGTCGGTTTTTTTTGTAAAAAAGTTTTTTTTTGTGCATTATTTTTAAATTGCCGTTTTCGAAGTCAGGTTTGTGATTTTTTTAATTATTATTTTTATTGTAAAGATGCAATTAATTGCCAAACGTCACCATCATCTTACTTAAAGAATTGAAGATTTCTAGGAGAGTGAGGGTTCCTTAATTGGCTTATTGGCTTTAATTAATATGAACAGCTGATTTATTATAGGTCCTCGTAACGATCACCACTTCACTATTTATCTTAAAAGTCTGAATAATATTTATTAGAGTCAATGAGATATTTATAGTCGGTTCTGAACTTCTGTATGTGCCTAGACTTTTTATCTCGAACAAAGGGTAATTTTATTTCAAGGTGGCGTAAACTTTCTTTGTATTATATTATTGAACCTGTATTTATATTGATAATTATTTATCACAACAACAACAACAATAAGATGAAGTTCCTGGAAACGTTTATTTTTCAGTGTTTTGGCCGTAGGTGGGTAGGTACTGTGAGGGGCTTGTGCCTAAGTAATAACAGCCGACACGGATTGATTGATCAGGTTAAGCTACGCTTGCCGCGGTTGGTCCGTGGATGGGTGGCCATCTTTATATACAACATATACACTTTATACACAACATAGTTGGAAAAAGGCTCGGCAGATGATGAGGGCGACAGTACCAGTACCTACCTGGTACTGGTACTGTCGACCCTTGAGGGACATCGCGATTAAGAAAATCGTTGACAACGGCTACGATGAGTAGGTATAGGTACCTATATCCAAGGGGAACTACCAAATTAACAAATAGCTATATTAATTAAAAAACATAACATCACGCCTGTATTACACGAAGGGTTAGGCAGAGGTACCCCCATATTTCGCCAGCAGACTTAGCACGAGAACCGTAGAGAAGCGTTTTGTCGACGGAAGAGTAGACAAAAATGACCTTTCCGAGTAGACAGTAGAACATTTTCGGTAGACAAGCGATTTCTATTCTACAGTAGAGAAGAAATAGAAACCGTCATGGTAAGCCTGCAGTTATGTTTATGTCCCATGTAATCATCCTAGAGCGCCTATTGTTATCTTCAGCCGGGTACTAATCCAGACTCCGGGCTGCTACTGAGAAATTCCAGATGGAAAACCCAATAACACTTTGCAGCACCTCATGTGCAGCAGAAGCGTTTGTGAGTTGTGACTAGTTCTAGACAAACGAGGCAGTCAGTTTAAAAAGAAAAGACAGTTAAGGGGGATGCGCTAAGGTAGCCCGCGAAATTCAAATTTTATTATGTTTTTTGCAATTTGCAGGTCAGTAACCGGTTGTATGTTCATCTAAATATGATTCGCGGCCATAACAAAATTGGCTTTACAGAATTATAATCATTAAAATCAGCATTAATACTCTCTAAGTTCATAAAATCCTACTGAATGATTATTTCAGAAATAGTCATTAAATAGGATTTTTCGAAGAGAGTTAGTTGTATTGCCGATTCTAATGATTATAATTCTGTAAAGCCATATTCGTTACGGCCGCGAATCATATTTAGATCAACATACAACCTCTTACTGACCTGCAAATTGCAAAAAAAGTAATAAAATTTGAATTTTGCGGGCTACCTTAGCGCATCCCCCTTAAACTCTTGAATTACTAACTGACGGGTGAAGTTTGAGAATGTTTTTCTGATATAAGTAGTTAATAGAACTGAGACGGGCAAATCACAATCGGTATGAAAATGTAGAAGGGAGTAATGTTTTTTCTACCTTAGTAGGTCGGAAGGGAGGGAAAGGGGACTTGACTCTAATAAAAATTTACACTTTAAAGCTTAAACGCACACGGATCCCTTAATAGAAAAATGGTCTTCGCAAACCCTCAATATCTTTAAACGGCCTATCCAATGATACCCCACATCATGAAATAGACGAGAAAAAATAATATCCCCACTTTACGTGTAATAAGGTACCGTAATTTTTTTTCCAATATTTTCCTTTACCACTTTGTCTGCGTGATTAATATGTATACCCATGCCAAATTACAGCTTTCTAGTACTAGAATTCTCTGAGCTAAGCTGGGGACAGACAGAGAGACAAACGGACGTGGCGAAACTATAAAGGTTCCTTGTTGACAAAGGAGCCCTAAAAACGGAACTCTTATAGGATCACTCGTGTGTCTGTCTGTCAGATTTGCTCCGAATTGCTCCGAACACAGCCGATTTGCTCCGAATCTACTGGACCGATTAAGTTGACCTATGAATTTCTGTGACCCACACACGTACGAGTAACGTAAATTAATTAATTTTGAACATGCAGCGGTTCACTTCTGAGGGACAAATTAAATAAAATAGTTTTAAAAACTGTACCGTGTGAAAAATTAAGGAGTGAGGGTCTCCAATAGGTATATTTTTTTTTTAATAAAAAAAAAATGTTTCAAAGATAAATTTAAATAAAATAGATGAAAATCGAAACTTCCGAGTCTAAATTTTTTGAAAAAAATATAGTAAATAGTTGTATAGTTATAGATTACAGGAAAGCCTATAAGAAGTCGATGGTCTTAAAATAACATGGTAAATCTTTCAATACGCGTACAAACTTACATTTTGCAGTTGGAATGTATCGGAGAACATGTTTTTCAACTACAATGCTACGTTTGTTCTTGGGATAAATTCATTGCAACTACAGAACCCTTCATTGTGCGAGGTCCGACACGCAATTAGCCGGTCTTTTTTAATATGGCATCTCGCATATCAATCTATGAGATTGTTGGCTGCTTAGCCGGGCTTGCCTGAGGCTGCCCTCAATAAGTTAAGGCGTCCAGGCAGGTAACAACAACTTAAAAAACAAAGCGAAAACGCGCTAAGGGCACCCCCTGTGGAGTATGGACCTCGGCTTAAGCATCAAGGGCAGGCTGGATCGGATTAAAATTATTTGGGGACGAATTTAAAGCTAGAGGGTCAGCGGCGCGGGCTGGCTGGAGGAGGGGTCGGGGCGGGCATGGACTTGGACGTAGCGGCGGACCTCGGCGTTGAGCATGGAAGGACAGCGGTCGGATTTTGGTTTTGTGAACAGTACTGGTGGCCCTACTAGTCTCCTGGAGGGGACAGTTGTTGCGTCGTCGGGAATGGAGAGAGCATGGCTTGGTCGGCGAATCCTACCAATGCGGGAGGGAGTGTATCGGGCGGCCGCAGCAATCAGGGGACTATAGGGTGCTTTATAGCAAACTCGAGGAAACGCTTTGAGAGGAGTTTCATGAACTGCTGGGCGGTCGGCATTTTGAGATCTAAGTGTAGATCCAATTTGCACTTGAGTGACAATTTGCTGCATGCGTGCGGTCTATATGAAGTGGAGCCTAAGAGCGAAAGAGGCGCGCGAGCGAGCTGTATTTATGTGCTCACTGAAGGTAAGATGATGGCCAAGGTCACCTAGGCATTTAGCTTGCTTCTCCCAAGGGATCGGCTTACCATACATAGTGATCCGGCTATGGAGTAATAAATTTGGCTGAAGGATACCTTTATCCTTTAGTCAAAATTATTCTAAGTACCTACTTAGTCTTCAGAATGTGCTCGTTCTAGATATCTTAATCCTCGTCTATGGCTCTTCTTCCAGCAAGCGAGATTGAAATCAAAACCGGTCCCATCAATTAATTAAAAAAAAAAAGCACAAGACGTTATGATGATAAAGGGGATAATTATGTTTGTGATAGATTTTCCTTCCTTTTGCGGAAGGTAGGGGAATTACATATGCACTTTGGCGCAAACTACCTTGTAGGATATATAGTCCGACCTTGAAGGTGAGGTACCTTCAAAGCTCTTAAATGTTCAGCATAAATCTAGGTAAGTACTTAATCAATTCCTAATGCGTCCGTTGAAATCTACTAAATATGCTAGGCGGACCAACAAAATTTATCTCTTAGCGCTAACAGAATAGCAAATTCGCGTTCTTTGATGCACAATGATTTATGAAAAGTGCTGATTCTCAGCTTAGTTTGAATAAATTACTTTAGATTTAGTTTTTTTTAATTTGATTTGATTGGGTTTATGCACGACCACGGAGTCACGGACAGAAGACAAATCAATTGAAGAATATATTACCGAAAGCATATTTGCTTAGGTATATTAGTAATGGTACTAGGCCGTGCGAGTAGGTAGGTTCCTATATTGTAGGTAGGTATCTACAGTGAACATGTAAAAACTTAAGGATCGTACAGACTGCTGCGATATCGCGGGCGCGACAGGCAGCGACGGAGAATTTGTGCCACTATAGTGTCGCGTCGCGCCCGCGATATGGCGCCAGTCTGCACGAGCCTTTAAGCTTGTTCTTTTCTTAACTGATTCCTATCGTAAGACATTCGCTCCTATACGTAGATAGGTACTGTAAAGCGTATAGGTGGAATGAAATCATTAAGAATTTGATCTGCAAGCTTTAAAGCAACATTGACAACACTTTGGCTACAAATAGTTATCAATATTTTTGT
The DNA here is from genome assembly GCA_963921375.1 of Tiliacea citrago. NCBI lineage: Eukaryota > Metazoa > Arthropoda > Insecta > Lepidoptera > Noctuidae > Tiliacea > Tiliacea citrago. The sequence continues at coordinate 19,106,214 of OY992781.1, forward strand.
TTCAGCACACCTACCTGGATATTATCTAGTCTAGGCAACCAGACGTTAACAATAAAACGATTCTAGCGATCAGATCACAGATGCATTGAGTTTTAAAATTAGGTAGGTATTACGTAAACAGATCACACAAAAACAATGTCTTTGCTATGCCAGTATGACCTCCTTAGTATTTATGGAGGATGGGTAATCTAATTGATTAGAACTAGTCTGCTAGATAAATCATAAAACTAGTTTTTACCAGAATCATCTATTTATTGAATGGGGTTTCCGTTCAATAAATAGATAAGTAGATAAATATTCCTGGTAGGTACAATCTGAATGGACATCAAAGTAGAGTTATCTACGCAGTGATCAATAGTTTAGAGACGAATGTCTTTCTGCGTCAGTAGATAAAGGTACCTACTACTTAGCAGCTAGGCCTATAGCGTCACGTCTAATTGACACGTGGTTTTAATATTAATGTATTTTGTCAACGTACCTACTTATATGAATTTACACAGAATTACGGACACATATTGTGTGTAAATTTACACAAAATTACGGACGCATATTGTGTGTAAATCGTTCATCCGTTTTCACAAAGCCTTTTGTCACATTGTTTTGTTCCTATGGAGTGGGGCCCCATACACTCGTGTGGTGTTTCGTCAATTACACGGGGTAATGGAGGGTACGCCCATCGTTACGTCTCCTTACCAAGTTATTATCATAATAAAATGGCTAAGAAGATATTACAGCCCCTTCATTACAAACGATGACATTTTTATTGTAGTGATCCACGACCACGTCTTTTTGTGACGTCAAGAACTGAATTAATTAATTAAATTGTTTGCTTTTCAGGATTAGACTTCGCTAAGGGTAAAGGTGAGTTGAATGCGTATCACCTAAAAACAAGTAAACTTAGCAAATAACGTAAATAAAGCCACTTTATTTATCTACAACGTATGTAAACAGGTCATCACAATAGGCATTCAGGGTATGCTTCGTAAGTGCAACAAACCGATTGTATGTAATTGTATGCGATTCGATGAACTATTTATTTTGTAGTCAACGTTCTCAGATTATGTGAAGATAAAACTGAATAGCCGGTGCGCCCTTTCGATAGGTAGGTATCTAAAAATTAAAGTAAGCGAACTTGATTTTTTGGTACACATTTACCTCAAAAAGTTCATTGATGGCTGTCACGGAACAATTACCATTGGCAAATATCACAAAAGTCGCATCACCTGAGTTGATTAGCATACATTACAGTGTAAACAGCGCATCATGCATGCAATGCCTGAAGCCACTTCATCACGGCGGACACGGCGAAGCTACGCCACGTATAAGCTCTGACACTAATGAGGCATAGCAGCATACAATGTGTAGTTATGTGCCTAATGTTCAATTCATTTCGAGGTATAACCTATAAACTACCAATCTTAGAGGACAATCCTAGGCACTGCATGCATTAGAATAATTCTGACAAAAAAAAACTAATCAAATAAAGCTGCGGCGTACGAATGATTGATTTCAGCCTTTTAAACGCATATAAAAAGATCGTAAAACTGAATGATGAGTCGATTTATAGCTTGTTTCAACTTCAAAAACGTTTAGTACAACATTAGAATTTAATTATTTGCAGGAATTTGAAGCAATGAAAACATGAAATAACTTAAATAAAACTATCTTATATAGATTGAAGGTGTTTATTCAAAGAAACCAATACTCGATGAAAATACCACGTTACATTTAAAATGGAGTAGGGTAACGAAGGAAATAAATTTTATGAAAGCATAAAACTAAAACATCTTACTCTATTTAAAAAGTACAAAACAGTTGGCCTGTTCATATAAATAGAAAGACTAGTATTTTATTATCGATCACTAAAAATATTTTATATTCTTACATTTTTATTTATCTACCCTCAACTTTTGAACAACGAATGGTACAATTAAAAAAACCGTCATTAAAATTGAATTTAAAAATCGTATTATTATGTAATTAATACTGACACTTATTTATTTACTTTGTGTTAGTTAATGACACAAGAGTGTAACCCAACATCAAAATCGTTCAACAAAGAAATACTGCTGTTACTTAAAAATAATACTTACATTTAATACTAGTACTAATACTGTAAATGGGGAGCTCGTGGCTAAGTTATAACCGCCGTACGGGTCGATCCATCAGGTTAAGCTACGCTTACCGGGGTTGGGTGACCATCTTTACATATATCGAGACTTTTCCGTGCCTCGGAAAGCACGTTATGTGGTCCCGGCTGTCAAAGCCCGAAAGTTTGACAACCAGTCTTACCTTAAGCCGAGGGGTATCGTATTACCCAGTTAGATACTGGGATTGTGGAGGTCCGATACTTAGCCGCTCCATGTGAAATACTGGTATTCAGCTGCATCCGGTTAGAGTGGTCGTCGACCCCAACATAGTTGGGAAAAGGTTAGGCAGATTGACTAATACTGTAAATCCTAATAAATGCTTCAGCAAGGCACTTGATGCACTAAATTCTAACCTAAATTAAATAGGACCTAAACACTACATTTGGCAAGATTATGGTTCTTACAACTAAGTATAGGATCTGTGTCTTGCAATGATGCTCTATCGAAGGTAATTATTGATTTAAATTGAATGTATGGACAGAGTTATTTCGAAGAGGTATCTCTATTCTGAACTGTATACCTACGCAGCTGTAGCCCGCGAAATTCAAATTTTCATATTCAAATAATCATATTTTGATCAAGATAAAACCTGATACTCACCTGCAAATAGCAAAAAACGTAAGAAAATTTGAATTTCGCGTTCTACAGCTGCGGATCCACATTAAATTAAAATAATTACTACAATCAACAAACGATGCTATTTGCGGAGGAAGTGACGTAGGTACATTATTTTATTGATTGTCCTCAAGACAAAGATATCCGTACAAACTAAAGTTTTACCCAAAATTGGCATCTTAATAAGTAATTCCTGCGACATAATAACTCTGTCCCAAAATACAATACAACACTATGTATCAGGCGAATGCATTCTGGGGTTTCTTTTTCTTTTCAGTTTCTGGTCGGGTATGTCCACGTAATCAATTACTTCCCAGTTGCTTTCTGGTTCCTCTGGCATTTGTGGTGGTAGTGCGGACCTGACGATGGGCACTCCGGAGTTGTCCAGGGACAGATATGCGCGGATCGCTGCTGCAGCAGCCTCGTCATCAGGAGTGGACAAGGCTCGCGCGTTAAACGGGCCGGTCACGTCCTTGCTTGGAAGTTCCCAGATGTGATACTGCGCTGTCATCTTGAAATTCTGTAGCATAAACAAGAGGAGAGGTAAAGTACAATAGTGCCTCGTTTAAATAGTTACGTGTATACACAGAAACTTCCAAATTAAATAAGTTGACTGGCTACAGTGAGTATGACGCTACGTTAATACTTAGTGTTTTGGCTATATAGCGTAGCCCTTAATAGACTTATTTGGTTCAATTTTGTATCATTAGTTTTACAACATTCGTCACGGCTGAACTCCTTTTCAGCATAAGCAGACTCAAAGACTAGAAAAATTACGGCTATTATTATAAGAAAGACAGCAACGCGAATATTTTCCGATTTTTTAAGTAACGGCTACGCGCCTACGCTTTGCGTAGCACCTATTAAATGGGCCGTGCACGAAATCGGCTGATTTTGATCGATTTTGTTAATTGGTTGTGAAAAAGAGAAAAATAACTAAAACTTAAATTATTTGTGATTTGTAAAGTCGAATTATTTGTTTTGCATGTGGCGAAAAGTATTTTTTCAAATAAATTAAGAATTCCTGGAAAATTACAAAAATTTGCAACAGGTTTTCCAAAAAATGACGCGAGACGTTTTATCATCTTTTTAAGAGGGGTACACTACATAAATACGAAAAACTTTATTCCAACAGTCACAAATACGAATTTAAAAATACCGATTTACATAATTCCGAATGGTTCAATATTCCTAAATAACAACTTCGATTGATTTATCATTCATCCTATTTTTATAATTCCAAAATTTCAATATTCATAACGTTTATAATTACTATTCTCACAATACCGACTTTTAATATTTCGAATAACAAATAGTACGACTTAATGATAATTCGAAACATCAAAAATACGAATTCCGATTATTAAAATACCGATTAATTAGAATTCCGAAACCATTCACCAACAATAGAGGGGATCTAGCGTTAATGGCCACTGTTCTAACCTAACCCAAAGGGTTCAATAACAGTAGATGGTACCCGACGCAGGTATAAGGAGAAGAAAAAACACAAAAAAATAATATTGATACACAATTATTAAAAACAAAGTAGACGTTTTTAAATTACATTTAACGTTACTTAAAGATTTTGAAAATATATGCGTAACTGAATATTATACTAATTGAATCACAATCCTAATTTTAGCAGTTTATTCGAAGTACTGAAAATCGGAATGTTGTTTTTCGGACCGAGACCTCTCGAGCATTTGATTCTTCGAAGGTATGAAAATCGGAAAACAAACAAATCGCATTTACGACTTTCGGTAAAGTAAATTTCGTGATTTTTTATAATAGACATTATAATTCTTAGGTATTATGAAATTCGGACTTTAGAAAATCGGAACATCGAAATTCGGAATAAAATATTTCGGAGTATTTGAGTGTACCCTTTTAAGAGAAAGTACTCTTGAGTTTGAATAACAAAAAATATCATAAACATCATTATATAATTGTCTACTTGCACGTGGCGGAACCACTTTTTTCAACTTCAATACAAAATATAGCAGAAAGATAATGTTGAAAAAACCTTCTTTTTTTTTTTAAACCCATTTGGTAATATGTTTTTCCTATAATTTAGCAAACCATATCAAGAAATTAAAAAACACAGAAGCACATTATGTGAGTATATTTACGAAAAAAAATAAAATAAACGAATTGTTGCAAGCAATTCAAAACAAACAAAATAAACGTCAGCCATTTGTTAAAGTGAGTTTAATTGTTCCAATTAATCAAATTCCTAACTTACTCGTAATGTGAGTTAAGGAGTAAAGATTCAAGTTAAAGGTTCCCGTGTTTTAACCGACTGAAATTGCTTTCGAGCGATATATCGGCTAATAAGGTTTCACACAAAGGGCAATTTAGGAGCTATTTCAGATAATTTAACCGCAAAACCGCATTTTTCTATGAAGAGTTAACATGCACAATACACAGGTAAATCTACAGTCACTCTATATTAAACCACACGAGTGTTAAAGGCTCAGTGCACGAAAAAAACTCTTTTTTGTCAATTTCTTATCTAATTGTGACTGAAAGCAATTTCAGTCTTTAACTTGAATCTTCACTCCTTAACTCACATTACGAATAAGATAGGAATTTGATTAATTGGAACAATTACACTCACTTTAACAAATGGCAGACGTTTATTTTGTTTGTTTTGAATTGCTTGCAACACTTCGTTTATTTTATTTTTATTCTTTTCGTAAATATACTCACCTAATGTGCTTCGTGTAATACCTAGAAAACTGGAAGTTTAAACTAAGGCTAGTGATAAATTATGTATTTGAATAAAACATCATGCTACATAAGATTTCCACGTTCACCGACACGTCTTCTTCAAATAATGATGATGCGAGTTTTATCTTATCACTGTTCAAACGGTCGAAATCTGTCGTGAGAAAACTGAGGGCACTTGAGAAACAAAGTACCGACGACGAGATCACGATGAATCATAGCCAATTAAAATATTTATTTGCTTATCTTAATTTTTATTATTGAACTCTATTTATAAGCTCCCTTTCTTCAAAACAGTCATACATTAAAATAAAATATAAAGAACATACAAACGCCCGACAATCGCACATGGAAGCCAGATGCGAATAGCTTTGTTTGTCTTTTTATAATCCTTGAAATGTGAAAATTATATAAAATTTTATTTGAAGTGTTCTGTAAAGTCTCATGTAAAATACGTATTTCACTAAGGTCTAATTACTTTTATAAATATGGGCAAAATAATGGAAAAGGTAAGTATCGTTTGTTCGAAAAACTATTAGTAGGTACCTTTTCCTTTTTGAAAATTTTATGGCTTGTGATATCAAAATGATCAATTCATATGTGGCCAATTAATTGGATTAGGTCTTGATCTCATGGTAGGTGCAACTTTATGTTTGTATGTTCCAGTCAAAGAAAAACACAAGAATCGTACACATCTTCAAGACCTTGAACAAGAAGTCCTCAGGGGACTCTACTTGGCCCTACGCTGATTCTTCAATCTGAGCACAAGCACTATTCTCATTTTGGTGCTGGTAAAAACCGCTGATGATTATAACAATAAACATAATATGTGGCTTTGAATATTATCTAAAACTTAGTTTCCATCGGCAATAAAAAAAAATGTTTTAAAAATAATAATTATTTCTGCATTAACATTTTTTGTTATGCTATGTATTTGAGAATATGGAAAACAATGGGTGCTATTAAATGAGATTGGTTCAAATATGCTATAATTATGCAATTTTTGAATTTCAGACGATGTTTAAAGAAGTTACTGATCCATGAAGACAGAGCTTGGTAAACCATAATTAGCATGTTTGCGGAACTTCTTGGGAGATATCGACAGTGGAGAGAATATAATAATATTGACCTACAGGTAACGTAAACTGTCATCAATTAGCGATAGCCTCGATAGAGTACAATGCGTGCCCTCGCCCGCTTCCGTTTGAGGCTTATCTAGGTTCTAATGCACTACATGCGTGTTCTCCGCACATGTTTACGACATGAGATTAGTTCTTAAACTCAAATTATACGGTAGAGCATCATTCAATTAGGAGTACAGTTGGCGATATCAATCTCAACAGATTAACTACTAAGTGATCGAAGACCCTCACCTGACGAGTGGTCTAAGGAAGTGCTTATATATGTATGATATTTCAAAAGTCAACATGTTTTTTAAAATATTACTATGTCAAATCTTGTTGAGTAACTTGCGTAATTTATCATAGTCCAATTTAAACGTCTAGATAAACCATGACTAATTAGGCCCATAATTTACGCTAAATAAGCAAATATCCTTGGATTTCTATGACGCACGGAAGAAAGTCGGAATATGGCGCGTATGTTTGACGGCCAAACAACACTGTTTAACAACACTAAGCATATTAAGTTGTCGTCTGACGCAGGCGCATACAAAATATTATCTAATAATAAAATTGTAGAGTGTTTTCGTACGTTGCATACTGGCTTTGGCAGGTCGGACGAAAGCCCGCGTGGGCCATACGTAGACGCCGCGCTTATGCTGCAGTAGCGCTACGGGGAGGCTGCGTAGACAGACACTACGTAGACGCTGCGCTTTCGTTATATATACTACCGCCATGATTTTTTTCATATATCCAAAAACAACCATTTAGCTGCCAGGGGAGGGGTCACTTTACTCTCAAAAAATTGCACTCATCGAAAAATGGTTTTCACAGACCCTCAATATTTTTAATAGCCTATCAAAGATACCCCACATCATGGGATAAACGAGAAAAAAAATATCACCCCCACTTTATGTGTAAGGGGTATTTTCAAGATTTTTTTCGGTGTTAATATAATATAAATATAACCTACCCATGCCAATTTACAGCTTTCTAGTACTAAGAGTCTCTGAGCTAAGCCGCGGACAGACAGACGGACATGGCGAAACCATAAGGGTTCCTTGTTGTCTACGGAACCCTAAAAACCTCAAAGATTGCCAAAAAAGCAGACATTTTACACGATTAACTTTTTCTTCTGCTTTTATTTAGCTTCCTATTAATTCATTCCCTCAAAAAAAAATATTTGGCAGGTTAGCATCACATCATTTTCTCGAGCTTATCCCTACCTAAGTATACAAAAATGCCTCTGACTCGTAGTCAGAGAATGCTATTCTCTGTCTACGCTCTGACTATAATAATGACACATTAGCATTTCTTGGTGACTGTACGGGTATCAAGACATACGTACTTGTCTATATTATTAGTACTTTAAGAGAGAACAATCACGTGAGTTGACGCGGCACTGTTGACAAACAACGAGATTGCAGCCGTTAGTGCCGTTTATATGCTTATTAGCCTATTTATGTGAAGACAATGCACTATAAAATTAACTAAATGTTCTCTACCTTTAGAGTCTTGTAACATATCTAATCTAGTTATAGGTTCTAAATGATCCTTGATTATGTGATGAGCACGGATATGGAGCTGTAAGTACTTGGAACAGTTCTAATTTGGTAAAGATATGTAGGTACATAATGGCGAATTCATATTTTTTTTATAGATACTTGTAAAAATATGAATCTAGCTTAAGGCTGTCCGTGTACGCTAAGCACGTTTTTTATGAATGTACAAATATAACTTTTGAAGTAAATAACCTACATTATTGTATGTAGGGTCCTTAAAATCAAGGTATAAGGTTTGCGCAAAAGAAGTTCTGAAAACCACGATCGGAGGGTACGACAGAAGGCTTTCCCGGAAGCGCTACGCTGTTAATTTTGGTCTACAACACGATGTGTTTTGAGTAGTAACTTATTTATTTAAAAAGGCAATGTAATGCCATTACCTTGGCCCAGTAATATTAGATAATACAATAAAAATATACAGGAACTAAATCTGTGTGATAAGCTATGGAAATGTCAATTTTCCGTATGCTTATCAATTTTATCTCATACTTTAAACAATTGCGTTAGCGTAGTATCTCTCGTGGATACGTAGGTACAGGCAGCGCCATCTATCAATTTAGTCAGAAACTACGACTATAGTTGTTTCGAAGATGCTCTACAACTAAGTACAACCTCCAGTGTAGGTACCAATCACTTGGTACCTTTACTCACCGTATGAGGGCGTGGTAAAGCTTGTAAGAACTAGGGTCACGATAAATTAGATAAATTATGGTAGTGACCGCAATATTCCATACGACTAGTACAGCCCGATTTAAATTTTATGGCGGTTCGGAACACGAGGCGAGTCGCTGCGAAGTAACGATCCTGCGGGAATATCAGGATAAAAAGTAGCCTAGATTATGTTAATCCAGGGTGTCAGCACTGTCAGCTACCTCCATACAATTTTTTTATCAAAATTGGTGCAGCCGTTTGAGCGTGAAGAAGTAACAAACACACACACACACACACCTAAAGAAAGAAAAATTGCACCTCACAAACTTTCGCCTATATAATATTATTTATAGTGTCATGATAATATAATAATATACTGTGATTATTCTAAAACTATGATATTATCTCCTAAGATATTTATTGAAATCCGATGATGTCAAGGGCAATTTTGTTCAAAATTAAATACTTGTGACGAATAAAGTGCCCCTCGCAAATAATGCATTTTTTAGAACAAATTACCATAAAAAGGTTGCCATTAAAAGTCAACCATAAAAGACTGTCGCAGATTTTTTTAGAACTTTTAAAGGGAAACAATTCCCGTCATACACGATATTTGCGTAACTTTAATCGTTTAAGCAGCGTACGCAACGGAAGCTCTTAAAAAGATTTTTTTCCCGGTTTTGCAACATTTTTCATTGATGCTCCGCTCGTCTTGGACGTAACGTGATGTTATAAAGCCTTCCTCGATAAACGGACTATCCAACACAAAAATAATTTTTCAAATCGAACCAATTCGGCTGATACTTCGGTTTAGCGCTTCGGAGTAGACCCAGTAGTTCTTGAGATTAGTGCGTTCAACCAAACAAACTCTTCAGCTTTATATTAGTATATACCGGTGGGCGGTACGTGGCGTAGCCCCGGGCGTAGCCGTAGTTTTGTTCTATGAGATCTTGGAATTACTTACCTAAACTATGTTAAGTATACATTTGGAGGGAGTTACCTACATCACTACTTAAATTGTGACGGTCCAAGGTCGAGTAGTTACGGTTAATGGTATTTTTTTAATGGCTATTCTTCAAACTTACTACTATCAGTCGAGAATTGTGTCTTTACTCTTCCTCTCACGCCCATTGGTAATCAGAGGAGGGTTTCTCTGATTACCAATGTCATGATAATATTAACTAATTTTAAGTGAGGCATTTCTCACCTCGGGCAGACAGTGATGCTGCAAGCAGTAGTAGTCTTGATTTCCATCGTTGTGACACCAGGTGCCGTCCGGGAAGTAAGGGTCTTTGCCAGCATCGTTGAGTTCAACGCGTGGTGCGTAGAAGCCGCCTCCTGAAGCACGCCGGCAGAACACTGCGCATCCCATCCACATACGAGCTGGTAACGTTAAAAACAAGATTTGGTAGAGAAAAACACGATACCGAATGAAATAAAAAGCCTTCCTTCTGTAAAACAACATGTACCTACAGTATAATTTGTCAACAAAAACGTGAAGATGACTTACTAGGGTCATGCGGCGCCTGCAGGCCTCCTCCACGAGGATCCAATTCAGGCAGAAGAGTTGCATACTCTGTGCACTTGCGTGATGCCAGTTCACTCGATCCTACACGGGTCTTCTTTCCGCAAACCTGGATCAAAACGAATAATCATTTTAACGTGCACATAATAATGGTCTCCTGTCTCCAAGCGGACTGTACCTCTCACTTAGAGCCACTTGCACCAATCACTAAATGCGTCTCACTCTAAACATATCTAATAATATTTAAAACAACATTCTGTGTCTGTCATTTTTAAACGATTGACAGAAACAGAACCACGTGAAACGCTAAACGTGTTATAAACATGTTTAGCGCTGAAAGTATTTGTGGTGCACGCGGGCCTTAGTCTTTAACCGATCGTATCGTTAATATAATATTTCTAGAAACAAAAGTAAAAAACAGTAAAATTTAAAGAACCTTGGTATCATCACAAAGCACAACATCATAGGACGCCCCTTGGCAAGCGTCGCTCGTTAGCTTCGTACACACTCGACGCCGCTCCCGGAAGCCTCGGCTTCGCTCGGAACAACCAGACTGGCAGTTGGCCTCCCTCCACGGACTCCATGCTGCGGACACGGAAGTGTCGCCAGCGCCAGGCTTCGGAGGAGGCGTGCTCGATGGCGGCAGAGCGGCCGCAGGGACACACTCGCCTCCTTGACACCACTGAAGCATCGGTCAATTATTTTACAGTATCGATATCAAAGTTTGAATAAAATAAGGATTATAAAGAACTGGTTCAATTAGCTTATGAGATTATTAAGTGTACGTTGCAGTAATAAACAAAACCGTATACTTATATCAACAAAAAATCTACGATTCTATAGGCATGAAACTAATACTACATACTTTATCAGAGTAACTATGCTAATTGAAATCTTCTGCCTACGAGTATATTGAAGTAGTAATGTGCATTGATCGAAAAAAACGCAACATGTAAATGGCAAAAGTTGAAATAACATTTTGATAAATGGCGCCCAACTGACCCAGGTGACGCTTCAAAACCCTTTTGGTCGCCGTCGTTTTCTCTCTTCGTTATTTAATTGTAACCGGTCGTAATTGGTCGCCGTATAGTTCATTAATCTTAAATAATTCAGCATTGCATGGAACTATAAATTGATACAAAGATCTGACCATGTGCATTCCGCAAGCCGTCCCGGGCAGCGCGGGCCCTGCGTAGTAGTATCCCGCTCGGTGCGGCGTGCGGCACGCCAGCTGAGCGCAGTGCTCGCCCGCGGGGCCGCTGGGAGACGGCGCAGCATCGGCGTCGCGCAGCAGGATCTTGCACATGAAAATATTATCATTAATCAGTTCAGAACCTAATGTTGTGATCCTAATGTGTCACGTCTAAAGTAAAGGCGAGTGACTAATGTTACTCAATCTTAGCAATGGAACATATTTTGTCTATCCTCGCCGCAACACTGCACTTTTTTGTATGAAAATGCGTTGCATTGCGGCCGTTGCGGCTGTTATGTGCGCTTGGCAATAATAATTAATAATAATTTGATAATGACCAATGTTCCGTGACTCACCTCACACTGCTTCTTGGCACTCCAGATGGCGCCAGGTGCTCCACCAAATCTTTCATGTTGGAGTTCACTAGGCGCGTCTAAGTCATCAGAACCATCAAACAAGCAGGTCGCCCATCTACACACAAATTAACAAGAAAATCAAGTTTTAATATTTTGCGAAATTAATAAATGGGTGATTCTGGAACGTAGAACTGAAGGTCTAAAGCTGGCTTGCTGGGCTAAGTTGTAAATCGATGCCTTAGAGTGAAAACCTCGTAAGTGTAAAATATATAAGTAACTTTTCAGGAGGAAGAAAAAACTTCGTGCTGTAAAATTAGATTACCACAGTTTCAATACTTATGTGTCTTTTATTTTGCAATTTGGATATATTTTCTGTCGCTGATATTTATTTAATTTTATTATCATAAAAGCGTAAAATTCTACTTGAGAGCTTTTGTTAAAAAAAAGGGGTTTGCTGGTAGCAGCTTTACAAGTTTATCAATGATACAATAAATAATAAAAATTGATACATATACTTCTTAATAACCCGTTTTATTTCGTTGCCTTACTTAACTTAACGTAACAAATAATTATCAAAAAAGTCCTAAACATAATTATTATTTTAAAAAATCTAAGTGCTGGTAAATTGAAAACCTCGAATGTTCGTTTGCGAGTTTTTCAAACTCGTCATAGATGGCGTTACAGGTTACTTAACTTTTTGTGTGAAACTAGGGCGTGCATTGCGACTGTTGCGAGGTTTTCTTTTCAAAAATGTAATAAAATAAAAATGGCCAAAATTGCATTCCCGAGGTTTTCACTCTAAGGCGACGAAATGGTTTGTTTCTATTTTCCTTATGTTGCAAATCTAGCGTCGATGTGAATAGCACCCAAATTATCAGTACAGTAAACATTATCACGAAACAAACATGCAATGTGCATACGAATTAGACTTAAGCAACACCCCAAAAGTAGCCTAGTAGTCTGCGTAGTAAAAGTAGCCTAGTTACTACAGCAATCACGTTCAATTATTGGGTTAGCGTGAAATTACGTCGATATTTCAAAATATTATTTAAAGAAACTGCCTAGGACAGGTACTCAATATTTTCTTCCAGTTGGTTCCAAATAAACATAGGGTTTAAGAGTAGAGTACTGTGATAACATGAAACTGCGAAAATCGTAATAGGTACCTACTTAGCAGTTTTTTATGCAAGTGTATCAGTTAGCCTTAGTATCAAGGTTATATATAACAAACAGAAGATAAAGGAACTATACTGCAAATCGGCCACAACTCGAGCACTGCATGTGGACCAGGAGGCCTCGCCGTTGGTGCCCCGTGAGGGAGACATGATGTAGCCGTCGCGGGCGCAGTTGTTGCCCGTGCCGTCGTGATGCATGCCCAGGCTGGAAGAATAACATTATATTGAATTATTTACATTACTTCCTTGAAGAAAGTCAAGAAGAACAATAAAAGACCAAAATAACCTCGCAGAAATGTAACCTTATTTGGCTCCGTTAGGCTTATCAGGGCAATTCTTATACAGAAACTTTATAATTTCATGCTTCATTTATTACAAAATCTATAAAGAAATAAAGCGTTTTATAACGCCCGCATTCCACATACAACTGGAACAGAATCGATTCCAAGTTAATGACCTCATGAAACTTGCTGGTTTTAAAGAGCGAAATCTGCCAAAAACTAATACCGAGCTTCAAGGGGATGGAATAATGGTCATCATACAGTGATGACGTTAAGCGTATGACAGGCATGACAGCCCGTAGTTAACCGGAATATCGACCATTATGGTATTAGTAGGAAAGTAAACGATCTAAGACCGACTTGTGTCCAATCTCGTGCGCGAGGATATAAACGGAGGTGAAGCCAGCAGAAGGGTAGGGGCGGCCGAGGAGGTCAGACGTGCCAAACTCCGAGACAACGCACGCGTGCGCCGGCAAGCACACGCCGCCCACCGGCGCCAGCCCCATCGTCACCCCGTTCCGACGACCGCCTTCTTCCGAGTAGAAGTCCAACCTGGAACAAGAAAAGAGGCCGCTTTATCTTTAGACATCATGTTTTGGTGTAATAATGAGTCATAATCATCATTCTCTTGCCTTAACCCAATTTATTTGGGGTCGACACAACAACGCTGTTTTAGTCGTCATTTCGGTACCTAGTCACCCCCTTTCCAGCTAAAATCATCTGATAATGCGTATATAAAATAATAGTCATAATCCTAAATCTTTGAGAGTGGACCTGAGATCCAATGCAGATTGTAGAAATGGCAACAAAAGCTGGAGAATGTTGGCCTAAACCAAAACCCAATATATGATGTTCTGCGATTTCGGCGATCTCTCCAGTTCTGGGGAGCGCTTAATGGCGAGCTTCTCTCGGTTGGCTCCTTTGCGCTTCAGTTTCTCGGTTCACTCGTGCAAAGTAGATCGGACTGTTAGCTGTGCTTAAGCACAGAATTAACACTTGATGGATGAAATGGCGGCAGGTCACGGGAACAGCTTATAGCTAAGATGAGAATGCTGTGTGTGGAAAAAGGTAATCATGGTATGGGGCATGTGATGTGTGTGAGGTGGAGGAATAAGGGAAATGTCGCCAGGAAAGTTTTGAGTATGCATGTGGATGGCTATACGAGTAGGGGAAGACCAAAGAAACGATGTATGGACTGCGTGAAAGATCGCATGACTAGAAAGGGAGTAACTACCGCGATGACAACTAATAGAAGTATGGAAGAAAAAGGCATGTTGCGCCGACCCCAAAAAAATTGGAGTAAGGGCAGGAGAATGATGATGAATCATATTTTTTTATTTTTCTTAACATCATATTACAGGCACTGGTTAATAAAATGCACAATATGAAATAGAGTAAGGAGTATCAGGTAGAAAGGTGCTGATTTACAGATCACTTTATAAAAATATAGTAGGTACAGCCCTCTTCACCGTATCCGGAGACAGCGACCCATACTATTTTTTTTTCCTTTCGTGAGCTCTCTGACTGATGACTGGTGCGATAATGAAAAAAGAGTAGGGTGACCCCAAATAATGCCAACAACCCCAACGGAATCTGACAAGAGTCTGTTGACTTAAAACATAACACCAACAATGGTAATTAGCTTTGCGAAGTGGTATTGTACAATATTTAAAGAATTTTTGTTTTTGAGAGTGAATCATCAAGCTTTTGGCAAAATATGATCAGTGGATCGTGTCCGAAACCACAAACCAAACCAAACCACAAGGAATTTTAAATCACGAGTTCATATTTGCACGTTTTCAGTAATGCATGCATGATTCATTTACATTTAAATACAATAATAGCAGACTCGTCAGTTTTTTACTGCAGCATCGTAAGTAGGCTAACGGTTATAATAATTAGGTCGAGCATTTCTGCATTGTCTTTAAAATGTTTGAAATTAAAACACTCAGTATTGCTTTAAAGAGATTAAAAATTTCCCACTCACTCAGCTACTAATTTTTTGTCTATAATTACCCCGAGAGCAGCAACGCCATGTCCCAATGCTGAGGATCATCGTCATCGTCTACATTCAGCGATCGCTGGTACGCACAGAAGGAGTCAAGTAGACGTCCTCGCTCCGCATGCGCGGGTAGAGACGATGGCTGCGACCGAAGTAGCGTCAAACGCACAAGAGACAGCTGGATGTGAGTGCCCAGAGAAGAGTGCTGGTACAGAGCTTGCACCTGAAACACGGAGAAAACATTTGACAGTAGCTATATTTTTTTGGTGTTTTTAAAGACCGCTTATAAAATTCAAATAATTCACAGAAAATGTTCTACCGAACCAAATGAACTAACGGAACTTACACCGTTTATATACGCCAAGAGCATATCACGTAATTCCGACTCGCTGTAGTTGAGGTAAGGATAGAAAATTTTGTAGGCAGCTTCGTCAAGGAACAAGGCTATCTCGATGGTATAGTTGGGCGGTCCCGGTTTGTGACGCGGAGGATAGGCGCGCGGCCTGCGCACGCGCGGGCGCAGCAGACGCGCGTCGTCGCCGGGCGGCGCGGGCGGCGGTGCGCGACGAATTACGTGCGCTGTTCGACCGCTACCGTTCTCCGCCCGCCCACTTCCCAAAGGTAAGGGTCGCACTTCGTAGGTGGAATTATCCACGACAATCAAACCGTGCTGAAAACAAGATATATTTAATCAGCTGTCTGCTATGCTATCCACCAGATAATTATATTCACTAGTGTTTAAGTTTGGGATTATTTTAATGGCACACCTATCAAGGTTTTTTGAGTATTTTAAGAACAAGGCGGTATACCTTACCATGGTTAATTTAAAAAAAAAAAACAATTTATGTAAGTTTCTGACTATGAACAAATAGAAAAAGTTTTTCACAAAATACTGGAATTCAAATTGGTGTCCCTCAGGTCCTACTATGATACTGGTACTGTACTATTTGCTGTATTAATCTGTTAATCCACACAGTTTTGCTAACATTAGAAGCACAGAGCACAATTAAAACAAATATTAAGTAATACAATTTCATGTATTTAAAACAAGAAGGAGTTCAACTGATCAATACAAATATCAATACTTACAAGAGCGTGATCCCTGCAGGCCGAGAACGCCGCGACTGCGTTGGGTCCTGAGTGCTGGAAGTGGCAAGAAGGATCCACGGCCGACAGCTTGACCTCCTGGCCCTGGTCGGACCATACCCGAAAGTCAGGCGAAAGCAGACGACGATTTGGTACCAACTGTAGCTCAAAATTTCTAAAAATAAATTAAGCTTAGATACATACATAGATATTGTTTTTGGAAAACCCCGATTTTAGATCTCATCACTTAGTCATCTAATGTTACAGTACATTTACATACGCTTTCTCCCATACGACAGGATTGATGAATTGCTCGAACAAATCTAACACACTTAAAATAATAAGGCTATCTCAAGGTCAGTCAGTTAGCTTATTCAATAGAACCAGTTTTTCTTCAATAGGCGTCTACATTCAATGAGCACGTTTCGCGTAGTCGCGTAGAAATGTAGCTTTGTAAAATAAAATCAATGTACTTGTGCTATAGAGTTAGTCGCCTACTCTAAATCTGTGGTTAGTCTGAATATTTTCTCCAGCAAGGAAAATGTTTTTTGCTGTCAGTAATTGTTGAATGTTTTCCATCAAAATTTCTGGGAAAAACGGTTAAAACTTGGTAAGTTTTAACCGTAGTAGTCAGATAGGAAACGCCGACCTCATCTAGTTTTAAAAATATGACTGACGTGTAAAAGTGTTTGTACAAACCTACTTACAGAAATAAAAATCATTTATCATTTATCATTTAAGTAAAATTTTATAGAAATATTTTTTGTGAGAAATCCACATAATATATAATGTCAATAATTGTCTGAACCACTGACTGGCGAGGAACAGCGTACCTAACAATATAAAATCACGTAGTACCTTCCAAAGGCGTCGAAACTGTAGGGCAGCGGGACGTCATCAGTAGGCTTGTCGGAGGCGAGCTGAGCCTCTCGCGGCAATAGTGCTGGCAGGTACACGACCTGGATGTCCGGGCTGTCCTGTACGCGCTCCGCATTCGTCCACCAGCCGTGGAGCGGGAATAAATCCTGAAACAGAAATGTAAAAAACTTGCTGAAAAGTTGCGTCGTTATTATTGAGGTGCATTGTAGATACCACGGCAATGAAATTGGACTGGCTGGCGTCCTGACGACTGGCAAATTCTTGTTGCTAAATGCTAAGGCGTGCGCTATGAAAGAATAGATCATGCCGGCACGAGAAAAGGAGCCTTATCACAGTTGACTGCGGGTCCGATTAAACGCCCCAGACCTTAACTCTGAATGTCCGGGACCGTCTTTTTACTATTTCTTGCTCGTTTCCAATTTAGAGAAAATTGACGAAAAATAATGTTATATTATTGTTTTCTCGTAGCACTTACTACGCCATAGTCTAATCTAACGGCTACGAAATTGCGTAAATGAGGTAATTTCTAATCTAATTTGTAATAACTTTACTGTAATTTAAGTTAATCAGGCAGTTGGATGTACGTTTATGATGTCCCCCTTGCATTGCTTTTCTGCAAACTTTAAACGGTTGTGTTTCCTTGCTAAAAGGTCGCCTGTGGTCCGCGCTACGTAGCAAGTGTAGGCATGTCGTGTATGCGCTAAATAAATACTACAGTCAGCGACCCTCGACATTCTTTCTCGCGTCATCGTCACCTGCATTTTTTATGGAAGGTACATTTCTCCGATTTGTTCCTGGGAAAACCAGTCATACCTACTTTTTGTTCACGTTGAAAAAAAAACGTTACCAAACATAGTAGGTACCTAATGGTGGTGAGTAGGTAACATTTTAGATTATCAGAAAGCTGTAAAAAGTTTTTTTACTCAGTTGGTATCTATTTAATGGATTTCATCGCAATATCCTTTTGAGTTCAATATTATTCATCACGTTAAAAAGTTTAGCTTCTGTTTTGGTTACTTCTTACAATATTGTAGTTGACATATCGCCTCAAGTACCTACCACTATCCCTGAAGGTAATGTAATTTATCGAACACCGAAATACATTTTCATAGTAGGTAACAATCTACTTACCGTTGATACTAGAATTCTAATTATTACTAAATATATTTCTATATTCGCTATTTCGCTGTCAACTGTAGAATAACATTATGCCTCATCAGACAAGCTTTTCACATAACGGAAGCTTGCGAAGACGTCTGAAATACTTGAAAGCTCATATAAGCACTCAGCATTGTTTACTTTGCTTTTATGTAGATCTTGTTACAAGAAGACATTAATATTATAGAATCCCATCTCCCCCTTAAGTATCGAGGAGAGATGTTAATTATACATAAAAGATTTGACTTGATAAATGTATATTCTTCCTCAAAAACATACAAATTATAAGTAATAGTAATAATTTAATCAGTATTGTCATCCAACGTGGCAATGCTGCCAGCCTTTTGGGCACTTTTCCCATTGACAGCTGTGCGGACGAATTTTGTGATGCCCAATGAGCACTTCCTTTTTTTTTTTATTACATACTATACATATTTTAGAGTTAACTTGTGTATTTTAATTAAAGATCAATTGCTACCTTTTGCTGTGCCCTACAGGGTCCGTAATTGTACCTTAGCTTTAAGCCATTGTAACACCTTTAAACATTATGGAATGCAAATAAATATATGAATATTTATATATCTTTTATTTATTCTTCAGAAAGCTTACAGTTTAATCTTGTTAAATAATGTACAATTAGCGCTTACAGTTGCCATTTACAGGCTTCCACAAATTAAAAACTATCAATAGACGTCTCAAGTAAAATGAGCAACATACTAACTACCCCAGGCGCTCAGGATGAATCGCTCACTCGCATGAGTTAACCGGCCGTACCCTGTCGCCACCCGGCCATGCTCTGACAAGGTTCACTTTAGCCGGCTTGTGAATAATGAATAAACAAATAAAACGTGAAATCAATACATAAACAGCTACACCAGTGATAAAACCATAATAATTAACCATTACTGTTACTACGACGAACGACAACAACCTGTTACCATACTTATGCAAGATCGGTCATAAGCACAGGGTACCATTAAGTGATTACATGGCATAACATAACTTATGTAATAGCCAATCTATAGCTTTATGTATCAAAAATTACTGGCTAAGCTTTAAGTGAACGTGTTCTGAAATTGCAGGTTTGCTCAATGTGCTGTTTTTAGCTAATGTCTGTCGCGTTATAGACCGATCGATTTTTGGATGCGAATGTTCTTTACGCGCTGAGAACCCTTCGTAGCTCGGAGAGCACGATGAACTGTCTGATGTCTTTCGGTTGGGTTAATCAATAGCCAAGAAAAGTTCATTTATAAATCCATCAGTCGAAGATAGGCAACCGTGTCTCTGTCTACATCTATCAACTGAATGCTACGAAAGATAGAATAAGGATCTAAGCGATTTTCGTAGCTTTTATTTGGAAAAAATACTGATATTTAATGTGACGTGCTATTATCACATCTCACTAATATTATAAAGGCGAAAGTTTGTGAGTGTGTGTGTGTGTATGTTTGTTACTTCTTCACGCTCAAACGGCTGGACCAATTTTGATAACATTTTGTATGGAGGTAGCTGACACCCTGGATTGAGACAAAGGCTACTTTTTATCCCGATATTCCCACGGGATCGAGACTTACGCGGGTGAAACCGCGGGCGCAGCTAGTTGTTATATAAATGCATATGATTAAAAAGTGAAACCCTATAATTAACTAAATTAATGTCAGCTAGTGTAACAAAATGCAATGTCTAACAATAAGCCAGACTCTACCTAAGTGCCGCCCACTGGAATGGCTACAACTATCATTCATTAAAGATTACTCAGCTTCCGGATTATTTAGAGAGTAGGTATAATAATAAGTATATAACGACAATACAATCAATTTGGGTATCAGGGACATCGAAATAATCCGAGCAACTGAACAAGACGGTGATAAATGCTGTAACGAAGTAGGTCGTGGAGGCAAGGAGCATGCGGACGTGTGGTGGGCGCGCGCTCCATTGTCACGACCATGTCGCCTGCTCCACGCTCTCACGCTACTTTTATTGGTCTCATTAATGACTAGACCACACTTTTATTAGCCTCGTTAGTTAAGTAATTGCAATTATAATAGGGAGGACACAAAACAGTCTGTCAGTCTTCACAGCAGTAAAACATTCATCTATTTCAAGTTCACTAACTCACGTTACGTTATAGTTAATCGATTTCACGGTTCTCGTTTTCAATACAATAACGTATGCATGTGAATTCGTCATCCGTCAGTGTAGGTAACACCAACTAGGTCAAAGATCGCTTCTAATCCTCTTGTTGACATTTATTGCCCGCGGCTGAAAAATTACTGTACGTATCTAACGTGTTCGAACCAACATCCTGGGCCACAAGTCTGCTATTAAAATAGTGTCAGAATGGTCGATCATTGATTTCATAATTGTTGATTTTGACAAGTTTGGTAATCTACTATTATAATGGCGTCATTATGACTTTCCAATGGTCGGCAACTGACACTACATTGAAAGAAATTGCAAAGAAAATGATCGACCATTATGAATTTACCAGATTACGAACTTTTAGCAAAATGACAATGGCATGACAATGGGATCGTGTTGGAATGACTGAATTTATAAAAATAGCAGACTTGGGCCCCTGGTTCCTGACGTTACTTATAGGAACACATTTATGTAAAAATCAAGATACTTAAGTTATCGGTGAAAAGCATTGGTTAAGTATGGTCTGGTTTCATTGATTTCACAATTCGAATGATTGATGATAGCGGCCGAACAACCGGCTGACTCAATGAAACTGTAAGTTGTTACTGTAGTTTATTGTTATACCTATGTACCTATGTGTAGTGAGTTTTAGCATGTCAGTCAAACTGATGGAGTACAGCGAAACCGAAATCAAGTCCACATGAGTCAGCTAAGTGTAGGCTCAATATTAGCGGATGCGAGCGAAGTAAAGGGGAAAGTAAAACTAAGTATTTGTTTTTCCTTTTCTTCTATGCGAGACAATGCGCCTTCCGCTGAACTATTAGCGGCTTTAAATAAGACGCCGGGTATAATGGAGCTGGTAATTACTTTAATTTTGGCATTCAATTGTGAGTGTTACGTCGGTATGTGCCGATGATGAAAGTTACTGGTATCGATCTCAATTACACGGAGGCTGCGAGCACGTCGCGTCGGCCACAATAAAGACACGCTATGATTCATCGAGAGCGATTGAAAAACTCTACTTGACGTTAGCGTTGTGTAACTTTTGTACGTGATCCAGTACGCGAAACACCTGCATTTTTATTACGTAATATAATTGTCAAAATAAAATCGTATCGTAAGGCGTCGTTAATGTACCATAATTTGGTGAAAGTTTTAATAGTATCGGAAAATGTGCATTGTAGGTAACCCGTTGTTGACGTCTCGTTACATAACCGAGGGCTGAAAAGTAGAGTAAGAATATCAGCGCCGGCAAAGTTCCACATAGAGACACAGAAACATACTAAGTCCTAACAAAAGATAGTGAAATCGTGTGCTCAGCCCCCTCTTGTTATTTTACAAACTAAAAGCTGTTTTAGAGATCTATTCGTCTACTTGGGACAAGCTATTAAATGACAAAACAAACAAATAAAGATGCCATACATCAATATTTTCAGATGAAGGTACAGTAGTAGACCAGCATTATCTGACCCCTCTTACAAAGAAGAATAATGGAAGAGGGGTCAGGTATCTAATGCTGGTCACCGACTGTACGTAACCCGAATCGTGATGAATAGACATAATATTTTAAAACAATATCCCGTACCATGTAAAGTAATATGATGTTCCTGCTGTCATATCATGAAGAATTGTACTCCATTAATCAATGTGAGATCCATTCAGCCTCTGCCACTTACGCACGTCCTATAAATCAAGACCGTGTGCCGAGCCCCGACGAATATTAATATTGCAAATTTTCCCTCGTGTATATAATATATCTTCAAGGTGGGGGTTGTTAATATCAGATTTACGTAGGTAGTACTAAACCATATCGTTATTTTATCCTACCGTGGGTTACCCTTCTAATGGTATCCCTTTACTCCTGTTTGAGAAAATCTTATTTGCAGCCTGATGTTGATATATTAGGTTCGATCATTCCTTATTAAAGTGGACCTGTATTATGCTAATAAAAATGTTGTATCTACCCCTAAACTAGTTAATAAATAATTAGAAAAAAAAATAGTGAAATTAATATCTAGGTATGTAACCTAAATTTTATCTTAATATTTAACTAATTATTATTCATATAAAAACATATTTTAAGTATGTAGGTACAGTAAAAAATCCCCAGGTCATCCCTCAGGTAAGGCCTCCTCCAAAGCTTTCCATTTCTCTCGGTCTTGGGCTATTTGTTGCCATTGTGGACCAGCAATTTTTTTAATATCATTGTCCCATCTAGTGAACGGTCTTCCTCTATATCGTTTACCCGATGGGCCTTTCCATAACGTAACTGTTTTTGTCCATCTATGATCTTTAAGACGTGTGTTTTATTCTGTTAATTAACTTCCTTAAATTCCTCACTATTTATGTAGGTGTATGTATACACGTTCCTAACTACCTACGTTGATTCTCGTAACCTTTAGAAACCCTTTTGGGATAACAAGCGTAAGGGTGTTGGTTGACTGTCTGCGTAGCCAGGGCCAAATAAACATTAACTTAAATGTCTTTCCCTAAATAAAGTTTATATGAAGGCGTAGCTACCTGTAATTTCTAAGCGTTATTTTTTTCGCCTAATCCAGTCTGATGAGCTAAAGTTTCAGTACCTAAGTTCATGTAAATCCTTAAATTACTGTTCACAAAGGGGAAATTAATTGAGATCTTCATTTATCCTGAAATCATAGGACTATACAATATGTAATAAAAACCCTGTCCGAGCCGAAAGGGGCACATAGGTACCGCAATAACAACAACAAAGTTTCTTGCGGCTCTTCTCCATAGGAAACGACCAATTGGAACCGTGCACTTGAGAAATAAGTGATTTTTCTTATGTGAAATAAAAAAATATTAATTTGAAAAAACATTTTAAAAAAAGTTGCACATATTAAAGTTATATTTTTTTTTAAAGTATGAAAATTGTATGGATATAATCATATCACCATACATAATAATACTCTCACGGATCGGACAGGGTTTTTTTTAAATATTGTATTTGTACCTATATGTTTATGATTAATATTCTAGTACTCGTAATTCTATTAAAAGATCATTTGACGCTAAGCAAATATACACAGACAACATACAAGAAATGGTACCTAATAGGAAGAGCTAACAAAAGCGTGTCAAGTACGCTGTACGAGTGGGACAGTTATTACACGCCACACACAACTTTTGTATGTTTCCAAAACTTATTATCATACATTGCCCGTAATCATCGTTGAAAGTGACCACTGACAGCAATTTCTCCAATTTTCTCACGTATCTTTTAATGATACATTATTTTGGAAGGATGACATGAAAGATTTTTTCATGAGAAGAGATTTAATTAACCTTGTAGCGAATACTTTATTTTCTGTACTAAGTCTACTTGAAGTGGATATTGTATAAGTACCTATATAGGTATTATGTGTTATTAAATCCTCGGTTAAAATATTTCTATCAACCCAACGAATGTTTGTCACGACTTTGTTTTTTTAATTCAAGGATTGTTCGGTTTAATAATGAGGTGGTACAAACCCCTGATCGCTGACCCACAAAATGTTGACTCTTAAATATTACCCACACACTTTTCGGAATTGTAGTCAAGAGGCAAAATATAAAATAATTAAGAAACTCATAATAATGCCTGATTGGTGGACCATAAGCATGATCTGCCCTTACGATCGTTTGATGTTACGGTCTAGGTACTAAGTAATTTAAAGAATTGTTTAGTTATTTTTAATTAGTGGAATTACCCTAAATAAAATATGTCATATATGTCACCAATAATTACACTTCTTGTATTTCTATTACTATTTTCCCTTAAAGTACTGGTACTGGATCATTATAAATTCAATGTATTTAGGTGCTGGTATTAAATAAAAAAACAGAA
The DNA here is from genome assembly GCA_963921375.1 of Tiliacea citrago. Lineage (NCBI taxonomy): Eukaryota > Metazoa > Arthropoda > Insecta > Lepidoptera > Noctuidae > Tiliacea > Tiliacea citrago. The sequence goes on from OY992781.1 coordinate 19,130,683, forward strand.
ATCTAGCTATTGTCTCCTTTCAGGAATTTACTTTTTGAAATCGTGGCGTAGGTACCTATGCGTCGTAATTTCTTTTTACTTACGATACGAATTATTTTGAATTCAATATTAAAATTCGGGGTTGAATTTGAATTTTCAGACTAAAATGGAAAAAATAAAATTTTGTGTGACACTAAATATTTTGAACAATTGTGTAAGTATATACAACTGGGAATAGGCTACCGCATCCATATTTTAATACATAATAAAGGAAAACCAAACACATAGGGGTATCTAGAGTAATAAATCAATAAATAAGATATGAACGCGCCGCCCGCCCTCGCTGCGAGCTTACTTACGGGAAACCGCGCAGGCGCACCGCCGCGGACCACGCACAACAGCGCTACTAACACTATGTCACTTCTTAAGGCCATGACTGCCTCACATTGCTGTCCAGCTACAACTCGGTAAGTTACTTCTTCACACTCGGCACACTGCTTATAAACGCCAATTCGGAAGTGGCATGCAGGTGCTTTGAATATCTGAGCCACGCGCGATGCACCGTGCGACGAGAAGGACCGACGGTCGTTGCGCGCGATTAGAACGCGTACACTTATGAGGCGCCTGCTACCGAATAAGCATTGCGAGCCCCCGAATGAAGTGAACACCTTTCGCACCTCCAAGAGAAAGTCGAAGGAAAGTGCAGATTTTGGCTGTCAAGGCACCGCCCACACGCGTCCCCTGAGGAGCATTGTCGCGAGTCATCCATCACTCGAGCTCGCCGACAGTCAGCGGCTTCCGCTAATCAAAACAAATGAACAATATCGAGTGAGGGACGGACGCGGCCAGTCGGTCGCGCTCACCGCCGCCACCCGCGGTCCTGACCGATACCCACTACACAATAACATAAGTTCTAAGTAAACATACATGTGTGTGAGTCATTATCGTAAATTCTACGTAAACCTACCAAACTACGAATACTTCGTAACATAAAAAGACCTTAATTTTGCTCTTTTTCCTCAATTTATAAGTATTATTTTTATAATTCATCGTTGGACCCGTCCTTTTAAGTAACATAACTCAAGTTCTCCATATCTTATCAAACTTTCGCTGATATGCAGAAGACAGCCCGCATTCTCTTTTTTGGAAAAGGGTCGATCGAGTCATGCAAACTATTGATCGACGTGTGAGTTCATTCATGTATGTTGCCTACCTAATGTTAAGAAGTGATTAGGTTTAATACATGACATAACATCACGTTTTCCAACAGTCAGCTGGTTATTGAGGGCGAGCCTAATTAGGTTTTATTTTTAATTATTCAATGTGTCCCTTATAAAGGCAAAATAACAAAAGTTGTAACGTGGATAAATGAGCTGAGCTTATTAATTGATTATATTCAACCTCATCAAACCGTCAAGAACTCAAAATTTACCATTCTTTAGGGTTGTGTCAGATACCTACAACGAAGTCGTAGGTATCAAGCAGCTGTAACCAAGTCCCAACACGGGTGACTTCGCACTTGCTGTTCATCCAGTGTAGCTCTAAAGTCACCGCGTAGACGCCCCTAGACGACGCGCAGCGCGTAGAGCTTCGTAGAGGACGCGTAGATCAGATGCATCGGCGCGCGAAATTAACTATTAATGTCTAGTTTTAAACACTACAAATATTTTCCAGCTAGACAATGTTGGATTGGAACTATGGAACCACGCTTTAGCGACCGGCCAACACGACGGGCTCGGTTCGTATCATTTTAGTGAAGACGTAGTCTCCTTCAGCCTTTACCTACACAGACTGTTATGCATAATATAGAATATGCTTAAAACCGTAGTTGTAATAGAATCCAACAACAGCAGTGAGGGGTGCAATGGTAACCAGACGGACCGCCGATGCTTCTGCACCATTGACAAAAATACACACCAATATAGGTACTACCATTTTAAGGTAAAGATTGCCTGAGAAAAGAGATGAACCAAAAGTGTCCACAAAAATATTGTCCCATAAGAAAAACCCACTTTCTACAGAAAATGGTGAGAATATGGTTTTCCAACTTCCAAGAAGATTAGTCAACAGCGAACCTTCCCGCAAAAGATGGGTCTTCCCTTATACTTAGTGTAACAATTTGCATTGCCGTTCACCGCGGCTAAATACAACAATACTTACTTACTAAAAGCAATCAATAGTATCTTATATAAAGTTCCATTATCTTTTGAAGAAAAGGTTTTATTGTAATCTGGAATAGGCACGGTCCCTTGTTCACAACAAAATGTACATTTCATGGTAAGTAATGTTTTGTTAGCCGTAACTTCTCAAAACGGTTGATAATTGAAAGTCTAGGTACCGTTATATTGATCACTGGAACAACAAGAGTACCTACCTAATACTAACAAGATTGAATTCATGAATTATACTCATAACTTAGTAGATGTTATTTTAATTAACAGGTAGGTACTAAACAATGCGTATTCATTTATTATGAGCATCACCATTACCTACTTACCAAACAAGATTTGTTCGTGCTCTGTTGCCAGACTTCAAGATAAAGCTCCTGCGACATTTAAGATAAGTACAAACATGCTCTGCCCTCTGCATGTAGGTGTCTACAATTGGGAAAGTAATACGTGATAAAAGCACGCGCCAAATTCAGATTGATAAGAATCATTAGAGAATCATACAGTTTTAGAAGTGCAGATTAGATAAATGGAAGTTTACTTGTCAAGGAGCCTTCTCTTGTTAGCAGGGGCGCCGATAAAATAAAAATATAAGGGCTATGACAGAGAAAAAATATTGTCGTACTCGTATAGCTATTTTCAAATGCCAAGGCATGCCATACCTATAATACGTGCGTGTTGATAATTTTGTCGTATGTGTCTCAGAATGTAGGATGCGAACAATTTTGTGAAGGTTTTCTTTTGACGACTCATGCATACAAAAATAGGAGTTACATTGTTGACCTATGGAGAAAAGCTGAAGAATAAAGACAGTCTAAGGTAGGTACAACAGCGAGCGAAGCGATTTCGAAAATTGTAGCAACCCGCCTCGGATAGGTACGTTATACCTGTACCCTAATTGCGTAAAGGCTCTTACAAACACACGCGATATCGCGGGCGCGACATGCACCGACAAAGGAATTGTCTTTGTCGGTGACTGTCGCGCCCGCGATATCGCGTGAGTGTGTAAGAGCCTTAACGCAGTTTCAATCGGAATCGGAATGATTTTGAAGTATATTGCTAATCCATTGCTTCATATGTTAGAAAAAATTGTCTAACCAACAACGTAAATAACGCAATGAATGTTGTTGAACTGTCAAATTGAAACCGATTCGTACTGATAGTGTGTTACGCAATTAGCCCTCTGTTTTCTTATGATCATTCATACAGAAAACAGGAGTTACTTTGTCGACAAAAAAGTTTATGAATTAAGAGAACCTAAGCTGCAAGAACGAGCGAAACGAGCTCGATTTTAGCACTCCGCCTCGGATAAGTTGGATGTTCTTTGGGCAATTCATAGAAGGTATGAATGGTGAAAAAAAAATATGTTTCTGCTAGAGGCGTGATTCCATCGGGTCCTCGGTCCACGAGGCTGTAGGCAATGGTCCACGTCTAACGCCGCTTCTATAAAATACAAAAAATGTTAACCAGACATTTAAAGCCCAGACTGTCCAAAACAGTTTGTTGTTAAAGTCTCTTCTGTGTCATACATCTGTATTTTGTTATAATATCCCCATTAAAAATATTTAATGGGGATATTATAACAAAATACAACCAGCAGCAAAATACATTCAGCAGGGCTGAGCGTTCCCAATAGGGAAGGCTCATAATATAATTAGGGGTGCCCAAGAGTGCAAGTGCTTGTTAGCATTTATGAATATGCACAAATTAATATTTACCCATTTTATCGCTTTGGTACAGGATTGCGGAAGCATCAAAGACATCCTGTAAGAAGCTGTACCTACACTTGGTGACACCTACTAGCTCCAAAACAAAGGACCTTCCGGGAATACTAATAAGTAGGTACCTATACAACTATACCATACATACATATTTATTGTGTCGTATTCCTCTTTATTGTATAAAAGTCGTATTCCTATTAAATAGCCAGCACAATAAATATCCCTAATTAAGAATCATAGGCTTAATATCATGAACTGGAATACTTAGTACATTATATTATATTTTATAAAAATTAAGGCCAAGAATTTTAGCGTTATGCTCAAGACGAATAACTCCTCGATGCGGGCGCCGCCGGTAGTTGACTGCGAACGCAGAATAATAATGAACTTACAGCACGCGTACCCAGCCCTTTTATTACGTTATTTGCACACTTGGTAGGCGAGAATAACATTACGTACTTAAGGTGACGACCTGTTGTATAGATAGGCTAGTTAGATAAACTTAGAATAAGAAATTGTGCGTCGCTGTCCGTGGAACTAAGTAGGGACAATAAATACCTCGAATCGTTAGCATTTTCGCGCGCCCTCGTGTGCTGCACATGTTCGGACACAGCGGTGAATCACTACTGAAAAAAAAAACTCCGAGGGACGGCGGAGAACGCGGGTGACGAAGCGCCGCAAAGCGCGAGTCATTGATCCCGATACAGTCCCGGACGGCCGACGCCATGTCGGAGCTCGCGCACTCCGAGCCGCTCCTCCCGCCGCTCGCGCTCGCCGCGTACGTCGCGTGCGTCGCCGGCGCTGCCGCCCTCGCCAACTGCTCGGTGCTGGCCGCGCTCTTCAAAACTTCACGGAGTGGTAAACAAAAACTTGTTCCATAATACCTTTTAAATAATTCCAGGTCCATACTTATACCTGTTTTCATAGTAAGGCGTTAAAATAAGGCCAACTTTCTTTAGTTATAACCATAATCTTATTCATTATACCTACCTACAGTTGGAGTCATGTATAAATGTTCTCAGTAACGTCCTGTCTTTTGAATGCTTTCTATAAAACAGTAATGATCCTTCTTTACACGTTGTATAGTCCGTATCCATACGTACGTTCACATTCGAAGTATACAGACAAAACTTGTCCCTGCAGTTTAATCCATTATGCTCACTGACGAGCCTAATTGACTTGTTTGTATTGGTCTCTTCTACTGATAAGTATGTAAACTAATTATTATTAATGTGGTTGTTTCTGATGGTGTTTGTTTTCTTTTCAGGTTTGCTGACTATCATTTTACAGTTGGCTTTAGCCGACCTTATACTCGGGGCGTCAATAGGACCCGAGTTGTGGTCCTACAATACCAGATCGTGGTATTTTGGTGACCATGGCTGCGTAGCCTATCGGGGACTGAACGTGTTTGCCTCGACTGCATCGTCCTATTTAGTGGCTACTATTGCACTACATTCTCTCGCCACCATCAACATTGAAGAAAAGGCTATTGCAAAACGAATCAAACGAATCGAACGGGATGAAGATGACGAAATAAGATCTTCACGTCACAGCTTAGTGACAAGCAGTGACTCTTCGACTCCACCAAGAACTATGAACCTAGATTACAGACTGTCTGATCGAAGAATCTCAGTGACGCAACCATCAGTGTTTGTTTGGGTGTTGGCTATTTCATTAAGTGTTCCGGAGTTTGTTTTAGCCACAACAGTGCACCACGAGCGGGATGTTGTGCTGTGCACCATAGTCGACACTAGTCAACGTCTGCATATGTACTCAATTCTTGCTGTTTTTAATTCGTTCTTACCTCTTATTATTATGTGTATTGCTGGTGTTCTTGTCATCATTAAATTGAGGATAAAGAAAATTATGTCGCAGATTGAATGCTTCGAATCAATCGCAGCACTGAAATTATCTCTCTGGCTTATAGTGGTATATATTGTGCTGTGTACTCCTCGGTCCTGTGTAACTGCTTATAATATTTACTCTAAATCAATGCAAGGTAATGAAACTTCCTTAGCTCAAAATGACGACATGACAACTGTGAATGTAGCAACCAGCAGTACATACATTGTTTCAACTTTAGTTCGGCCACTGCTCAGTATAACTTTACTGCCGCGTGTGAGGAAGTCGTTTTCTTTCGGATCTTATACCAACGCAGACAATGTGTGATATACGAGAATATTAGTGAAACCATTCTAAAGTTGCAAATTCTAAAAGAGGTGATATATTTTAAGCGCTGTGTACGTAGCATTTAAACAAGGTTGCATTTGAATGTAAGTGAAAAGTTGGGGTATTTAGGGAGACCAAGCATTAACATAACAAACTCGATAGTTTGCTATGCAACGAGTATAGTGCGAGTGAAAAGGCCATTACTTACTAGTGTTAAAAGTGCCATAGCTTGTAAATGACTGTATAGAATCGTCTAAAATTAGTAACACATAGCTACAAGATACTCGATCATAAACATGTCTACTAACCTAAAACCTAAACAATGAAACTTTTCCTCATGTAACAAATGTGGATACGTACATGATCATACCTACTTACTCATAAATACAACAACTACATAATGTGCTTTCCTCCAAAAGCATTCGTAGATTTTGATAAAGGCCATAGGATGGTATTAAAGCAGAAGAAATTCAACCATGAACACTTTACAATACCTTAAAGACAATATTAGATATTGTACTAAGGTTGTAGTAGATAGGTCAGATACCTTAATTCATAAGTAAATATACATAAGGAATCAATTCTCTCGCCAAATATATGGCACAATTTGAAAAGAGAGTAAACATCACTGTAAAGTATTTTTTTACTGTTTTTTATTAAACTTTTTAAGCCACTTTGTTTTCGTTTTATTAAAGGACTTTAACTAGCACTTCCACTGCGTGGATTTAGTACCACCCTCTAGAAAAATTAACACGCCCTCCACCCTATAAACTGTAGTTTTCGAAAATTTATAATTCGATCTTTATAATTTCTTTAGATAAATAAATATTCGGGCCAATTTTCCAATTTATAGCACAAAGGGAATAAGATTTTGCATACAAACTGTGTCCTCCCTTTTCAACACGACAGGTCGTGCTTAAAAAAAATCGTTTGGTACGTTTCCAGTTTAATACATTATTTATACCTATTTTCAAGTTAATTGAAGCAAGCAACAAAATCCTCCCCAGTCCCCTTAAAGTTTATTACCTCTTTCCATCATTAGGGGTTTAGTTTTTGCGAACCCCGAAATACCTAATTCTTTACTAATTGATCTAATAGATTGATTGACTCTCACCATTCCCGACGACGCCACAACTTTCCTCCAGTAGAGTATAAGTAGGGGTATTAGTACTGTTCGCAAGTAAGTACAAAAACAGACCGCCGCGCGCCGTCCTTCCGTCATCGCCGCCTAGGCCCGCCGCGACGCCCCCATCCATGCAGCCCGCTCCAACCCTTGCTCGAGCCAGCCTGCACGCTGCTGAGCCTGTAGCTTTAAATTCGACCCAAAATAAGCTTGATCCGATCCAGCCTGTATCTTATTGCCCTCCCCTAGCGACACCCTAAGCCGAGGTCCGCTTAGCGCGTAATCGTTTAGTTTGTAACTTTTATTTTTAATTAATTAATTATTTTTATTTCGGAACAAAGAACCCATAGAATAAAATTAGTAACATAATATTAAAACAACTTAATATCTAGTGTTAGTACCAATAACCCTCCACACAAACTGCTTTACAATATTGGAGAGCTGAAACTCTCCGCTACAGTTCTCAGGATGCTGTTGGGACTGCCTCTCACTCTCCTCAGTAGTGAAGCTGTTTTCTTGCGCACAATCGCGTGAAACCCGTCGGTACGAGCTCGAGCAAACGTTTCTAACACGCTGCAGTAGCGAGGAAGTCGCAGGATATACAGCGCTTTTTTTGCCCTGGCTGGAGGACTTAATTTATGATGGATTTTTGGGATGGGGCAGTAAGAACAGAGTAGGTACCTTCACCGTTGTTACTACAAGGAAACGTTCTTAGGTGACTGACCTTAACTTTTTGAGATATTTTGATCTACATTCACCGATTTTGAAAAAAAAATACAGCAACAATAACTTTTTTGATGCCAATTGATCCTGTTTCGTAAAAGGATCAAAAAATTCCAACGGACCAACTGAGGTTTGAGTACTAGAAAAGTCAGAAATCGCAAAAAAACTTTTCCCATACATTTCGTAGGAATTGAAATTACAATTTTTACTATGAATAAATAAAAAAAATTAAACCGAGTTAGCCGAAAATAAACAAAAAAAAAATGCACTTCAAAGTTCGAACAAAGAACGCGTATTTGTTCGAACTTTGAAGTTATTTGCATTGAGTAAATAAAAAATTTGTTTCGTTGCTTTCAAAAAAAAATAATTATCGACTTCTGGCTTTTGTAAGCACACTCTTTTTTAACATGTCCCGTAAAAGTTTGAAAATTCTAAATTATTTGAGGTCAAAAGTTTTTGTGAAAACTACCATTTTCTAGTTGACTGTACATTTTTTTCAAAATCTGTGAATGCATATCAAAATGTCTCAAGAAGTTAAGGACAGTCTCCTAAGACCGTTTTCTTGTAGCTAGGTACACAACGGCTCAGGTACCTGCCCTAACCGCCTGTATGCCTACTTACTTAAGTACTATTTTCGTTTAAACATGTGAAGTGAAACTAATTACAGAATATGAAGCTAGCCGCTCAAATAGGACCTATATCATCGCAAGCAGGTATGTAGTGGCCCCAGACAATGTAATGCACTCCGCAAATAAGCGCAACTAGAGGGCGAGTGGGGTGGGTCTGTCTCGCCCGCTCGCCCCCTAGAAACCTCCCCGGATGATGTCATGCAACAAACACTAACTACTGCTACCATAGATAGCCATTTTGTGGGCCACGTTATTGATTTTAATACCAAACTCTTTCGTTACTCATTTGTCAAAGGGTCAGTCAGTAGGTAGGTACGTTATTGACGTACTTGCGTACCTAAGTAAATTTTTTTTTTTTACTAACATTTATAATTATAATTGTATTTGTACGTTTTATTTTTATTTATTTTTTAAACGTTGCCCCACACTAGGAATTTCTCCTGTATCGTGGGTGCGTTTCCAAACATTTAAACTTACATACACAAACAGCCAGACCCAGAACAACTACTTGTAGATCATACAAATATTTGTTCCGTGCGGGAATCGAACCCGCGACACGCAGCGCGGCAGTCAATCGCTTAACCACTGCGCCAACCGTGCCGTCAACATTTGTCCAAAGTGAGTACCCAAACAAGCATGATTAGCCGATAGGTAATGTAGGTACGTAATTATGAATGTACCTACTTAATTCCAGTATGTATACATAGGTAGAGGTACCCATCCCATTACTTTTTATTTTTATTCTAAAACCGGTCAAGTACTTACTATTAACACCAACCAAGCATAAGATTTCCGTAAAGTAAATAACTATCAGTACTGCGCATAACATTAACCGAGTTTAATCCTTACTATGATCTTATAATAATATTAGAGTGACACTGAACTTGTTCAAGATTTATTACTTTAGATAGAGCTATACGCCTATACCGCTACCTACCTACTTAATTTAAATGTCGGTACGAGTATACAATGACTTCCAAAATAAAATTTTGAAAACCTCTCACCAGGGGTTTCCAAAAACACTCCCATGTAAGAACCTATATGAGGTTGACGTTTTAAATTAGTTTTTGAGAATTTCTCACCTGACTTGAGTTTTTTTTTCCTCTACCGCATTTTTTTTCTCGATGAAACACTGTCTAATCATCACACAAAGTCACTAAAACTTAGTTCACAGGGAAATTTTTGCCTGAACGTATTCGTACCAGATTTTTATAAACTAGTTATAAAAGCGAAAGTATATAGTTTGGTTTATAAACTTCCATGGACTATCAGCTTTTCAAAACAATACAAATAACATGTAGGTACCTACTTTACAGGATACTCGTATTATTCGGCAGCAGCAGCCCGGAGTCTGGATTTGCGCCCGGTTTATGGCAATAGGCTCGCCCTCTAATATATGGGACTGAAACATAACAGTCGAAATGTGGGTGTACTACACTTGGTACACCTCAGCCCAACCCTTCGGGAAATAAGGCGTGATATTATGTTAAATTAAATTATTCGGTGCAAACGGAGTTCCAACACGGCAGGTAGGGCGAAAAACTCAATATTTTCATACTTACGGCAGTACGTTGGTGTACGTACACCTCTCCAAAAAAAATCTATGCAAACATTTGAAATGTGTATGCAACAAGCAGTAGGGGGCGTGCAGTTTGAAATTAGACGATCTCTACAGTCTAAGATCCGTCTGCAAGATTACTTACTAACTTACGTTCATGTGTACTCTCGAGGTAGTCCCATTGTCAGCAAGTCAGAATCTGATAAGGGGATCCCATGGAAATCGAGGGAAATCCTCTAGTTTTATAGGCACATAGCGATTTGAATATTTTATAGAGTAACTCGTGCATTTGCTCTTGGAAAGCACCATTTGGTGAAGTGGAACTGATGATGAACACCACAGATGGCTACCGGGCCTACTCAATAAAAAAAAACCGTTCAAGAGCGAGTCGGACTCGCGCACCGAGGGTTTCGTACGTATATTCGATGTTGATGATTTCTGAAAAACTGTGCTATTTAGAGACATCGTTTTAATTTTCCTGTAATCTTTACATAAACTTCTATCACATGGAATAATTTCAGAATATTCTCTATGCAAACTTCGGAGATAAGGGGAGGGGAACGGTATTTTTTTTTTACATTTTTCATCAAAAGTCGAATAAAATGATGCCAAAAAAAAATGTTTGAGAATGTGCAAACAGCGCTCTTTCATATGATACCCCACATGCCCTAGTAGACTCCATTCGATTTGTTAAGGCCCTGTTGCAAAAAATATATATTCTTTTAAATTTATTTCTTGTTTGCAAAATAGTTGGGTAAACATCATCTAAAACTATTCCAAATTTAAAGTTGATAGCATTAGTAGTTTTTGAGGTATCTAGCTGTGACAGACAGACTTAGTCTCACCACAAGGGTTCCTTTTTAACATTTCGGTACGGAACCCTAAAAAGTAACTATTTCACGGGTTGCGATTCGATTACTTTAACATGGTTGCTAAGCAATTTATGAACGTCCACAATGCCTAAGGTAGTAGTAAGGTAGAAGTACCCGGAGAACTCCTCAACAATTAACGGCCCTGCATCAGGAAAAGCAATATTTATTAAAAGGCGATGAGCAGTTAAAATTAGGCTATTGAAATTAGATAAATATTACAAACTGCGCCACAAAAAAGTGAAAAATAAAAACTTTTTACAAAAATAACACAACCGACTGCCAAAAAAAAACACTAAGTAGGTACAAAGTGAAAAAAACTTTTCGGAAGTCGGTGTCTTCCGGTTTTCCACCGACTTCCGAAATTAATGTTATTTTTCACTTTGTAGTGTTTTTTTGGAAGCCTGTTATTATTTTTTGTAAAAAGTTTTTTCATGCATACGCCAAAGAAAAAAAAAACCAATTAAGCTGTAGCATACCTATGTAACTTTGGTAACAATAAAGGTAATGACATGGTACCGAGCAGCAAGCTAATTTCGTAACATTCTACTTTCAATCACAATCCGAGAGTTTTGAAGGATTAATTGCTATTTCGTAGGTTTGAAAACTTCGTCTGCTCAACAAAGTAAATACCTAACGCAATGACCGTTAAATTGGGTGAACTGTCAAAATAAAACTCATTACGATCAATTGTCATTTTATGTGTGTTACGCAATTATCCCGCTGGTCTGATGATGCAGCCGGAAGGTGGTCATAGAAGCTCCCAAACTCAACACGAAAGGCCCATTGTGTTTGGTCTTGACCATAAGGAGCCCTACCCTAGCTACCCTTTTTGTATTTAAACATTGATGTGATAACTCACGCGGTCGACGACACATCGCAATAATAAAATTAGGTTGTATCTACCTAATGTTCACCCACAAGTGAGCTTTGCTAACACTAGGTACCTACCTAAGTACCTACACTTAGCTAGGCTGTCAGTCATCATCAGTCTCAGCTCATGATAGTCATGATCTATCTAGGTTTTACTTTACACACAGAATCTACGTGCAAGGCCCGAGTTTCGTAATCACTACCCGCAGCGTACCTAATGGAAAAATAAAGTCATCGTAGGTAGGTACCTATCATAGGCGTACCCAGCTTTTGGCCCAAAGGGGAATTTCGGCCTAGTTCAAATATACAAGGTAAATGTATGTGAGGAGGGGTGACAGTCCAGGTCCAGCTAGGGCATGCAGCTTCCTCAGTACGCCCAATGAGCATTATACATATTTATTACCCTATGGAAGGAAACGCGCGATCTTTACCACTAAAGTACCGGAAACGATAAGATGGTATGATAAGCATTATAATAACTTTTTTTGGTAGGACAGTACCTAATACTGACCACATACAACCGCATGGTGTAGACAAAAATAGGAAAAAGGATCCATTTTTTTGTCAGGTACATGCAAAATTCATTCACGACTGACTAATGCGATGTGTACGACACCTACCTTGTGTAAATAAAAGTGTAGGTAGATATAAAATGGTCAGACAGAACACAGATAGGTACCTACAGCTAGGTTCTCCGACTAAATAAACAACAGCTGCGTACAGTTACACCACTATAACTGGCCATGGGGCATTTTTAATAAACACCTCTTTGTCATAGGAGTCACAGACAGTCCGCTGTGCAGGGCCTGCATGGAGGAGACAGCGGCTCATGGGCTGCTAAACTGCCCGGTGGTCGACACTTACAGGGCAGTCTTTCGGTAACCCAAATACCCTCCTTGAGTTTGTCAGTAACACCAAGGCGTTGCTGGCCTTCCTTGAGGACTGAGGTGGATCGAATAACCGCTTTTTTTTCCCCACCCGTACGCAAAACACGCGCATTGACGTGGCGTTGCGGACACCAACCCGTAATACCTATTACAAATGGTCAGAATAAGCGATGAACCTATCCACAAAGAACGAGGACTATATATAGGTTATTGGTTGTTCTGAAGTGCCGAGTTTGCACTCGCTCGGGCTTATAATCCACTACCGCGGAACCGCATTGACTGGTCCCGACATGTTGCTGCGTCCCGCTATTCCAACGACGCAGCTGTACGTGTCACGTTCATATCACACAACGAAGGTAGAGGAGGTCGTGGAGTACATCAGGATGAAGACCAAGTTCACCTTGAGAGTCGAGAAGTTGAAGTCGCACCATAAGATTAACTTCTAACCTTTTGTGGTGCGGGTTCCGACTCATCACAGACACTCACGAAGGAGGAATTTTGGCCGACGGGTGTCGAGTGTATCGGCGTCAAGAAGAGGAAGGCTACATGACACCACGACTCAGCGCAATACGTCGGCGACCAAACGTGTAACTAGATTTTGTAGTGACGTTTTTAGTATAGTATTATAAGTTTTAGGCCTTAGTTGCCTGAAAATAAAGCAATATATTTTTTTTAAATACTTTTGTCATATGTCGGGCGGGACTCTGGGGTCCCGGACAATTTGGAAGGCGTACGAGGGGCCGAAGCCAACTCGCAGAGGCCCCTTAGACAATTTTAAATGATGAGAAGGCAACACACCAACCAGTGGGCTAATTGCGTAACACACTATCAGGTTTCAATGTGACAGTTCAACAACATTCATTGCGTTATTAACGTTGTTGAACAGAATTTTTTTTCTAAATTATGAAGCAATGGATTAGCAATACTCCATTGAAACCCACCATCCAGCAGTTAATGAAAAGCATTATTAAGCGCTTCTTCGATTCCGCCGTCAGACATCGCAACCCTGTGGTTGTCAAGGCCGCTAGTTACAGACCCTCTAGGGCCACAAGCTCGCCACTGAGGTCCCGCAATTGCCCTCCCCCCCCCCCCCGCTTCCTCGACGATTTGAGTGTCGTACAGCCATTTAGTAATATAAGAAATTCGCCCCTGGCTGGAGGCTATAAAGCGTTTAAACTTTAAGCAGCCACAGGATAGTCCGGTTATGTACTGACGCCGTCTAAAGGTAAACTAAGATTTAAAAAAAAATCTGTCAGTAACTCAGTACCGCGGGACACGGTAATTTTACGTACCTACGTTTACAAATGATAAATTCCATTGGCGGAGCGCAAAACGCTGTAGGTACCTATTTCCAGCCCTTGGTACCTGGTAGACTACCTAACTTCGTACGCGGCATGGGCGATCGGCCCCCCGCGGGCCTTCACTCCCGGGCGCTCCCTATATCCCGAGCCTGAGTACTTTAGTAAAATCCTAAACAAGGCCTTTATGTACCAGGGACCATTTTGGTTACCCATTGAAAGGGTTTGCTATAGGGTTTTTCTAAAATGGTCCTTGGGTAGAATAGAGATAGAATTGGTCATGCTACGCGTGCTGGGCAGATATCGAAATAACTTAATATTATGATTATTTCATGTCACTGGGTTTCAAGTAGGTATAGAACCCATTGAATGGGTTATCATGTAACCCTTTAACTGGGTTTCAAGTATAAAACCCATTAATTAAATGGGTTATCATGTAAACCCTTTCACTGGGTTTCTAGTATAAAACCCATTCAATGGGTTACATCATAACCGGGGTTGTACGGTCCCTGATATGTACATACATTAAAGTAAAAGGCATTTTGTAATTGGTAAGGTAGCCGGTAAGGTCCAAAAACTTACCGAACTCCCTTCGCTCGCTCTTGCAACCTTCGTTCTCTAAAACCTCCTTCTTTTTGAAGTCGGTTAAAAGAGACCTTGTTACGGTGGTGTCGCGGAGAATAGTGATTTCTGTCATTCCCCACGACACCACCGGTGGTGTCATGGCGAATGAACGACATAATTACAATTACTCAATGTTGAAAATCCATTCAAACTAAAGGATTATAAAATGATGTCTAGATTCTAGGTAGTGTCGCGGTGCAAAAGAACTAAAACAAACAGGCCAGCTTTGATAGGCTGGTATGCGTGACAGCTACGTCTTACACTCGCCGCTCGCGCCACATCATTGTATTATTATTCTAGTGTGCGTGTATTTTGCGGCCAACGGTTGGACGCAATTTTTTTCGACTAGTTCATTTCAGCAAATAATGTAATCTCGCGCTCTGGACGATCACGCACCGCGCACTACGGCTAGACTTCGGTCACCCGTCACTGAACAGCGACCAAGGTTTTACTAATATAACTAACGTAAAACGTTGGCCGCTGTGCTGGCGACGTGGAACGAAAATTTCATAGCCAGTCTGAAAAATTGGCTCTCCGAACTTTATCACACACTCTCCTCATGTCACCACTTGGTTCCTAAAAAATGTTATATTGCGCAGCATTCTACGTGAATAACCAATGAATTTTATTATGGCCGGTATGGAAAGACCGGCCATAATAAAATTCATCGGTCGTATTGTACTAATCATAGTAATAATAAAAATCAAAAGTCAACGTAATCAATCGCAAAAACACCAACGTAATCATCTAGGGTAAAATCACTAGATTTTGGGTCCTTCAAAAACAAAAAACGTCCTTGTTGATCTCCCCGAGGACAGCAGCTGCTCTCTGTGAGAACCACCACCTATTTAGCCCCTCTCTTGCATCTGTAATTTTATATTTTTTATCTAAGTCTACGTCATAAATTTTCTTAACGGTTAAGTTTTTTTTGGATTTAGTTTATTGTAAAAGTTCAAAAGAACTTTATAGAGTAGGTAACTTTTCAGAGCCTAGTTTTAATTAATCAACCCATTTATTTTTCAGGATCTCGCCCTCTTGCATAGAATCTCCTCAAAGCTCCACCTTTTATACTGTCGTAAGAGTATTTCAACTTGGGACGTCGTGTGTGTATTTTTCGTGTGTATGTTTACCCTTTTATTTATGTATCAAGGGCTTTTTTGCATAATTTCAAGTAATTTTAGACAAACATCTTTTTGGGGTTAGGTGGCGGTTTATTTAAATATTGGTTCTAAAACTAAAAATTGTATTTAATACAAAAGTTTATTGGTGAAAACATGAAAAATATAATAGATTAATGGCTGATAAAATGCAGCAGAAATGTTACAATATTGGCCATCACAAAATTATTTCGCTAATAAATGCCTGAAAATTCAGAATGCTATTTATAATCAGTGAGGGGCACAACAAAATGGTTAATGTCAACAATAAAAGACTTCCTTTGGTAATATTGAAAATGTTAGAGGACATCACAAAAACCACGAAAGACACTAACAAGTTTTTTGTGCCCTAATTTGATACAGCCATTATACAGGTGGATTTATATTTTACGAAAATCTAGATTTCATAGGGTCAGTTTTGGGCGCACTTCAACAAATTTTAAATAACTAATAGCATAATTTTAAAACAATATTCACCATCATGATCTCCATTTCACTGCGGACATGCGGCGAAAGGAATGTTAATTTGGGGCCGACCAGGCTGTTAAGTTTTATTCTCTAAAGAAAGGAAAACACTTTTAACTTAAGAAACCGTAATTTTAATAACTTAAGTTATAAATATTTATATTCATCGGGTCAGCTCGATATCTGTAATCCAGTGTAAATACAGAAATACAAAACCGTCAAAGATGACACATAACATTTAATTTTAGACGGAACGTGAAGGTCCGCTGCGAACGACATTTTTAACATTTTTTTACAAGCGACGGCTCGCATCAGCGGCGGAGGACCCGCGCCGCGCGGCGTTCTCGAATGTTACTCGTTTTCTTATAAAACACCAATGAGAACAAATGCGTGTGCTGGGAGTGAGCGCGGCGCGAGATTAGTTGTCGCCGCCCTCGGCGGGCTCGTCGCCATCGCCCTGCGTGTCTGACGTCCAAAGCGTCAAGTTGTCTCGCAGCAACTGCATGATCAGTGTCGAGTCTTTGTACGAGTCTTCATTCAGTGTGTCTAATTCGGCGATCGCGTCATCGAACGCCTGCGAAAACAATGATCAACGTTAATTTTTATCTATTCAAAAGAGAAACAATGTCAAAATATTCATACAAGAAATTTTCTATCATTCCCTTTATGGGAAGATTAACTCTGTATACAAGAGTTATAAATAACACTCTGATGCTGGCTGGATCGAGGATTAAGGGTTAATTGCTTTACACACGGCCATGCTAATATATTATTAGTGGTTCTTTTTAATCTAACAGATTATTTCTAATTTTGAATTACATTTAACTTCATGCAAACTGAACGAGTAGAATGCACTAGCAAGAAACTTGACAGTTAGTTAATTATAATTGTGTCATCTCATCACACACAAATTTTGTCTTTGATTAAAAAAACCTGTTTAGCTAAGTGGCACGCTCGCGCAGGGGAGTTGATTATCTCGTAATAGAACACGGAAAAGTTGAGCGCAAGGCCGAGTCTGATGGGGTGGGTCGGTTGCATTTTGGCTTTAGCAATGTCGAATGCTTCCTGGTAGGCCTTCTGCGAGTCCTCCACGACGGCTGGGGACAAGCGAGTACATTAATATGCCTAGCCTGCACTTCCCTCTCGTGCCAGCCAGCACAGAGCCTATGCGTAACTGACACTAATAATGACCTGTTTGGCGAGCTGACACGCTTTGTCTGGTGAATTTAATATCTCATAATAGAAGACGGAGAAATTTAACGCCAGACCCAGCCTGATTGGGTGTGTGGGCTGCATTTTCGCCTTGCTGATCTCGAAAGCGTCTTGGTATGCTTTCTGTGAATCCTCTACAACAGCTGTAAGGTAAAGTGATGTTAACTTACTGAAATTATTGCATAATAAATCTGGTATATTAAAGCCTAATAATCATTGATGTAATATTAATTATATAAAACTTGAGTCTTATTAATGTAAGTACTTACAATTTCTGGTTTCTCCTGTGGCCACTTCTGCGAGGTACCTATAGTAGTCACCCTTCATTTTAAGGTAAAATACTTTACTTTCTGGATTACTAGCTTTAGGAATAAGGTGCTTGTCAAGTAAACCCTGAAACAAAAAAAAAATATCTTAAAAATCTTGATTGTAAAATCCAGCAATATTTTTTAATTAGGGAGTTCAGACTGAATACATAAGATTTGAAGACAGGGCAACGAACGAAAACGGGATAGCAGCGCGCGCAATGACGCGGCGCAATACGTCACCCCACCCTCCCCGCCCGCGAAAACTCCGCACCGCGCCCTGCATGCCCTCACGTGCTAACCAACATTATAACGCCCATGATTAACAAAAACGTTATGACTGCGGAGGAAATGACCACGGCTACTGTTCGCTTGCATCACCCCTCAAATTGGCGAGGCGTAAATATCATGACGTCATTCGCGTAGGATGGCGGCAACTGACGTTAATCTTCTTAGTTTGGAATAAAATCTTTGTCTCAGTTATCAGTGGAACCCTGAAAAACATAATCAAGAAGGATTCTTACCAAAACATCGTAGCAGATTTCTCTGAGCTCCTTTTCTACTTTAACCCTATATTCTTTTGCCATCTGTTGTTTTCTTTCCGAGCCTTCGGTTTTCTGTTCAATGGAGGAGATGACGCGCCATGACGATCGTCGAGCGCCCACCACGTTTTTGTAAGCAACGGAAAGCAGGTTTCTTTCCTCGTTGCTCAGCTCGACGCCGGTTTCCGTGACTTCTTTCATCGCGGCCGCCATGTCGTCATATCGTTCAGCCTGCTCCGCCAGCTTGGCGCGTTGCACCAGTTCCTCCTTGTCGACGGACATCGTGGACGATGGGAGAGGATTATTTCACTGATGCCCCTGTAATGAAGTATGAATCACGAATAAACTATTTGAATCGACAGCCAATGACGATTCACTGCGAGTAAAATTTTCTCAGAAAGACTAATCGTTAGGCGTCACTTTCACCGAAGCGAATCGCTTATAGGGTATTTGTCATCATGGATGGATGGAAGTCGCACCTTTGGTAGAGGCTCGCGAGCGCACTAGCGCAATATGAAAATTCAACGAAGCTCAAAGAGCGCCTCTCACGCCAAACGCGACATCGACGCGTCGTCCGCTCGGTTTGACAGCATCTCACAGACTCAAGCTACTAGCAGGCTAGGCACGCGCCGTGTCGCCGCGCCGCCGCTTGGTCACCGCCACTGCGCCAACAGTATTGATCCGGCGACGCGGGATAAACACTCCAGACGAAATACGACTAGCGCGACGATTGCACACACCCCTCCTCACCCTCTCGTACGCCCCTCCTGCACCGCGCCCGTCCGCCCGGCGCCTACCTCACGCTACCCTTATCTACCTACCTATAGCTTTTTACGCGACTCTCCAGTTACTATGCCATTATAAAATGCCAAGCAAATGGTCATACTAAACTCCAGTAAATATTTCATAACATAAATAAGTGGGTTTTTATTAAAGGGACCAATTTTAATGACAACACAAAAAACCCACAATTCAATTCTGACCAGTCATAGAGGTAGTAATTAGCTCCTAATTTACAAGAATTGCATTTGTTGTGAGTAAAGATAACATACATCAAGTTATAATTTGATGTTGTTTCTGTGCGGACCACAGTTCTTTAATAAAAACAGGATTTTTTGGCATGTTTGATTTCTGCTCCAGTCAAGTCCTTTCAAATATTTTCAACAATGCTGTGTAATATGGACATTTCTGATTACTTGTATTGCATCTTCTATATTCTAAAAGGTAAGAAATAAAAAATATAATTATATTGGTAGCTGTGAAAACTTAATTTATCACTCCACTAGAGAATGCAGCTACTCATGTATGTGAAAACTTAATTTATCACTCCTAAGAGAATGCAGCGACACACCTAATAGTTAACCAAATTCTTACAATAAAGAAAGGGTGGGGTCATGACCCCTGGAATACCTCCCCACTACCACCATAGATACCCATTTTCATATATTTGCCAACAGCTGATAAATACTTAATCATTTATTATGTAATTTAAGTTTTATTTTTCCATCAAATACAGAGTCAATTTTAATTTCAGCAGCTGCCGTTGAAAATCTCATGAAGAATTTTAATAGTATTGCTGAACTAAAAAACATTTTTTCTACCAAAAAAAATTTTAAGTTAAAATTGTAGCACATTATTACAATTTACAGAAAACCCTCCTAATAAACACCTTTTAATGAAATATTGTAGGTACCATATGTATCACTCATTAATGAGCATGATGTCAATCTTTGAAGGGCAATGTGTCATGAAAAACATGGCAGTTACAACTGACATATTACAGGAGATTTATTCAAAATAGCAGTAGCTTAGTACAGATTTAGAATTGGCATGGCGAAATATCACTAGAGATCTGACTCTTGCACATTTATGCCATAGAAAAAACCTCGATTATCACTAAGATGCCAAGTTATATCTGTCTCTAGCCAAATGTACTTAGCTGTAGATTCAGTTAAAATATGAGCGCTAGGAGGATAGCTAACATTTTTATATGTCAGTTTTCTTTTACAGACAGTACAGAGGCATTGCTATGACTAATATATCCCAAGCGGGTTAAATTAGTCATAGCAATGCCTCTGTACTGTCTACAGCTAAGTACATTTGGCTAGTTGCTTAATTACTATTGGCAACTTTTCTAAGTAAATGCAGAAGTAGAAAACTCAAAACCTGAAAGAGGCATTCACAAGCCTATAACATTCTGAGGATGAGGAAATCTTTTAACTTAATGATTAACATAAGCCTTGTAATAATAACATAGGTACGTTATAGATCTAGTATCAGATACAAGAGAGCATTGTGCTGTCGACTCAGTCACGCACGTGCATAGCTATCTGAAAAGCGATGTAAGTAAATCGTACGTAATGACATTAACGTTTGATCAAAACTTACCTAATTACAACCTATACCAAGTTACACAACGTAATATAAATTAATATCACTCAAGTGGTGAAAGGAATGTCATCCAAGTTTAGTAGTCCGTAATTACCTCTAAATACGTACTGGGACTACCTCCAATATCCAATGACATTACATAGTTATTGAATTGACCAAGATAACGGCATGACTACGCACGGCGAAATTACGACGCACTTGTGAGATCGCAGTTCCCTGTATGAATACGCCAACGTTCGACATGCCCACGCACTCCAAACTACATGGATTACCGTATCAAATATTTATCACAGCATTAGTTTACAATCAATCTCCTTGATCCTGGATAATAATGCAACAAAATTATTTCAGGCACGTACGAAGAAAATGTAAAAAGAGCTAAAAAAACCAACTTACGCGGCCGATCTCGTTGTAAAGAACGACTTTACACCTTATGAATTACAACGTACGTAATAAAAGTAAATCGTTGTGTAGAACTTAAAGCCCGATTACAAAAATTTAGAATTATGTCTAACCGCACCGCGAAATCGTGTCGCCGGCTCGGGCAAAATGGCTGCTGCACAAGGGGCACTCCTTCTATGCGTCACAGTCACAGATTTGTGAGAAAACGATTTTTAAACATCGACACTTCGTGAGAAACACATAAAATTACATTCACTTAATATAATTTTAATGCACTTACTTGTTGGAAGGGAAAAAAAGTAATTAAACCAGCAAATTACAACACAATATCGGTTTTTGTCTTGCGGTGAACGATATACTACACTGACGGCAGCGGGGCCAGAGGGGAAACAAAAACGGAACAGGGTTCACATTACGAGTCGGCCATCTTGGATTACTATGAAGGAAGCGTAGCACGATGCGAGGTATTCACGATCATATAGTTATCATCGAATATATTGCGTTCTCTTTCTGCTGTATGGTAAAATAAAGAGACGGATAAATATTTTAACAAGCGAAAAGTACATAATAGGTCAGTTTGAGTGGTTACAGGAAGTCAGAGTTCTGGCGCGCATTTTTTGAATGATTAGATAAGAGATTGGTCTACGCAATTTTATAAAGTATCTATGTCGCAACTTCTCAAGGTATTGAATACTGTGTTTATAAATATTTCATGCAATCGTGTGAATTTCTGCTGATGAGGCCATACCTCAAATGACTGGAGAAGCTGATTTACCTACTGAACAGTCGTCTTTAACTAATTTATAGGCCTAAAAGAGAAGAAGAAGCTCCACTTTAGCCCATTAAAATTCTAAACCCTGATCCTCTCGCTGCTTAAGCTGGCCGAACCATCAGAAATTCAAATGTGTAGATGCAAGCTTGCTGCCGATCTGCCATGCCGATTCGATGCTTGAATGGCGGTTTTTTTATTTGAATTTTCTGCACAAGCAGCTTTGCGAGACATCCACAGGCTTGTGCGTTTATATAGGTCAGGAGGGGGCCTAAAATGAACGCTTTTGCAGAATCATAATATGAACTGCGTACAATTCATACATCCCGCAATTCATCTGTTTGACAGCTGCTATTTGACAATTCATATATTGTGGACCATTTAAAAGAAACTCTATACAAAACTGTCAAACAGATGAATTGCGGGATGTATGAATTGTACGTAGATCATATTATGATTCTGCCAAAGCGTCCATTTTAGGCCCCCTGTAGCTAGCGTTGCGTCAAGTGCTAAGCGTGTATCAGCTTTTAAAGTTGATTTAAACATTGTAGTCCAGGATTAATGCATGAATCACGTAACCGTTCTTAGCAGACGGATTAACACTGCTGTGCTACTGTACTGTTTCTCGCTAATGTGAAAATTGTCTACCCGATTGTCCGTTGCCGTCGCAATATTCCATTGGCAACATGGCACTTGAGTGACTTGAGTCTGAAAAATCGCCTAAAATGTTAATTTTTTGTATAAAAGGGCAATATTACTCTATGAAGTATTCTATTGTCTACAGTACTGCCTCATCTCATTTTCCAAAGAGCAAGAGCATAGATAAATCCTGGGAGTAAAAAGCTGTGGCAAGTGGGTGTGTGTACATACGGCTACACATCAAGCTATACATTTCCAGTGTACGGAAATCCTAAACAATGCGAGACTAGCTTATACTGGAAATGTATAGCTTGGTGTGTAGCCGCGTACTATATAGGCGCACAGACACAGATAATGGACAATGACCCTCGTAGTGCAGTGACACGTTTGATAAGATATAATTAATTAAACCATAGAAATGAAAAAAAAAATATCTCAAACATTTTCAAAGTTATTCTTTTTTAGCTGAAATTTTGTACAGAGATTCTTACCCAGATGCACTCTTCACCCTGTTTGTATGGATGTACCCTTTCTGTAACACGCTATAATATAGTACAGACGCCAGCAGGTCAAGGTACCCAAATTGTCAAATTTTCCCAATCACCCTTGAACCTTAAACTGTAGCATTAAAGTTGAAAATCTATTAAAGAGACAGATTGTAGTAGCTCGATGTGCTGGCGTCTGTATATACTAATTCCATGCTTGACCACAGAACATTATTACTCCTGGGGCCAAGTCTGCTATTTTCAATGATTGGTCAATATCACGACCATACCAAGGCAACGCCATGACCATAGGTGTGCCAATAGTTTGTAACCTCCTAAATTCGTAATGGCGTGACAGTGGTCCATACGGAAGTCAAAATAATATGAGCTTGACAGTACGAGATTACTAAATACACATAATTTTTCCAATGGAGTGTCAGTGGCACGTCATTGGAAAATCATAAAGACGCCTTTCAATTAGGAGATTAGCAAAACTGTCAAACTCTACAATTACGGTGCCAATGATTGGCCATTCTGACACAACTGCGTTAGCAGACTTGGCCCCCTGATTACTACTAGCAGAGGTGCTTGGCTGTTAGAGCAAGGTTACACGCGGCGTCGCCGTCGGTCTGGTCAGAATGATTGGAGAATGATCGTGTAACAAACGGATTGACAGACTGATGGTCCAGACTAAGGTCAGCGTTATTGCAAGATGGCGTATTTCATGACGTCCTCTATGACGTTTCATGCGACATCGTTTTCACGCTCACGCTAATTAGGAACGGGACCGTGAGCGCGCTCAAATCGATTACAGCGCAACTCGGAACGCACCGTAAAATATAGCTGTCAATTTTCATCTGTATTCTGTGCTGTCAATGTCAGCGTGTCCAAGTCCAAGCGTGTCTGTCACGCGTCATTTGTCAATTGTGTTTGAGGTTAAGTAAGCATAAATAATTGTGGTAATTCACTACATAACATAATAGAAGTTTTCTTCATAGTTTTATATAATTTATAACAATACATGTAAAAGGTACTCACTGTAAAATAAAACCACAAAATGCCGAAATCAAAAAGGGATAAGAAAGGTAAGAAATAACCTAAAATGAATTAATTTAATTTACCATGCTGGCTTATTTTTAATTTTAAGCAAAACAAAAATCTGTTGTCTGTCATGTTATGTCATATCAACGATACTCGAGTTTTCGTATGATAATATGATTTGTGTAATAACTGTAACAACAATACTATTCAATACATTTTGTTCTATAAACTTCATAAACATGCTCGGATCATTTATTCTGAAACATAACATAACATCACGCCTGTATTAGGCCTCTGCCTAACCCTTCGGGGAATAATATACATAAAGTACAACCACATTTTGCCTGTTATGTTTGAGTCCCGTTTAATAGGGGGCGAGCCTATTGCCATTTATTTTGAATAGTTTCAACTTAACATTTCTTTTGTTATTACAGTTTCTCTAACAAAAACGAACAAGAAAGGATTGCTAAACAAACAGAAAATAATAGAAGAAATAAGGAATTCACTGTCTAAATATGAACACATATTCCTATTCACTGTCGATAACATGCGCAACACAAAATTGAAAGACTTGCGCAATGAGTGGAAAGACTCTAGATTCTTTTTTGGTAAAAATAAAGTCATGGCTGTTGCACTTGGAAGGACTAAGAGTGATGAAGTAGAAGAGCAATTGAATCTGGTAAGTTTTTGTCTTTGCTTAATAATAGCTCTTAGGCATATGTGAGAGGTATGCAGTGTCACATGGCCTCAGGTACAACTCCAAAAAAACCGAACTACCTATGATTAAGGCGGACATAAAACTCCCACTACCATTCGACCGGACAGACTTGGAGGAATTCTGGTAAGTAGGGTCACCATATTCAAGTACCTGGGGTACATTGGGTCACTGAAAACCTCTCTGATGATTTGGACATTGAGAGGGAACGTAGGGCATTGGCAGTGAGATGCAATATGCTGGCGCGCAGGTTTGCAAGGTGCACAAAAAATGTTAAAATAACTCTGTTTAAGGCATACTGCCAGACATCGTACACCTGCAGCCTGTGGGTTTGCTATATGCAGAAGGCTTTCAATGCCCTACGGATCCTCTACAATAATGGGTTTAGGATGCTGATGGGGTTGTCGCGACACTGTAGTGCATCAAGGATGTGTGCGGAGGCCAACACCGACTGCTTGAAAAACACTACAAAGTGAAAAATAACTTCAATTTCGCAAATCGGTGGCATAAAACTAAAATACAGATCCAAAGACACCAACTTCCGAAATTAAAGTTATTTTTCACTTTGTAGTGTTTTTTTGGAAGTCTGTTTTTTTTTTTTTGTTTTTTATAATGTACGATAATAATTTAATTGATTAAGTAGGTGTATGTACTAACATAGTTTTAAGCTTTACTAACAATTTTATAGGGAATTTATGTTCTGAAATAAACTTCTAAATAAATAAAAATAATGTTGCACCACAATAAATATGTTGTATTATGTTTTGACATTCCAATGAAATTCCTTTTGAAACATTTTGTTATCACTTTACAGCTGTCTAAGAGATTAAAGGGTCAATGTGGCTTGCTAATGACAAACAAGGATGTACCTGAGGTTTTGGAATGGTTCAAAGAATTCCGTGATGTAGAATATGCTCGTGCAGGATTCGTAGCTACTAAAGATGTGATACTCCCACAAGGCCCCCTTGCAGACTTCTCCCACACAATAGAACCTCATTTGAGACGACTCGGTCTGCCCACATCACTAGAAAGAGGTGTTATTAATCTTGTCAAAGAATATCAGGTATGTAAAACTAGTAACAACTATTACATTTAACTTTTGAAGGTTGCTGCTTGTTTAGCTTGTGTGTACTTTGCTATGGCTTGCAATCCGGTCTGTCGGATACGTTATCATTGGCTACCTACCATCTGGTCAAAATAGACTGGATCCTGTGAAACCGATAAAAGCGCAGGTCGGTTTTTGTGCTAATTAAGAATACTCACTACGAAGTAGATTGGGGGACGACAGAACATCAAACTTTCTTTTAGAAGTTTAGATCATTCTTTCACACTCAAATTGGTTTTAATACTGACTGCGAAAACGCAGCTGAGATGAAAAGAAATTATGAGATGAAATGGTTTTATTTTCTGTAAGTAGGTTTGTACAAAAAGACTAAACTACTAAAGAAGTTTTCACTTCAAAAATGAGACATATTTGGATACTCGCAAATAAACCAAAACATAACCGTTGACCTAGAATTATAAAATTTGGCAAGGTCTTGCAGCACAAGTAAAGGAAAAAGTCCGAAAATCAACGTCAATTTCTAGTTCTATCACAACAAAAAAAAAAAATTACTAACTTAGGTACACTTATTGATTCAATATCGATTTATGGGAGAACATGTTTTTCTACTACAATGTTAAGTTTGTTTTTGGGATAAATTCATACCTCCTATGGAACCCTTCATTGTGCGTGATCTGACACAGACTTGGTCGGTTTTTTATAAATATCAATCAATCAATCATTTATTTCGTTAAACATAGGTATAGTACATATTATGTATGTATAGATTGTGTATTTACTCAAAATTATATCTTTAGAGTCATATTTAGGTTTCTTTCCTCACTACACAAGTTTATTGACTCAAAATACCTTTGTACCTATACAATTCCAATACATTTCACAGTAGGTACATTTAATTTTGAGAAAAAGGCTGCACAAATAGTGAAAAACCGTGCCTCCTAAACTAGGGGAACCCTGTGACCTAGGAGTCAGTTCATTTCACTCACAATTTGTGTCAATTAGGTTTAAAGTAAGTTAAATTAAGGATTAATTTTCGGCGTCCCGCGGGACGCGACTGTGCGTCAATTTGCCTTTAATTTAACAAATCAAGGCTAATATAAATAGCCAGTGTCACTCGCGACATCATACGAATCCGACGATACCTCATTCAACCTCATTTGCTGAAATCCGTTTGCTTGTTTAACCTCTAGGAGAACACAGAGACAGATAAACATACATTACATCCGAAACAAAAAAATTACCTACCCTACATTGGGCTCTGCTGCATTCAAGTAAAAAATAGAACTTGTGTTAAGATTTTAAGATAGTTACTGGCTATGTTACCCATCTGTGAATTACCCAGTTGTTAACAGAAACATACTTTAGTTACTAACAATTTGCCAAATTTTTATTTTTAGGTTTGCAAAAATGGAGCTCCATTAACACCAGAGCAGGCAAGCATATTAAAACTCTTGGGAATCCAAATGGCTAAGTTTAAAGTTGTCATAAAGTGCCACTGGACTAAAGGGAAAGGTTTCCACAAAGACCTGGATGTCGCTGATGATGATGACAGTGATGATGATGACGACGATGAAGAAGAAAAGGCCATGGAAGAAGATGAATCATAGTATTTAAGACTTTTCATAAATATAATATTTTACATTATAAATGTCCTGCTTTATTTCTGCTCTACGGGCTCTACCTCTATATAAACTTAGTTTATTTTTTTGCTATAATTTTTGTGTCCTACCGCTGAGCCTTCCAAACCTTTTGAAAAATAATCTTGTGCGATCTCTGGCCATGTTGGCCCCGCAAACTTGACCAGGATCGTGACACAACCTTCGCCATGGGCTATCTCAGCAGCGATGTTCTCCCTGAGGAGTGAGGCGTCCAGTAAGTATCTTTCCCCTTTTTTTCGGGTGCATTTGTGAGACGTGGCCAGCCCATTTCCTCTTCAGCCTGCCTGGTTTTTTTCCAAAATCCGCTACTTGAGTTATGGAGCGCCAGGTGGTGTTTCTAACGTGATCTATACGCTTGCCACCATAGAGTATAGTAATAGGCTTGCCACCTATTATGCTGCGTTCCATTGCCCGTTTCGGTTCCCTACCATTTGCAAAAAAAATTAAGACAATGGCATACTTTTGTTTATCCTAGTTATATTTATTTACGCAAAACATTATTTACGTATAACAGCTTACGCATAGTTATATTTTAAGCATAATTTCTCTAATCACAATAATGTATAAGCATAACATTCAACAGCATAAATATATTTACGCATAATGACATTAAAACATAATTTTTAGGCATATCAAATACGCATATTATTTAACTCCTACAAAAATGTGTCTACAATGTTAGACACATTTATATACAATATTGCTCTAATGAAATATGAATTATATCTCTAGGTGTGTAAAACATATTGGCGGCTTAGCCTTAACCTACTTAAAATTGGTTTCCGTTATTCCCATATTTTTTTATGCCTTAACACTATTTTGCTAATAGTTATTACGCCAAGTAAGAAAATATTATATTGTTTATTATAGTTTTATGCGAATTAAAATTATGCCAAAACAAATTATTCAATATGATAATTATGTCATCATCAATTGTAGGTATGCCAAAAACAATTATGGCAAAAATTATTATACCAAAAAAAATATTCCAAAATATATTAGTAAAAAAAACATGATGCGAAAAGAAAAGAAAGGCCCGTTTCATTGATGGTATGGAGATGATCGGTTGTGAAGAAATGGGGACGAAATCCAGCTTGTTCGGGAGGTTGGTGCAGGTCAAGCGTAGGAGTGGTACGGTTCTCTATTAGGTAGGTAGTTACTTTGATAAAAAAATACACATTTTTTTACAGTTTCTTTTTTATACAAAATTTCTCTACATACTATATATACTTTACATTTCAGGGGGAATTTGACAGGTGTGTAAGATGGTGTTGAAAAAAGATGTGATGTAAGTAAATAATTGTACAAGAACGTTTTGCCCTAACTTTAATAGGTACTTCTGTAGTTATTCCGTCCGTCCAAAGGCTTTTATTGTTTTTCGTCTCGCGAAGAGCCCGTTGAACCTCGTAGGGACTGGTAGGATCAACAAAGTCTGGGCAATATCTAATAAATGAAGTGTCTGGACTGTTTATGTTGATCCTGATAGAATTATGTAGATATATCGATAATTTTGCTTGAACTACATTGTTTTGTCCCATTTTCATCTTTTAGGTTGGAAATCCAGGTCTTTCTTTCCCTTCCTGATTCCTTGCTTGGCAGATCTTAAAGAGGCATTACCCAGTAAAGCTGATTTTATCATGTTTGTGTTACAATCTCGTCTTTTCATAAACTTCGTTTAACCAATATATATATTTTTTTCTTTTTTAATATTCTACTCGTTTTTATTTAGCATTTCTATATTCTCTTAATTTGATCATTGTTTCTTCTTATAGATTTAATTTTCTTGGTTCTTGTTGAAATATTTTCTATAATATTACCAAAGAATATTATATATTCTGTATATTACTGTATTGGCTCTGAGGGCTTTGGTTTGTACCAAGCAGCAGTTAATCGAATAAATTTAGAATTAAAAACAACTGGATTGGCTACCATTATGTTCATTATGTACCTACTTTTTCTTACCTCCCTAATGTAATGTATTTCCACACTGAGTGCGGCATCATCCAGGTGAAAAAGTCACAGAACATTATAGCCAGGAAAAAATACTACTGCCACCTAGAGGGAAAGAGCACTAAGTATTTAAAACATTCTTTTTAGTATATGCGAAACCTGAATATATTTTGTTCAGAATAAGAAACTGAATCGATATCAATAATTTTTAAACCATGTTTTATTTTGTCCCAAAAATATTTAAGTGTGATGGAAAATGTTATCACCATTTAATTACTTACAATACAATCGCCGTACGGTTAGGTACCTACTGCCAAATTATTATCAATGAGTGCAAGACACCCTGGAGGAGCTGGGGTGCCGCGCCGCTGTTTTTGTACGGAAAACCCAATAACATAACAACCTTATAACTTTGTGATTTTTCATGATACAGTTTTGAAATGTTGTACATTGATCCTTTACCTACATAAAAATACCTAGACACGTGTTTCGGGTTTCGCATAAACTAAAATTAATATTGAATAATGTTAGAATAAAATTTCAGAAAAATTATAGGTACGAGGGCGGCACTGAAAATTTCGGGAATCAAGGAAGTGACACAACATTACTATTTAAAAATGTATTTATTGCTTTTCGAAGTATTCTCCGCGAAATTTGACACATTTTTCCATACGATGGAACCAATCATTGAAGCAACCATTCCATTCGGAAGTTGGGGTCTCCAAAATGGCCGTTTTGTAGGCGTCCACAGCTTCTTCAGGTGATGAAAATCTCTGTCCACGCAATTTATTCTTTATTTTAGGGCAAGTATAGAAATCATTAGGGCTTAGGTCGGGGCTGTACGGCGGATGGTCTAATAATTCTATGTTTTCTTGCTCTAAAAGCTCTTTTGTTCTGTGCGCGGTGTGAGAACTCGCATTGTCGTGATGGAGGATGATGCGGCGGTTGCAGTTCTCTTTACGGAGTTCAGAAACGACCTGTGGCAAACAAATGCTAGCATACCATTCTGCATTAACCGTTCTTTGTCCCTCAAGAGGAATAGTCGTAACATGGCCGGTTTTGGAGACAAACGTGGCCACCATTTTTTTTGCAACACTCCGTGAACGAACAATTTTTGTTGGCTTTAACTCATTTTCGAACACCCAAACTCGTGACTGGTTTTTTGTTTCGGGTTCGTACGCGTATATCCAGGATTCGTCACCTGATACAATGTTGTATACAGCATTTGAGGATCCTGTGTGGAATCTTTCGAGAGTTCTGACGCACCAAGTAACGCGAGCCGCTTTTTGCTCTTCACAGAGCGAATGCGGTATCCATCGGGAAAACAACTTTTTTACACCTAATTGTTCATGCAAGATTATTTGTATTTGACTCATGCCAATGTCTAAAGTTGCCTGAATTTCGCGGTATGTCACATGTCGATCTTCCTCAATCAGCTTACGCACAGCATCAACGTTTTCTTGGGTGACTGCAGTTTTTGGACGACCTTGACGGGGATCATCACTGAGCTTGACACGTCCACGTTGAAATTCAGCAAACCAGCGATAAATTGTGGTTTTGGATGGGGCTTCATCACCAAATGCAGAAATCATCCGGTCAACACACTGTTTTTGTGTTAAACCAGTTCGAAAGTCATAATAAATCATCGCTCTTGAATTTTCTCGAGTCAATTCCATTTTCTCAACGACTAAACAAGTTTGACAAAACCTTGTGACAATACCGAGAATCTTTTTTTAAATTAATAAATGGTATTCGATTTTTAAAACCAAGGAGTTTTCAATTAAAAAGATTTTAATATGACAGGAACCGTGGAAATATTCCATTCCCGATACTTTTAGTGCAGCCCTCGTATTAAAAAAAATGAAAGAAAGAAAGAAAACTATTTTATCTGGGACATGATCAAGAAATACAAAAATAGCATTTAAACTAACAATATCCAAAAATAAAAATAATCAAGACTTATGCGATGCCAAAAAGGCTCCTATATCAGCATAATGCTGCGATATTTAAAAAATAAATACCGCAGCGGTATTCTGAACTAAAATAACCGGCTTTACTGCAGCGACAAAGGTGCTCTCAAATTATTACCATAGATGGATGGTATCCTGGGCAACGGTTATTCCGCTCGGGACGCACGGAGCGAACTTTCGCCTCCTGTCACCATTTGGTTCCTCAACAATGTAGGACAGCCTTCTGCACAAGGTTCGGGCGATTCATCGACCGTACTGTACGTAATATGTAATAGTGGAATAGTACTCGTGGACGCGCCCCTATCATTTTTCGCCACTTGACGCAGTAAAATAACGGGTTCGATTCCTGCTGTCCAAAACGGAAATAACATTTCACTCCCTAACTTACTTACTACATAGATCAATTTTCCGGGTCGGGCTGTTTGTGTACCTACCTACTTGAGATTTATGCTTGACGTATCGTTAACGTTAAAGGAGAAATTCCAAATAAAGTTAAATAAAAAGTTTGATCTCTGCTACTTTTATTTTACTCTGCTAGAAAACTTTTAGTTGAAACCTTCGAAATATGTACCGATGAATATGTTACTAATTCTGAAGAATTTAACCTGAACACTTCATTGCAATTTCCTCAAATACTTTTGGAACAGTCCATAGAGTTGTCAATCTATAATTTTGTAATCATGGTTACAGGTTGCTACAGCTGTATACTAGATCTCATCATCGCGCGTTCGTTTTTAGGGTTCCGTACCCAAAGGGTAAAACGGGAACCCTATTACTAAGGCTCCGCCCCGCCGCGCCGTCTGTCTGTCTGTCACCAGGCTGTATCTCATGAACCGTGATAGTTAGACAGTTGAAATTTTCACAGATGATGTATTTCTGTTGCCGCTATAACAAAAAATACTAAAAAACCGAATAAAATAAATATTTAAGGGGGCTCCCATACAACAAACGTGATTTTTTTTGCTCGATATTGATAACGGCAACAGGTAGACGTTTGAAATATTCACAGAATATGTAGTCATATATTCACTTTAAAAATAAATAATTATATTAAAAAAAAAAACAAATATTTAAGGGAAAAATATTTATTATATATATAATAGGGATTAAATATTTATAAAAATATTTAATCCCATACAAAAAACGTGATTTTTTTGCCATTTTTATAGATAACGGTACGGAACCCTTCGTGCGCGAGTCCGACTCGCACTTGGCCGGTTTTTTTTCGAAGATAACTAGAAGTCAACCAGTTCACTGTTTACAAAATTACTGTTCCCTGTGGTTCCATTGTTGTAAATTGACCTATTTCGTTACGAGTCTCCTGGATAATCTTATGGTATGTATGAGGCTAAATAGAAATCTCCACTGTGGTACTAGGCTGTGGCCGACGTAGTATCTTAATTCATTGGCGGAGAACCTGTAGACAAACCAAAGATTACGCATGTGGGTGCGCACGTGCACTGCGTGTGCACAGTTCATGCACCAGAACCTTGTGCACGTGAACATGATTAGAACGTGGTGATAAGCCGCTGATATGCCATCCATCTAATAATTCGCATAGATTACTTTAATTACGAGTGAAATAAACAATGTTTAGTTATCTCTGAAAATATTTATTGAAACAATTACAGAAACAACAATAAATTATTTTAAAAAATATACCAAATTCTAATTCGACATAATATTAACTATTACAAATCAATGTTTCAAAATCATTAGAGGTGTTGATTACAAAGAATATAATAAATCTATCAGAAGCTAAACCTCTGCATTTTACGAATGTGTATTGCTTTAACACAAATATAACTTAGCACGTACAAATAGGTAATCACAGTATAAAAATAAAGCATCGTTATCAGTCGACGACATCACAGCTTACATAATCGACGAAACCAAAACTTAACTTGATTCCTTGTAACCTAAATCTGCAAACCATTTACCATCATGTATACACAGTCTTCGCAGATAATTAATTGTAAATCATATTGATCACCCTCATCAAGTCATACATTACTGCAACAAGTAAAAAAGACTTTTCAAAACAATATTCCGCTAGACACATCACAGGACGACAATCAAACGTACGTAACACACACGGGATGCTACAAGTTAAGCATTTCATATTGTTTTTGGTATTCACTACATTTTAGTTATATCTATATTTTAACTAACGGCGTAAGAACCTAAACATCCTATATCTAAAGCAGCCCAAATGTGACTATCATTCCAGCTAATTCTACGCGACACTCTAGTTAAATAATGGAATAACCAAGTTTCATGTGTTTGCTTTTCCACTTACATCGTGAAATAAGCAAAGCCGAGTTAGGCACGTTGATATAATTGAATCTTATGTTCAAAATAGGAATAAAAGAAGCGATATAGTTTAGAGTTGGAAAAGATATTGTAGGAAGTAGGTGATATTTGATCAATGATGTTTGGGTGGCGGTGGGGCTATGGGAGGCAGCTGGACATCTTGGAGCGGCTCGCGCCAGAACACGGTCTGCGAGAACTCGTCGCTGGGCTCGCACTGCGCCGGCGGGAACACCTGGTCCACCAGCACCGACATGTGCGAATATCTGCAGAAGAAACAGTCTTGTTGTTACAATCATAGTTGGAAGGATTCAGCAGTTTTTTTACGCAGAGTTCGTAAATCCTTTTAAGAACATTAGCATCTTTAATTTCTTGTCACATAGGTTCTCACTTGGATACCAGGGTAAGTATTTCCCCGTTGAATCGCAAAAGGCTTGTTGCTCCCACTATCCTTTAGGATCCCAAAATTATCCACATTGGCGATCGTAGTAGTAAAACACTGCTGGTAGTTGTTACATTGCAATATACCATTGTGAAATTGTTTCCATGCTCAAAGAATCAATTGAAAGAGTGATACAATTTCTTAATTGTTCACTAGTTCAGTGTGAAAGTAACAATAATATCAAACAGTCTTAAATAGGATTCTGGTAGAAGTGTAGTTATTTTACATTCACATACATTTAGTGCATTTACACATACAGATATGGTTTGTTGGTAGACAAACACAATGATCAACCATTTTAGACGTGATTTTTTGTATTGTTGTGTATGTATGGCGATGAAACATAACCGAGTTAGAAGAATTCTGTGCAAGAAAATGAAAGATTATTATAAAAAACCCAGAGCCAGAAGAATTTACAGCATCATGAACATAATATTATAAACAAAAAAAACCCAAAGACAAAAACCAACACAGAAAAAAGACAAGACTGATGACATGTCGATGATTGCAAGTAATTTGTCAGTAATATTTTAGTATTCAGCTAGTTATGGCGTTAAAGATTTTGGTTATATGGTATTAATTTAGTTTTTGAAAATGAATGAAGTGCGGCCACAGTCGTGATCAAGCCTTACAAGTCATTCCATTCGGCTTACCGGCTTAATATCGTGTGGTCGCTAATCTCATAACTATTTATATAATTTGGACACCTAAACCTCGCGCTAGCTAATAACTATTTCAGTTTTCTGTGGTGGGAAGAAATCATCGACCATGTCACTTTGCACGTTGTAACTGAAATAAAAATATAATACTCAGTACAGTGAGTAAAATATGGTGTTAGTGACTAGGCAACGTGAAACAGAACATGACGGAAAGCTTATATTAGTGAGAGAATACTTACGTGGATTGGAATGTCTGAGTCAGTTCATGTTTTAGTTCGCCCTTATAATTGATAGTAAAAATTCTCACGATCGGAATGCCAACTGCTTGATATGCGCATACATCCTGCAGATAATAAAAAAAAACATTTATCATTTCTTGTATTATAAAATGTGATGAACCCACTAGTCAATCAATGATTAAAAGACGAAGAAGCAGAAAATATATTTCAGATGTATTTTTCACAATTCAACACTCACATTAACTCTGTTGCCATAGCCCGCATAGAAGGGGTTCGAGCCTTGCGGGAACAGCGCTTTGATATCAGCGAGGCACTGGATCTTGAACTCTTCAGGCTTTTTCTCGATGACTTCGCGATGGAAGGCGCGCAATAGTGACGTGGGGTTGAGAAGTAGGGGACCGTCCGGCAGACACACCTCGCCCTGTCTGATTGAGCGGAGGTACTCGCGGGTTACCTGAAGGAAGAGATTTCATTATTATTTATTGAGGATGTGAGGGATCGGAAATGGTCAGCCTTAATATTTGAGATTTGACAATAAGGTTTTAATTAATTACTAGCTGCGCCCCGCGGTTTCACCCGCGTAAGTCTCGATCCCGTGGGAATATCGGGATAAAAAGTAGCCTATGTCTTAATCCAGAGTGTCAGCTACCTCCATACAAAATTTTATCAAAATTGGTCCAGTCGTTTGAGCGTGAAGAAGTAACAAACACACACACACTCACAAACTTTCGCCTTTATAATATTAGTGTGAATGTGAATTATAAAGTCAACCTATTCAATAAACACAACCGTATGTCACGCTCGTACTTGAACTACGAAAACCCGCCTTTACTGCTACGATATAAAGGTGCTGTAAAGACAAACTGATACTAAGATCGCCCGGTTGACTGAACCTTATATTTTACGTAATTATAACATGTCTGGCCGTCACAAAATGTTACTTTGTTCTTTGATAAATTATGAACGAGCAAGAATAGTGTCAAAGACTAACAGAACACATTATCTTCAGAAAATATATTTTTTTAGTACTCACCCTCGCTTGTCCGATAGCTCTCGCAGATAAGTACAGTAACTGGTATCCGTTATTCTTGATCTTAGTGAATAGTTGCGCAACGCCGGACTGCGCCCAATCCTTTCCCACCAGCGGGAAAATGTGTCCCAGAACATCAGATCTGAACAATTAATCATTTAATATTATTATATTTTATCTAATCTTGTATAATCTTTTTCCTTATTTATTATTTTTAGTGTTAAAAATATGATTATTAAATGCGACATACTTGGTGATTGTGCCGTCGATATCTGAGATGACAATCTTGTCGTCGTATCGCCACCGGAACACGTTACATTTGCACCGCGTCGTGCCCTGATACGCTGTAGTCACACTGAACACCATTTCATTCATACCTTCGCGGAGGTTGAGGTTTTTCTGCAGAACAAACACAACAAATTAAACATTTTCATATATTATATATTATTCATTCTACATTGAAATATACTTTAGTGAACTTACAATTTGTTCCGAAGACAGTCGTAAAGTTTTTCTAAAGGATGAATGTCTGCGACCAGGCCTCTTGACTTGCCCATCTTGATCGGAATCGGACGAGCTGTGATCATGACGGTCAACTGTGAACAAAAAAATATAATTATAGAATGTATCATAAAAAGGTATGTTGGAGAGAGAAAAAAAAATTATGTAAGCAAATGTTACCTCGATCTTGAGTTTCGACAATCTGTGGCAGTGATTGCGGCCCGTCTTCGAGGAACTCTCTGGGGTCCATCTCTTCAACAATATCTAATTCTCTGGCTTCATCTGGTTTCTCTTCCAAGGAGTTCTGCTTCTCCTCGAGTGGGTCACGAATGGTAACAGTTTTAGGTTCGGTTGTCATCTCAATTTGTGCCACAGTTTCTTTTGGCATGACATCATCTTTGGGAGGCGAAGATTCAGTGCTGAAATATGCAGGTGATATTAAAGTATGAAGGAATGTAAAGAGCGCTATAATTATAGTTTGTCCTGTCGTCTTGAATCGGTTAGCAAATTTTAGCTTGTCCGTAAATTTAAATCAAAACTTTAATTCTCTGACAATCATATGAAAAGACTATAAACACGACAAACGCAGTGTCGATCTGCTAAGCAATAAATTTCCCTAAGTGTAGGTTCATTATGTGACTCACTGCTTGGAGTCGGCGTTCGGACAAAATGTCATAAGACTGTGTTGTGTTGGCCCTGCCATTATAAACGGGATTGTTATAACACGGTGTAACTCACCGCTTGGCGTCTGCCGTGGAGCGGCGCCAGCTCCACCACGAGTAGCCGCGCGGCTTGGCGGTGCTGTCCGACGCGCGCGGCTCGTCCTTTTCAGAGCTCTTCTCTAGGGACTCGAGTACACGCTGCAAATGGAAAAGAGATTTTTTTTTGTTCAAAGGTAATAGAATAGAAAAAGGTTATCGTTGTAAAGGAATTTTAACTTTGATATGGGACCCTTCTGATTACGGAGATATTTTTTACCAAAAACACGTTTTAATGTTATAACTTAACTTTAAATAGTCCCACGATCTATGTACCGTTGTATGCACTCTTAAGCATATTGTTTTACGTGCGTTATATTGTGCACTATCGTAAACAGCAAATTTATACACAAAAAATAAGCAATTATTTTTGCACAATTACTGACATTTGATATACAGAATGCGTAGATGCGGCTTCGTAATGGGTATTTTTAATTTTTTACACCCTACATATTATTACATTGAGTTTGGGGATCCAAAACTTGATAAATGAACGAAGTTTCTGAATTCTTGTCCAGTAGTAACTCCTATTTCTTCCCGTTGCTGTCTTAAAAGTCGACTAAGGGACTTACTAGAGAATGGGCAGCGGCGTTCTCTATGCATTTAACACCATACTGCGATCGCCAACCCGTCTGCCAAGCGTGGCAATTCTGTCAACCCCCCTCCCCCTCCTTTTGGGGGAGGCCTATGTCCAGCGGTGGACGTCTTTCGGCTGAAATGATGATGATGAGTAACTCACGTTGGGCAGCGGGCGCCTGTAGGCGAGTAGCGACAGCAGCAGCGGGCCGGCGCTGCGCCACGGCATGGCGCGGCCGCCCAGCCGCACCACCAGGCGGCCCTCGGCCGCCAGCGCGCCGCCGCGCTCACAGAACTCCTCGAACGAAAGCGCCCGCGAAACGCGCTCCTCTTGCACGTACACGCCTACTTGACCTCTGCAAGAAAACCCACTTATTAAACTCCACATTTACACGGTCGAAATCTGAAATGGCCGACCCGTCTTGAGCGAGCGTGGTGGTCAATGCTCGTGACTTCTAGAATAGAATAGAATAGAATACTCTTTACTATGTACACCATAAAAGTTACAGATATAAATGTTGAAATTTGGATTTTTTTTTCTGTGTGAGAAGAGAGCTTTGCCCAGCAGTGGGACAGTTATAGGCTGGTATTGTTATTATTTATTACACAGTCGAAAGGAGATAAAGATATTATGAATATGAGATCTTAAATTTATCAAAAATAACAAAAAAAAAAAACTTTCCTTGATTGTCCGTACATTCGAACCATAACTGTAATTCTTTACCAGGTGGGTATATTCTTACTTGGCTAGAAGCTTCTCATCATCATCGGAGTCCAAAGTAGGCGGTAACGAGGCGGGTGACTGAGGCAGCGACGGTCCGTTACCGGACTCGTACTCCTCCTCCGTGGGGCCAGAGCTGGTGTGGGCCCCCCCTGCTGCACCTAGGCAATGAGGGGATGTTATTCACATTGTGAAGACCAACGGCATCCGACGAAATAATACTAAAGTAACGATTTTCTCAGCTTGGTTCAAGAGTAGCACGAGTCATTGTTTGGCTAATATTATAATTGTACTTTTTTGTGGATGTGAGCTGTGTATAAATAATTCAAAACAATTTATTTAATTATATTATTTGTACAGTTTTTGTGAAACAATAACTTGATACGCCAAAAACGCCCTAGGCACTGCTTGCTACCAAGCTACAGATATAGAACTTACAAATGATCTCACCAGATCGATATCTGTCAGTGTGGTGCTTCGGGAAATAGAGATCAGGGTCGACCTGGCCCCTGTCCAGATCGTCAAGGTAGACGCCCTCGGCGGGCACGTCGGCGTCGCGTGGAGACATGAAGCGGAACATGCCGCTCAGCACGCCGCGCCGGCTGGGCCGCTCCTCGTCCGAGCTCAGCGGCTCGGCCGGCGACGCGGGCTCCGGGCCGGCCGCCGCGCCCGGCTCCGGGCCGCGCACGGGCGGCTCGGGCAGCTCGCCCCAGCGCCACGACTGCGACGACTTGTCCCCCTGCCGCCCCGCCAGCTCCACCTCCGTGTCCGACTGCACCGGCGTGCCGCTGCGCGAACCTCTGTTGCACCAAAAATAATAAGGTTACACCAACAGTTGCAACCCACTTGCAGAACGAGGAGGCTTTAACATAACCTCGGTGCTTACATGCTGCTGCAATGCTCTATAATCAGGAAACAGCCGGATGCGTAGGCAACTACATAAGGAACTAAAATAAATTCTGGCTTTAATTGAGAAAGATTTCATTTTGGATTCTGCTATTAATTAGCCAAACATCGCTCAGTTATAATAACGTTAACACGTAAGTGAAAATCGAGGCCAACCAATTATTAAATAATCATCATATTATTACATACGAAGGACTTGGATACAGAGGAATGTACTATAGACTTTCGAAGACCCAATTAATTATAAGTTAGTGACTCATCTCTACCGTGTCTCATATCTAAAATTAAATCCTTTGATTAATATCAACCGTATTGTCACAATACGACGGCAATACTTTATTACCTATACATATATTGCCATGCCTTAAACATATTATCTTTTTGGAATAAAAATAGATTTTTTGTTTAAAATTAGTCAAAGTAATAAGCTTAAAAATACGAATTTTCTACTATTACTAGAATACTTTAATTAAGAAGAATATAAAATGATTTAAAGGATGTACATATGGTCTACTGTGGTGGCGGAGTAGTAAGCACGACACGAAAAAGTGCGAACAATAAATATTTAATGAAAACATAACACAAGGAAATATTGTTAGGTATCGAGCGGTGCACTACGCTAACTTAATAACTTTACGACAAGCGAGTGATTGCGTACAACTTACAGAAACTACAACGTTTGGTCTCACTATGAGATACAATTCGTTAGGTATGAACAGAAACTATTGAACTAACAATACGATGAACTAGGTCGTGCTTATTGCAAGCGTGTGAGTGAACGGATGTTATTCATTATTGATTATTACGCGTTTCTGGGGGCGGCGTGCACCTCAAACGCTGTGTCGGACAACGCCAGCGGGATGCGGTTGTCGCCGTTCAGCTTGAGGTTCGACATCTCTTCACTGAAATGAGGCGACTCGCTCAACAACGGGCATGGTGGAACACATCTTACTGGACACTCAAACAATGTCAACTTTCGTGAATCGCGCGCGAGATCAATAATGTAACTCGGTGTAATAGTTACCTAAGTGTTGCAACATGAACCTCGGTGTCACTAAAGAAGTTGATGTCGGCGACGTTAGGAATGGGCGCGGGCTGCGAGGCGCGCTGCTCCGAGCCCGCGCGGTCCGACTGGCTCGAGATAGAACTAGTCGAAGACTTTCTTTGGTGCTTCTTAGAACTTGTTTTTCTAGTCTTTTTCTTCTTCTTTCCATTGCTGCCGTTCGGTTTGACTTCGTCCTGGTTGGAGGGCGCGGCCTCGATGGGTCGGAAGTCGTTGTGAGCGCTGATCTTCTGCACCACTTGGTGCGCCTCGCTCTCGGCCCCGCCGAGCTGCGTGGCTGCGAATGTTCGGGGTGCTCTGTCCACCTTGTCAGTCGCCTCGTCGAGGCCGTCCATTTCAAATAAAGCATCATGGTCATTATTTGTGTTGTCCTCTTTCGTAGTATTTTTGGTTATCTTACTTAAGTCAGGTTTCTGCATTGATTGTCCGTCAGCTGTGTATCTGTGGGACAAAAACGGCATTGTTATGCTTTTATGATAATCTAATGGCGTCAATAATAAAGTGTGGATAAGTGAGTAATTTTATAGTGAAAGTACAATAATAATTATTATTATAATCGTCGGTGTGAATAATGCAAATGCATTGGGAAATTCGCTTTCGAACAATTTGCACGCAATGTAATTGTCTGTGATATTTAACAAACTGTCAATTTCCATTCTGACCATATTATTTGATGTGGAACGAACAGGCTATGTTAGGATTAGTCTTACATAAATAAATATTTAAGAAGGAACTGTAAGGGATTATTATTTGAGTTATACCTTTGAACAGGGGCCCTAGTCTGCTATTTTTATAAATTCAGTCATTCCAACACGATCCTATTGTCATGCCATTGTCATTTTGCTAAAGTTCGTAATCTGGTAAATTCATAATGGTCGATTATTGGTCGGTCAATGTTCTCGTAATATAATTGTGTTATTATAATGGCATTGTCGTATTGCCATTATTATAAAACCCATTAGTAGAAA
Source organism: Tiliacea citrago (assembly GCA_963921375.1). Taxonomy (NCBI): domain Eukaryota; kingdom Metazoa; phylum Arthropoda; class Insecta; order Lepidoptera; family Noctuidae; genus Tiliacea; species Tiliacea citrago. The sequence goes on from OY992781.1 coordinate 19,172,241, forward strand.
TGTCATTCATTTGTCATTATGTACGCGATTACCAATGTAAGCAATTTCTTTCAATGTAGTGTCAGTGGCCGACCATTGGAAAGTCATAATGACGCCATTATAATAGTAGTTTACCAAACTTGTAGAAAATCAACAATTATGAAATCAATGATTGACCATTCTGACACTATTGTAATAGCAGACTTGAGGCCCTGTATTATGAATTACCTTCTCTTCGTATAATCGGAGGCTTGTCCATGGTCGGGTTCGACGACGGAGAGCGAGTTGCGTCGCCGCGGCTCGTACAGGTCTTCGAAGCGCGCCGCCGGGATGGGCGAGGTGGCTAGGTGCGCCGAACACTCGGCTTCGTCCTCACCCACCTCTTCCACGAAGAAGGCCTCGCCCGACTCTCCGAGCTTCATGTGAATGTCCAACGGCTCACCGTTCAGCTCTAGATCCACCTGTTGATCAAAATGGTTGTAGTCTCAATTGATTACCACATTATATGTGCTTGGTGGTCTACATTACATCAGTTTTTGTTTTTTACATCGTGCTATTTCAATTGCAATGTTTCACAACCAAAAATAGCAAGTTGAAACCTAAGTGGTCTAAGAAACCAGCGAGTCAAAAATCTTTTTTTACGATGTGGGAACTCATGAACCGTTTATATTTCACTACTGTGAGCTATTTGTTAGAGCTAATCGTTCTTTGAGCTGTAAACTGAGTGAGATTTAAATAAAATACCTACGCTTGTAAAATAATTGGCTGCTCATGTAGTATCCGGATTTTAATTATTTATTCAATAAAAAAAACAAGCAACTTCCAAAAAATACTTACTACAAAGTGAAAAATAACTTTAATTTCGGAAGTCGGCGGCTTTGGATCTGTATTTTAGTTTTTTCCACCGACTTTCACCATTTAGTGGGCCTGTTTGTAATTTATCTAAGTTACAATAGCCTAATGTCAAGTGCACATTCATCTCCTTTTACAAAATATTGCTTTTCATATTGTAGGGCCGTTAATTGTTGAGGAGTTCTCCTGGTAAGAACCTGGTGAAGTCACCATCAGCTGCACTTCACCATATTGTGAGTGACGAGCATAAATTGCTTAGCAACCATATTGAAGTATCGAATCGAAATCCGTGAAATAGTTATTATTGAGTAGTTCTGGTGGCCATCTGTGGTCTTCGTCATCAGTTCCCCTTCACCAAATGGTGCTTTACAAGAGCAAATGCACGAGTTACTATAAAAAAATACCAAAATCGCTATAGGTGTGCCTATAGAGGATTTCCCTCGATTCCCATGGGATCCCCTCATCAGATTCTGACTTGATGACAGTGGGACTACGAGAGCATACCCTTTCAGACAAAAAAATAATGTTCAAAAACGGTCCACAATTGACGGAGAAAACGGTCAAAACTTGAACTCATATAAAAAAAACAGACGAACATAACTATAACCTCCTCCTTTTTAGAAGTCGGTTAAAAAGACTTCTACGTTTGCAATGTCCAGAGATAATAATTGTTTTGTCCCATTACAAAAAATTAACAGGTGCCCGGATGAAGAAAATATTTGTGCCCAATATTCTCTGAAGACTCTTGGTGAGAATTGTTTCCTATTTTGGCATTACTCCAATTTTCACCCGAAGCGAGTAAGACGCAGATTCTTTAGCTCATTTTGGCAAAGTACCCTAATTTACCACCAAACAATGTACTAAAAATATTATAAAAATATTCTCGAACGACTTTATAAATAATGGTTATCGATCCTTTTTCTTCTGCAGCTTAATAATCAGCCTATAATTTTCCCACTGCTGGGACACAGGCCTCCTCTCTGTGAGAGGAAGTGGCCCGTAATCCACCACGCAGGCCCAGTGCGGCTTGGTAGATGTCACGTCTTCGAACTTTTGGTTCTAGAACATGCTGGTTTTCTCACGATGTTTTCCTTCACCGTTTTGAGAGCAGTGATTGACACAAAGTAAATAGCCTGTCAGGGTTCGAACTTACGACCTACAACTCGTAAGTCGCGGCCGTTACTACTGCAATGGACCATCACTGCTCTCTTTTGCGACTTACGAGTCATTATTCACACATAAATTTAAAATACATTTCCGTTTATTTTTATCATTATCATAAACCTTTAATATAATACTTTTCGTTATTTTGATTGTGACGTGAACACGTTATTTAGAATTTTTGTTTGATACAAAATGTATATTTATTTGCTAACTGCGAAAGGTTTGGTTTGTACGTGTATTATCAGCGAACAATCTAGACGCAAACGCGTGCATTGAGCGTAAACTGAGAGAGCATCGAGAAAGAATGTGGACGGGGGAGCTCCGTCTACACAGCTAGATTAAAATAAAATTAGTACGCACATTAATATGTGGACGAATATGTGACTACCGGTGGCGGACGAGGACGACTCACGAAAGCTGAAATTGTCCATAATCACAGTGGTGATTGATTACCAAAGTGGAGTGAGACTTACGAGTTTGGTGTACATTTCAGTAATAATTGTCGATAATGAACTAGCGACTGGAGTACGTCCAAGATAGATAATATGACTAATGAACTGTGAAGAAAAACTGAAACTTTCCTCTCCGTTCTTTTGTCTTCGACCCCACTTTACGTTTACTTTTTTATAGTCTCGACTTCTTGAGGAAACGCTTTTCGACTGTCACCAGTTCACACCAGTCCAAAATGTATATTAAATAACTTTAAAAAGAATATTTCTTTAAGATCGCACATGATTGACGACTTGAGATTGAGACAACATTTCGGCTAACAACTTTTTGCTCCGAATTTCAAGAGCTGGCGAATAAAAAATTGACTTATCACTTTGAATGATCGTTACCTACTTATGTATTAGAGAGGCAAGGCATGTACTCCCAAGACACTTTAATATTATTTGTAACTGGTTGAACCAGAGTGTTTACATTAACACAGATGAACTCGGATAATCCCAACACTGCTCTTTGCGGAAAACACTATTTAAACACTTACGTATGACAGATAGTAAATGAACAGCCATATGTAAATGCAAATGAGATTGAAATAACTGGCGACATATTGCAAAAAACATTCGTTACGTGCTATATACAGACAGAATATACAGAGGCGTGGCATGTCGCTGGGTGTCGCAAGTATTGGAGATGTTTTAGTTGGATGACTGATTTGAAGGCCAAACAAGTTTTAACTTTTCGAGTGGGCATTTACATTCAATGTGCGGCTTGCTTTTTCCACCGTGACGCAAAAACGATCCAAATAGTTGTCACCAGTGCCACTCCTGCATCCATACTAGGTATAGTAGTATACAGGGTGTTTGGCAGAACGTTGAACATACGAAAATGGTGGGTAGGTGGGGTCATCTGCTACTTACTCAGCCCTAATTTATTTGGCCCTGGCCCCCTGGTATTTTTTAATTTTTTTTTTGCTTTCTTCTAGTTTCACCACTTTCTTAACTTTAAAGTGTAATTTTTATTAAAAATGGGTAAAACAGGCAATATTTTTTTTTTTTTTAATCTTTAATGTTGGCAGATGCTTATAAAGTTATTGCTTTACTCAGATGTTAGCTAAAAAATTAAAATTAAAATAATATCTAGGGGGCCAGGGCCAAATAAATTAGGGCTGAGTAAGTAGCAGATGACCCCACCTATCCACCATTTTCGTATGTTCAACGTTCTGCCAAACACCCTGTATATAATATGCGAAAGTAACTCTGTCTGTCTGTTACCTTTTCACGCATTAACGGCTAAATAGCTGGCTTAGGACATACTTTCTATCCCTGTAGTAGGTACGTGCCAGTGGAATAATTTCCGATCTACACGCGGGGGAAGCCGAGGGCAAAAGCTAGTACTAATATAACAGCATAAGACTTGGAAGTCATTTACGTATAAGTAGGTAATTATTTACCTTTATTGTCGCCCATAAAACAGCTGATACATTACGTTCAGCGTGCGCACATGGAGAACCAAAACGCACAATTAATTCACGTGTCAGATGCTATTGATATTAAATTTATAATAATTACGCGACACATTCTTGCAGTCTCCACTTGAGTCAATAAGATCTTTAACCGAAATGTATGACTGAAAATGATGACACTTCTCAAAATCTTGAAAGAAAGGGAAGTACCTATTATATTAAGTTCTCCCACGACTCCGGGAGCAAGCAAAGAAATAAATGGCGCCGGTCTTAGTTATAATTCTTTTTAGGAAATCATCAAAGTAAAAGTATCTTACCACTTTGAATCTGGAGCGGAGGACGCCGAGCTTTCCAAAGCGGACATGGAAGGGCGAGCACGTGTAGCTGCCATTCGGCTGTTCGACCACCACCACGTCGATGGCACCCGTCAACGTCGCCCCGTTGATCTCGTTGTAGAACTCGCGAAAGTTCGCAATGAACTTGCCAATATAGTTCATAGAATACATGGCGGCTGGTTTGTCAGTCTCTTGTTCAACTATATTGTTCACTTCACTCAATAAACACGGTGCTCTAAATCACTTAGGTAATGTCTTATAAATTACCCCATCTTGGGGCTGAGATCAAAAAACATTAGGCATCCTGAAACAATAGAAATGACAATGTGTTAATTACAACGTTTCAGATTGTCAAAAGTACACACTTCTTTTATGGGGTACTGTGTTAAATGTTATAATAAAATTCCATTAGATATTCTTCAACTAAATGAGAAGACATTTAAAACATGCATTAAACGCACACTATGTAGACAAGCATATTATAAGTTGGATGATTATATTATCGTAGATAAAGATGCTTGGCTTAATGCTGGTCCTGCTCCACAACCACTTGGGCTCACTTGTTAGAATTTTAATATTTGGAAGTGATACTTCCCCCTCTTTTTTTTGTATTGACATTACATTCTTATCGTTTATTTTTATGTACCTACCTACTTAATCAAGTTATAGTTGTTTAATACTTCAATACGTAACAACGATTTTCTATTTGCTAGTAAAATTTTATTAATCATTGAAATACATTGCAAGCTATAGTTTTGTATAATTTAAAAGCATTTTTTCAATTTTGTAAATAAGAGTACAATTTTCATTTGTGAGCCGTTTATTATGTTATGATGTATGTTGACTTAAAAAGCCTGGCAGTTGAGAGTATGTCATGCTCACTTAAATGTATCGCTGATGGTGGCGCGTGTGTTGGATCATTCGGTTCCCTACAAAGTGGTTGAGCTGGATGGTGCTAGATCTACGCGTCATGTTCGTGAACGGGCGCCGTCAGTTGAGGCTGGTCATCTCTTAACTGTCAGGGCTTATTTTGTAATCTTTTAATCTTATATTTTGAATTGTTTTTTTTTTACATTGTTCTCACACATAGAAGCGACAAGAATAATGTACCCAGGATTTTGTAATATTTTGATTTAAAAGAGTGTCCTTGGAGTTTCTTGCCCATTCTTCTCCATAGAGATCTACGTTTTGGAATGGGCAAATAACTTCCACTTTCTGACTAGCTGACCGACTCTTTGACAGTTCAAAAGTGCCTGTAAATGGTTTAATTGAAATAAATGCTTGAGTTTGAACAACTTGACAAAATCATGTGGTATTAAATGGGGATAGGAAGCGAGCGACCAGCGTATGAGCGTACTGCTATGTATCATTTTAGTTTATGCTGTCATTATCCTGTCCCAAATATGCACTTTAGTAAAAAGCAAATTATTATTTCGTAGTAGATTATATTATGTATAGCAGTGATATAACAATAAATTGTAATACTCATGGAAATACATGATTCTTAATTCTTAGTATTATTTAGAATAGATTAAGAAAATCTTATCCTATCTAAATACCTACACAAACAGATAAATCCCATATTTATGCGTAATCAAGTATTTCAAATCACCTTCTGTTGTGAAACAAGCACGCCACCAGTAATACTTTGCTTTTATAGTCTCACTATCTACTATCCATTACGTTCATTCTAGATTTAGATCGCAACTAGACTTACATTCTCGTCTTAATTCTGCGTACTCGTACCTACTTATAAATCTCAATGTAACTGGAATGGTTTACAACGAAGGTGGTACATATATGGACATAAATAGCGCAAGTGTTCATTACTAGAGCAGATATGAGGCGGGTTGTTCGGTTCATGCACTATAACTTACTAGGCATTTCACATGCAGGATATTACCCAATGTTGCAAGCTCGACACTCAAGATACAAAACTACCAATCAGTCGTGTATAATAAACATTTCGTAGAAACTATTGAGGTCGCTGACTGACACGGTATTCTTAGTTTATCGAAGTAGTCATTCCGTACCCACTTGAAAATTCGGATTAAGAAAATTCGAATATTTCAAAGAAATGTTCATTTCATTCACTACTAGGAGTTACCCAACAGCCATGTTTCACGTTGGCGTGCGATTTGTATTTTTTATCTGTTAAAAGCAGAAAGCACGCGATGACAGCGTGCCTGGACGAGACCGTTCGAAGTCGAAGCGTGCGGAGCGACCACGCGCCGGGGACTATGGCCCCCGTATCTGCTTACAATGACTAATTTTAAAGAATAGCGAGACAAATCGTCAGAACATAATGTGTATGTCCTAAAGCAAAAGTTGGCAAGACTGAGTACAACTATAACAAATAATAATTATAGCCATAATTTTATGAGTCATCATTTGACACAATCAATGAGAGATACCCAGAGTACGGCATGCAAAATAATTAAAATAATACACTTAGCCGTTAAGTCAAAGTGAAACTGATATTATTATGTATGATTATATTGAGGTATCGCGGACTTTGCCCGGCTTTATTCAATGAGCGAGGATGTGAGTAGCAGGTGATACCCGCTTGGTATAAATAGTGATTTCAGAGTGACGCGGTCCCCGGCAGTCAGTTTGTGAAGGTTAGATGCCGGATGGGGAAAATGATAGGGAATTGCCCTCTTCAAAGGTTAGAGTAAGCATACAACACCTAATGCGCTGCCTAAAAGGGTATCAGATCCTTATTTTGATGGAAATAAACTGCTTTACATCTTACATCCTAATTATTTGAGCTTGAAAAGGCTGTAAATTAACATAACCTTTTGACGAATTAAAATGGTGAAATGTTAAATGTTTGTAATTGATTAAATTACAATGTGTTACAAAATGTGAAGCTAACCTTGGGTATAAACAGAAACGTGAATAAAATGTTTAGGAGTGTTATACATGAATAAACGAAAATATCTTTTTAGATGGACAGTGTACAGTACACCAACTAACGAATGAGACATAGTGGCAGGTGTCCAAAGAGAGCTGAATGACAGCTGAACTTATTCTTAGTTCCAAGGGCTTCAAGTTCAATGTCTAGAGTGATAAACAGCGGACTTCTATTGTCGTTAGGGTCACACACCTCTACACGGAAAACGGAACTCTTAACCGACCAGTTTGTCGGTTGGAACCGTTGGAAAATATAAAGTACTTAATGACTATAAACTGTTTGACATACTTATTGGTTAATCATACTTTCAGAGTTCAATGTTTGGTTTAAAAAAAAAAATTATGCACCAATTGGATTATTTGGTTTTCGACCTATTTTTTTGATTTTACGAATTATACTTAAATAAACGATATGTTTCAATAATAAGGTTTCACGGAACCCATAAAATATAGCTATTAAACGGCTATGTTCCGATAAAAAGCCGTATGACCGCCACCGCACCAAGGTTGAACTTGTTTAATTCTTTATTGATCATCAATATTCTACTAGCTTTAGCAAAATAAGTTAAAATTTTTATTAAAGTTATCAAGTACATACTTAGTTCTCCATTTCGCTGAATTTCTACTGTATTGCCTTTCGATTAATTATTAATCTATTAATCAGCTCTATTGTTTTGTACCAACTGTTATCATAATTTATTGGGTTACATACTACCACTGTCACCACTTCCTCTTTAGTTGGTCGTTTTAGTTCATATGATTTAAGTATATTGTTTTTTATCAATATTGAAAACTGAACTTCTTTTGTTTGGCTATTCGTTATACCAGGGCCTCAAGTCTGCTATTACAATAGTGTCAGAATGGTCGATCATTGATTTCATAATTGTTGATTTTGACAAGTTTGGTAATCTACTATTATAATGGCGTCATTATGACTTTCCAATGGTTGGCCACTGACACTACATTGAAAGAAATTGCAAAGAAAATGATCGACCATTATGAATTTACCAGATTACGAACTTTTAGCAAAATGACAATGGCATGACAATGGGATCGTGTTGGAATGACTGAATTTATAAAAATAGCAGACTTGAGCCCCAGTTCACTACGATAGTACCTTTTGATATTTGTTTTGCTTTTATCTATCTCTTCCTTGTAGTCCGACAACCTAATTTAAAACAAACTGAAGCTGCTGACTCTACTCGGACGTCATTAATTTGCGGGCACGGGTTATGTAAACTGACCCATAAGTTAATTCAGTTACATTACAACCTAATAACGTATATCACACGTGAGCCGATGGTAAACAGATCGAACCACGCGACTGAGGAACAAACAACTGTTTATGAAACCTTATCTGTTAGCCGGTCGAGCAATCTTGATACCACAACTCATCACGTGTAGCTACCTCCACCACACTCGTGTTTATTGAACAGCACCACATCTACCTACATAGGCAATCTCTGATTAATTTTTAATTTTATGACAGAAATAATAGTATATTTGACGCTGAAGGCTACGTTTTGCAATCTATTAAATGACAGTGAATGTGTATCGTATCAGAACTGTGTTTTTGACTGTCGACTGATGTATGTTAGATAAAGATAATATGACAAAATAGCATTAGATACCTGTTAAAAAGGTAAATCTGTTTTTGGTGTGTGTCACTTTTATGAAGCGCGTTACAGGACCATCATGTAAGATAGTGATGGTATGAAACTAGAACGTTTTAGTAAACAACTAGTTAAATGGGGACAGGAGAAGTATGACCAGAAGAGAATTTTTGGGTAAAGAAGTCATATAAAGTTGATGACACTATGATACGGCTTCTCTAAATGGATTTCATAAAAGTCCATATTAAATTAATCATGTTTGTGACGGCATTTGAATCATGCGGACAAACATTGTCTTCGTTTTATTTTTGAATTTTTCCCAAAATGGTTATTGTTTTCTGTGAAAACTAGACAAAGAAATAGTCAGTTGCAAATAGGGCTTAGTTTTAGTTGGAAGTCCATATTTTTTTACAGATAAATCATATTATATTATAGTATAAGCATATACGTAGTTTTAAGTTGCAGAGATTTAGTTCACGAGAAAAAAAAAACACAATCGTAGAAATTTTCCAATATATTCTCACTTTTGACATTTTGTCTTGCCATTGGACGTTTCGTTTTACGTACGGTCAACGCACTAAAATGTTTTAATTCATATTAGTGATAAAATAAATACGTTATTTCAAATGAACTATCCTATAAAATCCTTCTATTCTAGGGCAGATCTGACATGGTTGTGTTAGGTTAGAAGGCTAAGGCGGGAGCGCTTCATTTGGGTTAGAATGGTGACCAATAACGCGCGACAGATCGCGCGTTATTGGTCACTATTCTAACCTAGCGTGCGGCCGCCGAGCGCCAGATCCCTTCTATTGTTGGTAAATTCTAATTTAACCAGATGGCTGCGACATCAATATAAGAAAATTCGAAAGTTAGGTTAGAATATTTAAAAAATCATAGTAGGTAGGTATCTCAAAAAGGGGGAAGGAGGGTGCTCCGCAACTTTTCCTTCACAGGGGGAGTTCTACTACCTTTCCCCTCCCACTCCCACCTCTTAAATCGTGGGATTATAAACCGAAGTCGTACCACATAATATAGCAAAAGTTGAAAAGACAGGATAAAGAATTAAAGATAGGTAGGACTTTAAATAAATGGTTATCACAACCGCGATAATTTAATTATCGTTAGACGTACGTAATTAATGCGTCTTATTTATATGACCCGATCAAATCCGCAATTTAGTTTTTTATATTATTATGTAATACATAAGGTGATACAGCTTATTGTAATTACGAATGTTCAGCAAATAAATACGTGAGGAATGGAAAATCCACGCAGTAATTAACGAAATGGTAAAAACTGTGTTAGACAATCAGTAGTTATGGGTTGGATCCTCCAAAAGACTGGTGTAAAGGAGGTCAACCATGCGTGGTGTATCAGAGTGTGAGGAAACGAGTTTCAAAGGCAAGATCATCAAAGTGAAGGATACATTCGCACACTGTTTGTCTTCTACTGGACAATGGAAAACAACACGGCTAATAAGCAATACTTACCTTCCTACAAGTTAATATTCCATTCTAGATATTAGATGACTCACATGGGTAAATCATGCTATGCAAGCAGCTAAGAGAAAAACAATGTCGATTCAAACAACTGTCATTATCTGATACATTACATTACTTGATTTCAACAAACAACATAGCTTTGTTAAACTAATGAAGTTATTTTGAATTTTAAATGACTAATACGATTGGAAGCATTACAAAGTAGGTAAGTATTTGAAAGGTTTCGAACGTATTATAAAATTACTCAAAGGTTACGTCCTAAATATAAATAATTATTTTAAACATTGTGAAGAATGCTTACTTTTTTGACCGGCAAGTCAAGTGAAAACATAAAGATTATAAAAGCATGAAGCCTTTGTGTAAGAAATAAAATTTGCAAAACCAACAGTAGACTACAAATACAGTGCAACAGCATTATGGTTAATACTAGTGATTCGTGTTCCAAGTACTTACCTACTTAGAACTCATCTGTCAAACAGAATTTAGTTCAGTTAAGAGTTAAATCTAGAAAACAGAAGCAAAATAACGACTAAGTTTAATACAATTTATCAATGGATTTATTAGTGTTTTTGAAACAACAGATGATATTTAATTCACATTAAAGTTAGTAGTGTTAATTGATAATTCCATTATTTAAACAAAACAATAATAATAAAGCAGGTTCAAACATGCCAATAATGAAATTGCATAGGCACGTGCATCATAAATCCATTAACTTCTAAACAATACAACGTTATGAAAGCAAAATCAAATTAATTACACCTAGTATATCAAAAAGAATACCTTAGTAGGGATAGCTGAAGAGGTTTATACTCGTACTTCACTGTTAACTTTCTAAGGCACAAAATGTTTCTTAGGTTAATTATAAACAAAATACAGTCAGCTGTAATTTTCGTACACAAATCCGAACACAGGTATGATTTCGACACGTGTTGCTCGCGCCGACTCTACCAGTAAACTGCCTGTGAGTGTGAGTAGTGTAACTGTGTGTGTGGGCCAATGCGAGAGCGACCAAGAGCCGACCATGGGCTGACGTCGCGTGACGTAGCTCAGTTGTTGATATGATACCGCACAATATCAGTCATACAACTCACACCACCGACCATGTGTTTCGAATGTCCGCTTTGCTTGCTTTACTGAGAACGCTGGCCGCAGGCTCGCACAGCGTTGGGTCGATCGCGCGACATGGCGTGATGTCGCGCCATCGCTGTTACGAAAGTTACTTTACCTCCAAGTTTACGGAACACGCAATGCAAAAGGAAATTAATTGTAGATGTTGCCGACATGAACAAGATGCCCAATATGGTAGAGCGTAATGACTGTAAAGAACTAATGAGACTACCATTCATATAAATCTGATGTAAATGTTATGTCATACCTTGTGTACGTGAATGATTATACATGTTTATCTATCTTTTATCTTTATAAATTTAAAAAAAAAACATAAAAAACTGACTTCCAAAAAAACACTATAAAGTGAAAAGTAACTTTGAATTTCGGAAGCCGGTGTCTTTGGATTTGTATTTTAGTTTTTACCACCGACTTCCGAAATTAAATTTATTTTTTGATAGCAATGTTTTGGAAAAGGTGATAAGCAGTTGACATTAGGCTATTGTAACTTAGATAAATTACTAACTGACCCACTAAAAACGGAAAAACAAAAAACTTTTTACGAAATAAAAATTATTTTTCGTTTTGTAGTGTTTTTATTCTATGGGTTGTTGTGTTTTATGAATGATTGAAAATTGGCCAGGACAACGTCTGTCGTGTACGTTACCGTCGTGAGTTATATGAGTGGAACATTTAATTGGTGCCTTAGCTGGTGTAAATGTGCCCCAACATAAAAAATGTGTGCCCCCTGTCGTTTTGGAAAAAAAACGGAAAAAACAATTCCTGCTGGGGTAACGTTTTTCTAGCAGGAAAATTCTAAACGAATGATCGGAAAGAGAAAAATTGTGCATGGCCACATAACTTATATGTGTGCCAAAATGTGCCCCCATAAATAAAATCTGTGCCCCTTCAGGTTTTCGAGATATTGCATTTCCTGCTGGAGTAACGTTTTGCAGAATCGTATATCTCTAAACCATTGCATGTGCTCCTGTAGAATAAACATACACGAGTAGCTCTTAATGTGTGCCCCTTAGTGCCCCAATTAGATTTAAGAAAATATTTGTAGTTTTCGTTATCGCGGTTTTATGTAAACCCGAAAAAACATCGCAGCGCCTAAATGAGAGAAGGTATAAGTTCGCTGAAAATTGTATTCGGTCCTTCTTGACGCTAATAATAACCATATAAAGTTTCAAAACTGTTCATGCATGCGTTTTTGAATAATCTTGCTAAAAGTCAAAACGATGGTGTCATAACTTTGACGGCAAAATACAAGGAACCGGCTCAATCCCAGATGTGTAAGTGTAAACCAAAATCTTGTGCCTTTAGTCAAAAATATATGGTGAAAATATTCAGCTTGGAATGTTTCGCGTTAAGTAAATATTAACAAAAAACCAAAATATGTAAACAACGGCTGGTTATCCGACCAAATTCGAATGACTACTAAAAAGCGATGGATTCATACATATCGATGACCTTCTTTACTTTACTCACTAACCGGTTCACACGTGTTGTGCCTGAGTACACTGAAGTAGAAAAGTAATCACACTAATATTATAAAGGTGAAAGTTTGTGAGTGTGTGTGTGTGTATGTTTGTTACTTCTTCACGCTCAAACGGCTGGACCAATTTTGATAAAATTTGGTATGGAGGTAGCTGACACCCTGGAATAAGACATAGGCTACTTTTTATCCCAATATTCCTACGGAATCGAGACTTACACGGGTGAAACCGCGGGGCGCAGCTAGTAAGTAACAAAATAAAGTTGTTATTGGATTATATTCCACTAGCTGTTTCTGTGACTTTACACATGATTAAGTACATTATACTCGTAAATAGTAGCCTAGCCTGCTATTCCAAGGTAAGCTATATTCTCCATTCTAAATTTAATAAAATACATCCAGTAATTTATGTGTGAACGAAAGAAAAATTAAGGGAATCAAAATAATAATTTCCACATCAACAAGCTGTTTCATTTAATATGGTCACAAGGCGCATTTAATATATATTTTTAATTAGCCCCCAAACTTTTGAACGTGACTGTAAGGACAACAGCTCAGGTATAATACGTCCAATAAAGAAGGTCATCGATATGTATGAATCCATCGCTTTTTAGTAGTCATTCGAATTTGGTCGGATAACCAGCCGTTGTTTACATATTTTGGTTTTTTGTTAATATTTACTTAATGCGAAACATTCCAAGCTGAATATTTTCACCATATATTTTTGACTAAAGGCACAAGATTTTGGTTTACACCTACACATCTGGGATTGAGCCGGTTCCTTGTATTTTGCCGTCAAAGTTATGACACCATCGTTTTGACTTTTAGCAAGATTATTCAAAAACACATGCATGAACAGTTTTGAAACTTTGTATGGTTATTATTAGCGTCAAGAAGGACCGAATACAATTTTCAGCGAACTTATACCTTCTCTCATTTAGGCGCTGCGATGTTTTTTCGGGTTTTCATAAAACCGCGAAACTTGAAAACTACAAATAATTTCTTAAATCTAATTGGGGCACTAAGGGGCACACATTAAGAGCTACTCGTGTATGTTTATTCTACAGGGGCACATGCAATGGTTTTAGAGATATACGATTCTGCAAAACGTTACTCCAGCAGGAAATGCAATATCTCGAAAACCTGAAGGGGCACAGATTTTATTTATGGGGGCACATTTTGGCACACATTACACACTATCTGGCCATGCACAATTTTTCTCTCTCATCATCAATCGATCATTCGTTTAGAATTTTCCTGCTAGAAAAACGTTACCCCAGCAGGAATCGTTTTTTCCGTTTTTTTCCGATGATGATTTTAGATCGATGTTTCGACTTCAAACAACAGACAGCTGCAAACCCTATTTTAAAGAGCATAGAATATTGACATTACCCTCATTATACATTTTGGAAACGGTAATGTTCACTGTAAGTCATCCTAACTTATTCAACGTTTGTCTGATGCTGTGCCAAGGAATAGACGTGACAATACTCTACTCTGTGTTCGCGGCGGTAAAACTGCTCTTTTGCATAAGAGCATTTATTACATGGCTCCGACCATATTTAATAAATTGCCCAAGTCATGGAGATTATTGGATGTATCTGGCCTTAAATTTAAATTGAGAAAATTATTAATAGAGAGATCTTATTATAGTATTTCGGAATTTATGAAAGAGGATAATTTTTCTTGATGATTATGTATTTTATTTTATTTTATTGTATAATGTATTGATAATTAAATTGAATTGACATTGAATTGAATTAATAATTAACTTGACATAATTGAATTAATAATTAACTTGACATTGAATTGAATTGATAATTGAACTGACATTGAATAGAATTGATAATTGTATTGTATTGATAATGTAGTACGATTGTTATAGTAATTTTATCATTTTGAATTTAATAAGTGTAGTCCCGGTTTAAAACCCAGCAACTGTACGCCACTCAACAATTTGTACGCCACGTCACGCGGCTGAACATGTTTGAACTTTCTTTTCTACTGTAATATCTTGCATGCAATGTATGTATACCATGTTTAAACAAATAAATATACTTACTTACTTACTTACTTACTTCCAAAACGACAGGGGGCACACATTTTTTATGTGGGGGCACATTTACAGCAGCTAAGGCACCAATTAAATGTTCCACTCATATAACTCTAGGAGACACTTTCCTGCCGGGGTAATGTACACACGTCTGTCGGGACAGCTAGTAGGTACAACATAAATTCGTATTTCTGTAATTACCTCGTTGGTCTAGTGGTCTTACTGCTGAGAGTAGCAACCCGGAGTCTGGATGTATCCAAGTAGAAGCATAACTAGGCAGTAATATAATGCTATTTACGTGACCTTGATTTTTAAAATAGATCCGTAAAGAATGACAGAGCAGGTGCTCAATTAAACATATACTTCAGACAGGATTGCTTATCAGAAACTTATTAAAAATAAAAGGTATGTAAGTCAATCGTTTGTTTACAGCTACTGAAAGTACTTACTCAACTCAAGGAATGTAAACAACAACACGTCTTACTATCTGTCACAGCAGTTCAGTTCGCATCTGTATAGCAATGTACAGTGACACTCTACCTAGGTGTTAGTCACATGTGATGATGTGACCGAAATGTCGTAAACAAAAACAATGCTTGTTTATCACCGACGAAACGCATTGCGTTAGCCAAGACGATCTTACGCTGTTCAATATTATTGTCCCACATGTTGCGTTTTATTACATAAGTAGGTAATCAATATTTTGCTCAGTATAGGCCTGTCATAGATGTGGAATCATCATAGATCCGTGTGGCATCGACTAAATTTTCCTTGGAAAATAACCTGTTTTAGACATCTTTTGCAAACTGGTATAGCTAGTAAGTGAATATATCTAAGCTCAATATAAAATTAGGTCCATTTAGATTCAGTGTTAACTTGTAAGGTCTTTCTTTGGATTCCAAGATCATCCATCATCATAAAACAAGTTTTTATCCACGCTGTACCCTGTGTGGTATTTTTACTTGCCATGATCTACAAATCTACATCCTTAATTTTTGGGATTAGAAATTTTATCTTGCTAGCTGTTAATCTTAATATAAGCCACCAGCAATCACATTATCTCTTATGTTAATCGTAATAACTTCTGGATTTAGGATATTATAACATAACCACTTCTCGCATTGTTGGACCCCTTTATTCCTACAATTTTCATTAAAGTATTGCAATCATTTTGCAGCATGTCCCCAGAAGGAACGGTAACTAATTTAACTTGACCTATAAAAAATACCTACCTTGCTTAATTACTTTGATGTGACTGTTTGGCATATCCATGTGGTATTCACTCTGGAGATGAGAATAAATATAGGCCAGATTTTCCTACGCAGTCCTATAATATCATACTGGGTGGTGAGCGGCGACGGAAATACCTCTGGGACGGGCACCATTAAATGCTAGGTTACCTGCTTATGGGAATTAAGAATACCTTGTTTTAAAAGCCTATATAAATTAAAGTAGGATTTTCAATGTAATGTCAATCTAGAATCTTTCAGTTTTTTTATTAAACAAAATATAAACAATAAAAAAGTGTTAAGTAATATGAAATAACGAACGTGTTTATAGATTGTTTTGATAAGTATATATATATGAATTCTTGACATTCAAACAGGAAGTTCACTTTTAGTATAGGCTCCTATTTCCAGTATGTTTATTGGATGTGTGGCTGATGTGTATCTGTAATGTCAGGTAGGTACATAGATTCGATATTAAACATGCGCATTTAAAACTGAACATTAACATTTAAGACAAGACCAAAATTATCTTTATTATACTATAGCGACGTAACAAAATACAGCCACCTTATTAGTCTAGGAATGGGTGTGTCGTGACGTGTATTTACGACTAGCCGAGAGGACCGATGGCGCCATACGATGCCTGTTGCGTATTATTTAAACCACAAGGTCAGGCTTAACAAGCGGCTTGAAAAATACTAACTCGTACGAGGTACTTTCAACCGTATATCTAGTGCTATAAATAATATATTCGCATTTGCAAATTTGCGAAAACGGCGTGCACGCACAAACATTATCGCCCCAGTGGCCTTCGACTTCTTGTAATGCGCATGCCAGTGATATTGTGAGTCGTAATATGCGGAAAAACATGTTTTTTTTTCGAAATCCACTTATCAAGATGAGATACACGCCCCCCGGTATTATTTTCTAATCCGATTTTTCGTCACGATCGTAAGATATTATGTAAGTAATGAATGTTAAGGCGGACATTTCTTGAAAATGGTCAAAAAGGTGGTTTTTAAGGCAGTGTATCTTTTAAACCGTAAATATTTTTTCCAAAACAAAAACAGTATGATATTTTCATATATTTTCAAGTTTTTTGTGTATATGGTGATAGAACTCAATACATCAAAAAAATCTTCAAAGACAACTATTAATTATTTTTAAAAGCTGTTTATCCCTTCGTTAACAGTTATAATTATCTGCATCCGGTGATGGATACATTTTTATTAATTAGTTAATATCTAATTTTATACGATTTTATTTGCATTTTTACGCCATACGTTGTGTCATCGCGTATCTCTTTCTTTTGTATGCAATCTGACAGTAACAGCGGTTTACCTGTTGTCAGCCTCTTAAGGCTAGTGCTGACTGGTGCGACAGGCAGCGCGACACTTTCCATGTAGTTTTCATAGAAATTGTGCTATTAAGTGTCGCGTCGCCCCTGTCTGCGGGAGCCTTAAATGATACATGACATATTTTACGGATGATCTAAGTAGTAGGTAGGTATCTTATTGTTTTTTAAAATTACTTTTTTTTAACCTGTACTGTCTCACTGCGGATTAAAGGTACCCCATAACGTTAAATACTATATTTTTCATTGATACCGTTACAAGCTACGTGGATCGTTATTGAGAAAACAGTCTTACTCCAAAGAGAAAATAACTAAACGATCCAAAGTAAGTAAGTATGTACTTAGATATTTTTTCATGAAAACCATTTAGGTATAATTAATTTGTTGGTCTGGCGAGATGTCCATAAAAATGAGTAATGTTCACCATTCCATTGGGTTCCGTACCCAAAGGGTAAAACGGGAACCCTATTACTAAAGCTCCGCCCGCCGTCTGTCTGTCTGTCTGTCCGTCTGTCACCAGGCTGTATCTCATGAACCGTGATAGTTAGACAGTTGAAATTTTCACAGATGATGTATTTCTGTTGCCGCTATAACAACAAATACTAAATAACAGAATAAAATAAATATTTAAGGGGCTCCCATACAACAAACGTGATTTTTTTGCTCGATATTGATAACGGCAACAGGTAGACGCTTGAAATATTCACAGAATATTACGATAAATATTCACTTTAAAAATATTAGGTTGGGGAAAAAGTCTTTTTGCATTATAGTATGTATGAACTTGTAATAAAATCTCTTTGGCTATACTATTTGTATCTGGCTGGTTTTGGTATCATTGAAAGTTTAAATTTTAAAGAACATAGGTAATTCCAAATTCAAATTAGGAAAATGTGTGATTTTCATTTGTTTTTCGTACTGTCAAGATGAGTGAATCTAATGAAGATATTCGATACATTTTAAAATTTTACTACAAAAAAGGTAAACATGCAACGCAAGCCGCGAAAAAAATTGGCGATGTTTATGGACCTAGTGCAGTGTCTGTGAGAGTAGCACAAATTTGGTTTAAGCGTTTTCAATCCGGAAATTTTCATGTCAAAGATGCACGTCGCTCTATTCTATCCCTATTACGGATAAAATGGATGCCATTTTTGAAAAAGTGGAGCAAGATATCAGTAGTTACGACGTACCTAGCTGAAGAACTGGGAATTGACCACAAAACAGTTTTGGCACATTTGAAAAACCTGGGTACACAAAAAAGCTCGATATTTGGGTACCTCACGAGCTCACTGAAAGAAACCTAATGAACCGTGTACTCATTTGTGATTCTTTATTACGACGTAATGAAACCGAACCATTTTTGAAGAAGCTGATAACTGGTGATGAAAAGTGTATCACTTACGCCAAGAACGTGCGAAAAAGGTCGTGGTCAAAGCCCGGTCCGGCTTCACAGACTGTGGCGAAACCCAGGTTAACTCGCAACAAAGTGATGCTGTGTGTGTGGTGGGATTGGAAGGGCATTATTCATTATGAGCTGTTACCACCAGGCAGGACCATCGATTCTGAACTCTACTGCGAACAACTGATGAGATTAAAGCAAGAAGTTGAGAGAAAACGGCCGGAATTAATAAACAGAAGGGGTGTGGTTTTTCATCATGATAACGCTAGACCTCACACATCTTTAAACTTTTTCCCCAACCTATTAAATAATTATAAACATAAACACAGATAACATAACATCACGCCTGTAATCCCCGAAGGGTTAGGCAGAGGTGTACCTATAATAGTCCACCCACATTTCGAAATCTGTGAATGCAGATCAAAGTTTCTCAAAAAGTTAAGGACAGTCTCTTAAGACCGTTTTCCTGTAGCTAAAACGGTTAAGGTAGCTACCCTTACTGCCCCATCTCAAAAATCCACCCTGTATAATATAAATAAACAATAATGTACCAAAAAAAAATATTATTAAGGAAATTAAAAAAAAAAAAACAATATGAGTAAAAAACATTATTTCCTCATGGGTCTTCCAATCAGGTTACAACGGTTGACAAATTGAAGAATAAACTATAATAGTAATATATTCATTAGGCAATCGACACTGTTGTCGATAGCCTACGTTAGTGGAATGGGCCTGCACAAGGACATCACAAACTCGTCGCAAGATACAGCAGCGTACTACGCGATGCATCCGCATAAACAAAGTATCGTTTTGTGATATTTACATTGATTGTCCAGTCAGTAAGCGACAAATTTAGGTAGTGGTTAAGAAGCAATGTATTTCATGCAAAGATAGTACAGTCGCTGTGATATATGAAAATAAAAGTGACATAGTAAAAGTAAGAAATATTTTACGATTTGATGTTTTTCAAGATCTTAAAGACAAATATAATAAAATACTTTTATATAAATATGTTATGTGATTCCATGATTTATAAAGTTTTTAGTTTGACTTCAGTTTTTACAAGAAACCACTGGACAACACGGCATTCTTATATGTTGTCACGACCGCGGTCGAAAGCGCACTAGTTCGCAGATACGACCATTTGCGGTACATCATACATGAGCGTTGCGATCATGTCGCGCGGACACAGACACGCCCCCTTGCCACTTCTCCTGTTTTTAGGGTTCCGTAAAACGGGAACCCTATTACTAAGGCTCCGCCGTCTATCTGTCTGTCCGTCTGTCACCAGGTTGTATCTCATGAACCGTGATAGTTAGACAGTTGAAATTTTCACAGATGATGTATTTCTGTTGCCGCTATAACAAAAAATAAGTACTAAAAAACAGAATAAAATAAATAGTACAATAAACCTATATTTGATTTGATGATACATTACTATAGACTACTGTACAAATGTAATTAAATATGATTAACATAACATCACGCCTGTAATCCCCGAAGGGTGAGGCAGAGGTGTACCCATAGTACACCCACATTTTGCCTGTTATGTTTTAAGTCCCATGTAATATGGGGCGAGCCTATTGCCATCAACCGGACACAAATCCAGAATCCGGGCTGCTGCTGAGAAATTCTTAGTGAATAACCCAATAACACTGCCCGACCTGGGAATCGAACCCAGGACCTCATGCTCAGCAGTAGCGCATGCGACCACTAGACCAACGAGTCAAAAATTATGATTTAAAGTTAATTTATCTAGTTAATAATGCCTACGATTGACTTCGTAGATCATAAACTGCTTCTCTACAAACTGAATCGTTACGGTATTAGGGGAAACGCGTTACAGTGGATACAAACTTACCTAAATAATCGCCAACAATGCGTAGAGATATTTAGGCATACAATATCAAAAAAGAAAATATATAGATCCGCCTATCGTCAAAACTCCTGTGGTGTTCCCCAGGGCAGTATAGTAGGACCCTTTTTGTTTTTGCTTTATGTCAATGATTTGCCCAACGTAACCCAACATTCATGCATTATGTACGCCGACGATACAACCCTTAGTATTGAACTCACCGATAACAATATCACCAAATACGAAAAAGAGATTAATGACACGTTAAACCAAATAATAGAATGGCTAATAGACAACAATTTACATGTAAATATTAGTAAAACCAAACATACAGTTCCAAGCTTACAATAGCAAACGTCACCAATTAGAAATAAGATATGCAAATAACGCTATAGAAGAGGTTAAAAGTGCTACTTTTTTGGGGATAACAGTGGATAAATATTGCAACTGGAAAGTCCACATTGACACGTTATGCACTAAACTGCAAAGATTTGTATTTGTTTTATACAAAGTAACTCGCGTAGCTGGTATCAATGCAGCACTTTTGGCTTATCATGGTTACGTAGCATCAATTCTCCGCTACGGCATCATAATATGGGGAAATTCGGTTGATACTATTAAAGCATTCCGAGCCCAAAAAAAATGTATTCGATCAATCACTAAAACCCAACCATTACAAAGCTGTCCCGCTTTTAAAAAAAATTAAAATATTACCACTACCATCTTTATATATATTCGAACTCTGTATCTTTGTGAATTTAGAACATTAAGATTAGGATTTGAAAATCTCATATTATTCACTATTAAACGACATTTGACATACATTCCTAAATATACACATTTTTCTGATAATCCTTACAAAACATAAACTTGCAAGGTGTTTCGATTTTTCTGATGAGAAGTGTATATTATGCTGTCCAGATTTTTTCTTTCCATAATTATAATGAAATGCACGAACCGCATTAAAAAAAACCAGCCAAGTGCGTGTCAGACTACACACAATTAAGGGTTCCGTAGTTGGAATGAATGTAGCCCAAGAACAAACTTAACATAGTAGTTGAAAGACATGTTCCCTCATACATTCCAACTGCAAATGAAAGTTTGTACGCACAATATTGAGTGATTTACCATGTTATTTTAAGACCATAGTCTTCTTATAGGTTTTCCAGTAATCTTTATGTAAAGAACTTTTTTCTGTATGTTTTTTTCAAGAATTTAGGATCAGTAGTTTCGGAGATAATAGTAAATTTTCATCGATTTTCTTAAATAACTTTAAAAGTATTTATTTAAAAATTATAAAAAAAAAATCTGCTATCCGTACATCAAGCCCTTTCATTTGATATGTCACATATGTGTCACACGGTACCAAGTGTAAAACTTTTTTTTAAATTTACCCTTGAAAGTGACCCAAAATATTCAAAATTCATTTATTGACATAACACGTCGGTGTCGGGTCGTCGGGTCACAGAAGTTCATATGTAGCACAACTTAATCGGTCCAGTAGATTCGGAGCAAATCGGCTGTGACAGACGGACAGACAGACAGACACACGAGTGATCCTATAAGGGTTCCGTGTTTTCCTTTCGAGGTACGGAACCCTAGGTAGGTCAATTTCACTCCAATACATATCAACAGATAATTTATAAAAAACTTTTTAACCGACTTCTAAAAAAGGAGGAGGTTAGCAATTCGGATGTTAGTTTTTTTTTTCATGTTTTTTCGCACAATACTCGGTCGCTTACCAACCGATTTTGTTGGAAAGGGTATACTTCCCAAATCGTCCCATGAAAATTTTATAAATTTTATCGAAATCGGACAAGCGGTTTCTGAAAAATCAACAAACATCTAAAAATTAATCTACATTGTCTACATTAACGATGTTTTCGTTTACTCTGCATTGCGTTTTTTGTTCGCACATAACTCCGTCATTTATGAACCTATTTGGAAAATTCTTTTTCGGCACCAAAAAGTGAAAATTAAAAAACTTTTTACAAAAAAAAATAACCGACTTCCAAAAAAACACTACAAAGTGAAAAATAACTTTAATTTCGGAAGTGGATGGCATAAAACTAAAATCCAGATCCAAAGATTTCGCTTTGTAGTGTTTTTTTTTAAGTCAGTTGTTTTTTGTTCTGAGTAAAAAGCTTTTTACAAAAAAAAATAACCGACTTCCAAAAAAATACTACAAAGTGAAAAATAAAAAGATTTCGGAAGTCGGTGTCTTTGGATCTGTGTTTTAGGTTTTGCCACCGACTTCCGAAATTAAAGTTATTTTTCACTTTGCAGTGTTTTTTTTTTTTACTTTTTAATGGTTCAGTTTGAAATTTATTTAGGTTACAATAGCCTAATGTCAACTACTCATCACCTTTTACAAAATATTGCTTTAACTGCAGGGGCGTTAATTGTTTCACCATAAGCATTGTGCCGAGACTGAGACCGAGATTAGACTTCCGAAAAGTAGGTTATTTATTATGTTAAATTAATAAGTAATAAGTTTAATTTAAACAGCCTCCTTCACAATGAACAATATGGCTTTACAAAAGGTCGTTCGACTACAGATGCGGGTGTTGCACTGCTGAAACACATATTTAACGCATGGGAGAACTCGCAAAATGCTATTGGAGTTTTCTGTGATCTCTCCAAAGCCTTTGATTGGTGCACCATGACACGCTTTTGCGTAAACTACATCATTACGGCGTCCAAAATGAAGCTCTTAAAGTAATAAATTCTTATTTGTATAATAGGTTCCAATGTGTAGATGTTGATGGTGTGAAATCTTCCGAGCTACCAGTTCAGTTAGGTGTACCTCAAGGCTCAATTCTAGGCCCATTCTTATTCTTAGTGTATATTAACGATTTACCATTATATATAAAGGGTGTCTGTGACGTTGTACTGTTTGCAGATGATACCTCTCTTATTTTTAAAGAAGACCGGAATAGACAAGATTTTGACGACGTAAACATTGCACTCTCAATGGTTACGGATTGGTTTACGACAGATAATTTAGTTCTCAATGCCAAGAAAACGAAATGTATAAAGTTTGCCTTACCGAATGTTAGAAATTTAGGTCCCAACATCGTTTTAGATAAAGAGGTGCTTGAAACTGTAGACTCGGCAGTGTTTCTGGGTATAACATTAGATGCCAAACTTCAGTGGGGACCTCATATATCAAGCCTAGCGGGAAGGCTCAGTTCGGCCGCATACGCCGTCAGGAAAGTAAGGCAATACACTGACGTTGATACAGCCCGATAAGTCTATTTTAGTTATTTTCATAGCGTTATGTACTGTATTCTGCAGCTGACATTCAAAATATATTTGTACTTCAAAATAGAGCTGTTCGAGCAATTTACCAGCTGGGCGCCAGAGTTTCTCTAAGAGATTTTTTTAAAGATATTGGTATACTCACGGCGGCATCACAATTCATCTTCGCCAACATCTTAGGCAAAATATACACTTATACACTAAAACCAGTGATATTCACAATATTAACACCAGAAATAAGTATAAATTACGTGCTCCATTTCACCGGCTTCATAAGGTTCATAACTCATTTGTTGGACTTGGTATAACTTTTTATAACAAGCTACCCTCTTCTCTGTTAGATTTGCCTTTTAAAGCGCAGGCCACACCGCCAGCTAGCGGGCGGGCGGGCGGGCGAAGCGAACATCGTTTCACCTCTTTACATACTTCGGTTCACACCGCGAGCTACCCATTTCGCGTAGTTTGTATAGTTTTTTCGTTCGCTTCGCCCGCCCGCCCGCCCGCTAGCTGGCGGTGTGGCCTGCGCTTTATGCGTTTAAAGTTAAAGTTAAATCCAATCTTTGTTCAAAGGCATACTATTCTATCAATGACTACTTAAACGATAAGAATAGTTGGTCGCTGTGATTAACTCAAGACAATGTTCATGTTCTTTCTCCAGAATTAGCGTACCTACTGACAGGTTATATGAGTTCATATAATTGTTTATTTTTATTTGACTGTCTAAGTCAATTTATTTTTATTTATTTATTAGTGACATAATATACTCATGCAAATGTTTTTTTTTATGAGTTGTATTGCAATAAGTGGTTAGCTAGCGACCTAGACAATTGATTATATTATTCTTGCCTGAGCAACCGGTAGCAAGTTCGTCATGCTCCCTTAGATGTCACTGCTTGCGGTAGCGTCGGGGGTCGGGTTGCCTCCTTCCCTCAAATATGGCGAGGGGAGTGATGGCTGATCTTTGCGTTATGCTCGTGAACGGGTGCTGCTTGTGGTGACTGGTCGTCTTGCTGACCATGGTTTTATTATTGTTATTAATGATTAACTGTTTTTTATTTTACTACGATGGTGCTAGTTTATCATTTTTGACTTCGAGTTACAGCTATAGCTTTGTGTGGGCGGGCACGGCCATTATGCCTGAAGGCTTTTATTTAGGTACTTACGTTCTGTTTACGTTATTTCTGCTTGAGTATAGTTTTCGCTGATTTTTATGTTTTTTTTAGGTATAGTGGCGTGTGCTAGCTAACATAAGGCAAATAATTTAATTTAATGTTGTGTTGCGTAATGCAAATTCTTTTACATTTTATTGTATAGATTCAAGTTTTATATCTGAACAGACAGCTGTGCTGCTGGGGAGTTTGTTGCGCCACTTCTTCCCAGCTAAAGCACTAGGAAGTGGTGAAGGGTGGGCGTTTGGGGGACTGTCTTATGTAATTTTTGACGTTCGAAAAGTGCTGATTCTCAGCCTAGTTTGAATAAATGACTTTTGATTTTGTTCGTCTGTTTTATTTTTATGCATGTTTACTGAATTCTCCGCCAATTGTGGACCGATTATGAAAATTATTTTTTTGTTCGAAAGGGTATGTTCTCGAGGAACAAGAAGTGACTTTGTGACAATGGGACAATAATGTCACAAAGTCACAATCTAATAATCCCCCAATATATCCCATGGAAATCAAGCGAAATCCTCAAATTTTATAGGCACACCTATAGCGATTTGGGTATGTTTTATACATTTACACTCTGAAAACACCACTTAGTGAAGTGGAACTGATGATGAAGACCACAGATGGCTACCGGAACTACTTAATATTAAGTATTTCACGGGTTGCGATTCGATTTGGTACTATGTTTGCTAAGCAATTTATGCTCGTCACATGCATATGGTGAAGTTGAGCTGATGGTGACTTCACCATCAGCTCCAGTTCTCCTCAAAAATGAACGCCCCTGCATCGGGAAAAGCAATGCTTTGTAAAAGGTGATGAGCAGTTGACATTAGGCTGTTATAACTTAGATAAATTACAAACTGACCCTCTAGAAAGAGCAAATAAAAACATAAAAAACCGACTTCCAAAAAGACCACTACAAAGTGAAAAATAACTTTAACTTCGGAAGTCGGTGTCTTTGGATCTGTATTTTAGTTTTTGCCACCGACTTCCGAAATTAAATTTATTTGTCACTTTGTAGTGTTCTTTTTGGAAGTCGGTTGTTTTTATTTTCGGCCTGATGGTTTGACGATATTGTTACCATCGCGGGAAGAAACTGGATGAGGCTGGCACAGGATCGGGCTGTGGATGAAGATGGATGATATAAATAACTCGCACTTGACAAAAAAAAAAAGTAAGTATGCATATGTTTTCCATTCAAAAAGCGATAGTGTTCAAAGACAATTTCCCGTATCTCTTATTGATTCGGATTTCCCTCCTTACGGTATCAGTTAAATAAAACACTATTCTCTGATTTTTGAGGATTTTAAGGTTCTCCTATCAAGTGCATTGTTAAGATTCCGTGCCTCAAAAGGAAAATGCGATATCACTCGTGTGTCCGTCTGTCTGTCACAGCCGATTTGCTCCGAATCTACTGGACCAAATAAGTAAAAAATTTGGTACTTCTGTGACCAAAACACGGACGTGTAACGTACCTAAATAAATTAATTTTGAATATGGGGGTCACTTGTGGGCCAAACTAGAAAATTAAAAAAAAAATACTTTAAAGTTATTTAGGAAATTAGATGAAAATTGACCATTTTGTCCCTTATCTCCGAAACTACTGAGCCTAAAATTTTGAAAATCATACAGTAAATAGTTTTGATTTGTACTTATATTATTACTGGAAAACCTATAATAAGAGGTCTTAAAATACCATGGTAAAACACTCAATATTGTGCGTACAAACTTAAATTTGCAGTTATATAGTATGGGCGAACATGTCTTTCAACTACAATGTTAAGTTTGTTTTTGGGCTAAATTCATCCCTTCGTTGTACATGGTCCGACACGCACTTTTTTTCGCCCATTTTTAGGGTTCCGTACACAAAGGGTAAAACGGGGACACTATTACTAAGGCTCCGCTGTCCGTCCGTCTGTCTGTCTGTCCGTCTGTCACCAGGCTGTATCTCATGAACCGTGATAATTAGACAGTTGAAATTTACACAGATGATGTATTTCTGTTGCCGCTATAACAATAAAAACCGCCCAAGTGAGTGTCGGACCACGCACAGTGAGGGGTTCCGTAGTTGGGATGGAATAAATACTTATTTACGCATGCACAGTATTGTTTTTACTGACCTCAAAAATAAGTTTGTATTTAATAGTATTTTTCAAAAAAAATATTAAAACAAAGTTATTCTGTAACCGAAAATATCTAAAAGACTATTCACTTAAATAACAAAGTAACCTAGAAACATCATAATAAATTAATAATGTTCAATGATGACATCTAACAATATCCCATACGCATACACACGACTCGATTGTCCCTGCCTACTGGGGAAGTTATAGTAGTATTACATTTATGTAGTATTCATTAGAAATAAGTTTATTTTTACATTTTATAATACATTACAAAGTTATAATGCACCTGAAAAATGATTTAGTTATTTTCTATGGAATTTTTACATGTGAGTACATTTAAAAGTTGGTTGATATTACTCGTTGACTTGTAAAACCTACTTAGCTGTGATAGTTTTCCTTTTAACGTCTTTTTCGTTTTTAGTTAAGTGAATACTTTTCACATACCCAAAAACAATGGTTTAGCTGACCACTTGAAAGCTTAATATTTCGCAAAACATACCTGAATAAAAACAATGTTCATTATAAACCCCAATATTTTTAAAAGATCAATCCAATGACTCCACAATGAAATAGATGAGGAAAAATAATCAATTTTTCTTATTAATAAACTGCCAACTTTTTGTACCAACGGTCTCTGAGCTAAGTAAACCGCGGACGGACAGACAGACGGAATTGGCGAAACTATAAGGGTTCCTTATTTTACCTACCTAAAAAAGAAAACATTATTTTAAAGCTGCCACACTACTCATTTATTTTGTATATTCATTTACATCATGATAATGAATACTTGCACAAAAAACAAGGCAAATTTTTAAGTTACTTCTTTTTAATTTGAAGTACAACTTGTGTATTTAGTAACTTACAATACTCAAAACCTTTGTTGAGTTAAATCTTTCTTTGTACAAATCTTCTTTTCTTCCTTTGCCTAAGTTGATTTATTAAATGATTTCAATTACTTTAGTTTTAAGGATTTTAAATGTTGGTCTCTTGCATTGAGCTGTGTTCACATACCATACCAAACAAACAGTTAATGAGGAAGTGAAAGTTGGTTTACAAAAATTATTAAGCATTATTTTTGGGTAATTATAGAATCAAGTTGAAGGATTCTAGGAATTCACAGAAATAAAATACCTTAGTCTTTTCTGGTTATAAGGTTTTTAGTAATATAGAGAACAATCTCCAGATATTTTTCGTAGCATAATTTGGATACAGTGCCACTGTAACTGTTAGTTTATTTTTGTGATTTGGCGAATAATGATGAGAATCAATTAAATTGCGGGTAAACCGAAATTCTTCATCTTTCTTTGTTCGATACTACAAATTCGTAATTTCGTATACATGTAATTGTATGTTGTGTAGAATCCACAATTAGTAATTAAATTGCATTTAATTGCCTTATTTGTATGTTTTGACTCTATAATGATTAAACATCAGGCGATCTAAGGTGAACAAGATTTCGTAATTCTAATTAATTTTCTCTAGGAACTTATGGTTCAAACATGTTGATAAGTACGGAATTCAATTGAGTATTTTAAGTCAACTAGTGTAGCACTTACCAAAATCTTCCAATATCGATAAAGACGTCGCACAGTGATAGGATCAATAACACTACGTACTGTAGAGAAAAGAAATTATTTTCAAAGTACAACCATAGGCTCAAATAGAATAGCAAAGCACAAAGCACAAACAAAAGATACCTACAATGCAGTGTTATTTTCCCGTGGTGACATTGACAGTTAACTGATTGGCACTAGAAGTGCGACTTTTTCAAATCGTGTAACAAATATTTAGGCGATTTTAATCAACAAAATCAAAGTTTTAATGACCTGACGCCTTAGAGCATATAACCAATACTCAAAGCCTGACGCGAATTTGATACATACGTGTTACAAATGTTATCTACAGAGGTTGTCTTCTAGTTGAAAAAGCTAATTAAAAAACATTTTTTAATTTTTTTTTCCGCCCGCCTAGACATGCTGAGAATGATTGTTATCTATTGTTTCCTGTGACAGTCTCTGCCATTCCTGAACTACGTCGATTCGCAGTTCATCCACATCGATAGGAGCTGAGTTTCTGGATTTTACTCTTCGTTTCGGCAGGTCCTAGACGTGTTCTATCGGATTCATATCCGGTGATCTCGCCAGCCACCTCATAACTGTGATATTCACATTTAAGATATGCTTGAGTTGAACGAACAGTATGCGGCCGAGCATTATCCTGCATCAAAACGAAGTCGTCACCGATAAAAGGGTCAAACGGTACCCCATTTTCTTCTTAAATTTCTCTTACATGATGAGCTGAAGTCAGACTTCCTCCATCGATCACCACCGTCCGTACGAGCTCCCAAACATATCACCCCCAAACTGTTATTGATCCTCCATCATATGCAACTGTAGTTTTAAAACTTATTATATCGTTCTCCTTTGCGTTAAATTTCTTTGCCTTCCATCAACTTGATGGAAGGATGGGCTAAATTCAAATTTTATTACGTTTTTTGCAATTTGCAGGTCAGTAACAGGTTGTATGTTGCTCTAAATATGATTCGCGGCCGTAACATATATGGCTTTACAGAATTATAATCATTAGAATCGGCAGTACAACTAACTCTCTTCGTAAAATCCTATTGAATGAATATTTCTGAAATAATCATTCAGTAGGATTTTATGAACTTTGAGAGTTGTAATGTTGTTAAACTTTAACAGTTTAGCCAACATTACAGCATAGGAAATTTTTGATGAAACGCACTTTACAAGCTCCGTAAAGTTGTTCGTCGTAAGCGTTGCATTGCAGTTTTACATTATAATACATACTAATTCCATGCACTGCACCAGCACTTCAACATCTAAATAACCTGTGGTTATTATGTCTTGTCATTGTTTTAATGTCATACATGTCAATCTGTGTTTAGAGAAGGGGGGGGTGCCTTTAAATGTTTTATTGTGCATTAGAAATACGCAGTGTTTGATTGTTTGCTAAAATGATAAAAGTGTAATAATTTAAATTATTAGGATATATTTAATCATAAATATTTATAAATAATTCCCCTATTTACTAAAATGGTTAGTGGATATAAAATTTCTTCAATATTGCTTGGAGTAACAATGGAACAACAAATTAGCGTTTATCAACTTTATGATTCAGAGTTATCAAGACGATCCCAGTTGTTATGTTGGTTCCTTCCCCAAGGACTTCAGCTATGGGCCTTTCGAACAAAATGGAGAGGGCGACAATACTTCATTACAAGAAGATCACAAGCCACGAATTCTTCTAATGGGACTTAGAAGGTATTATTACAAGAAGTCAACCATGGATATAAAATAATGGCGCAAGCATAATGCTCAACTCACCGAATTCGTGAGATGCACACATCACTTCAACACTAATATACTGATCATATATTATGTCATGGCTTACTTTTACCATTCTCTAGTAAAGCATACCTACCTACATTTATTAATTGCTTGTAAATTCTTCTAAGAACCCCATAACTCATAAATATCCCAAAAATCATTGTCAAACAAAGCTTGGATATACAAGATGCAAAAAGCCATTACATCTCTCAATTATTTTCTTACAATTTTAGATCTGGGAAGTCATCCATTCAGAAAGTGGTTTTTCACAAAATGTCACCAAATGAAACATTATTCTTGGAGTCAACAAATAAAATAGTTAAAGATGACATAAATAACAGTAGTTTTGTTCAGTTTCAAATCTGGGACTTTCCGGGCCAGATTGATTTTTTTGATGCAACCTTTGATTCTGACACAATATTTGGTGGCTGTGGTGCCTTGGTGTTTGTAATAGATGCTCAGGTGGGTGTTATTTCTATTTAAACAAACCAATTTATGAAATGAAGTTTCCAGTTTATACTAATGAATATGTGTACACAATTTTTTTCAGGATGATTACCAAGATGCTCTTGATAAGTTACAGCTCACAGTCACAAAAGCATATAGAGTGAACAGTAACATAAAATTTGAAGTATTTATACATAAAGTAAGTACAGCCAGTAGACGTGATTTATTGTACCTATGTGACTTAAATTACATTACAACATCTGTATTTATTTATATTTCTATTATCTTTGACAAATATTAGATTAAATATGACTCATTTAGGGGCAGTTGGTCTGTTTTGGTTGAATGTTAATATTAGAATTTGATTAAACTTACATGATACTAGAAACTCTAATACAATAAGCACCTAGTTCAGTTTCTAATTAGTTGGTTAGTATATTCACTGTTCCTCATACTTTCTAATCTTTTCTGGAAATATTTGTAGGTGTTATTAAAATATTCCTAACATTCATTTAGTTTCTTTTTTCATATAACTGTTCCATGACTGCTATTATTCTTAAATAATAGTATCTGTCTGTAAACACACTACCTACTAAATATAACCCAGAGAAAATGCCTTAAATGTATATTAAGGATTACAAATGGGTTGGTGACACATAATGCAGAAATAATTATAGTTTAATTTGAATAGTTTTAATATTAGAATTATAAATGAAATTAACTGTTTCAAAGTACAGCAGTGTAATCAAAAGTATCTTCATAAATTTCAGGTTGATGGTCTCAATGACGATTATAAAATGGAATCCCAAAGAGACATTCACCATCGAGCAACTGAGGACCTGGCTGAAGCTGGATTGGAACATGTACATCTGTCTTTTCACCTGACCTCCATATATGATCACTCCATATTTGAAGCATTCAGTAAAGTAGTACAAAAGCTGATTCCACAGCTACCAACCTTAGAAAACCTTCTGAACATCCTCATATCTGTGAGTAATGGAACAATTTTGCAAAATAAAACTGATATGACAGTGAAAAAGTCTCCAAACAACAAAAAACTTATTTTAATCAAAATATTTTATTTCACAATAAAAATACACGGGCACATATGGTACACCAGAAGCTAGGTGCATGGTTCCAATTGGTTGTTTCTTATGGAGAAGAGCCAGCAAGAAACTCCACGGTTACTCTTTTAAAAATAATTGGCTTTTACAATGTTTTCAAATTACAGTGTTAATAGGTATGGGAGGACTGTGCTGAATTACTTTTTAAATAGCTAGGCTATATTGAGACTACCACAATCCATGACGGGTATATGCCCAGCTGGGGGGGGGGGGGGGGGATAGCTCTAGCATGAACAAATACAATACAAATGTATAATTATATTCTTATCTTTTTTTTTCAGAACTCTGGCATAGAGAAAGCATTCCTTTTTGATGTGGTGTCAAAAATCTACATTGCAACAGACAGTTCTCCAGTGGATATGCAGAGTTATGAATTGTGCTGTGATATGATTGATGTTGTTATTGATATATCTTGTATTTATGGGTAATTCATTATTTTATATTGATTTTCAAAATGTCATGACTTCAAATGTCAAACGTCATGACTTCAAAACATGTCCTTGAACAGGGCTAGAATAGGGCTTCATTAGAATACCTTCCAGACTAGCTTGTAACTAATTGCGCGCCAACAATACGTATGGCGAGCGAACTACCGGTTATATTATACCGAGACTTATTGACAGTCTACCCTCAGAAACAAAAAAGTATTACACAAAAAAATATCAAATGTAAACTTAAGCAATATTACTTAAGTATTATGTAGGAATTAACTATTTAAAACCTAAAGATGTTATTAATTGTATCAACAATAACGCGTACATATAAAATATTTAATTGTATAGTTTGATATTGGGATAGACTCATGATAGCACAAGTTTAAACCTTAGTGGTTTTTTGGTTGCTATTTAATACGTAATCCTGTGTTCCTTTGTATAAATGATAATAAATTAAAAAAAAAAAAAATTCAAGTATAAAGTAAAATTATGTTTTTTTAATGTTTACATATACAAGTGTGGTTACTTTTTTTTTGAATGCTATGGCATTGGCATTTGTATTTACGGCATTTCTTAGTTTATTCTGAATTATTGAAATTGTGCCCAAATTGTTGTTGTTTCAGCATGGTGGATGAAACAGAAGTGAACACATTCAACAGTCAAAGCTCAAGTTTAATAAAACTGAACAATGGCACTGTTTTATACTTGCGTGAGGTCAACAAATTCCTTGCACTTGTTTGTATTCTGCGCGAAGAAAACTTTCAAAAGCAAGGTGATTCTTTTTTTTATCCCTTCCTCTGAACATATTGTTAAAGAGTCAAAATACTGTGACCTTTTGCTCTGCGTCAACGCCTTTAAAACGCGTTTGCCGAATTACCAACACCAACTTCACGCTGTGTCAGAATGTACGGAAGAACAATGCTGTGCATGCACCGCAAATGTCGCCCATTATGCACAACCGTCGAGGTCCCTGTCCAAGTTCAGTTGTGCTCTTCGTAAAAATACCTTTAGGAAAGTGGAGTAAATTGATTACTAAAAATGCATTTAATTTCAGGCGTGATAGACTACAATTTCCTGTGCTTCCGTGACGCAATAACACAGGTGTTTGAGTTACGCAACAAATGTCAGAATGCAATTACGTCCAGAGCAGCATCGAGTACTCCTGAACCCATACCCAACGGCGCAGCTGACTCAACAGAAAGTGCTTCCGACCGTTCACAAACCCATTTACCATAGCATATGAACGCAACGCTTATTTTTGCAAACTTA
Organism: Tiliacea citrago; assembly: GCA_963921375.1. NCBI lineage: Eukaryota > Metazoa > Arthropoda > Insecta > Lepidoptera > Noctuidae > Tiliacea > Tiliacea citrago. The sequence continues at coordinate 19,206,186 of OY992781.1, forward strand.
TTAATATAATAATAATATGTGTAACTATATTTTTAAATAACATTAAGTACCTTTGTGAATAAAAGAGCATAATTATGTTTTAAGGTACTTGTTTATTTAATCTTTTTTTTTTTTTTGGGTGGGAAATCATCAAATAACTTCTCCCGCTCTGGGCGGAGCGGGAGGGCGTGTCAGACTTTTACTGACTAAAACCCACCCGCGTTCCTTCCGTTGCCTGTGTGCCAGGGCCACGATATCCCTTTCGGACAAACTCGCAACCCCGGCAGGCATTGGTCCTAACGGACCCCGTCAGTTTGTGCTGACATCTCTTTGAGGCGCGCGTGGAACACAACGCGCCGTCGACCCGGGCCTGGTCCTTATCGGACGGCGAGCTACCCATCGCTCACCGTCCGCAGGCCCGCGCCTACGGTGGCCGGAAATCGGCTTGCGACTCCCGACGCCCGGGGCGTCTCCTGCGGCGACTAGGGGCATGAGGGCGCGAACCTTGTCTCACCCTCACGCGTTCCGCCTCCTCCTTCGCTAGCATAACTGCTTCGCAGAAGGAGGTGACGGCCTCCCATGCACTCTCGCTTCGAACCATGGCCTGAACCAGGCCCGGACGCGAGAGATCGCCGCCGCCGATCGCCTCCGTGAGGACACGGCGGTGCTCCGCCCAAGCTGGGCAGACCTCCACCGTATGCTCCACCGTGTCCTCCGGGCGATCCACACAGTGGTGACACCCAGGCGTTTCCTCCCGCTTAATCCTAAACAGGAACCTCCCGAAACATCCATGTCCGGTGAGGACCTGCGTCAGGCGGAAGGTGAGGACGCCGTGGCGCCTCTCCAGCCACTCCTCAAAGAGGGGACTTATCGCCACAATTGTGGCGTGCCCAGCGCTGGGTTGCGACAATCGCACTCTCCATGTCGCCATGAGATCCCTCCGGAGCTCCGTCCGCTGTGCCGCAATTTCTTGCGGCAGCGGAGTTATGCCCCGGAGTTTCGCCTCTTCGCGCCACACCCAAATGTGCGCGAGGACTTTCGCCTCCAGATCCCATGGCGGCAGTCCGGCAAGGAGGCTCGCCGCCTCAATTGGATTGGCCCTGCGAATTTCATTGAGAGAATTTCGGTTTAAGGTAAAAATAAAATAGTAGTGTATTAGTAGGAAAGGTAAAAATAGGGTTCTCTCTTTCATTTATGTTTTGCTTTTGTAAAGCGAGTTTAAGTTTGTAAACTAAAGAACAAGAATTGTGTGTCCCTGTTTATGAAAAATCGTCAAAACTTTGCCTTGACACTTGACGTGACAACGTCTTATAATTCGATGGAGCCGGCTGTACCATAGGGCTGTACGCACGAAAAAACATGACTCATGCGGCGTTACCTCTCATGCGGCGTTACCTCGCTCTGAGGCGTTCCATTTAAGGCTTATGACGTTGTCACGTTCAACTATCGTCAGTAAACCGACTTTACAGACAACCGATTTTTAGTTTGGAACCCTCAGTTGAAACCAATATAGTGAAATCCAGCAGTTTCATATGCGCAAACGCGAACGCAGTAAGAACGTAGAATAACCTTTACGGCTTGACAACCTAGATTCCCATGTAGGTAGGTACTTAATGTTCAAAAGGTCTGCCGGGCGATTTCCGATAGTTGTCGGTTTTTGCGCCTGAGTCAAAGGTCTAAGCGTAATGTAGTTATTTTTACGAATCCACAGACTAAGTAGTACTTACGAATCAGTGGCGTAGCTAGTACAGAGGTGGCGACTGGGAATAAAAATTCCCAGTCGCCACCGGCGCGGCGGTGACTGGGAAGTCATTGCCCCCACTTCAGTTTCGCTGTACATTGCTTTCTCCATCGTAGAGAATAAAAGGATGAGGTAACTTATCCTAAACCTGCCTCTAATCTCTAAAAAAAGACAAAGTGCATTGAAATATTTTTTTATTGTGTTTCGATATGAATAAACTTGTTAAAATTAAACATTTAAACTGGTATTTTGTATCACAGATAATCAGACTCTTAAAGACAGTAAATAAATTAGGAAAGTATTACATAGTAATCATTTCTTAATAAATAGTTAAATACGTATTATAAACAAGGCTGTAAATATTCATATTCATAGATATCAGACTTTTTTTTTATGATGGTCAATTATTAATTTACCATTTGTAAAACCATTTAAACGGAAACTTTTTCTGAATCAATGTGAGGAGGGTGACGGTGTAAATAAAACTTCCGTATCACCTTTAACTCTATATTCATTAACGTTAGTACAGTACAAGTTCACGACGCACGTTCGTCCCCGTTAGGTTGCCAACTGGTGTTGCCAGTTGTGTGCTAGTGATGTGGTAAATCGATATTGCCACACCATCCCCCCACGGTGTAAAATAACCTCTTAATATAAAATTTTAAAAAATATATATAAAAAATTATAATTATATATTAATAATTAATAGGTAATAATATTAACAATTTAATTAAGAAAAGAATGGAAAGAAGGGGGAAAAAGATACATTAGACGTCGATGGGCGTCTTGAAGCGGACATGGCGTCCTGAACGAGATACGTAGTTTTTTTTGAGAGCTGGATGATTGCTGTCAGAATTAGATGCAATGGTGGGAGATGTAGGTGATGTCCCTTGAGGTGTTTTGCAAGATGGTGATTGAGGAGTAGTAGAACCAGTACCTCCTGAATGTGGTGTCTGTTCAATAAATGCTGGCTTCACACGGTCAAGACTCACTTGCGCATCCCTGCTAGGCAATGCAATTGTTATTGTCTTATCATTTCTGGTGATAACTCTATGAGGGCCAGTGTATGGAGGTCTAAGGGATGTCTTCGCGGAGTCGTCACGTAAGAAAACATGAGTGGCGTTGGATAATTCCTTGAAAACGAAAGCATGTCGCTCTGAGTGACGTGACACTGGCACTGGTTTTAGTTGGGCCATGTGGCTCCGCAATGCCGTTGCAAAGTTTTGAACGTCTTCTATGTTGCTCGTTGTCGTAGGAGTTACAAATTCGCCAGGTAGACGAAGAGGTTCACCATAAACTAGTTCAGCGCATGATGTTTGTAGGTCTTCTTTTAAAGCAGCCCGCATGCCCAGGAGCACTAAAGGTAGAGCGGTATACCAACTACCACCGTGGCACATAAGAGCTGCCTTTAACTGCCGGTGCAGCCTTTCCACCATGCCATTGGCACATGGGTGATAGCTGGTCGTGCGAGTGCGTTGGATAGATGCAGACTTTAAAAGGGACATGAATAAGGCAGACTCAAATTGCCGACCCTGATCGGTGGTAACTATAGAAGGGACCCCGAAACGAGCTATCCAGCCTATCGTGAACGTTTCGGCCACCTCTTCAGCTGTAATGCCGATCATGGGCTACACCTATGGCCACCTGGTGAATCGGTCAACCGCAGTAAGGCAATACTGGTAACCTTTACTAGAAAGCAAAGGGCCGATTATGTCGATGTGAACATGACGAAAACGATTTGTTGGGGCTGAAAAATTACCTAGGGGCGTGGATGTGTGTCTGGTCACCTTACTACGCTGACATGGTTCACATTCTCGAGCCCATTGACGACAATCTTTGTTTATCGAAGGCCAAACGAATCGTTCAGCTACCAAGCGTGCGGAAGCTTGCGCGCCAGGGTGGCTGAGGTTATGAAGTTTATTAAAGTAATGGCGACGGAAAGAAGGCGTAACGTAGGGTCGCGGCTTTCCGGTAGACGTGTCACAAATAATAGTGAGGTTGGTGCCTGGGATGTCGATTTTCTCCAGTTTAAGGGAAGAATTGGTCTTGGCATTTTGTAATTCTTCATCTGTACCCTGCTCCTCTGCCAACGCTGAGTAACTCTCCTCGAGGGAAATAGCTTCTATTCTCGACATAGCGTCAGCAACCACATTATCCTGTCCCTTGACGTGTACAACGTCAGTTGTGAATTGGGAGATGAAGGAGAGCTGGTTGAGCTGAACTGGAGGAAGTTTCTCGCGGCGTTGAGTAAAAGCGTAGATGAGCGGTTTATGGTCCGTGTATATCGTGACAAGTTGAACCTCGAGTATGTGACGAAACTGTTGAACGCTTTCATACAATGCGAAAAGTTCACGATAGTACGCGGGCCATTGTGCTTGTTTTTCTGTCAGCTTTTTGCTGAAGAACGCTAAAGGTTGCCATATGTCGTCCACCTTCTGTTGTATGCAAGATCTGACCTGTGATGATGAGGCATCCGTAAAAAGTCCCAAAGTGGCATCACTGACTGGGTGAGCCAGGAGAGTTGAATTTGCCAGACTGTCCTTGCACTTTGTAAATGCAAGTTCTAATTCAGGCGTCCATGGTACTGGTTTGGCACCCTTCAGATTGGAAGAACTCAGAACATTGATGAGCGGTGCTTGAAGTTCTGCGGCTTTGGGGAGAAATCGGCGATAAAAATTTACCATGCCGAGAAACCTGCGAAGGCCTTGCACGGATTTCGGCAAGGGAAAACTCTGCAGGGCTTCAATTCTCTCCGCAGGAGGGCGCGTGCCGTCCTTGTTGATTCGGTACCCTAAAAAGGTTACCTCATCAGCTCCGAAAACGCACTTGGATGCGTTTACAATGACACCATAGTCGGTCAGCCGTTGGATCAAGGTATGCAGATGTTCCAGGTGTTCCTCTGGTGTGCGTGAGAAGACCAGAACGTCATCAACATAAGGGTAGCAGAAGTCGAGTCCCCTTACGACCTCGTCAATGAAACGCTGAAACGTTTGTCCAGCATTTCGGAGACCAAACGTCATGAAGGGAAACTCGAACAGGCCGAATGGCGTGGTTATTGCGGTCTTGCAGATGTCGGCTTCCTGGACTGGCAATTGTTGGTATGCTTTCATAAGATCGATGGTGCTGAATATGGCTAATCCTGCCATATTTTGTGAAAAATCAGCAATGTGTCGCACGGGGTAGCGGTCCGGGACTGTCCTAGCGTTTAGGACACGGTAATCCCCACAGGGACGCCAGTCATCTTCTCCTTTTCGAGCCATGTGTAGCGGTGAAGCCCAGGGGCTGTCGGAAGGTCTGGCAGTTCCACAGCTGACCATCTCTTCGAACTCCTTTTTAGCCGCGAGTAGCTTCTGCGGGGCTAAGCGGCGAGGACGGCAGGATACAGGTGGGCCATCGGTGGTCACGATGTGATGAACCGTGGTGTGCTTGACCTGTCGAGGAAGTCCAGGAGGACGGGACAAATTTGGAAATTCCAGGAGAAGTTTTCCAAAAATTGAATAATCAGTCAAAGAAACGGCCTTAACGCTGACCTTACTAGCTTGGACTACTGAAGCAGCAGTGGTCAAGCTTGTGTTACCGTCGACGAGGCGTTTGTGGCGAAGGTCGGGTAGTAAGTTGGAACCTATGATGGGAGTCTCGACGTCAGCTATTGTAAAACTCCATTGGAAATCCCGGCGCAGGCCAAGGTTGAGCCGCATGGTAATGCTGCCATAAGTTTTAATTGAACTGCCGTTTGCTGCAGACAGCTGATACCCTGTCGATGATGTGGCGCGACCTCTGGCTAACTTTCGCGGGTAGCAGCAGAGATCGCTGCCGGTATCGATGAGAAATCGACGGGAAGAGGCTTTGTCTGTGACAAATAAACGGCGGCACGACATGTCACGGTCAGTCGCCGCGTTTACTGACCGTGTTTTTCGTTTTCCGTTTCCTTCCAGCTGCATGGTTTGGTGCACTTGTTAGCCTTCTTTTTATAGGTCCTGTGATACCAACACAAGGAAGAGTGGGATGTTGAATTCGATCTGGAGCATGGTCTACTGTTGTTTCGACCTCTTGGGCGTGGATGCCTGTCAGCACTAAGCGCTTCGACCATCTTGGTCAGTTGTTCCACTCGAAGGGTGAGTTGAGATAATTCTGATGAAGGGCCCCCCACTGCATGCACTGAAACCGGCACTGCCACTTCGACAATCTTGTCGGTTATGTCTGCAGCCTTTTCAAGTGGCAGGTCCTCTTGGGCTGCCAGGATAGCCTGCACATTGTTTGGAGGCGGCGCATCCAAAGCTGTCGGATGATATCATCACTCTTGAAAACCGGGCCAGCCAGACAGCCTTGGATCACGTCGGGGTCACCAATGAGGAGGGTGACGGTGTAAATAAAACTTCCGTATCACCTTTAACTCTATATTCATTAACGTTAGTACAGTACAAGTTCACGACGCACGTTCGTCCCCGTTAGGTTGCCAACTGGTGTTGCCAGTTGTGTGCTAGTGATGTGGTAAATCGATATTGCCACAAATGTTTGCTTGACTTTATAAAGGCGCTCTTCTATGTCATTTTTATTAATATCGGGTAAACACGAATGATTTCCTTCATATATGATTGACTTGTCCCTTGCACTTTTTCTTTCTGTTAGTGCACTCCCACGTCTCCGAGCCATTTTTCTTTTTAAACAATATTGGTGACCCGCACGTAAAATTATTGTTCCATGCCGTCTTTTTATATATGTTACGGCTAATACGCGAAGTGCGGCTACACCTAGTTTTAGCCGGTTAGAATTAGGTGTAGCCTCTTATTCTTGGTTAAACCTAGTACGAGCCGATTGTTTTCGGGTAAAATCATTTGGGTTAGGTTAGGTTAGAACAGTAACCATTAACAAGCGAACGCGAGCGAGCGAAGCGAGCGTGCCGCGGAAGCGGCCGCCGAGCGCCAGATCCCCTCTATTGTTGGTAAATTGGTTTTATCCAACAGGGATTGTCTGGACCTATAATTCTAACCGGCTAAAACTAAGTGTAGCCGCACTTCGGGTATTAGCCGTAACATATACACTAGGTCACTTTGACCGGAACTAGAAGATGCGCCTTGTTCTGACATGATTTAAGATAACACTAATGCAAATACGACTTATTTTGCTTTTGAAACATAAAGCAACAAGTGTCATAATTAAATTGTCAGTCATTTAATGTTTTGACAGAGAAAAATGTCAAATTAATAATTGACTATCATAAAAAAAAAGTCTGTTATCCATGAATATGAATATTTACAGCCTTGTTTATAATACGTATTTAACTATTTATTAAGAAATGATTACTATGTAATACTTTCCTAATTTAATTACTGTCTTTAAGAGTCTGATTATCTGTGATACAAAATACCAGTTTAAATGTTTAATTTTAACAAGTTTATTCATATCGAAACACAAAATAAAAAAAAAATTCAATGCACTTTGTTTTTTTTTAGAGATTAGAGGCAGGTTTAGGATAAGTTACCTCATCCTTTTATTCTCTACGATGGAGAAAGCAATGTACAGCGAAACTGAAGTGGGGGCAATGACTTCCCAGTCACCGCCGGTGGCGACTGGGAATTTTTATTCCCATTTGCCTCCGGTGGCAATCCCCGCGGGGGTGACTGGGAATGAACGCAATAAAGACGAATCTAACGACATATCATTTTTTATTGTAAAGTTAAAAAAATAATAATGTGTGTTTCCACCATTGACACGAATCACACAAGCACAGCGATTTGGCATGTTTAAAATCAGTTCATCAAAATCACTTTGAGGAATGGCCGCCCAGGTTCTTTGTACCTAGTTTAAAGTTGTGGGGTATGCACGGCATCCACATTGGCAGAGCTCTTCTTTGGAGCATACTTATCCCATGCGTGCTCAATTGGGTTGAGGTCTGGCGATTGAGCAGGCCACGGCAGAACGTTGATGCGAGCATCGGCATGAGTGCGTGTTACGACTCTAGCCGTGTGTGGATGTGCATGAGTCGAAACGGATCACCCAACCGGCTTCGCAAAGGGATGATCACGTCTGAAACAATCCTCTCCGGATAAATCTGAGCATTGATGTTGCCCCTGATCCAAATGAGATTGGTTCTTCCACCGATCTAAATACTGACCCAAAATATTATCATTCCCCCTCCATATGAATGAACTTCCTGCCAAAATTTCAAAAGACCCACTTCACGTAAACGATTTCGGATGGTTTAGTCGCTTAGCAAGCCTGAAGAGCTGTGGAGCTTCGTAGCCAACATAATGGCGGTCATGGTACTGTTATACCTTGCCAATGCTAGTAGAATGGCTGACCTGATGATGGCTAGCTGATGGCTTGCCTAGTCAGCATTTATTGACTTAGAAGCATTATTTATTAGGTTTGGACGTCACGTCAGTTCGGTTTGAATCTCGGTACGGGTCGGAAGTCCTAATTCACATTATTAATATATTCAATTTAATTCCATTCTAAGTTCATAATTATAAATAAACTCTGTTTCCAACTTAATAAATTATTAAAATGCGATTTCGTTGTTTTCATTATCTTCTGTGAAATAGCCCTAATATTTCATTTTTGTTATTTGTGACATTGTTCATTTTTGTAACGGTATTCGTTTTTGTTTCATTTTTGTAACTATACAAAAATTTTGAAAATCACCCTTCAACATGTCGAAAAGAGCACGTGCAATCGAAAAGCCAGTCACACGAATTGGTTGTGAAGTTAACTGAATACTTCGAACGCGAATCAGTTAATGGTGGATCTGAAGCACTTGGATTCGCCAAAAAAACTATTCGAATCATCTTGATGGAAAAGTATGGGCCTTCCGGTACTGAAGAAAATACGTACGCCTAAAAAGAGGAAGAAAAGCAAGCCTGTAACAGGTATTGACACATTTATTTGAAGCAGACGCTATTCGAAACCACGTTTATGTTTGTTACACAAGAAATGAATACCTAACTGTGAGCAAATTGCTGATATCACTACGAGAGTGTGGCCTGTTTAGTGGCAGTTCCACGTCTTTAATAACAATCATGAAGCGAATTGGATTCAAATACAAGAAAACCGACAAGAGGAAAATTATGATGGGACGATATGATTTAATTTTGCACAGAGTATCATTCTTGAGGGAGATGAACAAAATCACAAATTGGGACAATTTTATCGATGAGACTTGGCTGAACTCGAATCATACCGTGCCACAGTCCTGGACGGACGATATCAAGGCATCTTGCTTAAAAGTGCCAATGGGAAAAGGTGGACGCCTAATAATCTGCCACGCCGGATCAGCCGCGGGAGGTTTTGTGAATGATGCCTTACTTGCATCCGAGTCTAAAAGTACAAAGGAATATCACGAAGAAATGGACGCAAATAAATTCACAGAGTGGTTTACTAACTTGTTAACAAACCTCCCCGAACAGTGCATAATCATTATGGACAATGCATCTTACCATTCAGTTCAAATAGATAAAGCACCTACTCAAGCAAACAAAAAGGCTAATTTAGTGTCATGGCTACAAAGACAAGGCGTTGAAGCTGACATGAAATTGTTGAACGCTGAACTGCTGGAACTGATAAAAGAAAATAAACCTGCAAAACTAAAAATTATAAAATTGATGAATTGGCACTTAAGCATGGACACAAAGTGATAATCTAACGCCGCCGTACCATTGTCAATTTGTCAGTACAATGCTATTGAGTTCATCTGGGCTCAAGTCAAAGGATATGCAGCTCGCCACAATTCAAAGCCGCCATTCTCCACCAAGAAAATTATGACATTGCTGAAAGAATCTTGTGCCAAAATTACTAAAGAAGACTGGGCAAAAGTGGTAGAGAAAACTCGAATAATAATAAAGGAAGATTTTGACAAAGACATAATAAAATTGAAAATGAAATAATTATATTTACAGGTGACGATAGCTCAACTGACGATATTGGCTCATCATCCGAAGAAAATGATTGAATGAAAATTCAATCACTCTCGCTTTTTCTTGATTTTTTTGAGATTGAGTGAATGACTAAAAATATTAAAGACAATTTCTGAATGATCGAACCTCCTTGGAAGCGCTTTTGCTCAATACTTTTATCTCACTTTATTATTAGAGAAAATGAGACGAAAGATGTAGTACTAATTTGCACCACGCGCACGTGGCGCCATTTGCAAATTCGCGCCATTTTCTTTCATAGTAGAAACGTCAAAGATGCTTCTTGGCGGGAAAGCGAAGCATCATGTTAGCAATTTTGTTTTATTTTCTATTTGTGTTCAGCCGAATATTAATGTGTAATAGTGGTGGATTATTAACCATTAAGTGTTCGTGAACCTGCATTAGTGTAGGCAAATGAAACAAAACAGTGCAACATCACTTTTAAGTTCTCTCAAGAAGTCCGCGCGAGGTTTCAGTAAAGTGCCACGTCTTTACTGAAACTCAAGGGGAGCGGGGCGGGATATCATCTATCATCTTTATCATGGATTGAATGGAGTTCATTTCATAGTTTGTACTTGTTACCTAATTTTACATGACACTGGCTAAATGCACAAACCGTGCGAAGCCAAAAAGAAAAAAAAGAAAGAAACGTCAAAGATTGTTGCGCTTGTGAACTCGTTGCGAGTTTCCGACTGATATCTAAAATCAAAATACTATTATGAGTTCAATAGAACTCCACCTCCATGGTCTGTTGCCGCCAAAATCGCGAGAGCGCTATTTAATGATTTACAATAACTTGATATCATGGAAGACTCGAAGAAATACTCAATCATTCTCTGGAAATGTTTTGATGGCTTCTTTCATTACCTATTGTACTGTTTTCATGTGGACGGGGACATGGGACAGGCTGCAGACATCGAGTCTATTTTTATTCTGCAGAAAAGAGCCATCAGAGCCATATATGGCCTCTGCAGGCGCGACTCTCTAAGGGAACTGTTACGGGGAGATATTAACATCATGACGGTACCTTGTCAATATAGGTTTCTATGAAAACATCATCTACGTTAGGAAAAATCTTTCATGGGGTACTGTTTAAATTTTACAGTAAATTACCCCCGCATATATACTTCAACTGAATTAAACGAAATTTAAATCTTGTTTAAAACGCACACTATGCAGCCAAGCATATTATAAGTTGGGGGATTACATCGCTTATAAAAATGCTTGGCTCAACGCTGGTCCTGCTCCACAAGGGCGCAAAAACCAATTGATTAGCATTTGAAAATACTGTTGGAGCTGCTGAAGATTTCAAAAATTATCTTTGCATTGTATAAATTCAATCTCTTAGTATTATACAGTGTGAGTCTTCATAATGTGCACATATCGAAATGAGGGAAACTAAGCTTAAGGAGAGGTCAAAATTGGTATAATATTCAGACGATTTTTAAACGCTAATGTGATGTACCTTATTAGAAAGCTTATTTATTATGCTACTCGATTATAGTTAAATCTGATTTTTTCAGGCGCCCGTTTTTGTGAAAAAGTGAAAAATGTTTCAATACAAACAAAACGCACATAGTCTTTATTTATTCATTTCTATGCAATATAATTATTTTATGTGGCTAATGTTTCCGTTTCTATTAAATACTTATAATTTTAGCTGCAGCACCATGAAATTAAGACAAAAAATATTGATTATCATGACAATGCAATAACAAAACGTATCGAAAAAAGTCAAAGCTGTAAACTCGGACTAAATATCCGCTGTAAATGTCAAGCCAAGACCTGCTGACTGACGTTGTCATTGTCACGTCATTTGCCAGAGGGCTGCCATCCCTAAAATATAAATAATGCTTGTAGAACATTTTATTTTTCAACACTTATTTAAAAAAAAACGGGCGTGTGTAAAAAAAAATTAAATGCCCAAAGACGTCAAAATAATTACCCTCTTTCAGCCTATATAGGTCAGAAGGCTGTTAAAATTTTCAATTATTTTAGTACCAAGCCCCATACATTTCCTGAACGTCTCATTTACCGACGGAAATTGTACATTTTGATACAAGTGGAGAATGTTTGTATTTTTATTGCATTCAAGGCGGTATTAACACCCGAGCCGTAGGCGAGGTGGTTTTTGAGCCGAGAACTGCAATAACAAATGTCCACGTGTATCAAACGACGTTTTTCAATACACTTTTGAAGAAATAAAATAAAATCACGAAAAATATTTTTATCATGAATTATTGAGAAACTATAATTATATGATTTAATTTTCTTTTTTTTCCGCGCTTTGCTTTCGCCAGGTTCTGTTCTGTCTGTTTCGTCAGGCTCTAAACCTTTGCTTCTAGCAAAGGTTTAGAGCCGATAAACAGCCTAATATGAAAAATAGAAAATTCAAATATTTTTGAGTTTAGAACACAAATAAATGTTAATTTGTTCAAAACGTTTTTTGTTATTGTAATGATCATGGTATTCTATTTATAAACATTATTTAAATATTCCAAAAATATTAACGCCGCGCCGTAAAGACGCATCGTCGACGAGATTTAAAAAAAATAATACCTCCGAATAGACAGCCCGTCTCTGGCGCGAGACGGTGCATGTGAATAGAGGCATTGAACCAATTTGGACTAAGTATAGGTATAAGTTATCTGTGGCAATTTTTATTCCCGCACACGTGTTGGAAAATAAAAAATCGCACGCGTGTGAAATACATTGCATTGTGAACCTAATCGTAGTGCGATATGCACCAGTTTTCGAGGAAGTGTATTGAAAAAAATATAAAAAAGATGTAAAAAATACTTTATTTTTACATTTTTAGAATTCTTGTTCATTGCTGTGACCTCTGTGTAAACATATCGATATTACTTTCAAACTAAACGATCTATCATGATGAAACAAACTCAGTAATGACTGGAAATAATAGGGCGTCTACATAAAATAAAAAATAAAGTTAAAAACTCGCCTCGACATGATAAAGGGCCGTACCTCACTGTGGACGCCATGGTGGGGCAGCTTTTTCCTTTGCTTCGTCACGAAAACAATTATTTATTTTGAAACCTTATTTATTTATTTATAAACTTATCGAGAAATATTAAGTACTCATACAAAGAATTATAATTAGATTAAGCTATTTCTGGATATTTTAAATCTAAATAACATAAAATCATAAAATATACTAAAAAGAAAATTTCTATCAAGTCCAAGTAAAGTATTTAACAACGAAGACGGGTATCATAACATAAATTATTTGTAGGTTTTCTACTACTATAACTGGTACTAGACGAAGATCCCGTTGGTACTGTTCTCAAAGGAAGTCGCATGGGCGGGGAGGCGGCAGCAGTCAGATGATCGGCACTAGCACTGGGCTCCGGGCGCCGCAACTGGCGCTCTCGCTCAGCGCGCTGTCTCTCATAGCGCTGTGCGTGAGCCACACTGCGCTGTAAACCCGCCAGGCTACCGGTTCGAGCTGGGAACCGCTCTAAACTGTTCGAAACTTCGCCCACTACAGCAGTGTCGGTATCCACGATTTCTTGATGGTCTAGTATCATACCGATGTTTAGCTTAAAGTTAGTTGCACCATCTCTATAAATAAGATATACTGTAGCTTGATCTAATACTTTCAGAGAGAAATGCTCGTTAATCTTTAAAGCTTTCATTCTGATCTCGAAGGGTTTGAATTTTTGGGATAACTTCTTGCTTTTCTCTTTGATGAAGTTATCAAATTCTATGGCTAACATTTCTTCATTATCTAGTCGTTTTTTGTTATCCGTCGCTGATCCAAGTTTAACAATATTAGGATCCTTGAGTGCCATTTGGGTATCTATCATGACTTGCTGTAGGACTGGCGGATCGTTCAATGAATGCCATTTCCAGTGTGAAACGGGACCGATTCCGGGATCAAGCACCACTCCTTCAGTCTGATTGTATTTAAGGCTGAGAAATAATAATAAAAAAAATTGGTAAGATTAACCCAGCTATTAGGTAATTACCGACCCTGCAAAGTACTTTTATAAAGATAATGCAACTTTTAACCATCATAGAAGCATGGTACTATAAAACCCAATCGTTACGTATGTTGCACAAAGAAGCGACCAATGATAATTAATTCACTAAAATAGTTTTATCTACCTTTTGAGTGTAGTTCAAAGAATGACGATTTGAACTACACTCGCGAGCAATAAACTGGAATCAATTTAACGTCCGCTGCTCGAAACAAATTTTTACAACTTCTTTGCAATGAACTATGGATTGTGGCATATCATTTGAAAGGCAATTTTGTTAGCTTTCAACCTCTTTCAATATCATACCAAAGATTATTCACCTTATGTTATGGAACGTAAAACAAAAAACATCAATTTTTTAAAACAGAACACCATGTTTTATTTATGTTAGCGGGTTTGGTTTCCGCACTTAGATGGACCTGTTCCCCCTTATTACAAAACAAGGTTTATCTTCAGACCCAGGTTTAAAGCATGGAGCCATTATGGAATTTCGAACTTTATTCCGACTATGGTAAAGTTCCTAAACACAAAATTGACAACTTAGTACCGAACTAAGTTTTCAGTTTTGTATAAAGAACGGTATTTCAATCACTGTTACGTTCTTATTACAAAAGCTAGCTGCATGGTAAGCCACGACAAAATATAAATCTTGTTTTGTAATAAGGCGGGTTGGGTTTTGCTTTGGCTTCCACTATAAATCCCGCCTAAAACTGCCAACGGCTCATCTCGGCGCCAATTTGATAAGTTCCCGGGGCCAATGTCAGTCGCACAACGTCAGTATATTAGAATGTACTCTGTGCGCATAACCTAACGAGCGGAGCTTGCAACGCCGTCATTGCATGCGCTCAAAATTAATTAAACTAACAAAACCTGAGTGCCTGAACCATATAACTTCCCATTAACACGGCCTAAACCTTGTGAAACCCGTAAAAACTATCAGCCCGTCTCGGAACGAATCGGAGCAGCTTCAACATCCTGGGCGCAGAGCTGGTCGGCGGCGGGTAAGTGAGGCCACATTTCAAATCTATTCAAATACAACAGATTTTTGGTCATATCGAGCCAGGATAACCCAGTTATATGGTCGTATAAACTCAGTAAACTCATTACAATAACACATTGTTAGTTCATAGCCGCCATTTGGTACCTACTTGTTCTAGAATTCGAAACGTTTTGTCATAAATTGTAATATTTCTATGTGTGCTTCAAATAAGTCACTTTATTTAATTACATCGTGTTATTAGTAAACTATAGAAGCCTAATCTATTACGTAAATAAGTCAAATAAAGTGGTTTGTTGCAAATTTCTGCAGTAGGTATTAGGGTCATTGACTTTTGGTTCTAGAAAAGTTTCAATTTATCGATGTTTTTATGCATATTTCTGTTGTATTTACAGGCAAATCTGTTGTTATTAATATTTACCAGTGTTGAACAGTGTTTTAGTGCCTAAGTGTTGTGATATTTGCGTTCGTAAAAACATTGTTTTTCGCGCGCAGGCGGTCGGGCGTGTATAATAGACGTCGTAACATTCGTTTTACGTATGCGTAATACTTACGTATAAGTAGTGTTATTTCGTTTGCTTTTTTCTAATTTAACAGGATCAATTAGTCAAGTGAGTTTGTTATTTTTAATACGTGTACGTGTTATACATTTTAGTACTATAATTAAAATGGAGGACGCAGAATTTGATAGATTAATGCAACCACTTCTGACCTCAAAGGAGATGTGTTTTATTCGCTTGCAGAATTTATTCGAAATGTCGAAAACGGTATCTACAGACCAGGGACCGTAAAACCCCGGTTAAGGGTTAAGCCTTTCGAAAGGGTAACCCATTCAATGGGTTACCTTTATCATGATGTAGGTTTTCACTAGGTTTTATAGTAAAAACCTAGTGAAAGCCTTACATGATAACCCATTGAATGGGTTTTATAGTAGAAACCCAGTGAAAGGGTTACATGATAACCCATTCAATGGGTTCTATACCTACTTGAAACCCAGTGACATTAAAAACCATAATATTATGTAATTTCGATATCCGCCTAGCACGCGTAGCATGACCAATTCTATCTCTGTTTTACCAAGAATAGACAAAGTTTTTGATGTGAAACATTCAACAGCCGCACGTAAAACCGACTGCTGGCGGGGCGACGCATGCCACGTGGCGACGCATCGCTACTATATACAGTCGTCTGTAGTAAGTTTTTTGATGTGAAACATTCAACAGCCGCACGTAAAACCGACTGCTGGCGGGGCGACGCATGCCACGTGGCGACGCATCGCTACTATATACAGTCATCTGTAGTAAGTTTTTTAATGTGAAACATTCAACAGCCGCACGTAAAACCGACTGCTGGCGGGGCGACGCATGCCACGTGGCGACGCATCGCTACTAAATACGACATGTATGGGCAACAACCGGCCCGCGGGCCGGATCCGGCCCGCTGTAAGATATTATCCGGCCCGCGAGATATTTTGAAAAAACCTATCATGAAGTACCTAAATGTGCAAAGTTCCTGAAGATGAGTGTCGATGAAAGATGGGAATGGGCACGTACTGGAAAAGTATGCTTCAAGTGTGTAACGAGGCGCCATCGACGCGAGCATTGCCGAGCACAACGATGTGGCAAAGAAACGTACAGCCGCCCACATCACGCGCTGCTGCACAAAGCACGAGAAACAAAAGAGACGCCACAGAGTGAGAAGCTAGAGAAAGCGACCGACCTCGAGAAGCAACACTCAAAAGAATCGGTCATGAGTTCATGACCGTCTCCGTGCCAAGCAATGCGTCGCAACGTGTATTATTAAAGATGTGTCCAGTGATACTAAAAGGGCCCGGCGGACAAGAATCTACGTTCGCGTTGATGGACGAAGGCTCAACAACATCGCTCGTTGACGAAGAATTGACACGCCGTATACGTGTGAATGGGCCAGTCTCCACTTTACGCATACAAGGTGTGACCTCGCCACAACACGAGGAATGCAGCCAGGAGGTCAAGCTACAGATATGCGGCCAAAACGGTGAATATCAAGAACTACGCGCACGAAAAATGAAGGACCTGCGACTTCATGGTCAGACAGTGGATAGGTCGACACTAATAACCTATCCACACCTCCAGGACATGCAAAAGGACGCATTCTTCGAGGAAGCTACACCGAAGGTACTAATAGGTGCTGACAATTGGCACTTGATAGTCACACGTGAGCTACGCATGGGCAAGAAGAATGAACCCGCGGCTTCATACACTCAGCTGGGATAGGTGATTCACGGGACGGCGCCGCGCGCAACGCTGAAGATACAAGAAGGCCAAGTTGTGCTACATCTATACGACGCGTCTACAGCAAGACAGACAGACGACATACGTCGTGTAGAAGAATTGGTGAAATCTCACTTCAGGATTGATGCCCTAGGAGTTTCTTTGGCGAAGAAAGTCAAACCGGAAGACCAGAAAGCGATTGAGGCGGTCCAAGGGACTATGAGAAAAGTCGGTTATGACTACCAAGTGACCCAGCAAGTAGTCTCTATGCCTCCCCTGACACGACCCGACAGGACGATAGCATTTGACGACATCGACAGGGCTGAATGCCTAGCTGACAGCCTCGAGACCAAGTGCTCGCCCAGCTCTCAACCAGTAGACCAGGCTCACCTCGCCGAGGTGGATGCCGAAGTCGAACGTAGAGCCTCTCTCCCTCCGGTCGAAGATCCTGATTGTCCTCTAGACCCCGTCTCCCCGGACGAGGTCCACGATATAATCAAGAGTCTGAAACCCCGTAAAGCCCCCGGATCAGACGGTATCACCAATAGGGTGGTCCAGATGTTCCCAGCCCACCTGATTATGCTAATGACCACCGTCATCGGTATCCCGAAGCCCGGCAAGCCTGAGACCGAGCCTTCCAGTTACCGTTCCATCAGTTTGCTCGACGTTTTCGGCAAGGTCTATGAGAGGCTTATTTATAAGCGTCTTGGAGACTACGCCGAGACGAAGGGCCTCATCCCCAACGAACAGTTCGGTTTTAGAACCCAACATTCTTGCGTAAAACAGGTCCACCGTATCATAGAACACATAAGCGCCGGCTTCCAGCGCAGGTTCATGACGGGTGCTGTGTTCTTCGATATCGCGAAAGCGTTCGACAAAGACTGGCACAACGGCTTATTGTATAAGCTTTACAAATTCGGTGTGCCAGATCGTCTCGTGCTCATCTTACGGGACTTTTTGTCGGACCGCACCTTCCGCTATCGCATCGAGGGTGCGCTCTCTTCCCCTCATCCGATCCGCGCAGGCGTCCCTTAGGGGTCTGTGCTGGCTCCGCTCATTTTCATGCTGTTCACCAGTGACTTCCCGAAATGTAGAAAGGCGCAGTTAGCTCTGTTCGCAGACGACACGGCCATCTACTACACCGGCCGCAGTCAAGACCAGATCTCCCGCATCCTACAGATCGAAGTCAACAGACTCGGTGACTGGTTCAGGAAGTGGAGGATCGAGGTCAATCCTGATAAGAGCCAAGCGGTCCTCTTTTCTAGGCCCCGGCGTACACACGCCCTACCCCGACAGATCACCATGTTCGGCCAGCCTATCCTTTGGGAGAAGCGAGCCAAATATCTCGGTGTGATCTTAGATCATCACATATCGTTCACTGAGCACATAAAGCAGGTGCGTATTTACACAGCGTGCATCTGGCCGATTATGACGTACGCGTGTGCCGCTTTCGTACATGCCCGTTCCCACCTCGTTCATAGAATGCAGGCACTTCAAAACCGATTTCTCCGTAAAGTTACGGACGCTCCATGGTTCGTTCGGAACGAAACCCTTCATGTAGATCTTAAAATCCCCACCATTAAGCAGTTTATGAAACGCGCGACAAAGCGGTTCTTCGAGTCCGCAGATAGACATCGCAATCCCTTGGTTGTGCAGGCAGCTAGCTATAGGCTCTCTCAGATTAGTCAGACTCACCGACCTAGGCATACTCTCTTAGATCCGGATGACCCCATTACTCTCCTTCAGGAAAGCAATAGGGCCACAAGTACAGTGCACAAATACAAACCGTCATTCCGTCCTCGCCGCCGAGGTACCACGCGAAGTTCAAGAATTAATTGTTCCCCCCGTCCCTTGCACGTCGAACCGCCAGCCCCGAGGCTGAGTGAGCCGTAGCATTTAATAGTAATCCCAGTTAATAAAAATAAATAATACAATTTATTCAAAAATATAAGATACAACGTTTACAGTTTTCCTTAAATCTACGTCAAGTTCACGATGATTTGTGCCTGAACTAGGAAGTCCTGTGTTTCAGGCGATTGGAGGTAACTTTAGTTGACATAATAATCACATAGCTTAATAATATATTGTGTAACAAGGTATATAAAAAAAAATATATAGTATCTTAACCTAGCTAACTAAAATAAAATAAAAATAAAAAATAACAATATGAACAATATTTACTTTAGCACAAGTAATAACTTCTCTGTATCTTCATAGGACATAGTTTGAAGAGCTTCCTTAAGGATTTTCTTGCAGTTACTGTGGTTTAAGGAGTAGATGTTTCCTTTTTCATTTAGCCTGTTATAGAGTAGCGGTCCGAGGTACATATAAAACTTGGCTGTGAAAGCATGTTTTGTACTTTTTTGAGGGCAAACTATATCTTTCCGTCTTTTTTTAGTAAAATCAGTGCTGTATGGAAGTGCTGCGTGTTGTTTTAGTACAGTGCTCATAATAAATAACTGTCGAACTGTTAGTACTTCACAAGATTTATACAGGAGGTTAGTGGGGAAAAGGAAAGGGCGGCAAGTAGCCATCTTGAGAATAGCTCTTTGAGCTCTTTCAATGGGCAATAACAGAC
The DNA here is from genome assembly GCA_963921375.1 of Tiliacea citrago. NCBI lineage: Eukaryota > Metazoa > Arthropoda > Insecta > Lepidoptera > Noctuidae > Tiliacea > Tiliacea citrago. The sequence goes on from OY992781.1 coordinate 19,225,644, forward strand.
CTTTACTCACCCCACCCCATGAGGTAATACAGTAAGTCAGAATTGACTGACAAAGAGCAAAATATTCTTGCCTCTGCATTTTTGGATCTGTAATAAATCGTAACTTTTTGAATACGAATATCAGCTTACGAATTCTATTATTTAGAGCTTCCATATGTGGTTTAAAGGAAAGGGTTTCATCTATTATAATACCTAGGTATTTTATTTTATCAGTCTTTTTAATATTGGGACACTTACACCTGTGTTCTGCTGGTTCTGGGCAACAATGAGCATACAACGCTGTGGGGATATTCGATATATGCTTGCGCATCGAAAACTTAATGTATTTTGTCTTTTCTGCATTTAGAGTTAGTAAGTTATTTTTAAGCCATTTATTTACAATATTAAATCCGTGTTGCGCAAGATTGTAGACTTCGTTTTCTGAGTCAGCCGAAAAAAGTAAAGCAGTGTCATCAGCGTAAGCTATGATAGTGCCATGCTCTAGCTTTAGATTGCAAAGGTAATTTATGTAGATCAAAAACAAAGTGGGCCCTAGAACACTTCCTTGGGGAACACCAAAAAATGTGTTTTTTTGAACCTCGCTTAGAACATCGCCAATCTTTACGCACTGGGAACGATCTTCTAAATAACTTTTGAATATTTTCAGCTGGGTGCCTCTTACACCCATGGTCTCAAGCTTGCGCAACAGAATTGGAATGGAAACTGTGTCAAAAGCTTTGGCAAGGTTCAGGAAAATTTTTACTGTGTGGTTACCCTTGTCAAGTTCTTGCGCCAGATAGTCAGTCAAATGATGTACCGCATCGGCAGTTGAAACTTTAGGCCTGAATCCAAACTGCCGTTCAGACAGAATAGATTTATCTTCCAAATATTTCAACAACCTTTTGTTTATTATTTTCGCCAGTATTTTTGACATAGAAGGAAGTAAAGAAATAGGTCTATAATTTGCCACTTGCTCTTTGCTGCCTGATTTATAGACAGGGACAATTACAGCTTTTTTGAGACACTCTGGAAAATTACCTGAAGATAAACAAATGCGGAAAATATAAGTCAGTGGTGGTACCAAAATGTCCTTGAATTTTTTAATAATTTTATTCGATATGTTGTCCCAGCCTACTGCACAGTCTTCTTTCAAGGTCATGATTATACTTTCTACCTCAGTCTCATCAGTATCTAGCAGCGCGAAGGATGTTAAAGCAGTGTTAGATGTAAAAGGAGTGCTCGTTAGGTTTTGGGATTGACCCAGATTTTTCTCTGCCAGACACTTACCCACATTTACAAATAAATTATTTGCTATGTTAGCGGATTCCACCGGTGACGAGTATGCTTGTAATAAACTTGAAGATGACTCATATTGTTTTGTGGTATACGTTGCGTCTTTAATACATTTCATGCGTCATTCGTTCCAGCCTTTTCCAATGCCACTTTGTCGTAGTTGCTTTTAATTTTTTTAAGGAGATCGTTACAGAAATTTCGATATCTTTTGTACAAAAGTTGCAATACTGCATTTTCTGGATTCGATTTAGCTTTCATATGCAGTTTATCCCTATGTTTCATACAACGAATAAGACCTGATGTGATCCATGGTTTTATGTTGTGGTTTTTGATGCTAAACTGCGATACGACTGTGTTTTTCTGAATTGCATTTCGTAAGTTTTCAATATTACAAACAACATGCAAAACTGCGGGTCAGCGGAATTATAGACTGGATCGAAATCGATGACGCGTAAATCATCTTCAAGTTTATTTATGTTCAGTTTTGAAATTTTGCGAGTGTCTTGTTTAGGTAATTTACAATTTAGGGTTAGTAGGGCAGCATTGTGATCGGTAATAGTTGAGTTAACAACAAGTGCAAGTGAAGGGAAATTCGATTTAAGCATAATATGATCCAAACAGGAACCAATGTGATGTGTAGGAAAGCTGTGTGCTGGGAGCAGGCCATGAAAGGCGCATAGGTTGAGGTAGTCCTGAGCAGTAGCATCAGCACTTCCGGGAAGAATATTGATATTAATATCTCCAATTACAATCGTGTTTTTGATGGATGACAGGTTCTGCAAGATTTCATTCAGAGAGTCAGTAAAATTGCTAGTATTTTTAAAAGACGGAGGTCGATATAATGCTAACATCTCAAATTCTGAGCCAATTTTAACTAACAATCTGTTACAGTCGTGCATATCAGGTTCCTCAACAGAGACGTTCAGATGATTTCTTGCATAAACTATCACACCATCATTTTGGTTGTAATTTATGGTGCTTCGATACATATTATATTCCGGTATTTGTGGTATGTTATATTGTTTGGCAAGCCAGCATTCGGTTAAAACAATGGCGTCACAATTTATGCTTAGCCGTTGCTGAAATGTACTAAAGCTATCAAAATTCTTAAAAACACTGCGAATATTTTGTGTTAATATGGTTAATGGAGATTTATAGCCGGATAGACATTGTTTGCAGTTTTCAGCTTCACAAACTTTGGACTCGGATACAGAGAAATTATCTAAATCATTAATTCAATTATTAATCATAACGGTAGTTTAAATAAAAATATAAAATAAAAAAAAAGGACAGAAAAATAACAAATTAACGGCGCTCTCAGGCGCCTTCATAATCTACAGAATTGATGTACCTTTTTTCAGCCCTTATTTTCGCCGGGCAGTCAGCAGCACCTGTGTTATACTTGTCTGGCTTTTTGAAATGCAAGCAAGTAGCGCATTTTGGTTCGTCAGCCTTCTTTGGACATTCTTTTACTGAGTGACCTTGATCACCACAGTGGCCGCAGGTATGCGATGTTTGCCGACATGACTTGGCCGCATGTCCATACTGCTGACACTTATAGCATCGTGTGACCAAAGTAAAGTCTCTCACAGGGCATGATGACCAATTTACAAAAACTCGGTCTTGTGATATCAGGGCTTTGCGTATGACTGCAGGTACCTCAACAATGTAATTACATGTATCAGATTCTTTCTTACCTGACTTATGACTCAATTTAATCAAACTCAAAAACGTCTCAAGGCTGCAGTCCTGAACTTTTTCAGCTAGGTTTTGGTTGTACACACAGGTAAAAACCTCATTTTCCCGCATGGATGTCGGCACTCCTATAATTACAACCCTAGGCTTCCTTTTAAGGGGCTCGTCGACTGTTAGACCTGATTTGGTGAGCTGCACCGATTGTCTCAGCTTCTCGATGTCGTCCTTCGTCTCGGTGCTGATGATAACACCGCCGTTCTTCGTTTTGCGCAGGCCTCTCACGTGGAGCTTCATTTGTTCGGGGCTGATATTTTTTTGGACAAGAGTTTTAGTCTCATCGCTGGTCTTCAATTTGTCACTCGGATATATGGCCACAGAACTTGGCTGGATAAAATTGTTGGCACCTTTCTTTACCATGTCAGCAAAGGAAGATCCCTGGGTAGATTTCGTCGAATCTTCAATACTCAGCCTAAGGTTCTGTAGCTGCTGCGAAAAGTCGAGTTGGTTTTCCAGAGTTCAGACGGCATAGTGCGATTGGAGGGCTTTAGCTTTGATGGACTGGTACATGACGGCCATCTGCGAGGTTCCGTGACCAAACTTCCGGCATAGGTTAGTGATGCACGTTTTCTGCTCCACGTTCAGCTTTCCCTCAGCTGCAATAGCGCACACCTCTTTCAGGCTCTGTTCGATAGTCGCCATCCAGCTCTGAAGTTCTGACGTCGATACAACTTCAGGGGCATCGTTCCTTTGGATAGGTGCTTGAGGGGTAGAGGCGGCTACGGCCACGGGCACAGGCGGGGAGCGAACACATTTACTACTCCGGTTGAATGGACTATCCTCCATCATGAAGCAGGTTATATCGTTCTTGTTAAACACTTGTCATTTCGTCTAATAATACACTTTACACAAATTTACTGTACGATAATGAGTTTATTACTGGCTATTGATAACTAGGTCACAATTTCGCAAGTGATTATTTGTTTATTGCAATAATTGTTCGATACGTCTGTTCACTACGACCGGCAAATAGCAATCGAATAATAAATAATAATAATCATGAATTTAAACTTTCGATCCAGCCCGTCCCCAACTTGCTGTTTTTCCCCAACGACGCCCTAAGCCGAGGTTCGTACCCCACAGGGGGTGCCCTTAGAGCGCTGTCGTTTAGTTTGTAATATTATATTTACGCTCCTGGCAGGAGGCTTTAAGCTCACACCTTAGGGCAGCCACAGGAAAGACCGGTTAAGCAGTCACGGCCTCTCAAGGTCAAGTGCGAGATGCCATTCAAAAAAAAAAAGCAAAATCGTCAGTCGTCTCTCAACAGTCAAGCAGCTCACTAGTCCTGGGAATACTCGTACAAACAAGAAACAAGAAGTCTGAAGTTTTATTCAAGTATACAATCCACCCCGACATGATTTGTTATGGTCTCCAGTGGCAGCCGGCTATCGACTGTTTCTCGTTTCGGACTGCACCATTAGATCAAGAGGTCACAAAGCGATCTATTCTATCGCAGATAGGACGCTTGTTCGACCCACTAGGATTCGTAGCCCCTTGTGTGTTCTATGCCAAGTGCTTCATGCAGAAACTTTGGGCTCTACAGCTTCACTGGGACCAACGTTTACCTGCGAATCTTGAAGCAGAATGGCTTGCATTTGTGCGGGAACTGCCTCTCCTTTCAGAATTTAAACATGATAGACATGCCATGGTCAGGCAAAATACATTATGTCGAATTCTATCGGATTTTGCGATGCGTCGACCCTTGGTTATGCCGCTGTAATATACTTACAAACCACAAACATAGAAAATGAAGCGGCACATTTATTGTCTAAATTAGTCAAATACGTCAAAATATTTTAACAGAACGTAAGTAAACAATCGACGAGATTCTGTTGTTCACAGACTCGTCAGTTGTTCTAGCATGGCTGAACACTCCTGGCTATAAATTGAAAATATTTGTTGCGACCCGCGTGACCAAGATACTGGACACAGTTCCCAGAAGCTGTTGGTTCCACGTCAGTGGAGTGAGTAATCCAGCCGATGTGTGTTCTCGTGGCGCGTTACCTTCGACCCTTCTCAAATCATATCTATGCGTATTTGTTTGTTGCGCAACTCGTGCAGTGCACTTGGAGACGCTCTCGTCTCTGAGCACAGAATGTTTCTTCGCGTCATTCGATCGATTCACCGCCAGGCGTGGATTATGTAGTGCTGTAGTATCTGACAACGGCACAAACTTCGTCGCAGCTGGTAAACAGTTGGCAGATGTGTCTCAGTTCTTTGAAGCTAATACTGATGAGATTTCTTGCAACTTTACGACACGCAAAGTGACGTGGAAGCATAATCCACCCACAGGCAGCCATTTTGGAGGAATATACGAGGCAGCAATAAAATCCGCAAAAACTCACCTGAAAAGAACTGTCGGCGAAAGAGCCCTTACATTCGAAGAGCTTAACACCCTTTTTGCACGCGTCGAAGCAGTGTTAAACTCACGACCGCTGTGTGTTCGAAGTGCTTACACCGGCGCACTTTCTGATCGGTAGAGAACTTCTAGAAGCTCCCGAGTACGACTTGACGAATTCTTCTTTATCGAAGCTGAATCGTTGGCAAGCCGTACAGCAGATATCGCAGCAATTTTGGCGACTCTGGCGGAGAGACTCCCTGCACACGCTCCAACAACGCCAGAAGTGGTTGGATGGTTGTCGCAATCTGAAAGAAGGAGACCTGGTACTCATAAACTCTGAGGCCCCTCCTCTTCAATGGGCCTTAGGTTGAATTATTAAACTATATCCGGGGCCTGATGGCATCGTACGCGTGGTCGGTCTTTGTACCAAGAACAACGTCATTACTCGCCCCGTGGTCAAGCTTAGTCCGCTCCCTTTGGAGCAGGAATAATCTTAAATATATTTATTTGTATTTCATTAGGCACTCATTCGGAACATTGAATGAGTCCACTATTTAGTTAAGTAAACTATAGTTTAATGTAGATAATTAAGTTTATACAGTCCACTACTCACACAATTATATATTACACACTATCACATGTTTTCAACAATACTTACCTAATTAAATATTGTTATTCAACACTTCAACACCTTGACAACCCAGTCAAATGACCTTATAACCGGGAAATCCTGGCGGATTTCGTTGGGGGGAATGTTGGGTTTTGCTTTGGCTTCCACTATAAATCCCGCCAAAAACTGCCAACGGCTCATCTCGGCGCCAATCCACGCGTGCGAGTTTATAAGTTCCCGATGCGCCAACCCCCTCGCGCGTGGTGCCAATGTCAGTCGCACAATCGAACGAGCGGAGCTTGCAAGTCAACGCCGTCATTGCATGCGCTCAAAATTAATTAAACTAACAAAACCTGAGTGCCTGAACCATATAACTTCCCATTAACACGGTCTAAACCTTGTGAAACCCATAAAAACTATCAGCCCGTCTCGGGACGAATCGGAGCAGCTTCAACATCCTGGGCGCAGAGCTGGTCGGCGGCGGTTAAGTGAGGCCACATTTCAAATCTATTCAAATACAACACAGGACCATTGTGCGCGAACAAAACACCATATTGTTTAGTAGTCCTGACACCCTATAAAAAGGGGGCGTTTATGAAAATTGATCATCAGTCCAATATTTCACGTCACTGGGAATACTGAAGCTAAAAGAAAATGAAAAAAAACACCTACAGAAGCCGCTCAAGTCATCATCCTAATCCAGCAAGGATTATCTCAGCGCACTATCGCTCGACAGCTTCATTTGAGCCAGTCTTGTGTCTCGAAGGTATACAAGAGGTTCAGGGAGACTGGAAACTTAGTCCGGAGACCAGGATCTGGCCGACAGCGATGCACTTCGGTGAGAGATGACCGATTTATTGTCACCTCTTCTCTCCGAAATCGACAACTGACCGGCGTGGCACGTCCAGCAGCAGCTCAGAGAAGTTCGAGGGAGGGCTGTCAGCGAGTCAACAGTGAGGCGAAGACTCAAAGAAGTGAACTTGACCCCGAAAAGGCCAGCCACGGGACCTAAATGGTCTCCAGCCCACCGACAAGCCAGGCTTCAGTTTGCTCGCTATCACTTAGATTGGGATATCGATAAATGGAGGCGAGTCCTGTTCTCGGACGAATCCAGGATGTGCCTGCATGGTAGCGACCGTCGATAGAGGGTCTATAGGAGACCGGAGGAGCGATTCGCACAATGCTGTTTTGCGGAAACAGTAGCATACGGGGGTGGGTCCTGTATGATGTGGAGGGGGATATCTATTGAAGCAAAAACGGAGTTAATATTCGTACTTGGTGGAGGTCGGGGAAAGGGGCTAACCGCAGAAAGATACATCAACGACATTCTGTTAGACCATGCGCCATGTTTATTGGCGAAGACTTCCTGCAAATGCACGATAATGCCCGCTGCCACACCGCTGCAGTGAGTAGACAGTACCTTGTAGAAGTCGGGAGTCCCACACTAGACTGGCCAGCCCTCAGCCCTGACTTAAATCTGATTGAACTTTTATTCATTTTAAATCTTTTTATATCATTTGAAAGCTAAGAAAATTACCTTTCAGTTGATATACCACACTCCACAGCGCATTGCATAGAAATAGTAAAAAAAATGTCTTGAGCACCGCGCGATGAAGTGGTTCCACTTTATTACTCGCGAGTGTAGTATGAAAAAAAAAAATAGTTGTTAATAAGCTCTTAATATTAACCGTATCTTGCCAGCATGATCGAAAACTACACCATTGCCTAGATAGTCAAAAGTGGCAAGTATCGTAATAGGATGTGTGCGCCCACGCTCATCGGGCTCTCCGCTGCTGTATATTACGAAACGCTGCTGCGCATTTGTCTCTGAAATTCATATTGTAAAAAGATTATGACAAAACCTTCACACAACATTATCAGAACCGATATTATAACATTCAGATATAGACTAGTCAACTACAGAGCTTTTAAAATGTCAAAAGCATTTGAGAAGTTCGGGATAGTGTGTCTCACTACGTAAATATCTTGAAATTCGATGACATGACCGCTAACTATATTCTTATGGAACTTCAAGAGATAACCACCTTCGGCATCATAATAATCTAGCGCCAGTCGACCACTTCTGTAATACCAGCGACCCCGTCCGTTATCATGAAACTCTGCTAGTCTTTCGCCGGTATCGTAAGTCATCAGCCGTTTGTTCTTGTTGTGTTCGAACCAGTCAAACTCGGGATGTGCCGGACGCATTCGATAAACATTCATCTAATAAAAACAATATAAAAACCTAAATCCACTCCTGGACTCCTAAATCGACCCACCGTGATTTGTTATGTTTAGAAGCCTAAAACATCAAAATAATAATATTTATGTCAGAAAAAAAGTTTTTATGCAGTTTTGAAGCTGACATTCATTCATCATTTCGGTATTGTTCCAAATTGGAATTTTAAAAAGAGAAGAAAGTCTGAGTTAGAATCAAGAAGCTATGAGAGCATCTCTATGTCAACTTTATATCGAAAGGCCAACGGCAGATTTCGTACCACATATTTTTGTTGTTGTTTTGTTATAGAATTTATACCACTTATTAAGGCAACTAATACATTTATTTTTATGTAACTACTGTACTGTACTATTTTTAGAAGTTCGGATTAATGAATAATATCAATAAAAAGATTTTAATAATTAAACGTAATAAAATCGTAAACTAAACGCAGTTATGTTTTTTTAAAGTTGCCATATGTAAAATAACACTAATAACGAAATGATAGATTAATTATTTAGAAATATAAATAACATTAAATATAATTAAACACTAATATATTATACCTAAGAATACGTGATTGTTACCTAAAATCATAATACTTAACAATTTAATGATAGGAATGATTTTCGTCATCAATATTATTTTTGTTCATATGGCAATTATTTATTGACTGGTAAAGAAAATCTGTATTACTGTTACTGTCTTTCAGTTCAGTTCTGTGGTTCAGTTCTTTGCTGTTGTTTTGGATGGTGGTTTGTGACTGCATCTGAGCAATTTAGTGAATTAACTTTAGTTAATTTACTGTTGCAGTATGCAGCTGGACATAGATCCTCCTCACTGAGTAGGTACGATTCTCATCTCAATCTACCTACTTAATAGTAAGTAGAACACTACAAAGATAGCGACAAGCAATCTAGAACATTTACTTTATCACCAAAACAATGTTTATGTACCTTTAAGTAACAATCTTCATTGATATACTAGTTCATAACCTTAAAAAATAAAACTCGTTATAACTTTTACGTCCCAACTTCTAAAAATCTAAGAATTTAAAAAGGGCTTGTCTATCTTATTAACTACCAATTAAAACAAAAAATATCCCAAAACACGAAATTTTATTAGCGGTACGAAGTTCCCATACAAGCCTGCCGTTCACCTTTGTTTTGTTTTGCATAAAAAGAGTATCAAAATTGATTTTCTCGGAAGTAGCCGCGCAAGCTGTGGAAACGTATGTATTTACATATCTACATGTAGGCCGTTCTGCCGTTCAAAGAATTTACCAGCGATACTTAGAGACTGGCGGCTTCGTGCGCCATCCAGGAGGACCACGAAACCGGGTTACATCCGGGTCATATACAGCACGACTAGATAGATCGGTTTGCCTTTACCACCAGCCTGCGTAATCGTCACGTGACCTCAGTACAGGTCCAAGAACGGCTTCGTGACTTACATGCACTGACTGCTTGCGCTAGAACTACTAGAAGGAGACTCGAAGAACGTGGCCTGAAACCTCATTTAAAGCCAGCCAATGGTCCTAAACTGCCACGAGCTCACAGAATGGCGCGCTTGCATGCGAACATTTGCATCGGACTCAACGTCTTTGGAGCCAGGGTCTTTGATACGGAAGATGCCTTTACCACCAGCCTGCGTAATCGTCACGTGACCTCAGTACAGGTCTAAGAACGGCTTCGTGACTTACATGCACTGACTGCTTGCGCTAGAACTACTAGAAGGAGACTCGAAGAACGTGGCCTGAAACCTCATTTAAAGCCAGCCAATGGTCCCAAACTGCCACGAGCTCACAGAATGGCGCGCTTTCAGTTTGCATGCGAACATTTGCATCGGACTCAACGTCTTTGGAGCCAGGGTCTTTGATACGGAAGAAACCAAGATTATGCTGTATGGCAAGGATGGACGTAGGAAGACAGCGATAATGTTTTCGGTAATGTTGCATTGATGAGAAGGTGAGTTATGGCGGTAGGTCCCGGCCAATAAATAAATAAACAATAAATAGTATGGGGCGGAATTACCACCAAATGAAAAACTGGCCTTTCTGGGGCGGAATTACCACCGAAGGAAAAACTGGCCTTGAGGTCGTGACGGGACCACGGTTGCCGCCATTAAATAGTGACCGATACATTTGTCAATTCCTATATGTTTATGTGATGCCTTATGCTCAGTTTTTCGACCGGGGTTTAATTTCTATGCACGATACAGATTTATTATATGTATAGATAATGCAAGGGCGCACCCTGCAAGAATTGTTCGAGAATACCTGTATGACGCTAGTATCGCAGTAATGGAATGGCCAGCAAGAAGCCCTGATATAAATCCAATAGAACACTTATGGAATGAGCTGAAGAGGCGTGTTCGGGCTAGCTAACCAACTCCAGAAACTTTGCAGGAGCTGAAAACTGCCATCTTGGAAGCATGGTATAACATTTCATAGCACGTCATAGTAGCATTAATTTATTCCATGCTGGACCGCATGAGGGCTGTCGTAAATGCTCTTCGAGGTAACACAAGTTACTAAAAAACGATTTTTCTATGTAAATCATTGTTTTCGTCAAAAATTCCATGCTAATTTTGCCTCTCAGAAACGCTAAAAGACGACTTTAATTTTGCCCCCGACAAACGGTAAAAGCGATATTGAAAACAGTTTTTTTTTGTATTCTAATTTGGAACAATGACAAACGGTGATAGTGTGTGACTGGCTTCAAAAACTTTTATTTTATTTGCAATCATTTTTTTAAAGATAGATTAAACAAAAATATGCAGAGTGGCTCGATTCAGGTGTCCGGGAGTGTATAGCGTTACACAAGCTTTGATGTCCGTGACTACCGCAGGACCACGAACGCCAATCGCTTCCATATTTGGCAAATAATTAGTGCTCAATTGGTGCTAATTAGTGCTCGAACAACAGAATTGGTGCGTTAGTAGTTTTCGAGAAAATCGACTTTGGAGGTGGTCCTGCGGTAGTCACGCTCTCTTCAGCAGGACCACCACGAGCGCCGAAAAAGGGGGCATGCTACAGCTATTCTAAGTATACAAATAATTAGTGCCCTTAAATGTGATTCATTTCGTAACAAAAAATTAAAGAACTGAAACGTTTGTATTTACCGAGAATTCAACGATAATAACTTTCGCGCGCTTGTTCAGCAGGACCACGACGTTGAATGTTGATTCCAAGTTTCAGGAGCTAGTCGCTTTCCTCAAACTTACATAGAAAATTAGTGCTCTGTGAGATAAAATTGATACCCAAAATTCAAAATTACTACTCTAGTAGTTTACGAGATATACCATACCATGGGTGGGGTGGCGGTAGTCACGGTGTTAAATTTTCATTTGAAGATTTCCCTATTAAAAACTCAGTGATTTCTTCCCAAATTTATACAAAAATTAGTGCTCCTGAAGAAGTTATAGTGACCAAAAATTCAGATTCCCAAGTGTTGTATTATAAGAGAAATTAGCTTTCATTACTTTTCCATACTAAATCTCCGCGTATAACCCGACCAAATTAAGTTGTCAATGGTATTGAGTTGTATATGAGATGTACAGTAGGAAAGAAATAAATAAGAAATACCTATCGCTCTTTAATGATATTCATAGAACAACACACAAGGTAGGTACTTACAATACAGAAAAATAATTATTCGAGTACCTACCTACCCACGTCATTAACAAAGGTATCACAGGCCGTGGTTACCCACGGCCTGTGATATATAGGTTATTTTTTTTCTTAATATGTACCTAGGTACACTGTTTGTATAAAAATTATGGATATTGAACTGTTCTTATTACTATTCCGACATCCATCAATTTATGTGCACGAGTGTACATCTCATATACAACTCAATACCATTGACAACTTAATTTGGTCGGGTTATACGCGGAGATTTAGTATGGAAAAGTAATGAAAGCTAATTTCTCTTATAATACAACACTTGGGAATCTGAATTTTTGTTCACTATAACTTCTTTAGGATCACTAATTTTTGTATAAATTTGGGAAGAAATTACTGAGTTTTTAATAGGGAAATCTTCAAATGAAAATTTAACACCGTGACTACCGCCACCCCAGCAATGGTATGGTATATCTCGTAAACTACTAGAGTAGTAATTTTGAATTTTGGGTATCTATTTTATTTTGCAGAGCACTAATTTTCTATGTAAGTTTGAGGAAAGCGACTAGCTCCTGAAACTTGGAATCAACATTCAAAGTCGTGGTCTTGCTGAACGAGCGCGCGAAAGCTATTATCGTTGATTTCTCGGTAAATACAAACGTTTAAGTTGCGAGTAACAATGACATCCACTACGGTCAAGTGTAATGCGTGTAATGTAGTGATAAGTGAAGTGCTTGCTTTTATGCAAAACAAGATTGATGTAATGGACGAGGAGAGCCTATTCCGTATCTGTGCAACCTCTTTTAGTACGGAAGAGGTCTCAAATGTCAAGAAGTTACTGTTTGAGTCGGCGCCGTCATCGAAACGTAAAGTTACGAGGAGAGGAACAAGAAAAAATGAAAGAGATTTATATGACATAATAACATTGCTAAAAGAAACAGATCCCGAAGTTGTGCCGATTTTTGTGGCACGCGAATTACAGAAACTACCTCCGATCACCTTTGACCATGTAGACGCTACCCGGCTGTTAAAAGATATTCTGTTAATTCAAAACGAACTTAAGATTTATAGAGAAACATATGTCACCAAAGAGCAGTTTGATGCAGTTAAAATCGAATTAGAAAAACTGAAAAGTTCATACACCATTAGTCATACCAGGCCTAACGACTTAAATCACGGCAAAAATAAATTATCCAACAACAATAATATGCATTATCGGAGCAAGTCACCGGACCTACATCACATCGTCGTAGAAAAAGCTACCGATAAAAGCGCAGAGCTATGTCCATCTCCTTCTCACGAAGTTGACGCGTGTAACAACATCTCGCTCGAACATTTCGTCGATGCGGTTTCGAACGCGGAAGCGGGTGGGGAGCGTCAGGTGCGTGCGCGGGCCGCGGTGGGCCTCAACGGCGCGTGCAGCGAGATTTTGGAAGGGATAGGGACACCTACTTCTTATGCCGCCGCGGCGCGGCTAGCAATATCAACACCACGAACAATAAATACAATAACTAATTTAGAAACAAAGAAGGATGATGAACGAAATGAAGGGTGGATCTTAGCGCAAAAGAAAAAGAGGCTGAGGGACAGATTTATAGGAAATCAAGGTCGTGCGAAGCTAGATAATATTACAAAATTTAAAGCAGCGGACATCAAAATACCGTTATTCATCAATAACGTTGATCAGAATGCGTCTGCTAACGACATACATACGTACATAATGGAAAAAACAAAAATTTGTGTGCAAATTGAAAAAATTAATATGAGAAAACAGAAAAACTACGATGCTTACAAAGTTTTTGTACAAAGGCATAAATTGCATTTATTTTTAGATGATAACTTATGGCCAGAAGGAATTTCTTTTCGTAGATACATAGACTTTAAAGAAGGAGCCGAAGGATCTCACAAAAATATCAACAATGGATTGCGACAATAGCGATATTAATTCAAAAGCAAGTACATTTGTGAGTTTTAATTGTAAATCTATTACTAGATCGGTGGATTATGTCAGACTATTATGTCAAACATCTGATATAATCGCATTGCAAGAAACCTGGTTGCTGCCTCACGACATTCCTTTTCTGAGCAGCATAGACCCTCAGTTCGACTTCGTGGGAAAATCAGCGGTAGATACGTCGTCGGGCATCCTACGAGGACGACCTTATGGCGGAGTTTCTATACTGTGGCGCAAGAGCGCCTTTGAAAATGTGTCTTTCGTGCAGTGCAAAAGTGTGCGTCTTGTGGCTATCAATTTAACGGTAGGCGGTAAATCTCTTTTAGTGTTCTCGGTTTACATGCCGACAGAGTCGATGGATAATCTTAGTGAATTTGTCGAGTGTTTAAGTGAGATTCACGCAGTTATAGAAAGTAGTGGTGTAGGACGCGGTCTATATTCTGGGGGATTTTAATGCTCAACCGAATAGTCTATTCGGTGAAGAACTATTGAGTTTTTCGGCTGAAGTACAGTGGCGGTGCGCTGACGTTTGCCTGCTCGGTGGTGAGTCGGACACGTATACCTATGTAAGTGATGCACATGGTTCTACTAGTTGGTTAGATCATTGCGTAGTGACAGACGCGGCGTGGAACACTATTAGAGACGCTAGTGTGCTCTACGATGTGTCTTGGTCGGACCATTTACCTCTGATTGTAATGTGTGATCTTAATTTATTAAGGCCAAAAGTTGCACCTGGACTACCTAAATGTAACAAAGTAACATGGGGTGACAGAGACTTGCAGCAGACTGAGTTATATAGCAATTATTGTAATGATCTCTTGAAAAATTTAGACTTTCCCTTACAATTTACTGAATGTAGTGAAAGTAGTTGTAGAATTAAGGAACATGAAACCATTTTAGATGATATGTATGCGGAAATTGTGCATATTCTCTGTGAAGGTGCAATCACCAGTAACTGTAAGAACGGAATACAGCGCAAAAAGCGTTACATAACGGGCTGGAATAAACATGTAAAGGACGCACACACGGACAGGCTCGGCTTGATTTTCAAACCTGGACGTTGTTTGGTAGGCCGAAAAATGGTGATTTGTATGAAAAAATGGTGGAAAGTAGAAGGGTTTTTAAAAGTAAATTGAAATGGTGTCAAAATAATAAGGATCAAATAAAAATGAACATCATTGCAAGTCATCATGACGCAAAGAATTTTGGTAGTTTTTGGAAAGCCACGAACAGGTTGAATCCCAGGTCGGGTCTGCCTGTGAGTGTTGAGGGCCTTAGTGATCCTAATGATACCACCAACCTATTCAGCAGAGTCTTTAAGGTTGGGTCTCCCCTAGGTACGTCGTCTGGTGGGCCGGAGGTATTGGGGGGGTCCAGGGACATGCCTATTAGGTTTGCGGCCAGGGAGGTAGCTGCCGTCATACGCAACTTAAAGAGAGGCAAGTCGCCGGGTCACGACAGCCTAAGTATAGAGCATTTACTTTATGCTGGTAAGCACTTACCGCGAGTGCTAGCAATGTTTTTTAGCTTGTGCCTGAGTCACTCGTATCTTCCACTTGATTTACTTAAAACTATTGTTGTGCCCATTGTTAAAAATAAGACTGGAGATGCGAGTGACAAGAGCAACTACAGGCCTGTATCCCTGGCTACCATCATTGCAAAGGTGTTGGACAGTCTGATTGATCAGCAGCTGGATAAGCACTTAACACTCAACGACGCGCAGTTTGGGTTTAAGCCACGTTTATCCACGGAAACAGCTATACTATGCCTCAAACAGACTGTTCAATACTATGCAAGTAGGAAAACACCTGTGTATGCATGTTTTCTGGACCTCTCCAAGGCCTTCGACCTCGTATCTTATGGCTGCCTATGGAGGAAACTGTCAAATGTTGAGAACCTCCCAAGCGATATCATTATGATGCTAAAGTATTGGTATAAAAACCAATACAATTATGTTAAGTGGGCGGGTGTCCTGTCGGATGCATACGAGTTGGAGTGCGGTGTGAGGCAGGGAGGAATCAGCTCACCCAAGTTATTCAACCTGTATGTAAACGAGCTGATCTGTGAGCTCAGCAATACCAATATCGGGTGCTCCATTGACGGGCACTGCGTCAATAACATCAGCTACGCGGATGATATGGTATTGCTGAGCCCATCGATCAGTGCACTTAGGAGGCTTCTTCGCATCTGTGAGGACTATGCGGTGGCTCACGGCCTCAGGTATAATGCGACCAAGAGCGAGCTACTGGTTTTCAAAGCGGGTAACAAATGTTATAATACTGTCCCACCAGTCACCTTGGGGGGTGCTCAGCTTTCCAGGGTCACGAAGTTCAAGTACCTGGGGCATTGGGTCACCGATGGTCTGTCCGACGATGCGGACGTGGAGAGGGAACGCAGAGCATTGGCAGTTCGATGTAACATGCTGGCTCGTAGATTTGCACGTTGTACTAGGGAGGTGAAAATTACACTCTTTAGAGCGTATTGCCAATCTATGTACACGTGTGCCCTGTGGGTCAGCTATACAAAAAGCTCGTAAAATGCTCTGCGAGTCCAGTACAATAATGCCTTCAGAGTTATGTTGGGGCTGCCGCGCTTTTGCAGTGCATCGGGGATGTTCGCGGAGAATGGCGTGCCAGATTTTTACGCTCTGATGCGGACACGGATAGCATCCCTGATGCGGCGAGTGCGCGACAGCTCTAACAACTTGGTAGCTATAGTAGCCGACAGGATGGACAGTCCAATTATGTGGCAATGGCTGACCACTCATCGTGCGTCATTCCATTATTTAAAATAAGTTGTTTTATTGTATTTTTTGTGTAGGTATGTGTTTTCATGTATGTGTGTATGTTTTGTGTATAAAATTGTAATGTGTGTTGTTTATGGACTTATGGTCTGAAATAAATTTATATTTATTTATTATTTATTTAAGGGCACTAATTATTTGTATACTTAGAATAGCTGTAGCATGCCCCCTTTTTCGGCGCTCATGGTGGTCCTGCTGAAGAGAGCGTGACTACCGCAGGACCACCTTCAAAGTCGATTTTCTCGAAAACTACTAAAGCACTAATTAGCACCAATTGAGCACTAATTATTTGCCAAATATGGAAGCGACTGGCGTTCGTGGTCCTGCGGTAGTCACGGACATCAAGCTTTGAACTACCTATCGACTTCAATGCGAGCGGTGTGAGTTTTAAAAATAGCGAACTATGCACAGTAGCGTCGCGTGAGGTTCAGCCCCGCGCCCGGGGCCTACGTGAAATGCGCCGCCTCCTTATTAAGGAATTAACACAATTATATTTTACTAGCTGCGCCCCGCGGTTTCACCCGCGTAAGTCTCGATCCTGTGGGAATAGCGGGATAAAAATTAGCCTATGTCTTAATCCAGGGTGTCAGCTACCTCCACACAAAATGTTATCAAAATTGGTCTAGCCGTTTGAGCGTGAAGAAGTAACAAACATACACACACACACTCACAAACTTTCATCTTTATAATATTAGTGTGATTCTTCTTTTCCAAAGTTACCTCTCGAATCATTCGCAAAAAGTCAGGATCGATGGCCATAACAGCGAAGAGCTTCCCATTCACTATAGGGTGCCACAAGGAAGCATTTTGGGCCCCACTCTTTTCTTAATCTTTATTAATGACCTGTGTGATCTCAATATCGATAATGCAAGGGTAATATCTTTTGCAGATGACACCGCAATAACCTTCACCGCGGATTCCTGGTCACAACTCGAGCATCTAGCTCAGCTTGGCTTTGACGTTGCGTTTAATTGGCTTAATTCCCACACTCTCACTCTAAATACCTCCAAAACCAAATTCCTGGCTTATTCTAACAGCTCGGTCTCTCAACCGCAGACTCCAATTTTAATCAAAGCACACACGGGTCATCCGCAAATACAGGGTTCAAATTGTCAATGTCCTCTTTTAACCTCTGTTGAAAGTATCAGATACCTGGGAATAGTCTTGGACAGGAATGTCAATTTTAAATGTCATATCGGTCTGTTAACTGGACGAGTTCGCTAACTGATATACATTTTTAAAACTCTTCGGTATATTGCCAATCTCACTATAATATGCAAAGTCTATTTCGCACTTTGCCTAACCATAGTAACTTATTGTATTTCCTGTTGGGGTGGCACAGCAAAAAGCACCGTCAAGCCCCTAGAAGTAGCACATAGGGCCATTTTAAAAGTGGCCACTTTTCGTCCTATTCTTTTTCCAACCGACCAACTATACAATCACTGCAAAGTTCTAAATGTTCGGCAACACTTCATACTACAGACCGTCATTCTGCTACATCGTAAAACCCCATACCGAATTATAGAAAATAAAAAACGTAGTAAACGTCGAAAAGATGGAATGTGCACCCTGCCGCGAGTACGCTCAACTTTTGTAAAGAGATTTTTTCATTTTCTTGGTCCGTTCCTTTAAAGGTAATAAAATAAACGAAGAGTGTCAAATCTACGGGCTACCGTATTACAAATGCAAAAAGATTGTGCAATCGTACCTCCAAAATAAGTCTTAAGACGAAACAGAAAAAATCTTAACATAAACAACATGGACAAGCAAACACAGACACACACACACACCCACACACACATTTATTTACCTTAAAATTATTTTATTTTCAAGTTTAATAAAACTTATCATAAACTTTTTGTCCATCTCAATACTCCAAAATTGTAACAGTAACATCAGAAGCACTATGTAAACTTAACGACATAATACCTTAGGGGACCGGACTGCTTCTCCTTAACATAGGTTTTCATAACCTAGCTAGGAGAGCAGTGCTCACCCACACGTTTGTAGATATAGTACTTATTTTTGTTAAACTGTATTTTTTAATGTGTACTACAATGCTTTGTTTTTGAGTAAATAAAAATTATTATTATCAAAGCAACACTGACGGCCGAACTTACATTGGCAAGTCAATCTAAACAGTTACGGTTTTACTAAAAGAACCTAGGGTGCAACAGCGAGCTGAGCGAGGTGGGAAACTGTATAGTTTGTTACCAGCGGTCCCTCCCGGTCCCGGTCAGAGACCATGAGTAAAAAACATCAACACAGGTATGTTTTTTACTCATGGTCTCTTCGAGAAATACAATGCTGCCAAAGCGGTTAAAACCATCTACTGTTATTGAACCATTTGGGTTAGGTTAGAACAGTGGCCATTAACGCGCGAAGGCGAGCGAGCAGAGCGAGCGTGCCGCGGGAGCGGCCGCCGATCGCCAGATTCCCTCTTTTTTGGTGAATCATTTTGAATGTTTCAAGTAACTAAGAGCTAAGACTACGGTCTACTATTTTAATTTGGCAGCATTGTATTTCTCGAAGGGACCACGGGTAATTAAAATACCCATGGTTCCTCCAGGGACTAAGGACGGGGACCACAGGTAACAAATGAATTTCATCACCTCGGGTAGGTTAGGTTTTTTGTTGGCAATTCATACAGAAATGGGAGCTAGTTTGTCGACTTATACAGAAAAGTTACTAAATTAAGAGAATCTAGGGTGCAAGACGAAGCGATGCGAGCTCGAAAATTGTATCACAGGGGGTCTATTCCGAAGCGCTAAACCGAAGTATCGTCCGAATGTTCGGCCGTTTTATAACTTCCAAAGTTTCCTTTTTTGACTTTGAGTCCTTACCCGACTTCAAGTCACAGTTTTGACTTTGGCTTATCTTTTCGACTGTCATTTTTTTTTCGCCGTATTCAGCGATAGTTAGCCGTAGTAAAGAAACGACCGAACATTCGGCCGATACTTCGGTTTAGCGCTACGGAGTAGACCCCTGTTGTACAATTTTCGAGCCGATAGGTTAAATTTTCTAGTGACCATTCATACAGAAATAAGAGTTACTGTGGTCGACTCATACGGAAAAGTACACTGCAAGAGTGAGGGAAGGATACTCTAAAGTTTAGCACCCCGCCTCAGATAGATAAGTTGGATTTATTTGACCATTCCAATTCGTAGTAGGGACTTAAAACGGCTATATTGGCTTTCACTAATAAATAGTTTTCAAGCTGAGGAAACCTGCATACATTTTAGGGTATCTTGCCTCCAAAACAAGACGCGTAATAAGTATTAAGCATCCTATACCTTTCGTACTACTTTTTCTGTAGGTAGCATCGTCCAGCCCTTGTCAATGAAGGTGCGATCAGATAAAGCGTAGCGTGTAATACCTTTAAAAGGTGCCATCTCGATCTGAAATTTTAACACATTTCTGGGAATTTATCACACATTTCAGATCTTCTACTCAATATGAATCTATATTAATATATATCATATATGTATATAATATTAATATGAATTATCTATATCTATCTATACATATAATAAATCTGTAGACGAGGCGTTTCCGCACATTGAAAATATTTCCAAAAAAAGTTGTTGGGGTGTTAAAGAATAACCAACAGATTTGGGATCTGTTGTTGATTTATTTGATTTACTTATTTACAAAAATCAATCTTTAATCGATTCTGTTATAATCGATACATCGTATGTACTTATTTAAAAAAGGAATAACGGAAGTCTGCTTCCCTTACTACCCACCATCATCGTTGTCACTTTACTTCTAGTTTGTGAGACGAACGTATACCTTCCTAGTGATAATTTAATTGGCTAATACAACTGGGTATTTATTTAAGCTCTTCGAGCACTGTTCTATAACCTGGGGGCCGATCGCGCTATTTCTCAACGTAATTACCGTTCGAACGGAACGTTTTTGGTTTTGGTTTAGCTGATGTAAGAAACGGTATCGCGCTATTTTTTGTGAGAGTATTGTTCGATCGATCGTTCCTCCAACGTAACTTCCAAAGTAAAGCTAAATCGTTTCCGTTGAAATTATTAGCGCGATAAGAAATGTGTCTAGCGTAACGTTTTTGGTTGTGGTTTAGTTTTGGTATTAACGTTCAAAATTAGCGCGATCGGCCCCCTGGAGTACAAAGAAACAAAATGTCAGTTGCTGCCTCTTCAACTGAGGCGGAATATATGGCATTGTATGAAGCTGTTAGAGTTGCATTATGGCTTAAATCACTAGCAGTGTTAAGCTAGTTAGTGTTAATATAGATATTGTGAAACCTATCATAATCTATGAGGATAACAATGGCTGTAAAGCATTGCAAATAATTCAACCAATCACAACCGTACAAAACATATTGATATAAAGTATTATTTTTCTAGGGAACAGATTGAGATAAATGTGATAAAATTAAATTACATTCCAACAGGTCAGCAGTTGGCAGATATTCTGACTAAGTCATTACCCGCCATCACTTTTCAAGAGATGCGTAGGAAAATGGGCTTAGAATAAGACACTGATTGAATTTGTTGTGATTCTATAGTTGGTTTGTGATTAATTTAATTAGAATAATTTAATGAAATGGTCTGATTAAGGTTTTCTGGGTTTCCCTTAATCCTTAGCAACAAATGTTGGGCCATGAGATGTATTTCTCAGCAAACATTGAGAAGTGAATATGTTCTGGTCAATTAGGTATACAATTTGATTTATTTTGTTTGTACAATTTTGGTTGATTAATTTTTGAGGGGGCGTGTTGATTTATTTGATTTACTTATTTACATTAATCAATCTTTAATCGATTCTGTTATAATCGATACATCGTATGTACTTATTTAAAAAAAGAATAACGGAAGTCTGCTTCCCTTACTACCCACCATCGTTGTCACTTTACTTCTAGTACGAGTATGTGAGACGGACGTATAACCTTCCTAGTGATAATTTAATTGGCTAATAATAATCTATTCATTATAAAAAGCCCATAACTCGTTTTATTAAAGTGTATAACGTAGATTTCCTATATCTGTTGGTTATTCTTTAACACTCCAACAACTTTTTTGCAAATATTTCTTATCTACCATTTTTGAAATTTTTGTCTGTTTATCCGTTTGTATGTGAGAGATTAAGTTGTTACAGCATCATGTAAAAATCACAAAACTAATTTGGTTAACTTTTATACTTAAAGATTATGTACTGGCGGACGGACAGAGAGACAAAGTCGTCCCATAAGTATTATTTTTACCATTGGGGTACGAAACACGGAAAAGCCTGGATATTTAAACTCATCCTTTTGTTTTTAAACTCATCTTTTTTTTTTGTGAATTTTTGAAACCGTAAAAAGTTTGACCACACCTGAAATACGGTCATCCTGACACCCAATTTTTTTTTCAAAAGGAAAATGTTTGTATTTGAAAACCAACGAGTACACTATTCAATCTTGCTAAAATATTAAACTGATTTTATTTTCACAGTTTAAAATGCTGTATTCGCTAAGAAAAACGTATACTTACACGAACTTTTTTACAAAAAAAAAACAACCGATTTCCAAAAAAACACTACAAAGTGAAAAATAACTTTAATTTTGGAAGTCGGTGTTTTTGGATCTGTATTTTAGTTTGTTGCCACCGACTTCCGAAATTAAAGTTATTTTTCACTTTGTAGTGTTTTTTTGGAAGTCGGTTGTTTTTCTTTTGTAAAAAAGTTTTTTATTTTTCACTTTTTAGTGGGTCAGTTTGTAATTTATCTAATTTACAATAGCCTAATGTCAAATGCTCATCACCTTTTACAAAATATTGCTTTTCCCGATGCAGGGGCGTTAATTGTTGAGGAGTTCTACTGGTATGAACCAGGAGAACTGATGGTGACTTCACCATATTATGCATTTTGATGAGCATAAATTGCTTAGCAACCATATTAATTAAAGTGCTTAATCGAATCGCAACGGTGAAATACTTATTATTAAGTAGTTCCGGTGGCCATCAGTGGTCTTCATCATCAGTTCCACTTCACCAAATTAAGCTTTTCGAGTGCAAATGCACGAGTTACTATAAAAAATACTCAAATCGCTATAGGTATACCTATAAAATTTGAGGAGTTCCCTCGATTTCCATGGGATCCCCTCATCAGATGCTGATTTGGTGGCAATGGGACCACCTTGGGAGCATACCCTTCCATACAAAAAAAGAATTTTGGGACCGGAGCAGCGTGATCTGCGTCCACGCCTTCTCATGCCACCGATGCAGTGACGCAAGGGCTCTCGCTTCCAGGTCCCACGGTGGGGATCCGGCCAGTGTGCAAGGGCCTCGTAGGAGATCGTGCGATACCCTCTGATGACTCTGACGTCCATCGCCCTCTGCGGTACTCGCAACACTGCGATACTGCAGGCCGCATACAGGGCCATGGATCGCACGATCCCCACGCCTGCAGGCGGTGCTCGGACCCCACAAGTTGGGAATCAGCATTGACGTTGACAGCGCGCCCGTCGCACCCATTAACTTGGGTGCCAGCCGCTGAAAGTGGGGGCCGACGTCCCAACAGCTGTCGAGCACCAATCCCAGGTACTTCATGGTTGACTTGACTTGAGGGCAACCTCCAGGCCCAGGCGCCGGATGCGGTACACCCCCTGTGAGACCGCAGCCATAGCCAGCAACGCTGCCTCCCTGTGCGAGCTCCTCCGAGCTATGACCAGCGTGTCGTCCGCGATCATGACAGGTTCACCCCCGGCTGGAGCTCGCCCTTCAATACCGAGTCGTACCCGATGTCCCACAGGAGCGGTCCTAGAACAGAACCAGCTGGGACGCGTTGACCTGTGCCATCGTGTCCCCTGTAGATGACACAACTTTCTGCCAAATAGGCCCCGACCACGTGGCGGAGGTAGGGAGGCACCCGATGAAAACGCAAAGCCCTCTAATACAACTCCAGGACAGGGTGTATAAGGCGTTTTTTAGGGTTCTGTACCCAAAGGGTAAAACGGGAACCTTATTACTAAGGCTCCGCCGTCTGTCTGTCTGTCTGTCCGTCTGTCACCAGGCCGTATCTCACGAGCCGTGATAGTTAGACAGTTGAAATTTTCACAGATGATGTATTTCAGTTGCCGCTATAACAACAAATAGTAAAAAGCAGAATAAAATAAATATTTAAGGGGGCTCCCATACAACAAACGAGATTTTTTTGCTCGTTTTTGCTCGATATTGATAACGGCAACAGGTGGACGCTTGAAATATTCACAGAATATTTAGTTATATATTCACTTTAAAAATAAATAATTAAATTAAAATAAAACAAATATTTAAGGGGGGCTTCCATACAACAAACGTGATTTTTTTTGCTATTTTTATAGATGATGGTACGGAACCCTTCGTGCGCGAGTCCGACTCGCACTTGGCCGGTTTTTTTTCTTGTTTCCGGGATGGAAAATCCTCATGGATGTCCTCCACCCTAGGGCGGGCGTAGGGTTCTGTCAGACTCTTACTGACAATTGCACCGGGGGATCATGTGTGACTTCCGCAATCCCCAGTTGGTGCCGGGCCTGCCTCTGCGGGCCACCTCAGGTCTGGGGCGGTGAGAGGTGTTTGACTGCCCCCGCGACGACTGAAAGGGGCGCACGTGGAATACTACGCGCCGCCACCTCGGGCCTTGTATTAAAAGGGCCCGAGTCGTCACTGAACCCATTTATGGATGCCGGAAGAGGGCATCGTCTGCCCTGACCCGACGCCCTGTGCCCCTGCTGCGGGCTGGGTGAGCGGAAGACATCTCCCGCTTCCTTTCCGCAGCCTACTTTTGCGACCCAACTATTTCGCAGAAGGATACCACCGCGTACCAGGACTCCTCGCTGCCGACCATAGACTTGACCGCGGCCGGCAGTGACAGGTCGCTGCCTACTCCTGAGATGAGGGACGGCGTGGCTCCTCCCAAGCGGAACACTCTGCCAGCATATGCCGAGTTCTAACCTTTTTTTTTTTTTTTTTTATTGTTGCCGAGGTGGAAAATCCTCATCCCGATGTCCTCCGCCCTGGAGTGGTCTGTCAGACAATTACTGACTAAAAACCACCCCGGTGTTCACTTCCCACACTTGCACCGGGGATCTTGGGAGCTAGTATTACTTCCGTGATCCCCGGCCAGTGCCAGCCCGCCTCTGCGGGCCACCTCAAGTCTGCGGGGGGGGGGGGAGGGGGGGTGAGGTGTTAGATCGACTATACCACGGCCGGCAGCGATGCCGAGTTCTAACCTAACCTAACCTAACCCATTTCACCCAGTTCACTGTTCGACAGTTTATAATCTAACGGAAATAATACCCATAGATTATAAACTAACGGTTCTCACAATCTTACAGTGACAGATAGACCCTATATACGACAAAAATCTCATACATACGAGTACCTACACTTGAAAAACCTATTGGACTGTAATTTATTTTCAAGCGTTGCGTCGGGCGGCCTATCCTCTACGCGTTTTAAAGTTCTCGTGCATACAGTAGTTAAGGTAACTAGGTCCTGTATGTTAACGCAAGCATAGCTGCACTTACCTTAGGTGATACAATTTTTTGCTGTTTAGATTCCGTCTCCTGCGGAAAAATTTGCACTATTTGCTTGAGCTGTTGGTCTGATTCCACACAAAATTTCTTTTGAAATAATATAGGAACACCTTCCGGTTCTTCAATTTTTTCGGGACGCGGTGGCATGTATTTAAATATTTTTTCGCCAAGTATCATATCTGTTTTGTCTGTTGTTAGATTTTTTTTGTTATCCAAGCTTAAAACATCTAATTCCAATTCAGAATTAACGCAAAGTTGACAGAGTGATGTCTTTTTGCCTCTATGCTGATGATGGCATTTATGAATCCTTAGTACTTTAGGGTGGATATCAGTAGCGCGAATTTTTGCAGCTTGCTTTATTAGAACTGATTTAAAATTTTCATCTTTGCCTTCTTTATGTCTCCTTTCTAATTTGTCTCTTTTTGCTTTACACTCAGCTTCTTCCTTTTCTTTTGCTAGTACTTTTGCCTGATTTTCTAGTTGTTTTTTCATTTTAAGAACTTCTTCTTTTTTTTTTAAATGTTCAGCTTGTAATTTTTGAAATTCAATTGCTTCTTTCAGAGCTATTGCCGCTTCTTTATCTAAAGTTTTGCGTTCTAATTCTTTTCCCTTCCCTTGTTTTATTTTAAAGATCTCTTGTATCCTAGACGTCTCTTTTTTAAATGATTTCTGTATTTTTGATATAGTAACTTTTATCTCTTCAGAGGCCGCCCGTGTCTTTTTAAACGCCTTTTCTTTCTTAGAAGGCGCAGCCATCTCTTCTCTATTTTTAGCAGGCTGAGCTTTCTGTACTTCTTTTTCTTTCCGTGATTGTTCAATTTTGTTTTTAAAATTTTTGCTATCAGTTTTCTCTCTTTGTAGTTTTTTATCACGATCTTCTTTTTCCGGTTTTATCTTTTGTTCTTTTGCCACAACTTTATCTTTCGCCACAACGTTATCTGTTGCCACAACGTTATCGTTCGCCACAAATTTATCTTTCGCCGTAACTTTATCTTTCGCCACAACTTTATCTTTCACCACAATTTTATCTTTTGCCACAACGTTATCTTTCGCCACAACTTTATCTTTTGCCACAACGTTATCTTTCGCCACAACTTTATCTTTTGCCGTAACTTTATCTTTCGCCACAACTTTATCTTTCACCACAATTTTATCTTTCGCCACAACTTTATCTTTCACCACAATTTTATCTTTTGCCACAACGTTATCTTTCGCCAAAACTTTATCTTTTGCCACAACGTTATCTTTCGCCACAACTTTATCTTTTGCCACAACTTTATCTTTCGCCACAACTTTATCTTTCGCCACAATTTTATCTTTTGCCACAACGTTATCGTTTGCCACAACTTTATTTTTCGCCACAACTTTATCTTTCGCCACAACTTTATCGTTCGCCAAAACTTTATTTTTCGCCGCAATTTTATCTTCCTGTTCAACTTTTGCTTCTAAGTCTGTTTCAGCTTTTTCTGAAACTTCATTCATTTCATATTTTTGTTTTGTTCCTGGCTTCAAGTTGTCACCTTTTTTATCGGAGTTTACCTTAACGCCCAATTGTTTTTTTTCTGAAACTCCTTCAGTTTTGTCTCTATGATTTGGTTTTGGCTTTACATGTTTTTTAGCAACCATAGATACTTTTGATATTTTGACTTTTACCTTAGATACTGTAATTATTTCTCCATCTTTTTCTTTTGATTTATCCTTTCTAGGTTTATCGGCTTCGGCTAGTTTATTTTGCTCTTCCTCATATTGTTTTTGCTCTTCCTTTA
Organism: Tiliacea citrago; assembly: GCA_963921375.1. Lineage (NCBI taxonomy): Eukaryota > Metazoa > Arthropoda > Insecta > Lepidoptera > Noctuidae > Tiliacea > Tiliacea citrago. Next base: position 19,252,509 of record OY992781.1, read on the forward strand.
ACTTTCTTTGCTCTTCTTCATATTTTTTATCTTCAACAGCCTGTCTTATTTTTTCTTCAGTTTGTAGTCTTTTCTCTTCTCGGGCAAGTTTTTTCTTTTGGCCTAGTTCAAGTTTTTTTTGGTGTTCCTCTTCTTGTCTTTTCTTTTCTCTTTCAGCTTGTAAACGTAACTTTTCTTGAGTATCTTTAATTAGATGTGAAGAACTTACATCGAGTTTTACTTTCTTTTCTTCCTTTTCCATCACTTTCAGAAAAAAAAAGCTATATTGGTGTTCGATAACGTTTCCCACAGTTTCTATGGGTACACTTTTTGATTTTGTCAAGTGTTGCTCTGGTTTTTTCACTTTTTGACTAATTTTATCTACACTGTGTTTTAATTTTATTTCTGCATCAGCAATGTAGCGGCCTTCCAGTTTTTTTACTTTCTTTGGTCCTTCTTCAGAATCATACAATCCTTGTTTTATTTTATCGTGGTGATATTTATCCGCTTTCTTCGGATCAACATAAGAATCTTGTGAGGGTCTTCTTAATCTAAATTTGAGCTCTCTGTCCGATACATAGTCTAGATCATGAGTTCCCCGACGGGCCAGATCATGTTTTGTTTTTGTTGGTATTTGTATATCTATTTCAGACTCCACATGATATTTCGAAGTTGGGTCTTTCTGAGCCCATGGAGTAATCTTTGAGGTTTCGTATATATCAGGTCTTTTCGATACAGAATATGAAACTCCTGAATCCTTTTCAAGTCTCATCATCTGCCTCAAGCTAAGATCATGTCTTCTTTTCAATTCTTCTTTGGCATCCATTGAAGGTCTATCTTGAAAGATTTCCTCTTGTTTGCGAACTTTAAGAGAAGGTCTTGGGAGTTCTTTGAAACTTATAGATGTCTTTATAAAAGTTGTTTCTGAATCTACCAATGAAGTGCCTGGAATTATTGTATTTATACTTTCGTGTGGTGCGTGAACCAAAGATGTTTTCACCGGTTCAATAGGTTGAATAAAGGCAACAGCTTGTTTTACATAACCTTCTTTTAAATTGGTTTCGCTCAGTTCTGTATCATCTGATTTAAAACGTGTATGTGAGAACATTTGTTGGACTTCAGGTGCACGCCTAGATGCAGGTGAGTTGAAACCTCGATTGTTTTGAAAGTCGTCGGTGTATGCATTTTGGTTTTCTTTGTTGAGCGTTGTATCGCTAAGATGTCCCATTTTTAATGGAAATGTTTTAAAAATCAATTTTGTTTTTTCCTTTTGTTCACTTTTAACGGATATAAATTTCTTTACAACTTTGGCGCAGGCACAAAACGGTTTTTTGCTTTCTTGTGCTTTTTTACGACAATGGTCGCATATACCTATCACCATCTTCCTATCTATTGATTTTACTTCTTGTATGAGTTTTTGAGCATGCTCAAACGTTTTTCTACATCGTGGGCAACTTATATTTTCCTTATCTGGAAACAGTAATTTGAAGTTTCAATAAAAGATTTAAGTTTTTCAATTTCTAGCTTATGATTTACTAGCTGTGCCCGCAGCTTCGCTCATGTGACTGTGTATTTTTTGGCATTATAAGTCAAAACAAATGGAAACGTGAAGTCACATTGTATTCGAAATAAATTAATCCTCTTTTTTTTTTTTTTTTTTTTAACGTTGCCCTACACTAGGAATTTCTCCTGTATCGTGGGCGCGTTTACAAACATTTAAACTCACATACACCAGCCAGACCCGGAACAACAACTTATAGGTCATACAAATATTTGTTCCGTGCGGGAATCGAACCCGCGACACGCAGCGCAGCAGTCAATCGCTTAACCACTGCGCCAACCGTGCCGTCAAAAATCACTCGTCGATGAGGAGCGTTCTCTGAGGCTGCGACCAGCCCGTCGGCGGCGGTTGAACGCGTCCCAAAGGGTCATGGCCATTACGCTGGTACGGGGTTGCATATTTTCCCTCAACTTGTTCTTTCGTGTTTGTGTTTTTATTTCTTTGCGTTATGTTTACCGCAAATAATCGTATTTTCTTTCTTTTCTTTCTTTTACCGCACAGTCTCCCGTGAGGCGGCGAGCAGGAGGCTCGCCGCCGGGTGAGTTGCCGCCATGGGATCTGGAGGCAAAAGTCCTCGCGCATATTTGGGAGTGGCGCGAGGAGGCGAAACGCCGCGGGGTGAAACTCCGCTGCCGCGAGAAATCACGGCACAGCGGACAGAGTGGTCATCTCTTAGCTGCCACGGCTTATTTTTAATTATTTTAGTTTTGAATTGTTTTTTTTTTATCACGGACGCTTCTGACGTTTTGCATCGTTCTCACATGTATATTTTCAATAAGAATGATGTAACCAATACTTTGTATCAAATATTTTATTTTAAAAGAGTGTCTGTGGAGTTTCTTGCCCGTTCTTCTCCATAGGAACCTACTATTTGGAATGGGCAACTAGCTTCATATTTGTAACTGACCGACTTGTTGACAATTCAAAAGTGCCTGTAAATGGTTTAATTGAAATAAATGCTTTGAGTTTGAGTTTGAGAGCTCCGGTTGGATCTTATGGCGACATGGAAAGTGCGATTGTCACAACCCAGCGCTGGGCACGCCACAATTGTGGCGATAAGTCCCCTCTTTGAGGAGTGCCTAGAGAGGCGTCACAGCGTCCTCGCCTTCCGCCTGACGCAGGTCCTCACCGGTCATGGTTGTTTCGGGAGGTTCCTGCTCAGGATAAAGCGGAAGGAAACGCCCGGGTAGGTCACCACTGTGTGGATCGCCCGGAGGACACGGTGGAGCATACGGTGGGCTTCTACCCGGCTTGGGCGGAGCACCACCGTGTCCTCACGAAGGCGATCGGGGGCGCCGATCTCTCGCGTCCGGCCCTGGTTCAGGACATGGTTCGGAGCGATTGTTCATGGGGGGCCGTCACCTCCTTCTGCGAAGCAGTAGTGCTCGCGAAGGAGGAGGCGGAACACGTGAGGGAGAGGCAAGGTTCGCGCCGGAACATGATTTTCAACTACAATGTTAAGTTTGTTTTTGGGATATATTCATCCCAACTTCATTGTGCTAGGACCTGGGGCACTTCTCCAAGGTGTCCAATGGACAAGACGGCCCTTACCGAAAATAATCCCTCTCACTGAATGCTGAAGTGACAAGAATACATTAAATTTAAGTCAAGAGTCAATATTGACGGCACGGTTGGCGCAGTGGTTAAGTGATTGACTGCTGCGCTGTGTGTCGCGGGTTCGATTTCCGCACGGAACAAATATTTGTATGACCTATAAGAAGTTGTTCCGGATCTGGCTGTTTGTGTATGTGAGTTTAAATGTTTGTACGATACAGGAGAAATTTCTAGTGTGGGGCAACGTTTAAGAAAAATATAGAGTATTTTAGAGTACTCTATTGCTTTTGTAGATAATAAAGTATGCGAAATAAGGCGCCCTTATTTCGCGTACTTTATATTCTATATTAGAGTATCAATCCTACCCATTTTATTCGTTTCGAATCGGTAATGGACGAGTCACTCAATAGGTTAAAATCAAGTTAAAAAGTATAATTCATGTCATAATTATATGAATGGCACAAAAGAGCCTTCCATCATGATCTAAATAAATAAAGTTTTACCTAGTTCTGATGTTATTTCAGAAGATGTTATTTTGACGTTTTTCTTATTGTATAAAATAAACACATCTCTGGATGTGTTTACAGCTGCGCTTTCAACCGCTTCAGCTTGTCTTATCTGTTGATGTGAAAAGGGATGAGTTTTTACCCTGCACTACACTACTCGTGTAGTTGATTCCACGAAGTACTGGTGGAAATTGACTGAAGTCCGAAGTCCTTTGACTCAGGCGCAAAAACGGATCGGAAGTCTCCCGGGGCGAGCCGAGGTTGCACAAAACGAGCCGAAGTGCCTTTCTACACTCTCGTATCTCGCTAACCCGCGAAATTCTAATAATCTCATATACTTAAGGTTTTTTTTTAAATGTAGATCTGTGTTAGGTTGCTCGTTCGCATAATATTATTATGGTAGTCCCAAAATATAATATTCTCAATTTGAGAAGTACAGTCACGAGCATAAATATATTACTATGGACAGTTCGGCAATAATATCTGATTTCTGTTTCATTTAATATTTGAATATTCACCGCTGTTGTCAGTGACGTTCAAGGTAAACTTGAACTTGACTTGGTTGACTTGAATTTGGTAAACTGTGACATTGGTACTTGCTTGCTTGACTTGAACCCACAACCTCGTGCATGAGAGGCGAGATCTTAACCACTGAGCCATCACGACATTAAGTCCAAATCCAGCTGTATCACGAAATTTGCAATATTGTCTTAAATTTATTGACTTTCTGCAAGAATTCCAGTTATGCGCTGATAAATATTGTAATAATGTAGAACATATTTTAAGTATAGATAAACGGTCTTATTTATAAAAGAAGCTTATCAAAGGTTTAATTTAAGACATTCATTAGTTGTGCTCGATCACCTTAAAGAACCTTCGATAAAATTGTGTATTCATAAACGTTCCATACATTCTATACCTCTATACCTTTTTTTTTTTTTTTTTTTTTTTTTTGGGTGGGAAATTATCAAATAACTTCTCCCGCTCTGGGTGGAGCGGGAGGGAGTGTCAGACTTTTACTGACTAAAACCCACCGTGTTCCTTCAGATGCCTGTGTGCCAGGGCCACGATATCCCTTTCGGACAGGCTCGTAACCCTGGCAGGCATTGGCCCTTTCGGACCCCGTCAATTGGTGCTGACGTCTCTTTGAGGCGCGCGTGGAACACAACGCGCCGTCGACCCGGGCTTGGTCCTTATCGGACGGTGAGCTACCCATCGCTCACCGTCCGCAAGCCCGCGCCTACGGTGGCCGGGATACCTCTATACCTGTCGTTTAGATTCATTATAAATCAAAATGTTGCCATTATAATGAAGACACCCAACAAATTGATCAACACATCGAATCGTCAAACGAGAATGTCTGTCGACGCACCGAATAATTGTGACCATGTACATTATTACGTACTGTAAAATATGTCTACAGTTTCGACTCTTTTGACGCGGTGACATCATTGATAATAAAATTTGTCAATGAATTTGATATGTGTAATTGCCAAGCAACGAAAACTTTTGATTATTTATTTTATTTGCATTGAGAATACAAAATGGAATCAAGGCCGGAGACTAGTTCCTTAGATTGTTTTGAAAGAATTGATCAGGGAGAGGATCTCCTTAATAGAAAATAAAAACAAAATTAATTATGAAGGTCGCTGTAGATTTAATTAAAGCGATAACGCTTCCGAAAGTCTTCGTCGTCCGAAGAAAATGGACCACTTCTGTTTCTTTAAACCTTTCTTTGAAGCTGACGGTTTTCAAGACGTACAATTATTTCAATAGTATCCAAGCTTTGTGACGCTTGCATTGTATATGTATAATAATAAACTAAATTGGTTAAACAGAAGTGCTAAATCAATTAAATATAACTGCAGCTCCTCTAAGTGTTTACGAAACTGATATAATTTTGTTGGCACACATGCATTTTCACTCATTTTAAAAAAAATACGTTGGCACACATGTACATTTGTACGTCTAATGTATTCTGCTGTAGAATCGGCCAGTTTTTCAGGGTTCCGTACCCAAAGGGTAAAACGGGAACCCTGTTACTAAGGCTTCGTCGTCTGTCTGTCTGTCCATCTGTCACCAGGCTGTATGTCATGAACCGTGATAGTTAGACAGTTGAAATTTTCACAGATGACGTATTTCTGTTGCCGCTATAAACAAGCAACAAGTACTAAAAGCCAGAATAACATAAATATTTAAGGGGGCTCCCATACAACAAACGTGATTTTTTTGCTCGTTTTTGCTCGATATCAATAACGGCAGCAGGTAGACGCTTTAAATATTCACAGAATATTTAGTTTTAAATTCACTTTAAAAATAAATAATTAAATTAAAATAAAACAAATATTTAAGGGGGGCTCCCATACAACAAACGTGATTTTTTTGCCATTTTTATAGATAATGGTACGGAACCCTTCGTGCGCGAGTCCGACTCGCACTTGGCCGGTTTTTCCTTATAGCACCTGTAAAGTAGGGTTCTGGCTTATAACTTTATAGTAGGTTTATATAACGTTTCAGTGCTAAAATGCGTTTGTGAATAACAATTTTTGACTACCAGACTTTAGCAAGGTTTTAGATGTTCGGTAACTTTTTATGAATAAGGCCGTTAATGTATAACAGTATAAGAAAAACACTTACTCATCGTTGTTATCAAAATAAAAAATCGGTACCTGGCTGGAATAAGCACGTAAAGAAGGCACATGAGGAGACTAAAGATCATTTCAACAATTGGGTCTGCCATGAGAAACCGTCATAAGCATTTACGACGCTATGTGTAAAAGTAGGAATATTTTCAAATCACGACATAGGTGAAGACCACACAGAACAAATTAAAATGGACACTGGCATCTCATTCTTCTAAAAATGACTTCAAAAATTCTGGCAATGTACTAATAAACTAAATATATAAAGCTGAATCGGGCTGAATGCTTTACCTCTGAAAGGGATCCTCGTAATATTGCTATTTGCGGAAACCAGCCCGTTTTACCTATTACCTATATATTTAAAACTAATTTTAAGTTAAGTCCACTTGTGTCTTCAGTAGCGATGCAATGCAGTCTCCAGCCAGATACTTTTCTCCCGTGAGGCGGCGAGCCTCCTTGCCGGACTGCCGCCATGGGATCTGGAGGCAAAAGTCCTCGCGCACATCTGGGAGTGGCGCGAGGAGGCAAAAAGCCGGGGTGAAACTCCGCTGCCGTGAGAAATCACGGCACAGCGGACAGAGCTCCGGCGGGATCTCATGGCGACATGGAGAGTGCGATTGTCGCAACCCAGCGCTCCTCAAAGAGGGATTGTGGCGTGCCCAGTCCCCTCTTTGAGGAGTGGCTAGAGAGGCGCCACGGCGTCCTCACCTTCCGCCTGACACAGGTCCTCACCGGACACGGTTGTTTCGGGAGGTTCCTGTTCAGGATAAAGCGGGAGGAAACGCTCGGGTGTCACCACTGTGTGGATCGCCCGGAGGACACGGTGGAGCATACGGTGGAGGTCTGCCCGGCTTGGGGGCGGAGCACCGCCGTGTCCTCACGGAGGCGATCGGCGGCGGCGATCTCTCGCGTCCGGCCCTGGTTCAGGCCATGGTTCGGAGCGAGAGTGCATGGGAGGCCGTCACCTCCTTCTGCGAAGCAGTAATGCTCGCGAAGGAGGAGGCGGACCGTGAGGGTGAGGCAAGGCTCGCGCCCTCGCGCCCTTAGTCGCCGCAGGAGACGCCCCGGGCGTCGGGAGTCGCAAGCCGATTTCCGGCCACCGTAGGCACGGGCCTGCGGACGGTGAGCGATGGGTAGCTCGCCGTCCGATAAGGACCAGGCCCGGGTCGACGGTGCGTTGTGTTCTACGCGCGCCTCAAAGAGATGTCAGCACCAACTGACGGGGTCCGGTAGGACCAATGCCTGCCAGGCTTGCGAGTTTGTCCGAAAGGGATAACAACGGAAGGAACACGAGTGGGTTTTAGTCAGTAAAAGTCTGACACGCCCTCCCGCTCCACCCAGAGCGGGAGAAGTTATTTGATAATTTCCCACCCAAAAAAAAAAAAAGCCAGATACTTTTACCATTATACAAATAAGACCTAAAGATGTTAAGAGTATTATTTGACTACATGACTCGGGAATTCGGTATAGATCTCCTGGACATGACAGCTTGAGCGTTGAACATTTACGGCATAGAGTGTTAGCCATGCTTTTTCTCCCTATGTATGAGGCATAGATATCTCCCTCAGGACCTCATGAGAACAATTATTGCTCAGTCATACCAATCGTTAAATGTTAAACAGCAGATATTTATAGAGTGTGGCGTCAGGCAAGGGTTCCCCCTCAGATCATAAAACACTTTTCAGATCTGTGGGTTCCCCCTTACCTCACGCCCTACTCTAGCTTGTTTTCCTTTCCTCGCTCAATCTTTTAAATTTATAGGTATATGGATAGCCTGATTGGCGAGCTCACTAGCATGCATGTAGGTTGTCATATTGATGGAGTCACTGTCAATAATATAAGTTATGCTGACGACATGGTGCTGCTGGGCCCGTCAATTAGGGCCCTTCGTCATCTGCTTAAGAGTTTGTGAGCGGTATGCTGAGAGTCATGGTCTCAAGTATAAGTGGTTCTGCAGTGCGTCCGCTATGTTTGCCGAAGCGCGTACGGATGATTTTTACGCAGTAAGACGCAATCGTGTGTCGTCGCTGTTGGGCAGAGTTCGCGGTAGCAGCAACGGCATTCTGAGGATAGTTTCGAGTAAATATCAGTGTCCGATACACTCGCTCTGGGTAAGCATCGTGGTTGGGACGGATAAAATAAAATGTTTTAATTGTTATTTATATTTAAATTCATAAACTACTAACAAAGTTTAACTTTATATGCTGCTGTTGTTATTATAGTAACAACAGGAGCATATTGGATCATGTTATCGGACAAAAAACATATGATTAGCATATTTTCGGGGAATATCATATTATGGGAAGGAAGGGCTTATAAGAAAATATAATTTCACGGGTACCTATTTGTTTCTATAATTTAGTAAAACAACCGCGTTGTCATTACGTGCAATGAGTTAAACCCAGGTTTGGGTTATGGTTTTAGTTTATTTTTTCTAGTTGTAACTTTCGCAAGTGTTGCGAAAATCGTCGGTTTTTTTTTGCGTTTTCTACGTCTCTCATATTCATCGTCTGGTGACTGCAGGTGGGCCGTCAGCGTTACGCGTCGGCTTGTTTGCTATTCAATAAATGTGTTTATAAAGAATCTAAGTACTAACATCCTCTGTACGTGACCTATGACAACAGACTACCAAGCCGGAGTCCTTTAGTTCCACAAGTTTCTGGAACTCTTGGCGCTCCTCGTAACATGGACATAGCTGCTGTTCACTGCACACAAGACAATTTGTTTTTCATCAAGTAGATCATTGTATATTTAGCACAATAATGACTAAAATTGAAATCTTATTAACTTACTCTCCGAATACCTCCATAATGAGATTAAACTGAATGGGTAATATCAAATTGTAGTGCGAAGAACTTAGAACCCTCCTATAGATAAATGTACTCTGTGCTTAGAACGCAACCTTGCAACCAATACAAAAATGGTTTAGTTCTTTTGATTGTTAGGTTGACACCGCATTTGCACACTGTCACAATATTACTATACTCTATGGTCACATTGGACAAATCGGTACCTTAGAGCATAAAACGATCGGTACAGATCACTAACCTCCATAAAAGTCACACTGGAAAGGCTGTCTCCAATACAAATGACAGCTAATTTTGTATGGCAATTTGAAGCGCCACTACGATTGTCCCGAGAACTAATTTTGACGTACACTGCAAATTCACTAGTGATTGACAAATTCTTATCGATAAAATTTCGATATTTAATACCAAAAGTTGAGCTCATGCGCAACATGTGGTTTCCCTGGTACCTCATTAACGGCAAAACTATGTAAATGTCTATTAACTGCTCCCAAATTACGATGTTTATTTTAATTTTATTTTTTTACATACACCCTTGACATAATCTTTTTATTTTTTGACATTATATACCTACAATTTTAATTTCAACAAGGTTTTTATTATTTTATTAATATTTTATATGGTTTTTTTTAATGTTTTGTTTATGTGAGAACGATGTAGGCTTAATAGACTGTAGATTTGTAGACCATTTTCTATTTTGTTAAGTACCTGGTACTTTTGACGGGCCTGCACTGTCCTCTCATACCTATTACGAGTAGCGGAACATGACGCGAACCAGTACAATTGAACTACTGCGGTTCCGCGGCGGAGGTGTGCTATCAGCGTCAACACTGTAATCTTAAAATATTGTAAAAGCCAATTATTTTTAAAAGAGTACCCGCGGAGTTCCTTGCCGGCTCCTCTCCATAGGAAACGACAAATTGGAACTGTGCACCTAGCTTCTGACGTTTCATAAGTGCCCATGTAGGCCTAGGTGAAATAAAATATTATGGTTTTGTATTTTTGACAGCATTATGGATTTAATTTTTGGATAAATATTTATTGATTAATACTCTGGCTGAAGAGAAACGCAATTGGGTTAAACTTCCTTGATAGAATTTAATTCCGAAAATACCTCTACTTTTTATTTATTTATATATTTAACAGTTTATGTACACACATATAAACAGACAAGAAGAAACGAACAGAAAAATACGTAGAAAGGTGATTAGGTGATGCTTATTTCTAAAGAAATTTCTTCCAGCATACCTGCAGGCTTAGCATCACGTACTCTATTACTAGGAAGAATAGACACATCTCTTTCTTTATTGAAATGTATGAGTAAAACCACGTGCAGCTAGTAATGGGTTTTATTCGGAACAGCCATGACAGACCTTCGCTGTGTCAGGCTGCCCCCTTGACAGATCTTATACAATAAAAAGGGTACGGCTGTTCTACGCAATCCTTAATATGCTCGCATTCCCCGTCATCCTGATGTGTGGTCGCTGCGTCCGAACTTCACCCCGTGCACTGCTCGGTCTGGACGCTCCCTTTTCTTGAGTTACCTCAACCGTCTCGGGCCTCTCATCACTACCCGGGCTAGAGGGAGAAGGACAGATTAATGAACTCCGTATCCGTTGTTTCAGCTGATCAACATGTTTTCCAGATACCTATCTATCCTGTCCACGATATTGGCGCAGCCAGACCTCATCCCAATCATCCGCAATCTGCGGTCAAACATAAGCGACGCCGGTGTTTCGCCTGTAGAACAGTTCTATATTCCTATAGTATACCAGAAAATTATTTAAAAATAAATTTATGTTTAACTTTTCTCTAATTGCCTTTTTAATAGCTCTTTTAACTGTATGTACTGCGTTTTCTGCTGCCCCGTTTGAGGCGGGTGATATGGCGCTAAATATAATAAATTGTGAAAACTCATGAATAGTAAACGGCGGGCGGCGGCGCGCGCGGGGGCCCGTTATCGGAGACTATTTGTCTCGGTAACCCAAAACGTCACTTAAAACGCTGAGCGTGTGACTAGCCGCTGTACTAGGTACTTGACTAACTTCGAGCCACTTGGTCCTGGCATCAATCATTACTAAAAATATCCGCCCCGTGATAGCGCCTAAGAAATCAACATGTCACGGGCCCATGGCCTATCTGGCCTCGCCCATGGGTAGGGGTGATGTCGAGGCGGCGCCTCACTTTCAGCAGAACAGACACGGCAACCACGACATGTTTTTTCAATTTCTTCGTCCATACCCGGCCACCAAACATAGCAAAAGCTTTAGTTTTAACTACAACATGAGCCTCATGTAAATCCATTAAAACCTTATTCCTATACTCACCCGGTATATATATATACCCTATGGCCCCACATCACACAACGTAACTCCTCATATAGTTCTTTTTTACGATTAAAATAAGGTTAGAGCGATTTTATTTCGTTATCAGACGGCCATTCATCGCGAATGTACGTTAAAACTTGCCCTAGCAACTGGTCTCAGCTCGTCTGTGAGTCTGTCTTTTAATCTCATTATAATCCAATAACATGGCATTCTGCGCAAAATGTAAATATAATTGTTCCGAGAATTTAAATACCTGTCAAAAAATAATAGGCCCGTTTTACCGTTACGACTCGATTGACCATCGCGACGTAACTAGTGAAGTAACCATACGACTCGGTACTCACGATAATTCGATTCAAGTTAAATGTCAAAACGGGCGTATTATTATTTTTTAACTTTAGGTTGTAGCAGAGAGCTGGCAACTGTGACAACCCATCTGCCCCATTCTGCTTTGAAGTAACATACCTACTCGATATCACTACTACTTATATACAGTGTGTCTTGATAATGTGCACATGCGAAATTAAAGAAACTTAGCTTAATTTTATCGACAGAAAAACATTACAAAAATCTAAAAAAAATATTCCATTTTGTTATAGCATAATATTTAAATTCTTGTTCGCTAATGTGACCCCTACGTAAACATATCGGTATTACTTTTAAATTAAACGATCTATCACGATCACACTAACTAATTAGTTAATGACTGGAAATAATAGGACGTCTTCATGAAATGAAAACTAAAGAAAGAAGTCGCCCTCAATTGAGAATTAGGTTGATTTTATAACAAAAATCTGATATTTTTCATCAATTATTACCATAATTGTAAAATATCTCAATAGTCCTGATTTCCGTTTGCGTTCCTATAGAGGGACCACATTTGAATTTAGAGCTTTTGAATGCGTCAGCCTTTAGTAAAAGTTCTCAAACAATTGTAAATTCAGCCTCTAATTTGTAAAAGTAGGCATTCAAAAGTTAAATTCGGTTAAAGGTGGTCCCTCAGTCGTGACTAACAGGCATCCATATCTCAAAACCTAGTTAAAATTTACAACTGCTATAAATAACTACTCTTAGTAAAATATTTGTAAAACTAATTTATTGAATATCAACCCTTTCTGTAGACAGAATAAAAAGAACTAGCATGCGGAAGGTGGTCCCTCAACCGATCACCATAAGTTCATATTGAGTGGAGACCACAATGGAATATTTTTTTTCTTTTTTTTTCTTTTTCTTTTTGGCTTCGCACGGTTTTTGCATTTAGCCAGTGTCATGTAAAATTAGGTAACTAGTACAAAGCTGTAACTAATATTAATAATGTATAATTATGAAATGAACTCCATTCAATGATGCATGATAAAGATGATAGATGATATCCCGCCCCGCTCTACTTGAGTTTCAGTAAAGACGTGGCACTTTACTGAAACCTCGCGCGGACTTCTTGAGAGAACTTAAAGTGATGTTGCACTGTTTTGTTTCATTTGTCTACACTAGTGCAGGTTCACGAACACTAATTAATAATAAATAAAACACTGGTTAATAATCCACCACTATTACACATTAATATTCGTTTAAACACAAATTTTAGAAAATAAAACAAAACTGCTAACATGACGCTTCACTTTCCCGCCAAGAAGTCCCACAATGGAATTTGAAAGTCACATAAGGTGGTCACCTCTTTCTTAGTACCTATTTCTTCCCAGGAATTAGATTATTACTTTAAATAAAACGGTAAATTGTTTGATACTGTTTAGTAAAGTAATCGTTAGTAAAAAAAAAAATACTAAAGCATAGACTGTAGCATTCGTCTATTTAACTTCCGAATGCTACGTAAATTGATTTTTCTTATGACAAACGTTTCAATTGAGGGACCATCTTAAATCGATTGTAACTTTTGAATGGCTTCTTTTACAAACTAGCGGTTGAATTTACAATCGTTCAAGTACTTTTACTAACGCTAGACCCTTAGGTAACTTTCAAATTCCATTGTGGTCTCCACTCAAGGCGAACTTATGGTGATCGGTTGAGGGACCACCTTCCGCATGTTAGTTCTTTTTATTCTGTCTACAGAAAGGATTGATATTAAATAAATTAGTTTTACAAATCTTTTACTAAGAGTAGTCATTTATAGCAGTTGTAAATTTTAACTAGGTTTTGAGATATGGATGCCTGTTAGTCACGACTGAGGGACCACCTTTAACCGAATTTAACTTTTGAATGCCTACTTTTACAAATTAGAGGCTGAATTTACAATTGTTTGAGAACTTTTACTAAAGGCTGACGCATTCCAAAGCTCAAAATTCAAATATGGTCCCTCAATGGGAACGCAAACCTGATTTGCTACCCTTTTTTATTACTTAAAATTATTTTCCATCGTATCAGCTTTTTAAAAGTAAAAAACCGGCCAAGTGCGAGTCGGACTCGCGCACGAAGGGTTCCGTACCATTATCTATAAAAACGGCAGTAAAATCACATTTGTTGTATGGGAGCCCCATACAACAAATGTGATTTTACTGCCGTTTTTATATGCCGACAGACAGACAGACAGACTGCGGAGCCTTAGTAATAGGGTTCCCGTTTTACCCTTTGGGTACGGAACCCTAAAAATGGCCAAAAAATCACGTTTGTTGTATGGGAGCCCCCCTTAAATATTCGTTTTATTTTAATTTAATTATTTATTTTTAAATTGAATATATTATAACTAAATATTCTGTGAATATTTCAAGCGTCTACCTGTTGCCATTATCAATATCGAGCAAACAAATCACGTTTGTTGTATGGGGGCCCCCTTAAATATTAATTTTATTCTGTTCTGTTCTGTGTATTTGTTGTTATAGCGGCAACAGAAATACATCATCTGTGAAAATTTTAACTGTCGTCTAGCTATAACGGTTCATGAGATACAGCCTGGTGACAGACGGACAGACAGACAGACAGACAGACGGCGGAGCCTTAGTAATAGGGTTCCCGTTTTACCCTTTGGGTACGGAACCCTAAAAATACCATGTTTTTATGTCAATCACAACGTTTCCTTTCAACTGTTAAAGAAAGGCCTTGCACTCGTTAGCGTCAGGACCCCTGGACCAAGAGAGATATTTGATGTTTAGAAAATACCAAAATTTACTACCTTTTTGCTACTATTTGATACCTAACTTCAAATATTTAGTACCTCAACTGATAGCGAAAAAACACGTAAAGAAAGTGGTCAGCCATTCTGACATCAGGATGTCTGGACCATTTTTTTTTTTCGTAGGTCGAGACAACACACCTTATTTATCTCTTTGTAAATATTTACTACCTTTTTAGTACCTCAACATATATTTTTTTCAAATTTTTTTGGCATTCCGGAATAATGCTACGCATGAAAGATTGACCAATAGAGATATTTGATGTTTAGAAAATACCAAAATTTACTACCTTTTTGCTACTATTTGATACCTAACTTCAAATATTTAGTACCTCGACTGACAGCGAAAAAACACGTAAAGAAAGTGGTCAGCCATTCTGACATCAGGACTTTTGGACCATTTTTTTTTTCATAGTTCGAGACTACATAACTAATTTATCTCTTTGTAAATATTTACTACCTTTTTAGTACCTCAACATATATTTCTTTCAAATATTTTTGGCATTCCAGAAAAATGCTACGCAAGAAACTTTGTTAGTTATGTATATTCTCCCTCACACACACACACACAACACACAACAACACAGACACACAAACAAACATTACAGAATAAGCAATAATATAATTAATTATTATTTAAAAAAAAATATGTAAAATCCTAAACCTGTCCTGTAAACCTACACTGTGAAGTGAGGCCCCCTCCTAAAATTTGTATGCTTGTTTTGTTTCTCTAAATCTTGTTACATTCTGTAATCTTCTTGTTATTTTTTAAAGTTTTTTATCACCTCCCTCCATATACCGTAAGTACAAAGAGACCTTCACAGTAGCCCGCGAAATTCAAATTTTCGTACGTTTTTTGCAATTTGCAAGATGTCATGAAATCCTGACATTTGATAGCAATACTAACATAGGGATTTGTATTACTGATTGTAATGATTATAATTATGTAAGTAGGTACATATTTTTACAGTCGCGAATCATACTTTAATCAACGCACACCCAGACACTGAGCTGCACATTGCAAAAAACGTACGAAAATTTTAATTTCACGGGCAAACGTGAAGGTTCCCCCTTAATACTTATGCCATGTAAATAGATAAATTGTCACTTTATTAATAGAAATATCATCATACAACAATTAATCATAAATAAGCTTGACTTCCGCAAATCTTGTTATCACTATAGTTAGTTGGTCTCTCATACTGCAACAAAGTTTTTGCCCGTAACATAAACATTCAGAACACTAATCTGACGACGGTATACTTTTTATTTCCAACAATATTCGTGGGTACCGTATAAATTATTTCTTAAAAACTACCTACCCTCATGATTGGTTAATAAAGTTCGTCACGTCGCGTCTTTTCGTTCGCGTCACACAGTTCCACCAATAATTATTTCTAATAATATTAATTCGCCAGTGGTTATACTTAAGCAGTGATTACGTATATTTTCTATAATAAACTATGAAAAGAGGTCGGAAAACTGCAGTTCCATTAGAAGAACAGAAGTGTGTTTTGAGTGAGTTCAAGAAATACTTTTCACGTAAAAATGATTTACCTTCACCCTGTGACCCAATATACCAAGACATTACCGAAAGATTGTCTTACAAAATGTCAACAAAAGCTCTATACCTATCAATAAAAAAAAATTAAGATTTGTTTTTTGGTCACGACGAGTCCGATACTTGTTCTGATGAATTTGCAGAAGCAAGTATGGCAACTAACAAAACATCTGAGTGTGAAACTTATAATTTTTTTATTGATATTTATCAGTGGAATAAAATTAAGCCCATTGATCGTTGCGTGAAACGTACAAGAACCTTATCTGATTTTCGCAGTAAAACTTTGCTACCAAGTCACCAATGGGCGAACCTTCTAAGAGAAGAAATATGGAAACGTGTACGTTCGCCGTGCAGTTGGATATTCCAAAATTATTCAATTAAAAAGGAAGCCAACATTAGGTGTTATGGTTCCTGTAAGCAGTGCAAGGCAAAGGTAGAAGTAGTGATTAATTGGCCAACAGAAAAAATTGCGCGTTGTATTTGTACCATAAGTAATTATGATGAAACATTCAAACATGACTACACAAAAAAAATCAAACTTTCCCCTGTAAAACGCTGTAAGCTCAGTGGTGATTTAAAGTTTGAACATGCTGTGACGGTTAGAAACAAACTGAGTGATTCTATAATGAATAAAAATGATGATTTTGAACCGGCTCACTTACCTACAGTCGGCTGCTTAAGACAAATAAAGTATGAACAGCGGAAAAGCACATATTACGATCCGAATCCAATAATGGCTTTGTGGATTATGACACGTCTATCTCCTTATGATACAATGATTAGATCCATCTCAGTATTTCCTATTTGCATTTATTATTGGTCTATTGCACAGGAACAATTCTACAGGGATTATAGAAAATCTGAGAGAACTGTATTAAGTCTTGACGCAACAGGAAGTATCTTCAAGCCATGTGGACCAAATAAAGATTTAGTACTGAGTAAACCGATATTTCTATATTCATGCGTGCTATTATCAGTTTATAGTGAAAGTGTACCAATAATACAAATGTTATCAGACAATCATACTTCAGAAACAATATATAAATGGCTCGACACATGGTGTAAAACTCAAAATAATGCAACTCCGAGTGAAGTAGTCGTTGATGACTGTGCAGCCTTGATCGGAGCTGTTGTAAGAGCTTTTACAAAATTTGAATCGACAAAAGAGTATGTTAATGCCTGTTACATAAAATTAGAAACAAAAGAGCAAACACCAGATGAATGCTTCATTCGAATCGACACCAGTCATTTTGTTAAAATTCTTTTTAATCTGGCATGCTTTGACCATGTAGATCAAAGAGTAAAATTTTTTTATTTTAAATGTCTGCAAGAAGTCAAGCGATGTGAAGATTATGATAAATTGAAGGAGATGGTAATTAATCTGATCATAGTGTGTCTGAACAAATATGATGGGCAAGATAAACAAGGAACCTTAACAAGATGTGAAAACGCTAAAATCAGGTTAAAACGACTGACTTCTTTCCAAAACACCTCTGATTCTGAAATCGTTATAGAGGAAACCAGTAAAATTTCGCAAACGTCATCAAACAAATCTCTATTTTCAGACACTGAATCAAAAGGCATTGATGATAAGCAATTTACTGGAAAAAATTCTAAATGGTTTTTTGAAGCTGTTGATTCTGAAAAATTATGGCTTACTCTCACTGATGGTGATTATTGTGCAACACACGACAATTTGTATTATTTCCCACAATTTCTAACAACTTTAACACGACTAATGGGACAACTCCCGTTGTGGTCCAATGTTATGAAAAGAACTTTCCAATCAGAAATATCAGCCCCAACTTCATCTAATGTCGAAGTTTACTTTAAAATGTTGAAAAGATATTTATGCCAAATAAACACGAAATCGGAGAGATATCGTATAGATGAATTTATTGCTAAACACTCCGAGTCTATTTCGGGACAACTGAAAACGGCAAATAGTTCATTAAATCAAGGTAATAAAAAGGGAAAAAAAACGAATGAAAAGAAAAAGGATAAGAAAACTAATTTTATAAAAGGTATAAACAATGAGTCCGTTTTTTCTGATGCGCCTTCAATGTTAGAAAATTGGAGAGGCTTAGGTATTGGAAAAAAGGAAAAGAAAATAAAATTCATTAAAAAAAAGATAATTTTATTGAGAAATGGCTCCTTAACTTTGGCTGATAAAAATTATATTATTTTAAATACTTGCGCTTTTGACGCAGTTGCACAAGCGATTGCCATTGGAGTCGCTGATGACTATGCATTGGGTAGGATCATACATACCAATAAAGATAATGAATATTGTAAATTCATTAAAATGATTGTAGCCAACGATACACAAAATGTTTACAAAGTCCGTACAGAGATACTGAAAAAGTATTTTCAAATCAAATCCATTGGCGATAAAATGTACGTTAATTGTGAATGCAACGTTGCATACATATTTGAAAAGATATTGTTAGATATAATATATAGTGCAGATATAAGAGAATCTTGCACAAATTTTAACTGTCTTGTAAACAAGGTTCATAGGAAATGTGCTTTTTTGCCACTTGACTTCAACAAAGACACATTAAGTGAATCTGTAAATTCAATGATTAACAGCGACAGCAATATGTCAAATTGTAGACATTCTAGCTGCGACGGTATAAGAAGCATAGATTATAATTTGAAGAATATTGTTGCCTTTGAGCCCAATCCTGAAGTACAAATTTGCATCAATGATTTACCAGAAAATATATCTTTAAAAGGTATAGAATACAATCTATTGTCTGTTATTGAATTTGTGCCATCTGCGACTCCCGAAGGTGTAGGACATTATAAATCGCATTGCCGACGAGAGTCGAAATGGCAATGTTACGACGATATGTCTAGTAGAGTTACTATAAGTTGTAAGAACATGACTGCTCATTGTTTAATATACGCCATGAAATATTAATTATTTAACTTTCATCAATAACATCATGTACACTATAAGTTTCCAGTATACGCTGATCTAGCATTCTATAGGATTTTCTTACAATAAGAGGTCAGCATAAACTGGATATTTATAGTTTGATATGTAGCCTACAATCCTAGTTATTAAAATTATTTTCTATATTAGAGTGTATGATTTTCTAATCCACAATATAAATGTATCTATATCCTAAAAATATAAGCTTTATGTGGCAAATTAAATGTCCATTATAAAAAATCCATTATGTATAAAAATCTTTCATGCGTAGCATTTTTCTGGAATGCCAAAAATATTTGAAAGAAATATATGTTGAGGTACTAAAAAGGTAGTAAATATTTACAAAGAGATAAATTAGTTATGTAGTCTCGAACTATGAAAAAAAAAATGGTCCAGACGTCCTGATGTCAGAATGGCTGACCACTTTCTTTACGTGTTTTTTCGCTGTCAGTCGAGGTACTAAATATTTGAAGTTAGGTATCAAATAGTAGCAAAAAGGTAGTAAATTTTGGTATTTTCTAAACATCAAATATCTCTCTTGGTCCAGGGGTCCTGACGCTAACCTTGCACTCGGCTACGTACTTTACTTTAGCAGGTAACCCTCTAGTAGCAGTAGTTCGGTGACCGTAACGTATATCGATGTATGGAAGAGCATGTTTTTCAACTACAATGTTAAGTTTGTTTTTGGGATAAATATTCATCCCAACTCTGGAATTCTTCATTGTGCGTAGTCCGACACGCACTTGGCCGGTTTATATTTTAATATATTATACATATGTCTGTGCCAGGCCATTTTATCCATGAGTGTCCTTTCACCGTGGCGCGGCCGGGGAGTATCGGAATACTAAGTACCTACTTAATCTAATTTGGAACTAAAAATAAAAATATTTATGTTAAGACTAATAATAATATTCATTTATTGATTTTAAATCTAAATAAATAACGAAAAAACGATGGAAAAGAAAATTTGCTAACAAGTCCAAGTACATTATTCAAAGAAGACGGGTATTGTAATACAAATTATTTGTGGGTTTTCTACGACAATATCCACTACTAGATGAAGATCCAGTGGGTACTGTTCTAAAAGGAAGTCGCATGGGCGGGGAGGCGGCAGCAGTCAGATGATCGGCACTAGCACAGGGCTCTGGGGGCCGCAGCCGGCGCTCTCGCTCAACTTGCAGTCTCTCGTAGCGCTGTGCGTGAGCCACACTGCGCTGTAAGCCTGCCAGGCTGTCGGTGCGAGCTGGAAACCGTTCTAGAGTGTTCGAAACTTCGCCCACTTCAGCAGTATCGGTATCCACGATTTCTTGATGGTCTAGTACCATACCGATGTTTAGCTTCAAATTAGTTGAACCGTCTCTAAAAATGAGATATACTGTAGCTTGGTCTAATACTTTCAGAGAGAAATGCTCGTTAATCTTCAAGGCTTTCATCTTGATCTGGAAGGGTTTGAATTTTTGGGATAACTTCTTACTTTTCTCTTTGATGAAGTTATCGAATTCAATGGCTAACATTTCTTCATTATCTGGTCGAGTTGTCTTATCTGCCGCTGATCCAAGTTTAAGAATATGAGGATCCTTGTGCGCCATTTGGGTATCTATCATGACTTGCTGTTGGACTGGCGGATCGTTCAATGTATGCCATTTCCAGTGTGAAACGGGACCGATTCCGCGATCAAGCACCACTCCTTCAGTCTGATTGTATTTAAGGCTGAGAAACAATTTATTTTCCTACATTATTACGTGCATAAATATATGTACATAATCTCTATAATCTTAAGCTAAAATTAATATTCACTAACGTAATTTGGTAGGTACGGGATATCGTGTTACCCAGTAACTGGGTTGTGGAGGTCAGATAGGCAGTCGCTCCATGTAAAATACTGGTATTGAGCTGCATCCGGTTAGACTGGAAGCCAACCCCAACATAGTTGGGAAAATGGCTAGGCAGATGACGATGAATTTGGTAGGTACAGTCAACCGAACTGACCTTGACCTGGCCTAGCGTAGTACAGTCTGTGATCTACCCTTTAGTTTTAATCAATTTGAACCTATCGCGAATTTGGAATACTCCTTCGTGCATTCTATTAAATCATGTCATGTTAAGCGATTTTAATCATTATCTGGTTGTCGTTAAGATTGAAAGTATTAATAAGCAACACGTCTACTAAAACTTACCAAGAGAGAATAAGCATAATTATTTTTAAAAAAAACCGGCCAAGTGCGAGTAGGACGCGAATCCTACTCGCACTTGGCCGGTTTTTTTTTCACGTTCACGAAGGGTTCCGTACCATTATCTATAAAAAACCGGCCAAGTGCGAGTCGGACTCGCGCACGAAGGGTTCCGTAGCATTATCTATAAAAATGCCAAAAATAAACAAGTTTGTGGTATGGGAGCCCCCCTTAAATATTTGTTTTATTTTAATTTAATTATTGTTTTTTAAAGTGAATATATAAGTAAATATTCTGTGAATATTTCAAGTGTCTACCTGTTACCGTTACCTTAAATATTTATGTTATTCTGGTTTTTAGTATTTGTTACTATAGCGGCAACAGAAATACATCATCTGTGAAAATTTCAACTGTCTAGCTATCACGGATCATGAGATACAGCCTGGTGACAGACAGACAGACAGACGGCGGAGCCTTAGGGTTCCCGTTTTACCCTTTGGGTACGGAACCCTAAAAAACTGGTGTTATGTAATAATTCCGGTGGCCATCTGTGGTCTTCATCATCATATTGTGAATATCACTGTTTTTAGTGTATAAGTGTATATTTTGCCTAACATAAGATGTTGGTGGAGATGAATTGTGATGCCACCGTGAGAATACCAATGTCTTTAATCTCTCAGAGAAACTCTGGCACCCATCTGGTAAATTGTTCGAACAGTTCGTTTTTGAAGAACACATCTATTGTGAGAGTCACCGGCTTTGCCCCACACCAGAATACCGAAGGACATAATCCTATGAAAAAATAACTAAAATAAACTAATCGGGCTGTATCAACGTCAGTGTATTGTCTTACTTTCCTGACGGCGTAGGCGGCCGAACTGAGCCTTCCCACTAGGCTTGATATATATGGTCCCCACTGAAGTTTGGCATCTGCTGTTATACGCAGAAAAACTGGCGAGTCTACAGTTTCAAGCACCTCTTTATCTAAGACTATGTTGGAACCTAGATTTCTAACATTCGGTAAGGCGAACTTTATACATTTCGTTTTCTTGTCATTATAAGTTTATTTTTGGCGTAAACCAGTCCGTAACCATTGAGTCGTCAAAGTCTTGTCTACTAGTAACTCACACACTCAATGTGTGTGAGTTACTAGTAGATATACTCGATACATTGACCACTTGACACATAGAACTTTAATGTAGTTCTTGAATTTAGTTATTACTTGCGACGCTTAATACAATACGCTCAAGAATTAGAACCTTATATTCTATACCATAAAGTTCATTCAACCTATCACGCTATTAAATAAAATACACCATGCAACAGTTATTTCGGTATTTCACATCAGTGCGGCAGCGGCGGCCGATCCTACATAATGAAAAGGTGCTAATTACGAGGCACTAAGGCTTAAATTCATTATTACTCGATGGGAGTTATGCAATGATGATTGATCACACACTGTACGTAGCGTAGCGTTTGTTTCAATATAATAAGAGGCCAGCATATACTAGTTTTGTCATCACTGACTTGCGGACTAGTCAAAACCTACTTTGGTCTTTTATCAGCAAAATTAATGTTATTAATATTAACCGTATCTTGCCAGCATGATCGAAAACTATACCATTGCCTAGATAGTCAAAAGTGGCAAGTATCGTAATAGGATGTGTGCGCCCACGCTCATCGGGCTCTCCGCTGCTGTATATTACGAAACGCTGCTGAGCATTTGTCTCTGAAATTCATATTGTAAAAACATTAGAATAAAACCTGAAACATTAAGAAACGTAAGACTACTCAACAACAGAGCTGGGGCCTAATGGCCGTTTTCACCATCGTTCCTTAAAATTAGGGAGGCACCTAAGAAATTTTAAGTGTTAGTTTCGTTTTCACCAT